>OW818031.2:126422163-127822363 GCA_942486065.2 Calliphora vomitoria
TTTTTGGAAATTTGAAATTCAAGTGATTTCATATTAGGCTTAAAAATCGTCCTTTCATTATCCAAAGATTTATTAGTGAAAAAAATAAGTTAAAAAAAAAAAAATTATGAAAAAATTTTTTGAATGAAAAAAAAAAAAAAAATGTTTTAAAAATGGTTTTCCCGATTTTGACCCATTGTAGGCACGAATTACTAAGGCGTTATATATGTAGTTGGAAAGGTCTTTGAAATATCTATAATAAGGTATCATTAAGAGAAGATCTATATTAATGACTTAGTAATGAAGATATAGATACAAAATTGAGTTATCTCAGCCATTTGTGGGCCGATTTTCTGGAAAACGGAACCTGGACTATAGCGAATATATTGATGTAAGTAAGTTATTTGTGGGCTATGGAAAGTTTATTTCAACATACAGACGGACATTGCTTCCTTCGAACTTGTTTTCTTTGTTTAATATATGAGCTAGAAAATCCTTTTATTTTATTGTACTTTTCGGTTTGCCTTATTATTTACCCCTTTTTTATAAAAAAATGATTAAAACCCTCATGTTTTTTTGTTTTAGTTAAACTACAACTTTAAATGGTCTTGTTAAATGCAAACAATTTAATCTTTTCTTCTAATAATTGCTAATTTAAACAGAAAACTAAAGAAAAACTTTTTTATGTTTTTTTGATGCGGTTAAAAAAAATGGATGAAAAAAAAAATATATTTTATTAAATCTATTTAACTTTTGTAAAGATAAAGTTTCATTTTATATGCATATTAAAGCTAACAAGCTTAAATAAAGCCTTACGATAAGAAACTTGTGGCTGGAGGGGTTTGAAATGGGAAAATAATTTGAAATATTAATATTTACTTATTTCAAGGATTCAAAGAAACATTTAAACAGAAAGTTAGTTACAGGTGGTTAAGCATTTTATAAGAAGTTATATTAAAGGGAAAAGGAATTTCTAGGGATAAAAGATATGGTATATTGAAATAGTAATATTAGTGCTGGTTCACACATGTCAATTTTACTTAAGCAAGTCTTGAGTTCTATTTTTCTTCCTATCTCTTTTATAAACTACAGGCGTGCTTAAGTAAACTTGACGTGTGTGAACCAGCACTAAAGGAAATGATATTAGTTAATGTAATGTCATGAATGGTCCTTCGCTTTAAAGTGTCTTTAAATATTTCTTAATTATGTATTATAGATTTTAAGTTAAATTTTTTTAATAATTTATGGAGTAGTTTTCACACAAAGCAGTCATATGGTTGGGCTCACAGCTGGACAAAAACAGCAGGTGATAATAACTATAAGGAGCATTTTTGACTTCTTGAATGGCTTTAATTTTGCCCACATAGTGTATGACTTGTGAGCAAGTAAATGTAAAGGTATTATATACCTATAGAAAGGAAATTATGGCTACTTTTGAAAACTGTTTAAATAATGCTAATATCTTAATATATTTATTAAATTTTTAAGGATTTTTGAAGAAAATTAAACAAAAATTTTAAGTTTCTTTTTTTATAAATTTTTATCACACTTCAGTCATTTAATTATTTATGCTTAAAATCTTTTTCATTTACTCTCACCTTAAAACGTTTTAGTTTATTAAATCTGTTAGTTTTGTTCATTCATTGTTATTGCAAACTGTTTAAGTATGCAAACAAGATGCAGTTTTGTAATATTTCTAGATGAGTTGATAAGTTCTAATGTTATTCTACATCAAACAAGACTTTTGTTATTGTTTTTTTTAATAAATTAAATTTCAAATATACAAAGGAAATTAAAAAGCTGCAACACATAATAAAAGTATTAAGGAAATTAAAAAATAACACACCTAACTACCAACATCTAAGTAGATATTTCTGAATAAATATTTGTTTAACGCCCACAGTTTTTAAAGTTTGTATTTCTTCTCAACTGTTTAAAGTCTTTAAACAAGTTTCCTTATATTTCTTATTAAATTTGCTGCATTTCTAGCTATTTAAATATTCTTTACTTGAAATTTATTATTCACAAACTTGTGTAGTAGTGTTGCACACATAAATTCTCAGTTTATCCTTTAAATTCACCAAAAGGAAAATATTTTCTTACATTTTTTTTGTTCTATCCTACAGCAGGTTTGTATTTTGAAACCAATACATGTATGTTTGCTTGGGATTTTATAATGCTCAACCACACAATCCACAACTCTCACAAGCTAGCACCTGCAAAACACCTATATAACACCTTTATTGTTGTACCGCATTCAAACGTACAGTACGTACGAACGTTCGTACGTGTTTTTAGAAATTTTAGTACTTGCAAGAAGGGGCTGCATTTGTTTTATGTTCTTTAAACCACTAAATAAATAAACATGTGAAAAAAATATTAAAATTTAGGAGGGTAATGAAAGAAAATTTAAAAATTTTAAGGAAATTTCTATAAATTAGACACTTTTCTATAGAAAAAGAGTCTTAACAAGACACTTTTCTATAGAAAAAGAGTCTTAACAAGACACTTTTCTATAGAAAAAGAGTCTTAACAAGACACTTTTCTATAGAAAAAGAGTCTTAACAAGACACTTTTCTATAGAAAAAGAGTCTTAACAAGACACTTTTCTATAGAAAAAGACTCTTAACAAGACACTTTTCTATAGAAAAGAGTCTTAAAAAGACACTTTTCTATAGAAAAGAGTCTTAACAAGACACTTTTCTATAGAAAAGAGTCTTAACAAGACACTTTTCTATAGAAAAGAGTCTTAACAAGACACTTTTCTATAGAAAAGAGTCTTAACAAGACACTTTTCTATAGAAAAGAGTCTTAACAAGACACTTTTCTATAGAAAAGAGTCTTAACAAGACACTTTTCTATAGAAAAGAGTCTTAACAAGACACTTTTCTATAGAAAAGAGTCTTAACAAGACACTTTTCTATAGAAAAGAGTCTTAACAAGACACTTTTCTATAGAAAAGAGTCTTAACAAGACACTTTTCTATAGAAAAGAGTCTTAACAAGACACTTTTCTATAGAAAAGAGTCTTAACAAGACACTTTTCTATAGAAAAGAGTCTTAACAAGACACTTTTCTATAGAAAAGAGTCTTAACAAGACACTTTTCTATAGAAAAGAGTCTTAACAAGACACTTTTCTATAGAAAAGAGTCTTAACAAGACACTTTTCTATAGAAAAGAGTCTTAACAAGACACTTTTCTATAGAAAAGAGTCTTAACAAGACACTTTTCTATAGAAAAGAGTCTTAACAAGACACTTTTCTATAGAAAAGAGTCTTAACAAGACACTTTTTTTTATAGAAAAGACTCTTAACAAGACACTTTTGAAATAATGCCTAATTGTGACACTTTTTTATAGAATACAGTCTAAACAACACACGTTTAAACAAAATACTATTAAGTCCCCCTTTGTGAATTCTTTAGTACTCAAGAAAACTACCAATAAATCGCTCTTCCTGGATTCTAACTCATTCAGGATCATGTGTGTCTAATTTCATGATTCTAGATTAATTTTTATAAAAAAGTAAAAAATACCATTAGAATAAGAAAAAAGTACCACGAAGGTCCAATTCCAAAAGTACCATTATTTGTTAAACCTTGTTAGTACCTAGATACCATTATGACCCTAACCTTGATTCTCACTTTACTCAGAATATAATTTTAAATAATTTCAAATATTAAAAAAGTACCATGAGCACAAAAAGTACCATTTAAATACCCGTCAAGCTTAAAATTTCAAAATACTCCATTTTGGTGAAAGTTTTAACAAAGATACGTCTCAGAAAAGCTTCAAATCTGTGTGCATTTGCTCAAGCTAAAATATGTTGTAAAAAAGTACCGAACTGTTTACCCGGATTTCCAAATAACACCCTTTTAACTAATATTTAAAATTTCATTAAAGTTGCTCTAACAATATTGAATAAAATGTATTTTCCCGTTTTTAATCTCTTTTTTTTTCAAATAAATTTCAATATCGTAGTATTAGCTTATAATAAAATATTCATATGGATATGTCAATTTATAAAAAAGTACCAAAAATAAATTAATTGTTTACCCCTTAAAATTGGGAATTTCCAAAAAGTACTTAATTTATATTTGATATGTAAAGAATCCGTTTAAAACTTTTTTATATTTTTATTGGTTAAGGGTATCAAAAACGTACCTAACTATAGTTTTTACCCGTTTCCTCCCCTTAACCCTGTACCCGCAAACTTAAAAAGCTAAAAAAAAGTTGTCAAATAATTTTTCTTAGGTTAATTATGACCCAATAAAATCAGAACAGCCGTCAGAAACAAATTTGCAAATTAAGTTTAGGAACCACGTGCAAAAAGATGAAGAGTGCCTCAGGGCATTGTTGCCGGTTTAGGTGTAGAAAACAAAAAACAATAAGATGTAAACATTATTTTATTGAAAAATTAATGAAAAATATACAAAAACTAAGAAAATATGTTTTACTTTCTACGATGATACTCATAAAAACAATTTTTGGCATTTGAGAAGCATAAATGAAGATCGCATATTGAGCAAACACACCTTGTTTCCGACTTTTTGCATAGTTCGCGCCATCTTTTTTGCTTAATCAGATTAGAAAGTGGTCGATATGTCATAACGGATGTCATTAACTGTATGTTTTGCTTTTTCGCCAACTTTTGAACTTCCTGGCTGTGGATCTTCTTGTAGAGTACCAACTAATCATGAGTCTCTCTGCCATTCCTATCATTTTTTTATATGACAAAAAAGTAAAAAACTATACAATATAACATGCCGATAAATTTAGCCGCAGCCCGAAACAGTGCCCTGAGACACCCTTTAGTTTTTGCGTTATCAACACACTTTTTGTTAATTGTTTAATATTTACAAATTCATAGACTGGATTAAAAAAAATATTTCGCGACTAAAAGTTAGTGAAACTTTGATTAAAAAAAAATCACACACAAAATTTCAAATATTACAATTATGACATCACTCACAGACAGAACAAAACTAAAAGTCAGAATGTATTTTGACCTTCGAGGGAAATGTTAACAAATCTGTAACTAAAGTCACCGTTAAATTTAAAAAATTCATGCCTTGAGGCACTCTTGCGGGTTAGTGAGTTAAGAATTTTCAAGGTTGATATGTTTACTAAATTGTCATTAACAAGAAGTTTTTGTGCTAATAAAAATACAATTTATTTACTTAAATTAAATATTAAAATATAAATGTTCAGTTCAGTCTTTAGGAAGCTTGTAGAAGAACTTTGGCTCTGCTCACCTTCAGTAAAGTGTCTGCCGGAGTGTTTGGCATGATCGAAGTTCATCTTTTCCCGGTCTGAATAAAAATGCCTGGAACAACTGATTAAAAACAAAGAATTGTTTCTTTTTAGCTGGGCACTAAGAAAACAATTTCAAGCACTTGTGAATTTTGAGAGATTTTTTTAAATGTTTAGCTTTTATTTTGAAACATTTGTACAATATAAAATGTATTAAAAGTATTGGCTATTATTAGTTAGATCTTTCTGGCAACATATGGATTCCGAGTCAAAAGAACTGCTCATATTTTGAGACCAAGCACGAAGCAAGCCAATATCGGATACTTTGCTTCAAAGTAAAGCGTATCCCAGAGAGAGCGTTCTGCTTCAATCGAAACAAATAGTAGTCTGACGGGGTAATGTCTGGACTATAAAGCGGGTGAGGCAAAACTTTCCAACCACTTCATTCTAAATACATTTTAACAGGTATTGTAACATGTGGCCGAGTGTTGTCACGATCGCTTTCGGCCAATGATCGCTTCAAACGAATCAGTTATGTTCGGTTCCCTGCGATGGTCTGGCCAGATTTCAGCAGCTTATAATCGATAGGACTTTTTGTCCCACTAACTACAGAGCATTACCTAAGCGCATTGGATATTTGTCTATTTTGTCGATTCGGCTGGTTGGCCGGGCATCACGTACGATGTATTACGCTTCAGGTTATCGTAATGGACAAATTCTTAATCGCAAGTAATGATTCGGTTCGAAAATTATTTTCTTTTACAGCATTGAAGCATTATTTCGGACATGCAAAATTGTCTTTCAAGGTCTCTCGGCTTTAATTCGTATGTTACCTAATTTCCCTGCTTTTGGTTGAATCCTGCTGTTTGCGAAATTGCTGATTGAGTAGCTTTCAATGACTCTGCAAGCTCTTGTTGAGTTTGACAACAATCATCACGGAGTAATGTCTCCAATTCTTGGTCTTTATACTTTTTTTTGGCTGGCCTAGGCAATCTTTGTTTTCCATATCAAAATCACCACTTCTGAACCGCACAACCCATCTCTCGAACGTTGCAACCTATGCAACACATTCACCATAAGGTTTGGTGAGCAATCGGTGTATAACAAAACTTCCCACATATAACGCTTTGTTGGCATAGAATTCGAAATTTTTGAAGCAAAAACTTTGTTGTTCAATAACTAAGTGAGAATAAATAGCTGATATGTACCCTATAAAATGACATATAAGTTATTAAAAACATAAACCGCGTTCAAAAGTATGCCATCTATTTTAAATCCCGCATTTTTAAGTCATACACCCAATATATGGAATAGTTTCTTGGGACACTATTATATAGTAGTGTCCGCTTTGGATCTAATCCATAGAGTAATGTCTTCTTTGCACTCTCTTCTATAGATTAATGTCTTTTTTGGTTTCCATTCTATAGACTAGTGTCCTCTTTGGGCTTTATTTATTGAGTCTTCTTTGGACAATAGAATAGTGTCTTCTCTAACAAGGAAGAATGTATTCTTTGAACTCTAGTCTATAGACTTGTGTCTTTCTTTGACTATTTTGTAGAATATACTCTTCTTTGGACTCTATTACTACTGAATAGTGTCTTCTTTGGACTCTGTTCTATATAACAGTTTCTTCTTTGGCCTGTATTCTATAGAATAGTGTCGGATTTAGTCACATTTCTTCAAATTCAAAAAAGTATGTCACAGACTAAATCATAGCATGGAATACAGGACGTATGATTGATATTTAATAAATTCTTCAACACTCATACGCACTGTAATTCGGCTGTAAATGTTAATGAGATACATATTTCCTTCATTTTATTACTCATACGTACTGTTGTATAGTATTTTAAATACATTCTCTTACAATACATTTCCTTTAAAGTCTTATCACGTACAAATTGCACACACCCTGTTTTCCAATAAAACTCATTATAGATAAATGTCATATTTCTCTTGAAATAAATTGTTAATTAATTTTTTTTATATCATACATTGCATTATTGAAATTAATTAAAACGGAAATATCTATGAAATAAAAAATATTAAGTGTTAAATTGTTTTTGACAGGTATTTCCTTTTTAAACAACAACTTTTTTACTACTATAAAAATTGTTTAAAAAAAAACACTGAAATTTTATTTAAAACTTTTAAACAAATGCATATAATAAGACTTGCTTGTTTTTAATCTCTAAAGTGGTTGGTTTTCTTGGGGTTTAAAAAAAATACAAAAAGAAAGATATATTTTCCTTTGATAGTAAAGGCAAATAAATCGAAAATAATGTTTTTTTGTGCGCCATATGACCAAAGATAAAAACAAATAACTGCAAACAAAAAAGCTACAACATCCATCATAGCACTAAAGCCTCTTCTATGGCTTTCGATATCTTTAAAATATAAAAAGAAAATCCCAAATAGTGATAAAAATATATTTTTTCACCAGCTAGCAAATGTATGTCTTTATCTTGGCCATGACGGTTTGGCAGCTGAAAATTGTAGTTTCTTAACAATAACTTTCTATAGAAAATGCATTTTAATTTTTGAGTTGTAAGTGACTGACTGCTTGGCTGCGTTGCCTGCCTGCCGGTACTAATAACTGTGTATGAAAAATAAAAAACAAGTGCAGGAATGAGTGGTTGTATGGTTGTATGAATCTGTGAGTGGGCGTCTGTTTGAATGGCTGAGTAAGTGAGTCGCTGTTAAACTCAAGGGGTTTTATTGTGTTTTTTTTTTATATTTTCTCTTTATGAATGGCTCGAAAAGTCCTCAGCATAACCCTTATAATATTTACATTTCCAGTGAAAAAGGGATTAAAGTTTTTATATGACTGTTTGTATATTTTGTTTTGCCTTTATTTTGAATTAATGAATACAATCTTATAATTTCTTTTATTTCAACTTTTGTTGTAAAGGCTATGTTGTTGGACTGTTGCAAAAATTTACATTTTAAATTGCAATACATTTTTGGGGGAAATTTCAGTTGACCCCACGACGTACAATACAAAAAGTGCCAGGGAAATAGTATTAATTACCTTTGAATCTTATTTTTCTTTTAAACAGAAATTGCTATTTATATGAAACGAAATGCAAATCTTAAATAAAAATGTTGGCTGATAAATACTGTGTCTTCTTTTGACTTTAGTCTGTGGAATAGAGTCTTGTTTAGACTCTATTTTATAGAATAGTGTACTGTTAAGACTCTAATCTAGAGAAAAGTGTCTTGTTTAGACTCTATTTCTATAGAAAAGTGTCTTGTTAAGACACTTTTCTATAGAAAAGACTCTTTTCTATAGAAAGGTGTCTTGTTAAGACTCTTTTCTATAGAAAAGTGTCTTGTTAAGACTCTTTTCTATAGAAAAGTGTCTTGTTAAGACTCTTTTCTATAGAAAAGTGTCTTGTTAAGACTCTTTTCTATACAAAAGTGTCTTGTTAAGACTCTTTTCTATACAAAAGTGTCTTGTTAAGACTCTTTTCTATAGAAAAGTGTCTTGTTAAGACTCTTTTCTATAGAAAAGTGTCTTGTTAAGACTCTTTTCTATAGAAAAGTGTCTTGTTAAGACTCTTTTCTATAGAAAAGTGTCTTGTTAAGACTCTTTTCTATAGAAAAGTGTCTTGTTAAGACTCTTTTCTATAGAAAAGTGTCTTGTTAAGACTCTTTTCTATAGAAAAGTGTCTTGTTAAGACTCTTTTCTATAGAAAAGTGTCTTGTTAAGACTCTTTTCTATAGAAAAGTGTCTTGTTAAGACTCTTTTCTATAGAAAAGTGTCTTGTTAAGACTCTTTTCTATAGAAAAGTGTCTTGTTAAGACTCTTTTCTATAGAAAAGTGTCTTGTTAAGACTCTTTTCTATAGAAAAGTGTCTTGTTAAGACTCTTTTCTATAGAAAAGTGTCTTGTTAAGACTCTTTTCTATAGAAAAGTGTCTTGTTAAGACTCTTTTCTATAGAAAAGTGTCTTGTTAAGACTCTTTTCTATAGAAAAGTGTCTTGTTAAGACTCTTTTCTATAGAAAAGTGTCTTGTTAAGACTCTTTTCTATAGAAAAGTGTCTTGTTAAGACTCTTTTCTATAGAAAAGTGTCTTGTTAAGACTCTTTTCTATAGAAAAGTGTCTTGTTAAGACTCTTTTCTATAGAAAAGTGTCTTGTTAAGACTCTTTTCTATAGAAAAGTGTCTTGTTAAGACTCTTTTCTATAGAAAAGTGTCTTGTTAAGACTCTTTTCTATAGAAAAGTGTCTTGTTAAGACTCTTTTCTATAGAAAAGTGTCTTGTTAAGACTCTTTTCTATAGAAAAGTGTCTTGTTAAGACTCTTTTCTATAGAAAAGTGTCTTGTTAAGACTCTTTTCTATAGAAAAGTGTCTTGTTAAGACACTTTTCTATAGAAAAGTGTCTTGTTAAGACTCTTTTCTATAGAAAAGTGTCTTGTTAAGACTCTTTTCTATAGAAAAGTGTCTTGTTAAGACTCTTTTCTATAGAAAAGTGTCTTGTTAAGACTCTTTTCTATAGAAAAGTGTCTTGTTAAGACTCTTTTCTATAGAAAAGTGTCTTGTTAAGACTGTTTTCTATAGAAAAGTGTCTTGTTAAGACTCTTTTCTATAGAAAAGTGTCTTGTTAAGACTCTTTTCTATAGAAAAGTGTCTTGTTAAGACTCTTTTCTTTAGAAAAGTGTCTTGTTAAGACTCTTTTCTTTAGAAAAGTGTCTTGTTAAGACTCTTTTCTTTAGAAAAGTGTCTTGTTAAGACTCTTTTCTATAGAAAAGTGTCGTGTTAAGACTCTTTTCTATAGAAAAGTGTCTTGTTAAGACTCTTTTCTATAGAAAAGTGTCTTGTTAAGACTCTTTTCTATAGAAAAGTGTCTTGTTAAGACTCTTTTCTATAGAAAAGTGTCTTGTTAAGACTCTTTTCTATAGAAAAGTGTCTTGTTAAGACTCTTTTCTATAGAAAAGTGTCTTGTTAAGACTCTTTTCTATAGAAAAGTGTCTTGTTAAGACTATTTTCTATAGAAAAGTGTCTTGTTAAGACTCTTTTCTATAGAAAAGTGTCTTGTTAAGACTCTTTTCTTTAGAAAAGTGTCTTGTTAAGACTCTTTTCTTTAGAAAAGTGTCTTGTTAAGACTCTTTTCTTTAGAAAAGTGTCTTGTTAAGACTCTTTTCTTTAGAAAAGTGTCTTGTTAAGACTCTTTTCTATAGAAAAGTGTCTTGTTAAGACTCTTTTCTATAGAAAAGTGTCTTGTTAAGACTCTTTTCTATAGAAAAGTGTCTTGTTAAGACTCTTTTCTATAGAAAAGTGTCTTGTTAAGACTCTTTTCTATAGAAAAGTGTCTTGTTAAGACTCTTTTCTATAGAAAAGTGTCTTGTTAAGACTCTTTTCTATAGAAAAGTGTCTTGTTAAGACTCTTTTCTATAGAAAAGTGTCTTGTTAAGACTCTTTTCTATAGAAAAGTGTCTTGTTAAGACTCTTTTCTATAGAAAAGTGTCTTGTTAAGACTCTTTTCTATAGAAAAGTGTCTTGTTAAGACTCTTTTCTATAGAAAAGTGTCTTGTTAAGACTCTTTTCTATAGAAAAGTGTCTTGTTAAGACTCTTTTCTATAGAAAAGTGTCTTGTTAAGACTCTTTTCTATAGAAAAGTGTCTTGTTAAGACTCTTTTCTATAGAAAAGTGTCTTGTTAAGACTCTTTTCTATAGAAAAGTGTCTTGTTAAGACTCTTTTCTATAGAAAAGTGTCTTGTTAAGACTCTTTTCTATAGAAAAGTGTCTTGTTAAGACTCTTTTCTATAGAAAAGTGTCTTGTTAAGACTCTTTTCTATAGAAAAGTGTCTTGTTAAGACTCTTTTCTATAGAAAAGTGTCTTGTTTAGACTCTTTTCTATAGAAAAGTGTCTTGTTTAGACTCTTTTCTATAGAAAAGTGTCTTGTTTAGACTCTATTCTATAGAATATTGTCTGGTTTAGACTCTATTCTATAGAATAGTGTCTTATTTCGACTCTACCCTATATGGAGTAGTGTATAATTTTGCCTGTTAAGTCCTTTTTTGTAGGAGTCCTACGCAAATACATGGCAGCTGAGCACAAATTTTATACTGTTTTTTTTGTTTTCCTTTTTGGTAAAGGCTTGATAAACTTAGTTCAAGAGCTGTTGTGTAGTTGTTGTTAAAATGTTCGTCGTCTTATTTTTCTACTTCAGTACTTTCTGCACTCTGCAACAGCAATTCATACTGCAAAAGTGGTGTATAAAAAAAAGTACGAGATGAGAAAAAGAAATTCTTGCAAACTAGTAAAATCATCATCAGCAACATTTTTTTCAGAAAGATGGTGACAGCTATGGCAGGCATTGATGTTTTGCAAAGACGGGTTGAATTTCAGATTTGGTTTATTTTGCTTTTTTCAACTGTTTATACAATATTTGGTTGCAATATAAGCATTGTTGTCCTTTTTTGCGGCCGTTGTTGCTGTGTTGGGCTTATGTCTCACTAGAAAATTTAAGCTGCCGTCCGTGGTTGTTGTGCCGAGAACTTTTAGCGAACCTAATTACAATTTAATCATCTTGAGAGAGTTTAAAAAAGTCTTTCATACCATGAAATTATAATGAAGCAGAAATTTTTATACTACAGTTTATACTACACATACACTTCTTTAACATATTTGCTCTTTTTTTTTTGGAGAAAAAACATCATAATTTTTTTTTTTTGTTTGAAAAGTTATCTCATGAATGATTAATTACATGAATGTTGATTACAGTATTAATACTCGCTCCTATTCGTACTCGTACTTTCACTTGTACTTGTTTACAGTTCAAAGTTTTCTTGTTTGAGAGCAGAAGTTTTATAATGATTTTTGTCGACATGTTTATGTATTTGAGAGATTATGCTTAAATTTGATATTTTTTTCTCTTTTTTTTTCTTTTTTTTTTGTAACAAGGGTTTCACATTAAGCTTGCCAGAATACAGTTGTTATATTTTACAATGTTTATTAGTTTCCTGCTACTCTTATACTTATTTAGTTTTTGAGGGGAAATATTCTAAAACTTAGACATAGACTTGCTTTATTATTACTACAAGTTTTGCCACAGAAACTCTATATATTCATGTTCTGTTTCTAACAAAATTGCAAATTATGGCAAAAATGTTTTATATCTGAGCTCATGAGTTTATATTATGATACATACAATATATTTTTAATCATTAAAAGTTTTTAGCGCTAATGAACAGATAGAAAACTCACATACCATCATGTCAAGGTTAAATCAAACTTGTTGGTATATTTTGTTTTAGTTATTTTAGTTATTATATACAATATAAGCAAAATTATAATAATATAATAAAAGTACAGGCATTTAGTTAAGAATAACAGAAGTTTGAAGCATAATTATAAACTAGTACTAAACAATAATTTCAAACAAACTTTTTAATTTATGAGACATTATTTTATAGAAAAGTGTGTTGATGAGACACTATTTCATAGAAAAGTGTCTAGAGGTGACACTATTCTATGGAAAAGTGTCTCGATGAGACACTATTGTATAGAAAAGTGTCTTCATGAGACATTATTTCTATATAGAAAAGTGTCTTGATGAGACACTATTTCTATATAGAAATGTGTCTTGATGAGACACTATTTCTATATAGAAATGTGTCTTGATGAGACACTATTTCTATATAGAAAAGTGTCTTGAGACACTATTTCTATATAGAAAAGTGTCTTGAGACACTATTTCTATATAGAAAAGTGTCTTGATGAGACACTATTTCTATATAGAAATGTGTCTTGATGAGACACTATTTCTATATAGAAAAGTGTCTTGATGAGACACTATTTCTATATAGAAAAGTGTCTTGATGAGACACTATTTCTATATAGAAAAGTGTCTTGATGAGACACTATTTCTATATAGAAAAGTGTCTTGATGAGACACTATTTCTATATAGAAAAGTGTCTTGATGAGACACTATTTCTATATAGAAAAGTGTCTTGAGACACTATTTCTATATAGAAAAGTGTCTTGAGACACTATTTCTATATAGAAAAGTGTCTTGAGACACTATTTCTATATAGAAAAGTGTCTTGATGAGACACTATTTCTATATAGAAAAGTGTCTTGATGAGACACTATTTCTATATAGAAAAGTGTCTTGATGAGACACTATTTCTATATAGAAAAGTGTCTTGATGAGACACTATTTCTATATAGAAAAGTGTCTTGATGAGACACTATTTCTATATAGAAAAGTGTCTTGAGACACTATTTCTATATAGAAAAGTGTCTTGAGACACTATTTCTATATAGAAAAGTGTCTTGAGACACTATTTCTATATAGAAAAGTGTCTTGAGACACTATTTCTATATAGAAAAGTGTCTTGAGACACTATTTCTATATAGAAAAGTGTCTTGAGACACTATTTCTATATAGAAAAGTGTCTTGAGACACTATTTCTATATAGAAAAGTGTCTTGATGAGACACTATTTCTATATAGAAAAGTGTCTTGATGAGACACTATTTCTATATAGAAAAGTGTCTTGATGAGACACTATTTCTATATAGAAAAGTGTCTTGATGAGACACTATTTCTATATAGAAAAGTGTCTTGATGAGACACTATTTCTATATAGAAAAGTGTCTTGAGACACTATTTCTATATAGAAAAGTGTCTTGAGACACTATTTCTATATAGAAAAGTGTCTTGAGACACTATTTCTATATAGAAAAGTGTCTTGAGACACTATTTCTATATAGAAAAGTGTCTTGAGACACTATTTCTATATAGAAAAGTATCTTGAGACACTATTTCTATATAGAAAAGTGTCTTGAGACACTATTTCTATATAGAAAAGTGTCTTGAGACACTATTTCTATATAGAAAAGTGTCTTGAGACACTATTTCTATATAGAAAAGTGTCTTGAGACACTATTTCTATATAGAAAAGTGTCTTGAGACACTATTTCTATATAGAAAAGTGTCTTGAGACACTATTTCTATATAGAAAAGTGTCTTGAGACACTATTTCTATATAGAAAAGTGTCTTGAGACACTATTTCTATATAGAAAAGTGTCTTGAGACACTATTTCTATATAGAAAAGTGTCTTGAGACACTATTTCTATATAGAAAAGTGTCTTGAGACACCATTTCTATATAGAAAAGTGTCTTGAGACACTATTTCTATATAGAAAAGTGTCTTGAGACACTATTTCTATATAGAAAAGTGTCTTGAGACACTATTTCTATATAGAAAAGTGTCTTGAGACACTATTTCTATATAGAAAAGTGTCTTGAGACACTATTTCTATATAGAAAAGTGTCTTGAGACACTATTTCTATATAGAAAAGTGTCTTGAGACACTATTTCTATATAGAAAAGTGTCTTGAGACACTATTTCTATATAGAAAAGTGTCTTGAGACACTATTTCTATATAGAAAAGTGTCTTGAGACACTATTCTACTGAAAAATTTTATATTTTTAGTACTAAATTTTATGAGTAAATTTTAGTTTGAAATAATAATTGTATCACCTAATTAAGGTTTTCTTTAGTGAAAATTATAAAATTAATGTCATTCTCAGTGATGTGTAAATTTCATTAAAAATCTTTCCTTTCAAATGACTGACCAAAATTATGCGGTTTGTGTCTTTAAGCCACCAATCAACCATTGTACAGTGGGGTCGATCGCAAAAAAAAATGTAATAAATCTGAATATTCTAAACTACTTGTCCGATTGCAAAATTATGTATAGGCGGATCGTAGAGGAGATCAAGGGCTTTAAGAAACTTTAATTTTTGATAACCCTGTTAGAATACTAGGTGAGATACAAAGTATTAAAGTCGACCATCTTCTGCTAGGAAAAGTGTGAACAGCTTGCTATTTGTTAAGTAATCTCTTACGGTTTATAATATATATAAGTTTAATTGTTTTCAATGGTCAAAAATTGTGATTTTTTTTTTCGAAAAAATTCTTATCTAGTTTTAAAATTTTACCCACCTGCTCAAAAACATAAACAGCAGCTTTTCTAAAAGTAGTAAAACTTTCAATAGTAATTGTTGTTTAGATTTTTCCGTTTTATTACCTTTTATTTTATAATCCACCCCACTGTGCATCGTTCCTATAGTTTTATGACATTTTTAAATCTATTCCTCTTTTACCTTAAGGTATTTCTGGTGGTATTTACTGTAAAGTAAATGAAAACTGAGCCTTTTTCTGTAATTTGAATAGTTAGTAAAACGGAAATTATTTTAGCTAAACAAAAACATTAACATTAACTATGTCTCCCTGGTGACAAGGCATTATTACAGATTTTCATTACACGGCAAAAGAGAATGAAAAATATTTTTCATAAAAAAAAAAAATTAAATATTATGAAAACAAAAAGTAATGAATGAAATAAATAACTTATGTTAGCAGGATTAGAAGATAAAAGACACACAGGAAATAAGCGGTAGAATAGAAAAAAAAGAAAAAAGAAAATTAAAAAAAAAAAATTCATCAACAATTTGTAAAGGTTTAGAGGTGAGTTTAAAAGGAGGCTGGGAGAAGAAGTTTGTTGTTTTTATTAAATTAATGAAGCATTTTGGAGCTTGATTTTATTTTCTCTTAAAATGTTTATGATGAAATGAAATCAAAAACATTTGAGACAACAACAAAAGTAATGTTAATGAAGGTATTGTTCTTTAATTAAAGTACAACACTCAACCACGTAATGAAACAAATGAGACAACCTCAACACTTTGTGTAAAAAAGAATTGCTTAGAACAGCACACACGCACACACAAATATATTAAAGAAAATGTGGCTTGTTTAAGGAAGAAACTCAAGATCTTTTTATTTTGCCTAAATTAACCCCTGCAAGAGCCTTAATTAATTTACACCCAGAGAAAAAACTATAGTTGTACATGTTCAATATTTTTACAAGTTTCTTTTAACAATATATGATTGTGGTAACCATAAAATGGTAAAGTTAAGATTCATATGATTGTCCCAATCATATATATGATTGTAGTAAATAAATATATGTTTGTGGCAATCATGTTCATGATTCATTATGATATCCATAAGTCGAGATCAACATAATAAAAATGGTTGCCACAATCATATACCTTTTTACAGTAATCATATATATGGTTGCTACAACCATGTGAATCGCAACTTTACCATATTATAGATACCGCCATCATATACATAATTACAGTAACCATAATATTGTTAAAAAAAGAACTTGTAACAATTTTGAAATGTACAACTATATTTTTTCACTGAGTGCAGAGATATACATTTTTTCTTGTTAAAAAAATAAGGCTTCTAATGTTACTAAGCAAATTTTGTATATTGTTTTATCTTAAAGCCAAATATATATTCTTCTTTGTTAAATAAATTCTTAAATTTCCATATTATGCTGCTCTTGTTTGTAACCCTAAAAGATTAAACAATTTTAACATAAGCTTAACGACATTATAGTGTTATTCACTGGCTATAGTGGTGTCCTTGTAAACATCGTGTTAACTTTCATTAAATTCTTAAAAAGCCTTAAACCCGTTTCTATCCTTTTCAGTTTTAATAACACTAAATTAACTAAACATATGTTTGCTAGCGTTTAAAACAGTTTTCTTTCTTTTTTTTTTTAATTCCTAAAACCCTTTCATGCTTTTTTATCGCATTTTTTTTTGTATTTTTCTCTTCTTTTCGTTACATAAAACCGCTAAACCTAGACTTTAATGTTGTTATTGTTACACAATATCCTTGTTTTTCCTAAACCCATTACTGTTCTACCCTTCCTTCAGTTCTTCTGTTTTCTCTCTCCCCTTTCGTTTCCGTTGTTTTTATTTGAGAACTTGACTCTTCATTTTTTTTTGTTTCTATATTCTGTTTGGTTTAGCCACTTGTTGTTAACACTTTTTTGTGCAAGTATGTCAGTGTATTGTTAAAGGAATGTATGTTTGTAGGTTTTTCCTTTTAAATCTGATATTTTTTACTTTGTTTTAAAATTTACTACATACAATAAAATACATTGTTTATGTTGTAAAAGTTGTTAGTTCGTGTTGTTTGTTGGCTGCTCTCTTGTACTTGTTGGAAAATTTAGACTGTTGCTTAAGTTGTAAAACAAGTACTCGTGTAATACAAGAATATATACAAATACAATTAACCCTTGTCGGGTAAAATTGGCTGCCAGCTATAGAAATGTTTATGTTATACTTAGTTAGTTTGCTATAGAAGAGAGACACTTTTCTGTAGAAGTAATACTTATATAGATACTTTACTACTTAAGACTTTTCTATAGAATTGTATCTCAACAAGACACTTTCTGTTCCAGACACTTTTCCATAGAATATTGTCTAAACGAGAGACTTATCTAAGGAACAGCTTCTATACGAAACACTTTTCCATGAAATAGTATCAAGACAACACATTTTTCTATAGAATAATGTCTATAAAGGGCACAGTGGGATCGATAGATAAAAAAAATGGTAATAAATCTGAATCCTCCAAACTACTGGTTCGATTGCAAAACAATGTATAAACGATTCATAGAGGAGGACATAGGCTTTAAAAAAATAGATTCGTAACTACCCGGTTAGGATGTTAAATTCGACCACCTCTGGCTAGGAAAACTTTGAAAAAATATGGACAGACTTCAATGAAAACTTAGTTATAAACAAGTAAGAGAACTATATTCGGCTGTGCCGAATCTTATATACCCTTCACCAAATTATACTTTAAAATAAAATTTAAAAAATTCTTATTTTTTAAAAAATTTTTTTTTTCGAATTTTTTTTTTTTTTAGTTTTTTCCAATTTTTTTCAACAACTTTTTTTTTAATTTAAAAATTTATTTTTTTTTAATTTATTAGTGAAAAAAGATTTTTTTGTGAAAAAAATTCGGGTTAAAAAATATTTTTCCCGATTTTGACCCATTGTAGGTCCAACTTACTATAGCCTTATATACATCGTAGCAATGGACTTTGAAATATCTATCATTAGATATCCATATTGTCTATATTTATGACTTAGTAATCGAGATATAGATCAAAAATAGGCAACCAAAATAGAGGTTGTCTCGGATTTTTGCTCATACCTGCGTTATTTATAGACGGATTTTGCTGATTTCAAATAGGAAACTTCTCGAAAGCATGTCTGACAGAATTATTGAAGACTTGGATCCCGAAGATATCTGGGGCCTTCAGAAAATTGATTTCAACAGACAGACGGACAGACAAACAGACAGACAGACAGACAGACAGACAGACAGACAGACAGACAGACAGACAGACAGACATGGCTAAATCGACTCCGCTATCTATAAGGATCCAGAATATATATACTTTATAGGGTCGGAAAATTATATTGTGGAAATTACAAACGGAATTTATATATACCCTTCTCACGATGGTGAAGGATATAAAAAGAAGATGTAGAGTAAATAAATTTGTGTTTTTTTCACTAAGTTATCTCTTATAGTTTAAAAGACATTTTTAGTTTAAATTTTGAATATTTCCTTTTTCCCTTTTTACTTTGAATTGATTTGATTTTTCGCTATTATCTTTAGTAATGGATTTCCAAATATTTTCATAAATAAATTCCATAACAACACGTAGAAAGTTTTCTGGCAATGTATTGAACAATAAAATATAACACTGTGCAATGTCTCAATCCGTTTAGCCCTGACAAATAATCGAAGGCAAAATTTAGAAATGAGTTTTAAAAACGTTTAAATTTTGGGAAATATATTTTTCAAGATTTTTTTAACCCTCTAATGCTTGAGCATGCCTCAAGGCACTCATCGCAAAAATGCCAATAAATTATTTTCTGTACTATTCATTAAAAACATAGCAATCTGTTTAAATTTCAAAAATTATAACGATATCTTAAACTGTAATTTTTTTATGAGCTTTCAAATCATATTTGGTAAAAATGTATAAATTTTCTATAATCAGTTGCTTAAAAATTGTACTAAAATTTATTTTTTCAAAATTATTTTTTGTACTATTCATTAAAAACATAACAATCTGTTTAAATTTCGAAAATGATAACGATATCTTAAACGGGAAATTATTTATGACCTTTCAAATCATATTTGGTAAAAATAGATAAATTTTCAATAGCATTTTATTCAGTTGCTTAAAAATTGTACTAAAATTTATTTTTTTCAAAATTATTTTCTGTACAATTCAATAAAAACAGAACATTCTATTTAAATTTCAAAAATTAAAACGATATCTTACACGAGGAATTATTTATGAGCTTTCAAATCATATTTTAGTAAAAATATTAAAATTTTCTATAGCATTTTATTCAATTGCTTAAAAATTTTACTAAATTTTTATTTTTTTTAAATTATTTTTTGTACCATTCATTAAAAACATAACAATCTGTTTAAATTTCAAAAATTGAAACGATATCTTAAACGTGAATTTTTTTATGAGCTTTCAAATTTCAAAAAAAAAAAATTGTGAAAAATACAAATTTTTCTAAAAATTTATTTTTTTGTGCTAGAAAATGATATAGAAACTAGTAACGATAGAGAAAATATACATAGAGCGGAAACTAGAAAAATACTCAAACAAAAAATGTTGTTTATGTTTTCACATAGTTTTTTTTACTAATACATTCTCACCACTTAGGTTTTTGACAACAGAGTTAGATTTTTGCCAAGAGAGTTTCCGCTCTATGTATATATTCTCTATGCTAGTAACCAATACACTTTTGATAAATTTGACCCAAGATATGTATTAACAATAGATGGCATATCTAGAATAGTGTCTTCACAAGAGTGTCTTCACAACACAGGCAGGAAACTTAAAATATCCATATTAAGTTGTACATTTCCTGTATTAACTGTATAACCTGTTGTCTGTTGGCTTGATAATAATTATTTATGGCATTTTAAATTTATGGTCTGTTCATGAATTTGCATGGTTTCGCAAGGCTACACATGTACATATGTTTAAGTTTAAATGTGTTTGCATAAAATGTTAATATCACTACAACATATCCTAGTATGTTATTATCTCTGCAGGCTTTCATAATTATTTACTCATACATGAGAGTGTGTGTGTGTGTGTGTTTTACAAATAACATAAATATTTTTAAAATTAATTTTTTTCACAGCTAATTAAAATACTAATTGACTAATGGACATGACATTACTCTAATAAATACTATAATTAATTAAATAAATAAAAAAAAAAATTCATTAAATTTTTGATATTTGTGCAAACAAACAAAAATGAAATTAAATTGATTTTCTTTTAATTTTTCTCTATGTTGTTTAGATATAATAGACCTTAGAAAATATTTGTGAATATTAAAATTGAAATGTTGAAAATATAAGAATAAGTAGGTGGAGACAAATTAAGTCTGCCCTGTAATTAATACTTGACAAGTTTTTGTCAAATATTTGAACTCAAATATCTTTGCATTTACATTACAATAAATGAATTCAAATTCTTGGAATTTTGTATTTTTTTTTTTTTTTTTTGGAAAGCAAGTGTTTGAATTTCAATAGCTTTATTTCTAGGCAAATATTAACATTTGTATGTTTGAATATGCTAAATAATATTTATAATATACTACATACATACATAAATGAAAATTGAGTTCAAAAGCTAAATTATTTTGCCATTGCTTTTATTTCTCCGTTATATATATTTTTTTTGTAATTATGCAGATTAAATGCTCAATACACTTGTTTTATATTCATCATACTCTCTCCCTTCCACTCTCTCTCTCTATCTCCTATATTTTCTTCATCACCGTTTGGTTTAATTTCGGCAAAATGTTTCACATACTTTTGGGGATGTCGTTGTTGTGTGTTATTGAATGTGATGAAATGTAAACTTGATGAGGAGAGAAATGTAATGAAAAAATAATAAATGTAGGAATTTTTCCAATGGCATGTTAAACGAAATACATGGATATATGCAAATTGTTCATAGAATTTTTATATATATTTTACTTAGCGCCATGTTTAGTGTTGACAAAATTTCAATTAGACAGCGAGGTTTTAGCAGAGCTGAAGTTTGTGATGGCAATGTGAGTGACATAAATAAAGAAAATTGATTCTCAAAAAATATTTAAAAATTAAATGTTTAAGTTTTTAAAGGCATTTAAAAAAAAGAAATGTTTTTCGTTAAAGAATTTTTGTTAATTCGTCATTGTATAGAAATTTGTTTGTCGCCAACAATAAACTTTCGTTCTGTAGAAAATTTTCTTAAACAAAATTTTAAAATTTTAATTTCTATTCAAATTGTGCCATTTCGTTTTTCTTGGGAACTGTCTTACAATTAAATATTGTTTCCGCTGTAACTTTCTGTCTTAACATTTTCCAGTAAACAAAGTGTCAAGACAAATTTTATGATTGTTCAAGTAACCAGCCAGGTAAACTGCCACAGGGCAAATAATCAACACAAAATAAAGTAAATTTCTAAAAACAAAAATCAAGTAAGACAGCTATGCCGAATCTTATATACCCTTTACCAAATTATTTTTTAAAATAAAAATTTTAAATATTTTTAGGTAAAAATTAAAAAAAAATTTCTTAAAAAATTTAATTTTTTTCAAATTTATTTTTTGAATTTTTGATTTTTTTTTTAAATTTCTTAGTAAAAACAATTTTATAACAAAAAAAATATTTTTTTGAAAAAAAAAAATAAAAAAAAAATTGGGGTTAGCAAATATTTTTGCCGATTTTGACCCATTGTAGGTGCGACTTACTATGTAGGTGTAACTATATACGTCGTTCCAAATGTCTTTGAAATATCTATCATTAGATATCCATATTGTCTATATTAATGACTTCCAGTAATCCAGATATAGATCAAAAATCGAGGTTCTGCTGGTTTTTTCCTTATATCTCAGCCATTTGTGGGCCGATTTTCTCGATTTTAAATAGCAACCGAACCGGGTCTATAGCGGATATATTGATGTATGAATCATGTATATAAGTTATTCAGAGGCTACGGAAAGTTGATTTCAACATACAAACGAATAGACGGATATAGCTATATCAACTCTGGTATCTATAACGATACAGAATATATACATAGGTATAATTGGTGGGTGCGCAAATGAAGAAATGTAGAAATTACAAACGGAATGACAAACTAATATACATATACACTTGCCACTCATGGTAAAGGGTATGAAAACAAAAAACGAAAAACAAGAAAAAGACATTTAAATAAATATTTAGCTAAAAACACCATGAAATGAAGTAACAGTTTTGTTTAACTAAAATGAAATACTAAAGTATTCGCACACTCTTACAAAATACCAACACAATGGAAAGTAATAAATAAATAACTAAATGAAGGAAGGAAGGCTGAAATAAATAAATGTATAAGAAAATAACTGGATGTATAAACGACTTTAAGTAAAATACTGCCTCACAAACCAGAGTGAAGAATGTACATATTTATAAGTTTTAACACTGAATCATGGAAATCATTACAATTGCTGCTGATGGCCTCTTTCAAATAAAAAAATAAAATAAAAACTCAAACAAATAAATAAACAAACAAACATATAATACCCGACAAACACAATAGCAAGGAAGGAAGTAGGAAATAAGCAAACAATTTCTATAAAGAACCACCTTAACCCATCCCATGTAGAGAAAAAAATCTAAGGAAACAACCACTCTCCAACAGCCACAATGACATTGATACAGCAAAGCGGTATTAAATTGTTGACGCCAACAGCCAAATGAAAGCAAAACTCTATTAATTTACTTTCTTGTTTTTCTTTTTTTTTCGAAATAAAGTGAGCTATAATTTCGCATTAAATTTAATAGAAAATAACTAAAATACAAACCACGCAAATTTTCGCCTTAAGTCTCAGTAACATTTGTGTTTATTTAAAATGTTTTATTAGTATTAAAAGCAAAATAACAAAATGAAATTATATTTTGAAATTGTGTCAACGTTTTGAAGGTTGTTTTAAAGACTTTGCTTAAGGTTCCTCAATAAAGACAAACACTAAACAATCACTATTTTATAGAAAAGTGTCTCAATAAGGCTCCATTCCAAAGAAAAGTGAATCTACAAGAAACTATTCCAAAGAAAACTGTTTCAACTGACACTATTTCAAAGAAAGGCGTCTCAACAAAACACTATTCTACACTATTGTATAGTTTAGAGATTCTATAGAAAAGTGAACTAGAAAAGTTCACTTGAACTAGATTTGAACTAACACTGAACTAGAACAGAACTAGAACAGAACTAGAACAGAACTAGAACAGAACTAGAACAGAACTAGAACAGAACTAGAACAGAACTAGAACAGAACTAGAACAGAACTAGAACAGAACTAGAACAGAACTAGAACAGAACTAGAACAGAACTAGAACAGAACTAGAACAGAACTAGAACAGAACTAGAACAGAACTAGAACAGAACTAGAACAGAACTAGAACAGAACTAGAACAGAACTAGAACAGAACTAGAACAGAACTAGAACAGAACTAGAACAGAACTAGAACAGAACTAGAACAGAACTAGAACAGAACTAGAACAGAACTAGAACAGAACTAGAACATAACTAGAACAGAACTAGAACAGAACTAGAACAGAACTAGAACAGAACTAGAACAGAACTAGAACAGAACTAGAACAGAACTAGAACAGAACTAGAACAGAACTAGAACAGAACTAGAACAAAACTAGAACAGAACTAGAACAGAACTAGAACAGAACTAGAACAGAACTAGAACAGAACTAGAACAGAACTAGAACAGAACTAGAACAGAACTAGAACAGAACTAGAACAGAACTAGAACAGAACTAGAACAGAACTAGAACAGAACTAGAACAGAACTAGAACAGAACTAGAACAGAACTAGAACAGAACTAGAACAGAACTAGAACAGAACTAGAACAGAACTAGAACAGAACTAGAACAGAACTAGAACAGAACTAGAACAGAACTAGAACAGAACTAGAACAGAACTAGAACAGAACTAGAACAGAACTAGAACAGAACTAGAACAGAACTAGAACAGAACTAGAACAGAACTAGAACAGAACTAGAACAGAACTAGAACAGAACTAGAACAGAACTAGAACAGAACTAGAACAGAACTAGAACAGAACTAGAACAGAACTAGAACAGAACTAGAACAGAACTAGAACAGAACTAGAACAGAACTAGAACAGAACTAGAACAGAACTAGAACAGAACAGAACTAGAACTAGAACAGAACTAGAACAGAACTAGAACAGAACTAGAACAGAACTAGAACAGAACTAGAACAGAACTAGAACAGAACTAGAACAGAACTAGAACAGAACTAGAACAGAACTAGAACAGAACTAGAACAGAACTAGAACAGAACTAGAACAGAACTAGAACAGAACTAGAACAGAACTAGAACAGAACTAGAACAGAACTAGAACAGAACTAGAACAGAACTAGAACAGAACTAGAACAGAACTAGAACAGAACTAGAACAGAACTAGAACAGAACTAGAACAGAACTAGAACAGAACTAGAACAGAACTAGAACAGAACTAGAACAGAACTAGAACAGAACTAGAACAGAACTAGAACAGAACTAGAACAGAACTAGAACAGAACTAGAACAGAACTAGAACAGAACTAGAACAGAACTAGAACAGAACTAGAACAGAACTAGAACAGAACTAGAACAGAACTAGAACAGAACTAGAACAGAACTAGAACAGAACTAGAACAGAACTAGAACAGAACTAGAACAGAACTAGAACAGAACTAGAACAGAACTAGAACAGAACTAGAACAGAACTAGAACAGAACTAGAACAGAACTAAAACAGAACTAGAACAGAACTAGAACAGAACTAGAACAGAACTAGAACAGAACTAGAACAGAACTAGAACAGAACTAGAACAGAACTAGAACAGAACTAGAACAGAACTAGAACAGAACTAGAACAGAACTAGAACAGAACTAGAACAGAACTAGAACAGAACTAGAACAGAACTAGAACAGAACTAGAACAGAACTAGAACAGAACTAGAACAGAACTAGAACAGAACTAGAACAGAACTAGAACTAGAACAGAACAGAACTAGAACTAGAACTAGAACTAGAACAGATCTAGAACTAGAACTAGAACAGAACTAGAACTAGAACTAGAACTGAACTAGAACTGAACTAGAACTGAACTAGAACTGAACTAGAACTGAACTAGAACTGAACTAGAACTGAACTAGAACAGAACTAGAACAGAACTAGAACAGAACTAGAACAGAACTAGAACAGAACTAGAACAGAACTAGAACAGAACTAGAACAGAACTAGAACAGAACTAGAACAGAACTAGAACAGAACTAGAACAGAACTAGAACAGAACTAGAACAGAACTAGAACAGAACTAGAACAGAACTAGAACAGAACTAGAACAGAACTAGAACAGAACTAGAACAGAACTAGAACAGAACTAGAACAGAACTAGAACAGAACTAGAACAGAACTAGAACAGAACTAGAACAGAACTAGAACAGAACTAGAACAGAACTAGAACAGAACTAAAACAGAACTAGAACAGAACTAGAACTAGAACAGAACTAGAACAGAACTAGAACAGAACTAGAACAGAACTAGAACAGAACTAGAACAGAACTAGAACAGAACTAGAACAGAACTAGAACAGAACTAGAACAGAACTAGAACAGAACTAGAACAGAACTAGAACAGAACTAGAACAGAACTAGAACAGAACTAGAACAGAACTAGAACAGAACTAGAACAGAACTAGAACAGAACTAGAACTAGAACAGAACAGAACTAGAACTAGAACTAGAACAGATCTAGAACTAGAACTAGAACAGAACTAGAACTAGAACTAGAACTGAACTAGAACTGAACTAGAACTGAACTAGAACTGAACTAGAACTGAACTAGAACTGAACTAGAACTGAACTAGAACAGAACTAGAACAGAACTAGAACAGAACTAGAACAGAACTAGAACAGAACTAGAACTAGAACAGAACAGAACTAGAACTAGAACTAGAACAGATCTAGAACTAGAACTAGAACAGAACTAGAACTAGAACTAGAACTGAACTAGAACTGAACTAGAACTGAACTAGAACAGAACTAGAACAGAACTAGAACAGAACTAGAACAGAACTAGAACAGAACTAGAACAGAACTAGAACAGAACTAGAACAGAACTAGAACAGAACTAGAACAGAACTAGAACAGAACTAGAACAGAACTAGAACAGAACTAGAACAGAACTAGAACAGAACTAAAACAGAACTAGAACAGAACTAGAACAGAACTAGAACAGAACTAGAACAGAACTAGAACAGAACTAGAACAGAACTAGAACAGAACTAGAACAGAACTAGAACAGAACTAGAACAGAACTAGAACAGAACTAGAACAGAACTAGAACAGAACTAGAACAGAACTAGAACAGAACTAGAACTAGAACAGAACAGAACTAGAACTAGAACAGATCTAGAACTAGAACTAGAACAGAACTAGAACTAGAACTAGAACTGAACTAGAACTGAACTAGAACTGAACTAGAACTGAACTAGAACTGAACTAGAACTGAACTAGAACTGAACTAGAACTGAACTAGAACTGAACTAGAACTAGAACTGAACTAGAACTGAACTAGAAAAGTTGTACCAATCTTTGCTGTAACAGAGGTTAGACAATTAGCATAAAAATCTTTAGCAAATAATAAAAAAACACAAAATCAAATTGTATTTACACACTCAATTTAGATGTCCATTTCCAAAAATAGCTAAATCTCCATAAATAGGCCTATAAACAAAATATATTCTTATTTATGAAAATTTACTATTTATTATGAATAAATAATTTATGCAAATTCAATTTATTTCACTAAAAACCAGCAAATTTCTTTAAGTAGAGGAGAGAGAAAAAAAACTACAGTCCTTGAAAAGAAACTAGACATGAAATAAATAAAAATATCAAAAAAATAATCTACATAAATATTGCATTTTTATGATGACATTACATTTAAGGCGATCATAACAATTCAAATAAAAAAGCAATAAGAAAATACGACCAAAAAAATAAGTTCATAAGCTGTTTCCAATTACGAATTGGGTGAGATTTTTTTTGTTCGCATTATTTGTATGTCTTGGGGACATTGTTAACAAACAAATTTGCATTTTTTATTAAATTCCCACAAACAAATATATGCCACAATCAATAAACAGGACTGAAGGGAAGAAATGTACAAGAAAAATTAACAGACGTAACAACAAATGAAATGAATGAATGAATGAACCCTGTGAACCAAGAAAGTATGAAATAAATAAATAAACAACAAAAGAACTATATAAAGTTGCCTCTAGAGGCATGTTTATGGACACAAATGAAGAAAGTTAAGGAATGGAAGCAAGGAAAACAACAGAACAGAACAGCAACAGCCAAACTGCCATTAAAGACATATAAATAAATGCTTAACAATGCCAGCAGTGGCAACGGCAGCAGAAAAAATAACAAATACAAAACTGTTTTACAGTTTGGTAAATGAAAAACTTATTTCTCCATAATATTGTGTTGTGGCCACAACAACACACTCTTCTGCATTTTGACCACATTGTGAAGAAAAGTGTGGCAACAAAAGCAAATAAAACACACACACACACACTCTTGCTCAAGACAAGAACTGTGGAGGTGGAAAAATATACCAAATATACCAAATATTTAAATATTTTAGATTTGTTTGTTAGTAGAACACAACGCCTTAAAAATCCCCCAAAGTTTAAGTATGAATGGCAGAAAGCTCATGCTTAAAGAAAACTAAACACAAACAAATTTCGTATAAAGTTAAACAAACAATAATAAATAAATACATGGTTTGACTTACTTCTGTCACAATATATTTTTATGCAAACACACATTGTTGCACACAGACACACACACACACACATATAAACAACAAATGCAAACACACCTACTTAAACACGTATAGACTCACTTAATAATTTGTGGCATGCAAAAGTTTTTTTTTTGTTTGTTTGTTTGTTTTTTATTGTTACATTTGTAAACATTTTGCGAAATGACCTGTTTTTTGTTTTGAAAGGGTGTTTATTTTGAAAGTGTTATACAAATTATTTATTTTAGACACTTTGCTTCGCTACAGCAATCATATGAAAGAATTTTTTTTAAATTTTAATAGTTATGATGTCAAATAAAAACGTTCTGATCTTTCTTTTTATGCCGTAAAGAATAAATAAAGAAAATGTTTCAATAATTACCCCCTTTATGCTTTCACTCAGAACCATATATGCTCTATTTCATGTTTCTAGGTATATTATAATACAAAAATTACAAAAAGTACCATTAGAAGAACGAAAAAGTACCATTAGTTATCCCTATGATGAACATCACCTAACTTTTATATCGATAAGTTAATCATTTATAATATAAAAAGTACCATTAGGTAGCAATTTCCCTTTTCTTGAACTTATTTTAAAAAGTACCTATCTATTTTTTTTTTTTTTTGTTTGCTTAGACCAGCACTCAAGGGATGACCCCTACTCATGCAATGCATTGTGTTGGAACTAGGAAAATAGGTTATGGGAAGGATGATAGAGGGAGTAGTGTTTGTGGATATTTGATTTGAATTTTCCTACATTTAAAGGGACAGGAAATACTTCGAAAACGAATTTTCTCTGTAGTGTGTTGTGCGATCCACTGACCAATCGATCACGAATGGATGAGCCCCCGATGATGAACGCGTATTTCGTAAGAAACTACGGGTTTCGGGAACGAGTTCTCTAATTTCATCAGAACACATTCCATTGTAGTATCGATAGAACAGTGAAACACAACCCACATTGCGACGATGCTCCAGATAATCAATAGAGCTGTACACACTACTGTCACCGATAAGGACCTTCGCCCTCTCCTGTACGCGGTCAAGTAACTCCAAAATAGACTTCGAAGCACCGGCCCATACATGAGAGTTGTATTCTATTTTGGGTCGTGTATAAGTGGTGTAAATAGTAAGGAGATCAGATGAAGTTAAGTATTTCTTACACCGTCTTAGAAAACCGAGGCACTTGAATGCTTCTTTCGACACTTGAAAAATGTGTTTTGTCCAGCGAACATCACACTGAATTCTCATACCTAGAACATCGAGAGCTTCTGATTCCTTAATATTTACACCACCCATAGAAACAGATGAAACAACATGATCTGTCGCATAGACCCATTCAGAGATTGTCCAAGATCTTGGTTAAGTGTATCATTCATGTTTTGCCTCATTGCCCCAATCTCCGAAAGGCTTGGCCTACAGTTGAATGAATATGAATGGGAAATGTTGCTGTCATCTGAAAAAGAATAGACAGGGTTGGAAGTTTGACTTAGAAGGTCATTTAGGAAAATAAGGAAGTAGGAGAAAGTTTGGAGCCTTGCGGTACCCCTGAATTAATCTTGAACCCATCTACAACAACTCGTATAGTTCGATCTCTGAGAAAGCTCGATATAAATCAAGAGAAGTCATTACCGACACCAAAAGCAATAAGTTTCGATAAGAGCGCACCATGCCACACCCTATCGAACGCCTTAGAAATATCTAGAGCCAAAACGGTGAATGGAACCATTTTTCCGATAGGAAGGCAAGAAAGTCCCCCGTAGAGCGTCCTCTACGAAAGCCGTAGAGACGCTCTACGGGGAAATTCTCCGGCACGGTATAATATGCTAAAAAGGTTTGCTAACGGACGGGCTAGCGTCGAAGAACACTGCTTCAAGACCAGTGCTGGTATACCATCCGGACCAGGAGACTTGTTTGTATTAAGATCCTCTAAAACCTTTTTAACTGCACGAACGCGAAAGAATATAGGAAGCCACCACTTTTCAGGAAATTTTCCATAACCAAATCGCAAAGTGGCTGTCCTATGTTCTCGATAGCCTCACGAATTCTATCTTTGAAATCTTAAAACGACGCTGGGCTGTTGGCGTAGACCTTATCTTTCACGTGGCCCAAAGGTAGAAGTCGCTAGTTGTTAAATCACATGATCTCGGTGGCAAATTGTGATCACCTCTTCGAGAGATAACACGGTCCGGAAACTTTTCCTATAAAAGAGCAATGGTTTCGTTGCTTGTGTGGCATGTAGCGCCGTCTTGTTGAAAGTAATAACATCCAACTCCGACCATAACATACGGTGTAATGACGTTTATGGAATGGATGGTAGGATTTTCACCATTTTTGTAGTGAATTTTAATAATTTCAATGCGTTGTTGAAGCATGTATCGTTTCACTTTTAGTAATGGCGTAGTTTCTACTTGTCAAATGTCAAAAAATAAAAGCTTCAAAAGTGACAGCTACCGAAATACCGGGTGATTTAAAATAACACTCCTTGTTGGAAAACTCTTTATATAAGTGATCATAGATTGACCTTATTTTCATTAAAATCCTGTGATTTTTTTAAATATTAACGATTTAAAATATTTTGAGTTTTTTACACAAAAAATAGATTTTTGCTATGAAATATGAGTTATCACTGATTGAGCTTATTTTCACTAAAATCGCAGTATTTACGAAGTTATTAATGATTTAAGTTTTCTTAACTAAAAATCGATTATTGTTATAAAAAATGAGTGATAACTTATTGAGCTTCTTTTCTTTTGACTGCCGAATATAGCATTCCAATTTTTTTTGTGTTATCTCTTCCCCTCTTTGTAAGTTTTTTTCATATTTCTTTTGGATAAATATGAAAAAAAAAAAAAAATAAACTTAGATTGTTTAATAACATTATAATCCTATTAGACACTTCTAGCACTGCAAGCTACAATAAAAGTTCCAAATTGAAAATACAGTTCTTTGTAAAATAACCCAGCAAAAATATGTTCTGATATGGAATCAATAGAAGAGACTCTTCTTTAGGCAGTAGTCTATAGAACGAGCCTCTTCTTTGGACAGCAGTCTAGAAAGACCCTTTTTAGACATACTTCTTTAGATTTTTCTGTAGACAGCAGTCTAGAATTTTTCCAAAATACACAATTTAGTTTGCTGGGTTTCATAGAGTTTCTGATGTGTAGAGGAATCTAAAAAAGCAATTTTCCATAAAATTTTACAATTTATTACCCAACATATGCCTTAAAGACATTTATAGTCTCTAAAAAGCATTGTATTGCATTTATTGTGTCTTAAACAGATTTAAAAAGGAGAAAGTTAAATTAAATCAACAAAATAAAACTTCACACCAAAAACAACCAACAAAAATCTATTATGGCGCGTTTTCAATTTCAGTATGTGACCAACATTATAACACATTTTTTTTTTTGTATTGAAAAAAGAATTATTAAAAAAAACTCTTGAAACAAATAAAATGACTTTGGTTTTGCTTAAAAAAAACAGGGAATATTAAAAAGAAAATGAAATTGTCATCATGTAGAAAAGAAAAAACACCTACAAGTACACGCACATAAAAAAACTTACACATATGTAACTCCGTTGTAGCAAAACCAATGTTTCAGTTACAGTCCTTAAATCCTTGAACAAATTTTGACTTAATTCCACTGCTGTAAAGCAACAACAAATATGTTTAGTAGGGAGGCTGTAAAAATCAAAAACTCTAAAAAACTTGGTGTTTAACTAGAGTTATTAATAATCCTTGTACAAACTTACTGTGGTGTTTAAGTTGAAACTTAACTTTAATTTTAGTTAGTTAATTCAAAAACCTTTTTGTGGCCCTTCCTAATATTTTACATCCTGCTCTGTTTGTTGTCTTGTGTTGGATTTTTATTAAAACAATCTTTCGTATTTTTTTTGTTTGTTTTTTTTTTTTTTGCGATGTTGTTGTTTTAGGGTAAAAGAACGTGTAACTGTTGAAAAGTTGTACAAGTAAAATGTATTTAAATAACGAATTTTTTCCACATTTGTCTTTTATACTCAGCACGCATTTAAATGTGTGTAAAGGGTTTGCCAAGCATGAAATGTGGGCAAAGAATTTTACAGGGTTTATACTATAGTAAAGTGTCTGGATAAGACATTTTACTATAGTAAAGTGTCTGGATAAGACATTTTACTATAGTAAAGTGTGTGGATAAGACATTTTACTATAGTAAAGTGTCTGGATAAGACATTTTACTATAGTAAAGTGTCTGGATAAGACATTTTACTATAGTAAAGTGTCTGGATAAGACATTTTACTATAGTAAAGTGTCTGGATAAGACATTTTACTATAGTAAAGTGTCTGGATAAGACATTTTACTATAGTAAAGTGTCTGGATAAGACATTTTACTATAGTAAAGTGTCTGGATAAGACATTTTACTATAATAAAATGTCTGGATAAGACATTTTACTGTAGTAAAGTGTCTGGATAAGACATTTTACTATAGTAAAGTGTCTGGATAAGACATTTTACTATAGTAAAGTGTGTGGATAAGACATAAAGTGTCTGGTTAAGAAATTTTACTATAGTAAAGTGTCTTGATAAGACATTTTACTATAGTAAAGTGTCTGGATAAGACATTTTACTATAGTAAAGTGTGTGGATAAGACATTTTACTATAGTAAAGTGTCTGGATAAGACATTTTACTATAGCAAAGTGTCTGTATAAGACATTTTACTATAGTAAAGTGTCTGGATAAGATATTTTACTATAGTAAAGTGTCTGGATAAGATATTTTACTATAGTAAAGTGTCTGGATAAGATATTTTACTATAGTAAAGTGTCTGGATAAGACATTTTAGTATAGTAAAGTGTCTGGATAAGACATTTTACTATAGTAAAGTGTCTGGATAAGACATTTTACTATAGTAAAGTGTCTGGATAAGACATTTTACTATAGTAAAGTGTGTGGATAAGACATTTTACTATAGTAAAGTGTGTGGATAAGACATTTTACTATAGTAAAGTGTCTGGATAAGACATTTTACTATAGTAAAGTGTCTGGATAAGACATTTTAGTATAGTAAAGTGTCTGGATAAGACATTTTACTATAGTAAAGTGTCTGGATAAGACATTTTACTATAGTTAAGTGTCTGGATAAGACATTTTACTCTAGTAAAGTGTCTGGATAAGACATTTTACTATAGTAAAGTGTCTGGATAAGATATTTTACTATAGTAAAGTGTGTGGATAAGACATTTTACTATAGTAAAGTGTCTGGATAAGACATTTTACTATAGCAAAGTGTCTGTATAAGACATTTTACTATAGTAAAGTGTCTGGATAAGATATTTTACTATAGTAAAGTGTCTGGATAAGACATTTTACTATAGTAAAGTGTCTGGATAAGACATTTTACTATAGTAAAGTGTCTGGATAAGACATTTTACTATAGTAAAGTGTCTGGATAAGACATTTTACTATAGTAAAGTGTCTGGATAAGATATTTTACTATAGTAAAGTGTGTGGATAAGACATTTTACTATAGTAAAGTGTCTGGATAAGACATTTTACTATAGCAAAGTGTCTGTATAAGACATTTTACTATAGTAAAGTGTCTGGATAAGATATTTTACTATAGTAAAGTGTCTGGATAAGATATTTTACTATAGTAAAGTGTCTGGATAAGACATTTTACTATAGTAAAGTGTCTGGATAAGACATTTTACTATAGTAAAGTGTCTGGATAAGACATTTTACTCTAGTAAAGTGTCTGGATAAGACATTTTACTATAGTAAAGTGTCTGTATAAGATATTTTACTATAGTAAAGTGTCTGGATAAGATATTTTACTATAGTAAAGTGTGTGGATAAGACATTTTACTATAGTAAAGTGTCTGGATAAAATATTTTACTATAAAAAATAAGTAAGCAAGTTTTTTAAAATCCTCGGAAACTTGATTTAAACATACTGACTGTCGTTACCATGTTCGTTTTTCCTACCTTTACAACCCCTAAAATGTTTTAATTCTTTAAAGCTTAATTTATTCATTTAGCATTAACATCTATCCCAAAATAAAACTCCTATAAATTATTAAAAAAAAGATGAAATAAGGTCATAAAATCCCTACGTATCATTTTCGCATTATTTAAAACGTAGTTAAAGCATTTAAACTCCCAGAAATATAAAGTGAAAGGTGGAAAAAATGTCAACACACGTGTACCATACTTGGCATATTATATTTATAAGGAACTTTGGTACCCCTTATCTTTAGAGTGGGGGGTTTAACGTTACCAAATACATACGAATTTTACTTCCTCATAATGACTTTTTTTACGGCCAAATGTCAAGTGTGTATTTGCTCTTGATGATTGTGATGTTAAGTGCAAATAAGATATCCTTTTTTGTAGAGCAAAAATTTCAGCTTAATCTTGGTTATGGTCATTGACTTAAAATCAACATATTTTCAACCTTAAATCACAACAATTTGGTATTTTTATTTGTAATATAAAACAGCGGATGCCGGAAATAAACATAAGGAAACATAAAATTTGTTGTTTACCACCCCCACCGCCTTAACACTCACAGGTAAATAACTTATTTTTTATGTAGAACAATTTTATTACTTATACAGACATTATTTTGAACACATTACATAAGAGTTAGTCAAATGAATGCGTAAGACTTGTATTCGTATTCCCTGTGGAAAATAAATAGCATCCTTTGCTCCATATGCTCATTTCACGTTAAGTACCTCAAATCCATTGTATTAGAGTAGAAAAGCATTCAAAAAAGAAACTAAATTTTAAGAATTTTCTTTGTCGGTTTGTTTAAACTGCTAACCTCAAGATAATTTGAAGCATACAAGCAGAATGTACTTGTACTTGTAAAGCTTGTAAACCACTAAAGGTTACATATGGCAGACAATGGTTTACAAGCGGGTAATGTTGTACTTTAATTCTAGATACTCATATTTCAAAAACAAAATTTCTTTGGTTTTATTCTTTAAAAATTTCAGTTGCTTTTTAAACAAACTTCTCAGCTTCCATTTGGTATAAGTATTGAATTTAAATTTAAACATATTTTATTTATATTTCTTATTTATTTTGCGGTTGAGCAATCATTTCTAAATCCTTTTTTTTTTCTACTTTTGTCTTCTTTTTTTTCTAAACATTTTTAACGAGAGTTATTCTTGTTTTTCTGCGTAGTACGCTAAAAGCACCTTGAATATTTTACATCCATTTAATAAATTTGTAAAGTTTTTAAACAAATATGTATTCATATTGAAAACTAAGAAGAAAAAAAAAAAAAAAACGGAATATAAAAAAATATGTTAAGAAATTGTTGAAAAAGAATAAAAGATACCACCAAACCATTAAATTGAAAATATAGGTAAGATAAATTTGAATTTTAAATAAATGAATAAAACACTGAAGGAAATTGACAAGGTAGAGTCATACATAAAGAAAATCCCAATTCTCTATTCAGATACAGTTCTATAGGAAAGTGTCTTGCTAAGACATTTTTCTATAGTAAGGTGTCTGGATAAGACATTTTACTATAGTAAAGTGTCTTGAAAAGACTTTACTACAGTAAAGTGTCTGGATAAGACATTTTGCTATAGTAAAGTGTCTGGATAAGACATTTTACTATAGTAAAGTGTCTGGATAAGACATTTTACTATAGTAAAGTGTCTGGATAAGACATTTTACTATAGTAAAGTGTCTGGATAAGACATTTTACTATAGTAAAGTGTCTGGATAAGACATTTTACTATAGTAAAGTGTCTGGATAAGACATTTTACTATAGTAAAGTGTCTGGATAAGACATTTTACTATAGTAAAGTGTCTGGATAAGACATTTTACTATAGTAAAGTGTCTGGATAAGACATTTTACTATAGTAAAGTGTCTGGATAAGACATTTTACTATAGTAAAGTGTCTGGATAAGACATTTTACTATAGTAAAGTGTCTGGATAAGACATTTTACTATAGTAAAGGGTTTGAATAAGACATTTTACTATAGTAAAGTGTATGGTTAAGACATTTTACTATAGTAAAGTGTCTGGTTAAGACATTTTACTATAGTAAAGTGTCTGGTTAAGACATTTTACTATAGTAAAGTGTCTGGTTAAGACATTTTACTATAGTAAAGTGTCTGGTTAAGACATTTTACTGTAGTAAAGTGTCTGGTTAAGACATTTTACTGTAGTAAAGTGTCTGGTTAAGACATTTTACTGTAGTAAAGTGTCTGGTTAAGACATTTTACTATAGTAAAGTGTCTGGTTAAGACATTTTACTATAGTAAAGTGTCTGGTTAAGACATTTTACTATAGTAAAGTGTCTGGTTAAGACTTTTTACTATAGTAAAGTGTCTGGTTAAGACATTTTACTATAAAAAAGTGTCTGGTTAAGACATTTTACTATAGTAAAGTGTTTTGTTAAGACATTTTACTATAGTAAAGTGTCTGGATAAGACATTTTACTATAGTAAAGTGTCTGGTCAAGACATTTTACTATAGTAAAGTGTCTGGTTAAGACATTTTACTATAGTGAAGTGTCTGGTTAAGACATTTTACTATAGTAAAGTGTCTGGTTAATACATTTTACTATAGTAAAGTGTCTGGTTAAGACATACTATAGTAAAGTGTCTGGATAAGACAGTTTACTATAGTAAACTGTATGTATAAGACAGTTTACTATAGTAAAGTGTCTGGTTAAGACATTTTACTATAGTAAAGTGTCTAGTTAAGACATTTTACTATAGTAAAGTGTCTGGTTAAGACATTTTACTATAGTAAAGTGTCTGGTTAAGACATTTTGCTATAAAAAAGTGTCTGGTTAAGACATTTTAGTATAGTAAAGTGTCTGGTTAAGACATTTTACTATAGTAAAGTGTTTAGATAAGACATTTTACTACAGTAAAGTGTCTGGTTGAGACATTTTACTATAGTAAAGACATTTTGCTATAGTAAAGTGTGTGGTTAAGACATTTTACTATAGTAAAGTGTCTGGTTAAGACATTTTACTATAGTAAAGTGTCTGGTTAAGACATTTTACTATAGTAAAGTGTCTGGGTAAGACATTTTACTATAGTAAAGTGTCTGGTTAAGACATTTTACTATAGTAAATTATCTGGTTAAGACATTTTACTATAGTAAAGTATCTGGTTAAGACATTTTACTATAAAAAAGTGTCTGGTTAAGACATTTTACTATAGTAAAGTGTCTAGATAAGACATTTTACTACAGTAAAGTGTCTGGTTAAGACATTTTACTATAGTAAAGACATTTTGCTATAGTAAAGTGTGTGGTTAAGACATTTTAGTATAGTAAAGTGTCTGGTTAAGACATTTTACTATAGTAAAGTGTCTGGTTAAGACATTTTACTATAGTAAAGTGTCTGGTTAAGACATTTTACTATAGTAAAGTGTCTGGTTAAAACATTTTAGTATAGTAAAGTGTCTGGTTAAGACATTTTACTATAGTAAAGTATCTGGTTAAGACATTTTACTATAGTAAAGTGTCTGGTTAAGACATTTTAGTATAGTAAAGTGTCTGGTTAAGACATTTTACTATAGTAAAGTGTCTGGTTAAGACATTTTACTATAGTAAAGTGTCTGGTTAAGACATTTTACTATAAAAAGTGTCTGGTTAAGACATTTTACTATAGTAAAGTGTTTTGTTAAGACATTTGACTATAGTAAAGTGTCTGGATAAGACATTTTACTATAGTAAAGTGTCTGGTCAAGACATTTTACTATAGTAAAGTGTCTGGTTAAGACATTTTACTATAGTAAAGTGTCTGGTTAAGACATTTTACTATAAAAAAGTGTCTGGTTAAGACATTTTAGTATAGTAAAGTGTCTGGTTAAGACATTTTACTATAGTAAAGTGTCTAGATAAGACATTTTACTACAGTAAAGTGTCTGGTTAAGACATTTTACTATAGTAAGGTGTCTGGTTAAGACATATTATAGTAAAGTGTCTGGATAAGACAGTTTACTATAGTAAACTGTATGTATAAGACAGTTTACTATAGTAAAGTGTCTGGTTAAGACATTTTACTATAGTAAAGTGTCTAGTTAAAACATTTTACTATAGTAAAGTGTCTGGTTAAGACATTTGACTATAGTAAAGTGTCTGGTTAAGACATTTTACTATAGTAAAGTGTCTGGTTAAGACATTTTACTATAGTAGAGTGTCTGGTTAAGACATTTTACTATAGTAAAGTGTCCGGTTAAGACATTTTACTATAGTAAAATGTTTGGTAAAGTGACTATATGAGACTTTTTACAATAGTAAAGTGTACGTATGAGACATTGCAAAGAATATCTTCTTTAGACTTTAATTTGATGGTAAAACAAATTGTGAATTTGTTAATTTAATGGGAATTTATATATTTGCCCATTTAATGTTTCCAATAATTTCACATTAAACTCAACTTTATGCCTTTTTAATTCCACTTAATGTTTTGTACTAGTTAGCAAGTAAAAGCAAAAATGTTGTTATAAATTATCTTAATTATTTGTTTTGAACTCTAGAGATTTCTAGTTTCTATATTCCAGTGCCTGACTTTGTTAACTTTTTTAGCTGAAAACAAAATATTTGATATAAGTATAAAACAAAATTTATCGATTATTTTGCTCTAGACTAGATTTTAATTTCTTTGTAATTTGTTTTAGTTAAAAATTTTTAAATAGTTTCTTTTTGTACTTTAAGCAACAGAGAAACTAAACTAAATATTAGTTTGACTTTGAAGTTATTATAGAAAATGAAATGAGAACAAAAACAAAAAAAAAAAAAAAAAAAAAAAAAAAATGGCAAAAGAATTAAAATGTTGCAATTAAGGTTAAAAAGAGAAAAAAGTTTTAAGTTGGTAGTACAGATAGATAGATAGAGTTGTTATCTGGTGTGTATAATTTGTATGTACGTTTCTGTTTAAACTTTAGAGAAAAGCTTACATACTTGTAGAAAATACTTTTTATTCTTACTCATACATATAGAATTTAAACTTATACATAGACATGCCACTAACACTGGTTTTTCCTCATGTGTAAAGAGTTTCTTAAACTTTTTAGTTTCATTTTATTCGATTTTAATAGATATTTCTTATTTATTTTAGAGAAAATGAGATTCTGAAATATTTTTTTTAGAATTTTTTATTTTTATTTAAGAATCTCTGGTTTTGTCTTTAAGTAAATACTTCATAATACACATGCGAGTGAATTCACTGTTACTGTATGTACTTGAAATGCTTTGTTTTAATAATAGAAACTAGTTTTTTATATGTTGTTATAAAGACACTTAAATTTAATTGAAAATAGCAGAGAAATGTAGGAATTATATAAAACGCCAAACTTACATCAAATTTTAAAAGTTATTTGTCAACTGGGAATTAAACCCTTAAACATTTTGTGAAATACATATACTTGAAAGTTTATAGTTTTAATTTAATTGGAAAATGTTTTATTTTTTATTGTTTAGAAAAGTAAATTTTTTGCAAGGACAAAATTAAGACACGAGTGGTTACATTTAGTTTGTAAAATCATATTTATCCCTCTCGTCATTGGTTGTACACTAAATGTGTTAGTTTGACTGAGATCTGTGGGACAAACCCCATGTTGTCTCATATACAAGGGGTTTTTACAAAAAAGCTTTTTCGAAAAAAAGCATTGAAAAATTCATTTGTTTTTCACAAACAAAATTGATATAAAAATTATTTTGTCAGAAAATCTATTTAACAAAATATTATTTTTTATAGAAAAAGCTTTTCCATAAATAAAATGTTTATTAAACAATAAAAAACAAAAGCTTTTTCACAAATAAATATGCCTCAAAAGAATTTTGCCAGAAAATCTATTTAACAAAATACATTTTTTACAGAATAAGCTTATCCATATTTAAAAAAGCCTTTTTCGAAAAATATGCCTTAAAAAAATTTTTTTCCAAACATTTAATGCCAATAACAAAATTTTTTACAAAAAAGCTTAATTGTGGTTTTCGAAACAATGTTTTTTGGACAATTAACAAAAAAATCTGCAAATTATACTTTGTTATAAAAAAGCTTTTTAACGTTACTTTACAAAAACGTTTTTTCAGAAAAAAATATGCATTTAAAAATTATTTTTGTCAAAAAAGGATTATGAAAGTAAAAGCTTTATCAAAAAAATAAAGCTTTTTTACGAACAAAATTTATTGAAAAATTATGTACTTTTTAAAGAAAATTTAAAAAAGAAAAAAAATTCGGCTGAATAAAGCTTTTTCAAAATTTTACAAAACCAAACTTTTACGAACATATTTGGCAGCATATAAAGCTTTTTTAGAAAAAAGTATTTTTAAAAATATTTTTCTCCAAAAGGAATTATGACAATAAAAGCTTTATCAAAAACATAAAGCATTTGCACAAAAAAATACATTGAACAAGTTTTTTCTCAACAAAGTATGTACATTTTTCAGAAAAATTTTTAAAAAGCTTTTTCAAAATTTTTGTATACTAAAGCTTTTTCAGAAAAAATAAATATATTAAACAAGTTTTTACACCAAAAAATGATTATGACAGTAAACGTTTTATCAAAAATCTTTTTTTATGAAAAAAGCTTTTTCTCAAAAGATTTTTCAAAAAAATACTTTCACAAAATTTTGAGAAAAGCTTTTTAATTTTTAACATTTTACAAAAAAAAAGTTAACGAGCTAAATTGGTAAAATAAAGCTTTTTCAAAAAAATAATAGTTTAACAAATTTTTTCAACAAAAAAGTTTTTTTTATAGAAAAAGCTTTTACCACAAACAAAATATCACAAACATTTTTGCACAAACAATTGATACCGAAGCAATGATTTTTACTAAAAGGCTTTGTTGTGTTTTAGAAAAAGCTTTTTGCACAATGAATGCTTTTATCTAAATATGATATATCAGAAAATATAAAAAAATTTACATTTTGCCAAAAATTTTAAGAAAAAGCTTTCTTAAAAAAATTACCAAAAACTGCTTTTAACCAAAAATAGATATCACATTTTTTACTAAAAAGCTTTATTGTTTACACAAAAAATGCTTTTTCCAAAATAAAAGCTTTAAAAAAATTTTTCGGAAAAAAATCTTATAAAAAAGGTTTTTCAACAAGAAAAAGATTTTTATGTAATTTTTTGGCATAATGTAAATTTTTTAATATTTAAAAATTTAAAAAAAAAAAATTTCTAAATAAAGCTTTTTCTAAAAAAATTCTTTTTTTCTGATAAAAGATTTGTCCCAATAACCATTTTGCACAAATAAAAAGAAATTAAAAACAAATGCTTTTAATAAGCAAGCTTTTAATAGTAAAATTTAAAGCTTTTTCACAATTATTTTTTTTAATTCTCACAGTTTTATATTAAAAAAAAACAAAAGCTATTTGACAATTAAAAAACGTTATTATTAAAAACAGCTTTTTTGCCAATTAAAATTTTTTTCACATTAAATATTACTTTAAAATGAAAACTGTTTCCCAATGTTCTTTTACAAAAATCGTTAACAAATATTAGAAAATGTAAGCTCGCTATAGCCGAATACATGTACGTACTATATAACTTCGTTAGAGGAACAATTTTGTTAATTTATTTCTATAGTTCTAGATTTTGCTTCCTGCCATTTCTCCACTAAACCTCGTATCTGTAAATAAACAATTACTTTACTCAAAAACCTAACATTTCCGTTATAAATATTTATAAATGAGACATTAATTTGCAACATGTTCCATGTGTTGACATTATTCATAATTTTAATCTTTGTAACAATCTTTTTCAAACCCTTATGAATTATTAACATATTTTTAAGCCATATTTTTGCTATAAAATTTTAAAAGCTCATTTAATTCAACAAAGATTTATTAAAAGCACAAACTTTGCTCTATACAAACATATAAATCAATTTAAAAATTACAAAATTTATTAAAGAAAATCATTAAAGCTTTAGCAGCAGCTGTTTTAAATGAGTTTTTAAAAAAATTAAAAAAAAAAAAACACAAAAATTCTTCAACTTTTGTAAACTTCCTATAACGTAAATATTTAATTTTAAAGCAAAAAGCAGTAAAAGTAACAGTGGAAGTAACTTTTATGAAAATTAAATGGTCGAGAACACAATTAAACAGCAAGTGACTCAATGCTCAGCCAAGCAAAGTAACAACGTGCCACAACTACTGCTGCTGCTGCAACATCCACTAGTCAAATAAGAAACCTTGCTACTTTGCTAAACTAAATACTCTACCGTCAACTCGGAAAAAAAGCCAACTCATTTAATATATATACAAACATACATATATAAAAGTAGATATTTGCAAATATCAAGTAACCTAGTACTGGCATCCGTTTATCCGTATAGATGTCTATTATTCCTCAAACTTATTTATAAAGAGTAAATTTTATAGTTATAGAAAGCAGGAAGTGAGTAGTAGCGTCAAGTATTGGCAAAGGCAAGCGTATTAAATTGCTTTTAATAAAATCAGTACTAAATGCTGTCTTCCTCTTTTCCTCCTCAAATGAAAAGTTTTTCTCTGTATAACAGCGTTGACAATGTTTTAAATTGTTTAGTATACTACATACTCCCGTTGCCGTTGTCCATGTTCTTAACTGTTGTAAATTGTTTGCCATCATCATCGTCGTCGTCCTCGTCATCATCTTTAGCAGTATGGCGAGATGAGATTTTATTTTATCGTCCTCAAGCATAAACTTCTTCACAATAACCAGCTGACAGCTGGTTGGTTACGTTGTTGACATAGAGATTTTTCGCAAAAATTATTAGACTGGAAATTATATCATTTTGATAATTAACTGTTCGTTTGTTCGTTCATTCATTCGTTCGTTCTTAAATGCCATTATTTTATGCCAAAATAGCATAATGGGGTGTTTTAAATTAAAACTCTGCAGGGTGCTTAATATATATTTGGAAATTAATTAATTTTGTCTTAGTAATTGGAAAAGTCATTAAGTTTGTAAATAAAGCAAGGTCAAAAAAGAAATGATTTGTTAACAAGACACTTTTCTATAGGACAAGACACTTTTCTTTATAAGAAAAATGTCTTTAAAAATACACTTTTCTTTACAAGAAAAATGTCTTTAAAAAGACACTTTTCTTTACAAGAAAAATGTCTTTAAAAAGACACTTTTCTTTATAAGAAACACTTTTCTTTATAAGAAAAATGTCTTTAAAAAGACACTTTTCTTTATAAGAAAAATGTCTTTAAAAAGACACTTTTCTTTATAAGAAACACTTTTCTTTATAAGAAAAATGTCTTTAAAAAGACACTTTTCTTTACAAGAAAAATGTCTTTAAAAAGACACTTTTCTTTATAAGAAAAATGTCTTTAAAAAGACACTTTTCTTTATAAGAAAAATGTCTTTAAAAAGACACTTTTCTTTATAAGAAAAATGTCTTTAAAAAGACAATTTTCTTTATAAGAAAAATGTCTTTAAAAAGACACTTTTCTTTATAAGAAAAATGTCTTTAAAAAGACACTTTTCTTTATAAGAAAAATGTCTTTAAAAAGACACTTTTCTTTATAAGAAAAATGTCTTTAAAAAGACACTTTTCTTTATAAGAAAAATGTCTTTAAAAAGACACTTTTCTTTACAAGAAAAATGTCTTTAAAAAGACACTTTGCTTTATAAGAAAAATGTCTTTAAAAAGACACTTTTCTTTATAAGAAAAATGTCTTTAAAAAGACACTTTTCTTTATAAGAAAAATGTCTTTAAAAAGACACTTTTCTTTATAAGAAAAATGTCTTTAAAAAGACACTTTTCTTTATAAGAAAAATGTCTTTAAAAAGACACTTTTCTTTATAAGAAAAATGTCTTTAAAAAGACACTTTTCTTTATAAGAAAAATGTCTTTAAAAAGACACTTTTCTTTATAAGAAAAATGTCTTTAAAAAGACACTTTTCTTTATAAGAAAAATGTCTTTAAAAAGACACTTTTCTTTATAAGAAAAATGTCTTTAAAAAGACACTTTTCTTTATAAGAAAACTGTCTTTTAACAAGACACTTTTGTTTATAAGAAAATTGTCTATAAAAAGACACTTTTCCTTATAAGAAAATTGTCTTTAAAAATACACTTTTCTTTATAAGAAAATTGTCTTTAAAAAGACACTTTTCTTTATAAGAAAATTGTCTTTAAAAAGACACTTTTCTTTATAAGAAAAATGTCTTTAAAAAGACACTTTTCTTTATAAGAAAAATGTCTTTAAAAAGACACTTTTCTTTATAAGAAAAATGTCTTTAAAAAGACACTTTTCTTTATAAGAAAAATGTCTTTAAAAAGACACTTTTCTTTACAAGAAAAATGTCTTTAAAAAGACACTTTGCTTTATAAGAAAAATGTCTTTAAAAAGACACTTTTCTTTATAAGAAAAATGTCTTTAAAAAGACACTTTTCTTTATAAGAAAAATGTCTTTAAAAAGACACTTTTCTTTATAAGAAAAATGTCTTTAAAAAGACACTTTTCTTTATAAGAAAAATGTCTTTAAAAAGACACTTTTCTTTATAAGAAAAATGTCTTTAAAAAGACACTTTTCTTTATAAGAAAAATGTCTTTAAAAAGACACTTTTCTTTATAAGAAAAATGTCTTTAAAAAGACACTTTTCTTTATAAGAAAACTGTCTTTTAACAAGACACTTTTGTTTATAAGAAAATTGTCTTTAAAAAGACACTTTTCCTTATAAGAAAATTGTCTTTAAAAATACACTTTTCTTTATAAGAAAATTGTCTTTAAAAAGACACTTTTCTTTATAAGAAAATTGTCTTTAAAAAGACACTTTTCTTTATAAGAAAAATGTCTTTAAAAAGACACTTTTCTTTATAAGAAAAATGTCTTTAAAAAGACACTTTTCTTTATAAGAAAAATGTCTTTAAAAAGACACTTTTCTTTATAAGAAAAATGTCTTTAAAAAGACACTTTTCTTTATAAGAAAAATGTCTTTAAAAAGACACTTTTCTTTATAAGAAAATTGTCTTTAAAACAAGACACATTTTTTTTTATAAGAAAACTGTCTTTAAAAAGACACTTTTCTTTATAAGAAAAATGTCTTTAAAAATACACTTTTCTTTATAAGAAAACTGTCTTTTAACAAGACACTTTTGTTTATAAGAAAATTGTCTTTAAAAATACACTTTTCCTTATAAGAAAATTGTCTTTAAAAATACACTTTTCTTTATAAGAAAATTGTCTTTAAAAAGACACTTTTCTTTATAAGAAAATTGTCTTTAAAAAGACACTTTTCTTTATAAGAAAACTGTCTTTAAAACAAGACACTTTTCTTTATAAGAAAACTGTCTTTAAAACAAGACACTTTTCTTTATAAGAAAACTGTCTTTAAACCAAGACACTTTTCTTTATTAGAAAACTGTCTTTAAAACAAGACACTTTTCTTTATAAGAAAATTGTCTTTAAAAAGACACTTTTCTTTATAAGAAAATTGTCTTTAAAAAGACACTTTTCTTTATAAGAAAATTGTCTTTAAAAAGACACTTTTCTTTATAAGAAAATTGTCTTTAAAAAGACACTTTTCTTTATAAGAAAATTGTCTTTAAAAAGACACTTTTCTTTATAAGAAAACTGTCTTTAAAACAAGACACTTTTCTTTATAAGAAAACTGTCTTTAAAACAAGACACTTTTCTTTATAAGAAAACTGTCTTTAAACCAAGACACTTTTCTTTATTAGAAAACTGTCTTTAAAACAAGACACTTTTCTTTATAAGAAAATTGTCTTTAAAAAGACACTTTTCTTTATAAGAAAATTGTCTTTAAAAAGACACTTTTCTTTATAAGAAAATTGTCTTTAAAAAGACACTTTTCTTTATAAGAAAATTGTCTTTAAAAAGACACTTTTCTTTATAAGAAAATTGTCTTTAAAAAGACACTTTTCTTTATAAGAAAACTGTCTTTAAAACAAGACACTTTTCTTTATAAGAAAACTGTCTTTAAAACAAGACACTTTTCTTTATAAGAAAACTGTCTTTAAACCAAGACACTTTTCTTTATTAGAAAACTGTCTTTAAAACAAGACACTTTTCTTTATAAGAAAATTGTCTTTAAAAAGACACTTTTCTTTATAAGAAAATTGTCTTTAAAAAGACACTTTTCTTTATAAGAAAACTGTCTTGAACAAGACACATTTCTTTATAAGAAAACTGTCTTTAAAACAAGACACTTTTCTTTATAAAAAAACTGTCTTTAAAACAAGACACTTTTCTTTATAAGAAAACTGTCTTTAAAACAAGACACTTTTCTTTATAAGAAAACTGTCTTGAAACAAGACACTTTTCTTTATAAGAAAACTGTCTTAAAACAAGACACTTTTCTTTATAAGAAAACTGTCTTTAAAACAAGACACTTTTCTTTATAAGAAAATTGTCTTTAAAAAGACACTTTTCTTTATAAGAAAATTGTCTTTAAAAAGACACTTTTCTTTATAAGAAAATTGTCTTTAAAAAGACACTTTTCTTTATAAGAAAATTGTCTTTAAAAAGACACTTTTCTTTATAAGAAAATTGTCTTTAAAAAGACACTTTTCTTTAAAAGAAAATTGTCTTTAAAAAGACACTTTTCTTTATAAGAAAATTGTCTTTAAAAAGACACTTTTCTTTATAAGAAAATTGTCTTTAAAAAGACACTTTTCTTTATAAGAAAATTGTCTTTAAAAAGACACTTTTCTTTATAAGAAAATTGTCTTTAAAACACTTTTCTTTATAAGAAAATTGTCTTTAAAAAGACACTTTTCTTTATAAGAAAAATGTCTTTAAAAAGACACTTTTCTTTATAAGAAAATTGTCTTTAAAAAGACACTTTTCTTTATAAGAAAATTGTCTTTAAAAAGACACTTTTCTTTATAAGAAAATTGTCTTTAAAACACTTTTCTTTATAAGAAAATTGTCTTTAAAAAGACACTTTTCTTTATAAGAAAAATGTCTTGAAACAAGACACTTTTCTTTATAAGAAAACTGTCTTTAAAAAGACACTTTTCTTTATAAGAAAATTGTCTTTAAAAATACACTTTTCTTTATAAGAAAATTGTCTTTAAAGAAAACTGTCTTGAACAAGACACATTTCTTTATAAGAAAACTGTCTTTAAAACAAGACACTTTTCTTTATAAGAAAATTGTCTTTAAAAAGACACTTTTCTTTATAAGAAAATTGTCTTTAAAAAGACACTTTTCTTTATAAGAAAATTGTCTTTAAAAAGACACTTTTCTTTATAAGAAAATTGTCTTTAAAAAGACACTTTTCTTTATAAGAAAATTGTCTTTAAAAAGACACTTTTCTTTATAAGAAAATTGTCTTTAAAAAGACACTTTTCTTTATAAGAAAAATGTCTTTAAAAAGACACTTTTCTTTATAAGAAAAATGTCTTTAAAAAGACACTTTTCTTTATAAGAAAAATGTCTTTAAAAAGACACTTTTCTTTATAAGAAAAATGTCTTTAAAAAGACACTTTTCTTTATAAGAAAATGTCTTTAAAAAGACACTTTTCTTTATAAGAAAATTGTCTTTAAAAAGACACTTTTCTTTATAAGAAAACTGTCTTGAACAAGACACATTTCTTTATAAGAAAACTGTCTTTAAAACAAGACACTTTTCTTTATAAGAAAACTGTCTTTAAAACAAGACACTTTTCTTTATAAGAAAACTGTCTTTAAAACAAGACACTTTTCTGTATAAGAAAACTGTCTTGAAATAAGGCAAAACACTTTTCTATAATAAAGTGTCCAATGAAACACATTTTAGGCCTTGTTCTCTTTATCTTTGTTTCTCTTTATCTCAAGCCTGATTTCATTATCTATCATTTAGCCCGCTTTGCTTATATTTTTTGTCCTTTTTTTTTGATGTTTAATTGTAACCTCGAGGTTATAATGATGCTTGCCTTTGATGTGACCGCCATATTTTGCTGCAGGCGTTACAAAACTAATTTGTTTGTGCGCTTTTTTTCCCCCTCCTGCTCTCCAAATGCCTTTTGTGTATGCTTTGGCTAAAAGTCAACAAGGCCTGAAAGAACTGAAAAACTTTACAATTCTGTTAAAGCTCGTAGATTGCTCACAATAGAGAGGAATATGTAGAAATTATTTGTCTTATTTTTAATGGCTTTAGACAAAAGTAATAAAATGAAAAGTTTGTTGTTTCTTTTTTGATGTCAGTGTGTTTAGCATCCTGCAAAAAAAAAGGTCTGTCTATTCTGGTTAAATAAATTCAAATCGAAAATGGGAAAAATGACAAAAACACTAACCATTTTAGGTAATTAAATGATAAATTGTTGGGAAGAGGAATGAGAAAGGGAAAGGAGGTAGTACCTTTTATATTTGATTGTAGATGATTTAATGGCGAAATAATAGTAATAATAATGTTAATTTAAGTTGTTTTTATGGGAATTGTTTATTAGTACATGTTAAACTATTTAATTGTTTGGGTGTTAATTAAGTAAGACCATTAAAGGAAACCAAAATAGGGACATAAAATGTCTAAGTAAGAAAATAGTGTGAGTTAATTTTATATATAAAATGTTGATTTAAAAACAATTGAAAGACGTTATTTCTGATTATATAAAAATCTTTCTCTAAAAGTAAACTTTACAATAGAAGGCACTACGAGTGGTATGATTAATATTTAATGTGTCACCATGAGTAGTGTGCGGTTGTTGATTTGCAAAAGCAACAACACTAGCAGAGTAATGTATGCGATTGTTTATAATTTTACACAAAGTATTGCCTACTTTAAGGATTAATTATGGAATTTTCTTTTGAATAATATTATATATTACTGATAAAGGGTATACAGGATTCGACACATCAGAATATATATGATTTGTTCATGCCTTTGTAACTTCCGAATATAAATCACTCACAATGAATCAGTTTTTTCTAAGCAGTTTTATTCTAAATGAGGTTTTTTATTATGGTGACAAAAGCCTATAAGTTACTTCTCATTCTATCCTCGTTTGTCATAAACAATTACACTATACAAACTGTTTGTATATTCTATTATATACAAGTGAACGTTATAAAATATCTGCTTAAACCACAAAAATCAGACAATTATTTGTTACAACCAACAAGAAAAGAAAGAAACTTGTTTTTTTGTTGACATGTTAAATTGTTGCTTTCTTTATTGTTATTATTGTTGCCATAGTTAATTCATTTTTGGCAAATTGTTTGTAATAAAAGAAAAAAAAGAAAACGAATAGAGAAACAGCCACAAATTATGGTCATTATTAGCACAATGATTTCATGTTAGACAATCCATAAACAAAATAATTTATTAACAGATGTCTAAGACAGTATGTCTTGTTTTTGTGTTATGTATGTTTTGTATTCTAATACAGCTACTTAAGATTTTGCTTTTGTTTGCTTTCCAACTAGACAATGACTCGTGAAAAGCTTACAAAGGATTATAACAGATAAATTCCCAAAAGAAACAAAAATATAAAATAAACAAAATTCTTTCATTCTTTCTTTACTAATATACAGCAAAATAACAAGAACAATGATTAATAAAAGATTATGTAAACCTATAAATCATATGGTTTTGCTTGTGCATACAGGAATTAACAACTAAATAACAAAAAGATAAAAATTGTTCATGTTTAGAGAATTATTAACACTTGAATATAAAGTTAAATCCTAAATATATGCTACACAATTTATAGCATTTAATTAAGCAAACACACATAAACACTTACACCCTGCCAGCTGCTAATAGAACACAATAACGCATACAAAGAGAACCACTCATGCAGCTAACTAACATTCAGGGATTATATTGTTGCATTTTTTTTGCTGTTGCAACATGTAAATGTCAGTCACTTTAGTCATTGGGTCAATATTAATGTCATTGAAATCACTTTAACATATACTCACACATGTATAGAATATACAAGTCCCCTGTAGTATTAAATGGCCTTTTGTTGAGACTAAATCACCCCCTAGAGAACATTTATGATGACACAAAAATATGTTGCAAATATAAAGTAACAAAAGCCGGAACACAAAAAAAAACGAACAAGAGAACTTGTGAACTACTAACACATTGTAAATTATACTACAAACACACTTACATGGTTGCTGTGTTACCTACCACATGCATGTAAGTACCACATGTGGCATAAAAAAAGTAAAAAAAAAAAATATATATATAAAAGTTTGTTTATTAAATTTAAAATTGTAAAAACAAAGTTGCCGTTGCTGTTGAGCCACATATTAACAAGGGTATTAATTTTTACTATTTAAAAAGAGGGATTTAAAAATTAATTTCTGATTGCTGGCATTCGCATAAAAAGCAATAAAATTTTAATTTAAATTTAAATAGGTTGATAAGCTTATAGTAAATATAAATTGAACATTTATATATATAAATGGATTAGTAATGGATATAGAAGATAAATACAATTACTTTATTATATACTATAGTATAATAATGTGTACTTATCAGACACTATGATAAAGAAAAGTGTCTGGTTTAGATAATTTGCTACAGAAATGTGTCTGCTGTTAAGACTTTACTGTAAAAAAGTAGCAGTTCAAGATATTATTCTTTAGAAAAATGTCTTGTTGAAACACTTTTCTATAAATAGATTTTCAAAATGACACTTTCCTATAAAGAATATCTAAACAAGACACTTCTGTACAGGATAGAGTCTAAACAAGACACTTTTGAATGGAATAGAGACCAAAAACAACATATTTTCTATAGAATAGAATGTTAGCAAGACACTATTCTATAGACTAGAGTCTTACTAAAGCACTATTCTGTAGAAAAGAGTCTTAACCAGACACTGTTCTATACAATAGAGACCAAAAATTACCTATTTCTATAAGAAGATACTAAGGAGTAAGATCGAAAAATTCTTAACATACATATATGTTAATAAAAACGAAACCACTAAACTTACAGTTTTAATTTTTTTATTTGATTGAAATTATTATTACAATTTACAAAAAAAAAAAAAAATATTTTTAAAGTTCTAATCACTAATGATGAAATTTTGAACCTTTTTCGGAAACCGTTCCATTAACGTTTTTATAGTGCTTTCTGTCACTTTGCTCGAACAGGTAGTCCATCTCCGTTTAAAATCCACCACACTTTTAGACACCTTTTTTGCGCTCTTCAATTCTCTTTTAATAAGAGCCCAATATCTCTCCACTGGCCTTAGCTCCGGGCAGTTTGGAGGATTGGCATCGCTTGGTACAAATACCACATTATTGTTCTTATACCACTCAAGGGCTTGTTTACCATAGTGACAGGATGCCAAGTCAAGCCAAAAATAAGTGAAGTCTTATGAATGGAAGCAGCCTTTTTTGTAAACATTCCTTGATGTAAATTTCGGTAACAAATGTAACAAATGTTTGGCTTTTTTGCCGCAACTGCATATTGCTTGCCATACCAAGAACTTTTTGGGAAATTTTGTCTGCTTTTGGGTCCTAAACTTTTCAGATTTAGTTCAGTTCTAGTTCAGTTCTAGTTCAGTTCTAGTTCAGTTCTAGTTCAGTTATAGATCAGTTCTAGTTCAGTTCTAGTTCAGTTCTAGTTCAGTTCTAGTTCAGTTCTAGTTCAGTTCTAGTTCAGTTCTAGTTCAGTTCTAGTTCAGTTCTAGTTCAGTTCTAGTTCAGTTCTAGTTCAGTTCTAGTTCAGTTCTAGTTCAGTTCTAGTTCAGTTCTAGTTCAGTTCTAGTTCAGTTCTAGTTCAGTTCTAGTTCAGTTCTAGTTCAGTTCTAGTTCAGTTCTAGTTCAGTTCTAGTTCTAGTTCAGTTCTAGTTCAGTTCTAGTTCAGTTTTAGTTCAGTTCTAGTTCAGTTCTAGTTCAGTTCTAGTTCAGTTCTAGTTCAGTTCTAGTTCAGTTCTAGTTCAGTTCTAGTTCAGTTCTAGTTCAGTTCTAGTTCAGTTCTAGTTCAGTTCTAGTTCAGTTCTAGTTCAGTTCTAGTTCAGTTCTAGTTCAGTTCTAGTTCAGTTCTAGTTCAGTTCTAGTTCAGTTCTAGTTCAGTTCTAGTTCAGTTCTAGTTCAGTTCTAGTTCAGTTCTAGTTCAGTTCTAGTTCAGTTCTAGTTCAGTTCTAGTTCAGTTCTAGTTCAGTTCTAGTTCAGTTCTAGTTCAGTTCTAGTTCAGTTCTAGTTCAGTTCTAGTTCAGTTCTAGTTCAGTTCTAGTTCAGTTCTAGTTCAGTTCTAGTTCAGTTCTAGTTCAGTTCTAGTTCAGTTCTAGTTCTGTTCTAGTTCTGTTCTAGTTCTGTTCTAGTTCTGTTCTAGTTCTGTTCTAGTTCTGTTCTAGTTCTGTTCTAGTTCTGTTCTAGTTCTGTTCTAGTTCTGTTCTGTTCTGTTCTAGTTCTGTTCTAGTTCTGTTCTAGTTCTGTTCTAGTTCTGTTCTAGTTCTGTTCTAGTTCTGTTCTAGTTCTGTTCTAGTTCTGTTCTAGTTCTGTTCTAGTTCTGTTCTAGTTCTGTTCTAGTTCTGTTCTAGTTCTGTTCTAGTTCTGTTCTAGTTCTGTTCTAGTTCTGTTCTAGTTCTGTTCTAGTTCTGTTCTAGTTCTGTTCTAGTTCTGTTCTAGTTCTGTTCTAGTTCTGTTCTAGTTCTGTTCTGTTCTAGTTCTGTTCTAGTTCTGTTCTAGTTCTGTTCTAGTTCTGTTCTAGTTCTGTTCTAGTTCTGTTCTAGTTCTGTTCTAGTTCTGTTCTAGTTCTGTTCTAGTTCTGTTCTAGTTCTGTTCTAGTTCTGTTCTAGTTCTGTTCTAGTTCTGTTCTAGTTCTGTTCTAGTTCTGTTCTAGTTCTGTTCTAGTTCTGTTCTAGTTCTGTTCTAGTTCTGTTCTAGTTCTGTTCTAGTTCTGTTCTAGTTCTGTTCTAGTTCTGTTCTAGTTCTGTTCTAGTTCTGTTCTAGTTCTGTTCTAGTTCTGTTCTAGTTCTGTTCTAGTTCTGTTCTAGTTCTGTTCTAGTTCTGTTCTAGTTCTGTTCTAGTTCTGTTCTAGTTCTGTTCTAGTTCTGTTCTAGTTCTGTTCTAGTTCTGTTCTAGTTCTGTTCTAGTTCTGTTCTAGTTCTGTTCTAGTTCTGTTCTAGTTCTGTTCTAGTTCTGTTCTAGTTCTGTTCTAGTTCTGTTCTAGTTCTGTTCTAGTTCTGTTCTAGTTCTGTTCTAGTTCTGTTCTAGTTCTGTTCTAGTTCTGTTCTAGTTCTGTTCTAGTTCTGTTCTAGTTCTGTTCTAGTTCTGTTCTAGTTCTGTTCTGTTCTGTTCTGTTCTAGTTCTGTTCTAGTTCTGTTCTAGTTCTGTTCTAGTTCTGTTCTAGTTCTGTTCTAGTTCTGTTCTAGTTCTGTTCTAGTTCTGTTCTAGTTCTGTTCTAGTTCTGTTCTAGTTCTGTTCTAGTTCTGTTCTAGTTCTGTTCTAGTTCTGTTCTAGTTCTGTTCTAGTTCTGTTCTAGTTCTGTTCTAGTTCTGTTCTAGTTCTGTTCTAGTTCTGTTCTAGTTCTGTTCTAGTTCTGTTCTAGTTCTGTTCTAGTTCTGTTCTAGTTCTGTTCTAGTTCTGTTCTAGTTCTGTTCTAGTTCTGTTCTAGTTCTGTTCTAGTTCTGTTCTAGTTCTGTTCTAGTTCTGTTCTAGTTCTGTTCTGTTCTAGTTCTGTTCTAGTTCTGTTCTAGTTCTGTTCTAGTTCTGTTCTAGTTCTGTTCTAGTTCTGTTCTAGTTCTGTTCTAGTTCTGTTCTAGTTCTGTTCTAGTTCTGTTCTAATTCTGTTCTAGTTCTGTTCTAGTTCTGTTCTAGTTCTGTTCTAGTTCTGTTCTAGTTCTGTTCTAGTTCTGTTCTAGTTCTGTTCTAGTTCTGTTCTAGTTCTGTTCTAGTTCTGTTCTAGTTCTGTTCTAGTTCTGTTCTAGTTCTGTTCTAGTTCTGTTCTAGTTCTGTTCTAGTTCTGTTCTAGTTCTGTTCTAGTTCTGTTCTAGTTCTGTTCTAGTTCTAGTTCTGTTCCAGTTCAGAGTCAGAGTCTAACTAAAAGCAATTCTATAGAAATTCTAAATAATTAGGTAAGGAAACAAAATTTTTCGACATGACATCGGACGTTACCCGTTCAAAAATTTGTTAAAACTTGGTACACATGTTATTTATGGTCATACAAAATTTGAAGCAGCTCACAATTTTTAAATTCATGTTAATTTGTCTTTTATCGAGGCGAGTTTTTGAATTTCCCGGCTCTTAACTGAAAGGGCAACACTGCTCTTATCAACAGCCATTTTTCAATTGACTCCTGTCAAAATTTGGACAAGTTGCGTCATTCAGTTAGTGTTTGGCAGCCATTAATGCAGACTACCTCAAATAAAGGCTAAGCTCAATGGTAAAAAAGTCGTTTACAGAATTTCGTTGTGGCCGTACAAGCACGGAAGATGCTGAACATTCTGAATGCCCAGTTGAGGTCTGTACACCCGAAACAATTGAAAAAAATCACGATATCAGAGATTAAAAGTGTGAGAAATCGTGGAAGCCATAGGTATCTCACATGGCTCAGTGTTTTTGAATGATCACTTGGGAATGAGAAAGCTCTCCTCAAGATGGTTGGCGCGTTTGACGGGTACATAAAATGGTTAACACATGTGCAGTTTCATGGCAAGAATCCATGAATTAGGCTACAAAATGCTCTCTCTTCCGTCCTATTCTCCGGATTTAGCCCCGAGTGACTATTTCCTGCTTCCAAACCTGAAGAAATGCCTCGCCAGAAAGAGATTTGACTCCAACGATGAAATGATCTAACAAAAAATACCTATTTTGATGACTTCGACAAATTTTATTTTTTTTAAGGTATAATGGAACAACGTTGGACAAAGTGCATAGAGCTCAAAGGAGACTATGCTGACAAAAAGGCACGAACTTTTTGACTCACCCTCGTATATCCCTAAATTAAAATTATCTCGAGAATTATCGTTTCGTCCCATTAATCAATTTACCAAATAATAAGTCAAGCATAATTAATTATTTATTTATTATTTTATAAATCCTATGGCGTCTGAGTGATTTTTATTGCAATAAAATTAATCGTATGTACATCATTATATACTTTTATGGCTATAGTTCAATATTAGAATACAAACGAAAGATTTAATTTCCTTTTATTGATTTAATTTTGTCATAAAAATAAGAAATCATATCGTTAAAATTAATACATATTTACAGAGTAATAATTTCAAAGATATCAATAAAAAATATGATAATGACTTGATATAGATATAATAGCAAAGGAAATTTAACATATAATCTTCTTTATATAAGCATATGAATTATTACAATTCTACTTTCATAAGCCATAACATATACAATAGACTTTGAATAGTCATATTATCATGTAATTGAAATTTGAAAACGTATGAATGATTTTTATTACAATACGAATAAAATAAATCATACGTCTAAGTGTTCCATTGAAAATCATATGAGTGCTTAATAATATAAATCATACGTCTTAGTAGATGTTTAAATTCTAACTTAAACTCAATGTATGTGGATTTATTTTGTAATATCTGGCCATTTTTTTATGCAAAATATTTCATAAAATTTGTTTTAAATTCTGGGAATCTTTTTTATGGTTTATATACAAATATTTTTTAATATTTCTTTTCATATTAATAAATATTTATTTAACAACATAAGGAAATTTTTCTAAGATTTATATTTTTTGTAAAAAATAAAAAATCCATAAAATTCAATTCTCTATGCTGTCTATATGTTAACATTAGCAGAATTACAACTATTATGTATTAATTCTGTATAAATACAGCAAATTTCAATTTTGTTTTTAGTATTTACTTCTTGAATTCGCTTTAATGGCTTCGGCAATACTTTTTTCAAATATTTAGCTGCTGGCTGTATAGAATTCTTTGAAGGGACATTAAATTGTTGGCGCAAATACTTGAGCATTAAGGATGAAATATATGTATGTTTTTTTGGGTTTATGTATATTATTTAGCTTCAAGTCTCTTTTATTTTTTTTGTGTTTTGACTTGACTCGTAATATGTTAAATAATGAAGATGAAGTTTGGCCTACTTTTCTGTTATTATTATTGTTTTTATCGTTATTTATCATATTAGGTTACAGGGTTTTGCCATATTATGTTTTCTTGCGAAATATGACCTTTTTTCTTAAAGCTTTTGCAGAAGATTTTCAGCATTCAAATCAATATTTGTAAGGATTACCGTATTTTAAGCAAAACTTTATGTCCTTAATACAAATATCAGTTTTTTTTAAGATTTACAACATATTTTTAGGGGCAAATACTTTTCTCTTAATATATAGGCCGTTACCACATGTCGAAGTTCCTTATAAATAAAGAATTACTATTAAGCTTAAGTATTTTGCTTATTTCTAACAAACCGCCCATTATTTTCCTGGTTTTATTTCTCTTATGTTTTTATCTTTTGTAAGCCTTAAAAGACTTTGCTGTGGTAATTATGACCATATTTCTTATGTATTTATTCCTATTATTATATACATATGTATAAACATACATTAATACTTTAATAAATATGTTTGTAGGTTTTTTTTTTTTGTTTATAATCATATAATTATTTACTATAAACCTTATGAAAGTTGTGGCATTAACTGGGCCACATGAAAGCCAAATTTTTGAAATCCCCCCACTAAACAGTTTGCTAAAGCTGTAAAAGTAACAATTATAGCGTAAAAGCCACAAACATTTGCCAAAAACTTGCCAGAACAAAAATTTAAGTAATAATAATAATATTAAATATTATACGCACATTTCAACATAACTATATTCCACACACTTACATCAGACGAATTAAAGATAACAACTTTATACAGCAGAGATGGAAAAGTTGTTAGATTAGGTTCTTTTTTTTGGTACAATTGAAATCTTTTTTAGACTATACTAAGGAAAAGTGTCTGGATAAGACACTGTTCTATAGAAAAGTGTCTGGATAAGACACTGTTCTATAGAAAAGTGTCTAGATAAGACACTGTTCTATAGAATAGTGTCTGGATAAGACACTGTTCTATAGAATAGTGTCTGGATAATACACTATTCTATAGAGAAGTGTCTGGATAAGACACAGTTGTATAGAAAAGTGTCTGGATAAGACACTGTTGTATAGAAAAGTTGTATAGAAAAGTGTCTGGATAAGACACTGTTCTATAGAAAAGTATCTGGATAAGACACTGTTGTATAGAAAAGTTTCTGGATAAGACACTATTCTATAGAAAAGTATCTGGATAAGACAATATTCTATGGAAAAGTGTCTGGATAAGACACTATTCTGTAGAAAAGTGTCTGGATAAGACACTATTCTATAGAAAAGTGTCTGGATAAGACATTATTCTATAGAAAAGTGTCTGTATAAGACACTATTCTATAGAAAAGTGTCTGGATAAGACACTGTTCTATAGAAAAGTTTCTGAATAAGACACTGTTCTATAGAAAAGTGTCTGGATAAGACACTATTCTATAGAAAAGTGTCTGGATAAGACACTGTTCTATAGAAAAGTGCCTGGATAAGACACTATTCTATAGAAAAGTGTCTGGATAAGACACAGTTGTATAGAAAAGTGTCTGGATAAGACACTGTTGTATAGAAAAGTTGTATAGAAAAGTGTCTGGATAAGACACTGTTCTATAGAAAAGTTTCTGAATAAGACACTGTTCTATAGAAAAGTGTCTGGATAAGACACTATTCTATAGAAAAGTGTCTGGATAAGACACTGTTCTATAGAAAAGTATCTGGATAAGACACTATTCTATAGAAAAGTGTCTGGATAAGACACTGTTGTATAGAAAAGTATCTGGATAAGACACTATTTTATAGAAAAGTGTCTGGATAAGACACTGTTCTGTAGAAAAGAGTCTGGATAAGACACTATTCTATAGAAAAGTGTCTGGATAAGACACTATTCTGTAGAAAAGTGTCTGGATAAGACACTATTCTATAGAAAAGTGTCTGGATAAGACATTATTCTATAGAAAAGTGTCTGTATAAGACACTATTCTATAGAAAAGTGTCTGGATAAGACACTGTTCTATAGAAAAAAGTCTGGATAAGACACTATTCTATAGAAAAGTGTCTGTATAAGAAACTGTTCTATAGAAAAGTGTCTGTATAAGAAACTGTTCTATAGAAAATTGTGTGGTGAAAACACTAATCTATAGAAGGGTGTCTGGATAAGACACTGTTCTATAGAAAAGTGTCTGGATAAGACACTATTCTATAGAAAAGTGCCTGGATAAGACACTATTCCATAGAAAAGTGTCTGGATAAGACACAGTTGTATAGAAAAGTGTCTGGATAAGACACTGTTGTATAGAAAAGTGTCTGGATAAGACACTGTTGTATAGAAAACTGTCTGGATAAGACACTATTCTATAGAAAAGTGTCTGGATAAGACACTGTTCTATAGAAAAGTATCTGGATAAGACACTATTCTATAGAAAAGTGTCTGGATAAGACACTGTTGTATAGAAAAGTGTCTGGATAAGACACTATTCTATAGAAAAGTGTCTGAATAAGAAACTGTTCTATAGAAAATTGTGTGGTGAAAACACTAATCTATAGAAAGGTGTCTGGATAAGACACTGTTCTATAGAAAGGTGTCTGGATAAGACATTATTATATAGATAAGTGTCTGGATAAGACACTATTCTATAGAAAAGTGTCTGGATAAGAAACTATTCTAGAGAAAAGTGTCTGGATAAAACACTATTCTACAGAAAAGTGTCTGGATAAGACATTGTTCTATAGAAAGTGTCTGGTTAAGACACTGTTCTATAGAAAAGTGTCTGGTTAAGACAGTATTCTATAGAAAAGTGCCTGGATAAGACACTGTTCTATAGAAAAGTGTCTGGATAGGGAAGGGTAGACTATTTCAAAAGTACCAAACTTTTTTAAAAGTACTTAAAATTTCTGCTATTATGTAAACAGCATTAAATTTTACAGACATGTTTGCACAATAAAAATTCATTTAAATCTCAACAAAATGGCTTTATACAGTAAAATAAATATTTATTGTTTTGTATTGAAAGTAATATTAAAATAACTTGTTTACAAAATAATAAAAAGATTCCGAGAATTTAAAATAAGTTTTATGAAATATTTTATATAAAAAAGAACAAATAAGTATTACAAAATGAATCCACAAAAAATGAGTTTAATATAAAATTTAAATATCCACCAAGGCGTATGATTTATATTATTAAACATTTATTTGATTTTCAGTGGAACACTTAGACGTATGATTTATTTTAAACTTATTGTAATAAAAATCATTCGTACGTTTTACACATTTCAATTACATATGACTATTTAAAGGCTATTGTTTATTATGGCTTATGAGAGTAGAATTGAAATAATTCATATGCTTATATAAAGTAGATTATGTGTTAAATTTCATTATCATATTCTTTATTGATATGTTTGAAATTATTTATCTGTAAATATGTATTAATTTTACGATTTGACTTCTTATTTTTATGAGCATATTAAAGCGATAAAATGAAATTAAATCTTACGATTGTAAGCTAACATTGAACTTTAACGCGAACACAATGATGTATGATTAATTGTATTGCTAAAAAATCAGTCATACGCAACAGGATTTATTAAGTATTACTTATAATTTTAATATTTTTATTTTTGGTACTTTTTTTGAATCTGTGGTACTTTTTAGTTTATATAGTATGTATTTTGTTTGTTTAGAATTTTTTTTTTTTAACTTTTTGTACTTTTATAAATTAAAAGTGGTTAGTAATATTTTTAGTATGTTGCGAAAATTTGTTGGTTTTCATAAAAATTGTTGGTACTTTTTTTTTTTATTTGTAGTACTTTTCAATATTATATTCATTTAGTTTGGAGATTTCGGAGAACTTCTAAAATAAGAATGAATAATTATGATTAAATCAATTTAGTTTTCTGAAGATGAAGCAACTACATTGGAACTTTTTTTTTATCAAATCTCTATCAGAAACTATAATTTTGAAAATTTGTTTTATAACTTATTAAAACTAAAGCTCTTAGTAGATACTTAATTAAAATTCTAGCCATAATGTTATTTTCTTGCTACAATTTGTAGTTTCCATTCTTATCCCTGTTACGTACTGTCTGGTGTAAATACACACACACAATTGGAAAGCTTGTTGTGGTGTTGGAATGTTTATGTATTGCAGATGTGTTTAAGTATGAGTCTATAAAAGTTGGCAATGTTTACATTTTTCTTTTTAAGATCTTTGGTTTGGTTTGTTTTGACTTTTGGCTTTATGTTCATTTATTTTTTGTTCTTGATAAACTCATACACAGCCTCTTACGCATATAAATGATGTCTTGTTCTGGTTTACCCCCCTGATTTCCCCAACACTTATTTTTATATTATAATATTTATATTATAATATCAGTGTGTTGTTTTCCTTACTTAAATACTGCCATATTTCTTCATAAAATTTCTATAATTTTTTTGCTTAAGTAGCAAAAATGTTTTGCTTTTATTGGCTATCAAGTTTAGCGTAGCTCATTTAATTTGTTTCTGTTTCCTATTTCTGCTAGTAATTGTTGTTTTAATGTCTTTCTAAGACAAAGTAAAATAAAAATTCTAGGTAGCAATGTGTAAGTCTAAACTCGTTTGACCAATTTTTAGTAGTTTGTTGTTAAAACGAACACAAAACGGTGTTTTTTTATTTAAATATGGGTCAATAAACTTTGTTTTGTTTGTAATTTACTTTTGTAATTTCCTCTAGAAATATAGCGTAGTAAGGTATAGAAAAACTAAGAAAAGTCTACAAAGTAATAATGTTAAAGAATAAAAAGAGAAAATTGTAAATAAAGAAATACCTGAATTTATTTAAATTTATAAAAATAAGGCAGTTTTAATATATTAATGGCGTTTTCTTTTCTGGCATAAATGATGCCTTTATTCTGCCTTTTACTCTTCTTTGTAATGTTGCCCTAAAACCCCAAAGATATGCTACATGTTTCACACTAAATTTTATCAAAGGGTTAGAAATGCAGCACTTTCTTGTTATTGTTTTGAAGTTCGTTTGTGTTAATGAAATAGTTTTTGTATTTTTTGATTAAAAGTGTTAAAATGGAAGCAAATAAATGAAAATTAAAAATTTAACACATTATGAGGTTATGGGTAACCTTTAATAAATGGTACAAAATTTAGCAACATTTAGTGTCAGAAAAGAAACGCCATAAGTTTAGTGTGCGTATGAGTAATATGTATTTAAATAAAAACAATCATACGCTAAAAATAAATAAAAACATTATAAATAGAGTTGGGTTTGTTAGATCAGTGAAGTGACTGCTCTTTTCAGCTCAGCTCATGAACTTCATGAACTACACAACTCTAATTATAAACATTTCGCTTTGCTAGACATACAAAATGATGTATGTATATCTTTTTGTTTACCAAAAGGATACGTTTTAAAGAAATTTTTGACGACTAGCTCCAGAGGCATCGGCTGGTACTTCTTGCTATTTTTTGCGTTTCTTTTAAAATTGTGCTATTTTTTTAACATTTTAAGTAATATGAATATCAAAATTTACAAGTTTAGGATAATTAGGCAAATTTTGGGGTAGTTTTTTTAAATTTTTGGTACTTTTTCATTAGGAGGAACTTTTAAATGAAAAAAATTTATGGTAATTGCAAATTTTTGATACTTTTCCAGGTTGTTGGTACTTTTTTCAAATTCAAATTTTCGAGAACCATTTATTTTTTTTATTATTTAAGATTTTTTACAATTTTTTACTTTTTAAATAAGAATATCTTTTAAAAGAACAAGTTTATAGCCATTGACAATCTTTATTACTCTGTTACATGTTTGGTACTTCTTATAATGCTTGGTACTTTTGGAATTTTGGGCTAATTTTTTAAAATTGTTGGTACTATTTAACTAGGAAGTACTTTTAAATGAAAAAAAAATATATATATATATATATAAAAAATGTTTGGTACTTTTTCGAATTTTTAATATTTTTTTAATTTTGGAGTACTTTTTTGTACTTTTTAAGAAATTTGGAAAAATTTTCCATTTTATATATCTGTTATATTATTTGGTACTTTTTGAAATGTTAAGGTACTTTTTTTTAAAAAAAAACTTAAATTAAAAAGATTATAAATGGCCATAAACATTGATAATTTTTGTGACTCTGTAAAATGTTTGGTACTTTTTCAAATGTTTAATATATTTTTTTTTAATTTCTGTACTTTTTAAGAAAAAGGAAGAAATTAAGAAAATTTTTAATTTTTTATATTATTTAGTACTTTTTCAAATGTTTGGTACTTTTGGAAATTTAAGGTACTTTTTAAAAAAAAATGGCTCTAAACATTGATAATTTTTGTGACTCTGTAAAATGTTTGGTACTTTTTCAAATGTTTAATATTTTTTTTTTTAATTTTAATTTGTGTACTTTTTAAGAAAAAGGACGAAATTAAGAAAATTTTTAATTTTTTATATTATTTGGTACTTTTTCAAATTTTTGGTACTTTTTGGAAATTTAAGGTACTTTATTTAAAAAACAAAACTTTTTTTAATAAGATTATAAATGACCATAAACATTGATCATTTTTGTGACTCTGTAAAATGTTTGGTACTTTTTCAAATGTTTAATATTATTTTTAATTTTGGAGTACTTTTTTGTACTTTTTAAGAAAAAAGAAAAAAAATAGGAAAATTTTCCTTTTTAATATGTTTTATATTATTTGGTACTTGTCAAATGTTTGGTACTTTTGGAAATTTAAGGTACTTTAAAAAAAAAAAAAAAAAACTTAAATTAAAAAACCTATAAGCACTTTTTTTTTATTATTGAAGTTTTTACTTGTTCTTTTTAAGAAAAAAAAAAAAAAAAAAATAGGAAAATTTTCCATTTTTTATATGTTTTATATTATTTGGTACTTTTGGAATTTTGGGGTACTTTTTTTAAATTGTTGGTACTTTTTAATTAAAAAGAACTTTAAAAAGATTATCAGGTATGTCAAATTGCATGTGAGTTGCAAATCGCCAAACATTTTTTTTTTTAGCATGTTCTAAAACTCACGCGTTTTGCTTGTGATTTATTTTTCCAATTTCTAATATTTTTATAGATTTTTTTTAGGAAAAATAACACGGTACTTCATTTAAATTATTCACAGCACTTACAACATATATTATTCGACGATCATTTACATAAGCTTCTTATTTAAATCGCCAGTGCATAAAAAAAACCAATGGACAGACAAAATTAACCAAACCAAAGAAAATTATTTTTAATTACATATTTTTAATTTATTAGTTTTGATTCAATTAAAAGAAAACATATTTAATTCGATTAACACATCATTTTATTGTTTCTTTGAAGTTTGGTTTAGTCTAAATACATCACTTCCAATAGCCTTGCGATTTACAGAACATGACCGCGATTGTCAGAACATGCCCGTATGTTTATATGTATTGATAATTTTTGGGACCTAAGTATTTAGTATTGTTGTTACATTTGAAATTTTGGAGTACTTTGTTATATTTTTTGTACTTTTTAAGGGAGAAGACAAATGTGAGAATAATTTTATAATTTTTTATACTTTTTTGAAAGGTTTGGTACTTTTTCTTAAGTTGGGTACTTTTTACATTTTGATGTAATTTTTTGATTTTTCGGTATTTTTAAGTAAAACGAACTTTATGAACATTTAAAATTTTTTTTTTTGGTATTTTTCAATTTTGGTACTTTTTCTAAAGTTTGGTACTTTTTACATTTTGAGATACTTTTTTGATTTTTGGGTATTTTTAAGTAAAATTAACTTCTAAATGAAACATTTTATGACCTCCAAAATAGATTTTTGTACTTTTAAAGTTTGTTGCCAGTTTTCCAAATGTTTGGTACTTTTAAATTGTTGGTATTTTCTATATTTTAAAGTCATTTTTGTGTAAGAAAAACTTGTACTTTTTAAAATTTGTAGTAGTTTTTAACACGTTCGGTATATTTTAATTATGAGGAATTGCTGAAAGAGCAAGTTTATTACAATCAATGATTTTTGCTTTTTCAAGTGTTTGGTACTTTCAAAATTTTTGTTTTTTTGTGTAATTTAATAATACCATAAAATGAAAAGAAAAATTATATGAAAATTTACGATTTTTTATACCTTTTAAATTGTATGGTACTTATTGAAATATTTGGAACTCTTTATTTTTATATTTTTAAATAAGAACCACAATGTCATATTAATTTATTATTTTGCAAAAATTCAAAATTGTTAGAACATTTCATATATTTGGTACTTTTATAAATTTAGAAAAAGTTAAAAGTACTTTTAATTGAAAAAGTAATAACAATTAATCATATATGGTACTTTTTACATGTTACGATTTTTTTTAAGTAAAAATCACATTTAAATAATGAAGTAATCATTATTGGTGTCTATTCAAATTGTTGGTACTTTTTCAATTGGTACTTCTTAAACAATTTGGTACATTTTCAGATTTTCTTTAAGTATAACAACAATTAAGCTCTTTTGGTAACTTTTAAAATTCTTGGTACATTTTACGATATAAAAAAGTACCAAAAATTAAAAAGTACCAAAATCGGTTAGTTATTCCTATAAACGTATTTTTTTACTAGGAAAATATCATAAAGTGTAAAATCTAACAAAATAAATTAAAAGTACCAAAAATTTTAAAAAGTACTTTTGGAAAATTTTGGTACTTTTTAAAGTTTTGGTACTTTTAATTTATTTTGTTAGATTTTACATTTTATGATATTTTCTTAGTAAAAAAAGACGTTTACAAGAATAATTTACCGATTTTGGTACTTTCTAATTTTCTGGTACTTTTTAAATTTCACGGTACTTTTTAATTTTTGGTACTTTTTTAAATAAAAATGACATTTGAAACAGTAATTTTTATTTCAAAGGTTTTGTACTTTTTAAATATATATAAAATAGAAATTATAAAAATATGATAAATTTTTTTCAATATGGAAACCACACAAATTGCAACAATTAAGTTCAAGGGTATTTTACAATTTCATACATAAACAGGGCTTTAATAATTTATTTTTTATCTACAGCCTTAAATCTGTATTTCTTTAATTACTAACACAAAGTAAGAATGAAAGACCTTCAAAGTACTTAAAACTGATATTACTTCTTTTGTGTAATACTTATATTTAGGGGGGAATAAATTCAATGCAATAATTTTCTTAGAGTTTTTTTTTTTTTTTTCTTTTGTCTTGTGATTTTCTGTTTTAAGCTATAAAAATCCTTGCGAACACACATTATTACTTGCCACAAAATATTGTTTACTTGAGGATTAAGCTGCCACACATGGCGTATGATTGTTTTCAAATAAAGTTACTTAGACAACGAAAGTGGTGGCGCGCGGGGTGTTTACAAATGTGGGTAAACTACTCAAAAGTTGTTAAATCTGCTTATATATATATTTCTTTTGAGTTTGTATCAGTGTTTTCTTTAAAGCAAAAGAAAAATACAACACAAAATAAGTAACGAAGAAAAACAAGCTCATATTAAGCTGTGAAAATTTTTATTTTCACACCCGAGGTAAGGAAATCTGTTTGAATGTAATAAAAGATTTATGTTCATTTATTACACACATATGTATTTTCCTTTAAACACACACACACAGATTTCTATAAAATTACTTTCAACACCAACATATACATATGTATATAGAAAACAACTGAAAATATACTTTAAATTAAAGATTTTTTTCTTCTCTTTTTTATGTTTATTTGCAGCAGTTGCCAGCTCATGCTTAATTAATTTGAAAGAGTGCAACAGTGAATAACAGAAAAATAAAATAATACAACAAAACAACCATCCAATCAGCGCTGCTGAACAAAGAATAAAATAAAATTAAAAAAAAAAAACAACAAGTGCCAACAAAAGATTTATATACAAACACAAGCAAACATACATACATACATACAAATACCTACTAAATACAAACATTTACACAGACAAATGCTTGCATATACATATGTATAGACATACAGACACACACATGTTTACATTTATTTTAACTAAAACAACTGAAGCGTAAGAAACCATGTTCAAGTATTGTATAGAATTTTCAACTACAACATCACTACTATATCAAGGATTTGTTGTAAATGCTGCTGATGTTGCTAACGCTGCCACTCCTCTCCCCCTTTATAAAAAATGAAAACAAAACATAAAAGTTGTGTCGCTGCTGCTGCTGTTGCTGCCGGTGCTGGTGAGAAAATGAAATCGGTAATTTTGTATCCATATGGACCGTTGACGGGCACCGGATGTTGTCGCATGTTGCATGCTAAAAATTTGGCCATAACAAGTGCAATTTACACAATTGTAAGTATTTAAATATTTAACAAACAATTCTGTAGAAAAAAATTTCATCCAAAAAAAAAAAAAAAAACTCTAGTTAAAAACCGGCAAAATATTTGCATTAACAAGAAATTCACATTTGAGTCACAATAAAAGAGGGGGACTTTCTGTTTGTTTTCATGTGAAAATAAATGTAGTCGTATGAGTTTAATTACTGATAAAAGCTATGACAGTTCAAAAAAAATTAAATAGTGTCACTATAGATATGTTTGATGTTTATGGTACTTTTTTAAAATGTAGGTACTTTTTAAAATTTTTAGTACCTTTAAAAATTTTAGATACTTTCTTATAAATATGAACATTTAAAATGTAAACTTTAAGAAAATTTAACATTTTTAAGGCTTTTGAAAAAGTAGGTACTTTTTTAAATGATTGGTACTTTTCTATTTAAGCACAAATTTAAGAAGATTGGTAAAAAAGGGACTTTTTGTTTGTTTTCACGTGAAAATAAATGTACTGGTATGAGTTTAGTTACTGAAGAATACATTTTTAATGTTTATTGTACTTTTTTAAAATGTAGGTACTTTTTAAAATTTTTAGTACTTTTTTTTTTAATTTTTTATACTTTCTTAAAAAATGTTTAACTGTCTAAGAAATATGAACATTTAAAATGTTAATTTTAAGAAAATTTACAACTTTTTGTACTTTGGTACTTTTTTAAAATGTTGGTACTTTTTAAAATTTTTAGTACTTTTTTCAAATTTTATATACTTTCTTAAACAATTTTCAATTATCTAAGAAATATGAACTATTAAAATGTTAATTTCAAGAAATTTTAAAATTTTTTATACTCATGGTACTTTTTGAAAATATTGGTACTTTTTAATTTTTAGACTTTTTTTAAATTTTGCGCTTCTATTCAATCAATGAACACTTTTTAAAGCTTAAGTATTAGATAATTAATATTTTTTGTTTTTTTTTTTTAAATTATGGAACTTTTTTTTAGCAATGAACACTTTTAAAAGCACTGTTTTAAGATGAGTGATAAAATATGGGACTTTTTGTTTTTTTTCATGTGAAAATAAATGTACTTGTATGAGTTTTATTACTGGCAAAAGCTTATGGTAGTTAAAAAAATTAAAAAATTTTGATGTTTGTTGTATTTTTTTAAAATGTAGGTTCTTTTTAATATTTTTAGTACTTTTTAAAATTTTAGATACTTTTTTTTAACAAATTTTCAACTTTCTAAGAAAATTTTTCATTATTTTTTTTTTGGACCTCTTAAAAATTACCTTTGACCATTGTTGAATACTTTTTATATTTTTGATACTTTTTTTATTCTATATCACTTTTTAAAAGCATTTCCCAAAACAAGTTTATGGCAATTGATATTTTTTTTACATTTTAGAAACATTTGGTACTTTTTGAATATATAAAAAATATTATATCTTTTGGTACTTTTTTATCATTTGGTCAGTTTTTTAATTTTTTTTTCCTGAATGTATGTCTTTATTGTTCCTGATAAAGGTAATTTTTAATAATTAAGAGCGTTTAAAAGCACAATCTTATAACAATTTACTATTTTTGCACATATTTTAATTGTTTGAGCCTTTTTCTGAGTTTGAGGTACTTTTCTTCAATATTGTCTTAGAAGAACATTCGAAAAAAATACTTATTTAAATTATTTGAACTTTTATATGGCTTTTGGTACATTTTAATATATTTTGTAGCATTTAAATTGTCTGGAACTTTTTAGGTTTTTCTAAACAATTTTATAGCAATTGATAGTTTTTTCTACTTTTTATTCCCATCACCATGAGTGTCAAGGGTATATATAAGTTTGTCATTCAGTTTACAATTTCTGCATTTTTCATTTGTGACCCGATAAACTATATATATTCTGGATCGCTATAGATAGTGGAATCGATGTAGACAGGTCCGTCTGTTGTCTGTATGTTGAAATCAACTTTCCTAAGCCCCCAAATAATTTACATACATTATTGATACATCCATATATCCGCTAAAGTCCCGACTCACTTGCTATTTAAATTCGGAAAAATCGGGCCATTAATTTTTTTTTTTTTAAATTTATTTCACTAAAAAATTTTTTTTGAGCAACATTTTTTTTCATTAAAAATACTTTTTTCATAAAAAGCGTATAACAATTCAAATTTTCTTAAGAAATTTTTTTTTTACCAAAAATTTAAAAAAAAAAAAATTCACAAAAAATTCAAAAAACAAAAAAAAAAATCACTAAACATTTTTTTCTTTAAAAATACTTTTTTCATAAAAATCGTATAACAATACAAATTTGGTTAAGAAAAAAATTTTTTTTTTCACCAAAAATTAAAAAAAAAATTTTCGCTAAAAATGTTTTTCACCAAAATTCTTTTTTAACTAAAAATACTTTTCAAAAAATTGTATAACAATTCAAAATTTTTTAGAAACATTTTTTTCTACAAAAAAAAATTTCCACCAAAAAATTGCTTTTCAACAAAAATTGTTTAAATCATCATCTTAAAGTATACGAGGTTGGGCCAAAAAGTCCGCGACTTTTTTAATTTCCCAGCTCTTGACTGAAAGGGCAACACTACTCCTGTCAACAGGCATCTGTCAGTTGACTCCTGGCAAAATTAGAACAATCTGCTTCATTAAGTTTGTCTTTGACAACAGACTACCTCGTTACTTGAGGAGAATTGTAAAAAAAAAGTTAATTTCGTCTGCTCATTAAGCAACACTCTATGTATTAGACTACGAAATGCTCCCTCTTCTGCCCTATTCTCCCGATTTAGCCCTGGATGATGATTTCTTGTTTCCAAACCTGAAGAAATGGTTCAGCGTAAAGAAATTTGAATCCAACAATGAAATCATCTCACAAAAAATACCTATTTTGATGACCACGACAAAATCTTATCTTTTGAATTAAAACATTGGAGAAACGTTGGACAAAGTGCATAGAAATCAATAGAGAATATGTTGAAAAATTAAATAAATTAAACAAATTTTTTACTTTTCGAAATTTTCGGTACTTTTAATTTTTATTTTGCTTTAATTATTCTTGGTACTTTTTCACCTGTTGGTTACTTTTTAGAAATAATACCAAGTAAAACCAATCTTTTCATTTGCTTTCATGTGAAAATAAATTTACCAGCTTAAAGACTCATTAACTCATACGAAATAAAATCTAGTGTAAATTGCTGTTGCTCTAAAAATATGACTGCACTTCATTGCACGCCATGCAAGTGTTGTGCATTAAAATGTCCAATTTAACACAACACCTGACCAGCTACACACACACTCTCGCTCTTTGTTTACATACAGTGCAGCCCCCAAAAGTAGGCTTATTTTATGTTGCTTTATTAAGCCTTAACGGAAATTAAACGTTTGAAGTAATCAGGTCAAAAGTGGAACAAAAAAAATACAGTAGTATTCAGTTAACTAAAGTTTTATTAAAGTTAACTGGAGGTATACTAAAGGCTATTTTGTAGGGAAGTTTAATTTGTGCATTTTCCAAATGAAAATGTTTTGAATTTTTTGATTATTTTTGAAAAATATGTAGCAAATTTAACAAATTTGTTAATTAATTTAAAGTAACAATAAGTGAAAAATAAATGGTATTTTCTTTTATCAATTATGTAACAGTATTTGCATAAAGACCAGCCCTATAGCGCAGCAAATTTCATTAATATTTTGATTAATTTATAATTATTAGAATTCTAATGATATTTTGAAGTAAAATCTTGAAACTTATTTATTGTGATTGTCCAGCAAAAGATCTTTAAATGCTGAAAAATTAAATTTTTCTTAAGTGAACAAAACACTGTTTTTTTAATTAAATAAAATAGGTTTAAAACAGATTCAATTACATTAAAAATTAAATCTATGTCATAAACGAGACCATTGTTATTTTTTTTCTGAACTTTTCTTCACTAAAAGTACTCTAGGGCGTATGATTAATTTTAATTACATACTTATTGGCCAAATTATCACATATCTTCCAAACTACTAAACCGATTGAAAATAAGTTTATATGGAAATTAAAGCCAAGAAACTAAGCTTTCTGAAAATATAATTTTTAACTAAACAAATTGTTTATGAAATAATCTACAGGGTGTCAAAGTTGACTGTCTTGTTTGGCAAAAATTTATTTACGATTTTAATATATAACTAAATTTCAAAAATGTTTTAATTCAACCTTATATTCCCCATTTCTATCATTAAAATTTTTCTATTTGCCTAACAAATACTAAAAATCATAAAATTTTCCCCCAAAAACAAACCTCAACTGATATGAAAACCACATCACCGAGGTTGTACTGTGTACCAACAAATAAATTAATGTGCAGTTAAATTAAGCTCTTGTTTTAAACATACAAACACATGGCATACACACACCAAAACACTTGCTTATACAAATACTTCTACATACTTAGCTCCTCATAGAACAATTTCTTTGCAAAGAAACCCTGTTTAATGGCATGTACTTAGTTGAATTTGGTTTTAAACTAGATTTTAGAGCAATAAAAAAAAACTAAAAGAAGCAGCAACAACTTTCAAACTCATGTTAGACTCTTATGCAGACAAATTTCCCAACATTTCTGCACATTTTGCCATTTAAATATGCAAAAACTAAAATGACAGCACACATAAAGGAAAAGCTCATAATTTATGTTGATTATGGAAACGTGTTTTGAATTTATTTAAAATTCTTGCTATCTTCTCTTGCGCTAGCATTTTATATTTTCCAATTTATTTTAGTTTTGTGATGAAATTATCTAAGAGCAAGAACACACAACAGAATAGTAATAAACAAAATTTTATAACTTCATTAAACTCATTTTCTAGTGGGCTTAATTATACGTTGTTGTTGTACATAAAATATGTCTTGAAACAAATTAAAAACAGAAAAATCACATAAATCTATTTAAATGCTTAAGCACCTAAACTCCCAAAAGCCAAACTGCTAAAGAGAAATTTGAATGTTTTTAATGTTCAACAGACAATTAGTACATTATTAGTTATTTGTTAATGGCAACATCCAAACTCACATACTTACATACTTACGCAAATACAAAACAATTTCTATGGAATTTTTACAGTCTAACCTTAAGGTGTGTGTATTGTTTGTAAAATATGTACATACTCATATGAGTAAATTTGAACAAAAGTTTTAACTGACATCATACAACATTTACACGTTCATTAAAATTTGTTTTGCCAACGTATGTTTTGCATACATACAAGTGCAAATAACAATACTAATACCAGTTCATATATGAAATACATACTCACGTACAGCCAGAGAAAAAATATAGTTGTATGTGTTTATCATAACTATTTCAACAAGTTTTTTAATATTATTATGGTCACTGTAACCATAATATGTTTAAGTTACCATCCACATGATTGTAGTAAATAAATATATGTTTATGACACTTATGTTCGATGAAGTCCTCAGAGAATGATAACCATAATCCAAGAACAACACAATATGGTGAAGTATTCCTTCATAAAAATGGTTGTCTCAAAAATATATTTAATTATTACAATCATATATATGATTGCTACAATCATGTGAATGGTAAACATAAACATATTATGGTTACCGCAATCATATTGTTAAAAAACTTTTAAACATTTTGAAATTGTTATGGAAAACATGTACAACTATATTTTTTCTCTGGGTGTACATACATATATAAGTAAAGGGTTTTCCAACAAGAGGTGTTATTTCGAATCACCCGGTATTTCGGTAGCTGCCACTTTTGAAGCTTTTATTCTTTGACATTTGACAAGTAGAAACTACGCCATTACTAAAAGTGGAACGATACACGCTTCAACAACGCATCGAAATTATTAAAATTCACTACAAAAGAGGTGAAAATCTTGCAGTTACAGTTCGCAAAACTAAAGCATTTTGTCGGACCACAATACAGAAATTGGTGGAAAAGTTCCAGCTGTTGGGACAAGTTCGTGATGTGAAGAATAAAACCCGTGCACGTCCAAACCCAGGTTTGTCCATTCCTCGTCGTTCTTTGGAATTTGGCATTTCACAAACGTCATTACACCGTATTTTGATCGGAGTTGGATGATATTGATCTGGACAACGTTTACTTTCAACAAGACGCTGCTACGTGCCACACAAGCAACGAAATCATTGCTCTTTTACGAGAAAAGTTTCCGGAACGTGTTATCACTCGAACAGGTGATCACAATTGGTCACCGAGATCTTGTGATTTAACATATTGCGACTTCTTCCTTTGGGGCCATGTGAAAGATAAGGTCGACGCCAACAGCCCAGCGTCGATTCAAGACCTCAAAGATAGAATTCGAGAACTTATGGCAGCCACTTTGCGATTTGGTTATGGAAAATTTCATAAAAAAGGATATGGTTCTGTAAGCAAGGTAGTGGTGGCCATTTGGCTGATGTTGTTTTTCATTATTAACGGCATACCTTCCTCTTTATTATGAAATAAACATCCGATAATTTTTCTCAAAAAATGCTATTTTTCTTTGAATACTAAAATGACACCTCTTGTTGGAAAACCCTGTACATATCAATTTCAATATATTATCCTATAATATGCACACATAATCACATGTTCATATCAGCGAGGGCTGTAAAAGAAGTCATTGGCCATAACAACTCTCAATTAACGTTGAAATCCTTAAATAATAATAAAAAATAATTTTAACAAGTAAGAGTGCTATATTCGGCTATGTCGAATCTTATATACCCTCACCTTTGCATTAATTGCCCACTTTCAGCGTAAAGCATCCTAAATATATCAAGAAAACTTTTAAAAATTTTACATTTAATTGCTGACGAACAGATTACATTGCAGAAGTTACAAACGAAATGACAATTTTATATATGGCCTTCTCACGAAGGTGAAGGGTATAAAAACAGCAATGCCAAACGAAACGAAACACCAACAAAAAAAAAAAAAAAACGCAAAGCATTGAAACCAACACACATCCAAACATACGTTTTGTTACTTTTTTGTCAAAGCATGCAGTAAATTGTCTATTTTTGATGAAATTTTCAAAGGTTGTCTCGGATTTTTGCTCATATCTCCGCTATTTATGGACGGATTTTGCTGATTTTAGATAGGAAACTTCTCGAAAGCATGTCTGGCAGAATTATTGATGATTTGGATCCCGAAGATATTTGGGGTCTTCAGAAAATTGATTTCAACAGACAGACATACAGACAGACGGACATGGCTTAATCGACTCCGCTATCTATAAGGATCCAGAATATATATACTTTATAGGGCCGGAAAATTATATTGTGGAAATTACAAACGGAATGACAAACTTATATATATCCTTCTCACGAGGGTGAAGGGTATACAAAGTATGTGAAGTTATAGCAGTTCATTCCAGCATAAACTTTGTTAATGTCAAATTTTTTTTTTTGCAAAAAAAAATGTTTTTTTACCATAAAATCTTTTATCACCAAAAAATATTTCTCTCATCAAAACTATTTTTGAAACACAATTTATTTCATCAAAAAAACTTTTTTTAATAAAAAATATTTTTTTCACCAAAAAATAAGAAAATTTTGTTGCATATTTATTAAAATTTGTTTACTTAAAAAACAATTCCAAAAACAATTTTAAGCCATAAAAACTTTCGCCATCAAAATTAAAAATTCTACTTTCACTAACAACATGTTATTCAAAAACAATTTTTTATTATTATTTTTTAAACGAAAACGTTTCTCCCAAAATAATCTTACGAAATAAATGCAATACAAAAACTTTTTAATTTATTGTTTCCAATATAAAAAAAGTTTATGGTTATTAAAAACATTTCACCTAAAAGGTTGTCAAACTAACAAGCATTTTTCCACCAACAAATAGTTTTTTACAATAAAAGCTTTTTAAAAAAAAAAATAATAATTTTTACCAAAAACAAGCTTTTCACAAAAAAGCCTAGTTTATGTCAAACAGGTTTTGTCAGCAAAGTTTCTTCAATAAATAAATGTTTTTATCAAACTAGTTTATTCTTCAAAGTTAAAGAAGAGCTAAAAAAATGTTTTTTATAAAAAAGATCTCAACAAAAAAGCTTTTTTAAAAGAATTTTTCACACGATAAACTATTTTATTACAAAAGCTTTTTCCAAAAAATGTAAATTTTTTTCCAATATAAAAAAACTTATTGGTTATTAAAAACATTTCACTTGAAAGATGTTTAAATTAACAAGCAGTTTCCATTTTCTTATATAAAAAAATTATAATATTTTATGGAAAAAAAAAGTTTGTCAAAAAAGTTTGCTTCTTCATTTAAAAAATAAAAAAATTTTATTCATCAATGTTAAAATTTAAGCTTTTAAGCCAACAAAAGTTGTTCATAAAAAAATCGTTTAATCAAAAAAGTTTTTTGAAGGAACTTTTCACAAAAAAAAACTTTTTCATACAACCGTCTTTTCCCATAAAATTGTTTTCCAACAAAAGTATTTTCACTCTTAAGCTAAAAACATTTTACAGCAACATGTTAAAGACTTTTTGTTTTATAACAATATAAGCATTTTTCATGAGACAATTTTTTTTTAATACAAAAATTTCCTTATAAAAAGTTTTTTTTCCCCAGAAAAGCTCACGAAACAGAAATCTCCAAAAGCTTATTTTATACAAATAATATTTTTCACCATAAACGATATTTAACCACTAAAATGAAAAAAAAGTTTTATTCGCCAAAAAAAATAAAAATAAAACAAATTTTATCAAAAAACACATTTTTCATGAAAAGTAAAACATTTTCGTAAGTTTTTGTTACTACGTACTTTCTTACCAGTTTTAAATATTATTTGGTTAAATGCACTGAAACTTATTGTTGGGGGATAAGCTAATTTCTATGAATATTTCACTGGAAATGTTTTTTCCTTAAAAAGAAGTACATACATTTTTAACAAAAAATCATTACAATAATTTTGTCAACTAAAAAGTCACAATATCATATTTACTCCTTACTTTAACACAACCGCTTTTGAATACGTTATTATTTTAATAACGTTTGGCCAACAAAATATGGCCAATTTAAACTTGGTATTAAAATAAAAACGATGTTATTTCCAACATAATTTTTTTTTAGGAAATATAATGTAATTATCAGGCTGTTTATTAAAAAGTATTAAGGACTGAGATCGAAAAAATCTTAACATACATATGTATATGTTAATAAAAATTATACCACTAAACTTACAGTTTTGATTTTTTTTATTTTATTGAAATTTTTATTACAACTTACAAAAAATATTATTTTTATAGTTCTAATCAATAGTGATGAATTTATGAACCTTTTCCGGAAACCCTTTCAATAAGGTTTATAGAGCTTTCTGTCATTTTGTTCGAACACGTAGTTCATCTTCGTTTAAAATCTGCCACACTTTAGGATATATTTTTTGTGCTCATCAATTCTCTTTTAACAAGAGCCCAATATCTCTCCACTGCCTTAGCTCCGGGCAGTTTGGAGTATTAGCCTCTCATGGTACAAATACCACATTATTGCTCTTGTGACACTCAAGACCTTGCTTACCATAGTGACAGGATGACAAATCAGAGCAAAACTATGTGGACACATTATGGATGGAAGCATCTTATGAATGGAAGCATCCTCTTTTGTAAACATTCCTTGATGTAAATTTCGGTATTTATAGAGAACTTTGTAACAAATGTTTGGCTTCTTTTGCCGCAACTGCATATTGCTTGCCATGCCAAGAACTTTTTGGGAAATTTTATCTGCTTTTGGGTCCAAAACTTTTCTTCAACATTGTGTGTTTTTAAACCTGCATTAGCTTTAACTTTTCGTACCAAATAGTCCTAGCACTGAGCTAACCGGGCTGCTTTCCTACCGGATGTATTGGGAGCTCTTTTGAAAATGCTTTCTATTTTTTTGGCTTTAGAAACATCATGTCGACCATTCCTTCTACCTGAACCAGGTTTTCTATCAACGGACAAGTTGTCCCGGTACTGTTTAGTAACATTGGAAACAGTTTGACGGCAGACCTTTGACTGTTTGGTCAACTTTTTGTAGGACCAAGTTGGGTTTTCTTGAAAATATTTAATAATTTTAGTAAGCACTTTTTTCTCGTCACTCATTTTAATCAGATTAACAACAAATGAATATAATTGGCATTAAACATAATAACTGACATGCTTTAGAAAGGTAATTTGATCAAAGAAAATATCAAATAATACTTGGGTTAAAAGTTTTAATGAAAAATGTGTGTTAAGAATTTTTCGATCTCAGTCCTTAGTTCAGTTCTAGTTGTGTTCTAGTTCAGTTCTAGTTCAGTTCTAGTTCAGTTCTAGTTCAGTTCTAGTTCAGTTCTAGTTCAGTTCTAGTTCAGTTCTAGTTCAGTTCTAGTTCTGTTCTAGTTCTGTTCTAGTTCTGTTCTAGTTCTGTTCTAGTTCTGTTCTAGTTCTGTTCTAGTTCTGTTCTAGTTCTGTTCTAGTTCTGTTCTAGTTCTGTTCTAGTTCTGTTCTAGTTCTGTTCTAGTTCTGTTCTAGTTCTGTTCTAGTTCTGTTCTAGTTCTGTTCTAGTTCTGTTCTAGTTCTGTTCTAGTTCTGTTCTAGTTCTGTTCTAGTTCTGTTCTAGTTCTGTTCTAGTTCTGTTCTAGTTCTGTTCTAGTTCTGTTCTAGTTCTGTTCTAGTTCTGTTCTAGTTCTGTTCTAGTTCTGTTCTAGTTCTGTTCTAGTTCTGTTCTAGTTCTGTTCTAGTTCTGTTCTAGTTCTGTTCTAGTTCTGTTCTAGTTCTGTTCTAGTTCTGTTCTAGTTCTGTTCTAGTTCTGTTCTAGTTCTGTTCTAGTTCTGTTCTAGTTCTGTTCTAGTTCTGTTCTAGTTCTGTTCTAGTTCTGTTCTAGTTCTGTTCTAGTTCTGTTCTAGTTCTGTTCTAGTTCTGTTCTAGTTCTGTTCTAGTTCTGTTCTAGTTCTGTTCTAGTTCTGTTCTAGTTCTGTTCTAGTTCTGTTCTAGTTCTGTTCTAGTTCTGTTCTAGTTCTGTTCTAGTTCTGTTCTAGTTCTGTTCTAGTTCTGTTCTAGTTCTGTTCTAGTTCTGTTCTAGTTCTGTTCTAGTTCTGTTCTAGTTCTGTTCTAGTTCTGTTCTAGTTCTGTTCTAGTTCTGTTCTAGTTCTGTTCTAGTTCTGTTCTAGTTCTGTTCTAGTTCTGTTCTAGTTCTGTTCTAGTTCTGTTCTAGTTCTGTTCTAGTTCTGTTCTAGTTCTGTTCTAGTTCTGTTCTAGTTCTGTTCTAGTTCTGTTCTAGTTCTGTTCTAGTTCTGTTCTAGTTCTGTTCTAGTTCTGTTCTAGTTCTGTTCTAGTTCTGTTCTAGTTCTGTTCTAGTTCTGTTCTAGTTCTGTTCTAGTTCTGTTCTAGTTCTGTTCTAGTTCTGTTCTAGTTCTGTTCTAGTTCTGTTCTAGTTCTGTTCTAGTTCTGTTCTAGTTCTGTTCTAGTTCTGTTCTAGTTCTGTTCTAGTTCTGTTCTAGTTCTGTTCTAGTTCTGTTCTAGTTCTGTTCTAGTTCTGTTCTAGTTCTGTTCTAGTTCTGTTCTAGTTCTGTTCTAGTTCTGTTCTAGTTCTGTTCTAGTTCTGTTCTAGTTCAAATGAACATAATTGACATTAAACATAAAAACTGACACGCTTTAGAAAGATAATTTGATCAAAGAAAATAAAAAGTCATTACTAAATTTTTTTTGGAAACATTTTCAAATTAGTTGTACTTCTGAGACAAGCCCCCATTTAAATGTATATATTTGTATTGTGTTTATAATAAATATTTTAAGCTGTTCATTCTGTTGGTATGTGTTTTCCTGTTTTTTTTTTTTTTTTAACAACCATAATTCTTTTTTTGTTGGTATTTTTATCTATATTTTGCCATTTTTATTCCCTGTTCTGTGGGTTTTTTTTCTGTGTGTGTGTGTTTTAAAACAATACATTTGTCATGTGAATACTAATGTACAAAAAACCCAACCAGACACATATTTTCAATAACAATATTAATGGCTTAAAATTTAATATACTCTCGAATGGTTACAATATTTGTAGACAGCAATTCTCATATATACATATTTTTATACTTATGTGTAATACAAACAAACAACATATTTGCATGTAAATGTGCAAGTAATTAAATAAATTTGTTATTTTTTAAGCCCTAAAAATACCATTTTTTTTTTTTAATCCAAATATTTCAATAAATTTTGTGGGTGTGTAATACAATTTGTATATCTAAGTATGAATGTTCACTTGTGGTTTTTTTTTTTGTACTCAGGAGGCCTGTATTTAAATTTACAAAATAATAATCACTGTAATTATATTAACACAGTCATATACTCATACAGTTATATACCCAGTTGACAACATAATTTACATATTTAAGTTGTGTGTATTAAAAAAAATCTTTGCTTTTATTATAAGTCTTATATAAACTTTATAATAAACTTTGGTATTTTAGTTAGAACTTTTTTTATGAGGGGAGTTTCATTATGTAAGCTGTTTATTATGACAGCTTGATTGGGTATATAACCCAATATTTAATGTTTCATTTGTTTTTGTTTATATTCCAATGTCGCGTTCCCGTACCTAAATCATAGATCGTTCCAATAAAGTGGCTACAAATTTAAATTAAAATCACAATTTAGTGTCATTAACTAGAAAATGAGCTAATAAACATATTAAACATTTTATTTTGTTATTCTAACCATGTGTCCCGTTCGCGATCCTAGGTGAAGTTGGCATAAATCAAGATAATGACAACAGCTTGTATTTTAATAATATTTTTTGTGTTATTTTTGAATTATTTTTGAATTATTCCAAAGACAGTCGAAAACGAGTTTTATTTTTGTCTCGTTCGGGATACCATATTTTTTGCTAATACATTGCAAACATTTAATCAACAAAACCTATATTTTGCACTAAACGTAGTGTTACAAATATGCTATCGACAAATGTAAATAAGAAACAAAAATTGTAAGGCATACGAATGTCGCGTTCGGGACCATGGAAATGCCCATATGTATAATGGCAATAGTATGAAACTCAGATCGTTTAAAGCTTTCATAAATAATGTTGATCTAGTAACTGGAAACTTTTTTCCAAATTTAAATATTCAAATTATTGCGTGTGCACTCTTTAAATAATATTGTTCGTGCTTAAATTATCATTAATCATTTCTTGTACTCGTAATTATTGTATACATTTTATAATATGTATGTATGTGATCAACATATTGTATGACTGTATTCATTTGTATGTACATATATCTGCGTATTGGTGCGTGTGTGTGCATATAGTTAGACTCTGCATATTTATACTAAAATTCATATTTAAATATGTACATTAGGTTGGCCCTCATTTTATCGATGCTACCAATCTAAAAACCAAGTGCTGAGAATTTTGCATAATCCGATAACGTTTAAAGATTGCACAGAATATATATTCTGGATCGTCTGTATGTTCCGTAGCCCCCTAACAACTTACTTACATGATTTATACATCAATATATCTGCTATAGTACCGGTTGGGTTGCTATTTAAAATCGATAATATCGGTCCACAAATGGCTGAGATATAAGCAAAGAACCACGACTACCTCAATTACCTATTTTTATCTATATCTGGATTACTAAGTCATTAATATAGACAATATGGATATCTAATGATAGATATTTTAAAGACTTTCCCAGACCTATATAACGACATAGTAATTCGGACCTACAATTAGTCAAAATCGGGAAAAATATTTTTAACCCGAATTTTTATTTCACAAAAAAAAATTTTTTACTAATTTTTTCACAAATAAATATTTAAAAAAAACATTTTTAAAAATTATTTTTAATTTAAAAAAATTTATTTGAATATTTTTTCAACATTTTATTTTTAAAGTTTTTTTTTTTTTTTTTGAAAACTCGTAACTTTAAATGAAATTAAAATTTTTAGTATTTGGTTTTTAGATAAAAAATAACAATTGTTAACCTTGGGATCATCATAAATCGAAAAAGTGCAAAATATGCACCACCCTTATGTATCTGCATATGAATTTATATTTATTCTTGATTCTTTGGGGATTTTTTTTTCTGTCATGAGCATTTGAATTTTGAGTATGATTTGAAATTTATTTATTTAATACATATTATTTAATTTAATTTTATTCATATTTGTTTTATATTTAAATTTAATAAATGACTGTCATTAATTTAATTAATAACAAAGTGTGATAAGCACATTTTTGCTAAATAATTATAAATTATATATGTATTGTAATTAAAACAGCTTTATGATAAATTGTTTAATAACACTTTGAAAAAAGGAAAATCATAAAAGGAAACTACTTGCCAAAGGCCTTGAAAAGTATACAATATAACAAAAACTAAATGTCACAGAGCTTTATAAAATTAAAAGCTTTGTAAATGTTTAGAACAGCAAAATAGCTAAATACAGTATTCGAACTGCTTAAAGCTAATAAAATATTAATAGGGATTCTGCATTCGATTAGGTTTAAAACAAATCTTTAAAAAAAAACCTAAATTTATATATCAAGTTTTGTATTTCAGTTTTAAAAAAGCTTTTTTAACAAAATAAAACTTTTTCATAAAAAAACTTTCTTCAAAATAGCTTTTCACAAAATAAAACGTATTCATGTTAAAAGCTTCATTCATTAAAAATGTTTTTTCATATAAACAAAAATATTTTCATCTAAATAGAATTTTTATGAAAACTTTTTCATATAAAAAGGTTTTTCAATAAATATTTTTTTCGCATTTTTTAACGGAAACAACTTTTTTTTTGCTTAATAATTTGAAAATTCAAAATAAACAATAGTTGATTTTGTTCGTTTATTGTTTACAAAATTACATCTAAAAGTTTCACAACATGGGGAATTTTTTCACCCTATGTAAACAATAAACGAACAAAATCAACTATTGTGAATGAAAAGTTCATGGGAATAGCACGATAGCAATTTTCACTTGGAGGGAAATGGATATTTCATGGGAACATAAATTTTACATGTGAAAAAATCCAAAAATAGTTTACTAAACAAATATTGTTCACCAACAAAAGCTTTTTTCCTAAACGCCAAATTTTCTTATCTGCTAAGAACCTTTAACAAAATATTTTTCCGACATTTTTTTTCATCAAAGATTTGAAGCCCGAAATGTGCTTAAACGTTACTACTTAGCCACATTAATATATTATTTATTAAACAAGTTTTTTAATGAAATCAACCTTTTTTTCAAGTTTTTCTTTATTTCCATACTTAATTTATTCTAATATATTTTCACTGTTTATAACATTTACAGAACATATCCCTGCTTATCGTCCTAATATATTCCTGGCGTATAAATATCAACATACAAAAGTCTAGTGACCTAGAAGATGTTTACTATGGTAAGTTTAATATTTTAATTTAATTAATAGAATACTTAAAATATGTATATAACAAAAAAGTTAGATATTTTACAAAAGTGTGCCAAAAACATGGTAAAAATAATAAAAGATCAAAGGCCTACAATGAACTAAGATCTTAGATACATATATTGGTATTTACTTTCAAAACGTATACAAATTTTGTTAATTTTTAAAAAAATAGTATAAATACTGACTTTTTTGATTGACATTATATAAATTTTTCTTAAAAACTTTAAGAAACATACTTCAAACTCAGTAAAAAATATTATTTTCATAATATTTTGTTTATTTCTGAAAAAGTAGTTTTTCTACTACTATTTTCTATTTGATTTAAAAATATTTTTTTGTAAATAATTCAAATAAATTACCCCCAAAATCTGTAAAAAGTAATATTTTCGTAATAATTAGTTAATTTTTTAAAAAGTACTTTTTTACTACTACAGTGCACTCGCGGTAACGTGAACACCGTCTAACGTGAACACCGCCTAACGTGAACAAGCTTTTGTTTACATTGACTACTCTGTAACGTGAACAAACTCAGAAAGCTCTATAACGTGAACAATTTTTTTCACTGCATTTGTTTTCTATGCATGTAGACAACACTGAAATACATACATTAATTTCGATTTTTAAAGTTTAGGGAATCCCCTTATATTAAAAATGTGTTTGTATCCTCTAAATTAATATTTTTTGTATGGCAACGAATGAGTAATTTTATGTCGTGATCTCGTTTTGCTTTGTAATGCATTTTAATCAATAATTTTTGTTTTATATTTTAATAATGAAAATAATAATAAAAGAATTTCACGTTCAAGCATGTAAAACACAGGTTTATATTATAAAATTTTATATTTTTTCTATGAAATTCGACAATCGCTAACGTGAACAATTTCACTAACATGAACTCCCTTGGTTTTAATTAGTTCACGTTAACGCGAGTGCACTGTATTTTCTATTTGACTTAAACATATTTTTTCGTAAAGAATTCAATTATCTTACCTTCAAAATCTGTAAAAAATTATATTTTATTAAGATATTGTTAATTTTTAAATAGTACTATCTATGTCTACTACTATTTTTTTTTTTTTTTTGACTGTAAAATATGTTTTCTTAAATAATTCAAGTAATTTGATTCAAAATCTGTAAAAGTTAATATTTTCATAATATTTTGTTAATTTTTAAAAAGTACTTTCTTACTACAATCTTTTTTTTATAATAAAAAATTTTTTTAATAAATAATTCAATTACTTTCTTCAAAATCTGTGAAAAATTGTATTTTATTAAGATTTTGTTAATTTTTAAATAATACTATTTCTATTACTATTTTCTATTTGACTTAAAATTATTTTTTCGTAAATAATTCAAATAAATTACTTTCAAAAACTGTAAAAAATAATATTTTCATAATATTTATTTAATTTTGAAAACGTACTTTTTACTACTATTTTCTATTTGACTTCAAAAAATGTTTTCATAAATAATTCAATTAACTCACCTTCAAAATCTGTAAAAAATTATATTTTCATAAGATTTTGTTAATTTTTAAATAGAACTATTTCTACTACTATTTTCTATTTGACTTAAAAGTATTTTTTCGTAAATAATTCAAATAACTTACTGCAAAATCTGTAAAAAGTAATATTTTCATAAAATTTAGTTAATTTAAAAAAAAAAAACTTTTTAATACTATTTCTGTTGGACTTAAAAATATTTGTTCGTAAATAATTTAAATAAATTACCCTCGAAATCTGTAAAAAAATTTATTTTATTTAGATTTTGTTAATTTTTAAATAGTATTATTTCTACTACTATTTTTTATTTGATTGTAAAATATATTTTCTTAAATAATTCATGTAACTTACTTCAAAATCTGTAAAAAATAATATTTTCATAATATTTAGTTAATTTTTGAAAAAGTACTTTTTACTACTATTTTCAATTGGACTTAAAAATATTTTTTCATAAATAATTCATACAAATTACCTTTAGAATTTGTAAAAAATTATATTTTATTAGGATTTTGTTAATTTTTAAATAGTACTGTTTCTACTACTATTTTTTATATATTTATATATATTTTCTTAAATAATTCAAGTAACTTACTTTAAAATCTGTAAAAAATAATATTTTCATAATATTTAGTTAATTTTTTAAAAAGTACTTTTTTACTACTATTTTCTATTGGACTTAAAAATATTTTTTCATAAATAATTCATACAAATTACCTTCAAAATTTGTAAAAAAAAAATATATTTTATTAAGATTTTGTTAATTTTTGATAGTACTATATCTACTACTATTTTTTATTTGACTGTAAAATATATTTTCTTAAATAATTCAAGTAACTTACTTCAAAATATGTACAAGAATAATATTTTCATAATATTTAGTTGATTTTTTAAAAAGTACTTTTTTACTACTATTTTTTTTTTTTACTTAAGAAAAATGTTTAATAAATAATTCAATTAACTTTCCTTCAAAATCTGTAAAAAATTGTTTTTTATTAAGATTTTGTTAATTTTTAAATAGTACTATTTCTACTACTATTTTTATTTGACTGTAAAATATATTTTCTTAAATAATTCAAGTAACTTGCTGCAAAATCTGTAAAAAATTATATTTTCATAATATTTAATTAATTTTTGAAAAAGTACTTTTTTCCTTTTTTAGAATATACTATTTTTCCACAATTATTTTCTTATTTGAGATTTTAATATTTTATCTTAAATAATTCAAAGAACTTACTTTCAAACATTTTATAAATTCATTTCACAAGATTTAGTTCGTTAAAAAAAAAGAAATTATTTATCATAATATGAATTAAATTTTGAAAAAGCACTATTTCTACTACTATTATTTATTTGAGATTTTAACATTTATTTTTAAATTATTTTATGCTTTTACTTTTAAAACATTAAAAAAAAAAAAATTATCATTAGATTTTTAAAAAAGTACTTTTTCTACTACCTTTTTATAATTTACATTTGAATAGTTTTTTATGTAATAATTCAAGGAACTTAGTTGGAAGTCAATATTATCATAAAATTCATATAATTTTCGAAAAAGTACTATTTCTACTACTATTTTTTTATTAAAGTTTTTGGTAAATAATTCAAAGAAATTACCTTCAAACTCCGTAAAAATTTATATTTTCATAAAATTTTTATATTTTTTAAAAAGTACTATTTCTACTACTTTTTTTATTTGACTTTGAACTATTTTTTTTTAAGAAATTCAAAGAATTTACCTTTAATGCTATTAAAAATTAATTTGATCATATAATATTGGTTATTTAATGAAAAAGTACTTTTTCTACTACGTTTTTATAGGACTTTAAAATATTTGTTTTTAACACTTTAAAAAGCTTTTTTCAATAAATTAATTAAAAAATTAATGAAAATGAATATTTTCATAAGATTTTGTAATATTTTTTTTAAAATTACTATTTCTACTACTATTTTTTGTTGAAATATTTTAATATGTTTTCTTAAATAATTCAATGGAATTCAATTCAAACACCTTGAAATTAATGTTTTATAAGATTTTGTTATTATTTTTAAAGTACTATTTCTACTACTATTTTTAATTTAAAATATTAATGTTTTTGTTTTAATTTTTCAAAGAACTTAACTTCAAAAAATTTTAAAATCAATATTATTTTAAGATTTCGCACTTTTTTAAAAAGTACTTTTTATACTACTTTTTTTTAATCAGAGTTTTTAATATTTTTTCTTAGATAATTCAAAAAAAATTTATTAAACCACATACAAATGCAAATAATTATATCATATAATTAATTTTTATAAAGTACTATTTCTACTACTTTTTTTTATTTTATATTTAAATATGTTTTTATTAATAATTCAGGGAACTCGTCGTTAAACTACTTAGAAATCAATATTATCATAAGATAATATTGTATTTTTATACATCTTTTTAACGTTTTCCTTAAATAATTCAAAGAATTAATCGATTAAAAATCAATTTGTTCATATGATTTTGGTAATTTATTGAAAAACTACTTTTTTATAGCACCTTTTTACAAGTATTTTTTTATTTATGAAAGGTGTGGTATTTCTTAAAAATAGAAAACGAATTAATTTAAAAACACTGGTATTTCGATTTTATCACTTTATTCCAATTACAAAGACATTTCCCTTTCCTTTCAGCAAAAGTTTAAATTTATTTGAAAAATCCTTAAATAGACTTGAAAAGACCATTTTCCACTTGACAAATTATTGGCATCTTTTGAATTTTTTTTTTTTTTTTAATTTACACCAACATGTGTCTTTTATCTTCTGGCCTAAAGGGATCATATATTTTTTGGCTTTATTTCAATTTTGCACACATTTAAGGAAAAACCACTCCAGGCACAAAGCAAACAAACCAAGTTACATACTTATTTACTTACACAAAAAATAAATGTATATATTAAACCTTTGTAAATATAATAAAGACAATTAAGTGTATATTAAGGTTTTTATATTGTATGATAAATACAGACAAAGTTAAACTGTATGTATGTATGTACAATATCAAGTGTATTCAAATGTTTACATTCATATGTATGTAAATTTTGTTACTTTAGATTTTTTTTTTTTGTATTTTATGTTAAATGTTGCAGTATAATTCAAGAAATTATTATTTCGAAATTAAATTTACCACAAATTGTTTAATAATAATAATAATAAAAACTTTAAGACAAATAGAAATAAAAAGTAAATACATATGAATGTATGTACGTACGTATGAGAACAATAATATGAGTGAAAATGTGTGTACATAATGTGTATGTATATAACATACTATATACATATATAAGTGTATATATAATTGTTTAAACACACACATATGAATTATACACACAATTCAAACTTGAAACAAAAAAGCATTTGTGTGTAGTTTTGGAATTATGTACATGTGTATGAAAAAAAGACTGTGTTTGAAACAAAAAATACAACCAGCACTCATGCATGATTTTAATAATACTCTCTTTCAAACATGCATACTAGGGTAATACTGTTTTTCACATCTTCGATTTTCAATGCTTCCAAAGTCTAAAACTGTTCTCCATCATGTAAAAACCAAATGCTGAAAAGCATCAAGTACAGAAATATATGTATATTACGGAGTGTTTACAAAAACGGCTTTTACCTTTCTTAAAAGAGTACAGAGTGCCTTCATATTTCTAGCCCAATTTGGCACTAAAGGCCATATGGGAAAAAGGGCCTTTAGTGACATTCAAACAATAATTTAGTGACAATTCAAACAATAGTTGGGTAGTGGGATCTTGTAAAAAAAGAATTAAAGAACACAGCGTTCCTCCAAATAGGTAACGGAAGCAACTATAACATTTTTAATGGGAAAATTTCCGGAAAAAGTAGATCAATTTGTTACCAAGATTTTACGGAGAATTTGAATAAATTTACGTATTTTTGAGAATTTTTATATTGAACGGTTTAAGTTTTATTTAACTTAATACAGGTAAAACTTGTTGGCTCACTCTTTGTTATTTGAAAATTTGAAAATCGTTTAAGTTCAACCTAAGGGCCACCCTAATGCACACAAACACACACACATTTATACCCATTTCTATAAAAACTGTTTTATCAAGAGACAAACAAATAGAGAGTAATAGAGAGCGAAGTGGGGAGAGGCAGTGGAGTAGAACAAACAAAAACACTCATACAGTTACATGTAAGTTATAAAGTTTTAACGACAAATACCACTGTTTGTTAAAGCTTGAATGTATGAATTTAATTGTGTATGTTTGAATATAAGGATATATATATGTGTGTGTGTGTGTTTATTCATGCAAATGTATTCACATATGTACATGTATTCATATCAAAATTGGCAAGTGAGATTTAAAACAAGAAACATGTAGTTTTACTTATATTTTTATGGTCATATGAATAACTTTTTCTGAATTTTTGTCACAAAACTTAAATTCAATGTAGTTAGAATTGGATACAAATGTATACAAGTGTATGTTTTTAAATATTGTATGTACAATTGCATATGCTTGTTTTTGTTTTTGTTTAGTTCATGTACAGAGTCTTAACATATTGTATGCATTTTGTCAGTCAGTTATTCTTTTAGACATTCATTCATTCATTCATTCGTTTTTGCATTCATACATATGTGCATATATATGTCAGTTCCATAAATATTGCTAAGCAAAAGTCAAAGTCAAATACATTTCAATTTTTGTTGTAGTTGACTTGACAAGCAGTGGCTGATAAAAGAAACGAAATATTTACATTCTAATACAATTGCTACTTCACAATTGACATTTTAAGTGAAAACATAAAAACAAAATTTAAATTAATTAAAAAAAACAATGGAATTCTGCAATTATGAATTTTTTTAGATTATTATTATTAGAAATGTTGCTTTTGTTATTAAAGAAAATATATTTAAAGCTTAAATTTAGTTATTTTTTAAATTATTCACTGAACTTTCCTTTAAACCTTTTAAATTTCAGTACTACCTTGAGATTTAATTCCTTTTTAAAAAAGTACTATTTCTACTACTTTTTTTTAATTTAATATTTTCTCTTTAACTTGCCTTAACTAAACTTATTAGTGAAGAAATGGTACTTAAAAGTCAAATAAAAAACGTAGTAGAAATACTACTTTTTAAAAAAGTGTAAATATTAAAATTTTTTTTTTTTAATAATTCAAAGAAATTACTTTTAAACTCTTTAAAAATTATTATTATCACAAAAATTTTTCAGTTTTAAAAAGTACAATTTCTACTACATTTGTATACCCTTCACCTAAGTTTGTCATTCCGTTTGTAATTTCCACAATATAATTTTCCGACCCTATAAAGTATATATATTATGGATAACGGAGTCGATTAAGCCGTGTCTGTCTGTCTGTCTGTCTGTCTGTCTGTCTGTCTGTCTGTCTGTCTGTCTGTCTGTCTGTCTGTCTGTCTGTCTGTCTGTCTGTCTGTCTGTCTGTCTGTCTGTCTGTCTGTCTGTCTGTCTGTCTGTCTGTCTGTCTGTCTGTCTGTCTGTCTGTCTGTCTGTCTGTCTGTCTGTCTGTCTGTCTGTCTGTCTGTCTGTCTGTCTGTCTGTCTGTCTGTCTGTCTGTCTGTCTGTCTGTCTGTCTGTCTGTCTGTCTGTCTGTCTGTCTGTCTGTCTGTCTGTCTGTCTGTCTGTCTGTCTGTCTGTCTGTCTGTCTGTCTGTCTGTCTGTCTGTCTGTCTGTCTGTCTGTCTGTCTGTCTGTCTGTCTGTCTGTCTGTCTGTCTGTCTGTCTGTCTGTATGTCTGTCTGTCTGTCTGTCTGTCTGTCTGTCTGTCTTTCTGTATGTCTGTCTGCCTGTATATCTGTCTGTCTGTTGAAATCAATTTTCTGAAGACCCCAGATATCTTCGGGATCCAAATCTTCAATAATTCTGCCAGATATGCTTTCGAGAAGTTTCCTATTTAAAATCAGCAAAAATCCGTCCATAAATAACGGATATATGAGCAAAAATCCGAGATAATCTCTGAAAATTTCATCAAAAAAGACAATTTATTGCATGCTTTGACAAAAAAGCAACAAAACGTATGTTTGAATGTGTGTTGGTTTCATTGCTTTGCTTTGCGTTTTTTTTTTTTTTTTTTTTTTGGTGTTTCGTTTGGCGTTGTTGTTTTTATACTCTTCACCTTCGTGAGAAGGGTATATATAAAATTGATATTTCGTTTGTAACTTCTACAATATAATCTGTTCGTCAGCCATTAAATGTAAAATGTTTAAACGTTTTCCTGGTATATTTAGGATGCTATACGCTAAAAGTGGGCAATTAATGCATCCACAACAAAGGTGAAGGGTATATAAGATTCGCCATAGCCGAATATACCACTGTTACTTGTTTAATGAAAATAGCCATGTTTCCCAGCTTGTGTAAATTTATATTCTATTAAAAAAATAAGACATTTAGATACTCAGGTATTTTATTTTTGATTATTCTTCGTGTTTAACAAAACTATTTAAATTAAAGCTAAATTATTAGAAATTCGTTCTATTATTAGAAATTCGTTATTAATTACAAAAACACTAATATTTTAGCCGCTATAAACCACTGTCTATCTTTCATAGAAATTTCTTTGTACCCTGGCAACAAAGTTTAACAACTCATTTAGCTTTAGTGAAAATTTTGCGTGAATCGCTTAAATTACTAAGAAGTTGTATGTGTAAAATGTTCTTTTATTATTTCACAACCCACAGTACGTATGATTAATATTTATTATGGTAAATTTAGCTAAAAATCATTATAATTGCGGGATTTTAACATATTTTGCTGCACAATAAACTGCATAAGTAATTTAAAAATCACAGGCATTATTAACTCATAAAGATATTTAAAGTAACGACTTTTTAAGATAAAATTAAGCAAGTAATTAAGTCTCATTAATGTAAAAAAAATTTAAATTTTTTTATAAAGTAAAATTCTCTTAGCTCCATATTATCTCAAATATTGTTTTCAAATTTTCACTTTTATAACATTGTTTCAACCCTTACTGTTTTCGATGATATACATGTATTTATGGATACATATTCCCAATAACCATAGCAACCCATCCAGCTTGTTTAGCAAAATTGCTAGAAAAAGTAGAATAAAAAAAAATTGCAAAAAATCAAAACTACATGCATTTGTATGTCTTTGGCTTTAAACCTCAACTTTATTTAAAAACTGCATGCTGTTGTATACATATATTAACAAAATTCAAGATAGACGTGAGCATTCCCATGCCAAAAAAAAAAATCAACAAACACAACAACAGCTCAACTCAATTCCAATTTGAATTGAATGCCAATTCGTATGTGAAACAAACTTATGCAAATGTTGTGCATTTCTTCATTAAAATTGGGTTGTATGGGAATATTAAAAACACAGCTTTCATCTTTACCTTCACATCTCCATATCAGTTTATTAGTTGCTCAGCACCCCTACTTACTAAAAAAAACCCCAATATATGACCACAAAATTTGCAACATTCAATAGAGAATACAAAAAGACAAAATGAAAAAAAAAGTAAGAAAAGAATTTCTGCTCACTGACAAGTAACGAATGACTCTATTAAATCTGTTGTCATGGTGATGCTTTCTACACAAAAATTTGTCTCTATTTACTGAAGTGATACTAATTGTGGTTGAACTGTTCATTTTTCAATTTCCCATATAATAGTGATTATGTGTTTAACTAAATGTGTTTCTTTTAGAAATGTTCTTTAAAATATTTCTTTTATTTTTGTTGTATCTTTGCAGGTGTACAAATTGCTTACTTTGCCATAATCGGCACACAAATGTCGATGATCGTTTTAAGTATCATGTTACTATTTGGTATTGTTAAGGTGAGTGAAAATACTTTTTAAATAATATACATAAGCTTTTAAAGGGTTTAATAATTTAGGCAAAACATTTTAAGTATATAACTTTTATTTACCATAAAAGTTTTATTTTTTATATTTGGCCTTTTTCGGTAGAATACGATTTTGAGGTAGGAAAACATTTTTCATCTCAAATACCACTTACTGTGAATTTGTAACGGACATTTTTGAGCTATTTACGCAGAGAGTTTAGTTACTTCTTATATTTAGTGAATATTTTATACGAATCAGTTTTATTTTTCAGAAGATCTTTATTATAAATTTTTTTAAACATATTGCGTATGATTAATATTAATTATCAAGTTTTTTTAGTAAACTTCACCACAACTCTTGGATTTTAAAACATTTTGTTAAAGAAAATCAGCTGGTCTTAACTATACAAAGAGCTTAACAACCTTTTTCTATTTAGTCATCATTTTATAATTTTCGGAAGTTATTTATTGAAATAATTTTCTTAGTTTTTTGAACCACGGTGCGTATGATTAATATTTATTACAGAATTTGTTGAACAAATCATTATAATTCGTTGATTTTAAAACATTTTGTCATAGAGTACACTGCAAAAGAGCCGGATTATTAACTTCTTTAATTATTTAAAAAATATTCATTAAAATTTGCGAAATGTATACCAAAATTTACGGAACATTAGAATTCAAAGTAAAAACACTTTTTAGATTGTAAGGATAGAGCTACGTGAAATATCTCATCGGGAAAATGGCCTCCACGGCATTGCTGGCACATACTTACTCTTTTGTTGAAATTTTCCATTTTGCTGAATTTTTCTGAATCGCGTTGAGTTTCCGCCTTCAATGTATTCATTGTTATTAGCTTCTTAACTAACTTTGACTTCAAATAATCCCACAAAAAGAAATTAATCGGTGTTAAAAAAATATGTAAAAACTTAGTTTTTGTATAAAATCAGAGTATTTTATGTAAAATGTGAGTTTTTTAAACCGAGTTTTTGTGTAAAAACTGAGTTTTTGCGTAAAAACGTGAATTTGCTTAAACACGTGTTTTTGTGTAAAATCTGAGTTTTTGTGTGAAAACTGAGTTTTTATGTAAAAATTGAGCTTTTGTGTAAAAATCTAATTTTTGTTAAAAGCAAAGTTCTTGGGTAAAAACAAACTTTTTGTGTAAAACAAAGATTTGTGTAAATTTAAAGTTTTTGTGTTAAACCAGTGTTTTTGTGTAAAATCTAAATTTTTCATGTAAAATCTGAGTTTTTGTGTAAAAACTGAGTTTCTGTGTAAAACCGTGTTTTTGTGTAAAAATACAGATTTTGCGTAAAAACTACGTTTTGGTGTAAAACCGTTTTTTTGTATAAAAATACAGATTTTCCGTAAAAACTACGTTTTTATGTTGAACCAATGTTTTTGTGTAAAAATACAGATTTTGCGTAAAAACCGAGTTTTTGTGTTAAAACTGATTATTTTGTTTAAAAGCAAGGATTTTGTGTTTTTTTTTTTTCTTTTTTTTTTGTGTAAAATATGAGTTTTTGTGTTTAACACGAGTTTTTGTTAAAAAGCAAAGTTTTTGTGTAAAACAAACGTTTTGTGTAAAGACAAAGGTTTTGTGTAAAACCAGTGTTTTTATGTGAAAACTGAGTTTTCGTGTAAAAACTGTTTTTTTTTTTTTTGTGTATAAACGGAGTATTTCATTCACCAGCTTTATGTATATATCAGTTTTTAAATAAAACTTTTAACTAGAATAATAACACAGTGCTACAGCGCAAATAAACTGGGGTTCTGTTACCAGGAAAAGTTATATCGGTCAAAAAAAATGTTTTATAGTCCCAACGTTTCGCTGGGTCAGGTTTGAGAATCGATATATATTGATTTGAAGTTAGTATGTAATGTGTAGCGGAAATTGTATATTTTGTTTGCTGTTTTCATGAATTTTTACCACCTAAATGTCTGAATATAGCAAAGTTATGTTTATCAAAGTTGTTATGCTCAATGCCGGCTACAACATAGTCAATAAAGGAAAGCGATATGTAGGATCCTGGAAAATCAGTTTTTCATAATTATTTTCGTAATCTAACAATTTTTAATCTTCTAATACTGCCCACAGAAAAAATACTGTTGTACATGTTTACCATAACTATTTCAACATTTTTACAAGTTTTTTTTAACAATGTTATGGTAACTGTAATTATGTATATGATTACGGTAACCATAATATGTTTCAGTTACCATTCTCACAATTGTAGCAATCATATATTTGATTGTGTTGTTCTCGGATTATGGTTATCATACTCTGAGTACAGCATATTATGATATAATGATTCATCATGATTGCCATAAACATATATATTTATTTACTACAATCATATATATTATTGCTACAATTATGTGAATGGTAACTTAAACGTATTATGGTTACCGCAATCATATACATAATTGCAGTAATCATATTATGGTTAAAAAAAACTTGAAAAAATTTCGAAATGGTTATGATAAACATGTACAACAGTATTTTTTCTCTGTGTGTAGTATTAGATGATTTTAATTGAGTTTTGTTAGATAACTTACGAAAAAAATTATGACAAACTAACTTTCCAGGCTCCCACTCAATGAAAACCAAAACTACCACTTTTCTTTATTGATTATGTTTGCTGAACATAACTTTGCGATATTCGGACATTTAAAATGCACAACAAATTACAGTTTTTCCTATACGATACTTACTAACTTCAAATAGATATATCTCGATTCCTACACTTGACCAAGCGGAACGCCGGGACTATATAACTTTTTTTAACCGATATAACATTTCCCGTTAAGCAGAACACCCGCCGAGCACTGATCCATACCATTTGTCGCATACTGTAATGTATTCCTAATATCAAATTAAAAACCGTTGTTTTCTTTTATCAAAATATATTCAAATCATGTTGCTCACTATATCACAGTTCTCTAAGGAAATACTGCTTTTCTAATAGCAAAAAATACGTCTAGATTTAAGTATTTCTTTCCTTCTTTACGCTTCTTTTTTATTATATTTCCAAATGGCAACCACAGAAATTGCCATGATTTTTTTTTTACAAAAACCAAAAAGTGTGTACGAGTATTTTGGAATTGTCTCACACTTTGAAGCACACATAGGGTTACACTCAAAGCGACAAGGAATTGATGAGAAATATTACTATGAACATGTGTTGACAGTGTCATTTTATGACACATAACATGAATGTTTTTTTTTTTATAAACACAAAGACACACGAAATACAATATCAGTAGTTAATAGGGTGTTCCGTAGGTATCTAATTGTATTAATGGATTCGTAACATAGTTTACACTAGAGTTTTATACTTAAGTATTTAGTTGCTAAACATAAAAGGTATAATAATAAAAGATCTATGTACTCTGTATGATTTTTTACAGAAGAATTGTTTTTTTATAAAGATTTAACACAAAGAGTGAATGCAAAGATTTTAGAAAAACAGTTTTCTTTGTTTTAGTTCATTTGTTTATTAAATTTATACACAACTACTTACACAACTACAACAACTTTAATACAGTTAATTAGTATTCTGCACTAATGTCTTAATACTTATTTGCTTGCTGGTCTCGCTCTCGCTGAAAGTTTTTTCATTTGTTTCGCATACTTGGTATACACGCAGTATGTTTCATTCTGCACAACCTAACTTTTCTTAAATAGATTTTGTATATAGTTTTTACCCATCCACTACAATGTCGTTATAGCAACATCAACCAAAAATATATCGTCTAAACAACCAACTCAAGAAGCATCTGAGAATCAAAAAAAAAGAAGCAAAGCAAATAAAGAAATATAAAGATCCTTGTTATTTAGAAAAATAGCTACGAAAAAATTGTTTTATTACAAAAAAAAAACGTACAGACCAACAAAAAACTAAAATAAGCACACACGAAAACAAAATAAATAACAATAACAGACAAATAAGATTTCCTTTTTTTAGAAAAAAAAATATATAAATAAATAAAATTGAACAAAAATATAGAAATTGTTATTAGGTTTTTAGCAGCTTCAAACATTTAATAAAAAAAAAAAAAACAGACAAGGAAATTAAATTTTATTAAAAGTAGCAACGAGGGTAATGAGCAGTGTGAAGAATAAAAGAAATGAAAATATTAAGAGACAAAATAGAAGTCAAGTAAGTTACATGGTGACAAAGTTGATCCCTTTGGGTATAAAAAACTGTTTTTAACATTTACAAATAACAACTAATATTCGTATATTTTAAACTATTTATCCCATTGAAAAACCATGTACAAATTATAAAGGAGGACCAAGCTTTTAGAAGGAGATAAATTTTAGATTTAACAACAAATTTTTATGAAAATGTTTGTATTAAATTTTTCGATACTTATTTCTCGTCCTGTAGGATACCAAAGCATTTTCTCGGTAGCCCACAATTTGTATACTGATATGGTCTATATGTCACTAATATTTCAATTTAATGTTACCACAAACAGCAAAGTTGTACATATATCCTTTTTTCACAAAATTATTAAAATTATGAAATAAGGCCCACAAATTATGTAGCAATATGTAACATGATTAGTTCCGACAATTCACAAAATTTCAGCTTGATACTATTTCATTATAAAAGTATTGCGATGTATACTTTTTTTACATTGATAATTTTTTCCAAAAATGTATTATATTCAACTCAGTAGCAGATACATTTTTAATTTGAAAACAAATTTGTGTGAAAATATTTTTATTAATTTGTTCGTAACTTATTTATTTGAGAAAATTTAACTTGTTATACATGGTGACAAAGTTTATCACTTTGGGTATAAAAAACTGTTTTTAACATTTACAAATAGCAACTAATATTCATAAGTGTATATTATAAACTATTTTTCCCATTAAAAAACCATGTACGAACAAATTATAAAGGGGGACCAAGCTTTAAGAAGAAATTTTTATGAAAATGTCTGTATTAAATTTTTCGAAACTTATTTCTCGTCCTGTAGGATACCAAGGCAATTTCTCGGTAGCCCACAATTTGTATACTGATATGGTCTATATGTCACTAAAATTTCAATTTAATATTACCACAAACAACAAAGTTGTACATGAGTCCTTTTTTCACAAAATTATTAAATAAGGCCAATAAATTATGCAATAATATGTAACATGATTAGTTCCGACACTTCACAAAATTTCAGTTTGATACTAATACATTATAAAAGTATTGCGATATATCCTTTTTTACATAGATAATTTTTTCCAAAAATGTAATCTATTCAACTCAGAAGAAGATAAATTTCTGATTTCAAAATAAATTTGTGTAAAAATATTTTAATTAATTTTTTCGTAACTTATTTATTTAAGAAAATTATACTTGTTGTTATACGGGGTGAGTTACATGGTATCACAGTTGATCACTTTGGGTATAAAAAACAGTTTTTAACATTTACAAATAACAACTAATTTTCATAAGTGTATATTCTATACTATTTATCCCATTGAAAAACCATGTACGAACAAATTATAAAGGAGGAGATAGATTTTAAATTTAACAAAAAAATTTGTATGAAAATGTTTGTATTAAATTTTTCGAAACTTATTTCTCGTCCTGTAGGATACCAAGGAAATTTCACAATAGCTCACAATTTGTATACTGATATGGTCTATATGTCACTAATATTTCAATTTAATATTACCTTAAACAGCAAAGTTGTACATATGTCCTTTTTTCACAAAATTATTAAAATTATGAAATAAGGCCAACAAATTATGTAACAATATGTAACATGATTAGTTCCGACAATTCACAAAATTTCAGCTTGATACTAATTCATTATAAAAGTATTGCGATAGATAACATAGATAATTTTTTCCAAAAATGTATTCTATTCAACTCAGAAGCAGAGCCACATGCAGTCAACGTTGACCACTTTGAGTGTAGGAAAGCAGTTTTTAACATTTAGAAGTAAGAACTAATATATGTATGTCCTTTTTAGTCCCTTGAAGAATAATGTATATGAAAATTATAACAAAAGATCTACACTTTCAGAAAATTTAGCTTATAAATTTAAGTTTCTTTAAAAGACAATTTAGAGCCTCAAAGTATGCCAAATAATTTTTCAATATTTTTATAAATTTCCTATTTTTGGTAAGGGTATAAAAAAGTTTGTCATTTCTTGTGTAACAGAAAAATGTTTTTTTTTTATTAGTTTTGAAATTCATTGTGTGTTTAAAACTAGCTCACATGCAAAATACAATAGTGAAATAAATGAGATTGTTCAGAAATGTGTGTCAGTGTTTTAACCAGCTTGCTATTGAAAATCAGCAAAATCCGTTCACTACAAAAAAAGTTATAAAACTAAATATGAGACAGTCCCGAATTTGTTTTTTTACTATTTTACATTTAGGGCCACGAAGCGCCTTGAAGTATGCAAGAAAATTTTTCTATATTTTTATAAGTTTGCGTACTCTTAAACGGGAGTAGAAATAAGTTTTTTCGTTTCGTTTGTAACGCTTAGACACTTTTTCTTGATTTTTTGAAATTTTGAGTGTGTGTAAAACACGCTAACATACAAAATACAAAAGCGAAATAATTTAAATTTATCCGGAATGTTTAACATTGTTCTAAGAAGTCTGGTATTCAAAATCTGCAAAATCGAAGCAGTACAAAAAAAGTTATGAAATAAAATATGAGCCAACCTCAAACAAATTTTTTCAATGAATATTAATTTTGAATTTGTTTGATATTTTTAGGTTGTTGTTAACAATCGAGTATGTTGTTGTAATGTTGACTGTTGTTGTAATTTTTATACTGTTTAAACTAAATATGTTGAAACTAGTGTCAGTTGTATGATTCTAGTTTTATTTGCAGGGTAATTTAAAATCTACACAGCTGAATATAATTTTTAACTTGTTTTTATTTTCTTTGTGTTGCCTGTCGTTAGTTATATTTATGATGATCATTTAATGGCAACAGATTTTTTCCATTTTTTTTCTTTTGTCTTGTGCCTCCAAATTATTTATGGTACATTTCAAAGTGATTTATTTGTCATTTTTTCGTAGTACATACTTACATATTTTGCAACATTTATTTAAATTATTTATATCTTTTTTATATATTTATGTCCTTCCCTAGTCGTCCCTTAACTTAAAATTGTTACATATTGTTTATGTTAAAATTTCCCTAAGTATAAAGAAAACAATACAACAAGATAAAGTACATTTATTAAAGCATCTCCAAAAAGTGAGACTTTTCATGTGACATGACATTTTGTCATTTTAAAATTGACAGCATTTCGTTTTTCTTTAATGAAAATTTGCTGTTTTTTTTTTTTTTTTTTTTCTACAAACAATGACAATAAAACCTAGGGAACAATACTAAATATTTGTTACCTAATACTTATTGTTGCTTTTTGGCTGTTGTCTGGTCGTTTTAGAATTTTATTGTTAAAAAAAGTTTGTAAAATCATAGAGACCATATTAAATTACCAAAACCTTGAAATTTGTACATTAATGATTACTTAAATGTTTTGCTAACAATAAAATAAAATTGAATAAAAATATATGTACTTCGTAATGAAATAAATTTAATTAATTGAAATATATGATAGACAAGGTCATGCCAAAGAATTGGTAATTATATATAAGAAGACATGAAATATAGAAGACAATATGAAAAATATAATTAGATTTTGTAGAGGTATTTAGCCAAAATAAAGTAGATGCTGCTACCACAATTGAATCTTCCTTAAATGACAATAAGTTGACATTTTTAACCTTAAAGTAGATTTTGATTTGTTTCAGTTTAAAGGCAGTTTAGGGAACCTTGTTATTTTCTTTGTATAAGTTTTTTTAAACATTTTTCTTATTTAATTTTTATTATTTGTGTTTTCTAGGAAAATCCTGGTTTAATAGTTCCTTGGATTATTGGTTATATCACATTTATGGCTTTGGAAGCAGTGGCTATGGTTTACTCGAATGTCTTGCGTGATCATGTTAATAAGGTGAGTTTTTTATACAAATAACATTAAGCAACAGATACAATGAATTTTCTTAAGACATTAAAGAACATTACTAAATATGTTTCAATTAAAACCTCATAACAATTATTTAAATTAAATTTTAAACAAATTTTATTTAATTTAAATACAAATGAATCCTTTTTCTATTTTATTTTGATTTTTAAGATATTTTTCCATTTCTGATTAAAATCTTGTTGTTTTTTTTTTTTGTTTGTCCCCTAATTACTAACCATTTTATTTACATTTAATCTGTTTTAAACACTTTGTTAAGGAAAATTACAATTTTAATAGAAATGAAATCCTTTTTTAAATGTAATATCAATTTCAAGTGGTAGAAAATAATTAAGATAAATCAACATTGACTAAAGGTTTTGGCAAAACTTTACTATATATAAAACGCAAAAGGACTTAACTGCATTTTTTAAAAAACACAAAAATTTTTTTAAATAAACTTATTTATTCTATTCATCTTAAAGATATATCAGATTTTGAAAAAAAAAAAATATAAAATTATTTTTATTAAATTTTTCAACAATTTTTTCCCATCCTGCCGTATAGCTAGGAAATTTTTATATAAACCACAATTTGTAGAATAATAAGTTCTATGTGTCTATAAAATTACAATTTAATATTAGCAAAAATAAAAAAGTTTTCTATATGTCCTTTTTTCACAATATTATTAAAATGATGAAATAGGTAATACTAATTATACTATTTAATTATATTACCTGTATCCTTTTTCACATGTAGTGGAAGTGCACGTAGTGCACACTCCTTCCAAACTAAACTAAATGTATCCTTTTTTGAAATACAAAATTTTTGGAAAAATTGTAAGCCTTCAACTCAGAAAGAGGTCAATTTTAGATTCAAAAATAAATTTTTTTGAAAATATTTGTATTAAATTTTTCGAAACTAATTTCTCGTGCTGTGGGATACCAAGGGAATATATAAGTAGTCCACAATTTGTATACGGATAAGGTCTATATGTCACTAAAATTTCAATACAATATTAGCAAAAACAAAAAAGTTGTACATATGTCCTTTTTTCACATAATTATTAATATTACGAAATTGGGCCAATAAATTATGTAGCAATATGTAATATGATTATATCCGACAGTTCACAAAATTTCAGCTTGATACTAATACATTATAAAAGTATTGCCATGTATCCTTTTTATATTGTTGATTGTTTTTTAAAAATGTATTATATTCATCTCAAAAGCAGATAAATTTTTAATTTGACAACAAATTTGGGTGAAAATATTTTGTATTATTTTTTTGGAATTTATTTATAGTTTTGCTTTATAGACAGGACATTTTTAAATAAACAGTAATTTATACAATAATAAGGACAAAGTGTCACTAAAATGTTAGTTTAATATTAGCACACACAACAAATTTGTGCATATGTACTTTTTTCCATAATTTATTAAAATAGCAATATGTTCACGAAATTTGAGCTGATTGCATTTAATTATGTATTGCATTTAAAATTTTTTTTCAAAAATTTATTGAAATTTTGAAATAAATTTTTATAAAATTTTTGGCGTACAGCCAAAACATTTTATATTTAAATCACAATTTGTAGAATGATAAAATCTATATATCATTGATTTTTCAATTTAATGCAAGCAAAAATAAAAAAGTTGCCCATAGGTCCTTTTTTCACAAAATTATTAAAATTATGAAATAGGGCCAATAAAATGAATAGAAATACGTAACATCATTAAAGCCACCAGTTCATCAAATTCCAGCTTGATTGTATTTTATTATAAATGTAGAGCCATATATATCCTTTTTTTTTAATTTTAATTTTTTAAAAAAATATATATACAGTTTAACTTAGGAGCAGATCCATTTTAAAATTTAAAACAAATTTTTATGAAAATGTTTTTATAAATTTTTTCAAAATTTATTTTTCGTCCTGCAGGATTTTAAGTGTATTTTTCAGTAGCTGACAATTTGTATACTGATAAGGTTTAAATGCCTTTGAAATTTTAATTTAATATTACCACAAACAACAAAGTTTTACATATGTCCTTTTTTCTCAAAATTATTAAAATTATGAAATAGTGCCAACAAAATTATTAGCAATATGTATGTAATACTTTTGTTTAGTTTACTAAATGTCAGCATCATCTTTACTATTAAAGTATTCCAACACTTGAGAGCTAGTAAAACTTTTCAAAAAATTATTTCATTGAGACAAAATTATTGGCTTTTACTTCCTTATTTACCTTATCAAAGTTTCAATCAATCTTAAGTGTTTCATTTTCAAGGTAGAAACATCTTTTAAAGTTTTACGTTTTTTTTTTTTACCAGCAACCTTGATTTCTCTGGCTTTTTTTGTTTTGCATTAAATTTTTGCATTTAACTTACCTTCATTACAAAAACTTATACTATATATATTATTTAAAAAGTTTCTAAAGTTTTGACCTTTTTTCTACACTGTCAGTTTGCATGAAAGTAGGAAAGAAAGATAGCAAGAGCAATAAAGCAAACACAGCAAAAAAAAATCAATTTGAACATCTGTCCTGTCGTTTTTGTATGTCTTTAGACTTAAACATTACAATGCACAAAGATAACAAAAACATTCGAATACGATGTTGATAGAATTGAATAAATACGGCAAGAGAATTCTAAGAAACAAAAGCACATAACTAGTTGGAAATACATATGGTTGACTCATTTGTTAAATAGATTATGTGCAATTTTTGATCATAGAGAAATTAACATAGAGCGGATACTAGAAAAAAAAGTCTAACAAAAAATTACTCAAAATAATTACATTGAATATGTTTTCTTAATACTTTATTATGTGTTTGTTGATGTAGAGCCATATAAATTAAACCATAAGTTCAATTTTATTGTATTTCTGTACTTTTTGTTTTTGGGAGTTAAGCTATTTGCCAAATCAGGCTGCCAGTTGTATACATAAAGGAACATTTTATACAAATATTATTGTTTCTAGTTAATTGTGCCGCAATACAACCAAGCAGGAAAATTTATAAATGCTAAGAGAAAAAGTAATTTGGTTTAATTTTCTCGTATACTTTACTGTCGCATTTTATTTTAATTATATTATTTTTATACTGGAAATGGAAAAAATGTATTGTAGTTTTTGTGACTTGTTAAATTTACACAAATAGGGGCAATATATACAATTTTTTGCATTAATTTAAAACTTTTTCATATGAATATGTATTTATTAAAGGTTTTCAAAATAATACAAAAATTCATTAAATCACTACTAGATAAAATTAAAATTATTAAACTATAACTTTCAGCTGCCTAAAACATTAAATTTACATAAAGAAGAACTTAAGCTTTCACAATATTATTGGCAAAGATAAAAAGAAGGAGAGAATTTTATACTCAGAAACTAATTTTTATGAAAATATTTTCATACATTTTTCAAAACTTTTTCTCGTCTTGTGGGATAGCCAGGACATTTCTAAATAAATCACAATTTGTAGAATAATAAGATCTACATAACACTAAAATTTCAATTTAATACCAGCGAAACTACAAATGTTGTCCATATGTCCTTTTGTCACAAAATTTTTAAAATTATGAAATAAGGCCAACAAAATAGCTAACAATATGTAACATGATTATTTCCTTCAGTTCTCCAAATTTTAGCTCGGTTTTATTTCGTTATGAAAGTAGGGTCATATATCCTTTTTTGAAATTTTAAAATTTTTAAACAAAATTTATTTTATTCAACTGTAAAGGAAACTAATTTTTATGAAAATATTTTTATAAATTTTTCAAAACTTATCTCTCGTCTTGTAGTATAGATAAGACATTTCTGAATAACCCACAACTTGTAGAATAATAAGGTCCACATGTTACTAAAATTTAAATTTAATATCAGCGAAACTACAAAAGTTGTCCATATGTCCTTTTGTCACAAAATGTTTAAAATTATGAAATAAGGCCGACAAAATAACGAACAATATGTTACTTGATTTTTTCTATCAGTTCACCAAATCTCGGTCAAGTATTAATTTATTTTTAAAGTAGGGCCATATATCATTTTTTTAAATTTAGAAATGTTTACAAAAATTTATTTATTTAAGTAGAATATTAAAAGAAGAATTTTATATTTAGAAATTAACAATTTTTTATGAAAATATTTTCATAAATTTTTAAAAATTAATTTCTCGTTCTGCTGGATAGGCAGGACGTTTTTAAATAAACCACAATTTTTACCATTATAAGGTATATACATACATATATCACTAAAATTTCAATTTATTATTAGCAAAAATAAAAAAATGGGCTATATAGCCTATTTTACAAAACTTAAAGTTATGAAATAGAGCCAACAAACTAGCTAGTAAAGTGTAACACGATTAGTTTCATTAGTTCATCAAATTTTAGCTTGGTTTTATTTTATTATAAAGTAAGGCCACATACATATATATTTTTTTTTTATTAAATGATTTCGCTAAAATTTAGTTTACTCAACATAGAAGCAGACCCATTTTATATTTTAAAATAATATTTTATGGAAATATTTTTTTAAAATTTTTCAAAATTTATTTCTCGTCCTGTAGGATAGCCAGGACATTTCTAAATAAACCACAATTTGTAGAATAATAAGGTCTAGTTAATACTAAAATTTCAATTTAATACCATCGAAAATACAAAAGTTGTCCATATGTCCTTTTTCACAAAATTTTTAAACTTACGAAATAAGGCCAACAAAATGAGTTGCAATATTTAACATGATTAGTGCCATTAGTTCACCAAATTTTAGCTCGATTTTATTTCGTTATAAAAGTAGGGCCATATATCCTTATTTTGAAATTGAACATTTTTTGAAAAAAAAATTAGCCTATTCAATTTTGTAGGAGAATAATTTAAGATTTAGAAGAATTTTCGGAATTGTTTATTTTTCTTAAGGGTATTTGCTAAAATTGTTGCTGACCACTCTTTAAAAGGTCATGCTAAAGTGTTATATTCACCCCTTTTTAATGTAACAGTATTAACTTATTTTTTTTTTTGGTTTCTATATTTTATATAATTTCCATTTCTATTTGACATAATAATGTCTCTAGGAATTCATGTAGAAATTTGCATACCACAAATGCAAACACACCTACACTACAAAAATACAAACACTACACTTTTTATCAACAATAAATATACATACATTGCTATAAACATTACTATTCAAATATATAAAACACACATAGACAAGTTTAAAACAACAAATACTGCCAGCAGCAAAAGTACTTAGAGCCGGAGCGGCAGCAACCAACGACAGCAAAAGTGTTCCCATCAAAAAACCACAAAAATCTAAAAAAGAAAAAAAAATAAAACACAGAAAGTAAATCATCATCAACTACAGCAGCAGCAACACAATAGTCAAACATACAAATGCAAATACTCAGACTTACTCTTGAAATACAGCCAGAGCTGTAATAATTTCATTATTGTTTGAAAACGATACATATTTTCTCTCTCTAACACCCTTCCTCTATTCTAAAACCCTTTGCAAGGCAATTGTAAGAAATGAAAAGCTTCCATTTGTCCTTGAAAATTTTCCAACATTTTCTTATTGTTTAAAATCTAGTTTTTCATTTTTCAAATATTTTCAATTTCCCCCAAACAATTTTCTGGTAGAAGTTCTTTAAATATAAAAGAAAGATAATGGCAAATCATTTAATTTTTTTAAAGCTTGGATTGATTAATACAACATTGATCTTACAATGTTCCAATAATTTTTGCATGAACACTTTGAGAAATTATTACTTACTCCCATCTCTGTTTTTATTTACATGTTGGTTTTGGTTGCAATTTCTACAATAAATCCCTTGTAACATTAAACTACTCCAATATAACCATAGGTTGGGTCAGTTTTGGGGCACTGATGATATAGAAATAAATCATTTTTTTTGTTTGTTTCTTTAGGGTGCCAACCAGTGTATGAGGTTGTCATGTAAATGATCAGCTAAACTTTTTTTAAATGAAGTTTTAACAGATTTATTGCACAATTTGAAAAGTTTTTTTTTTTTTTTTTTGTGTGTGAATATTCAACAGTATACAAATTTGTTGCCAAAAACAAAATAAGAAACTAAAATGAATAAAAACTTTAAAGCATATGAAAAATTCAGCAAAAAAAATTAATTAGCTTAGAAAGGCCTTTGATGGACATTGGAAAAAATTGCAAAAATATTAGTTAGATATATCTTCCAAAACCGTTTATATGAAAATATAGAGGAAGACCAAAGCTTGCAATAAATTCAAATTTTACTAAAGGGTATCAAAGTTGACTATCTCGGGTAAAAAACAATTTTTAGAGCTCATAACATTTATATTTAACTGTTTGTTAAGTAGACAACTAAATAAGATTAACATTAATCCCCTCATACAGAAACACGAACAGAAAACTCTTGACTTAAAAATTCGGAATTTTTTAAAATTGTTAGCTTTTATTTTGAAACATTTGTACAATATACATTTATTCAAAGTATTGACCATTGTTATTTATGACCATTTCCAATCTTTCTGGCAACATATGGATTCCGAGAAGAACCGCCAAAAGAACTGCTCTACTTTTAAGGCCAAGAACGAATCAAGCCAATTTCGGATACTGTGTTCGGAAGTGAAGCGTATCCAAGAGAGAGCTTTCTGCATCTATCGAAACAAATAGTAGTTGGACAGGAGAAGGTCTGGACCAGAGATCAGTAATGAATCACTTATTTGCTTTTCATACACACTTATGAAATCATAAGTATAAGAGAGTAGCCATCATGGAAATTAAACTACTCTGACGTACTCATACTCACAAAGACATATGTTCAGCCTAGGACCATATGTCTCTATCTCAACACTCTTTCTCTATTGACAATTGCAGTAGTTAAAATGTCGACGACTTTCCTTTAAGCGTCAGTAGAAATACGTTAGGGACAACAGTTCTAAAGTATTTCTCGTGACATTGTTAGCGAACTCGTCAATAGTTGGGTTTTTTTTTTATTATGCTGTGCAGTCAGATAAAAACTATCTAGTTAGTAGTGATACAGCCTACTGGTGGACTTTCATTGACAAGCTAATGTTAAATGTCAAGAGAATATTATATTGGCTGGGGTACAAATGGTAGTAGTTCCACTGACAATGTCACTAGTAAATCACTACAAATTCACTACTTGCATTCCCTACTCATACGAACTCAAATCTGTTTGATTCATAAATAACCTCAGCCTGACTTATAATTTTAGGAAAATACTCATGATACTCACTATTGATTCAACTCATTCGACTCATGATTGTTTTTTTTTTTTTTTTTGTAATTGTACAGAATTCGGCAATGAGTATTTTAATGTTCGTATTCAAATCATCTTCTATACAAATTGAGTATGGTAGAGTCGAAATCAACAACGTCATAAATGTTGTTAAAGGCTTTTATAGACTGCAATACTGAGTATTAATATTTGTCAAAAACTTATGTATCATAATACAATTTCATAGTCTAAACAAAATTGTATTCGATTTTTAAATAATTCAAATGATTTTTTGGATTTACCGTCGGTATTTATACATTTTTTAAAACAGTTCAAAAAGTTTTTATTTCCATATGTGTTGCGTATGTATTTATAAATTCAAATAAGACAAACAATTTTTAATACTGCCGTGTAAACATGAAATGAATGAAAGATTTCTTGACAAACTGGATGATTTCAATAATATTTTAAATTTGAAAATTATTAATACTCAGTATTGCCGTCTATAAAAGCCTTAAGTATGAGTATGATGATTACCTCAATCTTTACCAGTGGATATGACTCTAGACAACATTGTAATAAATATGAATGCGTATAAGTACAAGAAAGTCTACTCACTTTTTCACTACTCATTGCTGATCTCTGGTCTGGACTATAAAGCGGGTGAGGCAAAAATTTACAACCGCTTCTTAGTATAAATATAAACAGTTTTTAACAGGTATTGCAACATGTGGCCGATTGTTGTCATGAATATTACGGTTTCATGTCTGGCCGCATATTCGGTACAGGTTACCTTTGATGGTCTGGCCAGATTTCAGCAGCTTATAATACATAGATAGGACCCTTTTTTTCCCACCAAATACAGGGCATTACCTTAGTGTCATGAGTATTTGGGTTTTTTGTTGATTCGTCTGGTTGGCCGGGCTTCACATACTATCTCTTACGCTTTGAGTAATCGTAATGTATCCATTTTTCATCGCAAGTAATGATTCGGTGCAAAAATGTGTTTCTTTCATAGCGTCTTTCAAGGTCTCTCGGTTTCAATTCGCATGGTACCCAATTTCACTGCTTTTGGTTAAATCCTGCTGCTCGCAAACGTTTTGAAATTGCTGCTTGAGTAGCTCCCAGTTTTAAAACAATCTTCATGGAGTAATGCCTCCAATTCTTGGTCTTCAAACTTTTTTGGCGCACGTTGAAACCGATAACCATAAACTTTGGTGAACAATCGGTGTGCTGTAGCGGCACTTTTTTCAAATTATAGAAGTAAAGCAAAACTTCCCGCATATGACACTTTGTTGGCACAAAATTCGCATTTTTGAGTCATACACTCAATAGTATATTAATAAAGGAATTTAAACAGTAGTTTACGTGTAATATGACACCAAAGGTAAATATTATATATAAACACATTTTATTGAGAGAAGGGAACAAACAAAGTTAAAATACGCATTATTGTCGATGGTGGTAGTTCTAGAAACAATTTTTATCAAATTGACCGCATAAAGACAGGTCTCAGTTGGAACAAACTACTTGGGTGTCACATTTTTTGCAATGTTGCACCTTGTTTTGGATTTTCTTTCCACCCAAATAAGAAAAAGATCGTCAGCATCGAACTGTACATCAGCTACTTGATGAGTAGCTCTTTTCCCAACACCTGATATGTCAGGCTGTAGTGATAAAGGCTCACCGTGATTTTGAACAGATGTTCATCCTACAGACCGTATATTTTTGAAAGAAACAAATCCAGGAGCTATTTCCTGCCGTAAATCTGAAAGCTGTAAAAGTAGTTTTTTAATCGAACACATTGTTGGAAGCATTTGCCTCATCGGCTTACAGACGTTTGTATAAAAAGAATGCATTTGTAAAGACCATGCCCACAAAATAGTAGAACAACCTAATAATCGTATAGTCTTAGCTCAAATATGGCATCGACACTGGAGACCATCCATGAGATCTACTCCACCCATGCGATCATTGTATTCTCGAATATTTTCAGTGAATTTCTTCTGCTTTCTATCATACCGATGAACTTTTGATTGTTCTTCACCAGGATTGGTTCTTCTGAATCGGGAAAACATATTTGTAATCATGTCTTCTACGCAAAATCATCTCTTCTCTTGGTTCATATCACAGTTTACACAAAAGCAAATCATGATCAACAAAAAATATGACAAAACAAAATTAGTACCTCTCATTGTGCCCAAACCATAAATTCCTCTGGCTCGTTATTATACTAACAGCGGCTTCGATTTGTAAAAGTTATCAAAATACAGGATGTGATGTATGAAATTAGGAATCTCCAAACATTTTAGGTAGCTCTAATGTACGGTATAACAGGTAAAATTATATTATCTTCGGACCCATTGTACAGAACTCTACAGAATCGATAAACTCGAGAAATTGTTCATCAGACATTTGCTCCAAATTGATATTTTTCGTATAAGGACGTTTAGTAATATCCATCTTTATGAATTGTGATAAACCTGTAATATATGTCCTTATTCTACTCAATTATTCATTTGTAGAAGTTATATGCACTCAAGTCAGTCAGCTTTGACAGCAGGTGACTCAGCCTGTGTTACTTGTTCAAATTTCTGCAAGTCTGAGTTCTTCCCTATAGTTTTTTAATCAGACCTGTAGTTTTCCATTTAGTACTTGCTATTATTGGAACATTGTAAGGGATTTAATAGTTGCTAGTTTTATTTAATTCTACTTTTAATTTAATTATAGTTTTGTGTTTTATTTATATTAATTTTTATTTGTTATATTTTGTTTATAATTTTTTTTATTGTTTTATCATTTTTTCATTACAGATTATTATTTTGAAACACAAATTTTTCCATTCAAGAAGATAAAAGAAAGGTGTTTAAATAATTTCACAAAAGTCTTGTTGATGCCACAAACTCCAGACACCAGTCACTCAAATCTCTTTAAAACTTAGAGAAATTAGTTCTTATGAAGAAATTGTTCCAAAATTCACGTAAGAATTGAATTTGAAGAATTAAATTTGGCCGACAAAAGAATTAAACAGTTTGGGCAAGAGAAAATAAATCATTGCACGAGATCATGCAGCGTTTTCATTGTTGAACAATATAGCAAACATATAATCTTGGAAATTTGCGATAAAAGCATGCACTAGTTCCAGCAAGGCCGTGGAGGTTATTTCCCCGATGTGCTATTCCATACATACACCTATTCTGTATACTATATAATTCAGTTATTTCAGTGTTTTCTATTTAATTGAAATCTTGTTACACCTTTCATTGTCTGAAAATTCTAAATTCTTTGTACTTTATTTATAAAAATTGTTTAAAACTGTCTACATAGAGAATTATACGTAGTGACCAGACACTCCGTTTTGTCAAACAAAAATACAAAAAATCATATGTATGAAACAACAACAAAACACATTGACTAACATGTATTTTGTTGTTATAAGAGTTAGGTTTTTTACAATAACTTTTAGTCTCTATGTAACCTTATGACTGTCTGTATAATTTAAAAAAAAAAAACACAAACATATATATCGTCACCTAAAATGCAAAACAACTTAACAACAAAAATGCCAAAATCTAATCACTTAAAAAATAATTTAAAAAAAATCTAAATCTTATGCTAGAAATAAGAAATTAAGTTTATATCCGTGATGGTTTTTTAGCTCATCATTTTGCATTTTAGGTAACGATATATATTTAAAAATTTAATAATTTTCTTTATTTTTAGTTTATACATAATGTTTTATTTTTACATATTTAAATTTATATTTTTCATTTAATTTAGTTTTACGCTTTTTGCCATATTTCTTTAATTGACTAAAAAAACAATAAAACTTTTAATAAAACTGCAAAATAAACAAACGTATTTTTATTTTATTATTCTATTCCCCATAACAGCAACAAAATATAATGCTATTTTAATACACAGTGGTAATATTGAATAAATATGTTATTTCATTCTAAAAAAAAAAATCGGAATTTATTCCAGAAACTAAACTGGATTTCAACAACAAAAAACATTTAAAGACATACTTGTAAAACCACTAACAAACCTTTCATACAATTCATATTAGTTTCCTCTATTTTAGTAATTAAATTTAAATGCATATTAATCTTACTAAAATATTGAAAAAATTATATTTTTTCATTATATCAAACATTTCATTATCATCACCTTTAATAATTCTCAAAAATACCTAAAAACTGCATAAAAATTCATTAAATTCCATTTACACTACTTAATGTACAAAAACATTGTAAATAACTCATACGCTGTTCATTTCATACATGACGTCATTCAAAAATAATTTTGCAAAAATAGCCAATGTACCAAACTCATTTCTTAACACCAGGCTCACAGAATGTGAGAAAAAGCAGTAGGGAGTATTTTTGTAAAAAAAAATAAACAAAATTCACAGCATACCTTAGGGATGAGAAAAGTATTTGAGGCAGTCTGTACTGTGTTTTGTAAAAATGTTGCAAAATTCACAGCATACCTTAGGGATGAAAATAATATTTGAAGCAGCCTGTATAATAAAATGAGCAAATGAGCATCGCTCTGCATTTTCTCTCATTCTGTGAGCCTGGTAATAAGAAATGAATTTGGTACATTGGCAATTTTTGCAAAATTATTTTTGAATGACGTCATGTATGAAATGAACAGCGTATGAGTTATTTACAATGTTTTTGTACATTAAGTAGTGTAAATGGAATTTAATGAATTTTTATGCAGTTTTTAGGTATTTTTGAGGATTTTCAAAGGTGATGATAATGAAATGCTTTATATAATTAAAAAATATTATTTATTCAATATTTTAATTAAATTAATAAAATATGAATTGTATGTATGTATGATTGATTGGTTTGTTTGTTAGTGATTTTAAAGTATGACTTTAAATGATTTTTAAAATTAGTTTTGAGCATATTAAATGCAATTGCTCACATTTAAGAGAATCTTACCATAATTGAAGAACTGACAAATGTGAAATAAAATTAATATTCGCAAACATCTTTAGAAATGCAATAATTTTGCATACTTAAAATGTGCTCAACTGGAATTTATTGTCTTAGATATTGTCTTTTGGTTCTTAATAAAGTAGTAAAATATATATATACATTAGCTTGGTGAGAATTCATTTTATATTATTTTATTGCAAATATTTGTTTACAATTCCTTACTTTTATATAAATTTGTATAGAAAATTATGCAAAACTTAACTTTATTTTAACTTAAGTACTGTTATCTGGTCCATAATAGTTTTTATTAACTTTAACTTCCTCTGTGTTAGTTTCCCTTTTTAAAGCAAACAATTTTCTTTCTCTGTTTTCTTTTCATTTCTCCCCAGCAATTCGATGCGATGTGCAAAGCGGAAGTGGCCTTTTTTATAGCACGAGCATTCATAAATGTAAGTAATTCATGGACAAAAAAATGCATTGAAATATTAAAATGAAATATATGTATGTACGTACACACTTCCGTTATAACAATTTAATGGAATTCCCCGAAAAGAACAAAAATGGTTGGAAAACAAATTAAATATTAAAGTAAAAGCATTTACATTTTTGCTCCTTTTAGAGGGACAACATTAAAAAGTAATTTGAAAATTCAATATACTATATTTTAAACACTTATAGAATACTTGTAAAATTTATGCAAATAAGCAATATGTACGTGCGGTTGTTAGAAACTTTTCCATAATCTTAAATCCTCCACATCGTTCATTTCAATGGCCTTTTGAAAGACACTTTGCACACAGCGCACAAACAAATAATTGACTATGGCCACGACAAATGAGCCCAGCGTTTGCAATTCCAATTTACAAACACCTGAAAATACCTCGGTAATCCAGATGATTAATTCAGAGCCCAAAACAAGCATATTTATGGTCAGCCAAGGTGTCATGTGTGAGGGGGAAACCTGCATAGATGAGATGACCACAAACCAAAAGCTGATTAAAAACAACATCATGTTTTTCTTAAATCTCAAATAAAACTTTACCTTGACCACAGCATAGCATAACAACAGCCAGGCATTTAACATGATTAAAGCGCCCACCAAACGACACTTACGCAGGACAGTTGGTGGCAGAACATAAAACGTTCGCTGGCGCCACATGGTGATTTGCTTGCGTGCACCCCAAAACAAAGAAGTGAATTCCGTGAGACTATAGACCTAGAAAATATTGCAATTAAAATGAAAAACATAGAAGATAATTAATATAGTTCCAGACTTACACTACCCAAGACACTGACTGTTAGCACCAACCAATATATAAGTGGAAAATATTGCGGCCGACAAAGATATTCGCCTCCAAACAAACTTTTCATTGCTTTCCAACGTGTTTTGGGACAAAAATTCCATATTGAGTAGATGTCACAGACATTTTCGTCCACCAAATCCAGATGATGTCTTAGCAGATGACACAGTTTTTTATCAAAGTGTGTGATTTTATACATTTTATATGAAAATATTAAATGATTTTTATTAATTATTAAACTAATTCCAATCGATTCACTGAAATTTTGCAAATTTGTGTATTTCAACATAAATTGAATTGAAACATTGAAATGAAAGTTGACATTTTCATATAGGGGTTGCCTTTTGGGTTCAAAATTTCTTAAAGAAAACTCTCGTGTTTGAGCTAAAAATTTATTAAAGATAACTATCGTGTTCGAGCTCAAAATTTCTTAAAGAAAACTCTCGTGTTTGAGCCCAATATTACTTAAAGAAATCTATCGCCTTTGGGCTCAAAATTCCTTAAAGACATTTGTCGCATATTGGCTCAAAATTTCTTAAAGAAATCTATCACCTTTTGACTATAAATTCCTTAAAGAAATCTATCGCCTTTGGGCACAAAATTTCTTAAAGAAATCTATCGCCTTTTGACTCAAAATTCCTTAAAGAAATCTATCGCCTTTGGGCTCAGACTTTCTTAAAGAAATCTATCGCCTTTAAGCTCAAACTTTCTTAAAGAAATCTATCGTCTTTTGGTTTAAAATTTCTTTAAGAAATCTATTGCATTTTGGCTCAAAATTTCTTAAAGAAATCTATCGCCTTTTGGTTTAAAATTTTTAAAGAAATCTATCGCCTTTAGACTCAAAAATTCTTAAAGAAATCTATCGCCTTTTAGCTCAAACTTTCTTAAAGAAAACTCTCGTGTTTGAGCTCAATATTTCTTAAAGAAATCTATCGCCTTTTGGCTCAAAATTTCTTAAAGAAATCTATCGCCTTTTGGCTCAACATTGCTTAAAGAAATCTATCGCCTTTTGGCTCAACATTTCTTAAAGAAATCTATTGCCTTTTGGCTCAACATTTCTTAAAGAAATCTATCGCCTTTTGGCTCAACATTTCTTAAAGAAATCTATCGCCTTTTGGCTCAACATTTCTTAAAGAAATCTATCGCCTTTTGGCTCAACATTTCTTAAAGAAATCTATCGCCTTTTGGCTCAACATTTCTTAAAGAAATCTATCGCCTTTTGGCTCAACATTTCTTAAAGAAATCTATCGCCTTTTGGCTCAAAATTTCTTGGTAAAAGCTTTAAGCTATTAATGATTTTTTGTATCGAAAGCTTTTAGCTTGCCAAAGGTTATATAAAAGCTTTAAGCCGCTGATATATTTATAGAGAAAGCTTAAAGCTTGCGCTGTATTAGAACAATATTAATGAGCTTTATTAGGACAGTTTTATTTAGTAATATAATATTTTAGGAAGGCTTTAAGCGATTATTAGGGGTTTAAGGAAAACTCTAAAGTTTGGTTATGTGCAAAAGCTTAAGATATTTAGATAATTTTATAGGAGCGTTGTATCAAACGTACATAGCTAGAAGAGTTTTGAGTTAGCGAAAGTGTTGATAAGTTTATATTAGAAATGTTTCGATTTTTAGAATAAAAGTTTCAGCTTTCAAACGATGTTCATAGGAAATCTTTCTACTAGAGCAGAGTTTTTAAAAAATTGTAAAGCTTGTGATACATTTTAAGATGAGAAAACCTTTGTTAATGTACCAGTTTTCCTTATAACAATTTTTATCTCTTATCTCATTTACAGGTTCTCTCCATGTGGGGCGTCCTGCGTTTCTACAATTTAGTACGTTCCGGCATCACTTGGCGCGGTCCCGAGGTAATAGAACTTGAATATAATGAGAGCATGTTTAATAACAAACTAATCAATAAACAATACAAATCCTATGACTTCTCATCCTACCAAATTCAGGCTAAAACCACACTAACAACAGCTACCAACAATACACTGGCTAAGTCCTACAATGAGTGTCAACACCACCATCATAATCACCACCAGCAACAACATCACCACCACCATAAACACTATCAAAACCAACGTGGCCGTCGTCAAAGTGCTGCTACGCAACATAAAGCAACTATCGGTTGTTGTGCCTTCTTTGATATCGACGACTATGATTACGATTTTGACAATGACGAGGACTATGAGTTCGAGGGGGATGAGTATGATTGTGAGGGCTACTATGACGATGGTGATGAGTATTATGATGATGAGGACGAGAGTAGTGATTGTTCCATGTTGGGTGCCTCACCCAAACGCCAGCATAGACGCAGTGAACGTACACATCGTGTGCGTAACAATAATATACGTTCGGTTTTGGTGAATAAACGCCATAATAAGTATAAAATTGCTCATCCCCAAACAAAGCTGGAGGTTATAAATGAATCGGAACGTAGTGCCGGCAGTGGCAGTGATGAAAATGATTCATTGCTTGTAGCCTACAATAGTTCATCCTCGTTGGCGTCCGTTTGACATTGGCCGGGTTGCATTGGAAATGCAAGATTTAAAACAGAATCAAAAGTCTCCGACGACAACGACGATGGCGACGATGACGACGAGTTATATGCCAATAGCGAATACCTGCGGGAAGCTGTCAATGAGGACATCACTGATAAACTGCAAGAGCAGCAATACCTGTCAAACGCATATAATAACTGGAACGAGTCACAACGTCAACGTCGACGTCCATTGCGACGCCTCTACTGCTGTGTAAATGCCTTAATAATGGCTGTTCTAGTAACTGTGGAAATTTACGCACAAATTGTGATTTTTCTGTAAAACTCAGAAAAGTAAAAAAAAAATCAAAAAAAAAACAACCAACCATTGAAATTCCTTAAACCACTAAAATAATGAATAGAGCTTCCGCTTGTTAACAGTTAAATTACAAAAAAAAAGAAACTAAAACAACAAATTGTAACACCCAAAAATTTAAAAAAAAAAAATAAAATAAAGGAAAACCAGGAAAATCAAAAAACCAAATGTAACAAAAAAATAAAAATAATAATTTTGTGTATTATAGAACAGGCACTACCACAACCATTTAAACCAACCTTGTTTAAATAAATCCTCCTACCCTAACACCAACTGCTTTTTAGTGGGTTGTTTGCTGTTTAGAAACTTTTACAAAGACACTCTTTTCCGCGCTGGAAAATTAATCAAAAAAAAAAAAAAAAAAAACTTTACAAAATATTACGAAATTGATTTTGTGGCTTACAAAACATTTGTGTGACTTACACAATAATTATGTTATAGTGACAAAAACAGAAGACCCACGCGACTTTTATAACAAACATGTCAAATATTTGCTTATTTCACAGACTGTTTTTACATTTTGAAAAACTTTTTTTTTATAAAGCTTTTCAGTTGCTAGTTGTGTAATTTAATGCTAGACAAAAAGTTGTATAATAAGTAAATTCCTAGAAAACAGTTGATTAAAATAAAACTTGGAAAGATTTTACTCTATTTTAGGTTGAATTGAATAGTCTTACATGAATTTTAGTTGATATTTCAAGAGAGTTTAAATCACAGTTATTACAAATAAATAGGCACAAAAACTAATATAGATGTGGACGTTTCACCGTCTAATATTACACTGATTATCATTTAATATAGCACCTGTTTTTAGTTTTATTTTCTTATTCTTATTTTCTATGTCTGCTTTGTTATTTATCCTTCTGTTTGTTGGTATGTTTATTATATTCAGCATCTCTAGTATGTGCCGTTATAATTGTTCTCACTACTCAGTATGCTCACTCTCTCAATGTTTGTTTGATGATCAGAATTTGCACAGTGGATCGCTAGAGTAGTTTTTTGTGTCCAATTATTCTTCATAGATTTTAAGTCCGATTTATGTGTGGATAATCTAGTTTTTAATTTATTTTTCGTTGTTTCATCATAATTTGGCCACACTTATTTTATCGTAGATTCATTATTGTCTCTTGTATAACAAACTAGTTCGCTGTGGCTGCTAAAGTGCCAGTTAAATAGTTATAATTTGCACTACATTTCACCAGAGTATTCAGTAATAAACAAAAGTCAGATAGTGGTCGTAAGTTTTTGAAAATAAATTCAAGTAAATTAAAATCCTCTAAAATATACCACTTCGATGGCCACATGTAATGCTGAATGTGGTCGTTGCTATTCTCGTTCTCTCTAATGATGAAAAAAAGCTAAAATTGAGAGGAGACTCACATGTAATTCTTAATAACAAATTGAGAGCAGTATAAATAAGAGCTCTGTGGCAGAGACCTGCCCGTCTAAATTTCAAGGCGGCGGCGGCTGACTCCAAAAAAAGATCGGCTGACTCCAAAAAAGATCGGCTGACTCCAATAAAGATCGGCTAGCCGGCCGGGTCAATCGAATAAAGAATATCTACTCAAATTCTAAATAAATTAAAATTAAAAAAAAGTGAAATTCTGATAATTTTTTGAAATTACTAAGGAACTTTTATTTTCAAGCCGACTTAAGCCGAAAAAAATTCGGCAGCGGCGGTTTTGAAAATTAATCGGCGGCTCGGCTCAGACGGCTTACAGCCGTTCTGCGCAGGTCTCTGCTCTGTGGCTTAGTGATTAGCGCATTTCACTATAAAACGAGGGGTTAAGTGTTCAACCCCTGAAACATTTTTTTTCTTCTTTTTTTTCCTCAAATACTGGAAAATTCGTACTATTGAATTTAATAGTGAAGTGTTATGCAGAGTGTGTCAATCGGCCACCTGCAGTGACACCCCGTGTTAAATTCACCAGTCAATAACATTGCGAGTGGTTTGAAAATGCAATAGTTTTAGTTATCAGTGGCTAAATAATTCGACATAGCGGAACTAGTTCAATGAACTGCAGGGGAGTTATGAAAAAAAAGTAAACACACCAATCTGTGTTTATCCAATTTGTTGTTGTAAATAAATAAGAGAAACAATTAAACAGCATTAATCTTGCTCTGTTGTAAGTGAGAGTTTTTATAGAAAACAAATAAGAAAAAACTGAGAAAATAATTTAATACATAATTTAAAGGTTTTTGTTTCTGTATTTTACCGGTGTTTTTTTTATTTTCTGTATATGAAATTGTGAGTCTTCAAACTTTATACGAATATAAATTTCTAATCACTGCATGATGTTTAACCAAAAATGGGACGAGTCGAAAAATATGGTGAGTCACCTCCCATACAAAGTAAATAGTTATTTCTGAATATTTTGAAATCTATAATTGCAAAATTCTTCAAACTTTGTCCGAATAGCTCTCTTATCATTTTACATAGTTTGGCTGAAAATGGTCGGGATTGGATTAGTGGTCGTGGCACCTCCCATACAATGTAAACAGTTAGTTTCGAATATCTGGAGAACTATAATTGTAAAAGATTAAATTAAACTTTGAATAAATAAATTTTTTATCACTGTACGGGGTTTAGTTAAAAACGGATTTGTTCCGTATCACTGTACGAAGTTTAGCTAAAACATAGCTATACAGGAACAATGGTTGTGGGATCGCCATTATAAAGGAAATTATAATTTCGATAGTCTTTAAGCTTTGTCAGAATCACTTCTATTTTTACAATGATTGGCTGACATTGGGCGGGATCGGTTTACTAGGAATGAACCCTCCATATATAAAGGAAATAGTTATAATTGAAGAAATATAGTTGTTAATGTAATGATTGACATGAGTATATAAAATATATAAAAATGGGTGGTATAAGAACAGTGGAGTGGTATGTCCCATACCAAGTTAGTTAGTTATTTTCATATATCAAGTTATTTTCATATATCAACTGTAATTGCGTGATTCTCAAAAAATTTTTTTCATACTATTGTTCGTAGTTGGATTGTATCAGAAATCCATTAATATTAAAAACATGAAAAGAGAAAGCACGAAGCTCGATTTACGGTAAATTTTTTACATGATTTTGTAAATTTTGTTCCTATGCACGATCAGGCCAATGACCAGTTTTTGAGGCAATAAATCACAGGAAACAGCTAGACCTTTCAAATTTCGCACAGATGATAATAATGAGCTTTTAAGTCTTCAGTAAAAAGTCCTGAGCAGATTGGTATACCATAAGGTGGGTGTTGGGACAATATTTTTGCACGTTATAAACATCAGCACTAACCCAATATACCCTCCTCCCCACTATGGAGGTTTAGGGTATAAATATCCAAATTTTTAAGTTATACGTTATCTGGAAATAAATTTTTATAAACAGCAGCAGATTGCAGCAGATGGTTTTTCCAAAAAATTATAGCAGACATTATTACCTTTCCCCACATATAAATTATTTCACGGTTACGCTCGGATAAACTAAGTTCCATTCTAAAGATTATATGAAGGACAGCAAAAACTTCACAACAAAGGCAACACATGTTGACACAAAACATTATTTACCACATCTAAGTTTTTTTTTAAAAAGTGTGTGTATTCCATTTTAAAAAATTTTTATAATCTTAAAAGTTTTTGTTTGACGACTAAAATTCCTTTGTTGTTTCATTGTGATTGAATGTCAGAAAATGTAGCAAAGCAAAACTTAGCAACTTTGGCAGCTCGGTATGTCGTCATGAGTTGCCATCTGACTTTAATTTTTTAATATTTGAGTGTTTCAAAGTGTTAAATATAAAATTCCGTTATTATTTTTTTTAAACACTTGACTTGAAAAAAGGACTTTTTGCCTCAAAAACCTGTCATTGGCACCATCGTGCAATGTAGCGTTCCGGTACTTAAATTATCGTTTGTTATTAGTAATCCGATATCGTTGTAATAAAGTTACTGAAACTCTTAATTCAAATCAAAATTAAGTGACTAAAACTAAGAACACTGTATATAATAATCACACTAAACATTAGCGGTATTCACAATGTAGAGTGCTTGGCCTGGCAATGTAGTAAAAGAGCCCAATATCAAAAAACTAAAAACAAAATACATTAGAAATTGAAATGTTTGTCAATAAATAGCTTCTCTGCTTTTTTACTAGGCCAAGTACTCTACATTGTGAATACCGCTATTTTATTTTGATTTTGAAAGGGTGTCGCATTCGTGATCGTAAAATTATATTTTTGAAATTTAGTTTTTGCATTCTATATAAATCACTTGGCGCTAGAATTTAGACAATTAGACATCTTAAATGGCATATTCCTTGAAAAATAATAATTTTAAAATATAAATAAGTATTTTTAAATTTTATAATTTATTGAGCTTTAGGTCAACTTTTATATTAAACAGTTTTTTTGGAAATAAAATAAAAACTGTTTAATATAAAAGTTGACCTAAAGCTCAATAAATTATAAAATTTAAAAATAAATTAAAAGGTCAAATAAAATAGAATTAAAATTATAAATAAGTATATTGAGGGTGCTGTGGCTTAATTGGTTAACGCGTTTGATCATTAATAATGATATGGTATTTCGGCCTGGGTTCGATTTCCAGCCGCTGTCAACACAATCAGTTTATGATAATTATTAGGTTACTAATAACTAGTATTTATCAGAGCGACCCCTCCTTCGGCGTTATAGCCTTATAGCATTAAAACGCCGCCGAAGTAAAATAAATAAATAAATAAATAATGACTATAAAATAGCTTAACGAATGCGCTGCAATCTGTTCTAAAAACAAGTAAGAGAGCTATATACGGCTGTGTCGAATCTTGTATACCCTTCACCAAATTAAGCTTTCAAATATTTTTAAATTTTTTTTTCCAAAATTTTATATATATAAATAGCAAAAAAAATTTTATAAGAAAATTTTTTTTTAAATTTAATTTAAAATTTTTTTTTCTTTATTTATTTGTAAAATGAATAACAAATAATATTTGTTTAGTGAAAAAAAATTCGAAGTAAAAAATATTTTTTCCGATTTACTTTGGCCTTATATACGCCAAAGGTCTTTGAAATATCTATTGTTAGATATTCATGTTGGCTATATTAATGACTTAGTAATCCAGAAATAGATCAAAAATTAGTAAAAAAAATCGAGGTTGTCCTGGTTTTTCAGGTCTCAGACATTTGTGGGCCGATTGTCTAGATTTTAAATACCAATCGAGCCAGAATTCCCGATGTGTAAATTATGTATGTAAGTTATTTGGGGGCTACGGAAAGTTGATTTCAATATGCAGACGGAAATGGCTATATCGACTTCGCTATCTATTCGCTAACATATTACAACAATTACAGAGTTGTAAAAGAAAAATCTTTTCTCCTGCTTTCACCACCTTTCCTTCTTCAATCTATCATCCCCTTTCCGAAGAAAGTATCATAATTAATTCATAGGCATTAATTGCCTAAGTGTTACTTCTCTTAAAAAAAAAACGAAGTTTTTCTTAAATTTTAAGTTGAATCTTGACTAATCGGAATCATAAATATGACGAAAACATATGTCACGTTACAAACTTCCCATAACAAATCAACGTTATAAAACAAAAACCAATGCAAAGACAACTCTCAATTGATAGCTACATTATTACATTTTAATATTAAATAAAAAATGCTTTAATAAGATATGTTCCCATGCGTTGGTTTTTGCATTTTTATACAGGCAGTCGAAAACGAGTTTTATTTTTTTGTCACGTTCGGGATACCATGTATATTGCTAATATAATGGCAAGAACTAATCGGTAATACCTATATGGTGCACTAAATATACTGCTTAAAATATGCTGTAGAAAAATTTCTTTATTTTTTCCACTTCAAAAGCATATTAATGTCGCGTTCGGCACCATGGAAATGCTTATATAATATGTATACAGATAAACATATTATTTTATCATTTCCAAGGTCACGAATGCGACATTAGTATGCCTTATTACCACATTTCCAACAAATGAAAAAACTGTTTGAAAATCAAAAATTTTTAAAACTAGTTTTTAACTTAAAGTGGCCAACTTGTTATCTTGGCAAACTAAATTCATCCTATATGGCTGTTCCAAGTATTGTCGAAAATAGATCAGTGTGTCATTTATACTGACACTATTTCAGCCGTGAACTTAAGTAGATACTTAGAGTTTTTAAACGAGTGTCAACCAAAACGAGTATTGCTTTAAATGAGAATCGATTAGTGTTTTGATTTTTTGTAAAGCGACCAGAACCTACTAATTCATGAGATGTATGTTTATTTTGAACTCATTGTAGAGAGTTTTGTAGACGTTCGTTTGGTGTTTATGTATAAAGCCGATTCGTGTTCATGACCCCTGACTGTGTTTGTTTGTCATTGCTTTAAGGCATCAAATTAGATTATTGAATTAATATATTCCATACGTTAACTTGAATTTCCATAAAACTGATATACATTTTCTTGAGTATTACGAGGGAAAGAAATGCCAAAGAAAACATATGTATGTGTTTTCAATAAGAAATTCTTATTAATATTCATATTTGCTTATTAATTATGCCGGAGATGTACACCCAGAGAAAAAACTAATTAAAATCATATTGAATCAATAAGGAAAGTCTAGTAATGATGAAATTTTTGAATATAATTGATTTATCGTATTCCAATATCATTTTTCCATTATAATCTATAATAATGAACATTATTAAATTAATATCACGCGTTCTAATGCACGTTTTCTCTCAGTGTAAGACCAAACACAAATGTTGAAATATGTAGAAATTTACAATAAAACAGAGGTAGGGATGAATCAGATAAAGGAAAACAGATAATTAATAAAGTTAACAAAAAAAAATAATAGAATTTAATTAAATTTTGACATGTTTGTTAATTAACAATTAATGAATTTATTTCGTTTTAACTGAATAGCTTTTTAAATAATTTTTGTAACAGTTTTCTAAATAGTTCACAACCCCTTTAAATCATTGTTGGTTAAGTCGAATACCTAAGGCCTGCATTAAAAACAAAATCTTCAAATGTATTACTTACTATTGTAATTAAGTAAATGAGTTTAGTAGCAAATAAAAATCCAACACTTTTATCTTTAATTAAGTATATAAAACTGAATAAAACAACCCAGAAAACAAAAACTTGAAATAAATTAAAAACATACAGAAATGAAAAGAGAAACTAACAAACTGTAATTTATTCTATTAGAGTGTAAATAAGTAAATAAATATATGAATAAATGTATATAAGTAGAATATTATAAAATATATAAATGAAAAAACACAAACATACTAATATAAGTACTTACATATACATTAAGGTGGTCCTTAGTTTGCAATTTGACATTTTCGATGCTCTCAACGTTTGAAACTGTTGTTGGTCATCTAAAAATTTAATGCTGAAAATTTGAGTTAAATCGAATAACGTTTAAGGTTGCACATTTTACTAAAAGTTTTGAATTTGGGGTTAAACAAGCCATATTTTCCAAAAAAAATTTTGAAAATGAAATTTTGAAAGTAAGAGAGCTATATTCGGCTGTGCCTCTTACATATCCTTCACCAAATTATACTTTAAAATAAAATTAAAAACAATTTTTTTTTTTAATTTTTTTCAAAATTTTTTTTTTCGAAATTTTAAAAAATTTTTTTTTTAATTTATTAGTGAACAAAAATGTATCACAAAAAAAAAAATGTTGGGGTGTAAAAAAATTCGGGTTAAAAAATATTTTTCCCGATTTTGACCCATTGTAGGTCCAAATTACTATATACATCGTTACCATGTACTTTGAAATATCTATCATTATATATCCATATTGTCTATATTAATGACTTAGTAATCCAGATATATGTAGATCAAAATTACGCCAAAAATCGAGGTTGTCCTGGATTTTTTCTTATATCTCAGCCAATTGTGGGCGGATTTTCTTGATTTTAAATAGCAACCGAGCCGGCAGAATTCCCGATATATTTGGGGGCAACGAAAAGTTGATTTCAACATACAGACGGACAGACGGACATGGCTATATCGAACTCCGCTATCTATAACGATCCAGAATATACATATATACTTTGTGGGCTTGCAAATGAAAAACGCTTAAATCATAAAATAAACGCATAGAACGGAAGGAGAGAGAAATATCAATGGAAAAAATTACTCTCTTCTCACACATACGGGTGATACAATAACAAAACACATTCTCATGAATTAGGTTTTTGACAACAGACTTAGGTTTTTGACTCTCAGTTATCTAACTACATAGTTGACACTTATGGTATAAATTACAAACAAAATGAAAAACTTATATATACCCTTGCCTAGGATCTGATCCAGGTTAACCATTTGGGGGGGCAAATCAAAATTTGTTCTACATTTTTCTTTTTTTCTTCAATTTTATATGAAAACTTTTCGGTTTTGGAGGGGGAATTCCTATTTCACCCCCTCTGGATCCGCGCCTGCCCTTGCCACTCATGGTGAAGGATATAATAAAATAATTTTTTATCCAAAAACCTGTGTTTCATTCAAAAAGTCACAGACTTATTGACCCGACCTCGTATAACTGTTAATATTAAAATTTTGTATCCTTATGTAGCGTTTATTAGAATCGAAATAAAACTATTAATTTATTTAAAATTTTGTTTAATGAAAATATTGAAAATGAAAAATTTTAAATTTGAGATTTGTAACAAATTTTTTGATATTTTTACATTTAAACATCTTTGGATAAAAAAAGTTTTTCAAATTCCAATTTTTTTTTAAATATTGCTATTTTGACCCCAAACTCAAAATTTTAAATGAAATGTTTATCTTCTAAACATTATACAAATTTGCTCAAATTAACAGAATTTTGTATTTAGATGACGAAAAACAATTCTAGAACTTAAGAGCATCGAAAATCAAAAAATATATATAAAAATAAGGGCCATCCTAATGTAAACATAAATAAATATTAGTAAATCTAATTATGTTATACCTACCTAGATGTATACTACATATTTATATACAATATAAAATATCTTGCTCTCTTTTACTTCCTTCCAAAACTCCCTGGCTCTTTCTTGTTAATAGACTTCTTTCTACATACATAAGTAATACCTTAACCACACCTTATGGAATCTTATCTTTCTACTTATCTATATTAAGTCTATACACACACACACAAATACCAACAAATACTTACTAACTAACTACTATCATATCTATGTAACACAACAACAACAAAAACAACCACACGTACATACAACAAATGATACAAATTGAAAATATCCTTTTTAGTTAAGTGTCCAAAATGCTAATCAGTAAATTAAATAAATAAGAAGCTAAACAGCAAAAAAAAAAAAGAAACAAAAGAAAAAAATTATTAAGAAAACTATTGTAATAAATACTTGTATTTGTTTTTTTCCATACATATGCTTAGAAAATAATAATAATAAAAGAAAATGATTATGGGATTTTATACAATCCATAAAACAATGTATTTTAGTTGTTTCCTTTTTCTACTTCAATCGATTCTATTAAAGCCAAGACCTGACTTTTTAATATGCTAGAGTGTGGCAGACTTAAGAGTGATTATGTTTAATTTGAAAATGGTTAAGAAAAGGAAATTTCACCACAGCGTAATGAAAACAATAGAAATATTGCTTGCTTTCCTTAATTTAAATCTAAAACCCACTGTGTCTCCAGACCAGTTTCCTTAGATATTTTGTTTCTACCTAGAAACGTAATTATTTTATTGTTTTTCCTATATGTAACCCAACTAAATCTTAACAATATGTATCTCGAACACACTTGGAAGCCTACAGCAACAGAAATGGTAAGTTCGAATGTCCCACAATACTAAAACAAATAAATAAATAAATGCAGATAATAAATATAAATAATAATGCCAATAATAAATTGTGTTTTAATACCAACAACAACAACAGCAACAATAACACTAACAAATTACACAAAACGTATCAGGTGAATTACTCGTGTTTGATTTTGTTCAAAGGTAAATATAATAAAATGGACTTATTGTTAACAACACGTGTTTAAATAATGAATAAATTCAAGTGGAATCCCTAACACAATATTAATAGCCCAAAAGTAAAAGTAAAAAAAAAATCTTTCCACAAATAAATATTTGTACAGTCAGATTTATGTGTGCTGCAAAATTGAATGAATTGCCAAAAATTATTATTGAGTTAAATGGCACAGAGGTTCTCAAAGTTGAAAGTTGGCAGGAGTAGAGAGAAAAATTAAACTTTTTCCACAACAGCTTTTTTATACAATTGGAAACTCAAGCTTTTTACATAAAAAAAATATTTTCAAAAATGATTTTCTAAGAAAAATGTTTTCTTCAAAGGCGTATTATACTTTTCATAAACAAATTTAAATATTTATTATCATAAAAATAAATTTTTTGTTATATTTTAGCAAAAAAGCTTTTTAAGAAATAGTTTTCAGAAAAAACTTAAAACAAATCTAATTAACCTTTTTTCACAAAAAAAAAAAAAACATTAACCCCCATTAACTCGAAGTCTGGTTATGTGTTAACTAATAGTTATACAGTAGGTTAAAAGTATTTTTGTATAAAAACTGTCAGTATAACTGTTAGTTAACACATAACCAGACTTTGTGTTAATGGGAGTAAGAAAATCTTCTTAATTTTGTTTCCAATATTTTTCATAAAAAATGTCTTTAAAAATGGTTCTTCCCTAAAAAATCATTGTTTTATTCCCAAAATATATTAAAATAAAAGTCTTAAACATTTTTTTAAAGCTTTTTCAGAAAAAGCTTTTTTAATAAAAAAAAAGCTTTTCATAAGAAACTTATCAAAAATCATTTTTCATGAAATATATACGTTTTTTTAAGTTTTTGTGAAAAATAATTTGTTCATATACAAATTTTTTTACACAAAAAACTTTAGAAAAAATTTTTCGCAATGAAAACTTAAAAAAAAATATATATTTTTTGAAAAATCTTTCTTTTTTCAAAAAGATATTAAAATAAAGATCTTATAATATTTTTTATAAAAAAGCTTTCTCCACAAAAGCTTTAAAAAAAAAAAAAAAAAAAATTATTACAAAATTATTTTTCTTTTCACAAAATATGTTCAAAGAAATTGTTTTAACGCAGAAAAAACTTTGTGAATTTTGGTAATGACAACTAGAGTTATTGCTGGGAATATTTATCCAAAAAAAAGTTTTTTTTTTTTTTTGAAAAATAATTTTTTTTTTCACTAAAAAAATTGCTTCCTGAGAAATTCCTTTTGCATGAACGAGTTTCCTAGTGTTTATAAACCGGATAACCGGTTAACCAAAAAACCGGGTTTTCTTCGAAATTTCGGTTGCTTGCGAACAGGACATTTTAAAATGTTGATTTTCGGTTAACGAGTTTACATCACTCGGTTAACCGGTTTTTAAAATTTGGGACTAAAATCAATATATCTCATGTTTTGATGAATTTTTTTATATACACATTGTATACACATTACATCAAACATTTGGTCTGATTTGAAACCTAAACTACTGATATACAATATAACGCTCTTTTGATAAAAATGTTTAAGAATTATAATGATTCTAAATAGTAGAGGACGATGAGTTTCCTTAAAAACTTTTTCAGAATCAATTACAAATAATGAAACTATTAAGAATTACAATTAAATTCCGCATAATTCTAGAAGTTAAATTGAATTTGATGTACATAACTTCTTTTAATAAATTTGACTTCATTAGTGTGTTTTGTTCATAAAATTTTATTTTATTAATAATTTCGTTAGCTTGCTGACAAAGGTTCCTTTTCAGGAGACACAAAAAACAGTTTAATTACTTATTTGGTATGTTTTGTAATGAGAAATAATTCCAGTAATGAAAAAGTGAGTTCTTTTTTGGGACTTGGAACATTTTCTTTTTCATATCAGAAAGTCGAGATGATAAAAAATTTCAAAATTATCAAACCATTTTTTATGTGAAATTTAATGAATGAACCAAAAATTAAATTTAAATGTAGGTATTGTTTTAACTTTTAAAATAATTCCTTTTAATGTCGATTAAGCGGTTAAACCGGTTTTTTTCAAAGTCGTTTAACCGAAAACCCGGTTTTCTAAAAAAGCATAATTTTCGGTTCAACGACAAACCGGTTTTTTATAAACACTACATTTTTCCACAAAACATATTTTAAAAAAGCATTTCCCTACAAAAATATTCTTCTTTTCTTAAAAAAATTGTTCTGACAAAAAGATTTTTCCACAAAAAGTTTGTTCAGCAAAAAAGCTTTTTCTAAGGAAATTATTTTTTAAATCATAATAAGAATTTTCACAGGAAAGCCTTATTTTTTTGAAAAAATACTCTTTTCATCAATAGCTTTTTTCCTAAAAAAGTTTTCTACATACTTAAAACAGACTTAAAAGAACTTTTTTGAAAAGCTTTTATAATATTCATAAAAAGTTTTTTTTACAGAAAATGTTTTTTTTTTCACAAAAAGGATTTTTTGTAATATTTTCCTGAAAAAAGCTTTTTTCCACAAGAATAAATAAAATCAGTTTTTACTGTTTCTGTTTTGTTTAAGCATTAATATTTTTACAAATATAGCTAGAGTGTCTGTAATTTCCATTCTCTTTTTTTATTTGTATAATATCTTTAGCTTTCCTAAAGCTTTTTGGGAAAAGGTTACCTAATGATCTGTTCTAAGCAACTAGGAACTAGCTTATACCCCAAACATAAATTTCAACGAATTTATCAATTATGGGGAATTTAAAACTAACCCCCATTTTCTCAATCTCTGGTTATCGTAACGATATACTTCCAATTAAGATAATTTTTGTATGAGAATTATCAGTATATCGTCACGATAAAAAATAACCAGAGATTGAGAAAATGGGGGTCTTACTAAAAATAAACTTGTTCATTTTTTTAATAAAACAAAGATTTTCATAAATAGCTGTTAATAATAAAAAAATATTTCAGATTTTTTTTTTTAAAAAAAAGCTATATTTTAAATTTTTTCATCAAAAGCTTTTTTTTACAAAAAAAAAACTTTTTTACAAAACAATTTTTGTTTTCACAAAAAAGTATTTCAAAAAACTTTTTTGTAAATTTTTTTTACAAAATATGTTCTAGATTCATCCAATGCTTTTTTTATAAAAAAAGTTTATTTTCCCAAAATAATTTTCTTTTCACAAAAAAATTGTTTTCTGAGAAAATCCTTTTGCAAAAACGATTTTTCCACAAAATATATTTAAGAAAACAATTCATACAAAAAATAATCTTCCTTTTTTAAAAAAAAATTTATATATTAAAAACAAAACTTTTTTCTAGGAAAAGCTTTTTGGAAGCTCGTTTTTTGTATATATTGTATTTTAAAAAAAGCATTTCTTCATGTTCACAAAATATGTGTTGCTGATAAAAGAATTCTGTACATAAAATTTCATTGAAATAAAAGCTTTTTCTAAGGAAAATATTGTTTCCCAAAAAATAAGCTTTTTCACACAAAAAAAAGTTCTTAAATAATAAATAGGTTTTTCTATAATGTTTTATTTGGAGAAACAAAGTTTTCATAGCCGAAGCTTTATTTCTTAGAATTAAGCTTAAATAATACAAAAAACTTGGTAAAATAACAAAAAGCTTTTACATAAACAAGCTATTTTGGACAAACAAATTATTTCTTTATAATAAATTCTTTATTTATAAATTCTTGTTTTACAAAAAAGCTTTTTTTACCAAAAAATTATTATATTAACTTTTATTCAATATTTTCCAATAAAAGCTTTTTTTACAAATTCTTAAAAAAAAAACTTTCCTTCACAAGAAAAAATACTTTTTTATTTGAAAAACTATTTTCTGCCCAAAAGTTTTTTTTATTAAAAAAAGCTTTTTCGCAATACATATTTAAATCAAAGTAACTTTAAACGACAGTAAGCTTTTGATGTGAGACACTAAGAGGGACCTGTAAGAAGATGACTCTGTCTATCGTTATCTAGAAAATAAGACAAATAAGAAATTTTCAATGTTCTGAAAGACTTTGTATTCCTGGTGGTAATATGTGTAGCATATAGTAGCCAAAGGCTAAGTGTTTATTACTTATGTTTACTAACTTCTGAATCTATAGAAATATTAAAAAATAGTTTGGTAATTAGTGAAACAATCAAGAAAGCTTTCAGATTATTAACTTTGTAGTACATTATGTGCTTAAAATCACATATTTGCAAAGAATATAGGGCAGATTTGTGAAGATAGCACCAATAACTTAGAATTTCTATGATTATTAGTGTCCATAGTATCAAGGACTCTAGAGATAACTCTTACTACAATTTGAAATTTTAAGTACAATAGTATTTTACTTAGTATTTTAAATTAAAATGTTTGGCAAGAACCAACTAAAGCTTTTAGCCCACCTTTTAGGAATCTCTGTTCCTTTTCACTAAACTGATAACTCTTTAGTTTTATTACTATCTTTTCGCTAATATCTTCAAACTTTAGAACTAAATAAAGTACTTTAATCAACATGGACATGAATTTAGCAATATCTAATCAATAAAACAGTTAAAGAAATGAAAACATCATTCATTTAGCAGACATACAATTAATAAAAGAAACATGTGTAGTTTGACATGTGAAGATGAAAGGCAAAGATTAAAACTTTATTTTGGTTTTGTTAAGATTTGTCTATGCTTAGAACTTCCAGGCCTAGTCTTATCGCTTCCAATGATAACAACACAAATACAATGAATATACCGAAAAGAAGGTGTGTTCCGGCACTTACTAATAACTATTTAAGAGCCGTTCACTAGTTGTTTAGTAGTAGTTTCTCTTTAAGACCTCAACATGAAGGTTAAAATTATACAATTGTTTTTGGCCTCTGCCTGCCTTTTGGCCGCCTGCCAGGGCCGCGTTATCCAAGAAGATGAGTTGCTGGAGGAAATGCCTTCACAGTTTATGGAACCTATGGTTTATGTGCCAGAGGAAGTTATTATGCCAGAGGAAGTCAATGTAGTGGATGAAACTGAAGCAGTTGAAATTCCTGCAGAGGTCCCAGTTGCATCAGTAGATGAAATTGAACCCCGCAGTGGTAAGTTTAATAAGACTTAAACTGGAATATAGAAAAATCTTTTACTAACAAAACGAATTATTTAATATATCCTTAGGTTGCTCCATAGCAATTCGTGGTGGTCTTAAGGCTAAACAACCTTTATATATTAAAACCGGTACCAGTGAGTTCTATCCTTTCTCTGATACCGGTAGAATTGATGTATCCGCCGGTAAAACCATTGAAATTCACTGCACCAGTGGCTTTGCTCATCCTTTAACCGGCAAAACCTACACGGCCACCTGCGTTAGTGGCAGCACTTTTAAAGTCAATGGCGTTGAGTACTCTTTGCCCAGTCTTGTGTGCACCAGTTGGCCAGCCTTTGTAGCCAAGAAGTCAGGCAGCACCTGCAATGGAGGCACCACACTTGTCAACGTTGGTTTTGAATTGTCCTCCTCTCGTTTCATGCAACAATATCAAGTGTGCTTTAACGAACATGAGGAAGTTACCCGTTATGTGTACCACAAAATGTTCCCAGGCAGCAATTACTATGAAACTGGTGTAGAACGTCTTAACTTTGCCACTGCTGGTTTCTTTGCTGGCAAAAATGTTGATAATCTCTATACCCAGGCCAAGCAAAAGGAAACCATTGACAAGGAATTGGGCTACAATGCTGAAAAATACTTTGATGGTAAAAAGAACATTTTCCTGGCTCGTGGTCATATGGCTGCCAAGGCTGATTTCATGTATGCCTCCGAACAACGTGCCACTTTCTTGTTCCTTAACACAGCTCCTCAATGGCAGGTGTTTAATGCTGGCAACTGGGCCCGTGTTGAGGATGGTGTACGTGCCTGGGTTACCAAATACAAGAAGACTGTCGAATGCTGGACTGGTGTTTATGGTGTTACCACTTTGCCCAATAAGAATGGTGTACAAACTAATCTATATTTGTATTATGATGGCAATCACAATGGTCTGATTCCTGTGCCCAAATTGTATTTCAGAGTTGTGATTGAACCCTCTACCAGAAAGGGTATTGTCTTCATTGGTGTTAATAATCCTCATTTGACTTTGGCCGAGATAAAGAAGGACTATATTATCTGTCCCGATATCAGTGATAAGGTTACTTATATTCCTTGGAAAAAGACTGACATTGTGGCTGGTTATTCGTATGCCTGTGAAGTTGCTGAATTCCGCAAGAAGGTCACCACTCTGCCTGCATTCTCAGTTAGTGGTCTTTTGGTTTAGATTTGATTTTCTTTTTGTTTGGTATTTCAATATTCAACTGTTTTTTGGTTGATATTGATATTTAATAAAGTGAAAATATTTTAAATGATTTTAAGATTATTTAAGAGTCTTGGTTTTTAAATTTTAGTTTCTTTAATATACGAACAATTTATTAAGGCGGGAATTTATTAAAGGGAATTTGAAGTTTTGAATTTGAAACCTTCAAATTCGAACGCATTAAGAGATTAAAACAATTTCCAAAATGTTTCCAGTCATTTTTAAAATTGTTTAATTTTTAAAATGTTTAAATTCCAATTTTGTACATATTAAGTTTATTTGGAAATCTTCCACATAAAGATATTCGAAATTTATAACAAGACTCCAACAAGTCATAGAGTAAACACATAGAACAGAAGAAGAGTGAAATATCAATGAAAAAAAAATGTTATAACAAAATACATTGCAATACATGTTCATGAATTAGGTTCTTGACAACAGACTTAGTTTTTCGGCTCTCAGCTACCCATCTAGTAGTTATCTATGCCAGGCGTTTTAAAACTTAATATTAACAACTTGTTGCCATATTTCAAATCAACAATTTTTTTGGAATTTTAATTTAAAAAAAAATATCTAAAATTTGAAAGCAAATATATTCTATGATTAAAAACTATTTAAAAATACATATAATTCGAAAAATTCCAAATGGATTTAAAATTTTTAATATTTGGTAATCTTTATAAAGTATGAAAGTTATTGAAAGATGATTTAAAAACATAATTTTAAACCATTCATATTCGAAGCTTTTAGTTAATTATGAATTCGAATCTATATTTTACAGATTTGCAAATTATTTGAAATTTTTATTTTGAAAAATCAATCTTCTAAATCAATTTTAAATTCAATAATTTTTAAGAGAAAAAATTATTGAAAAATTTTCGAATTATATTTTTAAAACAAAAATATTCGATCTTAATATGCGAAATATAGTTTTGAAAATTTCCAATTGGATTTCCAAATCAATGTATTGATATAATTTCGAACTAAAAATTTAATAATATTCAATTGTCAATATGACAATCCAAAAAATCAGACATTTTTATTGAACATTTAAATTGGAATTGAAAAACGAAACATTTTTAAAATGGATTTCGAAAATTATTAAAACCTTAATTTCAAACATTTCAAATACGAAAGGCAAATTAAAATATTTCTAATACGAATGTACTTATTTAAGATTTTAATATGAAAATTCGTATTGTATTTCGAAAATTTCTATTTCAATTTCCAAATTTCAACAATATTTGTTGCTTTAAATTCAAATTTTTTCGATTTTTTTAAAGATGAATTATGAATTTAAAGATGAATCTGAACATTTTAAACTCGAATTGATTTAAGTTTCGAAATTTTTTAAAAGATTTTCTTTTTTCAACCACTATATATTCGAATTGCAAAACTGAATAATCTTTTAAAAATTCATATTTAATTTCGAAAATCCTAAGCATTTTTAATTTTATTTCAATTTAAAATCGATTAGTATTTAAGAATTGATTAAAATCAAAATTAATTTTAAATTTCATAATTTTTAGCAGAAGATAAATTATTTAAACATTTTCGAATTATATTTTTCTTTTTAAAATACTCGATCTTAAATTAACAAAATATAATTTTGAAAATTTCCAATTGAATTTCAAAATCAAAACATTGATGTAATTTCGAACCCAAAATATAAAAATTTTTAATCTTTAAAATGGATTTCCAAATTAATTTTATAAGTTTCCATAATAAATATATAAATTCCTATTTTAAGATTTTGATTTAAAAAAAATTCTAAACGAAGATATAGATTTTTTTTAGTACATACTATGTGATTTTATATTCGAAATTATTCGAATTTCGGTTTTATTTTGAAAAATGAATAGTATGATTTTACAATCAATATTATACAAAACTTTAATACAATTTCGAACTTGAAAATCTATGAACATTTTCAATTTTAATTTTAAATTGAATTGTTATCAAGAAATGATTCCAATTGATTATAATTTCGCATTGAATTTTAAAATCCAAAATTAATAAAATTTTAATATAATTCCAATTTCAAAATTTAAATAAAGTTTAACCCCCTTATTCATAATCAATTTTTAATTTTATAAAACATTTATAAAACAGAATTTCCATACAAAACTTGTTTTATAAACCTGTAATAAATTTAAAAATTGATTATGAATAAGGCCTTAAATATTTAAATAAATTTAGATGTATTTAGAAATTCGTAATCGAAAATGTTTAAATACTTTTAATATGTATGTGATTTTAAATTCAAAATAAATCCATTTTCAACTTTATTTTAAGAATTGGATTTCAAAATCCAAAATTTTTTTATATATATTCGAACTCGAAAAAATTTAATTTTTTAAAATTATTCCAATTTCAAGTTTAATTTAAAAATTGGATTTCAAAATCTATATTTTCAAAAAATTTTTTTATTTATTCGAACTGGAAAATTTTATATTCATATACATATTTCCAAAATTTTCTCATAATTTCAAACGCATGAGATACATATTTAAATTTTTTACTAATATGATTTCAAATTCAATATTGTTCGAATGCTTTAATTTTGAAACTGAATCTCAAAACAAAAAATTCCCAAAAAAAAATGGAGCTGAAAATTTTTAAAATATCAATTAATTTTTAAAATTGATTTCGAATTTTTTAAGTTTTGAGATGTTAAATTTGAAACTATTCGAATTTCGGTTTTATTTTGAATATTGAATTTCAACACATAAAATTTTAAAATTTTTTTTCAATAATTTTTGAAATACTTATGTTGAATATTTCTAAATTAAAAATTTCCAAAATTTTGTTATAATTCGAAATTATTAGATATAAAACACAAATTAAATTGCAATTAATTTTAAGATGTTTTCGAATTCATTAATTAATTATTTAAGGCTTTTTAATTATGTGATTTCAAATTCAAAATTATTAGAAAATCGGTTTAATTTAAAAAATTGTATTTCAAAATTAAAATAAAAAAAAAATTATAATTTTGAAATCAAAAATTTTAATTAATTTTTTAATTAAGATGTTTAAAAAAATCGTATTCAAAAATGTTTAAATTATAATCAAATTTATTCGAATTTCGGTTTTATTTTGAAAATTGGATTTTTATTTGAACAAATTTTTGATATTCAAATTTCGAATATTACATAATAACAAATTTACAAAATGTTGTTATAATTTCGAACTCATATGATAAAAATAACAATTAATTTTGAAATGTTTTCGAATTTATTATTCAAATTTTTTAAAAATCTAAAATTTCTAAAAAAAAAAAATTATAATTTGAACTAAAAACTTTATTTTTTTAAAAATTTGTGATGTTTTAAAAAAATCGAATTCATAAATTTTTAAATTATGCTATATTAAATTCGAATTTCATTTTTTTTTTTTTTTTGGATTCAAAAATTAAAAAAATCAATAATTTATGATATTCAAATTCTTCCTACAATTTCGAATTCATATGATAAAAATATCAATTTATTTTGAAATGTTTTCGAATTTATAATTTATATAATTTGAAATCAAAAATTTAAGATGTATTAAAAAATTTCAATATGAAAATTTTAAAATGTTTGCTGATGTGATTTTTAAATTCCCGGTTTTTTTAAGAAAAATCTCAAAGTTCGAATATTTTTTACTAGAATTTTAATTTTCGAATATCAAAATTTTGAATTAAAAATTTTTGTTAAATATTCTAATTCATGTATTCTGATTTGTTGGCCAAAAGTCTGTGTTATCTAAACAAAATTTTAAATTCTAAAATTTTCGAATATTGCTTATGGTGAACTACTTTTTATTAATATAAAATTATTTCGTTTACTAATTGATTCGATTTGTATACAATTCTTTCAAAAGTTTTAACCTTTTAGCTGAACAAATCGATTTCACTGTCAACTTAAAAATTTATATCAAAAAGAGAACACAATGTTTCAATACAAAACAACGAGTATTTAGAATCCCATCTAAAGCGGACTGGTATAAACAATGTTTAAAGCAAACAGAAGGCTTCATGTTAATCAGATTTCCAGTATAAATGAGAGACAGTAAGAATACAGTTTTTGTTGAGTTAGGTTTTCAACACGAACCTTCTCTGATCTATAGCTTCTCAAGACAAATCATTTTAATACCTAGAATGAACTTAAGCCTGTGAATAAATTATCAATGATCTTGTTTTATTCTAACTATTAAATGTTCATAATTGTTATAACATTCCCACCCATCTTTCTCTTCAAAACCTTTATTCTTAAAGCAATAAACCACTAACATCAAACGTTGGCAAATGTGTAACTACTTTACGGAATTCACTTACTTCACAGGCGTACATATAGCCCTTCCTAATATCAGATTTCTTCCAGTTTACATAGGTAACTTTATCACCCACATCTGGACACAATATATAGTCTTTCTTGATCTCAGCCAATGTCAAATGTGGATTATTCACACCAATCAATACTATGCCACGTTTGCTAAACGGTTCAATGGCTATTTTGAAAAATAGTTTTGGCACCGGACCATGCATCATATTGTTATTCATGTCGACATATAAATAAAGCGGTGTCGGGATATTATTTTTATTGGGCAATGTGGTGACACCATAAACACCCGTCCAACAGTTCAAATCCAATTTGTTCATATCCACCCACCGGCGCAAACCGTTCTCCACAGCCAGCCAATTGTTACCGTTGAAAGACTGCCACTGGGGAGCAGTGTTAATGTAAAAAAATGTAGCCCGCTGTTGGCTACCAAGAACAAAATCCGCTTTGGCCGCCAAATGACCACGTACCAGAAACAATATATTAGCACTAAAGAATCTGGAGGAATCAGCACCCAAAATCATGTCAACGATAAGTTTTTGATCACGTTTGGTAAAGACTTTTTCTAAATCTTCTTGAAAGAAGCCGGCACGCTCAAATGAGCCAGGACGTGGTGCATTTTGAAAAAAATTAGCGCCTTTCCTTAGGGTGTGTTGGACATAACGTGTTACTTCGAAGATTTCATTAAAACACACCTGATATAAGCTGGCGAAACGCATGGGTGTCAATTCGAAACCAACATCAATGAATTTAGTGCCACCTGGGCAAGAGTTACTAATGACTTTAGTCGTTACTTTATTCCAACTGGCACAAGTCACACTATCCAAACTCCTACTCCTGCCTGCGATCATAAAGTTAAGACCATCAACACAAGTGGCAATAACATTATAACCCTGAATGGGACTAGCAAAACCCTGAGTACAAACAAGTTCAATATCTTCCTTGGTGGCCACACTCATAATAGCATTTTCATCGTAGGGATAGAATTCCGTGGTACCCGTTTTAATAAATAAAGGCTGTTTTGGATCCTCGATATCTTTACGTATTGATATTTCACAAACTGAAATGAAGAAACTAAAACCACAAATTCTTGATGTTTAAAATAAGAAATTATACCCTGTTGGAGTGGCTCATTTTGGGGATGGATATCAAAACTTTTGTCATCATACTCCGGCCAAACATCCAACGCTTCTTCAAACTCATAAGCTGTAGGTTTATCGGCAATTCCCTGTTGCCAAAACGGAAACGGATCTATGTAGCTTAAGAAATCTTTAAAGCTAGATATATTCGGCTTTCGAACAAAGCTTTGTCCGGGAGCTATTAGTAAACTAAAAACCCAGAGGATTTGAAATACTAGAAGCATTTTGCTAAGATCTTAAGGAGTAACTAACAATGAAGAGACTATTGGAGTGATATTTAAATGGTTTTCATGCAGTGCTAAACTTGCTTTTAACAATTTATTGGTTAATTAAAGTGTAAGGTAATGGTAATTAAACAATTTGTATCAAAGTATAAAATACAGAGTTTCTAAAATTTGTTTTAAAAGTGTAATAAGGTTCTGGGTAATTTAAAATATTTCAGGAGATCATAAGACAGTAAATACTGCAAAACTTGAATATGTTACTAACCATCAATTCCAGGAGACTGTCCGGAACTAGTGATTTTAGCTATTATTTAGGGTGGCAACTAGTTACATAACTAGCTACTCAGGGGTCAATTAACCCTTTTGGATTACAATGAGACTATGATAGCTGGTCCAAAGTAGTCAGCACATTGGATTCACATACTAGTAACCTCAGTAACCTTACTGGTTACTGGATTAGCTACTAGTAATATTAACATGTATGGTGCTAGTTGACCTAAAATAGTCTGTTAAAAAGACAATCCAATAACCGATAGCTTGTAAACAAACCTTCCTCCGACAACTCTTCAATAGATTACTTCTAGTGGGTAATATAACTACTTGTTAAAGTGTAGTACGAAATAGACGTTTAAAGAAAATACACTTTAGGTTACTTAGAGACACTTGGGCGACAATTGACTTCACGCTAGTTTAAATGGGATGTCACAATACTTAAACATAAAGAAAATAAACTGTATGAGAATTATATTAACACAATTTGTATAAACGCATTAAATTCCAACAAATGCGCTGGCTCGGACACGTTGGGTGAATGGGTAATGAAGTTCCAGCTCTTAAGGTATACAAGGTAGAACCAACCGATGGGCAACGCAGAAAAGGGCGGCCCAATCTCCGTTGGAATGACCAGGTGCAACAAGATCTGAAAACACTTGGTGTCTCCAATTGGCGCCAGCATGAAGAAGAAACGAATAGCTGGCGTTCTATTTTGCTTTAGGCTTAAACCAAAAGATCTTAAAACACTTGGTGTCTCCAATTGGCGCCAGTATGCAGAGGACAGGAATAGCCAGCGTTCTGTTTTGCTCCAGGCTCAAACCAGTCCTCAGTTGTAATAGACATATGTATAAAGTAAAGTAAGTATAATCACACATACGAGTGCTAATTTTGATTTCATATAGCTTTTTTTACTAATACATTATCATTACATAAGTTTTTGGCAACTGAGTTAGGTCCTTGACAGGAGAGTTTCCGCTCTTTATACATATATCTCTCTATGATTACAACTATCTGACAATAGACTTCACGCTAGGTTACATGGGATGTCACAAAATAATCGTTTAAAGTGACTACACTCTAGATTACATGGGATGAATAAAGTCACCAATTGACTCATATCTACACTACAAAGAGTTTGAATAACTTCCATGATTTATATGTACACAACAAGAACGTTAACAAAAGATCGTAAACAAAACAAATAGTTTATTTAGTTGTGTGTTAGTTTTCAAAAAAGAGGATCATTGCTATACACTGTAATTGTTCATAACAATTCCATATAATAGCTTGCAATACTTGAGGAAATTTAGGAGCAAACGCAGCGCTCACACTCTCTCTCTCTTCTTACAGAAACCATGATTTTTATAGAGCAAATTTCCAGATGGGAAAGGTTATTTGTGTACTGTACTGTTATAGCTATTGTTGATCCTTTTTTTCTTAAATCTGTAAACTTTCGGAACTCGTCGTCATATATGTGATATCATTTTGAACTTTGTTAATGATTTCAGTTTTCTAAAACAACAAAACACTCCATCAAATTTTTGAAATCAGTAAACAAATACGCATATAAGTAAATACGATTATTTATGTACGTTATATATTTGTTTTCTATATTCTTAAAATATAAATAGATCTGAAATACTTGCTAATATGAAATATATATGAAAATAATGCGTTATCTTATTTAAAAAGCTATGAGATATTAAATATGCTACGTAGGTAGTTTGAGAAATCTAGGCATAAAGAGAATATTTATTTTGCAACATGATGAATCGAGTTATTTCAGACTAAATTGTATGATATTTATGAGGACTTCATGTGGTTTCAACAAGACGGAGCCATGTACCATATAGCCCGTAAAACAATTCAATTACTGCATCGGACATTCACACTGATCGTCTACTATTCGTTTCGACGATCATAATTTGATATAACACCATTGGATTTCGTTTTATGTGATTATTTAAAGTCAAAGTTCTATACCAACATTATATGCATTGAATTCAACGCTGCATCAACAAAATTCATCAAAATTTAAAAAAAAATCTTATTTAGAAAATCAAAAATAATTGCAGACTTTACAAAAGTTTTATATCGCCATGTCGAAACTTTATATTCTAGGAAAGATTGTCCGGCTTTGCATAATGACGCTGAAAAATACCCAAAGTACTGTAAAAATAATAGCAAACCGACCTCTTTAAAACAATGAGAGGTTTTAAGCAAGAACACGCAGACAAAAAATATAGTTGTGCATGGTTACTGTAACCATTTCAACATTTTAACAAAGTCACAGTAACTATATATATGATTGTGGTAATAATAATATGGTTAATTTAATTCACATGATTGTATCAACCATATATATAGTTACAGTAAACATTTATATGTTTGTGACAACCATTTATATGATGAATAATTTTATCATAATATGTTCTTCTCAGATTATGATATTCATAAGCCGAGAGCAACACAATATGGTAAGCCCTTCATCATATAAAGGCCCTAACTAACGTGTTCCTTACTTTACAGGAGAAGGAAACAACTTAAAGGTTCGTAGTTGCGATTTTATTTTAACACAGATTTTTATGAAGGTCTTCAACCAATTTAATGTTGTGGCATTTTATTTTATTTGATCAATGGTGTATTATCTATCGAAGTATGCAAAAAACTCAATTTTGGGAAAAAAAAAACGAGTTAGGGCCTTCCTATATTAAGGTAACAATATGCTGACGACATCATTGGTCGCCACACACGAACAATAAGAGAAGGCTTTGAAGAACTTAAATAATCATTCCAATAATATAGGTCTAAAAGTGAAAGAAACCAAAACGAAGTACTTTATTTCCAGTAGTAAAACGTCACAGCGCACATTGGTTGAGGTTCATAGAACGAGCGGCAAAAAATAGAAGAAGTTGTCGAAGGACAATGAAACTTGGCACATAGGCATTTTTTATTCGAATTAAGAAAAAAATGGAAAAATTAAAATCCGCCCACTTTTACGCCTACCTCCCATACAAAGTGAAAATTAAATTTTGACCTACAGCATTGTTTTTGGCACGTAGTATTTTTAAACAGTCAGACACACACTGAAGACAATAAAAGATTATGCATTACGTCTTCATTATTGGCTACATGTCCAATTCTTTATTCCTCGCTTCCTGAGCTTCCTCGGACAGCATACCTGATACAAATAACCAATTAAAATGTAAAAAATAAAAATGAAATCATTGAATAAGTGCCTTTAGATAGAGGCATACCTATTGACAGAAAAGTTTCTTGACTAGTGTGTATATTACATTATGTAATAATTTTAAACAGTAAAGATGGCAACAACACCATGCATGAACGAAAATGAATGTTTTGTTACTTTATCACTTTATAGTTTTACTGTTTTTTTGGAAAGGAACAGGTAGGAACTTATAGCTGAGACTTCGAGCTGTAATTTGACATCTTTCGTTAATCAGCGCTAAAAAGATGCAGTCCACTAAAGTTGATGAACATTGAAATTTTGATGTTGTTTATATTTTGTTCTGCTAAATTTTTTATATGGCACTTTTTCCAACTTTTTTTAATGCAAATCTCATCTATGACAATTGTCATTTACGAAAATATACAACAAAATCAAATGAAAGGTTTACTGTGATTGTACCAAAAGATAGAATATACAGTAAATTTGCATGCCATTTTAAACAAGCGAACATATGTATATGAACTTCGAACGTGTCTGTCCAAACAAATAATAAATATATCAGCCTAATATTACGGAACCATAATATTCAGATATCTGACAACAAAATACAAAAAAATTATCCAAATCGGCGAACATGAAAAAAATGAATTTCGGCCACTATTGAACCAATGTGCAGCGTATCGAACAGTGCGATATTTATGGAGACTACAACTTTGAGGTTGTTAATTTAGGTGCCAGTGTTACGAACTCAGACTTAAAATCAAGCGAAGAATAACTCTTGTCAATGGTTGTTACTTTGGGCTTAGTAGGCAATTGAGAAGAAAAGCTCTCTCTCCTGACGGACGAAGATCACACTGTACAAATCGTTCATCTTACCCTCTCTCTTTGGTGTTGAAACATGGACAAAGCAAAATAGCAAACGAATCATTGTTGGCAGTTTTTAAGAGGAAAATTCTCCGTAAGATTAACACTCCTATAGGCATTGATGTCGGATTCCGAATTAGAATGAACAATGAGCAGTCCGAGCTAAACACAGATGTTTATGTAGTCCAATGCATTAAACGAATGCGCTGGCTCGTACACATTAGGTGAATGGATAATGAAGCTCCAGCTCTTAAGGTATACAAGGAAGAACCCAGAAAAGGACGGCCCAATCTCCGTTGGAATGACCAGCTGAAACAAGATCTGAAATCACTTGATGTCTCCAATTGGCGCCAGCATGCAGAAGACAGGAATAGCTGGCGTTCTATTTTGCTGCAGCAACAAACCGACCCTCATTTTTAATAGCCATATGTATAAAGTAAGTATAATCACACATACGAGTGCTAATTATATCCTTCACCTTCGTGAGAAGGGTATATATAAGTTTGTCATTCCGTTTGTAATTTCCACAATATAGTTTTCCGACCCTACAAAGTATATATATTCTGAATCCTTATAGATAGCGAAATCGATTTAGACATAACCGTCTGTCTGTCTGTTGAAATCAACTTTCTGAAGACCCCAGATATCATCGCTATACAAATCTTCAATTATTCTGTCAGACATGCTTTTGAGAAGTTTCCTATTTAAAATTAGCAAAATCCGTCCATAAAAAAACGGAGATATGAGCAAAAATCCGAGACAACCTCTTTTTTTGGACTATTTTAGACCTACAATGGGTCAAAATCGGGAAAAATATTTTTTAACCCGATTTTTTTTCACAAAAAACTTTTTTTGTCATACACTTTTTTTTACAAATAAATTAAAAAAAAATTTTAAAAATTGGAAAAAACTTTTTAAAAACAATTTCGAAAAAAAAAAATTTAAAAATTTTTTTTAATTTTATTTTAAAATATAATTTGGTGAAGGCTAATAAGATTCGGCAGAGCCAAATATAGCTCTCTTAGTTGTTTTCATATAGCTATTTTTACTAATACATTATCACCACATAAGTTTTTGGCAACTGAGTTAGGTCCTTGACAGGAAAGTTTCCGCTCTATATATACATTTCTCTATGGCCACAACTTCCTAGACTTCATTATTCAACAATCAAACTTAAATTTATATTATAAAAAGGTACTTCAGTTTCATTTTAACTGCCTAGATTAAACATAAATCATATTAAACTTAACACAATTGCTTTATATAAAAAAAAGTAGTAAAAAAACTAATCAAAACAAACTAAACTAAAAAAGATCCATTATTTTATAGATAACACCATAAATACCATTCATTAAACGTTTTGGGTAAAAAAAATTCACAAAAAGAATAAAGAAACTTGACTACACTTGACCACTTTAGCCACACAAGTACTCGATATTCAAGATAATGTCCAACAGTTAATGATAATAATTTTAGAAATATTAGAATGTAAATATATTTATACACATGTGTTTAAAATATAGTATTAAATTGCAAAGTAATGTCTTTTATTTTTAATATTATTGGCCGATATTTAAATACTTAAATTGATTGATAACAGACATATACTAAATATGTACTTACTTATATGTATGTGATTCGCCTATCTCTGAGGTATTTAAGTGTCAGACATGGCGAATCTTTAGTCTAAACACTATTTGTTTACCATGAAGTTTATTACCAGTTTACTGCTGCTGCTGGCTGCAGGAACATGTCTTTTCCAACTTACTTTAGCTGGAGTTTCGGCAGTGCCTTTGGATGTATTTGAGAATTTGAAAATCTCAGATGATTTGCCAGAGGCTCCTATAGAGGTGGAAGAGGAAATATTTGAACGTAATATCTATGCTGATGTAGTGCCTGAGTTACCAGCAGCTGTTGAGGAACAAGAACAGAATATTTTGGCTGAAGATCGTGCTGCTGGTAGGTTTAGTTTGTCAATAAATTAATGCAAATATTATATAACAAATATTTTTATGTTATTTAGAATGTAGCATTAACATACGCTCTGGTTTGAGTGCCCCTCAACCTGTGTTCTTGGAGACAGATTCTAACAACTTTTATCCTTACACCGATACTGGTAACATGCTGGTGGATTCCGGCAAAACCATGCAAATGTTTTGTCCTGGTCAATTCAAGTCCTTTGCCAAGACTCTCATAACCGCCACTTGTGTTAGTGGCACTACCTTCAAAGTTGATGGCACCAGCTATAGTTTCTCGGAATTGGTATGCAAATCCTGGCCCAGTTTTGTGGCCAAGAAAACCGGCAGCTCTTGCAATGGTGGAATTTTAATTAAAGTAGGTTTTGAGGTCTCTTCCACCCGCTTTGCCGAACAAATGCAAGTGTGCTTTAATGAGGAGGAAGAAGTAACCCGTTATGTTTATCACACTTTACATCCGGGCAGCAACTATTACCAGACTGGCGTCGAACGTATTACCTTCCAAACTGCCGGCTTTTTTGGAGGCAAAAATGTAGACAAACTTTATACCCAGGTGACCCAACAGGAAACTCTTAATGCTGAATTGGACGGTGAGGCCAGTAAATATTTCGACAATGCCAAGAATGTTTATTTGGCCCGTGGCCACATGGGTGCCAAGGCTGATTTTGTATATGGCACCCAACAACGTGCCACCTTCTTGTTCATTAATGCTGCCCCTCAATGGCAGGTGTTTAATGCCGGCAATTGGGCTCGTGTAGAGGATGGTGTCAGAGCCTGGGTGTCGAAAAACAAAATCAATGTCCAGTGCTATACGGGAGTTTATGGTGTCACCACTTTGCCCAACAAAGAAGGACGTGAAACTCCTCTTTATTTATCCCATGACAGCAACAATAATGGCTTGATTCCGGTGCCCAAAATCTACTTCCGTGTGGTCATACAACCGGCCACCAAAAAGGGTATTGTTTTTGTGGGTGTCAACAATCCCCATTTGACTTTGGAACAAATCAAAAAGGACTATGTGTTTTGTACTGATGTCAGTGACAAGGTGAACTATATAAACTGGAAAAAGACTGATATCACAGCGGGCTATTCGTATGCCTGTGAGGTTGCCGAATTCCTAAAGACTGTCAAGACGTTGCCTGCTCTTACAGCCAATGGAGGTTTGTTGGTTTAAAGGCGGGTTTCGATTTTCTGAATAAAACATACAACGCAATAAATTTTACTGCAAAGAATTCTTATAACTATCTTATCATTAATTTAGCTTCAACAATATTTTGAAAGAGAGATTAGGGCCAGTCAAGTTGTTGAACTGTGAAACGTGACGTGAGATTAATTGATTAAAAAACCAGTAAGAGAGCTATATTTGGCTGTGCCGAATCATATAGACCCTTCATCAAAGTAAAAAAAAATTTTTTTTTTAAAATTCCGAAAAAAAATTTAAATTTTTTTTGTTGAAAATACTTTCATAAGTGAGAAAAAATTTTATGACAGAAAAAAATTTTCCTAATTTTTTTCAAAATTTTTTTTTAAATTTAAAAAAAAAAAAAATTATTTTATTAGTGAAACAAATTTCTGGTTTCAATGATGAAATATCTATCATTGGATATCCATATTGTCTATATGAATGCCTTAGTTATCCAGTTATAGATCTAAAATAAGTCAAAAATCGAGGTTGTCCTGGTTTTTTCCTTATATCTCAGCCATTTGTGGGCAGATTTTCTCGATTTTAAATAGCAACCGAACCGGGACTATAGCGGATATATTGATGTATGAATCATATATGTAAGATATTTGGGAGCTACGGAAAGTTGATTTCAACATACAGATGGACATGGCTATATCGACTCCGCTATCTATAACGATCCAGAATATATATACTTTAAGGGTTTTGGGAATGAAAACTGTAGAAATTACAAATGTAAAGGGTATAATATTGTGATTTTTTAATTACTTGACTGACGATTATGAAACAATGAAATGTAATTAACAATAGTTTAGCCAAACAGCTCAATTTTGGAGGCAAAAACAAGATAACTTTCTTCTTTAACGTTTATCAATACCATTTTCATGGCAATATTTGTCACATTTTCATAGCTTGTAAACATTGCTCTTTATCAAAACCAATAGAAATCAATATTCCCCAGTTAAGAGCACTTCAGTTTCCTTTATTAATATAGATAAAACATAAATCTCTTAGGCATTTCTTACTAAACATAAATCATTTATTGATTGAGGAAGTATATTGAGGAAATACTTATATATAAACCAAAATAGAACTTCTTCAAAACACTTGTTTAAATATCTTACAAAATAATGTTATTTATAGCAACTCAACTCAAAATGCTTTCAATTCAATGAGCTTCAACAGTCTCTTTAATTTGCCTCAATTTCTAATAACCATAACCTTCCTCTCTTCCCCACCATCATTTATATTGTGCTTTGTTTTTCCCCAGAAATACTTCAGCATAAATTTTGGTCAAAAGTAAACGAACCTTTTAAATTCTAATTAACTATAAACGATTGTTATGAGTTTTTCTATTTGTATTTGAAATTTATATTTAGCAACAAACAAAAAAAACTGTCCTCTTTAAGATATTTTAGCACAATAATTTGTAACGTTTATCGCATTATTGTTGTTTAAGCTGAGACATACATATTTACTCTTTTACATTATGTTACGCTTGATTGTTTAACCTTTCGCTTTTAGAAAATCAATGATACATGAAAATGTTACCAACGTCTCTGCTTAAGGATGGATGCTTTCTCTTTGCATTTATATTGCTAGAAAGTCTTGTACGTGGTCTATGGTTTACTACAATTTCAAGACGTTCTTTTATTTTTTGCGTCTAGGGAATTGTATGTATATTTCTGCTGCAACTGTTAGTAGGTAATATTTTGTATGGAAAAATATGTACATTATATACAAATGAAATGGAATAAACTAAATGAAAAATAGGTTATATAAATCTGCAGGGTCGAATCTTTTGCACACTATACTAACAAACTTTTTCATTAAAAAAATTATGAAAAATAAAATTATCGGACAAAAAATCTCATTATCTGAAGAAAATTATTTACATTATAAAATTTCCGATCTTTATTTATCATTTATAAACATTTTGTTGTTAAATTGTATATATTAAATCAATTTTAAAGATTTTGCAAAAATTTTATTTTTAGCGTATAAGTAATATTAATTATGACTTATTGGAAACATTTGTAAATAACTCAAAAACCTCTACAGCTATTCAAAAACTTAAAACCTTTATAAAAAGCCAACATCAAAGGCTTTATGTTATAAATGTTATCTATAATTTAAAATCACATATAAAATTATTGTAATGAAGCCTGCAAATCAAATTTTTAATAAGAAATTAATTAATTTATAATTTTTTTATGGATTTTATGGTAATTTTTGCTATGAGACTATATGAAAACTAAGAAGCAAAGTCTCTATTGTTTAAATATAGTTTCCTCATATACATTTGTTCACCAAACAAATTTACAAAAATAAAATTATCAGTAAAAAATTCTCATTTCTTTAAATAAATTATAAATTATGGGAAATTTAAATACTTATTTTATTATTTTTCAACATTTTGTTGCTAATTGTATGTTTTAAATCGATTTTTTAAGATTTTCCAAAATTTTATTTTGAGCGTATGAGTAATATTAATTATGACTTATTGTTAACAATTGTAAATAACTCAGAAACCTCTACAGCTATTCAAAAACGTAAAACCTTTTTAAAAAGCAAACATTAAAGCCTTTAAAATAAATGTTATCTTATATTCAAAACCTCATATTAAATTATTGTAATAAGCCTGGAAATCAAATTTTTGATAAGAAATTAATTAATTATTTTAAAATTTTTTATGGTTTTTAGTAATTTTAGCTATAAGACTATATGAAAACTAAGAAGCCAAGTCTCTATTGTTTGAACAAAGTTTCCTCACATACATTTTTAAACCAACAAATTTTAAAAAATAAAATGAACAGTCAAAAACTCCCATTTTTTAAAATAAATTATAAATTATGGGAAATTTAAATACTTATTTTATTATTTTTAAACATTTTGTTGTCAAATTTCATGTATTAAAATGATTTTAAAGATTTTCCAAAAATTTTATTTTTAGCGTATGAGTAATATTAATTATGACTTATTTTAAACAATTGTAAATAACTCAGAAACCTCTACAGCTATTCAAAAACTTAAAACCTTTATAAAAAGCAAACATTAAAGGGTTTGTAATAAATGTTATTTTATGTATATTTAAAATCGCATATAAAATTATTTTAATGAAGTCAGAAAATCAAATTTTTGATAAGAAATTAAAGAAATTAATTATTTAATAATTTTGTATGGTTTTTAGTAATTTTTGTTATGATACTATATGAACACTAAGAAGCAACGTCTCTCTTGTTTAAATAAAGTTTCGTCATATTAATTTTTTCATCAAACAAATTTACAAAAATAAAATTATGAGTCAAAAACTCAATTTTTTTAAATAAATTTTAAATTATGGGAAATTTAAATACTTTTTTATAATTTTTAATCATTTTGTTGTTAAATTTTATGTATTAAATCGATTTTAAAGATTTTCCAAAAATTTTATTTTTAGCGTATGAGTAATATTAATTATGACTTATTTTAAACAATTGTAAGTAACTCAGAAACCTCTACAGCTATTCATAAATTTAAAACCTTTATAAAAAGCCAACATTAAAGGCTTTATAGTAAATGTTATCTTATATTTAAAATCACATTTACAATTATTGTAATGAAGTCAGAAAATCAAATTTTTGATAAGAAATTTATTATTTTTTATGGTTTTTAGTAATTTCTGAAGAAAAAACTAAGTAAGCTAAGTCTCTATTGTTTATTTTTTTTCTTTTTCACCAAAAAATTAAATTATCAGTCAAAAACTCCCATTTTTTAAAAGAAATTTTAAATTAAAGGAAATTTAAATACTAATTTGATCATGTTTAAGTATATTGTTGTTAAATTTTAAGTATTAAAATGATTTTAAAGATTTAAGAAAAAAATATTTTGAGCGTATGAGTAATATTAATTATGACTTATTTTAAACAATTATAAATAACTCTGAAACCTCTGCAATTATTCAAAAATTTAAAACCTTTATAGAAAGCAAACATTAAATACTTTATAAAAAATGTTATCTTATACATATATAAAATCACATATACAATTATTGTAATGAAGACTGAAAATCAAATTTTTGATAAGAAATTAATTATTTTATAATTCTTTATAGTTTTTAGTCATTTTTGTTATGATACTATATGAACAATAAGAAGCAACGTCTCTCTTGTTTAAATAAAGTTTCCTCATATACATTTTTAAACCAACAAATTTGAAAAAATAAAATTATCTGCCTAAAACTCCCATTTTTTTAAATAAATTATAAATTATGGGAAATTTAAATACTTATTTTATTATTTTTAAACATTTTGTTGTTAAATTTCACGAATTAAATCGTTTTTAAAGAGTTCCCAAAAATTTTATTTTGAGCGTATGAGTAATATTAATTATGACTTATTTGAAACAATTGTAAATAACTCAGAAACCTCTACAGCTATTTCAAAATGTAAAACCTTTATAAAAAGCCAACATTAAAGGCTTTATAATAACTGTTATCTTTAATTTAAAATCACATATAAAATTATTGTAATGAAGCCTGCATATCAAATTTTTAATAAGAAATTAATTTTTTTATAATTTTTTTATGGATTTTATGGTAATTTTTGCTATGAGACTATATGAAAACTAAGAAGCAAAGTCTCTATTGTTTAAATAAAGTTTCCTCATATACATTTGTTCACCAAACAAATTTACAAAAGTAAAATTATCAGTCAAAAATTCTCATTTGTTTAAATAAATTATATATTATGGGAAATTTAAATACTTATTTTATTATTTTTCAACATTTTGTTGCTAAATTTTATCGATTTTTTAAGATTTTCCAAAATTTTATTTTGAGCGTATGAGTAATATTAATTATGACTTATTTTTAACAATTGTAAATAACTCAGAAACCTCTACAGCTATTCAAAAACGTAAAATCTTTTTAAAAAGCAAACATTAAAGCCTTTAAAATAAATGTTATCTTATATTCAAAACCTCATATTAAATTATTGTAATGAAGCCTGGAAATCAAATTTTTGATAAGAAATTAATTATTTTATAATTTTGTATGGTTTTTAGGAAGCAAAGTCTCTATTGTTTAAATAAAGTTTGCTCATATACATTTTTAAACCAACAAATTTAAAAAAATAAAATTATAAGTCAAAAACTCACATTTTTAAAAATAAATTATAAATTATGAGAAATTTAAATACTTTTTTTATAATTTTTAATCATTTTCTTGTTAAATTTTATATATTAAAAGGATTTTAAAGATTTACCAAAAATTTTATTTTGAGCGTATGAGTAATATTAATTATGTCTTATTTTAAACAATTGTAAATAACTCACAAACCTCTACAGCTATGCATAGACATAAAACATCTATAGAAAGCCAACATTTAAGGGTCTCTAACAAATATTATTTTACATTAAAAACTACCTTTCCATTTATTATAATGTAGTCTAAAAAATGATAAATTATATAAAAAAATAATTTATTTGTTACAAATCTTATGACAAACTTTATAAATCTCCTATTTGTTTTAGTGAAAGGTATGAAAACCAACAAGGATTTAATGTATTCTGTGTGTAGGATTTTTTATTTATTTTTTTTTTTTTTTTTTTGTTTCCAATCTTAAAAAGTGTATTTCTTTCTTTTTTTATTTAGTATATTTATATGTATCTATGGGATTGTCTATACATACAGCCATAAATGTCGATTTGCTTCATTATGTATGCATCTTGTTAAGTGAAAAGGGATCCTTTTCATGTTGTTGATTTGAAACTGTTTCTTTATTTCTTCGCTTAGGTTCTGTTTTGTTTTTACTCAAGATACTTAAACAAATAGATACGATGAAGCTTTTACAGGCAATATTTTATTGGTCATACATTTTCTGACTTTTGTTAGGCATAAATAAGTGGGCAGAGAGTAGAAGTATGAGTTTAGGTTTAGGAAAAAGATACAGCCAGTAAGTGATTAAGTGACTCAGTGAGTCTGCTCGTTAGTTAAGGGAATAAGTGAGTCAATATTCAATTGTTTGTTAAAAAAAAGCAACACAATCAAATGTTGCTTCATTTTTTCTTTCTTTCTTTGTTTGCTTTTTGTTTCTGTTGTCTATTCCTTATCTTAAAAAGAGCTAAGGATTTTAAGAATTAACCCAGGAGTTCTCTTTTTTGGGTTCTTTATGCTTCAAGTACAATAACCTTTCATTTGGAAATAGGTTTAGTTATTGCTCTAATTTTTTTCTTTGTCGGGTTTCGATAAGCAAGTTAAGGTTTATTGTAAATTACAAATGTTATGTTTTTTCCAGTCTCTTAATACTTTATAAGATTTCAACTTATTTTAGCCTTATATATGTACATATAAAGAAACATATCCTGTCATCTTATACATTTCGCATGTATAAGTATAAAAGTATCTCTCTCTTTTTTATTTAACTTGCATATCAAGGATTTTAACAGATTTATTTGTGTTACTTTATACTCATCTTCTTGTATAAATGTATTTTTGTTAAAGCCCAAGAAAACATCTTTTAGCCTTGATTCCAACAAAAGGATTCAATTATTTCCTTTGTACAGAAAAAAGGCAAAATACAAGTATTTACCTGAGTTCTATTAACAGCTTTTAACACAAAAAAAAATCTTAATCTTTTTAACGTTTTTTCCATAAGGATTATTTATACCTTGATGTGTTCATGTGTTCAAATGGCGTTGAAATACCATCTTAAATATATACAGACATACATATTTGTAAGCCTCAATTTAAATAATACAAAAGACTAAATGTAATCTGCCAAATAAAGATTGGTTCTACAAATTCTATGTTGGTACAAAAAAAAGGTGTTAAACAGCAGGATTTAAACATAAATAAAGTAATTGATTTTATTGTAAATAAAAAAGGTATTTCTTGGGTCAAATGAAAGAAAACTATAAAATTTAATTAAGGATCTAAATTCTCTTGATTTTTAATTTTTTGTTATGTTTTTAACAATTCATATAATTAAAAGTTCTGCGTATTTTGATCTTCTTATTTTCAGACATTTTTGCTTTTAAATGTTCTAATGATTACAACTTAAAAATACCATGTTGTTTATTTATCTAAAGAACCAAATTTAACACACCACTGAGTTAAAGCTTAAAATGAACAAAAAAAAAACTTTAACAAATAAAATTAAATCAAGTGTAACACAAATACACAAGAATGGAGATTTAGAAAGTAACGAAAACGAATACAAAATACACTAAACTAAAATATGTATATCAAATTAACATGCTTAATTTATTATTTTTAAGCATTTTGTTGCTAAATTGTATATATTAAAAGGATTTTAAAGAGTTTACAAAAATTTTATTTTGTGCGTATGAGTAATATTAATTATGACTTATTTTAACAAATTTTAAATAACTCAGAAACCTGTACAATTATTTTAGTACTTGATAGCAGCACAACATATAAGGGTTTCTAATAAATGTTATTTTATATTAAACACTATGTTTAAATAATGTAAGCTGAAGAACAAATATTTTAAAAAATATTTTCAATTTTTTTTTTTTTTTGGTCTTTTGCGTTTTTTTATACAAAATTTAATTATGTTCTTTTTTTACTGTTTAAATAAACAAATATGTTCAAAAAATTATCAAAAATAAAATATAAAATGGATGCTTCAAGTTTTTTAATGCTTCTTGTGGTTTCGGAGTTATTTACAATTGTTTATAATAAGTCATAATTAATATTACTCATACGATCAAAATTAAATTTTTTTAAAAGTCCTTAAAATCGCTTTAAAACATTAAATTTTGTTACAAAATGCTTAAAAAAATTAAATTAAGCATTTAAATTGTATAATTTTAATGTTTTACCTAACATATTAAGTGATTTTGATTGAAAATTTTATATATCAAAAAAACATTGAAAATATTCAAACAAAATCACTCAAAATGTTAAGGAATACATTAACATTATACAATTAAAATGCTTAATTTAATATTTGTAAGCATTTTTTTAAAAAATTTCAGGTTGTCAATCGATTTTAAAGAGTTTACAAAAATTTTATTTTTGAGTGTATGAGTAATATTAATTATGTCTTATTTTAAACAATTATAAATAACACCGGCACCACAAGAAACATTTAAAAACTTGAAGCATCCATAGAAAGCCAACACTTAAGGGTATCTAATAATTGTTATTTTATATAAAGGTCATATATGAAATTATTTAAAATAAGCTGAAAAACAAATATTTTTATAAAATAAAATATTTGATAATTTCCGGCTTATATAGTATTTCACAAAATTTGACTTCAAACTCTATTATTTAAAAAAACATCTCTTATATACATTTTTCATTAAAACAATTATGAAAAACAAAATTTTGAGTTTTGAAGATCCGTTTTAAAAAATAAATCATTGAACATACAAAATTAAAGTGATTAATTTCCTATTTTTATGCATTTTGTTGAAAAATTCAATGTATTAAAAAGATTTTAAAGACTTTACAAAAATTTTATTTTTGAGCGTATGAGTAATATTAATTATGACTTATTTTAAACAAATGTAAATAACTCCGAAACCACAAAAAGCATTTAAGAACTTGAATCATCCATAGAAAGCCAACACTTAAGGATTTCTAATTAATGTTACTTTATATTTAAAACCACTTTACACATTATTATAATGTAGGCTGAAAAATAAATATTTTTAAAAGAATTTTTTATTTTGTAATTTATTTTAATCTTTTTTATAAAACCTTTAAGAAACATTTTTCGCTATTGTTTAAATAAAACTGTTATACAAATTTTATTATTTAAAAAAAAATTTAAAAATTTTCAATCATAATCACCCAATATATTAATTAAAACATTAAGATTATACAATTGAACTGCTAATTAAATATTTTTAAGCACACTGTTACAAAATTTCATGTTTTATAGCGAATTTAAAGAGTTTACAAAAATTATATTTTGAGCGTATGAGTAATATTAATTATGACTTATTTTAAAATATTTTAAGTAACTCTAAAATCTCAAGCAATATTCCAAAACTTAAAGCGTCCATAGAAAGCCAGCACTAAAGGGTTTCAAATAATTGTTATTTTATATTAAAAGTGATATTTTAAATTATTTGAAAGTAAGCATAAACACAAATATTTTAATAAACAAAATTTATTTTATAATTTCTTTTTTTTTCTTTTAAAAAACAAACACAAACTGCGAAGCGTTTTGCTTGCCTGCAGATACATCCAGAGTCTCTGCCAAGAATCGAACCCGCAGCGCCCAGATTGATAGTCTAGCACACTATCGTGTAGTCTATCGGGGCACCTTATGATCGTTAGTTCCAGCTTATATAATATTATACAAAACTTAACAAACTTCAAACTCTATTACTAAAATATACACCTTTTCTATAGAATTTTCATTACAAAAAATTATGAAAAATTAAATTCTTAGTTAAAAAAAGTACCGTTTTATGATGTAAATCATTAAATCATTAAATATACATAATTAAAGTCATAAATTGTATATTTTAAAGAATTTTGTTAACAAATTCTATGTATTCAAAAGATTTTAAAGAGTTTAAAAAAAAATAATAATTTTGAGCGTATGAGTAATATTAATTACGACTTATTTTAGACAATTGTAAATAACTCTAAAACCTCTACAGTTATTAAAGATCTTAAAGCCTCCATTTAAACACAACATTTTAGGGTTTCTAATAAATATTATTTTATAGTAAAAACCATATCTAAAATTATTGAAATCTAGGTTGAAAAACAAAGATTTTTATAAGATTTTATTTTTATAATTTGTTTTGGTCATTAACACTGAAACTATATTTTTCCTTAAGGTTTTTCCCCTTCAATGTTACAATTTGTAACCATAACTCATGTAACCCAACACCAGTTTGTAGCACTCCTACACCCTTAAAAAAACAGACCCTAAAATTACCTCCAAAAAAAAAAACAAACAAAATCTGCTTGAAAGCAATTAGGGTTTTGTTTTCATTCTTCATTGCCACGAAAGGTAAAAAATGAATTGGCACTTGTTCAGAGGGCAGATTTAGGTATAATTTGTTGTAATTGATGATTTGTTTAGATTTTCATCTTTAATGAAGCAACAGATTTCACGTAGCGTGAAAAAAATTCAACAAAAACATCAATAACAGCTACAAAAAAAGGTAACTACCAAAAAAAAACCACCCAAAGCAAAAGAAAAAATTAAACTAATTGTGGATACCAGTTTTGTTTTCTCACAACATTTTTAAACAAGAAAACAATACAAAAAAATATAATTTTACAAGCATTACATGGTTGTTTAAAAAAACCTGACAGCACAGTAAACACCACACATATTTTCACACACTTATACTAGTATTTTGTGCAAAAATCCTCTAAGATAAAATGATTAATGACATTTTTAAAGGTCCATTAAGTACTTTTTCATTTTAATGAAATAAATTGTTCCTTCCTGGCAGGGTTTTTTAAAAAAAATGTACTTGTATACTTGTACAGTAATGAGTGCAAGTAAAAAGGGTTGTGGAAAAAAATTAAATTAATAAAGAAAATTGAACATTTTAACACATTGCAGTGTAACAACAGCTGAATGTTATTTACTCATTTAAAATGTTATTAAACCATTTTTCACCCCTCCCCCCTTTCTCTCTCTCTCTCTCTCTCTTATAATTTAACAAGTATTAAAACAATAATTTATTATACATCCATCAATTTCATATTTTCTCAAAATTATATAAATTATTTTTGTTTAAAAACACTAGAGAAAAAATTTCAAAGAATAAGCGTAAAAAACATAATTTATTTTTATTTGGGGCAAAAAACTCAATATGATGGATTATATTTTGGGCCACAGTCAATTAAGTGTTTGATTGAATTTCAGCAATATTGCTGTTTTTTAAGGGGAGAAAATGATTGATATCACAGGGGTTTTATTAATAAATGGGTAATATTTGTAATGAATAAGTAATAAGTTTTGTACAAATATATTATATTTGATTATTATTCAAAAAAAATATAAAGTTCACCAGAGCGTATGATTTTTCTAGTGAAATATTATAAAATAATCATAAGCCTATATAAAATTTAGCAAAGTTTAAAGTTAAATTGAAAATAAATTTAATTATGTTTAAAAATGTTCTTTAATATTTAACAAAAAGTAAGTACTTAGAAAGAAAAAAAAATTAAGTTCAGAAAAACAGGTTTAAAATAAACAAGTAAGAGTGCCATATTCGGCTATGCCGAATCTTATATACCCTTCACCTTTGTTGTGGATGCATTACTTGCCTATTTTCAGCGTATATCATCCTAAATACATAAAGAAAACTTTTAAAAATTTTACATTTAATTGCTATTGCTATATTGTAGAAGTTACAAACGAAACAACAATCTTATATATACCCTTCTCAAAAACAACAACGCCAAACGAAACGAAAAACCAAAAAAAAAAAAAACAAAATACGCAAAGCAGTGAAACCAACTCACATCCAAACATACATATGTACGTTTTGTTGCTTTTTTGTGAAACACCAAAAAAAAAAAACAAAAACAAAATACACAAAGCATGAAGCCAACACACAATGAATCCAACACACATACGTTTTGTTGCTTTTTTGTCAAAGCATGCAATAAATTGCCTTTTGTTGATGAAATTTTCAGAGGTTCTCTCGGGTTTTTGCTCATATCTCCGTTATTTATGGACGGATTTTGCTGATTTTAAGATTTGGATCCCGATCTGGAGTCTTCAGAAAATTGATTTCAACAGACAGACAGACAGACGGACATGGCTTAATCGACTCCGCTATCTATAAGGATCCAGAATATATATACTTTATAGGGTCGGAAAATTATATTGTGGAAATTACAAACGGAATGACAAATTTATATATACCCTTCTCACGAAGGTGAAGGGTATAAAAATGCGAAAATTAGTCATAATATGAAGACAATTATTAACTATATAAAATTATAATGTTTAACTTATGATTTTTAATCATTTTGCTGCTAAATTTTATGCTTTAAAACAATTTTAAAGAGTTTACAAAAATTTTATTTTTAGCGTATGAGTAATATTAATTATGGCTTATTTTAAACAATTGTAAATAACTCAGAAACTAGAAGAAATATTAAAATACTTAAAGCCTTTATAGAAAGTCAACAGTTAAGGGTATCTATTAAATGTAATTTTATATTTAAACCCACATTTAAAATGGTCATAATGTAAGCTGAAAAACAAATATTTTTTTTTTTTAAGAATTTTTTTATTTTATAATTCGTTTAAGCTTTATAACTTTTTTATATGACAATACTGTTAATTCAACAGCTGTTGAAATAAAGAACTCTAATACAAACTTTTATTAAAAAGTTTTTGAAAAATTAAATTTTCTGTCCAAATTATGATGTTATATGAACTAAGTCATTAAGTATATAAATAATAATGCTTTATTTTTTATTTCCATGGATTTAGTTACTTAATTTTTTGTTTTAAAACAATTTTAAAGAGTTTACAAAAATTATATTTTGAGCGTATGAGTAATATTAATTAAGGCTTATTTTAAACAATTGTAAATAACTCAAAAACCACGTGAAATATTAAAGAACTTACAGCCTTTTTAGGAAGCAAACATTTAAGGGTATATTATAAATATTATTTAATATTAAAAACCACATTGAAAAATAATTATAATGTATGCTGAAAAACAAATATTTTTTTTAAGAATTTTTTATTTTTTAAAATTTGTTTAAGCTTTACGACATTTTTATATAACAATACTGTTAATTCAACAGCTGTTAAAATAAACAACTCTAAAACAAATTTTCTTAAAAAAAAATTTGAAATATTAAATTTTCAGTCCAAATTATAATGTTATATGAACTAAGTCATTAAGTATAAAGAAATAAAATGCTTAATTCCTTATTTCCATGCATTTAGTTGTCAAATTGTATGTTTAAAAACACTTTTAAAGAATTAAAAAAAATAATAATTTTCTGCGTATGAGTAATATTAATTATGGCTTATTTTAAGCAATTGTAAATAACTTAGAAACCAGTAAAAATATTTAAAAACTTAAGGACTTTATAGAAAGCAAACATTTAAGGGTTTCTAATAAATGTTATTTTATATTTAAACCCACATTGAAAAATAATTATTTTGTATGCTGAAAAACAAATATTTTTTTTAAGAATTTTTTATTTTATAATTTGTTTAAGCTTTACGACTTTTTTATATAACAATACTGTTAAAAAAAAACAACTCTAATACAAAATTTAATAAAAAAAAATTTTGAAAAATTAAATTTTCAGTCCAAATTTTGATGTTATATGTACTAAGTCATTAAGTATATATAAAAATAATGCTTAGTTTTTTATTTCTAAATTTCATGTTTTAAAACAATTTTAAAGAGTTTATAAAAATTAAATTTTTAGCGTATGAGTAATATTAATTATGGCTAATTTTAAACAATTGTAAATAACTCAAAAACCACTAGAATATTTAAGAACTTAAAGCCTTTTTAGAAAGCCAACATTTAAGGGTATATAATAAATGTTATTTTATAATTAAAATCACATTGAAAAATAATTATAATGTATGCTGAAAACAAATATTTTTATAAGAATTTTTTTTTTAGCTTTACGACTTTTTTATATAACTAAACAGCTGTTGAAAAAAAAACCACTCTAATACAAACTTTCATTAAAAAGTTTTTGAAAAATTAAATTTTCTGTCCAAATTATGATGTTACAAGAACTAAGTCATTAAGTATACAGAAATATAATGCTTAGTTTCTTATTTCTAGGCATTTTGTTGTTAAATTTTATGTTTTAAAACAATGTTAAAGAGTTTAAAAAAATTTTATTTTTAACGTATGAGTAATATTAATTATGGCTTATTTTAAACAATTGCAAATAACTCAGAAACCAGTAAAAATATTTAAGAACTTTAAACCTTTATAGAAAGCAAACATTTAAGGGTTTCTACTAAATGTAAATTTATATTTAAAATCACATTGAAAAATAATTATAATGTATGCTAAAAAAAAATATTTTTTTAAGAATTTTTATAATTTATTTTAAGTTTTACGACTTTTAAGAAACTTTACCAACTAAATAAAGATTTTTGTACATTTTGTAGCAAGCAATTAATATACAAAATTTTTTAACTCTCTGTTGCTTTTTCAATTTTGAATACAATACTTAATTTAATTTCATTGTGATCTTTTCCAAATTTAATAATGTCTATTAAAATTTAATAAAATGACACATCTTGACCGCTATTATCCAATCTAAATAAAACAAACCCTTAATAAAACAAACCTTTATTAAAAATGATAAAAATGACATGTGCAATTTATTACCCCCAGAAGGAGATGTTTAAACATAAATAAAATTTATCTTTAAAACAAAAATAATGTTGACAGACATGTTTTTAGCCCTAAAATTAAAAAAAGAGCAAAAATCTATTTGACCTTTTTTTTTTTGACAAAAAACTACCTTTTTTAAACAAACAATAAAACACGCCAGCCTAAATTATTTCCCTATTTAACAATATTGGTCGTAAATTTTAATAAATAAAATTTCAAATTAAAATATTGTTGTTTTATTTTAAGGCTAAAAAGATTTTCATGTTGGTTAAGGCTTGTTTTTAACAATAAATTAATCCAAAATAAACCCTATAAGAAATAAAATGTAAAACGCAGAAAAAAATATATTCAAATAAAATACTGCGTATATATATGTGTACAAATAAAACAAACAAATCAAATTAAAATCACAAATGATAGGATGCTTATATAAATGGCAAACAAACAACAGCTTCAGCTTTAGCAAAACCGTAACGGAAATAAAATTTAATTTACCGTTAGCATAACAAATATCCTGTCAACACAAAAAATGGCTTAACAAAATGGTAAAACGTCCTTTTTTCCAAACGATGTTGTTATTGTTATTGTGTGAAATAAATAAGAAGAAAAAAATATATACAAAATAAAACGAAATATTAAAAAATACTTTCTATAGACATAGTAGTACAACACACTAACAGCAAAATAGTATTTTACACACAAACATTCAATCTCTCACACACACACACATATATACTAACTCGTATATGAAGAGTTGCTTTACGCGAACATAACAAATGGTAACGGTACTAAACGAACCTTTACATTGATACTAGTGTTGTTGGGTGTTTGTTTGCTTGTTTGTTTTTATGTGAGTAAGAGCGGGAGAGGCTGGTTTGTGAAAATGTGCTCAATTGTATGAATGTTTGTTGTATAATGATATAGAAATAAACAGTGCAGAGCAAAACAATTAATTTAAAATAAAATTATACAGGGATTGTAAAGAAACTATTTATGCTTTTAGTTTTTTTCTACACTGCTATTTTCAATATATTGTATTGACTGCTTTCAGTATTTCATTTTATTCAATTTTTTTCCTCCCTACATATATTGTTGTATTGAATGATTTTGTTGGTCAAAAAAAAATATATATATAGAAAAACTAAAATGAAAAATGCGCTAAATGAAATTTGGTATGTGGCAAAACAAGAATACCAACAAAATGTTAATTTTATTTATTATTATTTGTTTTCGTTGGGTACGAATTTTTTTCACATGTTTTTCTCTTTTTTCTTGTTTTTTTGTTGAAGTAACAAAATTTAATTTAAATAAAAACTACTACTAGAAATGAACCAAAACAACATCGTTAGTATTGATATGAGCTACACAAAAAAAGAAGCATTAAATAATAAAAATGACACACCAACATTTTCTCATTTCAAACACAGATGGGAGAAAGAGCCCACTAGCAAAGTGCTCAGAAAACATGCGATAACATGCGATAAATCTGCCTAGATTCCAACTAAGAACCATTATCACCTGACTATACTTGAAAAATATTTATCATAACAATTAACGACGTTTGTAGTCACGACAAAGTTGTCTAAGCAATAGCACTAGCAATTTCATAACGAAGCTGTAATAATAAATGGAGACGTTACCTGATAATTTTATATCTTGACAACCATTTTGACGTTTATCTTGACAAAAACTTATCAGGTATAGATTGGCTGCTCGAAAGCTGCGTCCTTTATGCAACGACTCATTTAAAAGCTGTTACTATGAATAATAAGAAGAGATAACTACAAAACTTCTTCTCAGGTAGTAATTGAACATTATAAAGAGGTTTCCAACAAGTGGTGTTATTTTGAATCACCCGGTATTTCGGTAGCTGTCATTCTAAGCTTTTATTCTTTGACATTTGACAAGTAGAAACTACGCCATTACTAAAATGGAACGATACACGCTTCAACAATGCATTGAAATTAATAAAATTCACAACAAAAATGGTGAAAATCTTGCAGTCGCAGTTCGCAAAACTAAAGCATTTTTGGGTTGTCGTGAAGCACCTTGTCGGACCGCAATACAGAAATTGGTGGACAAATTCGAGCTATTGGGTCAAGTTAGTGATGTGAAGAATAAAACCCGTGCACGTCGCTCAAGCACAACTGAGAATATTGCTGCTGTAGCCCAAAGTGTTGAAGAAAACCCAGGTTTGTCCATTTCTCGTCGTTCTTTGGAATTGGGCATTCCACAAACGTCATTACACCGTATCTTATGGTCGGAGTTGGATGATATTGATCTGGACAACGTTTACTATCAACAAGACGGTGCTACATGCCACACAAGCAACGAAACCATTGCTCTTTTACGGGAAAAGTTTCCGGACCGTGTTGTCTCTCGAAGAGGCCACCGAGATCCTGTGATTTAACACCTTGCGACTTCTTCCTTTGGGGCCACGAGAATGATAAGGTCTACTCCAACAGCCCAGTGTTGATTCAAGACCTCAAAGACCACTTTGCGATTTGTTTATGGAAAATTTCATGAAAAGGATATGGTCCTGTAAGCGTGATGGGGTGACCATTTGGCTGATATAGTTTTTCATTATTAACTACCTTTTTAAAAAGGTGGCGCCTAAGAACAGCGATTGCTCACCAAAGCTTATGGTGAATATGTTCCATCGGTTTCAACTTGAGATGGTTTGTAATTTTAACACGGAAGACAAAGATAGCCCAGACCAGCCAAAAAAGTTTGAAGACCAAGAATTGGAGGCATTACTCCGTGAAGATTATTGTGGAACTCAACATGAGACTTGCAAAATCATTGGGAGCTACTCAATCAGTAAATTTCAAAACAGGATACATCCAAATGCAGAGAAATTTGGTATCATACACAGAGAAAACATATTCGTATATATAATTTGTTGGTTCTATAAACAGAAAATCTGTTTATAAAGAAGAATTTATGTTGTAGCAAATAAACTTTTGTTACCCTTTCTAAAATTTTGTTGCCACGACTGTAAATTTCGGTCACTAAGGTAGAATCATTCGATTTGCAATAAATTTGGTTGTCATCATGAATCTGTTTTCTCTGTGTGTACGAACTGAAGCCGAGATAACTTGAAAAATGATTTTGCATGTTCGAAATGATGAATGAATCATTTTAGTGTCGGTAATGACTTCTCTCGATTTATATCGAGCTTTCTCAGAGATCGCACTATACGAGTTGTTGTAGATGGGATCTCATCAAATGAGTTCAAGATTAATTCAGGGCTACTGCAAGGCTCCGTTCTTTCTCCTACTATATTCCTTATTTTTCTAAATGACCTTCTAAGTCAAACTTCTAACCCTATCTATTCTTTTGCAGATGACAGCAACATTTGCTATTTATATTCATTCAACTATAGGCCAAGCCTTTCGGAGATTGGGACAATGTGGCAAAACATACACTTAACCAAGATCTTGTGACAATCTCTGAATGGGGTTATGCGAACAGAGTCAATTTTAGTGCACGTAAGACTCAATGTTGTATGTTAACATATAAATGCACGATCAGTTGCTTCATCTGTTTCTATGGGTGGTCTAAATATTAAGGAATCAGAAGCTCTGAGAATTCAGTGTGATGTTCGCTGGACAAAACACATTTTTCAAGTGTCGAGATAAGCATTCAAGTGCCTCGGTTTTCTAAGACGGTGTAAGAAATACTTCACTTCATTTGATCTCCTTACTATTTACACCACTTATATCCGACCCAAAATGGAATACAACTTTCATGTATGGGCCGGTGCTTCGAAGTCTGTGACAGTAGGATATCCAGCTATATTGACTCACTGGAACATCGTCGCAACGTGGGTTGTGTTTCACTGTTCTATCGATACTACAACGGAATGTGTTCTGATGAAATTAGGGAACTTGTTCCCGATACCCGTAGGGGCTCATCTATTCGTGATCGATTGGTCAGTGGATCGCACAACACACTACAGAGAAAATTCGTTTTTTAGCCGTACCGTCCGTACCGTTCCTGTCGAAGTATTTCCTGTCCCTTTCAATGTAGGAAAATTCAAATCAAATGTCCACAAACACTACTCCCTCTATCCTCCTTCCCATAACCTATTTTCCTAGTTCCAACACAATGCATTGCATGAGTACGGGTCATCCCCTGAGTGCTGGTCCAAGAAAAAAAAGCTGAAATCTTACCAGACCAGGCATTAAACCGTAATATTCCATCATGACAACGCTCTTCAATATGTTCCAATATCTGTTAAAAACTGTTTAGAAAGAAGTTTTGCCTCAACCGCCTTTTAGTCCAGACTTTACCTTGTCCGACTACTATTTGTTTCGATCGAAGCAGAACGCTCTCTCTGGGGCACGCTTTACTTGAGAACAAAGTACCCAAAATTGCCTAAAAATATGAGTAGTTTGAAGCGAGCATTTTCTGAAAAATGCTCACAATATGCCGCCAGACATGAACCGTAATATTCCATCATGACAATACACGGCCTCATGTTGTTCAAAAGTATGTAGAAATATGTGGTTGAAAAGTTTTGCCTCACCCGCTTTACAGTCCAGACTTCACCCCGTCCGTCTATTATTTGTTTCGATCGATGTAGAACGCTCTCTCTGTGATACGCTTCACTTTGGAACAGATTATCCGATATTGGCTTGATTCGTCCTTGGCCTCAAAAGATGTGAACTGCACATCTGGCTCGGAATTCATATGTTCATATTATATTGAACAAATGGTTCAAAATAAAAGCTAAAAATTTAAAAAAAATGCCCGCAGTTTTAAGTCAATATAAGTGCAGTTCTGTAATTCTTTTTATAACAAAGGTATTATACATTGACACATTGTAGGTCCCACTCTAATTAATTGTATTTTTTTAAACTGCCTTTTAACTATGTATGTGTATTCCAAGTTTTGTTTAAATCAAATTATTTATTTACTTACTTACTATGTAGTGTATTCTAAAGATCCCCCTAAACTACACTTTTCATCATTTGTCCTTTATTTGCATTTAGTACACAATTTTTACTGATGTTTTCTCCCCCATTTGTTACATTTCTTTTACAAGGACTTTTATTATTAAGAAAAACAACAACAATAAATGAAAACTACTCTATTTGCAATGAGATTGTAGTATAAACAACAACTACAACAACTAAAGCTGAAAAATAATAACACTGGCAAAAAATTACCCAAAAAAAAAGAAAAACAATAACAACACATAAGTAAAAAATTGGAGGGATTGCATTGTTTTGCATGTAAATTTGTAGTGGTGTTGTTGTCGAAAAGGGTTTATTTGTTTTGTTGTTTTCATTTTTTTACATACTCGTCGTACCTAGTCGTTTTGTCACTTGTTATTGTTGTTGCTTGTTGTAGCAAGTCGTGTAGTATTATTAGTTTGTTTTGTGTTGGTTGCTGTAAACATACAAAGCGACATGCATGCATAAATATTAATGGTAGGGTGAGGAGGGTGAGTAAAGAGCCTAAGCCAGTATTGTGTTTACTCAGAGCAAGAGTTAAGAAATAAGAAAAGATGCCTACAGAGTAGAGTTATGTTTGTGTTTACATTTTGTTATTGTTTGCCATATTAACACATAGAAGGGATCACACCTTTGTCACTCAAATTGAGTTGACATGTTATAACAACAGCAAAAGCTTACAAACGAGTAATAAACAATCTATTTTTAAAATCATCAAACTAAAAAACATTTACAAAAAGATGGAAAAAACTAAAATAGTCTTAAGAGATTTTCAAACAAACATCACATACTTACTATACCAACACTCAACCTCAAACAAAATTTCATTTATTTTAAAAATCTTCCCAAAACCCCTAAAAATTCTTGTCACGTCTTAATGGTAAATATTAACTAACACACCCCCAAAAAAAAAAGAAAATTGTAACAAAAGAAACATTACACCAACAATTTTCTACACCCTTAACACGACATAAGGGAATTAAACGAATGCTACTTTCGACATACAGATTTTTCTATGTTAAACTTCAATTACAATTGTAGGTTCTTGTTTTGTTAATGGAAAATAATAGACTTTGGGGATTTAGTCAAACAGTTTCAACAATGCTACAAACAAGCTAAATTTTGTATAGTTACTTTAAATTGTTAACAGTTAGGAGTTTTGAAATTGGATATCTTATAAAATCTTAACGAAATATGGTTATTTAGTTGAAGGGTGGGCTGCTAAACTTTGTTTTCTTAATAAATTCAAATTGTTTTTAATAAAGTAATCTTTTGAGCAGCTTTTTTTGTTAATAAACATTATCATAAGTTTATATTAAACAGACTTTAAAGCTTTATTATGCTTAATCAATGCAAAATTCTATACCCCAAACAACTTGGGTGATCATAAATAATTTAATAATATATACCTTAAAAATAAAACCAGCAAACAAAATATTTTTAAAACGTATATTGTATATTTATTCAAAGTATTGGCCATTGTAAACTATGACCTTTTTCCATCTCTTTGGCAACAAATGGATTCTGAACCAAAAGAACTACCCATTTTTTGAGGCCAAGAACGAAACAATCTAATTTCGAATACTCTAAGGCGAAGCTTTTCCTTGAGAGAGCGTTCTGCATAGAGCAAAACAATTAGTATTCGGACGGGCCAAGGTTTAGACCAATGGTGCCCAAGCCCTATACTCTTCGTGCTCATTTGTTTTTGTAAATGCTCTTAGCTATAGGCTGTGTGTTTCTATACTCAATGGAGCACTCAGCACTAGCAATCGTCACTGTCTACACGCAAGTGCAAAGCAACAACACTTTCGTATGCTTTGCTGGTAAACATTGACGATAGCGATTATCAATGTAGATTTTGTTTTTGTTTATCGTATGGTATTGTTTAAAAAAGTGTGTATTTTATTCTTTATTCTTTGTATGTTTTGGTTTTTACAACAAAAAAAATTGCATAAAAATTAGTTTTTCTTTAAATGTATTGGTGTTTGCTCTTCCATAAGGAACTTTTGGGCACCCCTGGTTTAGACAATAAGGTGAGTGAAGCAAAACTTCCCAACCACGTTGTCATGATGGAATATTATGGTTTCATGTCTGGGCGCATAATCTGGTCGTTTTTCGGCCAAATCTCTCTTTAAACGAATCAGGTGCGTTTGGTACCAGTTGTGATGTGTTAGCAGCTCATTATATATAGGACTCTTTTGCTTCCACCAAATACAGAGAACCTTAGCCATGGATATTTGGAATTGGTGTCGATTTGGCTGGTTGGCAGGGCTTCATATACGATCTCTTACGCTTCGGGTTATCGTAATGAATCCATTTTTCATTGCAACTAATAATTCGATCTTCTTGGTCTCTAAGTTTTGATTCGTATGGTACCTTTTGTATGAATGCTGCTGATCGCAAACGTTTGAAATTGCTGATTAAGTATCTTCCAATGATTTTGAAAGCTCTTGTGGGAAGATTTGCCTCACCCGCCTTATAGTCCAGACTTTACCCCATCCGACTATTATTTCTTTCGATCCATTCAGAACGCTCTCTCTGGGATACGCTTCACTTTGGAACAGAATATCCGATATTTCCCTGATTTTGGATGAATGCTGCTGCTCGCAAACATTTGAAAAAAAAACTAAAGTTTTCCTTACTTTACAGGAGAAGGAAACAACTTAATAAAACTTAAAGTTTTGTCGTTCTAATTTTTTTTTAACACAGATTTTTATGAAGGTCTTCATCCAATTCAATGTTATGGCATTTTATACATACACCCAATATTTTTTTTAAAATTATCCTTCAGCTTTTTATTTCCCACTTCAAGTATAACTTTTGTAAATAAAATAAACTTTTTACTTAAAATCGCAAAACATTTGTTTATGGTCAAGTAGTCATTAAAATTTAATAAATTAATTTGAAAAAATTTATAGATATTTTTTAAAAATAGTTACAAATATTAACCTTTTCTTCAGTTATAAAATAAAAAAATTTTTAAATAAAAAAATTTTAAATTTTTTTTAATATTTAATATTTTGTCTTTAAATTTAGATAAAATATTAAGAAATATTTATTTATATTTTTTTTAATTTCACTTTAAATATTTGTTTACTGGGTTATATGTATACACTTACCTGTTAAGTACTGTATAACTAAATGTATGCTGGCTTATCACACTGTTCTCTCCCCTTTCCACTATCTCTCTCTCTCACACTTGTATTACACAACATTCTGCTTTACCACATTTTAACTAATCAAACCAGGACGCAGGTGGTTTAAAAATTTCTAAATTGGAAAAGTTTAATTTTTTACATCATATTTTTACTCTTTTTATCAAACAAAATCACAAAAAAAAACAAAGTTCTAAAGTTTGTATGTTTTATTTAACAATATTTTAATTAATATCGATGGTAGTGATGATTCGGAAGAAAAAAGTATACTGAAAGAATGAGGAATATGAAAGTGAAAAGAGAGTCTGTCTTTTTGGAATAAGTACTTAAAGAAGAGAGCAACAAAGCAAAATATAAAAAAGTAACAGCAACTAGGTACTACTTATAAGTTTAAATTAAATTATTACAGGCATAACACAGTATTACAATTAAATTGTAAATAAATTTAATAATAAAATAAAGTAAATAAAATTAAACATTAACTGTCTGATAAAAACCATTGATCTAGAAAAAGAAAGAAAGTAAACAAAAGTATGTTAAATTTTCATAAAATATATGAATTTGTCATTACTTTAGTTCAATTTTTCAAATTTAATTTAAAATTTTTTTAATATCATACAAAAATTAAAAAAAGAAAATTATAAAATTTTAAGAATTTAAGAATTTATAAATGAATTTTTTTATTTACTTTTGCCATATTTATTTTACAAACATAACTAACATCATTTACCAAACTTTTCTCTACAATAATATGTATTTAGCAATTTAATTTCAATAAAATATTAAATAAATATATTTTAAGTAAATATTTATAAACAAAAAACCTCAAATGCCCAAAAAAAAACTAACATAATCAAGCATTTAAATAAATTTGTATACAATAAATTTACTATATAAATACAGAACTTAAACAAATATGAATATTTAATAAGTAATAATAATAAAAATAAAATAAAAACTAAAAAAAAACTTAAGTAAACATTAAAATCAATTAGGTAGAGCTAAAAGTTTAAGTAATTTAACATATACATATATACAAAATAAACAATACTGCATTACAAAAAAACTCTTTGATCAAATTAATTACTTGTATTGTGCTCTTAGTTTCAAGTATTTATGTTTGTAACAGGGAGTATGTAACCACCTCTCTCTCTTGCTCTCTTACTTTTACACACATTACAAACATCAATATTGTGTATGTTTGTGATTGTTTACTTTTTGCATATGCCTCAATGACTTAAACACTTTCGTTTTTTTGTTGTTGTTTTGATTTCATTTGTTTACATTTCTTTGTTTTTGTTTTTTTTTACATTCATACGGGACACTTTTTTATTTGCAGGTATTTATATTCAAGTCAGGGTTGTATAATATCGTATTAAGTATTGTATTTTTTTAGTGCCAGGTTGCAATTAACCCGTTAATACTTGTTTACATTGATTAAAAGTAAAAAATTTATGAAAAGTTATGAATAATAATTTTTAAACTTGGGTTTGAATGACAATTTTTATCAATTTTATAAATCATTAAAAATATGAAAAAAAAGATCTAAATGAAAGTTTACCGATTTTCTTTCAGCTTTTTTATTGGCTGGAAATATGAAATTTCTTTAAAATTTAAATGAATTATAAAATAAACAAATATACAAGAGCACGTTTAAATTCAAAAAGCAAAATTACAAAACATAAGAAATACACAGAATTCATTCCAAATATAAGAACTATGAAAAATAATAATTGTTAAGTTTTTTTTAAATTATCAAAAAAAAAAATTACTAGATTTAAGAAATATTCTATTTTAAATAAATAAATTAAAAAATATTATCAAAATTTATTAGTTTCATAAATAAAGTTAAGTTCAAATTTATTACATTACTCTTTAGAATTTAGAAGTATTAACACTAAGTTTCAAAAATAGGAAAATTAATTGTTGCTAATGGGTTTAGTTGCAAAATTAAAGTTTCGTTAAATTTTTGTTAATGCTCAAATCTATTTTTTTATAAATATGTTTAATATACATTAAGCATATTTAACGAATCTAGTAAAAACTTTTGTTTAGTACTTTTCACTCAACAAATGAAGTTTCGTTAAGTTTTTTAAATTGTTAAAAATTTTAAATTTCCTTGTAATTCAAAAGACTTTATTTTAAGTTTAACAAATATGGAAATAAATATCTCTATAGAATGTTTTGCTAAAAAAATTTAAGTTTCGTTAAGTTTTCAAAAAAGATAAAATATTATATTTGTCTATATTTCGATAGTATATAATTAATATTAAATGTTTGTAGCGAAATCATTTTTTAGGTATGTCTAGTTTTAAAAATAAAGTTTCGTTAAGTTTTTTAAGTTGCAAAAAATTCAAAATTTCTTCAAAGTTAAAAAGACATTATTCTATGTTTAACAATTATGGAAAAAAATTATTTTTTAAAAGTATCGTTAAAAAAATAAAATTTCGTTAACTTTTTTAAAATGCTAAAAATTTTAAATTTCTTTGTAAATATAAACACTTTATATTAAGTTTAACAAATAAGGAAAAAAAATTCTCTAAGAAAGTTTCTTTAAAAAAAAAATATATTTTTTTAAAACTTCGTTAAAAAATTTTTTTTAAAGAAACTTTCTTAGAGAGTTTTTTTCCTTTTATGTTAAACTTAATATAAAGTGTTTATAATGCAATATATTTCAATAGTATATTATTAATCTATATCTATATAAATATATAAATGTCTTTGTAAGTTTGTTTGTTTATTTGTTTGTTTGTTTGAGCATCACGCCTAAACGGCTGAATCGATTTTATTGAAATTTGGAACGTAGATAGATCCTTACATGGAAGCATCAATAGGCTATAACTTTTTTCAATACTTGGACCAGAAAGGGATAAACAGGGGGAAAACCGGTAAAATTGGTACCTTAGTTCTTAAACAATAAATACTAAACGGACGAAACGATTTTATTGAAATTTCCAACATAGACTACGACAGGGGTAGCGAAGCGCACCGGGTCAAGCTAGTAAATATATAAATGTCTTTGTAAGTTTGTTTGTTTGTTTGAGCATCACGCCTAAACGGCTGAACTGATTTTATTGAAATTTGGAACTTAGATAGATCCTTACTTGAAAGCGTCAATAGGCTATGACTTTTTTTATACTTGGACCAGAAAGGGATAAACAGGGGGAAAACAGATTTTTTTTAATAAAATCCTTACATATTTTTCTTACTACGACAGGGGTAGCGAAGCGCACCGGGTCAAGCTAGTAGTAAATATATATATCGAAACCTTTTCTTAGGTATGTCTAGTTTTAAAAATAAAGTTTCGTTAAGTTTTTTAAGTTGCAAAAAATTCAAAATTTCTTCAAAGTTAAAAAGACTTTATTATATGTTTAACAATTATGAAAAAAAATAATTTTTTAATAGTTTCGTTAAAAAAATAAAATTTCGTTATGTTTTTTTAACGACCAAAAATTCAAAAATTCTTTGCATTTAATAAGAAGTTATTGTAAGTTTAACTAATATAGAAACTATTCCTTTCTCATGATTTTATTTTAGAAAATAAAGTTTCGTTAAGTTTTTAAAATTGTCAAAATTAAAAATTATTATTATATTTCAAAAGCAAATTATTTATGCTAAACGATTATGAAAACAAATTTGTTCACATATTTGTAGTTTAGAAAATAAAGTTTCGTTAAGTTTTTAAAATTTTCAAAATCAACTTTTTTTGCTATATTTCAAAAGAAAATTATTTATGCTAAACGATTATGAAAACAAATATATTCAAATATTTTTAGTTTAGAAAATAAAGTTTCGTTAAGTTTTTAAAATTTTCAAAATCAAAATGTTTTGCTGTATTTCAGAAGCAAATTATTTATGCTAAACGTTTATGAAAACAAATTTATTTAAATATTTTTAGTTCAGAAAATAAAGTTTCGTTAAGTTATTAAAATTTTCAAAATCAAAATTTTTTGCTGTATTTCAAAAGTAAATTATTTATGCTAAACGATTATGAAAACAAATTAATTCAAATACATTTAGTTTAGAAAATAAAGTTTCGTTAAGTTTTCAAAATCTTAAAAATTTTAAATAGATCTTGGTTTTAATAGTATTTAATCTATGCTAGTTTTATTTATAACAATTTTCATTTAATTAGCTTGAATTTAGAAATTAAAGTTTCGTTAAATTTTAAAAATTTCAGAAATCAATTTTTTTTAATATTTCAAAAGTACTTTATTTGGGCTAAACAAACATATTAACAACTTTACTCATATACGTTTGTTTTAGCAAAAAAAGTTTCGTTAAATTTTAAAATTGTGCAAAACTTAAAAAAAAAAATCTTACTTTCATTAGAGTCTAATTCAAGCTAAACGAATTTAAAAACATTTCGAGTAAATTTGTATTAGTTTCAAAAATAATGTTTCGTTAAGTTTTTCTAAAGTTCATTAATTAAAAATGTTCGATTGAAAATTAAGAAATTTCCAAGGAATTTAACTAATAATCTATTTAATTTTAATAAAACTTTTTACATTCATATCATTTATCACACAAAGAACTCAACTTTCCATCTCTGTGTACCACTATCCCGTTAACTTTATACTCTTAATTGCATGAGGCTCTCAGCAACAACAACAATACAAACATTCCCAAACTAGTGTTTGTTTGTTTGCCGTTATTGTTGATATTGTTATTGTTGTTATCGTTGTTGTAGCTGTTGAGTTTTATATAGTGTATGAAAATAAATAAAGTAACAAAAAGTAAACAAGTACGTGATTAATTTTACGCCATTTTATTGAACCTTCAATACACATTCATACATACATATGTAAACAAACACATAGGTAAATGCAGGCAAACATTCATACATGAAGTTTGCATACATATGTATGTATGTTTAAAGCAGCCATGGTATGCAAATGTTTGTGTGCTCATGCATACTCATGCATTTAAAATATTGTCGCCTGCGGCCAGCTGTGTGTGTGTGTAGAGAATGAAAATATGGAGGGTTGCGGTTGTTTAAAGCAAACAAAAAATAGTCCAAATATTGCCTTAAAAACTCTTTCATTTTAATTTGCTCTGGTTTGCATCAGGTGTATAATCAACCAGAACAAAGATAAAACGTGGACTAACATGGGTGTGAGTGTGATTGTTTAAACACAATTACACTGAACAATTTATTTGTTTAAGCAAACAAAAGAATTTCCGGGAAACAAAACAAAAACTTGATTACAAAATTTAAATGAAATAAATGAAAAACTAAATTAATTAATAAAACTACATCAGAATTTCTTGCATTTTAAGCAATATTTCTAGTTTTTTTTTAAACAAAAATGTTAAGTGTACTTATTTTGGCACTATTTTTTATACAATGTAAACATTTGCAGGTACTAAAACTTTATGTATGTGTTTCAACCAATATTGCCTTGTCTGTTGATTTATGAGTAAAAACATATGCAACATGTACTAGTTAGATGTTGTTACTCACCATGTAAATGTCTTGATATTTGCAAACACTTCTTCACTACTCTCACAACAATGTAACTGACTGTGAAGGTTTTGTTACAATACAACACGAGAGCAGGCGGGTTCTGTATACATATATATAGCTTATAAATTATTTATATTTTTTTGTTAATAAAAGCATTGGATTAATTGTTAAATGCCCTTAAAACAGACAGACGAGGTAGCTGTTGAAATCATTTAATATCAAGTGAAATGAAATATGAGTATTTGTACTCCCTCAAATGTGTAAGGTTTTTTTTATTACATGCTCTACATATTTCACATAAATAAAACCAAACACTTACATCCAACTACATACATCCTTTCTACAGAAAGTAATAAAAAAAATGAAAATAAAAAATATGTATTTATGTATGTACTCTCGTATGTGAAAAAACACATAAATATTTTCAGCAGGTATCTGACATTTATAAACGTTTTGTCATTTCATTACTTTTTCTCTGCTTTTCAACAGCAACAACAAAATGTATTGTGCAATATGAGTATGTTGTAGTTTAATTGAACTTTATATAAATTGAGTTAAATTAATGGAATATATTAATTGTTGTGTTGAAGCTTTACTGCTTTGTACTCTTAAATTATATTTAAATTAAATATAACCCACGTTTTTTATCATTCACTACAATGTAGTATAGTTCACTTGCAAAAACATTTTTAACAGTTTTCTCAGGTTATTAAAATAGTTTATTCTTTAACTAAGTTAGAAATCTTGTCTAGTCTGTTTAATTGAAAAAAAAATAAAGTTTAATACTCGGTAGAATTGTTTTCATAACTATGCGTGATATTAAATATTAATCATACGTCTACAACAAGAACTATTTCACAAATTATAAACAGCGGGGCGTATGAGTGTTAATGATTACAATATATATATATATAAAGTATACACCACATGTTAAAGCCTTACTGGCCTACCTAAATAAAAGCGTAAGGCGGAACGTTTCTTTACGCTTAGCTTTAACGCTGAAATGTCATACCTAAATAAAAGCGCCAACGCTACGTCAAACAATAAAAACAAGGTTATCAAAAAAATTAATATAACAACCCGGATTATTTAAAAAATAAAGTACATTGCAGTATTGGTGTTTCTGATTTTTGTTTCGTGATTTATAAACTAAAATTTTATCAAAGAAACTAAATATTAAAGTTTAAAAAATGTGTTTCTTGCATATTTGTTTCTCCTTTTGTATGTATGTGTTTACATTTGTTGTGTTTTGCAACTAACTTCACTATTAAACGCGCTGTCAAAATCGGATTTTCCAATTGCAAAGCGTTGCCGTCGCGTTATTTCGGTATGCTGCATACAAATTGTATGGGCATGAGAATTTTTGACAAGTAAAAAACGCCTTACGCTCCAATTTAGGTATGCGGGTTAGGGAGTAAAAACGAGCAAACTTAAAGAAAAATGTCCGCCAAAGAGACAACAAATACTATAGTAAAAATTCGTGCTATAGGAGAGACTTTTCTTTAGAATAATGTCTTTGGAAGACACTTTTCTTTGGAAAACACTTTTCTTTAGAATAGTGTCTTTGGAAGACACTTTTGTTTTGAGAGATTTTTAAAATTTAACGAAACTTTATTTTATAAATTTAAACTAATTAAATAAAAATTTGTATAAATTAAATTAGCATAGATTAAATACTATTAAAACCAGGATCTATTGGAAAATTTTGATAATTTTGAAAACTTAACGAAACTTTATTTTCTAAACTAAAAGTACTAAAATAAATTTGTTTTCATAATCGTTTAGCATAAATAATTTTCTTCTGAAATACAGTAAAAAATTTTGATTTTGATAATTTTAAAAACTTAACGAAACTTTATTTTCTAAACTAAAAGTAATAAAATAAATTTGTTTTCATAATCGTTTAGCATAAATAATTTGCTTCTGAAATACAGCAAAAAATTTTAATTTTGAAAATTTTAAAAACTTAACGAAACCTTATTTTCTGAACTAAAAATATTTAAATAAATTTGTTTTAATAATCGTTTAGCATAAATAATTTACTTTTGAAATATAGTAATAATTTTTAATTTTGACAATTTTAAAAACTTAACGAAACTTTATTTTCTAAACTAAAAATATGTGAATAAATTTGTTATCATAATCGTTCAGCATAAATAATTTTCTTTTGAAATAATAGTAACAATTTTTAATTTTGATAATTTTAAAAACTTAACGAAACTTTATTTTCTAAACTAAAAGTACTAAAATAAATTTGTTTTCATAATCGTTTGGCATAAATAATTTGCTTCTGAAATACAGCAAAAAATTTTGATTTTGAAAATTTTAAAAACTTAACGAAACTTTATTTTCTGAACTAAAAATATTTAAATAAATTTATTTTCATACTCGTTTAGTATGAGTAATTTACTTTTAAAATAGAGAAAAAACTTTAAATTTTGACAATTTCAATAACTTAACGAAACTTTATTTTCTAAACTACAAATATGTGAACAAATTCGTTTTCATAATCGTTTAGCATAAATAATTTACTTTTGAAATAATAGTAATAATTTTTAATTTTGACAATTTTAAAAACTTAACGAAACTTTATATTCTAAAATAAACTCATGAGAAAGGAATAGTTTCTATATTAGTTAAACTTACAATATTTTCTTATGGAATTTAAAAAATTTTCGAGTTTTTGTTGTTTAAAAAAACTTAACGAAATTTTATTTTTTTAACGAAACTTTTAAAAAATAATTTTTTTCCATAATTGTAAGACATGGAATAATGTCTTTTTAACTATGAAGAAATTTTGATTTTTTTGCAATGTAAAAAACTTAACGAAACTTTATTTTTAAAACTAGACATACCTAACAAAAGGTTTCGCTATATATATTTACTATTAATAATATACTATTGAAATATATTTCATTATAAACACTTTATATTAAGTTTAAAAAAAAGGAAAAAAATTCTCTAAAACAATTCATTAAAACAATTTTTTTTAACGAAGTTTTCAAAAAAAAATTTTTTGTTATAGAAACTTTTTTAGAGAATTTTTGTTCCTTATATGTTTAACTTAATATAAAGTGTTTATAATTACAAAGAAACATAAAATTTTTGGCAATTTAAAAAACTTAACGAAAATTTATTTTTTTAACGAAACTTTTAAAACATTATTTTTTCATAATTGTAAAACATAGAGTAATGTCTTTTGAGCTTTAAATAAATTTTTAATTTTGTGCAATTTAAAAAACTTAACGAAACTGTACTTGTCTTTGGAAGACACTTTTCTATAGATCAGTGTCTTTGGAAGACACTTTTCTATAGATCAGTGTCTTTGGAAGACACTTTTCTTTAGAATAGTGTCTTTGTAAGACACTTTAGCAAGTAGTTTTATAAATTCTTGGAAAATCTCTTATTAATTTTTGTATTTTATTTCTCTTACACTTTAACAACAAATTCATCTTGAGCACATGTAATTTACACCATTTTATTGAAATCTTGTTGGAATTACTCAGTTAACTGAGTTAAAACGGCAACAAAACAACAGAATGAAACAAAATTGCACATCAAATTTAAATCCAAATCAAATCATCATCATAATGTTGTTAAAATCTTGAACAAACAAGTCGTATTCATAATCAAGCCATTTAAACACAAAACAAACAACAAAAAAATTAGAAATAAAAATAGAACATAAAACTCTAACGAATCTAAGAAAAATATATATACAGCTAAGATGATGGTGAAGGCAATGATATAAGAAGAGAGGGGGGGGGGGGGGGTGGGTGTAAAGTAAAAAACATAAGACGTGCCTTAGCAGTAATAGAAGAGTCTGAAAATCCATCAGCAACTACAACGTAGTAGTAAAAGTCACATCAACTGCCAACAAGCTGAATTAAAAAAAAAAAAAACTTTTTATTAAAGACATGAAACAGCTCCTGTGTCAAAGAGAGTGAATGTAGGTTTGGGTATAAGTTTTTTTTTCCAGATTTTTAGTTTTAGTACTTGGCTTTAAATAAATGTCAATTCTTTAAGACGTATTTTAAAACAGTTGACGTCTTTAAAATCTTTTGGTTTCTCTCCTTTTGTTTCCTCTCCTCTTCCTTTGCCATTGACCTAACTTCATTCTCTAGAGTTTGTTGTTATTATACCCTTCATCATGAGTGGCTAGGGTATATACACAGTTTGTTATTTCGTTTGTAATGTCCACATTTTTCATTTTCTATCTCATAAAGTGTATATTATAGCGGAGTCGGTATATATATGTCCGTCTGTCTGTTTAAATCTACTTACATGATTGATACATTAATATAACCGCTATAATCCAACTTAAGTTCATAGAAATATCTTATTTATCTCCTGTTTTTCCCGAAATTATTATTTCACCAATTTTTTTTCCAAAAAAATTTTTTTTCGTCCAAAATTTTTTTTTACCAAAAATTTTTCACCAAATTTTTTTTTTCACCAAAATTTTTTTTTAAATATTTATCTTATAGTTTTTTTTTGATGAAACTTAGTTTAAAACAGAGAAAATCGGCCAACAAAACCGCGACTAATTCAATTTTTTCCCCAGTTTTTCTCGAAATTATTATTTCAAAAATTTTTTTTTCACCAAATATTTTTTTCAGTTATATTTTTTTTAATATTTATCTAAAAGTTTTTTTGATGAAACTTAGTTTGCTGCTTAAAACCGATAAAATCGGCCAACAAATGTCTTAGATATAAGCAAAAATCGCGACTAACTCGATATTTTCCCCAGTTTTTCTCGAAATTATTATTTCACCAATTTTTTTTCAATAAAATTATTTTTTCATCCAAAATTTTTTTTTCACCAAATTTTTTTCACCAAAAATTTTTTTTCACCAACATTTTTTTTAGTATTTATCTTAAAGTTTATTTTGATGAAACTTAGTTTGCTGCTTAAAACCTAGAAAATCGGCCAACAAAACCGCGACTAACTCGATTTTTTCCCCAGTTTTTCTCGAAATTATTATTTCAACAATTTCATTTCAATAAAATTATTATTTCACCAATTTTTTTTCAATAAAATTATTTTTTCATCCAAAATTTTTTTTCACCAAATTTTTTTTTTTTCACCAAAATTTTTTTCAACAAATTTTTTTTTTCACCAAAATTTTTTTTTAATATTTATCTTAAAGTTTATTTTGAACAGAGAAAATTGGCCAACAAAACCGCGACTAAATAAATTTTTTCCCCAGTTTTTCTCGAAATTATTATTTCAACAATTTTTTTTCAATAAAATTATTTTTTCATTCAAAATTTTTTTTCACCAAATTTTTTTTTTCACCAAAATTTTTTTTATATTTATTTTTTTTTTTTTTTGATGAAACTTAGTTTGCTGCTTAAAAGTGAGAAAATCGGCCAACAAATGTCTAGATATAAGCAAAAAATCGCGAATAACTCGATTTTTTCCCCAGTTTTCCTCGAAATTTTTATTTCACCAATTTTTTTTCAATAATATTATTTTTTCATCCAAAATTTTTTTTTCACCAAATTTTTTTTTTTTCACCAAAATTTTTTTCAACAAATTTTTTTTTTTCACCAAAATTTTTTTTTAATATTTATCTTAAAGTTTATTTTGAACAGAGAAAATTGGCCAACAAAACCGCGACTAAATAAATTTTTTCCCCAGTTTTTCTCGAAATTATTATTTCAACAATTTTTTTTCAATAAAATTATTTTTTCATTCAAAATTTTTTTTCACCAAATTTTTTTTTTCACCAAAATTTTTTTTATATTTATTTTTTTTTTTTTTTGATGAAACTTAGTTTGCTGCTTAAAAGTGAGAAAATCGGCCAACAAATGTCTAGATATAAGCAAAAAATCGCGAATAACTCGATTTTTTCCCCAGTTTTCCTCGAAATTTTTATTTCACCAATTTTTTTTTCAATAATATTATTTTTTCATCCAAAATTTTTTTTTCACCAAATTTTTTTTTTTCACAAAACTTTTTGCACCTAAATTTTTTTTCACAAAATTTTTTTCACCAAATTTTTTTTTCCACCAAAATTTTTTTAATATTTGTCTTTAATCAGCCAACAAAACCACGACTAACTCGATTTTTTCCCCATTTTTTCTCGAAATTATTATTTCACCAATTTTGTTTTCACCAAATTTTTTTTCACCTAAATTTGTTTAAATATTTATCTTAAAGTTTATTTTGATGAAACTTAGTTTGCTGCTTAAAACTGAGAAAATCGGCCAACAAATGTCTTAGATATAAGCAAAAAATCGCGACTAACTCGATTTTTCCCCCAGTTTTCATCGAAATTATTATTTCACCAAAATTTTTTTCACCAAATTTTTTTTTCACCTAAAATTGATTTTAAAATTTATCTTCATGTATACTTTGGTAACTACCTAGATTTTGTCTCCTGTTTTTCCCGAAATTCAAAAATTTTTTTTTTCAACAAAATTTTTTCACCAATTTTTTTTTCACCAAAATTTTTTTCTTCTAATTTTTTTTTTTAACCAAAATTAGTTTGCTGCTGTGAAACCTACTTTCTTCCAGTTTTTCTCGAAATTATTTTTCCACCTAAATTTTTTTTACCAAATTTTTTTTCACCAAATTTTTTTCTCAACAATTTTTCTTTTTTCACCAAATATTGTTTTCAATACTTTGATGAAGGGTATATAAGATTCGACACAGCCGAATAGAGCTCGCATACTTGTTGTAGTGAAAGTTGTTATTATTTTTTGTTTAGTTTTTAAGTAAGTACTTTGTAATTGAACACATTAGAGCATTTATTGTTTTTGTTTTAACATGATTTTTTGTTAAACTGGCGGGGGGTCTTTTCAGTTTTTCCTTAAGAATTCCCTTTCCTATTATTTTTATTGCTATTTTTTCCTTATAAATATAAAAGAAAACAAAATAACAAAACTGAAATTATAACATTAAAACTTTAACAACATTTTAACGTCCAGTATTAAAACTAAATAGATAGGGTTTCTAGAAAAGTTACATTATCAAAATGTAGGTCTCAAAAACTAAAGTACTGATACATATTAATTCAACAACATTTCAAAAATCTCCTAATGTTTAATTTATGGCAAACCCTAAAAGTTTTTTCGTTAGTGGTGACATTTTGTCAGCTATTATTTTTTTTATTTTACACATTATATTACAGTAACTTGTATACTAATATGTTGTGTTCATTAAACTTACTTACTTTATTTCTATACATTTAATTTCTTGCTATCTAGTACAAAAAATACTACATTATTTATGTGCATGTATAAAATTATTTTAGTTTTTGCAAGACTCTGCTTCCAAACTGAAAGCAAACGTCTAATTTAAATGCAAAAATCTTGTTTTTGTTTTGTTTCTTTCTTCTTTTTTTTTTTTTGACATGTCAAACTAACACATCATAAAACATAAAGTGACATAAACAGGAAAATAGTTCTTAAATACAATATAAAAAAAATACAGTTTTATTTCATTTCTCTTAGTTCATTTTTTGATTGGCAATGAAATATAAATTTGAAGGTGGATTTTGGGAAACAAAATTTATAACCAAACATGCAAACAGATTTGTTCACAAAAGTGTAACATGAAAAAATGTAAGTTTTGTTAAACAAAGAAGAAAAAAAAGATTAATTGAAGTTTGGGAAGAAAAACGAGGGAACGGCTTAAAAGTTTTAGAAAAACTAAAAGAAAATAAACAATTATTACATAAATATACTTAAAACTAGCACAATTAATTATTTACTCCATGTAAGATCATAAAATTTTAAAATAACTTATAAAAATCTATTGTTTACATCATATAAAACAGGGTAAATAATGTAAACATTAAGAAATTTGAATTAAAACGGTATAAAAGTGTGTAAACAAGTGTAAAAATTGATAGTTTACATGGTGTAAAACATTTGTTTACATGATGTCAACAATTAAAAATTTATGTAAAAACTCAAATTTTACTACAAAAAGCTTAAAACTGTTAAAAGTCAATAAAAATATGTAAAATTAAAATTTTACATTATGTCAAACAATTTATACATCATGTCAACAAATAAAATATAATGTAAAAAATAAATTTTAAGAATGTTTAAAATTAAATTTTTACATTGTTTAAACCAATTATTTACATCATGTCAACAATTAAAAATTTATATAGAAACCGAAATTTAATCAAAAGCTGTTTAAAAATTCAGAAAACTTCTAAAAATCAGTTGTTTACCTAATGTAAACCAATTATTTAAATTATGTCAACAATTAAAAATTTAGTTACAAATTTGAATTTTACTTAAAACCATTAAATAGTTTAAAATTTCTTAAAAATTTAAAAAAATCATTTACTTACATTGTGTAAACAATTAATTTACATAATGTCAGCAATTAAAAATTTACATAATTAACTTGAATTTTAACTAAAAGTATTAAAAGACATTAAAACGACTTAAAAATGCTAAAAAATTAATTCTTTTCATTAAGTAAATGATGATGTAAACAATTAAAAATTTAACAAAACACTGAAACTCTAGTCCAAAGCTTCCTAAACTGTTTAAGAATCCATAGAACTTCAAATAATCAATTGTTTACATGATGTAAACTAATTATTTACATAATGTCAACAATTAAAAATTTATATAAATCAGAAAAATTAGACAAATTAGACAAATGTTGTTAAAAAATCAAGAAAAATGCTTCAAATCAATTGTAAACAATGATGTAAACAATTAAAAATTTAACAAAAAACAAACATTTTTGTCTAAACTGTTGAAGAATCATTAAAACTTCATATAATGAATTGTTTACATGATGTTAACTAATTATTTACATGATGTCAACAATTAAAAATGTATACAAATCAGAAAAATTAGACAATTGTTGTTAAAAAATCAAGAAAAAATGCTTCAAATCAATTGTTTACATTATGTAAACCAATTGTTTACATGATGTCAACAATTAAAAATGTTTAAAAAAAGTTTTATTTTACACAAAAATTTATTTAAAAATTTATAAAAATGCTAAAAATCAATTATTTACATCATGTCAATAATTAGGTAAATTATGTAAAAAATAAGATTTCTTCGATATATAAAAGAATTTTAGTATTAAAACAGCAATGACTATAGAAATCTGTTAAAAGCAATTTTTTACATGATGTCAACAACTAGGTAAATAATGTAAACAATAAAATTTTATTGATAAATCCAAGAGTTTAAGTATAAAAGTTGTAGTGGCTACAGAAACCTCCTAAAATCAATTGTTTACATGATGTCAACAATTAAAAATGTTGGTAAAAAACTTAAATTTTATTCAAAAATTCTTAAAACTATTAAAAGTAGCGTAAAATTGCCAAAAATTAATTATTTACATGATGTCAACAATTGTGTAAAATATGTAAAAAAATTTATTTCACAGAGAAATCAAAATATTAATATGTAAATATTATATTTATTATTAAAAAGTCGGTTAAAATCAATTGTTTACACGATGTCAACAATTAAAATTTAATATAAAACACTTAAATTTTACCCAAAAATTCTTAAAACTGTTAAAAATTTTATAAAATTGCTAAGAATCAATTGTTTACACCATGTCAACAATTAGGTAAATAATGTAAACAATTAAATTTCTTCGATATATAAAAACATTTTAGTATGTATTTTAGTTTTAGTGACTACAGACAGCTCTAAAAATCAATTGTTTACATGATGTCAACAATTAAAATTTCATGTAAAACACTTAAATTTTACCCAAATATTCTGAAAACTGTTCAAAATTTTATAAAATTGCTAAAAATCAATTGTTTACACGATGTCAACAATTAGGTAAATTATGTAAACAATAAAATTTCTTCGATATATAAAAACATTTTAGTATTTCAGTTGTAGTGAGTGCATAAAGCTTCTAAAATCAATTGTTTACATGATGTCAACAAATAAAAATGTTGGTAAAAATGTTAAATTTTATCGAAAAATGCTTAAAACTGCTAAAAGTTTTCTAAAAATGCTTAAAATCAATTGTTTACACAATGTCAATAATAAGGTAAATAATGTAAACAATAGGATTTCTTCGATATATAAAAGAATTTTAGTATAAAAGTTGTAAGCTTCAGTTTTTTAGAAACTTTCCTAAGCACCCCTCCTTTTTCATCTATCTCTTTTCGTCTACATTCCCATAATTCATATTTCTAGCACATTCGTTTTTATTATTAATTTGTCTTTTTCTACTCAATTTTCATTTAACATGGTTGCATAAAACTGCATATCGTCGTAGTTGCCATCAACTGTTTGCCCAGCGTATGCCAGTGTGTGTGTGGTTGAGCGGTGCAGAGGCAAGCCAAAATATCAACGATTTTCGTTTCCGCTTTTTATCGTAGTTATCATAAACAGAAAAAAAAATTATAGAAACTTGTAGTTGTAGCAACGTGTACGTGTCCAACATACATAAGTTCAAGTGCTGGAAACTAGTGTTGTACATTATTTACGTGTCTGCTACAAGATAAATGATGACACTTGCCAAGCAACTTTGTGTATTGTTGCAAATTATCACAGCAGCATAACTAAGGAGTTGCTGCAAATGCTAGATAACAACAACTACAATACTTAATTATTTATAAGAGATAAGTGAAAATAACTGTAGAGAGAGAGAAAGAGAGAGTAAATAGAATTAAAGCAACCAACTACATACTTTTATTTGTATTTCCAATTATTTTATTTTTGTTAGTTGGTCGCTTTTATTACATTTCTCTTTTTGGAAATGTATTCCAAACTAAATTATGACATTACAAATTGATAAAATTCCTAGAATTTTTACTGTTTAACATTCATTTTGTTTGTCTTTTGTTTCTTACAATTCTACATTCATTATCCAGGTATTTTTCAAAACATTATTGTTCTGACTAATACATTGTTTTCTAGTTCATTTAAATGATCAACAATTTTAACAATTTATTCTCAGTTTCATACATTGTAGCATTATTACATAACTATGTATGTATGTTTAGTTTTTTTTGTAATAATCCTCTTTGTTTTCCGGGACCAGAGAAAAAAGCACATTTTTAATCCGCTTTTGTTTAAAAAAAAAAATAACTTTATTCAAAGTATAATGATGTTTTAGTTTCCCTTAGTAAGCATTGATTTCCATAACAAAAACCATGAGGAGCTGAAAAGGAAATGAGCAAAAGTGTTGGAGAAAAGAAAGAAGATGAAAGCGATAAAATATGAATAGCATAAGTCATAGGTATTAGCAGAGATGATGAGGACGATTAAAAAATGAATGCAACCACAGGATTAATTTAGAAATATGAAATACATTTGTATTTGTTAAACAAACAGAAATAAAATGAGAAAATGTTAAAATATTATTAGAACAAAAGTTAAGAAAAACTTAAAAGTTACTTAAAGTAAACCAGTTATTTACATAATGTCAACAATTAAAAATGTATTTAAAAAACCCTAAGTTCTGTTAAACATGTTTAAAACTGTAAAAAATTCTAAAAAAAACGATAAAAATTAAATGTTTACATGGTGTAAAAATTATTCTACATAATGTCAACAATTACAAATGTATGTAAAAAACTAAAATTTTACTTCAATATCCCGGAAACTAAAAAAAATTCTGAGAAAAATAACAAAAACAATTGTTTACATTGTGTAAAATTTAATTTACATAATGTCAACAATTAAAAATGTTTGTAAAAAACTAAAATTTTACTTCAATATCCTTGAAGCTGTCAAAATATGGAGAAAAATAACAAAAACAATTGTTTACATTGTGTAAAATTAAATTTACATAATGTCAACAATTAAAAATTTATGTCAAAAAACTTGAATTTTAACGAAAAGTGTTAAAAATTGGCAAATTTAATTGTTTACATTATGTAAACCACAATTAAAAATCTATGTAAAAAACTTGAATTTTACTTCAAAGTATTTAAAACAGTTAAAAATTCTAATAAAACCATAAGGATCATTCAATGTATCTCAAAATGTGTAAAACTACCTAAAATTTTATAAAAATTTAAAAAATCACTTATTTACATGATGTCAATAATTGGGTAAATAATGTAAACAATAAGAGTTCATTGATATCCTCAAGCATTTCATTATAAAAGTTGTAGTGACTAATGAAACCTCTTAAAATCAATTGTTTACATGATGTCAACATTTAAAAATTTATGTAAGCAACTAAAATTTTACCCAACAAATTTTGAAAACTATTAAAAGTGAAGTAAAATAGACAAAAATGAATTCTTTACATGATGTCAACAATTGGGTAAATAAAGTAAAAAATATGATTTCACTGATATATCAAAATATAGCCATGTTTATTACCATAAATAGGTATAAATCAATTGTTTACATCATGTCAACAATTAAAAATTTTGTTCAAAATTTTAATTTTTACCAGAAACTGCTTAAAACTACTAAAAGTTGTATAAAAAGTTTAAAAATCAATTGTTTACATGATGTCAACAATTAGGTAAATAATGTAAACAATAAGATTTCATTGATATATCCAAGCATTTCAGTTTAAAAGTTATAGTGACTACAGAAACCTCCTAAAATCAATTGTTTACATGATGTCAACAATTAAAAATGTATGTAAAAAAACTAAATTTTACTCAAAAATGCTTAAAACTAATAAAAATAGCGTAAAATTTACAAAAAATAATTCTTTACATGATGTCAACAATTGGGTAAATGAAGTAAAATATATGATTTCACTGATATATCAAAATATAACCATGTTTATTACCTTAAATTGCTCTAAATCAATTGTTTACATCATGTCAACAAATTAAAATTCAGTTCAAAATTTAAATTTTTACCAAAAACAGCTTAAAACTACTAAAAGTTGTATCATAAGTTTAAAAATCAATTGTTTACATGATGTCAACAATTAGGTAAATAATGTAAACAATAAGATTTCATTGATATCTCCAAGAATTTCATTGTGAAAGTTGTAGTGACCCCAGAACGTTCCTGAAATCAATTGTTTACATGATGTCAACAATTAAAAATATATGTAAAAAACTTAAATTTTACCCAAACATTTTTAAAACTACTAAAAGTGAAGTAAAATTGACAAAAATGAATTCTTTACATTATGTCAACAATTGGGTAAATAAAGTAAAAAATATGATTTCACTGATATATCCAAATATGGGCATGTTTACTACCAATAATCGCTCTAAATCAGTTGTTTACATCATGTCAACAATTAAAAATTTTGCTCAAAATTTAAATTTTTACCAAAAAATGATTAAAACTGCTTAAAGTTGTATAAAAAGTTTAAAAATATATTGTTTACATGATGTCAACAATTAGGTAAATAATGTAAACAATTAGATTTCATTATTATTTCAAAAAATTTCAGTATAAAAGTTGTAGTGACTACAGAAAGTTCCTAAAATCAATTGTTTACATGATGTCAACAATTAAAAATTCATGTAAAACACTTAAATTTTACCCAAAATTCCTAAAAACTGTTAAAAATGTTATAAAAATGCTAAAAATCAATTGTTTACAGGATGTCAACAATTAGGTAAATTATGTAAACAATAAAATTTCTTCGATATATAAAAACATTTTAGTATTAAGGTTGTAGTGATTACAGAAAGCTCCTAAAATCAATTGTTTACATGATGTCAACAATTCAAAATTTAGGTAAAAACATAAATTGTACTTAAAATTGTTTTTAATTACAAAAAGTTGCATCAAAATGCTAAAATATTAATTGTTTACATGATGTCAATAATTGAGTAAATAATGTAAACTATTAAATGCCACATAAATAGTCAAAAATTATGTGTAATACTTGTTTATAGCTCAGAAAAGCTTAAAATTATTTGTTTACATGATGTCAACAATTAAAAAATTGAGTAAAAATCTGAAATTTTACCTAAAATTACTTAAAACTAATAAAAGTTACATAGAAAGGCCCAAAATAGAATGCTTACACGATGTCAACAATTAGGTAAACAATGTAAACAATACGTTTACTTTGATTTAACCAATTATAGCAGTGTAAATATTATATTTATTATAGAAATCTTGGAAATCTAATTGTTTACATGATGTCAACAATTAAAAATTTAGGTAAAAATCATAAATTTTAACCAAAAATTCTAAAAACTAGTAGCGTAAAATTGACAAAAATTAATTATTTACATGATGTCAACAATTGGGTAAATAATGTAAAAAATATAATTTCACTGATAAATCAAAATATAGCCATATTTATTACCTTAAATCGCTCTGAATCAATTGTTTACATCATGTCAACAATAAAAAATTTTGTTCAAAATTTTTATTTTTACCAAAAAATGCTAACAACCACTAAAAATTATACAAAAAGTTTAAAAATCAATTGTTTACATCATGTAAACAATTAGGTAAATAATGTAAACAATAAGATATCATTGATATATCGAAAAATTTCAGTATAAAAGTTGTAGTGACTACAGAACGTTCCTGAAATCAATTGTTTACATGATGTCAACAATTAAAAATTTGTGTAAAAAACTTAAATTTTACCCAAAAATGCTTAAAACTATTACAAGTGAAGTAAAATTCCCAAAAATGAATTCTTTACATGATGTCAACAATTGGGTAAATAAAGTAAAAAATATAATTTCACTGATATATCAAAATATACCCAAGTTTATTACCAAAAATCGCTCCAAATCAATTGTTTACATCATGTCAACAATAAAAAATTTAGTTACAAATTTTTATTTTTACCAAAAAATGCTTAAAACTACTAAAAGTTGTATAAAAAGTTGAAAAATCAATTGTTTACATCATGTCCACAATTAGGTAAATAATGTAAACAATAAGATTTCATTGATATATCGAAAATTTTCAGTATGAAAGTTGTATTGACTACAGAAAGCTTATAAAATCAATTGTTTACATGATGTCAACAATTAAAAATTTATGTAAACAACTAAAATTGTACCCAACAAATTTTGAAAACTAGTAAAATTTAAGTAAAATTGACAAAAATGAATTCTTTACATGATGTCAACAATTGGGTAAATAAAGTAAAAAATATGATTTCACTGATATATCAAAATATAGCCATGTTTATTACCATAAATCGCTTAAAATCAATTGTTTACATCATGTCAACAATTAAAAATTCAGGTAAAAAATTTTTATTTTTAACAAAAAATGCTTAAAACTACTAAAAGTTATATAAAATACTTAAAAATCGATTGTTTACATCATGTCAACAATTAGGTAAATAATGTAAACAATAAGATTTCACTGATATATCAAAAAATGTCAGTATAAAAGTTATAGTGACTACAGAATGTCCCTGAAATCAATTGTTTACATGATGTCAACAATTAGAAATTTGTGTAAAAAACTTAAATTTTACCCAAACATTTTTAAAACTATTAAAAATAGGGTAAAATTTTCTAAAATGAATTCTTTACATGATGTCAACAATTATGTAAATAATGTAAATAATAGGATTTAATTTTTATATCGAAAAATTTCAGTATAAAAGTTGTAGTGACTACAGAACGTTCCTGAAATCAATTGTTTACATGACGTCAACATATAAAAATTTATGTAAACAACGTAAATTTTACCCAAACATTATAAAAACTATTTAAAATAGGGCAAAATCGACAAAAAATTATTCTTTACATGATGTCAACAATTGGGTAAATAATGTAAAAAATATGATTCCACTAACACATATCTCAAAATATAGCCATGTAAATGTTATATTTATTACCAAAAATGGCTTAAAATCAATGGTTTACATCATGTCAACAATTAAAAATTTTGTTAAAAATTTTAATTTTTACCAAAAAATGCTTACAACCACTAAAAGTTATATAAAAAGTTTAAAAATCAAATAATGTAAACTATTAAATAGCGTTTACAAATTCAAAAATGATGGTGTAAAACTTGTATATAGCTCAGAAAAGCTTAAAATTAATTGTTTACATGGTGTCAACAATTAAAAAATGTAATAAAAAGCTGAAATTTTACCTAAAAATGCTTAAAACTAATAAAAGTTACATAGAAAGGCCCAAAATCGAGAGTTTACACGATGTCAACAATTAGGTAAACAATGTAAACAATACGTTTACTTTGATTTAAACACTAATAGCAGTATAAATATTATATTTATTATAGAAATATTGGAAATCTAATTGTTTACATGATGTCAACAATTAAAAATTTAGATAAAAATCATAAATTTTAACCACAAATCCTTAGATATGTATATTTACTAAAGAAAGTGATTAAAATCAATTGTTTACATCATGTCAACAATAAATTTTTCTAAATCAAATTTTACTCCAGTTAAAGTTGCCATAATAATTTCTAAGAAAAATTTACATTTTAAAGTATTTTATATAAATTTGTGGAGAAAATTTTGTGGTTTACATAATTTTCTCCACAAATTTATATAAAATACTTTAAAATGAAAATTTTTCTTAGAAATTATTATGGCAACTTCAACTGGAGTTAAATTTGATTTTAAAAAAATTTAAATCTGTTTTAAGCAAAAAACTAATTTACTTAAATCCCTGGTACTAGACTAATTTCAAAACAATTTACTGTTGTTAAATAATAAATTACAGGTGTTTTTCTAAAACAGTGTTTGTTTCTATTGCCATTGTTTATCAGAAAAACTTGGTCTTTGTTACAAGACTTAAACAAAAACTCGCTGCAAAGAAAAAAAAATTGGTTTCGAAAATATTTATGCACTTGTTGTACGTACACATAAGTAAGTATGTAAGTAAGAGTAAGTATAAAAAGAAAACAATTAAAATGAACTAAAGTAAAAGTTTTGCAACTCATTTTAAAATTCATAACTGTTAATCTTATACGCACACAATCAGACCCCTAACTCTAACCCTAACACACCCCCTAATTCTCTCCCCCTTGCTGACTAATATTTACACACTCTTTTACTTGTTTAATCTTTTGTTGAACGCAAAAACCTAAAATGCCTTAACTGATTTGCTTTTTACCACATTTTAAGGCAATTTAAACAGCAGCAGCAAAAAAGGTAAACTTTTCAACTTTTTAATCTCTTTCCTCAACTCCCCCTTTCCTAAAACAAAAAAGATTACTAGCAGAGTAAATGTTTCATTTAAGCTAAATTCCTGGTAGAAATAAGGTGGCAACAAAACTTAAGCATTTTCCCCGGTAAATTCAATTAAAACACACACTCAAAACTTATTTTCAAAAGAAGGAAAATTCATAGTTAAGATTATATATTAAAGGCTAGGATTTTATAATTATAGTTTTACAAAACAAACTTTAATAAAATTTCTCCAAGTGTAAGGATTCTCTATAGGGAAAAATAAGTATAAATGTGTTAGTAGATAACTGTTTTATGTATATGTAAGTATTTATGTATGTGTATGTGTTTATATAACTTTTGTTTATTAGTATTAGTTGTGGTTTGAAATGACAAACGTGTTTGTTTAACGCTTTTCAGCCTAATTTAACATGTCGTTAATTTTGTGTGGGTTGTCTTACAAACACAAATACAAATACAGTTTTACTTTTGCAGGTAGAAGAAAGAAAGCAAGTATAAGGCATTTAGTTACAGTTACAGAGTGGGTAAATGCCGTTTAATATTTAAAACTGTTAATTTCTAAGCAGATAATAAATGGTTTATTAATCTGCTTTTGCAACTACTTACTCATACACTCAAAAACAGGGTTTTAATTTAACAAAATTAAATTATTTATATTGTTTTTAAGCTTTTTGTTGCTAAATTTTATGTTTTAAAACGAGTTTAAAGAGTTTTCAAATATTTTATTTTTTCTGCGTATGAGTAATATTAATTAGGACTTATTTTAAGCAATTACAAATAACTCAGGAACCTATACAGATATTTGGGAACTTAAAGCCTCTATAGAAGGACAACTTCGAAGGGTTTCTAATACATGTTATTTTATATTTAAACCGCATTTCAAATTATTATAATAAAATGCTAAAAAGAAAAAAAGGCTGAAATTAATGAAAATGAAATTTTGTGTCAAAATTTCCCTTTATATAACTAAATTATTAACAATATCAAAATAAAATACTTTTTGTGTTATTTTTAATGTATTAAAATGATTTTAAAGAGTTTTAAAAAATTTTATTTTTTCTGCGTATAAGTAATATTAATTAGGACTTATTTTAAGCATTTGTAAATAACTCAGGAACATATACAGGTATTTGGCAACTTAAAGGCCCTATAGAAAGCCAACTTTTAAGGGTTTCTAATACATGTTAGTTTATATTTAAAACCACATTTAAAATTATTATAATAAATGCTGAAAAGCAAAAAATGGGTGAAATTTTTTAAAATTTAATTTTGAGTTAAAATTACCCTTTATATAAAGTAATTTGTTAGCAATATTAAAATAGAATACTTTTTGTGTTATTTTTAAATGTATTAAAATGATTTTAAAGAGTTAAAAAAAAATTATTTTCAGCGTATGAGTAATATTAATTATGGCTTATTTTAAGCAATTGTAAATAACTCAGAAACCTGTACAGATATTTGGCCAGTTAAAGGTCCTATAGAAAGCCAACTTTTAAGGGTTTCTAATACATGTTAGTCTATATTTAAAACCACATTTAAAATTATTATAATAAAAGCAAACATGGGTGAAATTTTTTAAAATTTAATTTTCAAAATAAAATAGTTTTTGTGTTATTTTTTAACATTTCGTTGCTAAATTTTATGCTTTAAAACTTTTGAAAAGACTTTCTAAAAAAATTATTTTGAGCGTATGAGTAATATTAATTAGGACTAATTTTAAACAATTGTAAATAACTCAAAAACCTGTACAGATATTTGGGAACTAAAAGGCTCTATATAAAGCCAACTTTTAAGCCTAATACATGTCATTTCATACTTAAAACCACATTTAAAATTATAATAGAATGCTGAAAAACATAATATTTTTTAAGAATTTTTTTATTTTGTAATTTCATTTAATCTTTAAGATTTTTCATATAACCAAAATTTAAGATGCTTCATTATCAATTGTTTAAGTAAATAACTATTTTATAATTTTTTCATAAAAATTTAGTAAAAAAAAATAAAATTTTCCCTCAAAATTACATAATTATCAACAATATAATAATAAAATATTTATTTTATTATTTTTCAGCTATTTATTGCTAAATTATATGTATTAAAACGATTTAAAAGAGTTTTAAAAAATTTTATTTTTCTGCGTATGAGTAATATTAATTATGACTTATTCTAAATAATTTTAAATAACTCAAAAACCTGTATAGATATTTAGGAACTTAAAGCCTTTATAGAAAGCCAACATTTAAGGATTTCTAATACATGTTATTTTATATTTTTAACCACATTTAAAATTATTAAACTGTAGGCTTGAAAACAAAATATTGTTTAAGGATTTTTTTTAATTTTATAAAATGTTTTAAAATAATCATCATATTGCTGTTACTAAAATTATAATGACCCTATTATATCTTGATGCTAAATATGAAAACAAAAAGTGATGAATCAACAAAGAGACAAAATTTAGAAATAAATAAAAATAAGAAAACTACTTACACTTTTAGTTAAAAGTCTTTAGGTAACCAAAAATATGTCTACTTTTGCCATAGAAATGTGACAAGAAAACATTGTAACGTCATCAATATTAATACAAAACAGCAATCAACAGGCAACATAATGTTCAAAAGGACAGATTAGGTCAGATTAGGAAGATATACACATAGAAGCGAAACTCGTTTGTTAAAGAACCAACAGAGTAAAACAAAGTTTTAGTGAAAAATCGTTATAAAATTTATAAGATTTTTTTTAATTTTTTATTTATTTTTTATTTTTTGTTTCTAGTTTCCTTTCTATGTGTATTTATCTTTGAATTTAATACTCTAGGTTTAATAAATCTTTATATTTTTATTTAGTTTTATACTTGAACTGAACTGCCTACGTAGCTTATTAATAACAATATAAAAAGTGCTCAAAAAAAGGAAATATATTTTTGTTATAATTCTCAAGTTATATCCTTTTCGTACTCTTACTCAAGCTCATGTTGGCAATGTTTCTATGCCTTTGTAATGACCATTTTTATGGGGCCTCTTCATATATTCAATAAGGACATGACAATTGCCATAAAATTGTTAGGAACTTAAGGCAGACACTAAAAATATACAACATACTTTTTGCTTTATTAGAATAACATAAAACTAGGAAGGTAGTCATGGAAGTTTAAATGCTACAGGCAGCTGGAAAGTAACTAAATAATCACCTTACATACCCATAGCCTACAAGTTACAATAGACTCAGCACTTTAACAAACCAAGAAAAATATAAAAAAAAAAAACTTCACACATTAAAAAGTATAATTTCACCCAAATATTCGAGAAAATTACACTCAAGGAAATAATAATAGATTTCAATTTTAAGCTATTTTTTTATAAACTATTGAATTTTGGAAATTTGTTTCCGAAACTTTTAGAAATAAACTTTTGTCCTTCCTTTATTTAATTAAAATTGTTGAAGTACTTAAAATTATTGTTGAACATCTAGGGCCTCCAGTTTTCTTTAAAAGTTTTGTAATAATTTGCCATATTTTAAGAGTCTAAATTTATTGCCTTTTAATATTGATTTTATTTTCTTAGTTCATACTTAAATATCCCATCTTATTGAACTCATGCACAACACACTCCAAAAACTAATGAAACCTTATAGAAAGTACAAAAATAAATCGTAGTACCATGAAAGGGGAACAAGTTAAAAGATTCAAAACATTCAACAGGCATCCAGCCAGTGAATGACTTCTGGATAAGTCTATTATTATTATTATTGTTGTTGCTGTTGTAGGTAGTTATTATCGATATTTAGTTTAATTTAGCGCAAAATGTAAGTTTTATGGATTCCATTACTAATTTCCAACAATAATGAAGAACATGAACTTAAAAGAAGTGGTCAAACAATAAAAAGTACTAAAAGTGGGATAAAAGGTACTTTTTGGCAAAAACAAAGGGATGTTGTTAAGTATTTGCTGTTTTTGCTTAATTTTCCAGCTAGAACTATGAATAATATCGATTTTGTGAGAAATTAATAGCAAATGTTGAAAAAAGTACTTTTTTGAAAAATAGTACTTTTTGAAAAATAGTATTTTTTGAAAAATAGTATTTTTATAGAATTTTATTTACAAAAACAACTGTTTCACATTTTTACTTAATTGTTTAGCTAGAAATAAGAATAACAGCAAATGTTGAAAAGGTACTTCTTGAAAAATAGTACTTTTATAGAATTTAAATTACATATATAAAACATTTACTGTTTTTGCTTAATTTTTCAGCTGAAATAAGAATAAAATCGATCTTGTGAGAAATTAATAGCAAATGTTGAAAAAAGTACTTTTTGAAAAATAGTATTTTTAGAAAAATAGTACTTTTTGAAAAATAGTTTATAGAATTTTATTTACAAAAACAACTGTTTCATATTTTTACTTAATTGTTTAGCTAGAAATAAGAATAACAGCAAATATTGAAAAAGTACTTTTTTTAAAAATAGTACTTTTATAGAATTTAAATTACATATATAAAACATTTACTGTTTTTGCTTAATTTTTCAGCTGAAATAAGGATAATATCGATTTTGTGAGAAATTAACGGCAAATGTTGGAAAAGGTACTTTTTGAAAGAACTTTTATAGAATTTAAATTACAATCTGTTTTTACAAAATTTCTTAAGCTAGTAATAAGAATAATATCGGTTTTGTGAGAAATTAACAGCAAATATTGAAAAAAGTAATTTTTGGAAAATAGTACTTTTTGAAAAATAGTACTTTTATGGAATTTCAACTACAAACATAAAACAAACAAAAAACTGTTTGATATTTTTACCTTATTTTTCAGCTAGAAATAAGAATAATATCGGTTTTGTGAGAAATTAACAGCAAATGTTGAAAAAAGTACTTTTTTGAAAAATAGTACTTTTTGAAAACAAGTACTTTTATAGAATTTAAATTAGAAGCTATAAAATTTATTAGCTAAAAATACGAATAATATTGATTTTGTGAGAAATTAACAGCAAATGTTGATAAAAGTACTTTTTTGAAAAAAAAAAAAAAGTACTTTTTGAAAAAAAAGTAGTAAAATAGTAATGTTAAAAGTACCTTTGAGGGATTAAATAAACGCTACAAACGAAAGCTAAAAAGCAGATAACATTTGCTGTTTAATGTTGAAAAATAGTACTTTTATAGAAATTAAATTAAAAGCTATAAAACAAAAATGCTGTTTGCTGTTTTTACTTAATTATCCAGCTAGAACTAAGAATAATACCGGTTTTGTGAAAAATTAACAGCAAATATTAAAAATAAAGTACTTTTTGCTGTTTTAACTTAATTTGTTTAGTTAGAAATAAGAATAATATCGGTTTAGTGATAAATTAAATGAGAAAATCCTGAAAAAAGTACTTTTATGGAATTTAAATTACAAGCTATAAAACAAATAATAAAATGTATGTTTGATAAAAATTAATCAAAAACAAAGCTTCATTTTTCAAAACAGAATTTAGCAGAATTGAAAATCTCTGGAAAAAGTACCTTTTTGAAGAAATATAAAGAGTAATGTACTTTTAGGAACTAAATAAGTCCTACAAGCAAAAGCTAAACAGCGTTTATCTTTATACAAGAGTTGTTTGAGAAAAGTACCTTTAAAAATTAACATTTAAAGAAAGTACTTTTGGAAAATGATAAAACAATGATGATAAAAAAGGTACTTTTTGAAAAAAAAACAATAGTAAATGTTTGAAGTAATTTAATTTAAAATAAAACCTACACAATTAAAGCTCGACAGTTATTACGGAAAGAAAAAATATATCATTTTTTTCAGGAAAGTACCTTTTAAAAAAGTACTTTTCTTAAAAGAGTTCATTTGAAAAATAAATGTTATAACAGGAAAATAAATGTTGAGGAAAAAAATAGTAAATATTTAAAAGTACTTTTTGATAAACTGCCTGTTAAATAATAGTATTTACGCTATTAAATTGATTTCGGAAAAAAGTACATTTTCAAAAATATTTTTTCTGAAAGTAACTTTTGAAAAAGTCTTTTTGCTAAAAAAAGAAAAAAAAAACTTAAAACAAAAGCTAAAAATTGTTTTAGGAAAAAATATCTTTAGGAAACAGAATAGTACTGAAAAAGTACTAATTATTTTCTTTGAAGAAGAAACTGACATAGAAAGGAAACTAGAAACAAAAAAATCAAAAATAAATAGTTAAAAAAATCACATAAATTTTATAACGATTTTTTACTAAAACTTTGTTTTACTCCGTTGGTTTTTTTACAACAGAGTTTCGCCTCTATGTGTATATCTTTCTCTATGACCTAATCTGTCCTTTTGAACATTGATGACGTTACAATGTTTTCTTGTAACATTTCTATGGCATAAGTAGACATATTTTTGTTTACCTAAAGACTTTTAACTAAAAGTGTAAGTAGTTTTCTTATTTTTATTTATTTCTAAATTTGTCTCTTTGTTGATTCATCACATTTTGGTTTCATATTTAGAATCATGATATAATAGGGTCATTATAATTTTACTAACAGCAATATGATGATTATTTTGCTGCTGCTTAAAACATTTTATAAAATGGAAAAAATTCTTAAACAATTTTTTGTTTTTCAGCCTACAGTATAATAATTTTAAATGTAGTTTTAAATATAAAATAACATGTATAAGAAATCCTTTAGTGTTGGCTTTCCGTAAAGGCTTTAAGTTTCCAAATATCTGTACAGGTTTCTGAGTTATTTAGAATTATTTAAAATAAGTCATAATTAATATTACTCATACGCAGAAAAAATTTTTTTTAAAGCTCTTTTAAATCATTTTAATAGACATAATTTAGCAATAAATAGCTGGAAAATAATAAAATAAATATTTTATTATTTTACTGTTAATAATTATGTAATTTTTAAAGAAAATTTAATTGTTTTTTAAGTTTTCTATGAAAAAATTATAAAATAGTTATTTACTTAAACAATGGATAATGAAGCATCTTAAAATTTGTTTATATGAAAAATCTTAAAGATCAAATGAAATTACAAAATAAAAAAATTCTTAAAAAAAATATTTTGTTTTTGAGCATTTATTATAATATTTTTAAATGTGTTTTTAAATATAAACTAACATGTATTAGAAACCCTTAAACGTTGGCTTTCTATAGAGGCTTTAAGTTTCTAAATATCTGAACAGGTTTCTGAGTTATTTACAATTGTTTAAAATAAGTCATAATTAATATTACTCATACGCTCAAAATATTTTTTTTTTAAACTCCTGTAAATCGCTTTAATACATAGAATTTAGCAATAAATAGCAGAAAAATAATAAATAAATATTATATTATTATATTGTTGATAATTATGTAATTTTGAAGGAACATTTAATTTTTTTTAAGTTTTTTTATGAAAAAATTATAAAATAGTTATTTACTTAAACAATGGATAATGAAGCATCTTAAATTATGTTTATATGATAAGTCTTAAAGATCGAAAGAAATTATTAATGAAAAAAATTCTTAAAAAAATATTTTGTTTTTCAGCATTTATTTAATAATTTTAAATATAAACTAACATGTATTACAAACCCTTAAACGTTGGCTTTCTATAGAGGCTTTAAGTTTTTAAATATCTGAACAGGTTTCTGAGTTATTGACAATTGTTTAAAATAAGTCATAATTAATATTACTCATACGCAGAAAATTAAATTTTTTAAAACTCTTTAAAATCATTTTAATACATTTAAAAATAAAGAAAAAACTATTTTATTTTGGTATTGTTAATAATTTACGCTATATAATAGGTAAATTTGACACACAATTTAATTTTCACTAATTTCTTCAATGTTTGCTTTTTTTCATCATTTATTATAATAAATTTAAATGGGACTAAATATTAATGAATAAACTAAGCTTAATATTAAAAAAGGAACTGAAAAAGCAAAAATGTACTTTTTGTAAAAAGTACTTTTTGCAGTTTTACTATTTTGAAAAAAGTTCATTTGCAAAATATGTACTTTTGCAATTCAAATACTTAATACACTAAATGTAACCCACAAAAGTACTTTTTGTTTAGCAAACTGTCCGTAAATACTTTTTTATCACCCTCTTGCTACAAGTATGTACTTGACTCATCATCTCCATCACAAATATATATTTAGTTTTTGAAAAACGTAATAAAAATAATAATCAAGCCATTGTTGTTATTTGTGTGCCAGCCAGCTTCCACTCAAGAAAATGACCAGCAATATGAGGGGTTTCATTTGACATTTAAGAGTTTTCCTTTAAATCTATTTTCAACGGCAAACAAAACAAGCCAGTGAAAGAAACTAAGAAGGATAAAACAACAAACAAACAATAATACAAAAAACCAGCAACAGTATGTATGACATCATGACACATATTGTTAAGTAATAAGTAGAATGATGACTTTTGCAAGATTTCCAAAAGGGTTTTCGATTTGTTTTTTTTTTTTTATTATTGTTTGTTTTTTTGCTTTTTCAATTGTATTTTGTAGGGAATCGTGGTAAATTGCTATATAAGCCATTAGGACAAATAATGTTAACATCATTTATTCGTTAACAATCCTAGCAAACACATTACAATCGACAAAAAAAAAAAAAAGAAACGAAACGTTAGAACGAAAAATTTACTTGCAAACTAGAACATCGAAAACACACTCAATATAACAACGGAAACGGAAGTTGGCAGTTAAAGTCCAAAACTCAAATTGTATATAGCATTCTACAACAACAACAAAAAGCAACACAGCAAGTGTGCCATAGTACAGCTACAGAACAGTTCATTAGAAGTAAATATTTATCCAAGTAACATACCTAAACACCTTGATTGCCAGTGCAACATCATGTTTATGCATTTGAAAAATGTACCACTCTTTACATCAGCTTCACTCATTGTATTGATTCAGTTATTCTGTACATTTGGAACATTAAATGGCATCGAACTGCCTTTAGAGTTGTTGCAGGAGGGTGTTAATGGTGCCAAATCGATGGATTATGCACGTCGCATGGCATTTCCTTTGTCAACTGGCGACAATGGTGTCGAATTGCCACCCTCCGTTGAGTACAACATGGATTTAAATGCCCCCAATGGCTTTGGCCCAGCCGCCATGGAGGATAATGATGATTTGGATGATGCTGTGATGCCCATGAAAAGTGAAATGCCCAAATGGTTGCAAATGCAACTACAACCGGAACCTCAGCAACATAACAACAACTACCAACAGCAGCAGCAACAGCAGCAGCTCCTCTCAACCATGCTACCCAAACATAAACAATCTAACAAACATCAACATCATCATCATGACAGTCGCCAGGTTCATGCCGCCTCTTCACCCCTCAGACGCTGTTCCATTGAAATTTCTAGCAAAATTCCTGGCATTTGTCAAACCATGGGCTCCATCGGCAGTGCCTGTGTATCTGGTGACTACATCGATGTTTTCAATGCGGAATGTTTGTAAACAACAACACCCACTGAATAACTTTGAAATTGAAATTTTAACCAGCCATTACACACTGTGATTGTTTAATTATTCGTGCACATACATACTTACATACTTACTTACATACCTCCTACCTACTACAATATACTTAAATTCATTTATTTAATTGTTGCTTTTAACAAAAATATTCCTTTAATTTCTATTTACTATGTGTGAAAATAAAATAAAATGAAAGAATTGTAATTAAGATTTTTGTAATAGCGATGCCACCATCACCACCAAACCAAAACAGACCGGCAAAAGCACGTGAAATAAATCAATTCCCTGCAACTGAAACTTAATCTCTGTGTGTTTTTTTTTTTTTTTTCTCTAAATAAATTTCAAATATGTTTAGAATCTGTGTGTGAGAATATGTGGATTAAGGCCATTATTATCCACTATACAGGTCGACCTCAAACACAATGAATGCATTTAAGAGCCCAGCAACATTACAGCCGGGTGTGTGTGATCAGAAAGAAGCACCAAAAAGCAGGCAACAGTTTAAGCTACTTTTTGTTATAGTCAGCATTTTTATTCTAGTGGAAAGGGCAGAAAAAGGGGTCCCTCTCTTAATAAATAAAATTTGTTTTCCCTGAAAATATAACGGAGTTGGTCTAAAGATTTTTTAGTTCCGTCTTTCTTCAAAGGGTACTTTATACAGAATGTACTTTTTCAAAAGTACTTTATCCAAAATCTATTTCTTTAAAGGTACTTTATTTGAAATGTTGTTTTTTAAAAGGTACTTTATCTCAAATGTTCTTTTTTAAAAGGTACTTTATCTCAAATGTACTTTTTATAAAGGCAATTTATCCAAAATGTACCATTTTAAAAAGTGCTTTATCCAAAATCTACTTCTTTAAATGTACTTCATCCGAAATGTACTTTTTTACAGGGTACTTTATCCAAAATGTTCTCTTTTAAAGGTACTTTATCCAGAATGTCCTTTTTTCAAGATCCCTTATCCGATATGTTCTTTTTTAAAATACAATTTTTCGAATGAATATTTTTTGTTTTCAAAAAGTAATTTTTCTAAGGGATTTTTTAAAGTAATTTTTCAAAAAGGTAAATTTTTCAAAAAAACCTTTTTTACTATATTTTATTCTAAAATGGATTTTTTCAAAAAAAGGTACTTTTTTCAAAGTGTACAAGTACATTGGTTTTGCATGTACTTTTTTCAAAAGCAGCTGTTTCCCAAAATACTTTTTCCAAAAGGAAGTTTTTTATAAAATACCCCTTTATAAAAAATACATATTCCAAAAAAAGTACTTTTTTACAAAAAAAAAAATATTTTTCTTAGAAAGGTACTTTTTACAAAAAATAATATTTCCTTAAGGAATACTATTCAAAAAAAATACTGTTCTAAAATGACACTACTGCCAAAAAGTACTTTTTCCAGAGGATAGTTCTATGGAAAAGTACTTTTTTAAAAAAAGCTTAGAAGGTACTTTTTCTTAAAAGATACTTTTTTAAGAATTTACTTTTCTAAAAAATATGGTTTTTCTAAAAGTTGCTTTTTAAAAGATAATAAAGTATCTTTTCAAAAGATATCAAATATTTCCAAAAAGTACTTTTTCCAAGAGTACTTTTTCCAAAAGATAAAATATATTTTCGAAAGATACTTTTTTCTCCAGAGGATACTTTTAAGAAAAAGTACATAAGAAGCATAGCTTCTTTTTCTTAAATGGTACTTTTTTTAAATTTATTTTTTTTAAAAATATGCTTTTTCAAAAAGTATCTTTTCCAAAAGTTAACAAATATTTCCAAAAAGTACTTTTTTAAATGTACTTTTTCAAAAGATTCTTTTTCAAAAAGAACTTTTTCCAAAAGATAATAAATATTTGTGAAAAGTACTTTTTTCTCCAGAAAATGCATTTTCTTAAAAGGTACTTTTTCTAAGTTCTTTCAAAAGTTTCTTTAAAAGCTACTAAAGATATTTTATTCAAAATGTACAAAGGTACATTTTCCGAATAGTACTTTTTCCGAAGTATACTTTTATAAAAAAGTACTTTTTAAAAAAAAACTTAGAAGAAACTTTTTCTTAAATGGTACTTTTTTCAAAAATATGCTTTTTCGAAGTACCTTTTCCAAAAGATAACAAGAGAAGAAAAAGTACCTTTTCTTAAAAGGTACTTTTTCTAAGTTTTTTTCAAAAGTGTCTTTAAAAGCTACTAAAGATACTTTATTCAAAATGTACAAAAGTACTTTTTTCAAAAATATGCTTTTTTGAAGTACCTTTCCCAAAAGATAACAAAAGAAAATGCATTTTCTTAAAAGGTACTTTTTCTAAGTTTTTTCAAAAGTGTCTTTAAAAGTTACTAAAGATATTTTATTCAAAATGTACAAAAGTACTTTTTTCAAAAAGTACTTTTTCCGAAGGATACTTTTAGAAAAAAAACTTAGAAGAAACTTTTTCTTAAATGATACTTTTCTCAAAAATATGCTTTTTCAAAGTACCTATTCCAAAAGATAACATATACATATTTCCAAAAAGTACATTTTTTTAATGTACTTTTTCTAAAAGATAAAAAATATTTGCGAAAGGTACTTTTTTTCTCCAGAAAATGCATTTTCTTAAAAGGTACTTTTTCTAAGTTTTTTCAAAAGTGTCTTTAAAAGCTACTAAAGATATTTTATTCAAAATGTACAAAAGTCACTTTTATACAAAAGTACTTTTTAGGAAAAAAAAACTTAGAAGAAACTTTTTCTTAAATACTACTTTTTTCAAAGATATGCTTATTCAAAGTACCTTTTCCAAAAAGTACTTTTTTTAAATGTACTTTTTCTAAAAGATAAAAAATATTTGCGAAAGTTCCTTTTTTTATCCACAAAATACATTTTCTTAAAAAGTACTTTTTCTATTTTTTGATTTTAAAATATACTTTTTCCGAAAAAGTACCTTTGCCGATATACGTTTTTTTTCAGAAAATACTTTTTTCTAAACAGAACTTTCCTTATAAATCTGTCATTTTTCAAAATGTACTTTTAAGCTTTATTTAAAAAAAAAAAAAAAAAAAAAAATTTACCAGAATGTCGTATTTAGAAAATAAACAATGAAAGCATAGTATTTTATGCTTTCATTGTTTATTTTCTAAAAATGGTACTTTTGTAAACAATGCAGCTGTTCAAAATTTGCTTAATTTATAGTAAACAAATCAAGATTTCATTTAATTTCACTAAAATGTAAAAAAAAATTATTCCTGTGCTTGAAAAAAATTATATGTCTCTAAGCAAAAGATTTTTTTTTTTTTTACAAAAAGTACTTTAGGTCACTTTTCTTTTAAAGATTAATTTTGTACATACGTACGTTTGTGAACGTACTTTATGAATTCCGGATTTTGTTGTAAAAATAATTTTCTCAAACTAAGTTTGCATGTAAACAAGTAACATTAAAAGTTATTAAAAATTAATAGAAATTTAATAACAAAATCAATAATTTAGCTGGTCAACTTAAACAAAAAAATCAATAATACTTTTGAAATATAAATGTAAGTAAAATAATAAAACTGAATATAAAAACAAACATAAAAAAACTCACTTTATCCAGCTGCTCACATTCCAAAGATCTTTGTAGTGTTGCTGCAGGTTCTCTTTCTCTTAAATTTTATGTAATGTTGCTGTACACATGTTTATAAACAAATAACGCTGATACATGTTTATATAATTAAAATTTAAAAAAAAAAACTTTTGAAACTCTTTTAGAAAGATGTGTATTCAGCATCAGCAAATGTCATAATTAACAATATTTAGTATATAAAACTTTTAATGTTAATAACATACATTTTTGTATTTAACAGAGGTAATTATTTATGACTTTTGCTTTTGCTAATATAGAAACTGAATAGAAACAAACAAAAAGTAATACATAATAACAGTTAAATATTTCTTTCACGAGTTAAAAAAAAACAAATTTATGAACAGTTATTGGAAAAATTATAAATAATCATTAGGTAAAACATTTTTAGACACTTTTTAACAAATTTTAACAACTATTTCACCACACTACAATAGATTATTGTTTTAAGTTCACCGTTATTAATCCAACTGCAGAACAACAAAATGTATGAAGTGGGGATAAGCAAACCAGAATTAAAGAGAGGTCAAATGCTTTTCTTCTTCTTCTTTATATTCTAAGATCAATTAAGAGTAATTGAGCAATTAATAAATTTTTAATGTGGATAAGGTGCCAAATCTAGATTACAAAAACAAAAGTAATCCAATAAGAAATTTATATAAAAGAGGAATTTAATTATAAAAATATTACCCTTTTGGAGATGACAGCAGGGAGTAAAAATATACAAAACGAGGATTGGTTATAGTCTTTAGGAATTTTCTTTTTCCATGAAAATATGGTTTTTAATTAAACCTTTAAAACAGTTTGGCCAATTTTGACCTATAATACTATGTCGTAAATATTTCCAGTATTATTGCATACTCACAATTTAAAAATTTATGCACAAAAATAAGTTTGGAAGTTTTCCTTTAAAAAATAATTATACTTTAAATTGTATTTTTATTGAATTTTGTTTTAAATACAATTATAAATATCACAATTTGGGAGATACTCCTTTGAAAACTGTTTTAAATGAAGGCTCGGTTTAAGCTCAAAAAGTTGGCGCGAAACGAAGGTTTGCGATTTATCCCCCAAAAATCTTAAAACAATTTTGATAAACTCATACGTTTTTTTCTTCAGAAAATATTTTTTTCTAAACAGAACTTTCTTTAAAAATCTGTCTTTTTTTATATTTTCAAAAGGTACATTTTTCAAAATGTACTTTTAAGCTTTCATTGCTTATTTTTCCAAAAAAAACAAAAATGTTATTTGCCAGAATTTAGTATTTAGAAAATAAACAATGAAAGCATAGTATTTTATGCTTTCATTGTTTATTTTCTAAAAATGGTACTTTTGCTGTGGTTAAAAATATTCTCAAAAAGTACTTTTTTAAAAAAGTACTTTTTATCAAAATTAACTTAATTTATTGTAAACAAATCAAGATATCATTTAATTTCACTTGAAAAAAATTGTTTCTAGCAAAAGTTTTTTTTTACAAAAAGTACTTTTTTTAATTTCTTACTAAACTTTGGTTCACTTTTCTTTTAAAGATTAATTTTGTACATACGTACGTTTGTGAACGTATTTTATGAATAATTTTCTCAAAAAGTACTTTTTTCAAAAAGTACTTTTTATCAAATTTAACTTAATTTATAGTAAAAAAAATCATGATTTCGTTTAATTTCACTAAAATGTAAAACAAATTATTCCTGAGCTTGAAAAGACATTATTTGTTTCTATGCTAAAGATATTTTTACAAAAAGTACTTTTTCATAAAAAAAAAAATATTTTCTATGCTTTGGGTTAAAAAAAGTACTTTTATGTTAAAGATTAATTTTGTATTCCAAATTTTTATGTAAAAATTATTTTCTCAAAAAGTACTTTTTCATAAAATTTAACTTAATTTGTAGTAAAAAAATCAAGATTTTATTTAATTTCACTAAAATGTATTTGTTTCTATGCAAACATTTTTTTCTACAAAAAGTACTTTTTCAAAAAAAAAAAAATATTTTCTAAGCTTTGGGTTAAAAAAAGTACTTTTCTATTAAAGATTTATTTTGGATATACAACACATAATTATTTCCGGAATTTTATGTAAAAAGTACTTATTACAAAACGTACCTTTTTCTAAAAGTACTTTTTTCAAATTTAACTTCATTTGCTTATAGTACAAAAAAAACGAGATTTCGTTTTATTTCTATAAAATGTAAAAAGTGTATTCCTGTTCTTGAAAAATTCTTCTAAGTTAATATATTTTTTCACTAAAGTGTAATTTTTTTTCTAAACAATATTGCCTAAAAATGCATGGATCATAATACAAAATATGATCCTGTCATTAACACACATAAAGGCATGTGAGAAACACTTACAGCTAAGAAAACAATTAAATTATACCACCAGCATACATTAATCCGTATGCTTCAACTTTCAAACAGTAACAGCCATAAAAGAGAGAATGAAAAATAGAAACGAATTCGTAATAAACTAAAAAAACAGATGTACACAATCCTCATGTTTTCCCTTTGAAAACAGACAAATTAAGCATTTCTCTTAGAACTGACAACACATTGGGAAACTCTGCTCTAAAAAAAACTCACACGGTTACATTAGAATATCATACCTCTACCCAACAGTTAAGCAAGTGGTCAATGTATCCCTTATAGACAATAATTGTCACTAATGTCTGATCACTTAGCTAGCTCCAATTAGCTTTTTGTAATAAAGAGAGAAGTCAATTGGTTACTTTATACATTCCAGGTTTTTTAGCGTAAAGACAATTGCCATTTAAGTGCCGCTAAGTAATCTAGAGTGTAGTCACTTTAAACTTTTTGTGAGTTATTAGTACAAACTGGTTTTATACCAATTGCGTTGATATAATTCTCATACAGTTTATTTTCTTTTTGCTTAAGTACTCTGACCCCATGTAATCTAGCGTATAGTCAATTGTCACTTTAGTGTCTCTAAGTAACCTAGAGTGTAGTCACTTTAAACGTTTATTTTGTACTGCACTTTATAGTTATTTTACCCACCAGAAGTAATATATTGGAAAGTTGTCCGAGGAAGATTTGTTAACAAGCAATCGGTTATTGAACTGTCTATGAGATGTCTTGTCAACTGACTATTTGAGGATCAAGTAAACAGTTAGGTAGCTAGTAAGGTAACTGACCCTATGTAACCGGTATGTGAATCCAATGCGTTGACTACTTTGGACCAGCTATAAGACAGTCTCATAGTAAACAAAAGTAAAATCACTAGTTCGGGACAGTCACCAAAACCTGTTGGGAATATAAATGTATGTATAGAACAACACTATTACATATGTATAAGTATGTATGTATGCAGGTTGGCGTATGTGTATGTTAAATGTCCTGAGGCGTAAGTTTTTAATGAGGCAAGCAAAAGAATTTAAGTGTTTCTCTCTCGCATCATGCAATTTTCGATTTGGCGGGGGCACTAGCATATCTAGATAGCAATTGTTTAGAGCACGAGAATGTGAATGAGGAGGTAAAGGCAGTTAAACATTTCCTTCACACACACACACGCATTTAAGTACATATGTATGTATGTATGTATTTACCTTGTACTTGTGATTTCTAATTTTTGCCTTGATTGTTTGCAGTTAGAAATGAAACAACAATTTTCAAATTATTTTCAATTACATTTTATTTAATTGAAATTTGCCAGCTTTAAAGTTCATCTAGACTGCGTACACGTGGCCAAAAGGGAGAGTGGGTATCGGGCAAACCCTCGCCCATGGTCATATTGCCAGCTGCTATACACTGTCGGCGAAATATGCGCTGTAATTCTGGGGCCTCAAAGAAACCAAAACGTTTTCTTTTGGATTTGGGCTTCTGTAACATTAAAGTGTCCAAGTGTTCGTATATGAGGCCAGCCATTTCATGTGTTCTAAAATGATCCAATATTGTGGGCTCATTTAATTGATTACCCCAGACAAATACCAGTTGCTGTAATTCAAAGGCCATATTTAAATCCTTATTTTCATGGGCGGGAAAAATTTCTTTGGCATACACCGCCGAACCTAAAATATCACTGGCTTGTACAAATTGTATGGCATTGGTTAAAGAATGGGTGCGTAGATCTGCATATGATTCCCAAGGACTGTATTGGCCCATGGTTAGAAAGACTACTGGAAACATGTGTTGTTTGAAGCGCAGCATAGTGCAAATATCAGCATCAAAGCTAGACAGTATTATGGGTCGACCACATCCATATTCCATAGTTGTGTGTAAAACCTCATTTACATAACGATTTTTATCCAAAGACTGCAAAGACTCAAAGCTGCCACTACTTAAAAGTTGAGGCCATTTAATATCCACCATAATACCCATTGTAATGGGTAATTGTTGATAGACCTGCTGAAGTCTAGGAAATATTCTCTCCTTATCTGGCACAAAGACCGTATTCAAATGAGTCATCTCCACCATGACACCCTTAACAAACATAAAGACTCTTTTCTTTAGCAACTCCTGATAGGTCAAGTCATGTATGTAGACATACTTTAAATCTTTAGCCTTTAACTTTTTCTGGCTGCGTGGTCCAGCCGTATAGAAACCAAAATCATGCCAAGCCACCGGCACATAATCCTTGGTCAGTTGCACCTCCAATTGTATCATATCACTATTAAGCTCTTTAGCTTTAAGAAAACTCTCCATGGTATTTTCCAAGGCATTGGCAGAATGATAGTAAAAACTTTTACCCAAACCCCGTTGGCCTATGTCCAAGGTGGGCCAATTGTAGGGCCAATAATGATGGAATCCAGCACGCATGTTAAACTTTAAAGCTTCCGGCAAAGCTTCTATTCTCAAGAAGGGCAAAGTAAGCCAGCCTACACGGTTGTTTGCATTACCTTCATATATAGGTAGCTCCATAATGCCCTCACTGCGTTTTATTACTTCGGACGGTATGACAGCCTCACCCAAAAGCTCTTGTTGCCTGCTGTAAATGCCTAAAATATACAAATTCTCCTGGAAATCCGCTACCGTTATATGAAATACCACTATGTTTCCAGGTTTATAAAACTCTCCTTCCTCCCTTAATGATTTCAATGTTGATTTATTGCCCATAAAACGTGAAACCTGCAATTCGGTATCTTCTTCCTCCAACGAATTTTTGTAGTTCAGCTGGCCTTTATCATCTTGATAAGCCTTAAGTTTTAGAATATATTTAGGATTTCTTATAAAATGTGAGAACTCGGTAAATCTTATATGCTGGGGCCAGATAAATTTCAATTGTATGATGTATTCCTTTCTCAGCCAGGCTCTTTCATTCTGTATGCCTCCCCCCACCGCCAAGGCATGGGCCTGACCAAATTTCCTAGAGCCCTGATGACGAAACATTTCATAGGCCTCCAATACTCTGGCATGCTGTTGAGCCTCCCAAAATCGTATGCGCTTGAAACCTTTTGAATCTTTGTAATATATAAAAAACCGGTAATAAACTCTTAAGGCCGAGCACATGGGTATTTTTAGATACCATTTCAAAGGATTACGCCTTCTTCTCTTCATTTCCACACTCTTATCAATTTGCCATACTCCCAGTTTAATGTGATCACCAGTAAGCCCTACTCCCTCGCCCGGCTTTAATAGCTCCGTTAGTTCGACTTCAAAATGTTTTATCATGGGCACACATTTCAGACTCCTGTCTTTGCTTATTGTTAAATTTTTAAATGTTATGCCACTGTCTTCTACTCTTTCTTCCAATTCCAATTTGTCTTTGCTTAATTCATGGGTAAACGTATTTGTCTTGGCTAAAGCGGCCTTAGCAAACAGGCCAACACTTAGCAAATACCACCACCATATGAAGAACTTTCGAAGTGTTACTGCCATCTAGAGTGAAAGAAGGAAACAAAGGCAGAGCTGTTAAATAGTAAATTCTCATTATTATATTACAAAAAATATTCCATATTAGACAATATAAAAGTCATATATAAACTATATGATATTTTAACCTTTAAATATACATGAGAACCAATATCATTATCTACAGTAATTTTCAGTATTTATACCCTTCAGCATGGCTGGTAAGGGTGTATGTTTGAATTTACGTTTGTAAGTTTTCACAATTTTCATGAAGTATATATTCTGGATGCTCATAGGTATCGAAGTTGATTATCAATGTCTGCCAGTTCTAGTTCTAGTTCAGGTTATATTTCTAATTTAGGTTGAAGTTCAGGTTCTAGTTCAGGTTCGAGTTCAGGTTCTAGTTCAGCTTCTAGTTGAAGTTCAGGTTCTAGCTCAGTTCTAGTTCAGGTTCTAGTTCAGGTTCTAGTTCAGGTTCTAGTTCAGGTTCTAGTTCAGGTTTAAGTTCAGGTTCTAGTTCAGGTTCTAATTCAGGTTCTAGTTCAGTTCCATTACAGGTTCTAGTTCAAGTTCTAGTTCAGGTTGAAGTTCAGGTTCTAGTTCAGGTTCAAGTTCTGGTTCAGGTTCTAGTTCAGGTTCCAGTTCAGGTTCTAATTCAGATTCTAGTTCAGGTTCTAGTTCAGGTTCAAGTTCAGGTTCAGGTTCAAGTTCTAGTTCAGGTTCCAGTTCAGGTTCTAGTTCAGATTCTAGTTCAGGTTCTAGTTCAGATTCCAGTTCAGGTTCCAGTTCAGGTTCTAGTTCAGATTGTAGTTCAGATTCCAGTACAGGTTCTAGTTCAGGTTATAGTTCAGATTCCAGTTCAGGTTCTAATTCAGGTTCTAGTTCAGATTCCAGTACAGGTTCTAGTTGAGGTTCTGGTTCAGGTTTAAGTTCTAGTTCAGGTTCCAGTTCAGGTTCTAGTCCAGGTTCTAGTTCAGATTCCAGTTCAGGTTCTAGTTGAGGTTCTAGTTCAGATTCTAGTTCAGGTTCTAGTTCAGGTTCCAGTTCAGGTTCTAGTTCAGATTCTAGTTCAGATTCCAGTTCAGGTTCCAGTTCAGGTTCTAGTTCAGCTTGTAGTTCAGATTCCAGTACAGGTTCTAGTTCAGGTTCTGGTTCAGGTTTAAGTTCTAGTTCAGGTTCCAGTTCAGGTTCTAGTCCAGGTTCTAGTTCAGATTCCAGTTCAGGTCCTAGTTGAGGTTCTAGTTCAGATTCTAGTTCAGGTTCCAGTTCAGGTTCTAGTTCAGATTCTAGTTCAGGTTCTAGTTCAGGTTCTAGTTCAGGTTCCAGTCCCAGTTCAGGTTCTAGTTCAGGTTTTGGTTCAGGATATAGTTCCGGTTCAAGTTCAGGTTCTAGTTCAGGTTCTAGTTCAGGTTCCAGTTCAGGTTCTAGTTCAGATTCTAGTTCAGGTTCTAGTTCAGGTTCCAGTTCAGGTTCTAGTTCAGGTTCTAGTTCAGATTCCAGTTCAGGTTCCAGTTCAGGTTCTAGTTCAGCTTCTAGTTCAGGTCCTAGTTCAGCTTCTAGTTCAGGTTCTAGTTCAGGTTCTAGTTCAAGTTCCAGTTCAGGTTCTAGTTCAGGTTCTAGTTCAGGTCCTAGTTCAGGTTCTAGTTCAGGTTCTAGTTCAGGTTCTAGTTGAGGTTGTAGTTCTAGTTGAGGTTCTAGTTCAGGTTGAAGTTCAGGTTCTAGTTCAGGTTCTAATTCAGGTTCTAGTTCAGGTTCTAGTTCAGGTTCTAGTTCAGGTTCTTGTTCAGGTTCTAGTTCAGGTTCTAGTTAGGTTCTAGTTCAGGTTCTAGTTCAGGTTCTAGTTCAGGTTCTAGTTGAAATTCTAGTTCAGGTTCTAGTTAGGTTCTAGTTCAGGTTCTTGTTCAGGTTCTAGTTCAGATTCTAATTCAGGTTCTAGTTCAGTTTCTAGTTCAGGTTCTTGTTCAGGTTCTAGTTCACGTTCTAGTTGAGGTTCTAGTTCCAGTTGAGATTCTAGTTGAGGTCCTAGTTCAGGTTCTAGTTCAGGTTCTAGTTCAGGTTCTAGTTGAGGTTGTAGTTCTAGTTGAGGTTCTAGTTCAGGTTGAAGTTCAGGTTCTAGTTCAGGTTCTAATTCAGGTTCTAGTTGAGGTTCTAGTTGAGGTTCTAGTTCTAGTTCAGGTTCTAGTTTCAATTCTAATTCTGGTTCTAATTCAGGTTCTAGTTCAGGTTCTTGTTCAGGTTCTAGTTCAGGTTCTAGTTGAAATTCTAGTTCAGGTTCTAGTTAGGTTCTAGTTCAGGTTCTAGTTCAGGTTCTAGTTCAGGTTCTTGTTCAGGTTCTAGTTCAGGTTCTAGTTGAAATTCTAGTTCAGGTTCTAGTTAGGTTCTAGTTCAGGTTCTAGTTCAGGTTCTAGTTCAGGTTCTAGTTGAAATTCTAGTTCAGGTTCTAGTTAGGTTCTAGTTCAGGTTCTTGTTCAGGTTCTAGTTCAGGTTCTAATTCAGGTTCTAGTTCAGGTTCTAGTTGAGGTTGTAGTTCTAGTTGAGGTTCTAGTTCAGGTTGAAGTTCAGGTTCTAGTTCAGGTTCTAATTCAGGTTCTAGTTGAGGTTCTAGTTCTAGTTCAGGTTCTAGTTTCAATTCTAGTTCTGGTTCTAATTCAGGTTCTAGTTCAGGTTCTTGTTCAGGTTCTAGTTCAGGTTCTAGTTGAAATTCTAGTTCAGGTTCTAGTTAGGTTCTAGTTCAGGTTCTAGTTCAGGTTCTAGTTCAGGTTCTAGTTGAGGTTGTAGTTCAGGTTGAAGTTCAGGTTCTAGTTCAGGTTCTAATTCAGGTTCTAGTTGAGGTTCTAGTTGAGGTTCTAGTTCTAGTTCAGGTTCTAGTTTCAATTCTAGTTCTGGTTCTAATTCAGGTTCTAGTTCAGGTTCTTGTTCAGGTTCTAGTTCAGGTTCTAGTTGAAATTCTAGTTCAGGTTCTAGTTAGGTTCTAGTTCAGGTTCTAGTTCAGGTTCTAGTTCAGGTTCTTGTTCAGGTTCTAGTTCAGGTTCTAGTTGAAATTCTAGTTCAGGTTCTAGTTAGGTTCTAGTTCAGGTTCTAGTTCAGGTTCTAGTTCAGGTTCTAGTTCAGGTTCTTGTTCAGGTTCTAGTTCAGGTTCTAGTTGAAATTCTAGTTCAGGTTCTAGTTAGGTTCTAGTTCAGGTTCTAGTTCAGGTTCTAGTTCAGGTTCTAGTTCAGGTTCTGGTTCAGGTTCTAGTTAGGTTCTAGTTCAGGTTCTTGTTCAGGTTCTAGTTCAGGTTCTAATTCAGGTTCTAGTTCAGTTTCTAGTTCAGGTTCTTGTTCAGGTTCTAGTTCAGGTTCTAATTCAGGTTCTAGTTCAGGGGGGTTACCGCGTAACTCAATCCGAAAACGGAAATGTTCGAAAATGTGTGCTAAAAACATTGCAATTCGAAACGATTTCCTTTCGAATCGAATTAGGGAGTAACCCCCCAGGTTCCAGTTCAGGTTCTAGTTCAGGTTCTGGTTCAGGTTCTAGTTCACGTTCTAGTTGAGGTTCTAGTTCCAGTTGAGATTCTAGTTGAGGTTCTAGTTCAGGTTGAAGTTCAGGTTCTAGTTCAGGTTCTAGTTCAGGTTCTAGTTCAGGTTCTAGTTCGGGTTCTAGTTCAGGTTCTAGTTCAGGTTAAAGTTCAGGTTCTAGTTCAGGTTCAGGCTCAAGTTCAGGTTCAGGTTCTAGTTCAGGTTCTTATTCAGGTTCTAGTTCAGGTTCTAATTCAGGTTCTAGTTCAGGTTCTTGATCAGGTTCTAGTTCAGGTTAAAGTTCAATTTATAGTTCTGGTTCTAGTTTAATTCTAGTTCAGTTCCTCTTCAGATATAGTTTTAGTTGAGATTCTCGTTCAGGTTTTTGTTAAGTCTTCAGTTCAGGAACTAGTTGAGATTATGGCTATCGCAGTAGTTCAAGTTTATTTAAAAAACTTAAACTTGTTCCTCAAACCTAAACACTATTGGGAGGTCATCGGCCCTCTAACCAAAGCATAGATTTGTGTCATACCATAGCATATACCAAATCTTTTTTATATTGAATATAAATTAAGTTATTTAACTTACCTTAACTTTTAAACTTAATCTTTAACTTAAACCCACAATTTTATCACACAACACACAGTCATCAGGTCGAATACTAAAATAACACTGAAACTCAAATGCCAATGACTTCAAGCTCCAGTTGAAGAAAACACCATAATCAACATCATTAACAACAGCGCGGCTACTCTCACTCTTCATCGCTGCTGGGTGTCATTAATATTTATATTTTTAAAATATCTTCTTAGTTGTTGGTGTACGATTACCTTTTTGCTTAAGTGTAGTAGAACATGCTGGTGCTTGTTCAACTGCCGTTGTAATTTCTAAAAACAATGCGTTTTTTGTTTTGTATGGATTGTGTTTATTTTTTTTAATATTTATTGGCCAAATATTGTAAAATGTTTGTGGTCAAACAGAGAGGTTTTACTAATTAAGCCGGTGTGAGAGTTTGAATCTAGCTTAATTAAGTTTGTTGTGATGAGTTGTTCAAAAGAAAGAAAAAACAAGTTTAATACATTTTATTGGTTAATTTATTTGTGTTTTAGCAAATTTGGTCTGCGCATATGATTATGAAAAGAAAAGTGGTTAAAAGAAGAACCAAAAAGAAATTAAAGCAATGGGGAAGTATTTCGTCACTAATGATGATGATGATGATAGAACTAAGACATAGGTCAACCAGCTTAGATGAAACTGAAAATGCTTTGAAGTTGAATACAATTTGTAAACTCTAGTTTGTCCAAGTCTCTGATGATATGAGTTTCGAAATATTGATTCGATTAAATTTGAATATTGTTGGTCTATATTTCGAACACTTTAATCTTTTTATAGCAATTTCCTAAGAGTGACCCAGACTTTTAATTTTCTAGTGTATTTTTTTTGCGATTTCTTAATAATTGAAACTCCAACCTTCTTGTTGTCGATGTGGAAAGAGAACTAAATTAAAATGACTTTTGGAAATCATTCGAGAATATTTTCAAAATGGTCAAAATTGCGTTCTTTCAACATCGATAAACCGGAAGTATTTAAACATTTGTGAATCAAAAAATATATTTGTTTTAAGTTTATTTTTTTTTTTGTTTTAATATCATTTTTTTTTTCTCTATAATAATTTACGTGTTATTTTAAGAATTAAATAAAGCATTTAACTTTAACAAGTTAATAACAATTTGAAATAGTTTTGTTTAAACTTAATTGTATAATTTAATATAGAAAACAAATTAAAAGTTGTATATTTTAAATAAATGTTACATGACTAAGAATTTATTAAAACGTGAATAAAATAAATATGTTTTCATAACATATTTATTTATTGTCTTTAATTTATTAATTTATAAATGGAATAATTAATACATAGTATTTGTGTGTTTAATAATAGCAATTAAAATAATAATTGTAATAAAAAAAAATAGTTTAATACAACGAGTATTTAACAATAAAATTTGAAATTTTGTTTTTAACAAATGTTCGCCAGCGAACTAGTTTAATTTTGTAAAAGTATTTTCAACTAAAAATTCGTTATAAAGAAGTTTTTTTTTTTTGTTGTTTGTGTTTATATTACGATAAAATTTATATAAAATATATTTTGCTCTGTATTTTATTTAGTAGTTAAAATCATTTAAGAACGACATTGATCTTTGAATTCTTCCATTAGTTCGGAAGAATTGAAAAAGGATTGCATTTTAGTGGCGGGCACATACAAATCCGATCTGTCGTAGCAGGTAGCGGTAGCACCAATATCATGGAAATACTTAACAGCTTGTTGGGAATTACAGTCATCACCCCAGACCAAGGAAATTTGTCCCAAATCACGAGCCATTTTCATGAGGGCAGCGCCCTGTTCTCCCTTGAAATCTTCGGCATGGGGTGCCGTGCCGGCCAATTCAAAAGCTTGAGCATTATTAATGGCCTGTTCAAAAGATCTGGTTCTTAGATCCAGGAAAGCTTCCCATTTCTGAGTCTCACCTTGAGTCAAATACATGACGGGTAATAAATTCTGTTTGAATCTCAGCATAGTGCAGATATCAGCATCAAAACTGGAGAATACTAAAGGACGGCCACAGCCTTTTTGTAAAATCACCTGCAAAACGGTGTCAATAAAGTAATTTTTGTCTATTGTCTGTTCTGCTTCCACGCCGCCTTTTATTTTACGCTGGGGCCATTTAATTTCCACATCTATACCCAAGGTTTTGGGTAAAGCATCCAGCACCTCTTCCAAAGTAGGGAATATACGTTTCTCAAACTGGGGCTCTTTATCATGGGCAGGATATTCCTTAATTTCATTGTTGACTATGGCAAAGACACGCAGCTGCTTAATGGCCTCATAGGTCAGATCTTTCAATAGCACATACTCCAATTGAGAAACATCCGTGACCACTTTGTGTTGGGGAGCTGTGCGCACGCCAAAATCATGATATATCACAGGTATGCCATCGGCCGTTAGATGAACATCCAATTCCACCATATCGGCAAATACTTCATAGGCTTTTAGAAATGAGGAAATCGTATTCTCCCTTTCCTCGGGGGGATTAGCTATATAACTCTTGCCGTTGCCGCGATGACCCACATCCAAATTGGGCCAAGACTTGGGCCAATAATGGGCATATGTAGTGCGGAAATCCAACAGGTCTTTATCACTAAAAGGCTTAACCAACAAATAGGGTAACGTTAAGCGGGCTATCACAGTTTCTTCAGCATCCTTGATCGGCAGCAAAAGTTCGCCTTGACTGCCCTGCAATTGATCATTTGTTATGAGAGCTTTGCCCATTATTTGATAATCTTGGGAGTAAAATAACAAAGCATATGAAGCTTCCAAGTCCAAAGGTACTGTTAGATGAAAGATAACCACATCATTGCGTTTATGGGAGACACCTTCTTGGGGCTGAGGTCTCAATCTACTTTCATTATATTTCAATTTGGAAACCTCCACATTAACACCGGACTTATCAACTTCCAGGGGAGTTAAATCCTTAGCCAAGGGTTCCACTTTTATATAGACATTTTCCGGATCAAATTTATTAATATCATGAACCTGGAACAATTTCTCACGTTCAAATTTCAGCTGTAATATCATTTCATTATTAAGCCAGCCGCGATTTAAGGAAACTTCTCCCGTTGCCACCTGGCCAAAAATATCCACATCCCGGCAGTTATTAACACATGAGGTCAATTGTCTGGGTTTCAAATGGGTCTCCCAACGTCTGATCTGTTTGCGTCCCAAATAGTCTTCGGCATAAACAAAATAGCGATAGTTTACTTTGGGGCAGGCTGGCAGCATGACATTGGCCGACCATTCCAAGCTGCCATTTTGACGGGACAAGGTTATGCAGCGATCCAATTGCCAGGCACCCAAAGTCTTAGAGTCACCCGTTAAAGCCACATGCTCATTATCGGCCAGCTCTTGAGGCAATAGCACACTAAAAGGCCTAATGGAGGAAAGACAAGAGTCTACTTCACTTTTAGACTGCTCCTCTGAAGCCTGAGGCGAAACCCCCGTAAAATTGGGTTTAACTACAGCAGCAGCGTCCGCATAAGAGTTGCACTGTTGAGAGAACAAACAGAAACACAAACACGCGATTAGTAAAATTTTAAAACGTGACATTTTCAAATTAAATTTATTTCAATTATTGCTTATTCTTAGAAAGCGTTTTATAAAGCGTGCGTGTAATTAAACGCTTTACTTAAAAATGACTGAATATTAAAGCAAATTGAAACTATTTAAATAATACTAATTGTATTTTAAACAAATAGAATAGAATACAAAAATACTTAGAATTTCAAGTTTAGAACAATTTACTCTGGCTGCTCTTAAAGCTTAATTAAAAGTATAGAGATAAAGTTAATTAAATAAAATACATTTCTGTTTAGTACTAAATTTTGTCAGGGTTGAGGGGTTTTCTGGGAGTAAAAAGAGTTTATTTTATTGTATTTATACAAAATTTAATTAAACAGCTATTAAGTTGTAATACAATCAGCAAAAAAAGCTTTTGATATTTAACAATTCTACTCAATTTAATTCAAGTCTATCAAGTCCAACGTCTGTGTTTTTTTTTATGGGCAAAATAACTGATACGAATCTGTGCTAAAAATTATAGCTATATATTATACTATACTCTTGAGTATTTGCGATAAGTAATATTGTATATATGTATGTATATGTACTAAAATTTAGTTGTAGCTTCCTTAGATTTTAATCAGTGTGCTAAAATTTATGATTGGGTTCATTCATTTTAGTATTTTACAGTTTTAGCAGACATGTGATAGACAAATGTTTGCTGTCACTGACAGCATATTGCCACAAACAAAATATAAAATACTTATTTTAAGGAAATTGATAAATATATTAGCAAATATACTAAAATTCTTTTTATGGCTTATTTATGACACATTTCTTTCAAAATTGTTAAACCATTAACAAATTAAGCTTTTGGTCTTAATTTTTAATAATTATTTAATAAATTAATTGAAAAAATATTTAAAAATTTCCTTTTATGATTTATGATGCAGTTGACTATATTTTAAAATAAATATCACCTGATTATTTCATAATTTTGTGAATGTGAAATTATATGAATGTCTTAATTTGTAATAACTCTCGTTAGGTAAATATTTAAATCGGTCAATTTGGTAGTAATTTCGATAACAGAGGCATTTATGATAAATTTTCTACTTCAAAAAATATTTTATTTGAAATTTTTAGTGAAAAGTATATATATTCTGGATCGTTATGGATAGCGGAGTCGATATAGCCATGTCCGTCTGTATGTTGAAATCAACTTTCCGTAGCCCCCAAATAACTTACATACATGATTCATACATCAATATATCCGCTATAGACCCGGTTCGTTTACTATTTAAAATCGAGAAAATCGGCCCACAAATAGCTGAGATATATGGAAAAATACCAGGACAACCTCGAGTTTTACCTATTTTTGATCTATATCTGGATTATTAAGTTTTAATATAGACAATATGGATATCTAATGATAGATATTTCAAACACCTTTGCAATGGCGTATATAAGGCCATAGTAAGTCGGACCTACAATGGGTCAAAATAGGGGAAAAAATAGGTTTTAACCCGAATTTTTTTTTTACAAAAAAATGTTTTTGTCCTAAAATTTGTTTCACTAATAAATTTAAAAATAAAAATTTTGAAAAAAAAAAAAAAAATTAAAAAATATTTTTGAAAAAAAAAAATTTAAAATTAAAATTTTGAAAAAAAAAATATATATTTTGAAAAAAATTAAAAAATATTTTCACTAATAAATTAAAAAAAAAAACGTTAAATTTATTAGTGAAACAAATTTTTCAAATTTTTTTTATTTTTTTTTTTTTAAATATTTTTTAATTTTTTTCAAAATATATATTTTTTTTTTTCAAAATTTTAATTTAAAATTTTTTTTTTTTCAAAAATATTTTTTAATTTTTTTATTTTTTTTATTTTTTTTTTTTTCAAAATTTTTATTTGTGAAAAAAAATTTTTTTTTTCAATTTTGTTTACTTAAAAATATTTAAAATTTTTATTTTGAAGTATAATTTGGTGAAGGGTATATAAGAATATAGATCTCATACTTGTTTAGTGAAAAATCGTTTTTTTTTTAGTAAAAAAAATCAGAATTTTAATCAAAAATCGGGTTTTTAATGACAGATCAGATTTTTAGTTTTGTAGTGAAAAATCAGAAATTTTAAAAAATCGAATTTTTATTTGGTTTTTAGTAAAGAAATCACCATATTTGAGTTTATGTAAAGTTTGATTTTCAGTAAAAATTTTGATTTTTAATGAAACTTTTGATTTGAATGAAAAATTTGATTTTTAATAAAAAAAATCGAGTTTCAATGAAAAATTTTATTTTTAGTTTTGTAGTGAAAAATCAGAAATTTTAAAAAATCGAATTTTTATTTGGTTTTTAGTAAAGAAATCACCATATTTGAGTTTATGTAAAGTTTGATTTTCAGTAAAAATTTTGATTTTTAATGAAACTTTTGATTTGAATGAAAAATTTGATTTTTAATAAAAAAAATCGAGTTTCAATGAAAAATTTTATTTTTAGTTTTTAGTGAAAAATCAGAAATTTTAAAAAATCGAATTTTTATTTGATTTTTAGTAAAAAAATCAGCATATTTGAATTTATGTAAAGTTTGATTTTCAGTAAAAATTTAGAATTTTAATGAAACTTTTGATTTGAATGAAAAATTAGATTTTTAAATAAAAAATCGGGTTTTAGTGAAAAATTTTATTTTTAGTGAAAAATCGGTTTAATATACATAAAGATCCGTTATATATACATTATAGCATCGCTAATGAATATTCTGAAAACTGCAAACGTAATACAATCCCAAATATTTAAAAAAATTAAAACAATTTTCTAATTTAAAAAAAAAAAAAAAACACAAAATTGCCACATGTTTCCTAACAAAGCAACTAATTTTCTCTACAAATTCTCTTATTTCAAATGAAATTCTTGTTTACCTTAATTCCTCGACATGAACGTGTTGTATGTAAAATATTACGTGACGGCCAGCAACAATATTTGTTAAAATGTACTAAATCGTTTAAATAGTTTAAGAAATTTAAACGATACAAATTTAGTCTAAACATTTTCAGTGAAACACAACTGCCATCGCACTAAAATCTCATTATAGAGATTCATTATTTTTTGTTAATAAAACCGTGCCCAAAAATCGTAAATAAATAATGATATTGGTTGATTGAAAGGTTGCACAGTGGGTTAGCTTGTAAAATAAAAGTGGTAATAAATCTGAAACTTGTAAACTACTGGTGCGATTGCAAAATTAAGTATGAACGAATCGTAGAGCAGGATATCAGCTTTAAGAAAATTAAATTTGTGTCCACTCTGCTAAAATATAAGGTGATATACAGGGTGTCAAAATCGATCACCTCTAATGAAAATTTCAAAATTTAAATATCTTTTAAACTTTATCTTTTATCTTTTAAACCCTTTTGCTTTATTACAAAGTTTCATTTATTGAAATCTATGCATATTTGTACAAGTTTCCTAACCACCCTGTATCTCACCTTGTATTCTTACAGAGTGATCAGAAATTAAATTTTCTTAAAGCCTATAACATCCTCTACTTTTCGTTAATACAATACTTTACAATCGAACCAGTAGTTTAGAAGATTGATTTTACCACTTCTTTACGATAGACCCCACTGTGTGAGGCAGAGAGAAAGAGAGAGAGAGCAGGTGTAAACAGTAAATAAATACTTGTGTTAATTTTTGGCTTTTAGCCAAACGAGAAATACAAATTTCAAAGAAAAAATTAACAAAAAAAACAAATAAATCTTAATAAAATTGAGATAAATATTTTTAGTTTAACAACCCCTTTATATAGAGACATGTTTCTATTGTCTGGGGGGCTCACCTGATCGTTGGGGAAAAATACATTGGGTGGGTGTTTGTTGTTTACGGAAAAAAAGATAAATTATAGATAATTTATTTAACTGATCGTTTAACCGACACACTTTTGTTGTCACAACAAATGTTATCACTCAAACTGTATTGCACTCATTTTTGTATAGCACTGTCAATCACACACCTGATAATGTTGCCGTATGTTTGTTTGTTTACATGTAATTAATGTAAACAAATGTGACAATTAAAAAGAAGAAGACTTATCCGTAAAATGTCACCACACAAAACCAACAACATAATAAGGAATTTATTACTCAAATATTAACATTTACTAATTAAAAGAAATTAAACTGGAATTGTAATACAATACCTTAACATGGAGTATCAAAAATATTTTTTGGATTGTGTAAATGGCAAGTATTTCGCTAAGTTCTATTTAAAATTTGTTTTTAAGAAAACTATTAATTTAAAATCTAATTCAACTAAATATTCATTTTCCAAAAAGCGGCCATATTTGTTTTAAAAAATCAATTGTTTTTCTTATTTTCAGGAAGTCTTGACCAAAACCTCAAAGACTTAAGATCTCCCCGCACTCCCATTTACAAGGGCCAATGGAAACCATTGCCGGGTTATCGTCTCAAGTCCTCCGAGATGCCCATATACACTCCGCCCAATGCCGGTCGGCCACAGGTAATGGCAAATTATCGCATATCAACCAAGGAGAAATCACTTGAATGCCATAAATAAATAAATTCACTTTTATGAAAACCTAACCTAATTTAATCCCTATAATATGACCATAACCATAAAATTAACTTAAAAGCAGGTATTTTAATTGTTATTTTTAAAATTGTTAAATGTATTTGTGTAAAAAAAATTCAAGATTTTGTAATAAAATAGCTGCGTTTTAAAAATATTTAAAAAAAAAATTGATTTTAAATCGTATTTTTTGTTAAATTTTCATATTTAAATTCACTATTAAATTTACAATTCTTTTCTTTTAGAGATTTATAAAATATGTTTACTTTATTGCACTTTTGATATATTTATCGACTTTACATAATATTAAACTATATCATGCAGCAATTTGTTGTAAATGATTTGTTGGTAAACATGTTCGTGTGTCAGAATTCTGTCAATATTCCAAAACGCATGCGTTGGTATAACAGATTATTATACCCACCATTAAAAAAAGATAGGGTGTATGGTGATTTTGTCCTTACGTTTGTAACATTTCGAAATTTTCATCGCAGACTCACAAAAGTATATATGTTCTGTGTCCTCATAAGATTCTAAGACGATCTAGCTATGTCCGTTTGTCTGTCTGTCTGTTGAAAACACGATAGGCCCCAAACAAAAGGAACTAGCTGGCTGACATTTTCAACAAATATTCTCTGTATAAAGTTTGTTAGGTATTGATCGGTCCATGATTTCACATAGCCCCTATATAAATGTCCCCTCGGAATACTGCAGTCCTGATAAAATGTTGCACAAATTAGTTCTAAGTACTCTGACATTATACTGTAAAGTATGGCGAAAATAGGGCAACATTTGGCCCTAGTTCACATACAAGGCCCCCCTCAGAAAATCAATTAAACATTCATAACAGTCCTATAATTAGTACTTTAGAAGGAATATTACATCAAAAAGATTTTCTATAATCTTAAAATAATCTACAATTTTGTACGCTTGTTTAAAACAAAGCAATTTATAAGAAAAAAGTACTTGTAGAGTACTATTTTCAAAAAAGTACTTTTGAGAGAATTTTACAAAAAGTAAAAGTAAAGAAATTGTAATTTAAAGTACAAAACTTTAAAAAATTAAAAAGTACTTTGCTTAAAATAGTACCTTATATAGAAAATTTTATTTATATATTAAGGAAAGTACTTAACATAAACAAATAAGAAAGCTATATTCGGCTGTGCCGAATCTTAAAATTTAAAAAAATTTTTTTTTTTCGAAATTGTTTTTAAAAAGTTTTTTCCAATTTTTTTTAAATTTTTTTTAATTTATTAGTGAAAAAAATTTGTGACAAAAAAATTTTTTTGTGAAAAAAATTCGGGTTAAAAAATATTTTTCCCGATTTTGACCCAACTAACTATAGCCTTATATATGTACATCATTGCAATGGACTTTGAAATATCTATCATTAGATATCCGTATTGTGTATATTTATGATTTAGTAATCGAGATATAGATCAAAAATAGGCCAAAAATAGAGGTTGTCTCGGATTTCTACTCATATCTCCGTTATTTACGGATTTTGCTGATTTTAGATTGGAAACTTCTCGAAAGCATGTCTGACAGAATTATTGAAGATTTATATCCCGAAGATATCTAGGGTCTTCAGAAAGTTGATTTCAACAGACGGACAGACAGACAGACGGACGGACATGGCTTAATCGACTCCGCTATCTATAAAGATCCAAAGGGTCGTAAAATTATATTGTGGAAATTACAAACTGAATGACAAACTTATATATACCCTTCTCACGAAGGTGAAGGGTATAAAAAGTTTACTTAAAAAAGTTCTTTATATGTATTGAAAAAGTAGTACTTTTAAAATGTACTTTAAATTGAAAAAGTACTTTATATATTAAAAGTACTTTACTATATGGAAAAAGGTACAAAACTTAAAAAGTTCCTTGTTTGGAAAAATTACTCCATATTGTTAAAGTTCCTTATATGAAAAAGTACTTTACTTAAAAAAGTATCTTATATTCCAAAAAGGACTTTATTTAAGAAAGTACCTTACATGAAAAATCTGTCATTATTAAAAAAGTGTCTTATATGGCAAAAGTACTTTTCCTCAAAAAGTACCTTATATTGGTAGCTTTTCATATAAGGTACTTTTTGAAGAAAAGTACTTTTGCCATATAAGGTACTTTTTCTAGTAAAGTCCTTATTGGAATATAAAGTACTTTTTTAAGTAAAGTACTTTATCAAAAAATTAATCTTATATGAAAAAGTAATTTTCGTAAAAAAATGTTTATATGGAAATAGTAATTTACTTAAAAAAGTACTTTAAATTGTAAAAGTACCTTATATATAGTAAAAGTACTTTACTGTATTTACAGTACTTAAAAAGTTCCTTGTATGAAAAATTACTTCATATTGTTAAAGTACCTTATATGAGAAAGTACTTTACTTAAAAAGGTAGTTTATATTCAAAAAAGTAACTTATATTAAACAAGTGTGTTATTTATAGGGCAAACGTACTTTTTTTCAAAAAGTACCTTGTATCAAAAGGTAATTTATCAAAAAATTAACCTGTGGAAAAGTACTTTACGTAAAAATTCTTCAAATGGAAATAGTACTTTACTTAAAAGATTATTTTATATGGAAAAAGTAGCTTATATGAAAAAAGCACTTAACTTACAAAAAGTACCTTTTAAGGAAAAAGTGGATAATAAGTTGGCCTGTTACTAAAAATATTGACAAAAATTGGATTTTTCTCAGTGTCCTTAAAATTGAAATCCTAACCTAACATTTATTTTAGTGGTGGGCAACTATAGCCACCGGGAGGCAAAAGAAATGGGTTATTTATTTATAGACAACTCACAATTTATAAAATTATAAAGTAAGTTGATCAGATTAATATTATTATCCACGTTCTTATTATGCCGACCACTGATTTATTTTCATATTCAGACTTTTAAAACATCTCACATAATGATAGGTATGTTATTTCCACTTTATTGACAATATGTATAAAAAAATACATTTGTGAATTATGTTAATTAGTTTTGTTTAGGTACTTTACCATTTTTTTTTTTTTTTTGTAACAAAAATTACTCAAGTTTTTCGCTAATAGCTTTATTCAAATCCTAGCTACCATTTTAATTCATATTCAGAGTTTATAAACTCACATAATACTGATTTATAGCCATTTGAAAAATAACATTTTAAATGAGGTAGGTACTTTACCGATATATAACAAAAAATACAAAAAACTTGTTGCTTTTTTTATACCTATGCAAACAAAACAATTGTCACGTATTTAAGATAATATCCTTTTAATTGTTTCTATAGTAATTTATTCTTAATTTATATGTACTTCACCTAAAAATACACAAAATTTACACTCTTTCCTAAAAATTGCCACAATTTATACCCTTATTTCCCCCTCGTCTTGTCACTGACTAATAAAATTACCGTTAATTCGCTACTGTCATCGTGTAGTCATTTTCCCTACACACCACAAAGCTTTATTTTTATTGTTTACTTATATTTACATGCATTTCTTAAGTGTATTGGTGTAGGGTAAAATACATTACTTATTATTGATTCAATTGTCTATAAATAGTACTCAAAAGAGAATATTAAGACAATAACAAAACAAAGCATTATTGCATTGCAAAAACCTCAAGAACAAAAACAAAACAAACTCTTTGAACCCCCTGACAACAACAACAACCACAAATGACGTTAATGACCTTCACTAGCTAGTGGTGAGTTACGAGTAAACAGGATAAATGACGTAAATAATAATAATAATAATAAGAAAACAAAATCAAAACAGAAAAAACAAGAAAAGGAATAGGTATTTACAGTTTGCAAATGGTCCTCCAGGATATGGGGAGTAGCATCAATAAGATTTAAAACAGCAGGTACCGACATGTTGTCCAATTTTTAGCAGATATAGTAGAAAAAATAGCAAAAAAATAGTATTTCTTTAAGAATTTATCACAATTTAAATATTTCCTTTTTTTAGCGTTTTGTTTGCAATCCGGAAATAATTGTTTTCTTTTGTTATTGATGTTGTTATTGTGGTTTGATTTGAATTATTCAAATTTTTATTTTATTGCTCTGTTGTTGTTAGCAAATAATCATTTTGTTTAGGGTTTACGTGGTTTATTGTTTTTAATAAATTTTAAACATTGTTTGCTTAATTTATTAGGGTTTTTTTTAGCTTTCAGAGCCTACAAATGGCCCGTCTGGTCTTTGTTTTCTTTCAAGAAGTACAGTTGCTATTGAAAGCTGTTCAACGTAGAAACAGCCGCACACATCACAAAAGTTATTAAATATTTGTTGAAGCTTTTTGTTTTGTATATTTGAATGTTTAACTTTGTTATTGTTTTCTTTGGTAATAAAAGGAGTTTTTGTTTAATTTTATTAGCACTTTAAAATAAATTAATTCTTTTTTTTATCAAATTTAATTTTACAAAAAAAAATGGTTTGTCAACAACACGATTTTCTTGGTGTTATTTAATTCAAAAAAACATCGTTGTTTGGTTTTTATACCCAGCGTTTAGTATAAAAATCTACACAACACAAAAGAGGCAACAATAGCTTTCTTAAAGCTTTTTTTATTTTATTTTCAAATTGTCATAATTTGTGTTGTTGTTGTTGGTGGGTGTTTTGTTTTTTTTTTTGCATTTATATTGAGGCAAATTAAATAATGAAAATTGTTTTTTTATCAAAATAAAACTATTAAAGAGCAAAAAATTTAAAAAAATACAACGAACTTTTTAGTTATCATTAGTTTTCTACAGAGAATTTTAAAAACAACAGCAACACTACGCATAATATACAGACATTTAGTGTAAACAACAACAATCCTCATAAATGATACGCTATCGACGTCTGTATGAATAAACATAAACAAACAAACATAAATAAATCCATTTTACATATGTATGTATAAATATGAAATAGAGCGAGCAGCAAACTGTAAAAATAAACATCCCTACAAGAACAGTAACGGTCATTTTACCGGTCATATGACTGGCATTGTTGATAGAAATATCAATCATCGCTTAGAACAAACTTTCTATCATTTTCTTAAGGCCAATATGAAAAAAGTGATGGAAACTTTTGTGTACGTGTGATTTTGCATCCTTCTCTAATTTAAGCATTTTGTCGTCCACTGAACATATATCTGAACTGCTTACTCTAATGTTGTTTACTAGTCAACGATGATATAAATATTAGTCACAGTTGACCAGTAAAAGTTGATGGATATACCGATCACAGTTGACTAATCAAACTTGATGGATATAGTCGTCACTGTTGACGTACATATAGTTGAAATAAAACACGATTTATTTCAATTAATTTCTTTATATTAAATAAAACTAATAATATTAAATAAAAAAAACTACTTATTAAAACTGCTTTCGAAAAGAAAGATTTCATGGGCTTTTCTGTTAAAAGTTTTTTTATTGGCTTCTGAGGGCGTACATCGACTTGAAATAGTTCTTGATCGGCTTTATCATCAAATGTGCTGTAATTAATAAAAAAATAAAGTTATATGTGTGTGTCTATTGTTGTAAACTATTTTGACCACTTACCCAATCCCTCTTCTTTCGAAAATATTTATTTTTTGCACTTTTTTTGTGTTTACAATAACTAATCTTTAACTTTTTAACACTCTTCACATAAATAAATAATAATAAATGAAAAAAATGCAACTCTGCAATATACATTGGTCAACGATGATGGATATTTCCATCAACAATGACAGTCATCTGTTCGGTTAAATATAAAATGTGTGCAAATGTGTTAGTAAACATCTTTTGTGTGTATTAGTTTCGGTCATCTATTTCTTGTAGGGATACAATCACACCATCACCTAGTAAATGTTTTGTATACAGAGAGAGAGAGAGCAAAGTGTAAACATATCGGAATGTTTGTAATAAACACAACATTAGTAAATACAACAATTAAACAATGTAAACAAACTTTAACTCCATTCAATGAAGCAAGAGTACAGAAATAGATTTACAGAGATAAACAAAATAATAGGGAGAGTTCTTAAGCAAATATAATAAAACCAAGATGTATTAACCAGGTGGCAGCGTAACTACAACAATTACAACAATACAAGAACAACAGTGTGTAAAACCTTATAAACTGCCAAAAAATAAATTCACAAAAACGCACTTTTTAAAACGAAATAGTTTGTTTTAGCACTTTCAAATATTTTACGCACATAAAGCGGTAACTAAAACCCACTTTTATAAATATAAAATAATCTTTTTACTCTTATAACAAATTTAAAAATGTTTGTAAACACGTTTTTGACATTTCATAAGGCACAATATAAGTATAGCAAAAAATAGTCAGCTGGCGTTACGCTGCCACCTGGTTAAATATGCCTTGAATAAAACCAATAAACAAAAGTTAAAATGTAATATTAAATGCTGTTTCCGCTATATTCTTGCCCCCTTCTGCAGGGTGTGTTTGTTTTTCAGAGTGTGCGAAAAACAAAAACACATCATCAATAACACTTTAACTTTCAAACCAGAATTCCATGCTGAAGGAGAGACATACATATTAAACGCCTGACCATCACGTGAACGTGTTCGTTATAAATAAATGGCATACATTTATATTTGTGTTGACACGAACGGAATCGTTAAAAACGAACCAAAGGGGAAAAAACAAAAGCAAACGTAAACACGTTTATAATAAAAAATCGAAAAAAAGCTTTATTCTTTACGTAAATTGGCATTTGGCTGTTTCTCTGCTGTTATTGTTGTTTTATGTAAACAGGTGTTGCTATTGTTGTTCTTTGTTTGTAATGCAGTGTCAGGCCGAAATTTTAGTACAGCCGAAGCGGGCTTATTTTTCTGATATTTGCGTTATTTGTATATGGATTGTACTGATATCAGCACTACATTCTTGAAAAATTATTCACGAATGCCAAAATTATGGATACCTTGATATAGTGTCAATAAATTTAAGTATCTGTCTGGCTGATGGACTTGTGGACTTGATGGAAGGCTGTTATGTTTCAACCGCTACTCTTATCGACTACGTTAAGTCCCGGTCCACACTGTGAAACATTAGCTGTCCACACAGTGAAGTCTTTGCTTCTTAGTTTTTGACATTTTTGTACAGAACGAATATGAACGAATAAATATGGATGACATACTCAACAAAAACTTCATGTACATGAAACAGAATACCATTTTCCATTCCTCTTTCCCCTTTCATCATCGACAAACTCAAATGTTTTGCAGCAAATGTTTCACAGTATGGATGGGGACTAACTAATTTAACCTAACCCGGACTTGGTAGTTTGGATAGGACATATGACAGGGAGCAGAAAGTACCACTTTGATGTCAAGCGTATATAATCTTCTAAGAATTATTTCCAATGACGTTACAATACTGAAGTGATAAAATGATCCAAATATCCTAATAAAAGTGCTTAAACAGCTCTCGACATATCATTCAACTGGGCTAAAGACAAAGTTATAAACTTTAAGCAGGAAACTACAGAAATTTGTCTGTTTAAAAGGAAGAGGAAATCGCAAACTATGTGAAACCCACATTTCTAAACAAAACATATATAGGAAACTTCAAATATCTTGTAGTACTGTTAGACTGGAAGATCTTGTAATGATCATATTGAAAAAGGTGTGAAAAAGAGCACCGAACATGGAGTTCTTGCATAAGAGTAATTGGCTTTAAATGGCTTATTAATCCGAAATGATATATTGGATATACGACAAGTAAAGAATTACAGAATTCCCAAAACATAGTCCATGTACCTAAGAACCAAGATGTGTATCCTAAATGGCTAAAACCGTAAGACAATTGAAGTTTCTGCTATTACCAAAGGTAATAAATGTTTTAAAGTGGAAAGGTTACAGGGACATTGTCAGAATTTTCATAGACAGTCAATCAGCTATCAAGGCAACGAAAAGGCTTACGAGATTTGTTCCATTATGGATAGAGTCGACTTAAAGAAAGCTAAACCTTCCCGGAAGTTCAAAAAAGAACTCAAAGAATGGGAATATAATAAAATGGCATGAATTTGATGTTGGAGACAGAAATAAAATACTATGGGAACATACTGACAAGGATTAAACGAATTGCAACCAGGATTTTATAAAGAAACCAAGAAAATATGGAAAACCAATTCGCCTTTCCTGCCACAATACGGTCTTTTAGGTCGAAGTTGAAGTTGAAGAAGAACTTTCACAGACTCTGTAAAATCAACAACAGTATTACAATGTAAGACATGTAAATCTAGAGGTCATTTGGGTCCCAAGTCACCATGGAATCATAGGCAACGAAAAGAATTGATTCGTTCTATTTTGGTTAATGTCATTCTAAACAATGTTAAACCTTTCCGAATGTTCAAAAATGTACGCATGGTATGGGCACCTAATGAGATAAACTACTAAAATACTTTGACCAGAATATACTAGTATTTAGAAGGCTGATAGCAGTCCTCACTGGTCAAGTTGAATTGAAATCAAACCTTACACGCATGTTGCTTTCCGAGAATGTAGTTTGTAGGTCAGGTAGGGAAGAGGACGAAAAATTGGAATACTACTTATGTTAGTGCAAGGATTTTTGTTGAATAACTGACAAATATTTATAAGGGACCACAATACCTAAGCTGGAATATATAAAGTTCTCCGACTGGAAAGCCCTAGGGCTATGTAACATCTTAGGGCTTTCCATTAAGGCATTCGAGAAACTGGGTTTCTAACCTAGATTCAAATATTAGGCATCAAGGATGAATCTCTCTAAATCTCAGAAAATCGGTCATATTTTTAGGTTACGTTATAGGCTAATTCAAGGGTATGATACATTATATATTCCTCTTATCAAACTAACCTAAATAAATTTACTTTCCTTTAGGATATAAATATACATAATTCACTACTTTATTAAATCAATAGTTTGGTTACAAGTAAGATTTTCATTCGAATAAAAATTATTCGAATAATCGCGGACAAAAAATATTTTTATTCGAATAAATAATATATTGAAATTTAGAATAAAAAATGGTTCAATAGTCGAATTAACTTATTTTCCAGTTAAAATTAAAAATAAATTTATATAAATCAAAATATTTGGTCAATTCACAAGATCTCTTATCATGTCATATTATCAATCATGTCCTAATATTTCACAATGGTTTTTATTGCTTTTCAAGCAAAAAATGTCTGTTTATGTTTATTGTGTTATCGTATCGAACCATCAGAGACCAACGCCGAATGCCTAAGATTCGGTTAAGCCGAGCCGCCGAGTCGTGATATATTAGGACATTATGACAATATGACTGATAAGAGACCTTGCGAATTGACCAATTGTAGAGAAATATCTCAATGAAACAAACATTAATACATTGTTACATGATAGTCATCATTGGAAATATTATTAAAAACGAATACATTTTTTAAATGAATTTTAAGATTAGAAAGATTTGCATATTAATAATGAACAATATAAAGGGTTATCTCTCACGGAGATGACGTGAATTGGACGACAAGATCATACGATTAGGCACTGCAAGACTTTTAGTTGTGCGGTTTTCTAAAGTCGCAGGTTTATGATGTCAAAAAGACGCAATCAACCGATGCCCCTAAAATCAACATAGTCATAGCACCTAAATTCAGCCGGATCTATGCCAAAGTGCCAAGTCAAATTATAGAAAAATCTCTTAAATAAATTTTATGAATTATTCGAATAATATTACTTAATCGTTATAAAATTACATGTTTTTGAAAACACAAGTTATTTGATGGGATACCGGACATCCCGACGTTTGAATTAGCACAATTAGGTGCGAATTACAAATTTAAGTAATATACTACTAGTATATTCGGCAGGTCGTTTTAATTTCTCTAAATTCAAGCTAAACACGTAAATTGTGTAAAAATTTATGTAAATATTTATATTTAGTTTACAAATCGTATTTTTCCACAAAATGAGAATTTTATGACCCCTTTTGGTAACAAGTTTTTGTTTTTAATTTTTTTATTATTGCAAAATACGAGTAGTTTGTTTACATTTTAGAAAAAAGAGAAACAAACTGTTGACAAAACTATTTCTGGGGGTGTGTACACGTAGATGAAAGCTTTTTTTTTTTTGCTGCTCATTCCCATTGGAAACGTTATGGTCAAGGTTTTCCTACGATATTGATAACACAGCATACGTGTGTTTCTCTCTATTTACATTTATAATTTAAAATCTATTTGATTTATAGTATGTATTTGCGTATATAATATTATGAACGGTGATGACACTTCTAGGTGAAAATTATAAAACGTGTTGCTAAATAGAATTTTAGATTTATATTTTTTCTAATTTTATTAAATTAGCAAATTAGAGAAATAAATAAAGCTTTTATTTAATACTACATAGTTGATGACTTTTAAAAAGTGTGTACATACAGTGGTGGCCATGAGGTTAGCACACTTCATACTTGCTGTTTTCTAAAGCAAATTATTTCATTTCATTGCAATTATAAACTACAGTTTTTGGTAATTAGTGTTGTTTATGGTGTGATCAATAAGTCCCGTTACTTTTTTTTTGCATTCTATCGCTATTCTCTTTCAAATTTGTATTTTAGTGCAGTAATATGTAAAATAAGCTGGACACAATTTTAGCACATATAAGTATAATTAAATTTTTTAAAAGTTTTTTGAGGGTATAAATATTAATTGGTAAGTTTAGGTATTACTTAATCAATGAGGAAGAAAAACTGACTTAATAAACATTATTTAGATATGGCTAAAAAAAAGTTGTGTACAGAGGAACAGCGAAAGATTATTCAACAAATGAACTCGAGAGGAACAAGTTTAAGTGAGATTGCTTATACTTTGGAATGCTCCAGGAAGATGGTTTATAATGCACTAAGACATATTCAGAAGTATAAAACATCTAAAAATGTTACACAGGCTCCTCGGCCCAGAAAAACTTCACGTAAAGAGGACACTTTAATATACAGAGCCTCTGTCGGAGATCCTTTTAAGAGCTCCACCGTAATCCAGAGAGAAATTTCAGGAAAATATGGTATCAACGTGTACAGCAGAACGATAAGAAGAAGACTTAATGAAAAAAATGTACGTGGATGCATTTCTCAGCATAAGCCACATGTTTCAAAAAAGAACATACAAGCTCGGTTGTCCTTTGCTCGTGAGCATTTGGAAAAGACGTTAATTTTTTGGAAAAATGTCCTTTAGAGTGATGAATCTAAATTTTGTAGATTCGGATCGGATGGTATGAGGTATGTAAGGCGTCCTCCGAACATGCAACATAATCCAAAGTACACCAGTAAAACAATAAAACACGGTGGGGGTAATGTGATGGTGTGGGCAGCATTTTCTGGGTATGGTGTTGGTCCTATAAAAAAGATTCATACTCGTATGGACCAGTATGTATACCAGAATATACTTCTAAATACAATGCTACCTTATGCACAGGACAACATGCCACTTAGGTGGCGATTTATGCAATATAATGATCCAAAACACACCTCACGCTTAGTGAGGTGTTGCTTGGAATCGAACAATATCGACGTGTTAAAATGGCCAGCCCAATCTCCCGATCTCAATCCTATTGAGAACCTTTGGAATGATGTGGAGCAGCATATAATGAGAGAAAAGCCTAAAAATTTGGCCGATTTATGGAAAGAAGTAGAAAAAGCTTGGAATGATATTTCAGTGGATCGCTGTATGGCCCTTGTAGAAAGTATGCCAAGGAGACTAGCAGCTGTGATAAAAAATAAAGAGTATCCAACTAAGTACTAAGTTTTTAGTGAAATAAGTTTTTTTGTTTTGTTACTTTTTTAATATGAATAAACTTTTTTATTTTGTGCTAAAATACTGTCCAGTGTTTTTTTGAGGTTATTCTATTCTGGATAGAAAAACGCAAAATATATATAAAGGAATAATGCTGGACATGATGGGACGTTATCTTTGAAGGACAAGTAACACGCATGCAAAAGATATCATAAAAAAATTAAGAAATATAGGAAATATTTGCGTTTAAAAATAGCAAGTAGCTAGTGTGCTAACCTCATGGCCACCACTGTATGTATTAGCTAAAACAACGGTCCAAAGTCCACACAATTATATTTAGATGTGTGAATGTGTACTATATATTTCTAGTTGTTTGCATGAATGTTTCTAGTTATAAAGAGTCATTGCGGAAGAGAGGGTGGAAGATGGGAGAATAATTATGGTTTTAAAAATCTCATTTAATAAATACACGTGTATGTTTGTATGTTCATGCATACATATTGTACAGTTGTTGTGTACTCACAGTTTTAGTGTTTGTTGCATTTGTTGTATCACTGTTAGCTAATGTTGACATTGTTGCTGTTGCTGTGACACAATAATCACTGGAAATCATTGACTATATAATGTATGCACGTGCTAAACAACCTCTAACACATACACACACAATATTAATTGTAAGCTTTTTTTGGTGTTATTTTTGTAGTGTACTATTTTTGTTGACGTTGTTTTGCTCTGTTTTTATTATTTTCTTAAAAGTGTTGTGCTGTTAATCTTTTATTAATTACTTTGTTTACGTTTTGTTTAATCATAAACAAATAAATAACTAAGTTTGATTTTAATAGTTTTTTTTTTTAAATTTAATCAACATTCACGTTTAATTTTTCATATTACAGCTGTAAAACCTTTACACGTGACATTAAGACACATTTTTTTTTTACACAATGTCATGACATCATTCAAAATATATAAAAAATCCCCTTTAAAACTTGTTGGTAATTATAAAAAAAAAAAAAACTATTTATTACAGATTTAATTGATTAAATCTACTTTACTTTATCTAAAGTTGCTGCTTTGAGCACAGTTCTAAAACATACTAAATCAAATGACAGTTTGTTTAAATTATGTTTTGCTGTCAACTTTATACCACATTGTAACAGTTGTACTAAATCAATTTAAGTAAATTGATTTAAATTGAATAATATGATACAGTATCATGTTGTAGCGTCAAAATCCCTAACTACTTTAGCTAGAGTGCTGTGTATCTAAGAAATAAACATAGGATTTTTTAACAAGAACTGTTATTTAAATAAAAAGAAATTATATGTATAGCATAGATATACTTTTTTGCTTTAATTCTCTGAATTTATATAAAAATTAAACTTACAATACATGGTTGTGTTTGTGTTAATAATTTGTTACAAAATAAACCTTCGTCTTATTTTCCATTTTCTTCTTCGGTATTAATGCCAGCAGCAGCAGGTTCTTTGCTACCTTCTACCGATTTTTCCTCTAAATCTTTCTTGTGCTCTTGAGTTTCTTGCTCCATGGGTTCTTGATTTGTTGCCGGTTGCTTTTCTATTGTTTTTGTTTCAACTTTTTCTTCATGCTGTTGTTTCTTTTCAGTTTCTTCGGAGCTTTTCCTTTCGAATAGTACAATCATTTCAGTGTGTGTAGTGTGAGGAAACATGTCAACAGCTACAGCTGTTACTGGATAAAAGGGTTCACCTTTATATTGTTTCGATTCGGGACGACCCAATTCTATCCAGTTGCGTTGGGCCCTATGGGGGTTACATGATATGTATACCAAACGCTTAATGGCCGAGGCAGCTCGTATGGCCAGAATTGAGCGATTGTCTGAAATAGAATGTATTTTAAATTTTTTTAAATTTCGTAACCAAATTCCATTTCAATTTCTACAATATTTCAAATTTCGAAGAAAAATATTTTATTTCAAATATAAATTTTAAATTTAAAAAATCAGTAAGAATTTATTTTAGAATAAAAACAAAAAATTTCGAAATGAGATTTTCAATTTATTAAAAATATATTAATATTTCCAACAAAATTTTTTATTTTATTTTTTTAATTTTTGAATCAAATTTTTAAATTCGGTCTTAAATAATTTAAAATTTTCATGTGCGAAAGAAATATTTTATTATAAACAATAAATTTCGAAATGAATACCAAAATGTTCGATTTCGAATTTTCCATTTAGAAAAGATATTAAAATTTTCAATTTCGAAATTTTTGGTTTAAAGTTGAAATTTCGATAAAAAATTTTGATTTTCAATTTCGAACCGAATTTTGCAATTTGAAACTAAAATATTAATTTAAATTAAAAATAAAATTGCTATTTTTAACCAAAATTTTAAATTTGTTGCAAAATTATTCAATTTTAAAATTCCAAAAAAAATTAATTTTTAAAATTTTTTTTTGTTTTGAAAAAAAAAAACGGTTTTGATACAAAAATTTTAAATTTGGGAAATATTTTTTTTAATTTTTGAATCAAATTTTTAAAATTCGGTCTAAAATAATTTCAAATTTTCATGTGCGAAAGAAATATTTTGTTATAAACAATAAATTTCGAAATGAATACCAAAATGTTCGATTTCGAATTTTCAATTTAGAAAAGATATTAAATTATTCTATTTCGAAATTTTTGGTTTTAAAGTTGAAATTTCAATAAAAAATTTCGATTTTCAATTTCGAACAGAATTTTGCAATTTGAAGCCAAAATATTAATTTAAATTAAATATAAAATTCCTATTTTTAACCAAAATTTTAAATTTGTTACAAAATTATTCAATTTTAAAATTCCAAAAAAAAAATGTTTTTTTTAAATTTCTAAGCAAAATTTTTTTTTTTATTTTGAAAAAAAAAAAACGATTTTGATACAAAACTTTTAAATTTAGGAAATATTTTTTTTTTAATTTTTGAATCAAATTTTTAAAATTCGGTCTAAAATAATTTCAAATTCGAAATGAATACCAAAATGTTCGATTTCGAATTTTCCATTTAGAAAAGATATTAAAATTTTCAATTTCGAAATTTTTGGTTTAAAGTTGAAATTTCGATAAAAAATTTTGATTTTCAATTTCGAACCGAATTTTGCAATTTGAAACCAAAATATTAATTTAAATTAAAAATAAAATTGCTATTTTTAACCAAAATTTTAAATTTGTTGCAAAATTATTCAATTTTAAAATTCCAAAAAAAATTAATTTTTAAAATTTTTTTTTGTTTTGAAAAAAAAAAACGGTTTTGATACAAAAATTTTAAATTTGAGAAATATTTTTTTTAATTTTTGAATCAAATTTTTAAAATTCGGTCTAAAATAATTTCAAATTTTCATGTGCGAAAGAAATATTTTGTTATAAACAATAAATTTCGAAATGAATACCAAAATGTTCGATTTCGAATTTTCAATTTAGAAAAGATATTAAAATTTTCGATTTCGAAATTTTTGTTTTTAAAGTAGAAATTTCGATAAAAAATTTTGATTTTCAATTTCCAACAGAATTTTGCAACTGGAAGCCAAAATATTAATTTAAATTAAATATAAAATTCCTATTTTTAACCAAAATTTAAAATTTGTTGCAAAATTATTCAATTTTAAAATTCCAAAAAAAAATGATTTTTTAAAATTTCTAAGCAAAATTTTTTTTTTATTTTGAAAACAAAAATACGATTTTGATCCAAAACTTTTAAATTTGGGAAATATTTTTTTTAATTTTTGAATCAAATTTTTAAATTCGGTCTAAAATAATTTCAAATTTTCATGTGCGAAAGAAATATTTTATTATAAACAATAAATTTCGAAATGAATACCAAAATGTTCGATTTCGAATTTTCAATTTAGAAAAGATATTAAAATTTTTAATTTCGAAATTGATTTTCAATTTCGAACAGAATTTTGAAATTTGAAGCCAAAATATTAATTTAAATTAAATATAAAATTTCTATTTTTAACCAAAATTTTAAATTTGTTGCAAAATTATTCAATTTTAAAATTTAAAATTCCAAAACAAAACAAAAGCAGAACTTTTCAATTTCTGAATAAAAATTTTAAATATTAAACATAAATTTTATATTACAAAAAAAAAAAAAAAAAAAACTTTAAAGAAATTTTAAATTTGGATAATTTTCAAAATTAAAAAAAAATATATAAATAAATTTCGATCAACAATTTGGTCAGATATTAATATCAAAAAAATGTTTTTAAAATTTCCTATTACAAAAATAAAATATGAATAAAATTTACAAAATTTTAAAAGAAATTTCCAATTTTAAGAAAAACTAAAGATGTTGAATATATTCAAAATTAAAAAAAAATATATATTAAATTTCAATCAAAAATATTAAATACTTACGCAATCCCGCCCTTGGAGGATCCACAACAGCCACCAAATCCAAAGGTTCTCCTGGTGCTGTACCATACACCACCTCCTTCACCATCGACTGTATATAGTCATCAGCATTGCCTGTATAAAATTTACAATTTGTAATACCATTCTTCTCCGCATTATACTCAGCATCCTTAATGGCATCTGGTATGATTTCCACACCCAAAACCTGTTTACAGTGTTTCGAAAAAGCCAATGCTATGGTACCGGTGCCACAGCAAATATCTAAAACTGTGGAGTGAGCTTTAGGTGCCGCCAAATCAATGGCATTTTGATATAAAACATTGGCACTGGCTGTGTTAATTTGAAAGAACGCCAATGGACTTATTCTAAACTCCAAATCTTGTATGGAGTCTCTTATGTGTGTGGTGCCAGACAAATGTTCGACCGGTGACACCATCTGGCCTACTTCGCGATGTTTAACATCTTGATAATACAAAGAGGTGCACTTGTATTCTTTACCCTCATCCTCCTCGTCCTTGTAGGATAAGTTGTCATAGTATTCTATTAGCTCTTTTTTAACTTGTTGCAATTCCTCCTCTGTCAAATTGGAGGTGTAGAGACCGGGCACCAGCATAAGTTCATGGGTGAGCTTGGAAGTACGCACCATTATTTGCCGGAAATGTCCAGCATTGCCCTCGGGATTGAAAGGTTGAAACTTGGATTGTTTGACAAACTCTTGGAACGATTTTGCCGCCCATTTGGCTGCTTTGGGAATGTGTGGCAAAGACTCTACTTCCGCTACTTCCACTGAACCATCAGCATAACTGCCTAGGCGGAAACCCACCACAATGTCACCATTACTATTTTTACCCACAGTAAATTCATTCTTATTGCGGTAACCGTCTATTTGAGGGGACGCTAAAGCACCTTCATATTTAAAATTTTGTAAATAGGGTTTGGCATCTCGGTTGATTTTTTTCAAATCTTGAGTAAACTTTTTGATAAGCTCTTCCATTTCGTAATATTTCTTTTTTAGTTGCTCTTCATAGCTTAAGTGGGCCAAGGGACAAGTGGCATCGGCAGAAGTGCGTTGTTTTTTGTTGTCGCCAGCACGTCCTTCGTCAGCTTGGCCATCTTCTTTCCTTTTCCTTTGCAGGGGATCGGCAGATGCCTTGGCCACCTGAAATTGTAATATAAGGAAGTGTTCCCTATTATTTCAATTATTAGATTGAGTAAAACTCACCGTGGCTTGCAAGACTTTGCCCTTCCATTTGTAACCATTTAATAGCTGTATGGCTTTTTCCTGATCTTCCTGACTGCGAAAGCATACAAAGGCGAACTCTTTGCGCAAAGGAGATTTCACTTTGGCGATATCCAACTTCAGCTTATTTTTCAGCAACTTTTTAAATTCCTTAAAAAAAATTTTAAAACCTATAAAATGTATTCTTAAAAACTTAAATCAAAAAAACTTACTCCTATGCCAAAGTATCCCAAATTTCGCACTTCAATTTTGTATATTTCTGAAGTAAATTCATTGCGCTGCAAGTAGCCAAATTCCTTGCCGGTCTCCTCGTCTTCCTTGTCATTAGTTTCTTCAATGGCAATTTTTTCACTTGTTGTTTCTTTTATTTCTTCATTTTTTTGTTCAGTGTTAACCACTTTTGCCTCAGCCTCCACTTGTTTCACTTCTTGTTGCTCTGTGTCCATTTTTATTTTAATAAAAGTTTTAAAATTTATAGAAATGTGAACAATTTGTGAAGTTATTAAAAATCTTTGTGAAAAATATAATGAACAACACGTGTCAAAATGTTGAATGTTTAGAAAAAGCGGGTGAAAACAAAATAACGAAAATAATAGTGTTACCAATATGTTTTACATATATATCACGGATGGATAAGTTGATACAATCGTACTTCTTTTAATACTATTTCATATTAAAAAGTACCAAAGCCCTCTAACTCATTTGATTCTTTAAAACAAGTTTAAGTATAAAGACTAATTTACAAATTCCCATAGACTCAGAATGATTTTCTGCTAAAGAAAATAACGGATGTAACAATGTATATTAAATTTAATAAATATATATGGCACATCAACGATTTAATGTTCAAGTAATAATTCATTGTAGTAAAAAATCTAAAATTTTACATAAAGCTAAAACTTTACCAAAAAATTTAAAATTTTCATATTTATTTTAAAGGATGTATTTTTTTTTTTTTTTTTTTTTTTGAAAAATACACTATATTTAAGATTTTTTAACACAGTTTCATTGTCTAAACATGTATCGGGTGTGCATTTATAAACATTTACAAACCGTGTAAACAAGAACTGTATTTTTCAAAATAATTTCTTGACAAACCGAATAGATTTAATAATATTTTAAATTTTAAAAGTATTGTTACGAAACTGCATTATCAATTTGAATTTAATGATCTTTAACGATCCTTAACTTCTACTTATTAACAATGTTGATAGTATGCTGTTATTAACATAAGTATGAACACAATATCTGTTAAAGCTGTTAACATTAATGCTGCTAAAAGATCTAGGTGATCATTGTGGAAAAAGAACATTATAGTTTTTCCATTAGATAATTCATGAAATAATTAGAAGGTGGCACTATATATATATATAATAACAGAGAGTTCCATAGCAGTCAGTATATCGTAGACGCTGTTAGATTTAACATCAACTGTATTACCAGCGTATTCTTGTAAATTATAAATGTACATATTTTTAAAGAGTGTTTATTAAAAGAGAGTGACTATTTAAATTGTTATGTAAATTTAAATAAAGATCACCCTTCTGATAACTTTTATTTGGAATTAAAGTAATCCGGTTTATATAAACGAAATAAACCATAGTTTTTTTTAAGTAAAATCGTAACGTATTTTCGTCATTAAATCCCTTTACTCTATAACGCCTACTAAGCCAAATAACGTCATCTAGTTGGCAACGCATTTCTTAGAATCCCCAGTCTGGCAACACACAACAGTACAATTGTCAAAACCGGCTGAGTGTTGTGCAGAATTTTTTTGCAAAAATTTTAACGCTGATCTGCGAAAAAGAAAATAATTCTTTTATTATATTTACTTTGACAGACGTAAAGAAAAAATTTACACAAAAGTCTATAAATAATACCAACAAAAGCCATGCCTCAAATGCCATTACCTCCTTTGGCTCAGGTAAGTCGTACTGGCAAAAAAAAAATTTCTGGAATAGCAAGATTTCTTTGTTGTCTTACCACAAATTTGTTTATTGTTTGTTAACCTTTTTGGATTGCATTAACAGAATGCTATCGAACCGATGCAAGTTGATGCCCCAATGGAGGATAACGACAACAACGAGGAGCATCAATTAGTTGTTGAGAATCCCACATTGGATTTAGAGGTCTATGCCAATTCGTATGTGGGCTTGGCCCGGTTGTATAGAATGATATTTGTAGCTGATGTGTGTCCGTCGTTGCGTTTGGAAGCCTTAAAAATGGCCATTAACTATGTCATGACCACCTACAATGTGACCATGTATCAAGTGTTGCATAAAAAACTGAATGATGTGTATGTCAGCACAAATGGTGGTGGCGGAGCTGGTGGTGGAGGCGGCAATGGTGGTGCAGGTGGAGGAGGTGCTGCTGGTGGTCTACCTGATATAGCTGCTCAACCGGCCTTGGCTGGCCAGGCCCAAGACTTGCCGGTATTCGATCAGAACTGGGTGGAAAGTAAGAGCAAAAAAGCTGCCCTTAAACTGGAAAAACTTGACTCAGACCTCAAGAACTTTAAATCGAGTTCCATTAAGGAGAGTATACGCCGAGGTCACGATGATTTGGGTGATCATTATCTAAGTTGTGGTGATTTGTCCAATGCCCTCAAATGTTATTCCCGTGCTAGAGATTATTGCACCAGTGGCAAGGACGTGGTCAACATGTGCTTGAATGTCATCAAGGTGTCACTGTATTTGCAGAATTGGTCACATGTGCTGAGCTATGTGTCCAAGGCGGAGAGTACACCGGACTTTAACGAATGTTCTAAGGACGCAAATCAGGTGCGATTTATATAAATTAACATTCGAATTATTATTTAATTTTTATTAATTTCTTAAATTTTAGGCTGTTCTAACACGTCTAAAGTGTGCGGCTGGATTGGCCGAATTGCAAACCAAAAAATATAAATCGGCTGCCAAACATTTTCTGTTGGCCAACTTTGATCATTGTGATTTTCCCGAAATGATATCTCCCAACAATGTCGCCATGTATGGGGGTCTCTGCGCTCTGGCCACCTTCGATCGTCAAGAGCTGCAAAAGAATGTCATCTCTTCTAGCTCATTTAAGCTCTTCCTAGAACTAGAGCCCCAACTAAGAGATATCGTGTTTAAGTTTTACGAGTCTAAATATGGTTCATGTCTAAAGTTGCTCGATGAAATCCGAGATAATCTACTGTTGGACATGTATATAGCACCCCATGTCAATACATTGTATACGAAGATTAGGAACCGTGCATTGATTCAATATTTTAGTCCCTACCTTTCTGCGGACATGCGCAAAATGGCCACTGCCTTTAATCGCACCGTCGAGGCATTAGAGAACGAGGTGATGCAGTTGATTTTGGAGGGACAAATTCAAGCTCGCATTGACTCCCACAATAAAATATTGTACGCCAAGGAGACTGATCAACGCAGCAGTACTTTTGAACGGGCCATTTCCATGGGCAAGAAATATCAAAGACGTTCACGCATGTTGGTTTTAAGAGCCGCCATACTCAAAAGTAATATACATGTTAAGGTGGGTAAATATCTAATTGAAACATAAATATCTGGTTTAAAAAAAAATTATATGATTTCAGAGCATACCTCGTGAACACACTGACTTGTGTGTTGCTGCTGGTTCAAGTACTCCTACAACAGCTAGAATTTAAAGTTAATTATATGTTCGTCGTTTGCTCCTACTCAGAGATCCTGAGGATATTGTTTGAAAAAAAATTCATTATACATTTGCATAACTTTTCTTTTATTGTGTATTCTAATTCTTTTGCGATTTAAAAAATTCCTCAATTTTTTTTAAAAAAAGATGATTTTTTTATTGAGTTAAAAAAATAGATTGTTTTGAATATTTAGGTAAGTAAATTATGTTTATTTAAAGAAGTTGTGACTAAAAAATATTTCTAACAGTAGGTCTTCATATATTTTTATACCCTTCAATATATGTGGTAAGAAGGGTTACTCCCTACTTCGACTCGAAAGGAAATCTTTCCCTACTTGTTTTTTAAGTGTATTTTATTGAAAACAAAAATATATTGCATTTTTTCTTTTTTTATGGTAAAAATACATAAAATACTTGCATGTTTCTTCCTTAATATCCTCAGTAAATTTATAAATTGCCACGTTTTTTTTAACTGCTATAATTTTCAAATGAAAATATTAATAAAAATACACTGTAAACTTTTATCATTAATGGCTTTAAGACTAACAAATCCAAAACTTAGCGCCTATTATTGTAATGATCCCGACGGCGGGGAGATCGGCTACGTCTTATCTCACGTCTTTCATCTTTTCTGTGGCCATTTCTTTCTTGCGATCTAGAACGTTGCCTTTCCCGTGAGCGTGAACGCCGTCTCACTGTGCGATCTCTTGACCTTGAACGCGATCTATTGCGTTTGTCTGCCTCATAAGTTTTCTTATCATTGCGAATTTTATCTTTCTTTCGTTTGTTAGTACTTTCTGTGCACGATGACTCATCTGACGAAGATGAAGAGTCATCTGAAGAGGTTGAAGATTCTGATTTACTGCGTGATTTTTTATGTTTTTTGTCTTTTTTCTTTGCTTGTTTTTTACGTTTATCCTCCTCTGAATCACTGCTATTCTCTTGCTTCTTGGATTTCTTCTTTGACTTTTTATGTTTTTTAATTTTGCCATCTTTACTTTTCTTAAGCTTTTCAATTTTTTCCAATTTCTTGAGCAGCTTTAATTTCTGTTCTTTGCTTAAGGATTTCAAAAAAGCTTTTTCCGGATTTCCCTCTTTATCCATTTGGTCGTCACCGTCCTCTGGATCACTAGGCACCAGAGCATGCCGTTGATTGGTGCTATTTTGCAACTCCATGGCTGAACGCTTCATCATTAGACCATCACCTTTCATTTGTTCTTCCAGTACATTTTTTTCCATTATATCGGCCGCCTCTGCCTCTGAATGCAGTTTACGAGCTTCACTCATGGATATACTGTACATGGTACATTCTTTGTCTGTGTTAATATGGCCCCACTTGTGGCACTTTATACAGCGTACATTACGTACTTGTATGCCAAAAGGTTGATCTCTAATTTCCGTGTCACCCTTACAGTAGGACTCTCGTGGAGCGTTGTATTTGCGCTGCCACTCAAATTTGTATTCCGGTTCATTGTCATCTTTTTCGCGATCCTTTCTTACGCCCGGCGGAGGTTCATACATGAAATTAACACTCAATTTGTCCTTGCTTTCCTTGCTAAGCATGGCCTTGTTCTCATGCAAATTCTGTTCCTTTTCATATTGATTACGCAGCTCTTCCTGTTTCTTTTTGTAGGCCTCAGCTTGCTGTTCAGCCATCCATACCTGATTGATGGAAGGTAGGGTAAAAACGTTAGTAGATGTTTATTGTTTGTAGAGAAACACACTTACCCTTTTCAGATTATCCCTGGAGGCAGGATGGAAGAACTTTTTACACATGTAATTGTTAAAACCTTTACCCATTTTTTAATAATATTATTGGTTTTATTTTTTCCTAAAAACAAGTTTTCGTCTATTTAATACAAACGTTTGTATCGATAAAGAAAAATATAAAAACAAAGTAAAAAATTTTGTGTGCGTCTCTTACAATCAGCTGTCAGTTAACATTAGTATAGTTGGCAATGCGGAAAACAATTTTAGTATGAGGGGCCATACTTAGGCGTTTTATTTTTCAATTGAAATCAAAGTGTATGGTGCATACATGATTGATACATCAATATATCAGCTATAGTCATGAAAATCCAACAACGCATAGATATCTAATGATAGACATTTCAAAGACCTTTTCAACTACGAATATAGCGCCATAGAAAATCGGACCAACAATGGAACAAAATCCTGAAAAATATTTTTTAACCCAAATTTTTTGTCCCATAAAAATATGTAGTTTTCGACAAAAAAATGTTTTCACCAAAAATTATTTTACACCAAAAAAAATTTTTTTCTAGAAAATTCAACCAATTCAATAATAAGGATCTATATAAAATTAAAATATAACGAATTTTTGTAAATTTTATTCAATACGTTGGAATTTGTTCATGATTTAAATTATTTTGGTGATTTTCTTTTGCTAAATTTATTTTAATCTTTGTATTTTAGTTATGGCAACTCCATTCATTTGTTTGTTCTTATTTTGTTTTGCTCTGACATTTTGTAGAAAAATAACTGTGTTTTTTGTAACTAGAAGAATTAAAAAGGCATTTTCTGAATTAACATGGAGGAAGCTAATTATTCTCCAGGAGATTTAACTCACGAGGACATTACCCAATTATCACCAGAATTTTTGCAAAGAAAATTATATTTTCTAGTGGATCAACTCAAGTCTATGCATGCTAATTTGCCGGAGTAAGTTGGTGACAAAAAACAAGGTAGCCTTACTGATATTTTACCAATTTGTTTGTTTGATTACCCCAGAATCTACCACACACGCATTTCCTATGAACTGCTCACCGAATTGGCCAATTCTCTGTTGAATGATACAATATTCGAAATAGTCAAGGGTTTAATGGAAATCCAACATGTAACCGAAAAACATTTACATCAATTGCGTGAACAGGTGGAGAATGAGTATGAAATTGAGGTACAAGAATGGATTTCGAAAATTAACGATCAAGAGGAGTTGCAGCACATTTTGCAATTGATGAAAATCAAACATAATCGTAAATTAAAAGAGACTGATATGAAATTGATTGCTTTGTTGGATCAAAAGGTGCGCGATCAACAGTCGACATTGCATAAGGCCGGTGTGGCTGGGTTCTATGTGACAGACAATCCCAAAGAGATCAAGATACAAATGTTTCTATTGGATTTTATTTTGCGTTTATCGAGGATTAAATTTGAGCCGAATAAGTAACAAAAAAAACAAGGTAAATGGAATTTTTTATTTGTGTTTTTAGATAAATATTAAGAGAAAAGACTATAGGTATCAAATTTAAAATTAAAATATGTATATACCTAGTTTAGAACCTAGCTGTTGAGAAATGCATTATAAATAGATATCAATAACTTTTAAAAACAAATATTGATGCAGAAAATCCCCCAAAAATGATATGAAAACTGAGTGATTTTCATACACAAATTCTAAAATTCTTTTACACCCTAAAATATTTGAAAATTAAATTAGGAATTATAAGCTTTTTGTTAAAACAATTATGATAAAACATTTTAATTACAAGCACTATATAAACTAAACGATTAGATTCCACAAAAAGTTCATTTAGTAAATCTTTAACTTTATTAAACATTTATGAACTTCTAACGTCAGTTAGAAGTTTTATCTTGTCACAACAATAAATAAAACATTTATTACATTTATTGTTAACACTAACGATGGTTATCAGTTAATTAACAAAGTCAACAGTTGTTAAAACAACACGTCAAAGGAAAATCAAACCAAGAATCATTGTACAATTAACACGTGTAAGCAAATATTATAAACAAATCTAATTTGTAATTGACATAGAGTCGAAACTAGATAAACTAAACCTCTGAAATACATAAAATATGGGAATTTAGTTATTTGTTTATATAAAGTATATTTTTTATATTTATTTATAGTATGTATAATTTAATAATACAATCATCACAATGGTATAACTATTAATTTTAGATAGATTAAATACTAAAATAAAACTAAAACTTAACAAGCTAAATGAAATAAAAAGAAAAAACAGGAAAGCAAAGAAATTAATACATGATCAAACTCCCCTTTTTAGGAGTTGCAATATTTCTTGAGTTTAACATCTACAACTAATTTACAGCGTCAGCAATAGAGACCCTGGCCCTCGTTCTTTTCTATATAATAGTTGCAATAATCTTGTTGGGTGGGCGTTAAACCCATTTGTTCAACCTCACGCTTAAATTGCTCTACGCCGCCTACACCAGCCAAATAGCCATTGAGTTTGGTGGCCACATATGAGTTTCGCAAAAGTGTGGTATTAAAATTGAAGGTTTCACACAAATCACGGTGGCCCTGAAGGCGATATTTTTGGTGATAGCTGTTAAGGAAATTAAATTAATAATCTTTTTCTTTGTTGTATATAGAGAAGTAAAGAAAACTTACTCTTCTGCTGGATAGAAATTAGTTTTGGGTGAAATTTCTGTACGTATTACTTCGGGAGCCCTTTTAATTTTCTCCTCCGCACGCGATTCTTCGGCAATTTGTTTCTGCTCCTCATCATGGTACAAAATCAAAGACATATATTGTCTTTTGATGACAGTACACAAACCATACTCATGGTTATTCCAGAAAAGATCTAACAACTGTTTATAGCTTATAATCTCAGGATCATAATCAATTTCTAAAACTTCTGTGTGGTCACCCCTATAGTGTTGTGAATTTGGGTTAAATGACAAAATTATTGAAAGAAATTAGTTAGTAAGCGTGATAGATAGATAGATAGCAAGAGAGAGAGAGAGAGAGCAAAGTTAAATAAGCGATAGTAGGTTATTAACAAACAATAAAAAAGGGTGCACAAGTATAAGATAATAAAATAGACAGAGATAGAAAAAGATTAGTTAAAATTTGTTCCGTGGCATAAAACTTACATATTACGGTACGTTGGCTGATCCTTAGAGCCGCCGGCATAGCCCACAGTAGTGCGCAAAATGCCCAAGGTACCACCATACAAAGACTCAGCACCCCAGAAACAGCCCATGCCAAAGGTGGCCGTTTTAAAGGGTCTATCCAGTTTGTGCACCGGTGTGATGTTCAATTCTTTTTGTTCATTACGCACAATACTCTAAAATAAAACAAATTTAATAAAAAAAAGTTAGTTTTGTTTAAATTCTTTTTAAAAATAAACTGAATTTACATAAAATTTAAAATATTTATTTAAAGAGGAGCCATTGCAATCCTTCCACTCATTGAAAAATATTGCCACACAGTCAAAAATTGAAACCACTAGCAAAACTGATAAAATCAACAAGTATTTTTGGTTCATGTTGTCTTTTTAATTTCTTTTGTTTAACACTCCAGAGGAGTTATGAACTCTTCAATAGTTTTAATAGAACTAAAAATTTTGGGGGACGTACATCAGTATCAATCACTCAATATGTTAACAATTTATGGTGATTTGTTTGACGAAATCAACAACCGGGTTCATGCACGTATGCACAAACAATATTTCTGTGGAATATTTAAGACATGAAAACTTAATAGCACCAACTAGCCGATAAAAAAAACGGGATTGTAGTTTTGCAAATCATAAAATATATATTTTTACCTAAATTATTTATAATTATTGTAAAAAATCTTGTTATTTCTTGTAATACTTAAAATCCTGCAAAATTTATGTTTAATTTTTTATTAAAATTAATAATTTTAACTAAATGTTCCTACATTCCTAAGATAAAATATCCAGTATTTGCCATTAAATTGATAACAAGTGTGGAGTTGGTTCTCTTACTCACTCACAAAACGTGTGTGGGAAAGCAAATAACAAAAAAATAAACAAAACCATCGTCATATGTTTTAAGAGAATAGCGGCATAAGAGAAATTAAGAGCTAAACTACAAGAAATCGGTTCTGTAAATGCCAAGGTCGTTGAAATAGAAATATTAGCTAAGTTTTTTTCTATTTTTTATTTAATTACGTAGAATTTTTTGCATAAAAACGAGAAATTATTAAATTTTATTTATAATTCATGATATTTAAAAACACAACAAACTTAATTTACCTTAATACAACCCGGCTTTTGCATTTTAGCTAAAAAACGTTTGTACATTGTAGGTAGGTATTTTAAACAAATTTTTTCTTAAAAAACCAACAACTAGTAACACTAATAGTTTACTACTACTATTCATTAACTCAATGTTATAATGACTCAGGTTTTGTAAGAAAAATATATTAAAAAAAAGCTTTTTTTTCCAAACCTTTAAGCCCTCCATGTCCGTAAGAAAACCTCTTGTTTGGACAATTACACCCATTACACGTTTAAACATTTTTTTTTAATTCGTTTCGTCCACCACCACAACCACTATTTTTATGTTACTAATTTCTTGTAAATTCTTTAGGCTACACGAGTACGAGAACTTGTGCCGGAAGATGTTTGTTTAAAAATAATAATAGATTTTCTAACAAAAACAAAATAAACACACAAAAGTGAGGAAGGAAAAGCTTTTTATTTCAATTGTCAGACAATGTGTCTTGTGTGCAATGAGTGCTGCTCTTGAATTTTAAAAAGGGGGGTTTAATAAACTTATTGAAGGTAAAATTGAATTAGGCAAATCTAGAAACATTCACACAATCATATGATATGAATATGTGATAGTTTCTTTATTAGTGCTCTGTTCTTTGGTAATTTTTCTCTTGGTTTTAAGAAACTTTTGATTTGTTTTGGGATTTTCCATTTGAGAGAAATTTGTGTTAAATGCATAACAAAAAGTGTTATTTTAAGTTAGGGAACAGTGGGCTGTAGTCATCAATTAAACGTATATTTTCTTTGCAAAAGTTGTTAAAAAATTTATTTTTCTAAAAATATTTGAATTCAAAATTTTCTGGAATTTTTTTTAATAATTTTGAATTATTTGAGAAAATTATTTTGAAACAATTAAAAAAAAATGTAATTTAACAAATATTTTGGGATTTTTTTTTGAAATGATTTGGAAATATTAAAAAAAAAATTGATTAACGAAATTTTATTTTTAGAATTTAAAAAACATTTTGAAATTTTTAAAAAAGATTTTGAAAACTAGATTATAATATTTTTAATAGATCTAAATAAAGTGTAATTTAGCATAAGTTTTGATTTTTTTTAAAGGATTTGGAAATATGTATTTGAAAAAGATTTAAAAACAAATTGGAATGATTTGGAAAACAAGATTTAAAAAAATTTAATTTAATGAATTTTTTTTAAATGTAATAAGAGTTTTGAATTTTTAAAAAAAAATTCAAAATAATTTTGAATTTTTGTAAAATAAATTTTGAATTTTTTGACACAAATTAGTTTATTTTCAAACTATTTTAATATGTTTTAAAATTTTTTGGAAAGGATTGGAAATATTTGATAAAAAATTTTGATTTGAAACAAAAAATAATTTAATATTTTGAAAAGATTTGAATATAATGTAATTTAACAAATATTTTAAGAATTTTTTTTTTTTGAAAAGATTTAGAAATATTAAAAAAATATATATATAATTTAACGAATTTTTTAGAATAAAACAAAAACATTTGGAACAAGATTTTTAAAAAATGTAATTCAATTTTTTTAAAGTAATAAACATTTTAACTTTTTTTTAAAAAAGATTTCAAAATAATTTTGAATTTTTGTAAAAAAAAATTAAAATTTTTAAAAACATTTGGAACAAGTAATAAATTTTTTTTAAAAAGATTTGAAAATAATTTTTAATTTTTGAAAAAGATGGGAAATAAATTGTATAATTTTGAAAAAGAATTTATATACATATATTTAAAACAAAATGTTTTAACAAATATTTTGAAATTTTTTTGAAAGGATTTCTATTTGTGAAAATTTAATTTTGTTCAGTTTTTTAAAAATATTTGAAACTATTTTTTTTTAGTTTTTAATTTTTTGAAGCTAGGAAAACATTTCTTTATGTTTTAAAAAGATTTGTATTTAACAAAAAATTTGGAATTTTTAAAAAATATTTTGAGAAAAAATTAAATTTTGTTTAACAAAAAGCTTGAACAAGTTTTAAGATTAAACTGAATTGTCTACAAAAAGTTAAAAAAATACACTTAGGGAAAATCTGCAACTTAAAAATAAGATTGCGTCATTCAATATTGTGCATTATTATACATAGATTATAGTAGAAAAATGATATTGAAATACGATAAATCAATAATTTTCAACATTAAATTAATATTTTTCCATATTGAAATAAAAGATTTCAACATTACAAGACTTTCGTCAATGTTTCTTATTGATTCAATATGGTTTTTATTGATTTTACGTGTAATTTAAAAAAGAAAGTAGATCTTTTTTATTTTTGAGAAAAGAACAAATGTAGAATTTTTTGAAAAGATTTGGGAAACTTGTTTAAATATTTTGAAAAGATTAAAATAAATTTAATTTAACGATTTTATTTTAAATTTAACAAAATTATTAAAAATGTTATTTGATAAACAACATCTTTTGAAAAAATTAAATTTAGCAATTTGTTTGGTTCAATTTTAAAAATAAAATTTTTTATTGTATTTAAAAAAAAAAAAAACAAATACATTTTTTTTATTATTTCAGATTTTGTGAGAATAACAAACATTTTGAAATTTTTTTTTAAAGTTGTTTATTTTAAAAATACAATTGTTTTGAAAACATTTAAATTTATTGAAAAAGTTCAATTCAAAGAACATGTTTAGAAGTTTCCTAAAAATTTTTAAATTTAAAAAGGCAATTATTAAAAAATTTAACAAAATTTAATTTAACTAACGGAAAGTTATAGATTTTTTTAATAAAAATGTTGAATTTAAAAAGAATACGAATCTTAATTTTTTTTTTTTTTTAAACGTTTTAAGGGAATTTTTTTCAAATATATCAAAAAAATCTTTAAACTTTTGATTTAAACAAAGAAGATTATACAAGATTTAGCAAGGAATATAAATTTGTTTATCAAAGAATATTTAAAATGTATAATCTATTATTCACTTAGACTGAACCCATTGGAAAAGTACAAGTTTTTAAAAACATTTTATAAAAAATTATATTTAATACTAAATCTTATTTAATTAACACTAGAACAGATAAATTAGGTTTATTTTTTTTGTTTATGAAAATTAAAACAAAGAAACCTATAGTCTATAGTCTATAACGGGTTTCATAACGAAAAGAAACATCAATAAATTTTAACTGAAAATGCAAATTTTATTATTTTAGCATTATTATTGTTTTGGATAAAACACAAAATAATTATAAAAAAATAAAACAATTTAGAATTTACAACAAACGGCTTTATAAATTTCTTTATTAAAAGATAACATTTACTTTTAGGAATTGTTTATCTAAAATAATTAAAATTTTACTTTCCTTGTTATCTTATTGTTTTAATAACTAATAAAAATAGTTGTAAACTTAAAATAGGTGAATAAACTTATAATAATTTATAAAAAAAAAAACAAAAGCAAATTAAACTTACCAAATCCTTGAGTTGTGGCGCATTAATATCTTCAGGATTAATAGCAATAGAAGTCATTTTAGGCGATTTTATTTGAATTTAAAAAAAAAACTATTTAAAAAAACTAGATTTTTGTTCACTGTAGCTTTTTGTTTTTGTAGCTGATCAATTGCAGCTACAAATTGTGTATTTACTAGTAGATGTTTATAAATCAACTGTTAAGACAATTTCTTATGTTGGGTCTTTTTATACCCGACGCTGCTGATCTATGTTGGTTTTTTTTTGTTGAAATAAATTGACAAAAGCTCTTGATGTATTAAATAATAAGTGTATAACACTCTTTCGTTTTAATCAATTTAAAAAGTAGCAGGGAGAGAAAGAGTGTAATAGCTTAAAGAGTGATTAAGAATTATAGAGAAATTGTGGCTACAATAAATATGCTAAATGTGACAGCTCAACTTTAATCAATAACTATGACTATGAAAAGGTTAATTTTTTAATCTTGTGCACTGGAACACTTTCCGCTAAATTCTGTGTAAAATCCCTCGAATCTTATATTTCGATTTAAAGGCGGGGCAAATTTGAGGTTATGCAATAAATTTGCTTAAAACCACCCTGTTTTTTTGACAAATTCTGTTTTATTGATACTAATGTAAAGTAGAAATATGGGAATTATTGTAATAATGGAATATGACGTCGAACAGGTCGTACTTTTGCACGTCCACAAAGGTCCACTCTTTCCACAAAATTTCGAATAAAATTTTGAAAAAAAAAACAAATTTCATCTTTCAGAGCATCATATATTTGTGGTTAGTTCACGTAATCAGGCTTTCAAAATGGCCCCAGAGAAAATACTCCAGCGGTGTTAAATCATAATAATGAGGCGGCTAATTGACATCGTCAAAGAAATTTCTTATACTAGAACTATTCCTTCGATTCGAAAGAAAAATTATTCGAATTTGTATGCTTTACACTGAGAAATTCGAAAATTTTTTTCATTCCAATTGAATTACACCATGACATTTTGATAATTTGCTCGTGGCTCAGAATTGTTTTTCATTTGCCAAAACTCTGTAACTTTTGAATCGATTGAGATATTATGATGGAGAGATAAAACTACAAATCACATTAGCCACAAAAGGTCGGCTTCCCATGAGAATTGGATCTTCGCTCCTGAGCTACCCGAGTCTCACTCAGCGAAAGCTGTATCAACCGGAAGTTTGATAGAGAGCAGAGCTGTCAGCTTTCCTCGTAATCGGAAATCTTCAAAGATTTCTCGAGTTTTACAGAAAACATTCGAGAAGTGTCAAATCGCCAATTGACAGGTTCATTTATCGAAATCATGTAGCGTCATCCTGCTAAAACCACATCTCGCCTTGATCAATGTCATCCATATTTGAAGAAATATGGTCCGACGATGCCACCAGCGTGTAAACAGCACCAAACGGATGTAATGGAGTATGTAGTGTTGTTGTGGATTGGTCTCACAGCATATGCGGCAATTGTGTTTATTAACAAAATCATTAAGCGCCGTAACAAACACGAAGTCGTCTATTAAAAGTTATTGATCATGATGCGGTAACGATCTCCATTGACCTTAACGTGATCTCCGGCTTCATTTTTTGAAGAAATAAGGTACGTGTGACATGTAGCATCATCCTGTTGAAACCACATCTCGCCCATATCAATGTCATCCATATTTTCAAACCAAAAAAAGTCATTGATCATGGTGCGTTAACGATCTCAATTGAGCGTAACGCGAGCTCCGGCTTCATTTTTGAAGAAATAAGGTCCAATGATGCCACCAGCATATAAACCGCACCAAACAGTACATTTTTCTGGATATAGTGGAGTCTGTAGGGTCTGTTGTGGATTAGTTCCACTTCATATGCGGCAATTTTGTTTATGGACGCTTATGTGAGCCATGAAAATCACGAAGTCGTCTATAAGTTGCGCGAATTGATGACTGATTTTCAAAGTAAATTTGTATAATTTGGTAACATTGTTCAAGTGTCAATCTATTCATAATGATTTGCCAAAGTATACTGATCATAAATGTCAAAAATTTAGAGCAGCATGACAGTGCGTTTGACAGTTAGGCCTCTCATAAGTTCTATCGGTCTTAAACATGGTATGTACTGAGTATTATTTTTAAGAAATCTTAAGAAGTTCATTCTTTGTCAGTTAAATCAGCAAGTAAAGCATTTGTCTGGTTTATAAAGTTGGCAGTGACAACGATTTGTTTTTTTTTTTTTTTTTTTGAATATGAACCGGCTTTGGCCTCACGTACTAGTTATCAGATTTAACAATAACAATTATATAGTCAGCAAATACTACGACTCTATTACATACATATTTTCAATACGTACAATCTCTAAAGAGAGTGAGAAAGCAAGATCCAAAGACAGAGAAAAGTTGCTTGACTAGCATGTGCTGGTTATGTGTAGGTACACAACGTCTAAAATAAATAAACAAAAGAAACCCAAACAAAAAAATAAATAAATACTCGCAATTCATGATTTTGAAAATTGTTTACAAAAAAACTGCATATTTAAAAGATTTTTGAAAAATTGTTTTCTATATTAAAAATCCTTTAGTTTTAAAGGATATGCAGCTTTTTGAACTCGTCTCTTCTTACAGAATCAGATTTCGTTTGAAGCTTAAAAATCGGTGCACAAATAAAGGTTTTACAGAAAATTCGCATTTACTGCTAAATGGCTTTATGGTTTTTAATAAAATTTATGCTATAGATAGTTTGGGTCATATAGTTTTACTGTGCCAAATTTCATAAAATTCTGATAATTAGTTAAGCAGCTAGAATTTTTGGAAAAAATTTCGTTATACACCAACTACAATCTGTAGCCAGTTGACAGTGTTTGTTTTGAGTAACGCGTCAGTGCTGAGATATGCAATCAGCTGTGCGGCAGCAAAACTGTTTTGGCACACTTATCATTCGTTCAATGGGTGTTTAAAGGGGGTGTGGGGAACACCAAGCGTTAGGGGAAATCAACATGCTTGATATGTTTGTTTATTTGGGTTTATTACTTATTTTTACTTAAATTTTCTTAAAGTTTTTAATTTAATTAAAATATACTATATATCAATAGTAAATAAAAGTACAATAGTTAGAAAATGCTTTTGTGGAGATTAGAAATGATTGTTGTTGGTGGCAGCGTTATCACGTGAACTTAAAAATTGGCGAATTTATATAAATTACTTTATTTATTATTGTTATTATTATTTTTCTTAATTTTTAAATTTAAATAAAACGTTACTTATAGAGCATTCATTCATTATTTCCCTGTAATCTCTTGTTATGCATTTATTTTTTTTTATTAATTTAAGTCAAAATAAGTATTGCTTTATCATTTTTAATAAGAAACGCGTTTTGCTGTTAATTTTGCATAACCTAAATCAATGAGTTTGCAAAAAAAAAAAAAAAAAAAAAACAAATGAAATAGTTTAATGTAACATTTTGCGCAGTTTTTTTTAAATTTTAGCACATCTCCTCAATGTTTAATCAAAAGGTCCTTGATTATTTGTAATTATAACAACATAATTTGAATATATTATTTATTTACAAGGGAACTAAATATTGAATTTCAATAATGATTGATCATTGTACTCGTATATTTTGGTTTATTGGGCATGTTCTGATCAAACTCTTAAAAATTTTAACTGTGTTTAAATTATTGCTGTTGTTCTCAATTTGGTTTATTTTTGGAAAAATACCAAAACTCGTACTGTACTGTACATATTGAATATCTTGAGTATTGGTCCAATATCAATGACCGACAGAGCAATATACTTACATATGTACATATGAGACTGATATTAATGTACATTTTTTGTTACTAGGGGTGTACGAAGATCCGAGGTGAATTACTTAATAAAATATGGTGTCGAAAAAACATGAATTATTTGATTTCATTTGAAAATAGAATATTGTACAAATAAATAATTTTATTTAAATTATAGGTATGCTCTGACCAAAAATGTTGTACGACAGAAAGCCGTAGAAAATTTCCAATTCTAGAAGGGGACACGTGTTGGTCCAAACAAAAATAGTTTCCAAACAGAACAATCCATATTCAGTCCAAATAACTTCGACGTAATAATATCAGATGCCCAGAAAAAAAAAAAAAAATAAAACAATTCCCGATTCCTACAAAGCCGAATTGCCACTAGTATAATTTATGAATAAGTATGTATGTATTATGTAGCCGTCAAAGGATGTTGAGCTGTTTTCGAATTTCCCCTCGTGCTTTACATCGCAATTAGTTTAATATTTTGCAGAAGTTTCTAAAATAGTATACGATATCAAAACGATTGCTTACAACCGATCGTTGTTGACTTCCGAATAATATTCTACTTTAGTTTCTAGAATATCATTCGTAAAATAACCCCAAACCCACTAACTATAAAGCCCAGCCACTCGTATAACCGTTTGGAGAAGTTTATAAGATATAAATTCACTTGCCTTTTAACCGATCGTTATGAGTTTCGAATTATATTCTGCTTTAGTTTCGAGAATATCATTCCTAAATCAAAACGATTCCTGCAAACTACAAAGCCCACATGCTACTCATTTAATAGTTTACCGACACTTCTAAATTATTTTATATCTATTAGATTGCCTTTAAGAGATTTGATTACTTCCGAATTCTATTTGTATATCGTTCGTAAACCGATCAGATTTCTAAATCCAATTAGGAAGTCTTATTGTTCTGGTAATATTTCGCTGTAGTTTCAGAATTAACGGGTTTTCCAACAAGAGGTGTTATTTTGGTATTCAAAGAAAAATTGCATTTTTTGAGATAAATGATCGGATGTTTATTTCATAATAAAGAGGAAGGTATGCCGTTAATAATGAAAAACAACATCAGCCAAATGGCCACCACGACCACGCTTACAGGACCATATACTTTTCATGAAATTTTCCATAACCAAATCGCAAAGTGGCTGCCCTATGTCCGCGATAGATCCACGAATTCTATCTTTGAGATCTTGATTCGACGCTGGGCTGTTGGCGTAGACCTTATCTTTCACGTGGCCCCAAAGGAAGAAGTCGCTAGGTGTTAAATCACAATATCTCGATGGCCAATTGTGAACACCTCTTCGAGAGATAACACGGTCCGGAAACTTTTCCCGTAAAAGAGCAATGATTTCCTTGCTTGTGTGGCACGTAGCGCCGTCATGTTGAAAGTAAACGTTGTCCAGATCAATATCATCCAAAATACGGTGTAATGACGTTTGTGGAATGCCCAATTTCAAAGAACGACGAGGAATGGACAAACTTTGGGCTATAGCAGCAATATTCTCAGTTGTTCTTGAGCGACGTGCACAGGTTTTATTCTTCACATCACATCAACTTGTCCCAACAGCTCGAATTTTTCCACCAATTTCTGTATTGCGGCACGACAAGGTGATTCACGACGACCCAAAAATGCTTTAGTTTTGCGAACTGTGATTGAAAGATTTTCACCATTTTTGTAGTGAATTTTAATAATTTCAATGCGTTGTTGAAGGTGTATCGTTCCATTTTTAGTAATGGCGTATTTTCTAGTGACAGCTACCGAAATACCGGGTGATTCAAAATAACACATCTTGTTGAAAAACCCTTTCTTATAAAAATTCAAACAGATTTTTTCGATCTCATTCGTTATTCGATCTATATTTTGCTAACGTATTCCAAAATATCAGTCGTATACTATTGGATCTGTGAAGTATAGTGAGCTTATAGTATTGATATACTAATTAAGCACGTATGTCGTAGTCATACAGTGTAAAATCGCATCTTCTTCAGATAGAAGCAGGCGAACAAGAACACAACACCATCCATTGAAAGAAGAAGAAGACCATACCCTTTTTTTTAAGCAAACACTAGCCTTTTGGCTTATCTCCAGCTAACCCAGGGTCTTTGGGGAATATCGAACCCACAGCCCTCAGATTGATAAGCACACTATCGTTTAGTCTATCGGGGCACCATAATCCATTTAATAAAATAAAAAAATAGTTCGTGTTTTTATTGTTAAATAATACGAACGTCTAGGTTCTAAAGAGTCCCTTAATTTCCGGACAGGGTTATTTGTACAGTTATCTTTTGCAGCCGAGGTATTTCTTAGAACCCAGAAGACGTTCGTATTATTTAACAATAAAAACACGAACTATAATATTAAATGAAATTGGCTTCGAAAATAGGATATAAAGAAACGTTGAAAACATTCGATCACGTTGTTGCAAAAGAGCAATTTATTTATGTTATAAATTATATAATTTATAAAAAATATTCATTGAACTCCTGTTTTATTTTAATGATTCAAGAGAAATCTTGCATTCTTTAGTTTTGAACAAGTCCGCAAATTTGAAAAGTTATTTAAAAAACTCATTGTTTAACTCCCTCCAAAGTGTTGTATGGGATTTATTTGACTGCCTTGTCTTATACAAGTTTATCACCTTACTGTTCTTTAACCAATTGTTGTCCATGTTATGTGTATGTCTCTGATCATTGACCAGCTGAAATATACCCTTCCGAGGCATTAAACAATTTTTGAACACATGACCTATACGATCAGATACTTATCAGCACAAACAAGTGAAAAAGATAGATTTTCTTTTGGATATGTGTCACTTAATTAATTCTTTTTATTCCCTCACATTTTAAGTTAAATTTTTGTTGACCTCTGAAACAGCGATTAATGTATTTAAAATACATGTTTTTGAGTTTCGTCGTTCGGATTGCAAAAAGTACCTCACTTCTGAAGGTTTGAAGTTTTAGGTTTGAATTTCCACAAATGACACGTAGCTGTCCTAAGCGGGAGGTCAATTGACCCTTTTGGATTACAATGAGACTGTCCGATAGCTGGTTCAAAGTAGTCAAGGCATTGGATTCACATACCGGTTACATAGAGTCAGTTACCTTACTAGATACCTAACTGGTTACTTGATCAGCTACATAACTAGATATTTTAACATGTACGGTTCTAATTGACCTCAAATAGTCAGTTCAAAATACATTCTAATAACCCAAACCCTCCACCGACAACTCTCCAATAGAAAACTTTTGATGGGTAAAATAAATACTTTCTAAAGAGGAGTACAAAATAAAAGTTTAAAGAGACTACATTCTAGGTTACTTAGAGTCACTAAAGTGACAATTGACTTCACGCTAGGTTACATGGGATGTCAGTATATTCAAGGAAAAAGAAAATAAAGTACAATATATGATAATTATATCAACACTAATTTGTATAAAACCACAAAGTACTCAGAAAAAAGTTGTAGTGCAGAGAGAAGACAATTGGTTAAAATAACTAGTCACGTAGCTATTGAAGTAACTAGTCCCCACCCTAAATGATGGGTAAAATTACTAGTTCGGGACTGTATCCTAGAACTGCTGGGATATGTGTGATAAAATAAAAAAATACATAACAATTCTTTCTCATGAATTTGGTCTTTGACAACAGACTTAGGTTTTTGGCTCTCAGTTATCTAACTAGTTGTCATTTATGGATTATAAATACGAATTTTACATGCAAAGTTTTGTTTATATTAAAACCTTTCATAACTTTAAAAAATTGATTATAAATATGGGTGTAAAACTTTAATACAACACGAAAAAGTACTATTGTTCAAAAAAAGTACCTTGGTGAAAACTTGTTTAAATTTAGCATAGACAACAACCTTTTAAATAAAATAAATTAGCTTTTTCAAAAGCTTTTTTCTTTAAAACAGTGGTACAAAACTTATTTTCCTTATATCTATTAATTTCTTTTGTTAATTTTTTTCTATTATTCTCCCAACGAAAGTTAAAACTCAATTTGTTATATTTGAAAGAAATATTTCTTAAATTTATTGGAACACATTTGTTTACTTAAGTACTACTAATAAAACTTAAACATTAATAAAGCACAATTTCGAACAAAAAACGTATAATTAAGATGATTCATCTAATTAATAAAGCAATGGAAACACTGAAATGAGTGAAAACAAAAAGAAACATTTGTTACACTAAAGCAGCACTCGCCTTTAAGAAAAAATATTTAGGACGAGTACATTCTTCTAAAATTGCACACTACAAAATACGATGAGAATGAAAATGATAATATTTAACTAAACATAAATACATATATTCTAAGAAAATTCTACCCTTAAAGTCTGGGTAGCTGACGCCGTTAGACACGCAATGAGGTACGTGCTGGCTTCTTACTCAACGCTATTCTCTCCTGTCTACGTTGCAGGCACTCGAAACGTGTGATCGCCTTTCTGAGCAACAAACTTTGAGGTGACAAATCTTTGTCATTCTTGGCAAAACGATTCCTTGGCTTAAATTCTTCTGTGCTTTCTGTGGTGGCTTGAAATAATTTTTGTTTTCTGGTGGTGGTAACTGAACGTTTGGGAGTATCTCTGGCACTTTGTGTTGGAGTTTTAGTGGCATCATTCTGTTGTTGTTGCTGTTGGCTGTTGTTATTGCTACGTTTATCCTTGTGTACATTATCACTTTTTGGACATTGTTTGATGGTGCTACAAAAGGAAAAGAATTTATCCTCATCGGCTGACTTGAAATGTCTTTTAAAACTATTATTGCAGCGTGCTGGCTCCAAATTGGGTGTAGAACTTATGTGCAAACTATCCATTAGATTATCTAAAGCTGTATAATAAAAACCACTAGTATCCAAGTGAGTTTCACAAACTGCCATCTTTTTTTTTTTTTTTGGGTAATATTTTTTGTAAATTTCTGGTTTTGGTGTGCAAAGAATTTATGAACACACAACCTAACCGTACGACTATGGGAAATATAATAATTGAAAACTACGATCACTCCTTTGTAAGAGCGAATGTATGGAAGGACAGAGAGCAAGATGTTGAAAAGAGAGTAAGAAAATGAAAATAGAGAGTGAGACTTAAGTTAGGTAGAAAACCAGCATAAAAATGGTGGTGATGTTGGGACGATTTAAAAAAAGGGTGACAAAGTAGTGGTACTTTAAGTATTAAAGGAAAACAACCTTTGTTCAAGGAGAAAAGATATAACTTTATGAAAATCTTTTCATTGAGGAACAATAAAATAACTCAAAGACTATTTTAAATATAGTTTTTATAGTCCGCTGTATATTGACTTAATTCAGATAGAATTTATTGATCCTCAAAGAAACCCAAATGGAGCTTAATGATCTTCACAAGATCTTCCACATAGAAACAAATTATCAAGTCCAGGATCTACGAATAGTGAAAATAATAAGGAAATTTCCCTTTTCATTATTCAGTTGGGCACAGAATTTAATAAGCTCACATGAAGCTTAATGTTTAGAACGATATTCAAAAGTTGCTGAACACAAATTATCAAGATCAGTTCAGAATTTACACATAGGGAATAAAGAAAGGAATTTTCTTCTCAATAATGATGTGAAGAGTTGTTTCTTAATTTATTATATTTTAATAAAAACAAAACGATAATTTCATAATATTCAATTGGTACCATTTGGTTAATAAAAAGTACTTTTTCTTCAGTTAATTGCTACCAATTAATTTAAGCATCTCTAACATATGATTGCAAACAGATTTAAAACATATGTATGCCTGTTTTTGTGTATGTGACTTATGGATCATATGCAAGAGAGGGATGTTTCGATCACTTTTGAGCAAATGTTTTGTATGTAACCCGAGGAATTTTAATTTTATATTTTAACCCTCAAGTGCACGCAAATGATATTAAGATAAAATATGAAATGACAAGTTTATTGTGACACGATCAAAAAATTCGCTTTGCTCATAAGGGGAGGGTTTAGATACACAAATTTATTTAAAGGAAAAGTAATTTATGCATAAAAGGAAAATTCAAAAGCGAAATTGGATAAATCCCAAATTGTTTGATTAGAAAAACACACACATTTTATAAACACTATCATGGTTGAGAAAATAAACAATTAAATTTAAGTTTTGATCTGTGATACATCACCCTATCTCCTGTCTCCTTTCGGCACCCTTAACCAATTAGGGTTAAAGTAGGGTATTTATTTATCCAGTCTAAGAGCTAAATTAGTCACGTCTTTTGTTTACAAAAATAAACTATTTTTAAAGCAAAAAACCAGCTGGAAACATCCTTTAAGGGGTGTTGCTTAAAAAAGGACTACCTGCTTTTTTCCTCAAAAAAACGGAACCTTTTTCTACACAGGTCCTTGACAATTACTAACACTAACTTGAGATAATGTACAATATTATTTGCAATTCTTTCTACTACAAGTATTAGTTTTTCTTTTTTCTCCTAAAATTCTATACAAAACAATAATATTGATTTATAGAGCCATTGAAATTTATTTCAGGTTTTAGCCACCAGCATTAAACAAAAAATAACATGTTGAAAGATAAGAAATTGTGTATGTACCCGTCAAAAAATCCCCTGCTTGTGATTAGATTGCTCAAATATTATTTACGGAAACCCAAATGCATATAAGTACATATTTAATATACGCCATAAATGAAATTGTAGTAAATTTTAATCGTTATATATGATAGATTATCATATTTAGGTTTATTTTGTTTTTTTTTATTAATACAAAGAAATTTACTTAAACTATAAAATTAATAAGAACTTATATAAAAAAATGTTTTATTAATTTCCCATTTTAATTCACTGCCTTAAAGAAATCGCGGAAATTTTGTGGTGCCACTTCTCGTATGACTCTTGATGTCATCTTCTTCACCTCATCCGTACTGCCACTATCCTTGTGATAGTAGACGGTAAAGTAAACAATTAAGCCTATAATAACCAGCAGAACCACCGCGGAACAAATCAAACTGCACAGCATTTTACAGGCACAATCGCAGCAACTGGAAAAGATAAACAAAAAAAGGAAATGATAATGTTATTTTTAGAAAATAGGGATCAATTAGAGTTTGTGTATGTAAATCTCATGTTTAATCTTACGAAATCTTTGGCTTAACATGAAAAAAGGCAAAGAAGTTGTGCAAACATGTTTAAGGTGCCTATTATGAACTAAATTCGATTTTCGACTGTAGTCGAAATAGCTGATCGAACGAATTGTTATTTGGTATTATGGCGCACATTCGTTGAAGAAAAGCACTAATAAGAATTTTACTGATTTGGTTTATTCACAGTAGTACAATTCTTTCAGCTGACACTACAAATAAAAAATTTTTGTTTACAAAATAAAAAAAAATATTAAATTAAACATGACCACGACGTTGAAAAATTCGATGCACAACGACATTTTCGACAACGATGCCAACTTATAATACGAATTTTACATTCGATAGTCGATATTCGATAGTCAACGAATATCGTTTGTCGAATGCAACTCATAATAGGGGCCTAAGTTTATTAGTTCCTATAGGGATTTAAATTGTTTTCAGTACATAGTTGGGTTTATAATTGTGTTTTTGAGAAAGTATTTGCTTTAGGTTTGAGCTAGATTTCAAGGAATTGTCATTAGAATTGAGTAGAATAAATAGAATTCTAAACGACTCCCTAAAATTCAGAATGGTTTTGATTTATGTATGTTCTTATTTCTGAATAAGTTTTATAATGGTTTAAATTTAATAAAAATATTTCCTCCACGAGCCAAACCAAAATCTAATTTTGGAAAATTAATACATTCACACGATATAAATAAGACATTGGTCGGCAATCATAGCTACCATGGAGAAAATGTCAACAAACTTCATAAAAATTATTAAATAAGAAACGGAAATTGCAATCAATTGCTGGTCAGATTACAACAGAGAAAGAAAGAAAATGAATAACCTGTTAATGTAATCCACGTTGTCTTTAAGCCGACCATTGATTTAAGAACTTGTTCTAATACCATTAGTTCTTGAACTAAAACCGTTTAGTGACTTTATATTTCTGCTAAAGTGTGGTTTAAAAACGATTGCTTTAGAATTACTTTACCACTTCTGTGAATAATATAAATCATTGAATTAAAATCTCGTTTCTTAAGCAAGAAATGTTGGATTTGTAAAATATGTTTAGACATCTTGTTAAACTCATGTTCAGTGAGAGTAAAGAGACTAATATCAATTTATTTTAAGAGTGTTGAGTTCGAATCTCAATCTCTAATTTAAAAACTGCTAACTAAATAAATTTTTGTAAAAGAATCATGTAAAATCGATTGATTTTAAGAATAGTTTTTAAACCAATGGCTGATTATTTTCTAAGAAAATAAAGACCAGATGACAAATAGCTAATAATTGAAATGCTTTAAATAAAAGAAATATCTTACAAATTTATTCAACGAATATTATGTACGTTTGGGTTTCGGGCTGAAAACTCCGGTTTCGGACCAACTCTAATATTTTGTTTTTAACAAATGCGAGTGAGCCATTTACATATTGCCTCATCTTAAAATTTGTTATATCTTTACCGATATACAAAAAAAAAAAAAAAAAAAACAAGAGCATTTTGGATCTGTTTTATTTTTTGATCATATCAATACGAGCTCAAATCAAGTTCAGAAATATTGAAACAAGTGCATTTTGGGATTAATTAAATTTCAGTCATTCATAACTTAATCTTAGAAAATTCTCCTTAAGTATGAATTCAAGCTTAAATTAAGCAGAAAATTCTAAGAAAAGATAAATTGTAAGATTATTTTGATCTTCAAAAACGGCTTAAAGAGGGCTACAAATGGACTAGAAGGATCTTATCATGATTTAATTTTTAAATAAATTTTATTCTAAGTTCACAATAAGTATAGATTCAGGCTTAAATCAAGCAGAGAATTCTAAGAACAGGCTAATTGTAATATCATTTTGTTCCTCAAAAACGGCTTAAAGAGAGCTACACATAAGAATAAGTGCGCTAGATGATCATGAATCAATTATATTGCACTTAATTTAAAGAAAATCCTTTCTTGCCTTTCGGAATATTTAATTTTTCTTATGAATGTGCCTCATTTTGAGCGGTAAACGTTTTATTCGAAAAATATGTTTACACATTTTGTTTAACTCTAGGTGAGTGAGAGTAAAGATGCTAATATTTGTTTATTGTAAAGGCATTGAGTCGAAAATCAATCACCAAGTTAAAAATTTAATGAAGGTATTTGAAAATATCCTCTGAAGGTGAAATTTTTAAGCAAATGGAGTTAAAACCAATATTGTTTAATAAAAGTGGTCCAAATGGAAAAAGATCCATCATCTGTGATCACTTATATTTTCAACCAAAAAACAATTTTTTATGAGAAAATCATGTAAAACATAAATTAAACACATTTATGTGGTCCAAATGGAAAAGGAGGATCATCTGTGATCACCAATATTTTCAACTACAAATCGATTTTTTATGTGAAAATCAATAAAACATTAAATTAGCTACAAGTCTGCAAATAGTCCAAATGGAAAAAGGAGAATCATCTCTGATCACCTATATTTTCAACCAAAAATCAATTTTATATGTGAAAATCAATAAAACATTAAATTGGCCACAAGTCGGTAAATAGTGGTCCAAATGGAAAAAGGACGATCATCTCTGATCATCTATATTTTTTTATCCAAAAACCGATTTTTTATTTGAAAATTAACTAATACATAAAAGCGGCTATAAATCGGTAAATAATGGCCCATAATAAAACAAGTAAGAGAGCGGCTGTGCCGAATCTTATATACCCTTCACCAATTTAAACTTTAAAACAAAAATTTTTAATATTTTTAGGTAAACAAAATTAAATTTTTTTCTTCAAATTTAAAAAATTTAAATTGTTTTTCAAAATTTGAAATTTTTTTGTATTTTTTTTAAATTGTTTTTTTCGAACATTTTTTTTTTTAATTTATTAGTGAAAAAAAATTTGTTTGGTAAAAAAAAATTCGGGTTAACAAATATTTTGCCGATTTTGACCCATTGTAGGTCCAAATTATTATAGCCTTATATACATCGTTGCAATGGACTTTTAAATATCTATCAGTAGATATCCATATTCTCTATATTAATGACTTAGTAATCCAGATATAGATCTAAAATAGACAAAAAATCGAGGTTGTCTCGGTTTTTTCCTTATATCTCAGCCATTTGTGGGCTGATTTTCTCGATTTTAAATAGCGACCGAGCCGGAAGAATTCCCGATATATTTATGTATCAATTATGTTTGTATGTTATTTGGGGTCTACGGAAAGTTGATTTCAACATACAGACGGACATAGCTCTATCGACTTTGCTATCTATAGCAAATGAAAAATGTAGAAATTACAAACGGAATGACAAACTTGTATATATAACCTTTGCCACCCATGGTGAAGGGTTTAAAAACGACGATCATCTGTGATCAGTTATATTTTCAAAAAAATAATACCTTAATAATGGTTAAAACCTGAAATGCTTATTAAATTTCATTAGTTTGATTCAACTCGAAATTGTTTAAAATTCTAATTTCAAAATTTTCGATTTAATTTCAAAATTTTCGATTTATAAAATTTATTAAAAATGGTTGAAAAGTGAAATGTTAAATTTAATAAGTTTTTAAATTGTTGAATATTTTAATAAGAGATTTTTTATTTTTGAATTTATAGTGTGAGTTAATATAAAAATTATGAAAAAGTTTTTAAATGGAAACATATTTTAAGTTATTTCCATATATGTATACGAAAAATGAAGCACTGAAGATCAATTAAAATTTCTTAAATTTCAACATTTTCGCATTCAAAATGTGTAACAAAAAATCCAAAATAAGTTTTTGGATTTTCAAACATTTCCAAAATTAAAAAAATATATTAAAAATGTATAAAAACTGAAATGTTTTTTTTAATTTAATTAGTTTTTAAAGTCGATTTTTTTTAATTTCGAATTTGAAAATAATGTGAGATTAAAAACAAATATAAATTAAAATTAATCATATTTTAGGGTTTTTGCTTATATTCGAATATCAAAACAGTGAAATTAATTTGTTTTTAAATGGTTGAATATTTAATTTCAATATTAAGTGAAAAAAATTTCGAAATTAGTTTCGAATTTCCAACATGTCCTAAATTTTAAAACTTCATTAAAATGTGGTAAAAACTGAACTGTTTATAAAAATTTAATTAGTTTAGTTTTATTTTTTTAATTTCAAAATTGAATTAAAAAAAATTTGAAATTAGTTTCGAAATATGAAAAATTGAAATTTGGTAAAAACTAAAATTTAATTTGTTTTTAAATAGTTGAGTAAGTTTTGATACAAAAATTTTTAATACCGAATTTCAAAATTGTGTGAGCTTAAGAAATAATTATACAAAATTTATCATATTCGTATTTAAAAATATTTAAATATGGTTTTGCGTGCAAAATAAAAATTCGAAATTATGTTCGAATTTTCAAACATTAAAAATGGAGTTTATTAAATTTAATTAGTTTTTAAATTGTTAAGTATTTAAGTTTTATAATATCGAATTTCAAAATTAAGTTAAAAAAAGTCGAAATTTGTTTCGAATTCTCGAATTCTCCTAAATTTTAAAAAATACATTTAAAATGGGTAAAAACTGAATTGTTTATTAAATTTAATTAGTATTCAAATGTGCAACGTATAAACATAAGATTAAAATTGTGTTCGAATTTTCTAAAATTTCCTAAATTTAAAAAAATTATTAAAAATAGGTAAAAACTGAAATGTTTATTAAATTAAATTTTGTTTAATATAAAAATAGTGGGAGATTAAGAAAAAATTATTATTTTCGTATTAAATAAGTTTAAACAAAAATTCGAAATTATGTTAAAATTTTCGAACATGGCCAAAAATTAACCAACATTAAACGAAAACAAAGTTATTATGAATTTCTAAAGAGTTTTTTAAAGTTTTCAAAATTTCTTGCCATGTTCGAAAATTCGAACATAATTTCAAAATTTTGTTTTGCTCACAAAATTTTTTTTACTTATTCAATAAATTTTGTCCACAATTATTTATTAATTTCTCAGTGTATTTTGAAATTTATTTAATATTGGAAAATATGATGTTTGAAAATTTTTATTTTTTTTTTTACTTTTTCAATATTTTATATAATTTTTCTTAATCTCACATTATTTCGAAATTTATTTAACATTATAAAATATTTTCCGTTTAAGTATTTTTTAAAAAATTATAGAATTTTTAATGTATAAATTTGAAGTGTTTACAAAATTCGTTACTACCCTACAATTTATTTCATTCGATTTATCAATATGTAAACTTAAAAATCCCATAAACAATTATCGTTTGTAAATACCCTACGACTTTACACGAATGTCTAGCTGTTCGAATTTATATACATCAGTCATTTGTGTAGACTTTTGATTAGTCACCAACTAATGAAACAATACCCAACAATTGTTTTTTCTGTTTTCTTTTTAATTTCAATTTCTAAAACAATTAGCTTATAATTAAGTACACATTTCTTTCATTGATATCTTAATTATATAATAGAATTTTGGACAAATATTAATACAGGTATTTATATAAAGGCAACAACTGTTTAATTATCAAAACGGGGTTATAAACTGAAATTTTAATACGCATTTTTTTTAAACGATGAAGGAATTAAACAAATTTTTGGTTTATAAATTATAAGTTTTTTCAGTCTTAAGTTTATATATTGATCAATAATAAATATCGGATATTGATTTGACTGCACAAATATATTCACTACTGAAATTGGACTAACTTTAAAACGTTTTATAGTTTTTGCAAATATTAATTATTCAACACATACAATATATTAAAATATTTTTTCACACATATGCTACAATTTAGTTACAATAATTAACCGATTTTTTTTTTTAAATAAATCCCAACTTTTTTGATCTTTGTATATATGACTCATTCCGATTCTTACCAGCATACAACTTTGCCAGGACACTTAAGAATTTCCAACAAACAATTACACATTTTGTTTTTTTTTTATAAATTAATCTATACAGTTCACTTTAAAAACAATATTTGTAAATAATTTTTTTTATATTTCCAGTTGTCGCAAATGATTTGTGTGTTGTACTGCTAAACGTAAATATATAACTGAAGCTTTATGGTGGAGACCCAGTCAGTGTTTAGGGAGTTTTAGCCATTTTGTTAATTGCTTTTGTTTTTGTTATACATATTCTGTTCTCAATATTCCAATACTGATAACTGTGTTTTTATAGTCTTATTTTAGCTTATCAGTTATCAGATAGTAAAGTAGAACCTACTGGCCTGGCGTGGATGGGTTAAGTGTGCTCGGTATGTGGTATGAATTGAATTTGTTGATACTTCAGAAATATTGACAAATTTGCTTATCACAATCGGGCTAAAAGGAATGAACGAACAAGGTAGCTTGTTTGATAGTAAATTGTTTAAATGTTAGTTAATTAAAATGAAATAATAACAATTGCTATGAGTTTAAGTAATGTGAAATAACTAAAACTATTCAATAGTTAAATAGATAATTTAAGATTTAAAAGAATTCGTAAAATTGTTTGAATTTAATACATATAAACAAGTAAGACTGCTATGTTCGGCTGTGATGAATCTTATATACCCTTCACCAAAGGTAAATATGTATTAAAAACAATTTTTGGTGGAAAAAAAAATTGGTGAATATATGTGAAAAATCGTGGTAAAAAATTTTTGCTTATATCTCGATTTTAAATAGCAACCTAAGTTGGACTACAGCGGAGATATTGATGTATCAATAATGTTTGAAAGTTATTTGGGGGCTTCGGAAAGTTGATTTCAACAGACAAACGGAGATGGCTTTATCGACTCCGCAATCTATAACGATGCAGAATATACATATACACTTTATTGGATCGCAAATGAAATATGTTGAAATTATAAACGTAATGAAAATCTTATATATTCCATGTCCTTATGTCCGTCTGTATGTTGAAATCAACTTTCCGTATCCCCCAAATATCTTACATACATGATGCATATATCAATATATCCGCTATAGACCCGGTTCAGTTGCTATTTAAAATCGGCCCACAAATGGCTGAGATATAAGGAAAAAACCAGGACAGCCTCCATTGTTGGCCAATTTTTTTTTATCAATATCTGGATTGCTAACTAAGTTATTAATATAGACAATATGGATATCTAATGATAGATATTTCAAAGTCATTTGCAACGACGTATATAAGGTCATGAGAAGTATGACCTACAATGGGTCAAAATCGGGAAAAATATTTTTTAACCCGAATTTTTTTAACTAAAAAATTGTTTTTGTGATAAATTTTATTTCATTAATAAATTAAAAAGAAATTTTAAAATTAAAAAATTTAATTAAAAAAAAATTTTTGAAAACAAAAATTAAAAAATAATTTAAAATTTTTTTGTTTTTTTTTTAAATTTTCAAAAAATTATACTTTTTATTTATAAAAATAATTTTTTGAAGGCCGAAAAAAATTTTGAAAACAAAAATTAAAAAATAATTTAAATTTTTTTTTTTTTTTTAAATTTTCAAAAAATTATACTTTTTATTTAAAAAAATAATTTTTTGAACGCCGAATATTGCTTACTTACTTATTTAATCTCACTTAGTTATTATAATGTAAAAACGAAAATTTCGAATTTTGTACCAACAAAACGTCATATGCGGGAAGTTTAGCTTTACTTCTTTAATTTGAAAAAAGTGCACACCGATTGGTTATGGTGAATGTGTTCCATCGGTGTTCCAACGTGCGATAGATGGTTTGTGCGGTTCAGATTTTGACACGGAAGACAAACATCGCTCAGGATAGCTAAGAAATTTGGAAGACCTAGAATTGGAGGCATTACTCCATGAAGATTGTTGTAAAACTCAACAAGAGCTTGCAAAATCGTTGAGTGCTACTCAAGCTGCAATTTCAAAATGTTTGCGAGCAGCAGGATTCATCCGAAAGCTATTAAATTTGGTACCATACTATTTGAAGACGAGAGACCTTGAAAGTCGAATTTGCATGTCCGAAATGAAGCTTGAGCTCTATAAAATATAATAATTTTTTCACCGAATCATTACTTGCGATGAAAAATGGATCGATTAGGATAAACCGAAGCGTGAGAGATCATATGTGAAGACTGGCCAACCAGCCAAATATCCATAGCGTTAAGGTAATGCTATGTATTTGGTGGTAGAAAAAGGGTCTTATCTAATATGAGCGGCAGAAATCTTACCAGACCATTACAGGGAACCTGTAACCAACGCAACTGATTCGTTTGAAGCATTGGCTGAAAAACGCCCAGCCATGAAACCGTAATATTCCATCATGACAACGTTAGGGCACATGTTGCAATATCTGTTAAAAACTATTTAGAATGAAGTGGTTGAGAAGTTTTTCCTCACCCGCTTTATAGTGCAGATCGCAACCCATACAACTACTATTTGTTTGTATCGATGCAGAACGCTCCCTCTGGGATACGTTTCACTTTGGAATAGAGTATACGATAAGGGCTTGATTCGTTCTTGGCCTCAAAAGATGAGCAGTTCTTTTGGCTCGAAATTCATATGTTGCCAGAAAGATGGGAAAAGATCATAGCTAACAATGGCCAATACTTTGAATAAATTTATACTGAACAAATGTTTCAAAATAAAAGCTGAAAATTTGAAAAAATTTCGAAGTTTTAAGTCACAAATTTCGAAGTTTTAATAAGTCTGCTTTTACGCAGGGCAAGTTTTCTTGCCGCAAGTCTGGGTTTATAGGAGAGAGAGGCAAGTATCTTCAATTCTTTTATGTTTTTTCATTTTCACTATGGCGTCTATTAGGTTTTGAGATACAAAATTGAGCACAGACTTGCTGTGTGTAAACAGATGAGCAAGTTTAAAAGAGAAACTTGCTTCAAGTAAACTTGATGTGTGTAAAAGTAGACTAACTTTGAATAATTCAAATTATGCTATCCTAAACATGTTTATAAAATGTTATAATTGTAATTCATTATTGCAAAAATAATTTTTATTACTTGTAATAAATTTCAATATCGAACATTAAATTTTTAAAAAAATTCCATATTTTCATATTTCCAGGATTTACTAACGGGAAATCGGCCCTTACTCAAGTGACTAAAATAATAATGGAACAGAGCAAATATGTACTACATATATATATCATATTAAAACAACAACATTCCTGATCCCTCATAATCTTGCTTAACCCTAGATAAAATCTCCGGTATAATTTTATCAGTGAAGGTGAATGATCAAATAATAAAGAAGAACCACCATTATAACTAAAAATAAGACACCAGCAAGAATTTGTAAAAACAAGCTCAAGGCGCATCTGCAGCAACTGGGAATAGGGAAAGGAAAACAAGTAATAATTAAACATGAAATTGGGGTAAGTGTTAAGTTACCGTTCTTCCAAATAAAACTCTTACCAGCAAGCAATGTCACCTACAAAATTACACATGCTAACTACAAATAGTAGGAGATTTAGCTATTTTAGATTATTTTGCTATTGGGTTGGGTTGTCCAGCTAGCTAGCTTTATCTCTCCAATACATGAAAACGATAAACAATCCATACAGCTAATTTATATTTTCTATTACAAAACCAATTTGTTATTCTTTGACAAATTTTATATATTTTTTCTTTTAAATCAAAACAATTTTGACAATTCTAAAAAAAGCTTATCATAATAATAATTTGATGACTTTTTATCATTAGGGGGTTTACATTTTTATCAGTGTTGTAAATGACTCATAAGTTTTATGGAGAGTCATTTGAATACATTTACATACATATAAACATAGATAAGTACATATAGATCGGAAACTCTCCTGTCAAAGACCTAACTCAGTTGTCAAAAACCCAAGTGGTGAGAATGTATTAGTAAAATAAAACTATCCCAGCAGTTCTAGGAGACTGTCCCGAACTAGTGATTTTACCTACTATTTAGGGTGACAACTAGTTACATAACTAGCTTTATGGTTCGTTATTTTAACACGTGCATGTCTTAAGCACGAGACCAAGTAACCCTTTCTGATTACAATGAGACTGTGCGATAGTTGGTCCAAATTAGTCAACGCATTTGATTCACATACTGGTTACATAGAACCAGTTACCTTACTAGCTACCTAACTGGTTACCTGATCAGCTGCATAACAATTTATTTTAACATGTAAGGGTGCCAACTGACCTCAAATAGTCAGTTAAAAAGACATCTCATAGACAGTCAAATAACCGATTGCTTGTAAACAAACCTTCCTCCGACAATTATACAAAAAAATTAATTCTGGTGAATAAAATAACTACTTTCTAAAATGCAATACAAAATAAATGTTTAAAGTGACTACACTCTAGATTACTAAGAGACACTTAAGTGTCGATTATCTTCACGCTAGATTACATGGGATGTCAGTATATTTAAGCAAAAAGAATATAAACTATATGAGACTTATAGCAATACAATTTATATAAAACTAGTTTGTACGAATTACTCATAGAAAATGCAGTACACAATTAACGTTAAAAATTACTACACTCTAGATTACTTAGAGACACTTAAGTGATTACTATCTTCATGCTGGATTACCAGGGATGTATAAAGTAACCAATTGACTTATGTCTGCACTTCAAATAGCACATACTTGTCAAATGACTCAAAATATATTAATTGTAGTCATTCAAGTGATCAGACATTAGTGAAAATTACTCGTATGTGTGATTATTTGGAATAATTTGTTTTTGTTTGAGTATTTTTCTAGTTTCTGCTCTATGTGTATTCCATTCCTCAATGGTTTTGGTATATAATTTTTGACACCTTTTTATGTTTTCAGTTTCTATTTAAAGGTTAAAAACAAATGTGGAAAATTAAAAAAAAAAATAATTATAATAAAAAATGAAGCCGTCAATTGTTAGTTTATTTCTATAATGGCATTGCAATGTCATTTTCATTCATGTACTCACTCGTATTTAGTTACTTATGAATATATATTTACATATAGTAGATAAATATGTATTAACTATTGCATTCATATGTAACAATTGGGGTTTTCATGATATGTTTTGGTGGGATTTGAAATGTGAACAAATTTTTATTAAAGTAGTTTATTAATTATTAATGATTTTTTGCTGATTCCTTCATAACATATAACAAGTGTCATTTACTATACTAGAGATCATCAAGAGATCAACTTTATAGTCTTGTTTAGTTCGTGAAAGAACTAGTTCTATTGAATGATTCAACTGTTTAAACAACTAAATGAACTAATTCTAATCGTTCGCTCATTTAGTTAAATTTTGAACATGTTTTTCAAGTATCTTTCCAAACTCTGGCAGAGTACTGATGAAAAAAAGGTTTTCACAAATATTCTCTGTTGAAAAGGTTTGTTTGGTATTGCATATGGGAAATATCGGTCCATGATTTCACCTAGCCCCCATACAAATGACCCAGCCATAACCATCTGTGTATTGAAATCAGCTTTCCGAAGCCACCAAATAGATTACGTACATGATTAATATATCCGCTATAGTACAACTTAGGTTTAAAATCGGGAAAATCGATCCATAAATGCCTGCACTCTCACTTGGTTTGTTGATCTGAAACCCCTTATTTAATTTGAGTAATCCAAACGTGCTTTTAATTTGTTTTCAATCTCTATATTGCATGTAAAAATGCTACACTCAATAATGAAATTTACTATTTTCAGTTCAGTTGTAGTTTTCTTCTTTAAAAATTTGAATTACTCTATTGCAAAATTATTGATTTAACTAGAAAGCCAAAAATGTTCTAAAAAAAAAATTACTTTAAATTAATTTTGTATTTTGCTTTTACTTCAGTTAATTGCTTTAACATAATTTAGATAATAATTTTTGCTAAGCTCAACATTTATATGTTATGAAATGCAATTTCAGTTTATTATTATAATTTTTTTTGTACGAAACAAAAATTATTAAAAAAAAATAAAAAATACTAGAAATGAAATTTGCCAGTAGCAGAAATGTTTTATGAACTCAGACTTTAATTGGTGTTTGAACTATTAACGCGTTATGGTTTCAAACAATTTAAAATTATTGTGGTTTTTAAAAATAACACAGTTTTTCGTTTTAAATAGGGCATGGTTATTGGCTCATAGTGGCCTAAATGAATCGTATCGGGTTTTGCATTTGTCGAATCATTTTACGCGAGTGTTTCTTAGTATAACAGTGAAAAGTCAGACATTTCCTACGCTCATTGAAACGCAATGGCCCCAATCATATTTGCCCAGCCAGCCACCCATAATATATCCTCACAGATTTTTACATGCAAATGGTGATCATTCAGATTGTAGTCTGATACAGCAGGCTCGCTGGTCTCAGGTGGATTCATTGTCTCGTTTGTGGGTTATGGATGTAGGCTGGCCGGGTTTTAATAGCTCAGATGAGAATACATGTAATCCCAAGTTAATGGTTTTCGATTTATTAAGGAATAGTATAGAGGTAAGTGGTTTAATAAAATACATATGTATATAAAAACAAATTTAAATTCCCTTTATATTATTTCAGGTTCTGCACATTGACTGTGGCAAATATATACGACCCAATGCCTCTGAATTACTGGACATTGAATTAGGACCCCGCATAACCTCCTGCGGCAATGAGAAATTCATTTATTTCATCTTGGCCAATGATCCCCATCTCTTGGCCTATGACATATTGGAACAAAAATGGCACTACCGCCAGCTGAGAAGTAAAAAATATTGTATCATTAATGAATTTTTACCCATTAAACCCCAAGATATAGCCTTTGGCATTCAAGGTGATATACTTATATCCGATGATGATGGTAATTTATATTCGGCTGCCAATGAAATGAATGGTGTGGCGAAAAAATCCAATCATACTGAAGACTCTATGATAAACATGATATTGATGGGCTCTCTGCTGGGTCCCACTCGCGGTATGATGGTGGATCCATATGGTGCCTTATACTATGTGGTCACTAAATTTGGTGCTGTGGTAAGATGTGTTTATAGGCAAAACATTACGGCCGAGGATAGTGAAATTATACACATGACTTCGAAAAATATTCAGCAGATATTCTTTGGCAGTGAGGGTTCAGTGTGGCTGTTGTCGGAGAAATGGTTGAAGCCCTACGATAAATGTTTTTCGGGTTATTAAGTCTTCTTTTTTTTTTTGTAGGGTTAATGGATTTATTTTATAGCAATTATTGCTATAGATTAGTTTAAACTTTATTAGTATTATTCATAAATATTGATAAAAATTATTAAGGTTTTATAATTTTTATGGAAATTTTGTCTTATAATCTGTTGATAAATTTAATAATAGTTTATGAATATAATTTTGTTACCTCCATTAACACGAAGTCTGGTTATGTGTTAACTAATAGTTATACTGACAGTTTTCATACAAAAATTATTTTAACAGACAGTATAACTATTAGTTAACACATAACCAGACTTCGTGTTAATGGGGGTTAGTTTGTAAATATATTTAGGTAACCATAATTGTATGTATTTATCCTTCCTGTCACAACATTTCTTTCGGTTTGAAATTGGAATTAAAAATGTTTTGGGAATCAATTTACTTTTAGTTTTCTTAATGAAATTGATATTTGTTTGTATAATTTAGTCCACAAATTATACAGATATGAATCAGCTGGTTTCAGTAATATGGTAATAGAAACCAAACAAAAGAAAATGTCAAAATGGTTGAGGTTTGGAAAGAGGGACAAATATATATCATACTCGTTGCCTATTGAAAATTGTATTTTTTCTCTCGCTCTACAAACCACAACCATCAAAATAACCATACGATTCGATATTACTTTTTTGAGAACTGTCATTTGTTTCATATCTCTAATAATCTGTGATTTAGTCTTTCTTAATATTATTATACAATTCTTTATTAATTGTACAGTACATATTGATTTTCTTATGAGAGACAATGACAATTTAAAACTGAAAAATCTGTATTTGCCAACATGCAAGTTGAACGGAATCTAAATGAACTAAAATAAAATCGATCGGAATATTAACTATGGAATCGAAACAATTTCGAAGGGAATGTGTGTTAGGATTGTATATTTAAACTAAATTCAATTCCAATGACGAATTTATATAATTTCAAAGAGATTTATCTTCACCCCGAAACTTCAAGGAAGGATAAAGCTTATTTGGCATCACTGCTAAGACTTAGCAGTATAATACTTCCAAAGAAGTGAAAAATAATTTAATTTTCATATGAAAAAAGTTTCCCTGATGCTCAAATTTACTTTATTTAGGAACGTATCATATTTTTTTAAATTCTTTAAAACATTTATGTTGTTTTAAAGGTTTTCCAACTACGTACTCGTTTGTTTTTAGTTGGGAATTAATTTAAATTGACTTTTTTGGAAATTGATGAAAATAACTTTAAAATTACCAATTTCTTCCATTTTTGAAGTGATTATACATTAAACAAGTATGAGAGCTATATTGGGCTGTGCCGTATCTTATATACCATTCACCAAATTATACTTTAAAATAAAAATTTTAAATATTTTTAGGTAAACAAAACAAAATAAATTTTTTTTTTCAAAATTAAAATTTTTTTTTTCAAAATTGTTTTTCAAAATTTTTTTTGTTCGAAATTGTTTTTTTAATTTTTTCCAAAAATTTTTTTTAATTTAAAAATTTTTTTTTTGTTAAAAAAAAATTCGGGTTAAAAAATATTTTTCCCGATTTTGACCCATTGTAGGTCCAAATTACTATAGCCTCATGTACATCGTTGCAATGGACTTTGAAATATCATTAGAAATCCATATTGCCTATATTAATGACTTAGTAATCCAGATATAGATCAAAAACAGGCCAAAAATCGAGGTTGTCCCGGTTTTTTACTTATATCTCAGCCAATTATGAGCCGATTTTCTCGATTTTAAATAGGGACCGAGCCGGAAGAATTCCCGATATATTGATGTATCAATTATGTTTGTAAGGGGGCTACGGAAAGTTGATTTCAACATACAGACGGACATGGCTATATCGACTTCGCTATGAAAAACGTAGAAATTACAAACGGAATGACAAACTTACATATACCCTTGCCACTCATGGTGAAGGGTATAAAAATACTGGGTTTATCATCCATATAATATGCCTGCTGATGACTCTCCAAACTGCTTCAGTGAAGCGTATCCGTTCTGCATCGATCGAAACAATTAGTAGTCGGAGAGGGCACGGTCTGGACTATAAAGCGGATGAGGCAAAACTTCCCAACCATTTCATTCTAAATACTTTTAAACAGGTACTGCAACATGTGGCCGATGTCTGGCCGCATATTCAGGCGTTTTTCTGCCAATGCTCCCTTCAAACGAATCAGTTGCGTTTGGTTGTGCTCATAATAGATATGATCCTTTTGCTCCCACCAAATACAGAGCATTACCTTAAGGCCATGGATATTTGTCTTTGGTGTCGAGCTTTACATAAGATCTATTAAGCTTCGGGTTATTGTAATGAATACATTTTTCATTGTTCAAGCATCATTTCGGACATGCAAAATCGTCTTTCAAACTCTCTCTCGGCTTCAATTCAATATGGTACCCAATTTCCCTGCTTTTGTGCTGCTTGAGTAGCTCCCAATGATTTTCAAAATTCTTGCTAAGTTTTTCAACAATCTTCATGGCATAATGCCTTGCTTAGTTTTAAGAAGGGGTTACCACATAAATTTTCCTAGTGGTCCCTTAAAGTAAAAAAATTAATATTTTTTCTCTTCGTGTTTTTAATATTTATTTTCTTTATGTATTTCAAATACAATTTTCATAATAAAATTTAGTTTTAAACATACTTTCTTTTTTTTAAATTCATAGAAATATTTCGGAATTCATAAAATAATACAAATAATAATACAATAAAAAAATAAGAACTTATAACATAAACAAATCGTTAGCAAATGATTTATTAAACAAAAAATATTTAAACAAAAAATATTTAAAAAAAAAATCTTGAAAAAAAAAACGTCATATAAAATCTGGATAAATAGGCAACAACGGGCATAAAACGGGAATTTGAAAGTAAATTAAAAAAATCATAAAGAGAGAGAGGGAGAGATAAACAAAAAGTTTAAGGAAATTGCAATAGTAATAATAATAATAAAATAGAAGTAGGCTTAAATAAACAACTTAATGGCTAAAATCTAAAATTTTTAATTGTAATTTATTTTGTTATACTCAGCTAAACACCTTTTCTCATACACATCCATCCATCCATTTATATAATATATTTTCTTTAATAGCCAATAAATTTTAATTTGTTGCAATTTTTGTAAGATTTTAAACTATGTATTTAAATAAATTTTTCTTTTACTTTATGAATATTTTACTTCAATATATTTTTTGTTTGTTTGTTTGTTTTGTGTATGTGTAGTTATTATATATATATAAAAAAAATGACGAAAACATTTATGATAATAATTAATAATTTATATATTTATAATTAATTTTATTATTGACTAAAATACAAGTCGAAAAAAGTAAATTGTTTCGTTTTGTATGTTGTTGTTATTAATTTCAATGGTGTATGATTTGTTTGTTTAGGTAACCCATTAAAGCCTGCAAACGTTTCTTAATATTCTTCTGATCGTCTAAAGTACAGCCCAGCAATACACTCTCGAATTTCTTGTCTATGGGTCCGGCATCCAGATCTAGGCCCGACTCACTGCATGAAGGTAAACCGCCTGATTCGCGTGCACTGCAACAGGCATTCAAGTACATTTGACAACGTTGTCTTGATAATACTGGATCGCCCATGGTGATCATCATGTCGATGAGCACGTTTATTTGACTGAGAGAATCCTCTTGGGATTGATCACGTACCGTGCGCACATTCAGTTCCACGGTGGAGAGACGAGAATTAACACGTTGTATGTAACAAGAAATTTCTTCACGTTCAGCTGCAATGTTAAGAGAGAGAAAAGAATTGGTTGAAGTTATTGGATTATATTAAGAAAATTGTTTGATTTTTTTTATGTGATAAAAGTAAAGAAACAAGTAAATAATGTTTTCCAAAAATATACAACAGATATTCTTTGGTATCCACAGATCTATTGTCTGCTATTGTCTACTGTCTGAGAAATGGTTGAAAAATTGGTGGAAATTAAAATCCAAAAAAGTTTTCTTTATTGTATCAAAAGAAAAAGAATTAGTAAAAAATTCGGTCAAAATATTTTTAGAAAAAAAATAATCAGTTAAAATTTGTTTAGAATAAAAAAGGTTCCTTTCATATTTTAAACAAAACAAATTTAGACATATTTTTTCTAAATTTTTTTTTCAAATTTTTCGTTCAAAATTTTTTTTAGAAAAAAACTTAAAATTTAAAACAAAAAAATCCAAATTTTTAAAAAAATTCTTCAGTCATTTTCTGACGGTGGACTTGTATACCAACTGGGGACAAATAAAAAAAACAGTTAAAATTTGTTTAGAATAAAAAAGGTTCCTTCCAAATTTTAAACAAAATTCTAGACATATTTTTTTCAATTTTTTTTAAGAAAAATTCCTTTCAAAATTTTTTTATAAAACAAAAAAAATTCTTTTAAAATTAAAAAAAAAATCCTTCTAAATTAAATTAAAAAAAAAAATGCAACAAATTCGGTAAAAATTAATTAAAAGAAAAAAAATTTTTTTTCTTAAAAAAATGGGTTTTAAACAATATTAGGGAAGTTTTATAGAACAAACAAAAATGTTATATTAGACACAGCCAATTATGGACCGCCGAGATCCTCACAAAAGTTGGTAGAAAGATTTTTATTTCTCATAATATTAATACTATTTACATTTGACTTATAGTAGTGAAGAGTTTAGGAACAACGTTCCTCTTCTACTTAAATATAATTTTTAAATTATAAAATCTATGTACAGAAAATATATACAAGGAAGGGAAAAATTTACAAAAACCTATGTGAAGTTGGGGTATAGTATAAAAGGAAGTTAAACTAAGGTAGATTAAGATAAAATTATGATGAGATCAGTTCATTAATATGTTGATATTGTGAAGATAAGCATCTTCTACTGAAGTTAAGAGTCCATCTTTCAATTTTATCATGTACGAGTTCGAAACCAGCTAGTACATGTAGGCGACGGGTAGAATAGTACCAAGGTAGTTTGAATATCATTTTAAGTAGCTTATTTTGTAGGTAGAAAGATTTAGTTTTATATAAAATGTCCAATTTCATCACGATATTAATTATTATAAGACAATTATGAACGTTCAAGTCATTTTCTGAGGGTGGCCTTGTATGGAAACTGTGGACAAATGTTGCCCGATTTTCGCCATAATTTACAGTATAATTTCAGAGTACTTAAAACTAATTTGTGCAAAATTTTGTCAGGATTGCCTCAAAATCAACTGCTCAAGCAGTGCTAAGTGAAATCATGAACCGATATTTCCATATTTATGACTGCTCAAACAGTATACCTGGGGGACATTTGTATGGGGGCTAGGAGAAATCATGGGTCAATATTGCCCATTTTCAATACCGAACAAACCTTATCAACAGAGAGTATTTGTTGAAAATTTCAGGTATCTGGCTCGTTTCGTTTGATCCCTATCGTGTTTTAAACAGATAGACGGACGGACATAGCTAGAATCTTATGAAGACCCAGAATATATATAGATCTGTATGTCTGCGATGAATATTTCGGCTATGCCGAATCTTATATACCCTTCACCTTTGTTGTGGATGCATTAATTGCCCATTTTCAGCGTATAGCATCCTAAATATATCAAGAAAACTCTTAACAATTTTATATTTAATTGCTGACGAACAGATTATATTGTAGAAGTTACAAACGAAATTAGAGTCTTATATACATGCTTTCGAGAAGTTTCCTGTTTAAAATCAGAAAAATCCTACCAAAAATAACGGAGATATAGCAAAAATCCGAGACAACCTCTGAAAATTTCATCAAAAAGAGACAATTTATTGCATGTTTTGATGAAAAAGCAACAAAACGTATGTTTGGATGTGTGTTGGTTTCATTGGATTGCGTATTTTGTTTTTTTTTTTTTGGTGTTTCGTTTGGCGTTGTTTACCTTCGTGAGAAGGGTATATATAAGATTGTCATTTCGTTTGTAACTTCTACAATATAATCTGTTCGTCAGCAATTAAATGTAAAAATTTTGAAAAATATAGCACTCTTACTTGTTAATATTGTTGAATAAGACTTAAATACGACAAAATTAGCATGTATTTTATGACGACGTTGTTGAAAAATTTACATGATAGCAAAAAAAAACCACAACGGCTACAATAATCCTTATAAAAGGATTATAAAACAGAATTTCCATACAAAATCTGTTTTATAAACCTTTGATAAATTTATAAATTGATTATGAATAAGACCTTTTATATTTGGTCAATTCACAAGGTCTCTTATCAGTCATATTGTCATAATGTCCTAATATATTACGACTTTGCGGCTCGGCTTAACCGATTCTTAGGCATTTGGCGTTGGTCTATGCTGGTTCGTTACGATAACACAATAAACATAGGATAGAAAGTAGTATTATTTAAAAATAAAAAAAAAAAAACATTCTGAAATATTAGGACATTTTGACAATGTGACCTGATAAGAGACCTTGTGAATTGTATTTTTTTCCATATAAATAGGTTGTAGTTTGAAATACAATTGAATATTATTATAAACATTTTCGAATATACATAAACCTTTCAAAACGTCATTGGCAATAGCTTCTAGTCTCTATGTTACCTTATGGGTCAAAATATCAAGCATAGAATAAATACATAGAACGGCAGGAGAGAGAATTGTCAATGACAAAATTTAAACAAAATTACTCTCTTTTCACAGATACAGATTTAGATTTTTGGCTCTCAGTCATCTAACTAGATGTATATTGTTGTAAAACTAATAATATTCTAATTGTATAAAATAAATTTTATACGTTTCGGTGGCAACAAAGAAAAAGTTCATAATTAAAATTATGCCAACATCATGATTAAACATTTTTTGAAATCTCAACTTCATACTAATTTAAATCTGACCATTACTTTAAAACATATTGATAACAACTTAATTTATCATGGGTTTGTAGTGGAATTTAAAACATTAAAATGTTCTCCAGAAAAACTACAAAATCACTATAAAAGTAACAAAACTTAACCACAATTTATAGGTATGACATAAAAATTACTCAAACACTTTAAATGTATTTTTAGCAGGAAATTTATAAAACTGATAAAGAAACCATAATTTCAGTATTTTGCGAACTAAATAGATCTGTTAAAACAAAAGTCCGCTTATCACATTTCTTACTTATTGCACTTTTTGCTTATCACTTGAAAACTTTTTTTTTTGTTTTTTACTATTTCACTTACATTCTGATAAATTTTGCATTAAATCGTTGCTTTTGATTAAATCGATAGACATGAGTAAGAAATCACGTTTCTCCTGCAAACCCAAGGCATCTTTGCGGAATTTTTCCACGCGAGCATCCAGTTGATCCAATACAGTAACAAATCTAAGAAAGGAAAATGAAAATTAATTATTTGTTTTTAAATTAAGTTTAAAACTAAATATAAAATTTATAAAATTAAACCAATAACAAAATAATAATTACCTTTCATTCAAATTGAAAGGTCTGCCGTATGGGATGTTAAGGTAGTCATTTGAAGGCATAATTTTGATATTTGTATTAAATTTGTTGCCAAGTTAAGGGAGTAGGATTTAATATGTTTTTATGTTTTGCAAAAAAAAAAAAAAAAAAGAAACAGAAATTATAAATTTCTTATTAAATAAATGTAGATACTTTCAAGTGTTTGATATTTAAACTAACTACATGTGTTGGAATTAATGTTAATATTGGAATTTTTTGGAACAATTATGAAAATATTTCACAAAACAAAATTTTGTTACAAATCTTAATTCAATAGAAACGTAGTATTTTGTTTTAAAAACCTGGCCTTTTAGGGCAGTAATCTTTACTTATATGGAAAGTATTTAAAACAACAAAATGTGTAAGTGGGTGTTTATGATGGAAAAACAACAATGTGTGTTTCAGTAACGAAAACAAAAGAAAAAAAAAAACAAATCTTGGTAACAATTAAAACATAATTAAATTGAAAATAAAGCTATATTCAACGAGGTAGGTGTGATAAATTTACAATAGAAATAATGTTCACACTTTTTTCTATATAAAATTGTTTAACACGCACTTATTGAAAATAACTTGTAACTTAAGAATGTAAACAGAAATTACACCCATTTACTAAACTCTACAATAATTCAAAAGAAAAATATTTCAAAACTTTAACTGAAATTGGGAAGATTTAGAAAATATGCAAGAAAAAAGTCTAAAATTGTGTATGTTTGTTATAACAACCTGTCCAGCACTCGGCTATCGTCCACCTGACCATAGTTAGACGGTAACGTGGAATTGCCTCCCACACCGGCAAAGTGACGCGGTGAGTTTAGACCTTGTGTACGGAATGAAGAGCTACTATTGCTGGAGTCCATGGCCGAATCGGCATGTAAACTATGTAGATAATCGAAATTCATGGAGGATTCGGATTGATAAGGAATGGCAGGATTATCCGAATATTCTTGAGGTGGCGGTACTGGAGATGGATCAATTTCCATGTCTTCTACGTCCAATTGATGTTGCTGCGATATTTTGCTTAGGCAAATGTGGTTTTAAATGCAATTTTAATAACAAAAAAAAAAAAAACACGGAAAATTTTGTAGCAAACTGACAAATGGGCTACAAAACTCGCTGGCGTTGTAATTAATAATAAGCAGGCGTTACAAAATACTGTTTATTTGCAAATAAAAATTCTTATAGTTGGAGTTGAGTTTATGTTAAAAGAGAACTATACTTGAAAGCTGCCTATAAAACCAGTTGTTTAGCTGAAAATAGAATAAAAACAAAAAGAAATAGTGTTATTACCTCTCTATGCACATGGACAAGTTGTTGCTATTGCTAACGATGCTGGTGTTGTTGTCTGTTTGGTATTGTGGTGACCGAGCGGCAGTGTTTGATGCTTCATTGTTAGAACCAAATAAGGAATCCCAAAACATATTCATATTGGAGTGTGTGGGCAGGCCAGAGGAAAACATGCTGGCCGCAGCCGTACTGCCAGTGGAGGTGCTATTGTGATCTACACTAGCACCGCTACCACCAGCGTCGGCATCTTCGTCAAGACGTCGACGTTTTCTTAACATGCCCATAAAATTCTCAAACATTTTTTTTTTTACAAAATGCAATTAAAACGAACAAATTCAGTAGTTTGTTCTTAAAAAATTTTCAAATTACTTGCACTTTAAAATAAACTGTCATTACTTCTATTATTGTTTGAAATTATTATGCAAAATTAACGAAACTATTTGTGAAAAATTTCCAAGAACTGCGTAAACACAACAAATACTTTTTTTTATTATTATTCTTTCTAGAATAAACTTCACACACTCACTCAACTTGTGGTTCTCTTTTTTTTTTTTTGCTACAAATATAAACAATAACAAACAGTGGTGACTAATCTTATCAAACAGAAAAATCGCTAGTAATGATTGCTAAACAACATACAAAATGTCCAAAATAATTAAGAAAAAAAAGAAAACTTAACTTAAAATATCTTCTAAATAAAAAAAGCTACAAACCTTATTAAATTATATGCTTAATATTACAAAAAATAAAAAATTTTCAAAGAAAATGTAAATTTTTCTTTCTATTCCGCCAACTTGATTACACTGTTTTCTATTATGTTCTGTCGCAGCTGCTGAGCAATAATAATGACAACAACAACCAGCCCACCATATGTGCAAAAAATCACACGAACAACATGAATCAGAGTACAGAAAAACAACAATGTATGTAAAGAAATGTCATTCATTACCTTTTAACTGTCGTATTTCACTTGCACCTTCCCTTTTAAACACACTTTGAGCTTTTTCTTCCTTTTTGTTTGATTTCTATTTAATTCTAAAGGGGATTGGCAATTTTTTTTTTTTTCACCAAAGAAAATTTTTTTTTACTATAGATTTTTTTTCTCCAGCCACCAACAATTTTAATATTTTCTCTGTCAATTATTATTTCAATTTATTGACAAAAACTCATGCTACTTCGTTTCTTCTTTTAAAAATACTTTGTTTACAATAAAAATAACTTTTTTTTATGCTGTAGAAATTGTTGTTTAAAAAACTAAAAAATGATTAAATTTGTATCCGCAAAAAGTGTTGTTTTTTCTCTGGGGTTTCTGCCGTTCGTTTGCCGAAATGCAATAACTAGTTTGTTTTCTTTTTGTTGTCTAGTTCGTGTTATTGTGAATGTATGGGGTAGTTGGAAATGTAAAGCCAAGTTTGGTGTTTGATCCATATAAACATAGAGTTGCCAGTATATTCTAGAATAGTCTAAAACAATTTTTTATTTTTTACGTATTTATTTGATTAAAATTACACCAGTTTGCTTGTTGGGTGGCAATAGAACAATATTGGGTAATAGAAAATACACATTACCCAGCAACTGTGTGTTTATTTATAAACTATTATAGTTGCTAAAAAAAGTAACGTGTTTTAGCAACAGTGCAGCCAAGTTTAAATGAGTTACCATTTGATTTTGTGTCAATTTTATCAGTGATATCAACACTGTTTTATTACTTTAAATTTCATAGCGTTTTTCTTAATTTTAGCATTTCTGTAGTACGAGATTTACACGATGACTTTTTTGTCAAGCAATTTTCGCAATTCTCATTTGAATTGGCTTTTACTCCACCCCTCTTGCCAACAAACTCATAAAGTCATGGCTTAAAGTCCAAAAAAAAAAAAAACATTCATGTAAATCTCATCTAACTTGGAAGATGTTTTCAAATAAAAAATTGGTTTTTATATATGAATTAATATGTTTCAAAGCATTTTTTCATTAAACACCTTAGCTCTGACTTGTTTTTTCATACATTTACATGATTGAAAATATTATTTTGAGGTGATAAATAATTAAACACGCTCAGAGACAACCATTTCCAAAACAGTTTCAATTAAAATATTTATCATATATTGAATTAATTTCAGTTATTTTAAAATTGAAAAAACTAAATTTTCTAATATTTTTTACTGAAATTTGAGATTTGAATTTCGTATTTGGTTAAACTTTAATAAAAAAGTTATTGAAATACATTTTTCGTAATTGAAAACATAAAAAAATACGAAAACTTTATTTTCAATAACTTTTTTTATTAAAGTTCCAAAAAATAACGAAAAACTTATTGGAAAATATTAGAAAATTATGTTTTTGAGCACATGAATACCTGATTCAATTATAAAATAATTGAAAACAGTTGAATAGCTCATAAATAATTGAATTTAAACTTTTTAAAAAATCGTTTTTTCACTGGAAACTTATTTGTTTTTAACACAGATTTGAAAAAATTTTGCAATATTCTCTCAAAGTTCTTTGGGGGCTCTAATGAGTTGTGCTATTGTGCAAATTAAACACTGTAATTAAAAAATGTTTTCATTCTTCAAGTTTATTTAGAGTGAATATTCTGAAAGTTCGATTTATAAATATCCATGTAAATTTTGAAATTAAATTTTAGTAATTTAGAGTTGAAAGGGTCAATTTTGAAAAAAAAAAAAATAAATTCTTGACTCTTAATAACTATTTTAAAAGGTTTATAGCTGTAATTCTCATTAAAATAGTAGTATAGGTAAAAATTGGACCAATTTGTAAGTGTTTTTTAAACACTCTAATTTTATTAAAACAATTTAATTTTTAAGTTCCAAAGTGGACTTTTCTTAAATTTGTTTTGTTACAATCATAATCTTTATCATATGATGTTAAATCTTCAATCAAAATATTGCGAAAATGTTAGAAACTGTAAGAAATTTGTTAATAATACTGGGGCATTTTTTTATTTGAATTTGTTCCCTTACAATTTTTTCAAACATGAAAAGTTCGAAATGTATATAACATATAACAATATCTTAATATTATGAATTAAATTTAGCGGCTATTTTTTCTTTCAATAGAAGTAGAATGGTTTGAATATGGAAAATTCTTTAGTTTAAATAAACTTTATTAGTACATACAACCAATTAATACAATTTTAAAAGTGTTCATTGTTTCATCACTCACTGTATATAAAACTTTAATGTGAGATAAGCTTTTACGAACAGAACATTTAAGTATAAATTTGTGACCGATTATAACCTATACGCTAGGTTATTGAAAATAATGACTTAAATTAAAAACAGCAGCAAAATCAATGGGTTTTATCTATATTAGTTTTCTTCAAATCTTTCACTTCACTAAAATGCAATAAAACAATAAAATACAATTATAAATCTAAAAAAAGTTTAATTATTGAACTTTGCTATTTTCGTACTAAATCAGCGCTTTTTTACTTTTGCAAAGTTGGCAACACAGAAAAATATAACGGATTTTCTCTTATGAAGTTTTCCTTAGTTTCCTTTTAATCAGTTTTTAGTTGTCTCTTTTACTTTGAGCAAGTGTTTTTCTAACAAGTAATTTTGCCCGCTTTTTTAGTTTAACAAATAAAGGAAGAAACAAACGTGTTAATAAATATTTAATAAGTGTTAATTATTACGGTTTAGTGAAAGTTATGTAAAGCCCAAGAAGAGTGAAATAAACTTATTGTTCATTTAATACAAAAACATGGTGGCTGCATGGAAGTTTGTCCAGGTCAGTGTTTGCTAGAATTTCTTTTATATAGTACAATAACATAAAAATGTGGAAACGTATTAAACATCGGTAATGTGTAATAAATGTTTAAACTAAAGACATTAAGGATAGAAGTGTATATTGCGCCAAATGTTTTGGAGGAGTCCACCACTAACCAACCAATTGCCAACAGGCCGGGTTAATATTTATAGCAATTACAAGTTTTGGTATTACACTACTATGGTTACAAAAGAGTTGAATATGAGTCTGTTATATTTGTAAAGTTAGAATTGTTGAAAATTCATAATTGTTTAAAGTTTTCATGAAGTTTTGTTTAATTCCCTTTGCTTGTTTACACATACATACGTATGTGAGTATGTGCAAACATTTTCTTTAGTTTTCTTTTGCTCATCTTCCTTATCATTGTGAATGATTATAAAATAGCTGGAGACGTACGTTCAAGTAATGCCAAGTTTTGTTTAGTACTCTATTGTGAATTACATGAAATGTATGTATAAGCGTAAAGTAATACCAAGTTTTGTTCTGTTGTATATTAGTAATGCCATATTATTGGCGGAAATAAAGACAAGTGCTGCCAAACTCTATATAATTCAAATGAAAATAGCGTTTCCTTTAAAATAAAAGTGCTGCAATTTCTTGGGCATGTTTCCTGTTACAAATTTCCGCCGGAAATTAGAATTTAACTGTTTTTTTATTAAGAAGTTTAGAAATTGTATGCAAAAACAATTAAAACTAAAATTTCAAATATTAAATGTGAAAAGAAGGTAAAATTATACTTACCTTTCAACTTTTTTCCTTTTAAAATTGAAATATTTCGTTTTTTTTTGTATGCTGTAAAATATATAATTTTTGAATTGCACTTTATTTTGAAAAAAATAATATTTGTATATATATAACTTTTTTTGTTGTTGTTGTCATAGGTAAGTTTTGTGTATATACTTCCTTTTTTGTTTGTTATAAATTACAATTTATTCTGAAAATATGTTTTTGTTTTTTCGTATATATATTTAAGTTTTCTATTTTTTTGTTTTATTTACATAATTTTGATTTTTTTTTGTTTGTTTGTTTAATAATTAATAGTTTAATTCGTTTCATTAGTTAGATACTCCATTTCGTTTTATGCTTAAATAATGCAACATTGTGTATTTATTCAAATAAATATACATACATATAAAAATACAATAAAAAATAGGTTTTATTTGCAAATAATATTATTAAGTAATAATTTTTATAAAAAATATTGCGCCTCGTTTTTAGAAAAACAAGTGAAAAAAAAAACAATTTTAAAATCCAATAAAATCAATCATTAATAAAATACATTAATAAACTAAAATTTAACTAAGACATTGCACATAAAGTTGTGTGTGTGGTAAACAAATTAATTTAAACATTAAATTACCAAGAAAAATATCAAAAAGTAAAGAAAATTGGTTTAAATGGTCTGACCAAAAAAAAAAGAAAAGTATAGTTAAAGTTTTAAATGAATTTTAAAAATCTATGGAAGAAATTAAACCTTCCGCTTTTCATTTACACATTATTATGCGTTTGCTTAAGCAATACATAAAACAAATTATTTTAATAATTTAATATAAATTCTTCTAAAAGTTCACGAAAATAATAAAAAGTAATAAAACTTAAAAAAATATGACTCTTTCGACTGCATTTAAAACGTTTATGCGTATGTAACATTTTTAGTTTTTTCTTTTTTTTTTTTGTTTAAAGCGGGACAAAAATTATAATATTTTAGGGCGGTCAAAACTTATTAAATAATATTATAATTTTTTTTTTATAATTAGTATCAATATCATTATTAACAGCAAAAATTATATTGTTTTTAACTTCTTATATAGTAAAATTTTTTATTAAAAATTGGACTATTTAACAAAACAAATTTCATCATACATTCTTTATAATTAATTCATCATTCATGTTACAATTCCTGGTGTTTCATTAAAATTTGTTGTATTTTTGTGTGTGTGTGTGTGTTTTATTAAATGTAATAAATTCTTATTTTTAATTAAAATAAATCAACATGCTGTAACTTAAGTTGCTAATTACAAAAAAGAAAAAAAAAAAAAGAAAACTTAAATTTTACATTTAAATATAGTACAACTATTGGAAAAACTTAACAATTAGTTATTTAATTTATGTATTTTATTTGATATTTTAGTACTTGAAAGAAATAGGGAAATTTATTCATGTTGCAAGAACAGCTTTATAATATCAGTTTTATTTTAAAGAAATCATGGAGACGTTAGTTTTTAAATTATCGTTTATATTTTCCCTTCTTACACACAATATATATTTTTAAAGCTTTCTCTTGTTTGTTATTATTTAAGCCTCATAGGCATTAAAACCATTTAAACTCTTAAGAGTTTTAGGTCTGAATTAAATTACTAATAAACGATAACTTACAGAAATCAATGTCCCAAAAAAATGTAGAGATGTTAAACTTTGCTGTGGGTAAATGAAAATTGAAGAAAGTAGATGATGCGTTTAGTAGCAATAACTAGGACACGAAGAAAGGTGTATTGTGAAAAATGGGATATTGTAGACATTTGGATTCCAAACTAAACAGCTTATGAACAGCTGTAGGGAAAATTCCCGCAAAACGCGATCGCACACAAAGCACTTCCAATCAAATGGTCACGAAGTCTTCGAAAAAGTCAGAGATCTAACCAAAGTAGAGTTAAAACTGCTTAAAATGCTGCCAATTCAGAATTGTATATCGACATTTGTTATCAAAATGTCTTTGGATCTCAAAACAAGGAGCACAATAATGTACACTCTTACATGGACTGCATAATGAATGAATCCCAAACTTAATAGTCATCTTAGTCATCTTCTATTAACCTGAAAACATTGATCGTGTTACAATGGACTAAATTTTTGAAGTAATCATGCTCGCTCACTCAACATATCAAATCAAATGGTCACAAACTGTTTGAAAAAGTCGGACATAGCCACTGTGAAAATATAGAACGGTTAATTCGTATATGCCAGAAGTCTTTGGAGTCTAAAAGTAAAGCAACCCCAAAACATGGATCTCGATAATGTGAACACATACAGGTTGGTTCAAGCAAATGATGTTTTGGATCTACTGAAGCAACGCCGAAGATTTGTTATTCAGATTTGTTACTATTCTCACACATTAAAAGTAAAGTATTTAAAGTTTACTAGTTTGTAGTGAAAACTGTCATTTAAAATGTCATGTATTTGGAATATTTTTGTTCAGAGTGGAAAAACTTCTTTGAAATTCGTTTTAAATGCATACAAAGCTAAAAGTAAACATTCTTCATAATTCCAAAGGGTCTGGATTTTACTTTAAAACTGCACAACCTAGCATTGACTTCTTTTTATTTCCAAACATCCAAATATCGATTTGTTGAGTCATTTATGATAGATTTCCCACTCAATGACTCCTTTTTTACTTTTACATATCATGTTTTTGGAGTTTCCTTGTTCGTAGTGGAAAAAGTGCTTCGAAAATTGTTTCAAAAGCACGCAAAAGTTAAACGGCTTTGAAATCCTGCGATGCTAGGATTTAGCAAATCCCTTATTATTGGGACTTCTAGATTGCCCAAAAACTGTCAACTCTTGAACAATCTGCCTTACAAGCATCTAATGAGTTATTTTTATTCCCATACATCAAAATGTGGATGTGTTGAGTCAGCCACCAGGACTTAACGCACCTTTATCAAAAAAGCGCATGTTTTTAGAAGTTTCCTTGTTCAGATTTAGAACAGTGCTTCGAAAATAGTTTCAAACGTCTTTGAGGTTCTCCAGAAGTATAGATTTTGCAAATCCCGGATGTTGGGACTCATAACTATAAACTCCAGGACTTAACAATGGATTTGGCACTCACTGACTTCTTTTAACTCTCGCACATCAAAAAACCTCATGGGTTTTTTAAGTTTTCTTGTTCGAATTGGAAACAGTGCTTCGAAAATTATTGCAAATTCACAGAAAAGTTGCACTAAACGTCTTTAAGACTCTCCAGAAGTATAGTTTTACAAAATTCTGTATGTTGGAACTTTTAGATCGCTCAAAACCCTCAACTTCTGAACAATGAGTGGTTTTTATTCCCATACACCAAAATATCGATGTGTTGAGTCAGCCACCAGGACTTAACGATGGATTGAGCACTCACTGACTTCTTTTAAATCTCGCACATCAGAAAAGCGCATGCTTTTAGAAGTTTCCTCGTTCCGATTTTGAAAGTTGTTTCAAATTCACAGAAAAGTTGCACTTAACGTCTTTGAGATTCTCCGGAAGTATAGATTTTGCAAAATTCCGGATGTTGGGACTTTTAGATCGCTCAAAACCCTCAACTCCTGAACAATCTACTCACATTATTCGCACTACAGAGTCACTCACTGATTTCTTTTTACTCTCGCTCATCAAAAAATGTATGTTTTTAAAAATTTCCAGTTTTAGTTTGGGAAAAATGATTCGAAAATAGTTTCACAAGCATGCAAAAGCTGCACTAAATCTCTTTGAGATTAACCAGAGGTCTGAATTTTGCAAAATGCGGATTTTGGTTGCTCGAAATCTACAACTTTATTCCCAAACATTAAAATATCCATGTTTTGAGTGCTGGTGTTGGATGGTGGATTTGCAACTTATCTTCTTGTTATTCTTAACAACAATGATTTATTTTTATTGTAAAACTTATGTTTGTGGAGTCTCCTCGTTCAAAGTAACAAACGAGGAACGAGAACTTCAAAAAGAGATGTGAATTTCGAAAACCTTTGGTTTTGGGATCTTTAGAATGACAAAAACATTAAATTCTTTAATAATTAGCCACTGAACACAGTTTATAACACTGTAATACCAAAAAGAGAAAGAGTTCCCCAAGTATTAGTGTTTCTGATGATCCGAAACTCTAGAAGGAGAATCAAAATATCAGAACCGAAAACTTCCATCTCTAAATAAGCTAAATATCTGACATAGAGTGAAATACAATGCGGTGGAAAATATGCTTTAATGGAGCAATGCTAGGTTGACATCAAGAACTAAATTCAGAAATCAACGTTTGCAAAATCGTTGGTTTCGGGACTTTTAGAACTCTAAAGACTTTAAATTCTTTTATAATTAGCCACTGAACACAGTTTACAGCACTGTAATACCAAAAAGATAAAGAGTTCCCCCAGTATTAGTGTTTTTGACGGTCCGGAACTCCAGAAGGAGAATAAAAATATCCGAACCGAAAACTTCCATCTCTAAATAAGCTAAATATCTGACATAGAGAGCAATACAATGCGGAGGAAAATATGGAGCTAGGTTCACATCAAGAAGTAAATTCAGACTTTTAGAGCGCCAAATCACTGTAATACCAAAAAGAGAAAGAGTTCCCCAAGTATTAGTGTTTCTGACGATCCGAAACTCCAGAAGGAGAATCAAAATATCCGAACCGAAAACTTGCATCTCTAAATAAGATAAATATCTGACATAGAGAGCAATACAATGCGGAGGAAAAGATGGAGCTAGGTTCACATCAAGAAGTAAATTCAGAGGTCAACGTTTACAAAAGCTTTGGTTTCGAGACTTTTAGAGCGCCAAAGCACTGTAATACTAAAAAGAGAAAGAGTTCCCCCAGTATTAGTGTTTCTGATGGTCCGGAACTCCAGAAGGAGAATTAAAATATCCGAACCGAAAACTTCCGTCTCTAATTATCTGACATAGAGAGCAATACAATGCGGAGGTTGACATCAAGAACTAAATTCGGAGGTCAACGTTTTCTAGGCCGGAAGAATCAACTGAGGCGCTTAAAATTCACGTTTTAATTCAAATGCATAAAATACTGTATAAATTCGGGACCTCAAGGCTTTTTGAGCTGTATAATTATGAAATTGAAGAGACATCTAAAGTTAGCCTCCGATTGGTTACCAATGCCTTATTTTTATTCAAAACTTCTTGAATCCATATTATGATGTTATCTAGTTCAGAGTGGAACTAATTTTTCCCCCATTTTATCTTGCTAATGTTACTTTTGCACTCTCACTTTCAACATTTCTTAACATCTCAGCTGTTCTTTATATGAATTAAAAAAAAAAAAAGAAGAAAAATTAGTTAAATTATGTAAATTAAAAGAATTGTTTAAAAAACACTCTAATAATATAAAATACCTAATAAGTATAAAATTGAATTAAAATAAAACAAAATATTTTAAAGTGGCTCGGAGAAGATTTCTCATTGTTTGTTTAACTACACATAAAATAAAAAGAAAACTAATTAAACTAACTAAATGTGGCTTGCTTACAATTAATAGAGACAATTACAATATATATATTTATTTAAAACTTTTACAACTATTTAGCTAAGTATGTAGTTAAATTATTTTCGACCAGGGAATGTATTTTATTTACGGAAGGACCATATTATTTAGATCATAAGCCAATTTGCCCAAAAACATGTTAATTAACACATAAATTATTTAAAAAAAATAAAAAAAAAAACTAACAAAAAAAGAACATTATTAAAACATAACGTCATTTCTATTTTTCTTTTTTTAAGCTTTCGTAAAAAACCTCAACTTTTTCTTTAATTTTTTTTTTAAATATGTTCTCTATAGACGACGACTTTTCTTTTCTGTGGAACTTAATTTCTAGACAAATATATAATTGGCATATAGCGAGGCAGTCAAACAATATCTTAACATTTTTTTTACTAGTTTCTTTACTTCTGTTTTAACAAACTTCTACTACTTCTACTGTTAAGTTAGATAAAATTTGAAAAAAAAAAAAAAATGCTTTTGAAAACATTTAAATGATTGTTATAAACAGAAAGTTTTATAAAAATTAATATATTTATAAAAAGAGAGAAAGAAATTGTTTAGAAATTTTCCTCTGTAATTAAAGTAAGTTAAAGTTAGCATAAAGGGCGGGTGGGCGTTTGTGGTTGTAACTTACAATATCTTGGTTTTAAGCTCTTAATGTATATACAACATAAATAACATGGAATTTCTTTGTTGTTGTTGTTGTAAATATATATATAAATATAATATGTTTTCATAAATATAAATATGTCATTGTAAAATCTATATAATATTTGTGTTTCTTTTTAAAAAAAAAAAAAAACAAAATTCCAGTTTTTTTTTTCTTCATTAAAACAAACGCCATGTTTTTAAAATATTTCCTGTCTTAAATCTAATAGATAAAATATTAGAGTGTGGGTAGGATTAGGAGGAGGGAGTTTTGGGAATGTAATGAGAACAATTTTCTTAGTTTGTTTTTACCAACATTTTGTTGTAGTTGTTGTTGTTTACTCCTTTCTGTTTTAGTTTAGAGTCGTTTAGGACTTCTTGAGGTTTTGTTTGTTTACCAAAGCCTGTAATTTGTGCAATTGACTTAGTAGGTTGGCATTGGAATCTTCCAGATTTTTGACACGTTTCTTGTAGTCGTTGTTTTCGTTAACTAAAATGTCAACTTTACGTTCTAATTGGTCCATATATTCTTTTTTCTTACGCCTACTTTCTTGGGCGGAAATCTGTAAAGAGCAAAGAGTAAAACAAATTAAAATGTGACAAATAAATAATGAAAATTAAGATACATATCATTATTAAAAATGGTTTAAAATACTCTAGAAAGTTTGATGCTTTAAAGGAGTAATTTGTTTTCTGAAAAGGTTTTGTTCAGATCATCTGAATGCCTAACGGAATACTTCTGTCACACTGTAATACCAGAAATAGAAAAAGTTTCCCAAGTATCAGTGTTTTTGGTGATCCTAAACTTTGTAAAGTAGAATCAAAATGGAAAGAAGAATGAATCGAAGACTTCCACCTTTAAATAAGCTAAAAAAAACCTTGACCAGAGAACAATACAATAAGTAGGAAATGGTGCTTAAAAGGAGCAATTCGTTTTCGAAAAGGTTCGTTCAAAGTGTCCGATTACCAGAAGAGAAGACTGTAATACCAAAATCTGTAAGAGTTTCCCAAATATTAGTGTTTTTTGGTGATTTTAAGCTCTTTGAATACATAGAGAGCAATACAATGAGGAGGAAAGGATGCTTTAAAGGAGCAATTTGTTTAAGAACCCTTTCGATACTAAGAGCAAAAATAAAAGTATTCTCCGTACAAGAGTGGGGAATTAATTAGAGACTCCATTGTGGAGGTAAATATCAGCAAGTATCAGAGCTTCTGGTGATTTTAAACTCTTTGAAAGAGACTCTAAGGATAATTAAAATACAACCAAGGACAAACCCAAGACTTTCACCTCTAAGTAAGCTAAAAATCTTACATAGAGAACAATACAATTAGGAGGAAAGGATGCTATAAAGGAACAATTTGTTTAAGGAGCCTTTCGACACTTAGAGCTAAAATAAAAGAGTATTCTTCTTAGAAGAGTGTCTGTTATACAGAGAGTGAAAATCAATACATTATGGTGGTAAATAATCTGCTGGATGCTCCAAAGAGAATGATATTTTTTATAACAGCCTCGAAGGAAAATTCGCTATCCAAAACATTGCAATGAAAACCTTATGGAGTATTAACTAGAGATAAGGATAAACCAAAGGCTTCCCACTCTTGAAAAGAGTCAGTGATTGCGACATCCTTAAACGAGAGAAAGGACACAGGAATAAAATTCCAGAATGTAGACTATTCAAGAAGGTTCCCCCAGTCATGAAACTTAATGTCATGTTGACAGAGCAGTCCTAATCATCAAAAGAACAGAATACTGTCGAGTGAAATTCGCCATCCAAATCATTGTAATGAACCCCTTATGGAGTATTAGCTAGAGATAAGGATAAACCGAAGGCTTCCCACTCTTGAAAAGATTCAGTGATTGCGACATCATTAAAAGAGAGAAAGGACTCAGGAAAAAATTTCCAGAATCTAGACTATTCAATGAAGGTTTCCCCTAATAATCAAAAGAACAGAATACAGTCGAGGGAAATTCGTCATCCAAAACATTGTAATGAATAAGGATAAACCACTCTTAAAAAGAGTCAGTGATTGCGAAATCATTAAATGAGAGGAAGGACTCAGGAATAAAATTCCAGAATCTAGACTATTCAATGAAGGATCCCCCAGTCATGGAACTTAATGTCATGTTGACAGAGCAGTCCTAATCATCAAATGAACAGAATACTGTCGAAATTCGCCATCCAAAACATTGTAATGAAGACCTTATGGAGTATGAGCTAGAGATAAGAATAAACCGAAGGCTTCCCTCTCTTCAAAAGAGTCAGTAATTGCGAAATCATTAAATCAGAGGAAGGACTCAGGAATAAATTTCCAGAATCTAGACGATTCAAGAAGGTTCCCCCAGTCATGGAACTTAATGTCATGTTGACAGAGCAGTCCTAATCATCAAAAGAACAGAATACAGTCGAGGGAAATTCGTCATCCAAAACATTGTAATGAATAAGGATAAACCACTCTTGAAAAGAGTCAGTGATTGCGAAATCATTAAATGAGAGAAAGGACTCAGGAATAAAATTCCAGAATCTAGACTATTCAATGAAGGATCCCCCAGTCATGGAACTTAATGTCATGTTGACAGAGCAGTCCTAATCATCAAATGAACAGAATACTGTCGAAATTCGCCATCCAAAACATTGTAATGAAGACCTTATGGAGTATGAGCTAGAGATAAGAATAAACCGAAGGCTTCCCTCTCTTCAAAAGAGTCAGTAATTGCGAAATCATTAAATCAGAGGAAGGACTCAGGAATAAAATTCCAGAATCTAGACGATTCAAGAAGGTTCCCCCAGTCATGGAACTTAATGTCATGTTGACAGAGCAGTCCTAATCATCAAAAGAACAGAATACTGTCGAGGGAAATTCGCCATCCAAAACATTGTAATGAAGACCTTATGGAGTATTAGAGATAAGGATAAACCGAAGGCTTCCCACTCTTGATTTCGACATCATTAAATGAGAGAAAGGTCACAGGAATAAAATTCCAGAATCTAGATGATTCAACGAAGGTTCCCCCAGTCATGGAACTTAATGTCATGTTGACAGAGCAGTCCCAATCATCAAAAGAACACAATACTTTCGAAATTCGCTAAAACATTGTAATGAAGACCTTATGGAGGATTAACTAGAGATTTCTCTTGAAAAGAGTCAGTGATTGCGACATTATTAAAAGAAAGAAAGGACACAGGAATAAAATTCCAGAATCTAGACTATTCAAGAAGGTTCCTCCGATCATGGAACTTAATGTCATGTTGACAGAACAGTCCTGTCTAGGATGCCATCGGAGGAGTCATACCAACTACAAAGGACCTTCGTATCTAAGAGGAGAACATACATAGTTATGTTCATGATTCATTGGACAGGAGTTCCTATTCGGCAGTTTTAAATAACATTCATGGAGACACCGTCATTTCCATGATTGCAGGATACCGCAAGAATGACGTTCCTGAAGTCGTCCACCATCCATAGCATATACAGAAGAGAATCTGCCGCGGAAAACAAGAGTAGTTCTGGCATAACTGAGATCGGGGAGGAGCAACAGGCTTAATTTCTATTCTTCTCGCATAAATCGTGCCGTCATCAAGTTATATAATAGCCAATCTACATGCTGCAGTCGATAAAATACTTTTTTTTCGAACTTAAAGGATAGATTAATTAAAACACCATAACTTCTTCAGTATCTTCCTGATTCCTTTAACCAAATTTCAAATTAATTCACATTCCCATACTTCTCTCCACACTCACCTTATTTTTGATTTTTCTTCTAATCTTCTTCAGTGACTTTTCCTCGGCTTTGGTTAATGGTAGCTTCTGTGGTATGGGATAACCCTCAGCCAATAAAGTGCGTTTCTCCTCCTCGGTTAAAAGTAGAGTTCCCGTAGAACCCTTCTGTAAAAACAAAAGTTGAAAACCGCACAACAATTAATTATTAATCCCCAGACAACAAATTCTCAAAAACTCAAATACTTACTGGCTGTGAGCTGATCAAAGGTGTGTGTATGGGCTGGCGGGTAGAGCCTCCACCAACACTTGCATGTCGTCCCATGCTAACGCTGGAGCTTGTGCTGGAGGTAGTCGAGGAGGCAGAGCTGTTGGTATTACGCCTAATGGAGGTAACTGTCAAGACACCGCTGGTTGGTTGTGAGCTAGACCTCGCATTGTGTACCATGGCGGCGGCGTTAGTGGCGGCGATTGAAGAAGAGGTAGGCGATTGTGGTGATAGCATATGTTCGGGCGTAAGATTGCCCTCGGAACCATCACTGGAGTGCGAAGAAGGCGGGGTTAAGGGCAAACCATACGAGGTGGTATTTGTTTTAGTTACGGAGGAACTGGCGGTCACAAATGTACCGGCATTTGTTACGGTACCCTCGGATTTAATGGTGATTTTGGGTAAAATGACATTGTGGGCACTTGAGCTTATGATAAAGGGTTGTGACTTGAGCAGGCTTTGTGAAGAGGGTGTTAGTTGCAGGCAACCATCCTAGGTAATGAAAAAGAGAAAAGAAGGAAACATTTAATAATGTAATTTAAATTAAGAATTCCAAGTTAAATAATAATTACCTTGTGTTCGAATACAAGGTCGGAATTTGTGAAAGCAGCCATATTGGCCATAGTTAGACTAAGAGTGCCATTCGAGTTGTTGTTAGTGGCTGACTGATCGCCAGCTTCAGGACTGGAAGGACAGCTGGAGTCAGGAGACATGGGCTCATTTTTAATGCAGGATTCATCGATTTCTATATCTGAGCAAATATCAGGCGACTGACTGCCCTCCCTGGAGGAAACACTTGAGGCACAGTCATCCATTATACTAGCTAAATCATCATGAGGTAGATATTGTTGTTGCTGCTGCTGCTGTTGCTGGTGTTGCTGATGTTGCAATTGTAATTGCTGCTGTGTGGTTTGTAAGGCGGGTTGCTGTTGTTGTTTCACCAACAATTTGGCATCTGTGGAGGAGTTCAAACTCTGACATGTGTCCATTTGGCGCAAATTGAGCGTTATGGGTGTAGTGGTGGCTATTTTACACAGACCAGCATATAAATTTGAGGAATGGCTACTGTTTGAGGACAGGGTGGAATTTGACTGGCTGGTTATGGTGGAAGCTGCCGACGAAACCAACGGATGCAAATTCAAACCCGATATACTTGCTGTTGAGGAGGCCATCGACATAGTTGTGGCCATGGGTGAGCAGGTGGTGATTGTTAGACATCTAGGATCTATGGTGGCGGTGCTAAGAGACCTAATATTGCTGGTAGCAGTTTTAAGAGAAATGGCGGGATAGCATTCATCTTCCATGTCTAAAATTATAAAGAAAAGTAAGAACAAATTAAAAACACTTGTTCAAATAAAAGAACATTTCTTTACATTAACTATAGAGGAGTTTAAACAATATTTAACTGATTGGGAAATAGGCAGCCCAACGTAATGTAGTTAAGAACACGCGTCATCTCTCACCCATCATGTTTACACTTGTGTTAATATTTTCAACTTTTTTTTTTTTTAAAGCCTTATTTAATCAACTGTTTCTGTTGTAAATACTTGATAATTTTGATACTTTTGTTTTAAATAAAAGTATTACTTTAACAAAGTATTAATTGTTGTTTTATGTTTTTTTTTTTTTTAATAATATTTTTTTTTTATATATTTGTTTTATTTTAATACATTTTAGTTTTTGGCCAACCTTTGAGGCTTATTTTTGTTAATTTGCATTCATTTTTTGTTTGTTTTATATTAACACGTGTTGAAGATTTTATGCGAGTTCATAATACAATTTGTTTTTCTACATAAATCATTTCATTGTTTTATTAACATTATTATGATTGTGTTTTGTTTGTTTTTCTTTAGTTAATTGTTTTGATATTTAAACTTGTACAAGTGTTTTAAATTTGTTTATTTGTTTTGTTTTTTAATTATTATTAAATAAATCAAATGCAAAATTACGAAAAAAGTGACAGTTGGAAATTTCACTTTTTTTTCTCTTGCCAGAAGAAAACTTCATGTGAAAACCTTGCTAATGTCTCCTGAAATTTTCATACTTTTAGTTGAATACAAGTTTTGTAAGTAGTACTGAACTATTGCAATACAGACTTGATATGTAATTTTCAGTATTATGGACAATCTGTCGGAAAACAATCCCTAAAAATTATCAGCCCAATTATGAATAAAAAATTCCCCGGGAATTTGTTCCCTGGGAGTTTTTTCCCATTGAATATGAATAGGAAAAATGAGAAAAGGGAAAAAACTCCCGGGGAATTATTATTCATAATTGGGCTGAATATTTTTTATTTAAATATTTTTGTAAGAAATAGTAATCATTCGTTTAATAATACAAGAAATTATTAAAATTAATTTAAGTAACCATTCGCAAAAGTTGAGTAACCGTTGCAAAATTATCGAATACTCAGCGATATTTCCGAGTAGTTCAACTTAAGTATTTAAAATAAATTTTTCTACCGGTACCCGCTGAAAAAAGTAACTGGTATTTACAAAACATTTCTTAAAAAATCGAGTTTTGTAATATTTATAAAAGATATAGAAAAAAATCTTCAGGAATTTAGTAAATCAAATTAATTTTGCTACGGGTATCCACTTAAAAAAGCAACCATTATCTACATATTTCTTAAAAGTAATTTGTTATCGCAAAAGTTTTAAAAGAAATAGCAGAAAATTTTAAAAATTTAGTAAAAAAAAAATGTAAAGTACCCGCTTAAAAAAGTAACCAGTATTCATAAAACATTAACAAAAAATTAATTTTTGTAATATTTATAAAATAAATAGTGGAAACCTTTGGAAATTTTGTAAATATAATTAATTTTGCCACGAGTACCCGCTTAAAAAAGTAACCAGTATTCACAGAAAATTTATTAAAAATTGATTTTTATAATATTTATAAAATAGATAGTATAAATCTTTAGAAATTTAGTAAATAATGTAAATTTTGCTACGGGTACCCGCATAAAAAAGTAACCAGTATTCACAAAATATTTCTAAAAAATTAAGTTTTGTAATATTTATAAAGTAAATAATATAAACCTTTGGAAATTTTGTAAATTTAGTTAATTTTGCCACGAGTACCCGCTTAAAAAAGTAACCAGTATTTACAAAATCCTTAAACTAAACTAATTTATCAAATACATATTAAGGAAATAGCTGAAGTCTTTAGATATTTTGTATATAAAATTAATTTTGCTACGGGTACCCACTTAGAAAAGTTACCAGTATTCATAGAAAATTGATTAAAAATTGATTTTTTTAATACTTATAAAATAGGTAGTAGAAATCTTAAGAAATTTAGTAAATAAGGTAAATTTTGCTACGGATACCCGCATAAAAAAGTAACCAGTATTCACAAAATATTTCTAAAAAATTATGTTTTGTAATGTTTATAAAGTAAATAATATAAACCTTTGGAAATTTTGTAAATATAATTAATTTTGCCACGAGTACTCGCTTGAAATAGTAACCAGTATTTATGAAATTCTCAAACTAAACTAATTTATCAAATGCCTATAAAAAAATAACAGAAATCTTTAGAAATTTAGTAAATACAATTAATTTTTCTACTTAAAAAAGTAACCATTATTCACAAAAAAATTTATTAAAAATTGATTTATATAATACTTATCAAAAAGATAGTGGAAATCTTTAGAAATTTAGTAAATAATGTAAATTTTGCTACGGGTACCCGCAGAAAAAAGTAACCAGTATTCACAAAATATTTCCAAAAAATTAATTTTTGTAATATTTATAACATAATTAGTAGAAATCAGTAAAAATTTAGTCAATAACATTAATTTTGCTACGGGTACCCGATTAATAAAGTAACCGGTATTCACAAAACTTTTCTAAAGAATTGAGTTTTGTAATATTTATAAAACATATAAAAGAAATCCTAAGAAGTTAAGTAAATACAATGAATTTTGCTACGGGTACCCACTTTAAAAAGCAACCATTGTCTACATATTTCTTAAAATAAATTTGTTATCGTAACATTTATAAAAGAGATAGTAGAAATCTTTTGAAACTTAGCAAATAAAGTAAATTTTGCTACGAGTACCTGCATAAAAAAGTAACCGGTATTCACAGAAAATTTATAAAAAATTGATTTTTATAATATTTATAAAATAGATAGTATAAATCTTTAGAAAACATAAAAAAGTAACCAGTATTCACAAAATATTTCTAAAAAATTAAGTTTTGTAATATTTATAAAAGACATCCGTTGGCCATTTTGTAACTATAATGATCCAAAATATATATACTTTATGGGGCTACAATTGAAAAATGGAGATATTACTAATGGAATGACAACCCTATATATACCCTTGCCACTCATATGTGAAGGGTATAACAGGAGCATTTTAAAAGCTTCTACAAAAATTGAGAGTACGTTAGCTTTAACAATAGTTTGCTCAAGTGTCCTTTCCTAAGCTTAAACGTTGTTGTTGTTAAGGTTATAACAAGAGCTTTTTAAAAGCTTCTACACAAATTGAGAGTACGTAAGCTTTTACAGTAGTTTGCTCAAGTGTCCTTTCCTAAGCTTAAACCTTGTTGTTGTGAAGAGCTTTTTAAAAGCTTATATAAAAATTGAGAGTACGTAAGCTTTAACAATAGTTTGCTGAAGTGTCCTTTCCTAAGCTTAAACGTTTGTTGTTGTAAACTACTACAGTGAAACAAACTACGGTTCTTGCCTGAGTCAAAAAACTTTCGCTTGAAGCAGCCTTCGGTATTTTGACAATCGGAATAAATTTACTTTTTCTACTTTTATATTTAAAATCTTTAAAATAGAATTCGTTTTACTTACCATCCATTTTAGTATGGAGACTGTGTGGTGAATCTGGCAGAGAATCTCCATCGCTGTTAAGACTGTAGGAGTGTTCCGATTTAATTGGTAGTGTGCCATTCAATAGAGCATCCGATATTAATTTGTCATTGAGTATAACAGCAGCATCTTTGACATCTCGTTCTAAAAACCAATCGTGCATATCACTATCAGTTGACAATTTCAATGAATCGGTCTGTAAATACAACAAAACATAAAAAATAAACACAAATTATTAAATAAATATTTTGTACTACATGTAGTTAAAAAAAGAGTATAGATGTGACACAGATACAAAATAAAATAAAAATTAATGAAAATATGAAAATTGCATTTTCATGTACAAACAATCACTATCCACAGAGGAGAACAGAACAGAATCAAGTATAAAATGTTTACTAGCTGAGTAGCTGGGTATCTGTTAATAACTATAAATATTTTTGAAATAAAATGAAAAACACGTAAAGTTATTAATTGTATGTATATGTGAGGAAGAGCGTTGTTGAAAAATTTTCATAAGTTTGTTTAGTGTATCGTTTCAGTTTTTTCTGTTTTGATATCTTATCAGTTTTAGTCGTTTTATTTAGTGGGGTTTTCATTTCATTATTATTAATGTTTTTTTTTCATATTTTTTTTGTAATAATGTCTACATGAGTATTGTGTTCAATGAAATTGAAATCAAACTAACTAATTTCAAGTACTTTTGCAAAGAGATGAATTCTGAATTTTAAAATTTTATTTTTTTGTTTATTTGTTTTGTTAAAAGTTATTTTTAAATTTCATTAAACTGGTTCCATATTTCGGTTGTATGTATAAGAAATTGTGTTTAAATTATAACAGATAAGTTTAAATTTCAAGTACCGGGGGAAATCCAATCAAACAATCTATGGCGAAAGCTATTTCCCCAAAGGCAAAATCAAAACATTTAAAAATAAATTTACGAATATTAAAACAAAATGGCCGTATTTTTTGTTTATTAAAATCTATTTTAAATACTTGTCATTGCTTTCAACATAAATCATCAAATTTATATAAGTAATGAGTGGTGGCCTGCTTAACATTGTATTGCATTGAACCCATTTAGTTTGTCAGTTAGTCAGTCAGTCAGTCAATCGTTAAATGTCCCTGCCCCAGTCAGTCAGTCACTTATCTTATCCATCTATGAATGAGCTAAAGTGCTCACGAAACACACTTCTCGTAACTATTTATCACTTTTTAAATTGCAATATATTATTTATATTAAAAAAAAAGTTTATTAAATAAGTTTGCCTCTTAGAACTTGGCATAGGACCTTTATAATAGTGGCCGCGCAAGATAAGTTCCAAAAATTATAAATTTTATTGATATCTTTTTTATAATGTTGGTAAATTATAAATTTAATATTCTCTAGAGTGACATTTTCAAGTGTTTTTTTGTTTTTTTTTTTATTTAATTTTATCAAATAGGAAATTTTTATTTTTGGTAGACTTTGTTTATATCTTGGCAAAAAATAATTATAATTTTTAAAGAGTGTCTATGATTTTGCACAAAAAAAAAGTCCTTCACCTAGCAAATTGATAAAACAAAATTATCATAATAATATTTATTAACTAATATTTGTTTGGTTTTTTATGTTTTAAAAAAAGAAAACAATTGAGTTTTTGTTAATTGATCAGTGGTCGTTTCTTATAGCCACCAGGGAACGATCATGATCGTTTATTTGGGTGTAAACAACATGAATGTCAAATGAAATCTATAAAATTGATAAAATAAGAAACAACAACCTGTTTAAATAGCTGATTAGATAACAACAGAGAAAGGATAAGCATAACTTGATATTATGCCGACCACTGATGTATAGCAGTAAAAGGAATTTTCCGATTGTATTTTCAATGCCCAGTCTACATTTTTGTTGGAAACATTTGATCGACTGTTGGTGGCTATAACTGCCGACCACTGATGTAGAGAGAGACTAAAATATTGTAACTAAAATATTGTTTAAAATTTGTAACAACTCTTTATTTATTTAAAATGTACAACAACAACAGTTCAAATAGTCACTCAGAATCTTTATACACGTTTATTAATTCGCAGAAATGCACACATATTTTATATTGTACAAACTCAAATATACACGAGAGTTGATGTTAACTCTAACAGCGTCAATGATGAACTCCCTGACTACTGCAACCGCAGTCACTATTTATACACACTGCCATCTTCATCCGAGTAGTCGTGATTGTTCTTAATGGCTAAAACTCGTATGTTCGAATTCTAGAGCTTTCGATGTTAATGTTAGCAGCTGAAACATTTAGTGTTGCCACATTTACAAACGTATGCTATCAACATTGTTGATAAGTAGAAGCTTCTTCTGATGTACGTGCTTATATACATGATGAATGTTGCAGGCAGTCGTTACAGACCGTTAAATTCGAATCGCTTTTGCAAATTCGTAACAATATGTTTGCCTTGTAATACTAATATTCTTCAAACTTTCGTTTAAAAAGCCATACAATGTGATCTATTGGGTGTATGACATAAAAATCCTGGATTTGTTTAAATTTTTAAGTTTTATTTTGAAACATTTGTATAATATGCATTAATTCAAAGTATTGGGCATTGTTCGCTATGACCTTTTCCCATCTTTCTGTTAACATATGGATTACGAGCCAAAAGAACTATTCATCTTTTGAGGCCATTAACGAATCTAGCCAATATCGGATACTCTGTTCCAAAATGAAGCGTATCACAGAGAGACCGTTTTGTATTGATCGAAACAAATAGTAGTCGCACTGGGCCAGGTCTGGACTATAAGGCCGGTGAAACATAACTTCTCAAACACTTCATTCTAAATAGTTTTTAACAGTTATTGCAACAATGTGGCCGAGAGTTGTCATTATGGAATATTATGGCCGCATATTCCGGGGGTTTTTCGACCAATGCTCGCTTCAAATGAATCACTTGCGTTCGGAACAGGTTCCCTCAGATGGTCTGGTCAGATTTCAGCAGCTCATAATAGATAGAACCCTTTTGCTCCCACCAAATACAGCGAATTACCTTAGTGTCATGGATATTTGGCTTTGCTGTCGATTAGGCTGGTTACCCTGGCTTCACATACTATCTCTTACGCTTCGGATCCATTTTTCATAGCAAGTAATGATTCGCTGTAAAAATGATTTTCTTTTATAGCGTTCAAGCATTATTTAGGACATGAAAAATTGTTTTCAAGGTCTCTCGGCTTCAATTCGTATGGTACCTCCAATTCCCCTGCTTTCGGATGAATCCTGTTGCTCGCAAACATTTTAAAATTGCTGCTTGAGTAGCTCCCAATGATTTTGCAAGCTCTTGTTGAGTTTGTCAACAATCTTCATACAGTAATGCCAACTAATCATGCTCCCATTCTTCATGCAACATTTCTTTCAGTGCAAGAACCAGCAACTTAAGGCGAAATAGTCGTGGTACTATGTAGGTGTGGAGAGCAAGATGTTTTACTTAGATCTGTTCTAAATTCAAAATGACCAAAGCCAGAACGTTCCTTTTTATAGCCTCCAGCATCAAAACTGAATATCTAAGTCGATTTAGCTACAAATGTCCGTATGTATGTGTGTGTAAATCATGCTCACGTCCAAAATGCTTAACTGAAGTTAATGAAATTCATTTAAATATATTTATCACTAACCTAAGCTGTTTGCTATTGAAAATAAGCAAAATAGTTTGAGTAGGAAAAAAGTTATAAAGCAAAATGAGACAGCATTTTCCCAAAACACTTTCCAACAAAGTTAGCGTATATTTGTTGTTGTTGCTAAACAGAAATTTATATATATTCCTGAGCCTTATGCAATTTTAAGTGGATTTAGCTAAATCCTTCTATATGTATGTGTAAATCAGGCTCACGTCCAAAATACTTAACCGAAGTTAGTGAAAATTGCCTAAAATGTTTATCAGAAATCTAAGAGTTTTGGTATTGAAAATCAACAAAATCGGTTTAGTGGAAAAAATATTGTAAAACAAAATTTTAAACAACCTCGATGAAATTCTAGAAATGTTGCCAAAATAATTTTCAACATTGTTTAGCTAGTTAGAAATATAAACAGAAATATATATTATTGCTCCTTATGAAATTCTAAGTCGATTTGAATCTATGCCGGTCTGTCTGCCAATGAGATTTATGCAAATATGTTTACCTAAGGTGTTTGCTATTGATAACAAGCAACATAGTTTGAGTAGAAAAAAGTTATAAAGCAAATTGAGAGACATCCTCGAACTAATTTGTAAGCATTTTCCCAAAACACTTTCCATTAAAGTTAGCTTATATTTGTTGTTGTTGCTAAACAGAAATTTAGCTATATCCTTCTATATGTGTGTGTAAATCAGGCTCACGTTCAAAATACTTAACCGAAGTTAGTGAAAATTACCCTAAAATGCTTATCAGAAATCTAAGCGCTTTGGTATTGAAAATCAACAAAATCGGTTTAGCAGAAAAGAATTTAGGGAAGAAAATGTAAGACAACCAGGAAAAAATAAATTATACTAAAACAATTTCCAACATTGTTACGTCAGCTTACGTTTGTTGTTGTAGCTACCCAGGAACTACTTTTAACTACTGATTAACATACTTTTCAATGACTACTACATACCCTCACTATTACTTGGAACTACTCTAGTAATAGCTTCTTTATTTTCGGATGTATCACTGAATATTTACTACAGTACTTTAGTTTTTTTAGTAGCAAATCGGAAGTAATTTAGAAATTTTCCCTAAAAATAGGCCGCAAATAGTTTACAATTTGCTTAAAAAAACAAAATGTCATTAGCTTTTGAAACATCTAGACAGCAAAGATTAGAAACGTTCAAATAAATTTAAATGAATATTATTTTAAAAATTACCTCATCGCTGAGAGGTGCATTTTAAACAAATTCTTAGTGTGCGCAATTGTCACACTAAAAATGATTATTTCTTAACATTTTGCAATATTGACATTGAAAATATACAATAACAATAGTGATAAGAAATCCGACGTTAAGTTAGACATTATCAAAAAGAACAATTTAATAATCAAAAAGAAAAAAAAAATTAAAATTGATAGTTAAATATTCAAGTGCTATGGGTTCTATAAATTTAGAAACATTTTTAAATATTATTTAAAGCCCGGTTATTAAAAAGATAACAACAAAAAATTTACATGATAACTAACAAACCTAAATTTCATTTACTTAAAATTAATCTTGACAATTTATCTGGCAAGCCTTTTTTTTGTTGCAAACTGCAAAAACTTGTTTACAAATACATATTTTTGAACATTCTCTGGCTCTATAAGTGATTAATTTATTGAAGTAAATACTTATTTTTTGGATTTCTTAAGCAACCAAAAAAAAAATAAAGAAAAAAAAAACAGAGTGATTTAAAACAAAATTAGTTCAAATAAAGTTAAAACTTGTTTCTCAACAAAATCATTATTTTTTCAGCGTTTTTTTTTTTTGGAAATGATTGTGAAATTATTTTTGATACAATTTTATTTTTTTATAAAACAGTACATACTCAAAAAAAAAAAAAAATAAACGTAACAATTTGACAGCATTAAACAACATTTTATACATACAAAAATATAAAAACAAAAAAATAACAATAATGATCAGTTAAACTTTCTTCTTTTATGTTACAGTTATGCGTCAGTTTTAAAAATACATACTCGTATAGAAAATACAAAAATAAAAAAAAAATAAAAATCATTCCCTCACTCACTCACTGACTGACTGACTTTCAAAATGAATTCACTGCTCAGTAATAAATATGTCTGTTTTTATGTCGGTGGGGTTTTTTTTTTTTTAAATTTTGGTTGGAAATTCTTGATGATTTTAAGTTTGTTTATGCTTAATGGCATGTTATAAATCCAGCTTGATTTCTTACAACCTGATTCTAAAGTATTTCTACTCTTTCTTTCTTTCTTTCTCTTCTTTTGTATTATTACTCTTCCGTAAAAAAGGTAGTAAGATATGTTTGATTTATTACAACATATGTAACATGTAGTTTACATATGTATAAGAGTTTAGATCTCAAAATATGACCGTCATATTATGGTTTTGCTATAACTATCTAGATATTTCAAATCTGACATTAACATCATAAAGCTACCTGTGCTCAAAACATTTTGTTATATGAGACGTACTTATCAAGTTTTCAGGGATTCGAACAAATATCATCTAGATAATCGTATTACGCTAGTTCTATAAATTCAATATTGATGAAGTTACGATCCTGGACAAATTGTGCTTCAATTTATTTGTTGTAGTGAAAACTGTACATCAACTGATATTGCAAGATCATTGTGTACACGATCGTGAAATTTGGGCAATAGTTCCATAACCACATATTAAACTTGCAATAAATACTCCAAAATCATTTGCTGTACAGTGTAGGAACTGATATTGCTAGATCTTTGTATAACTGATACCGAAATTAAGGCATGATCGGATAATAGTTTGATACGCACACTTTGAACATGACATGAATATTTGACCGATAAGAAAATTTCCGCAATTTGGTTACCAATAATTTCAAAATCTGTTAAAAGAAGCTAGCTATCGTTTAGTTCAAAGACAGTTTTCTTATAAAAGAAAAGTGTCTTCTCGAAGACAGTTTTTTTATAGAAGAAAAGTGTCTTCTCAAAGACAGTTTTCTTATAGAAGAAAAGTGTCTTCTCGAAGACAGTTTTCTTATAGAAGAAAAGTGTCTTCTCGAAGACAGATTTCTTATAGAAGAAAAGTGTCTTCTCGAAGACAGTTTTCTTATAGAAGAAAAGTGTCTTCTCGAAGACAGTTTTCTTATAGAAGAAAAGTGTCTTCTCGAAGACAGTTTTCTTATAGAAGAAAAGTGTCTTCTCGAAGACAGTTTTCTTATAGAAGAAAAGTGTCTTCTCGAAGACAGTTTTCTTATAGAAGAAAAGTGTCTTCTCGAAGACAGTTTTCTTATAGAAGAAAAGTGTCTTCTCGAAGACAGTTTTCTTATAGAAGAAAAGTGTCTTCTCGAAGACAGTTTTCTTATAGAAGAAAAGTGTCTTCTCGAAGACAGTTTTCTTATAGAAGAAAAGTGTCTTCTCGAAGACAGTTTTCTTATAGAAGAAAAGTGTCTTCTCGAAGACAGTTTTCTTATAGAAGAAAAGTGTCTTCTCGAAGACAGTTTTCTTATAGAAGAAAAGTGTCTTCTCGAAGACAGTTTTCTTATTGAAGAAAAGACAGTTTTCTTATAGAAGAAAAGTGTCTTCTCGAAGACAGTTTTCTTATAGAAGAAAAGTGTCTTCTCGAAGACAGTTTTCTTATAGAAGAAAAGTGTCTTCTATAGAAGAAGTTGTTTCACACACTTTGAAGCATATAGTCGCATGTTTCTTTGGAAAATCTAGTAAATTTGGAATGGCAAACCTCCAGTTGCAAACCTCCAATTTGCAATGACAAACCTCAAATTGTTAGTCAGTAAAAAGGAACAAAGTCAAAAATGTCTTCCTATCAATATAATGTGAGATCTCGCAAGATAACTCAAACAAGAGGCTTTTAGAGCACTCGAGACATCAAACCGATGAGTCGTTTGCCCTGATTAGGGAACGTTTTTCGTCAGAGCACAATTGGTTTGTAAAAGTATTTGAAGATAATCGAGAATGGAATCAACCGCTTATTGTTAGTCAGTAATGATTTTAGGTGAAAAGGAACAAAGTCAAACACGTCTTCCAAACAAAATAATGTGAGATCTCGCAAGATAACTCAAACAAGTGAGATTTAAAGCACTCGAGACAACAAACCTGTGGGTAGTTTTCCCATCAGTTTAATCAGTTTAATTGGTTTGTAAAAGTATTTGAAGAGAATCGAAAAAAGAATCAATTTGAAATGACAAACCGTAAATTGTTAGTCAGTAATGATTTTAGGTGAAAAGGAACCAAGTCAAACCCATCTTCCTATCAAAACAATATGAGATCTCGCAAGATAACTCAAACAAGCGACTCGAGACATCAAACTCATGGGTAGTTTGCCCAACAGCCCTGATTTGGCAACGTTTTTCGCCAGAGTACAATTTGTTTGTAAAAGTATTTGAAGAGAATCGAATAGAAACATGTTGAACAAGACCGTCCAAACAATTGAGCAAAGGAAACCTGAGCGAATATCAAATTAGTCATGACTGCTTTTCATTGCGGAAAAATGCTTTGAAAATGGACTCTAAAACATTCAAAACAGTAACGATCATCTTCAGCTGAACTGAAACATCAAATTTGTATGGGATGTCTGTGCAGTGGCTTAATTTATTGCAAGATTAACGTATAAAAAAGCAATGGATGCTATTAAACCTTTAGCAGATCCCCATTTCGCAAATTCTGGAGTTGGAGAATTTCAATGCAATCCAAACATGTATAATACAGCCTCTTCATTTTATTTCCATACATCTAAAATATAGATTTTTTGAGTATTCCGAACTTTGAATTTCATAAAAAACATTTTTCAATGAATTCTTTTTACTCCTCACATCTGAAATTGATAGGAATCACAGTTATTACATTCGAAGAAGGTTGTTATCCTTTGGGGATGTAATGCGACATCCTTTAGCGGATATACATTTCGCATATCCTGGAGTTGGAAAGCTGCAATGCACTCCAAACATACAATGGAACATGTATTATACAGCCCAGATTTGGATACAATACCTTCATTTTATTTCCATACATCTGAAATTAATTGAAAGGTCAAGAAGCAATAGAAGCGTTCTCCGGTGTTGGAGAGCTTTTGAGCACTCCAAACTTTCAATTTCATAAAACATGTGATTTGGACCCATTGAAATTGGTGGGAATCACAGTTATCCCATTCGGAGTGATAAAAGAGCTTGGAAGAAGGTTGATATCCATTAGGGATGCTATGCAGATATGAACATATTTGACTCTAACTCTTTAATTTCTGTAAACAACGAAGTATTTTATTAAAAACTTTGGGCGGATTTAATTCATTCAAAAAAGTACCATACCAAATTTGTATAGAAAGATTTTGCGCGAATCAAATTCTAAGCTGTGAAACTATGAGAAAAGAATTTAGCTCTACTATGTTCAACAAATACATTAGATTAGTGTAGGAAAAAGAACCATTTGGTAACGATATTGTACCATTTAAATTGTATAGCTATGTGTCCTCTGATAGTGAAATTGTTAATGTATTTACATGACTTAAGAGTGAAAAAGTACTATTTATTACTTGATTTGCTTCCTGCTTAATTGAAATCTAAATTCTTTTGTATGAACTTTAGGGGAATCCTGCTGGTCCAAATTTTCAACATTGGAAAAGAAAAAAGTACTATTTTACAATAGTTAAGATTTAGTGCCAAATCAATTACTTATACGTGTTTTTAGTTACTTCTTAAACATTAAAATTTTTACAATTTTAATTGAAATTTTAGTTTCGTTTAAATAATTTAATGTGTGATTTTTAGTAGGGCGTACTTAAAGTTCGCCTTAGTCATATAAATATATCGTGATTTGTTTTGTTCTTTTTTAATTTTTGAGTAAAAACTACACACCTTTTTCTCCTTATTCTCTCTTTACAGCATTTTGTAGAAGCGACCCTATTTTTTCCACAAATTTTTAAGTCTTTCTTAAAAATTGTTATGTGTATAGTTCTTTTTTTTTGTATTTTTTTTTTTACAAGAATTGCTAATTCTTAACAATAATTTTTGTTAGTATAAATCACACAAAACAAGAGATACACAGAGAGACATAACGAGTGGGTTAATGAACTTTAAGCGCTATTTATTTACGCTCTGTTGCTGCCAAAACATAAGAATCAGTAAAAAAAATTAAAAAAATAACTACAGCGCTGCCTGCGGCCGTTAGACAGAGTTATAGTAAATACGTTTTTTTGTAGATAGTTGTTTTTTTTCTTCTTCTATGATTTCAAATAATAGTTGGTTGAATGTTGTTTGTGGTCATCGTAACACACATTAATAAACAAAAACATTAGAAAATAGAAGAATATATGAAAGAAGAAGAAAAGAGATGTTAAGAAAGTGGTTGTTGGTTAGTTGTTGGTAGCTTGGGTCGTCACTTGTTCAATGAACACACTGAATGTAAACATGTTGGACATGTTTGTACGTGCATAAACTCTCTCAGGTGTTTTTATGTAGTATGTTATAGCTCGTCTTGACCATGATCGGTTTGGTTTTGTACACCAAAACTAGACAAATATGGCTGCCATTTAACAGCCAGCCAGTCGACCAAAACTCTCTATAATTAGTTGGCAGCATTAGCAACAGTGCTGTCCATACACAAAACATAACAAATACCAGAAACATTACGCATTTTTTCGTATTTATTTTACTCTTTATTATTTATTTATTTATGAGTCTCTGTCCGTCTGTTTAGCTATTTATTATTGACTGACGCTAGCTGCATACGATTAGTATTGGTATGTTAACGAAAAAGAAATGTTTACAGTTAGTTTTCTGCTTCTTCCCTTTCTTTCTTCGTGTTGTGGTTGCTGTTGTTGTTGTTTTGTATACATACCTAAATATTTGGTTAGAATTGTTGTTTTGCTTATAAGAAAAATATAGAGAGAGAGGAAAAGAGAGGTGTATTCATTCGTGTGAAAGTGTATGAAAAAAAATGTTTATATATTGTTGTTTTTTTTTTTTTTGCAAAACTATTTAAAAGGTGTTCTTAGTTATTATTATTATTATAGTTATAGTTGTTGTTGTTGTAACTGAATGCATAACTGTTAAACTCAACCATGCAAACAGAAATAAAACAAACAACTAAACAACAGCAACAAACAGAAACAGCAAAGTAAAACAACTAACAAAAACATACATACATACAAACACATTGAATATTGTACTGTTACTGAGTAGCAACAACAACAGTAACAACTACAACAGGTAGTAAATAGCAACAGGTAATTATGTCAACATTTTAAAATGCATTTTTTCGGTGCAGGTTTTTTGTTGTTTTTGTTGTTGTTGTTTTAGTTGCTGTAATATTTTTCAAGGATGTTGTTGGTAGCAACAACAAAATAAACTAAACTAAACATGTGTGTGTTCGTCAACAACTCAAGCAAAATGGTATTAAATTGATTGTTAATAACTTATTTGCTGCTATCTCTAATTACTCTAGTACTTGTAACTATTACACCATGTCCATTATTAATTAAAAATGGAATTTTGTATGAAATAACTTACAGCTAAATCTTTGTGAAACCAGTTTCTTATTTCTTAGTGGATTTTTTAGAAAAGCTAACTAACTGCCTTCACTTTTAAAGTAAACCAACTAACTAACTTCTTATCTAGTATTTATGACGAAATTTTTTAAGTTTGTTTTAATATGTATCTGTGTTTACATTTCTATTCATATGACTCTTAACCAATTTTCATTAATATTTTTACACTTTTCATATGTATTTCCTCTCATAAATCCCCTTATAATTGTGAGATTTTTTCTTTTTTTAATTTTACTAAAATTATGTCTACAGTTTAAATTTGTATTAATATTTTTACATTTGAAAGTGTAATATTTTAATATTTTAAACATTCATAATAAATTCACGTTAATTGATGGGGGTAAGTTAGGTTTTTACCATAAATTTGCATAATTTCATATTTTAAACAATAACTAAAAAGAAAAAAATGGAAAATTTGTTTAAACAAATTATTGAAAAAATTTTAAATGTTTTTAATGACCTAATTTAGGAAATTGTTAGATCACAACAATGTTATTCTTATACAGAAAGATAAATGTAAAATTACCAGTTTCGGGCAAAAACTAAGATTTTTTTATTGAAAATTTATGTAAATGAATAAAACTTTTACTTTTTTTTATGATGAAATAAGATTTATTTGTTGGGAAATGTTATAAATTGTTGGTGGAAATTAATTTTTCAGAAAATATTTTTTTTGTTTTTGTAACAAAGTTTGGTAAAAAATGTTTTTTTTTAAAAACATTTTTGATGAGAAACTTTTGCGATAAAAACAGCTTTTTGATAAAGAAATTATTTTTGGTGAAAAAATATTGTTTTTAAGCATTTTTTAACGAAAAACTTTTTTATTTTGTGAAAATAAGCTTTTTATAGTAAAATTAGCTTTGTTGGTGAAAAAAAAGCTTTTTTGATGAAAAAGATTTTTTGGTGAAAAAGTTTTTTTAAGAAAAAATATTGTTGTTTTTAAGCATTTTTAGTGAAATAGTTTTCTTTTTGTAACAAAGCTTTTTTAAATTTTGAATGAAAAACTTTTTTATTAAATGGATTTTGTGGAAATGAGCTTTTTAGAGAGAAATTAGCTTTATTGGTGAAAAAAAGCTTTTTTGATGAAAAATATTTTTAGGTGAAAAAGTTTTCTTTTAAGAAATATCCTCTTTATTAATAGTTTTTGTTAAAAAATGAAATAAGCTGTTTTGCTAAAGAAATCTTTTTAGATGAAAAAGCGAATAACACTTTTTTTCTTGTAAAAAATGCTTGTTTTTAATAAAATACAACAGTTTTTTAAAGCTTTAGTGAAATATCTTTTTATTGTAAAAAAGCTTTTTCTATTTAAATTTCTATCTACATTTTTAATTTTGAATGAAACATTTTTTATTAAATGAGTTTTGTGGAAATAAGCTTTTTATAGTGAAATTAGCTTTGTTGGTGAAAAAAAGCTTTTTTGATGAAAAGGATTTTTTGAGAAAAGTTTTTTTTTTAAGAAAAAATCTCTTTCATCATAGTTTTTGGTAAAAAGTTATAGAAGTTGTTTTGCTGAAGAAATCTTTTTAGATGAAAAAGCTTTTTTAGTGAATAACACTTTTTTTCTTGTAAAAAATCTTGTTTTTAATATAATAAACAGTTTTTGTTAAAGCTTTTTTACTGAAATATTTTTTTTTTTTTGTAAAAAAAAAAGCTTTTTCTATTATGATATGATATTGTTGTTTTGGTGATATCGCGTTTTTTAAGCATTTTTAGTGAAACTTTTAATTTTAAATGAATTTTTTTTTTTTTATTAAATGGATTTTGGATTTTTATAGAGAAATTAGTTTTGTTGGTGAAAAAAAGTTTTTTTTTTGATGAAAAATATTTTTTGGGAAAAGTTTGTTTTTAAGAAAAATCTCTTTAATAATAGTTTTTGGTAAAAAATTATAGAAGCTGTTTTTCTAAAGAAATAATAAAATAAAACAGTTTTTGTTAAAGCTTTTTTAGTGAAATATTTTTTTTTTTTAAAAAAGCTTTTTTGATTATGATTTACATTTTTTATTAGCAACATTTTGTGGAAATAAGCTTTTTACAGTAAAATTAGCTGTTTTTGGTGAAAAAAGCTTTTTTGATGAATTTTTTTTTTTTTTAGTTTTTGGTAAAAACTTAAAAGATCAGTTGGGGTGAAGAAATCTTTTTTAATAAGGAAAACTTTTTAGTGGAAAACACTTTTCTGTGAAAAAGCTTGATTTTAATAAAATACAACTTTTTGTTTCTTAACTTTTAAAAAGCCGTTTTAGTGAAATATTTTTTTAAAGCTTTTTTTTGATTATGATCTACATTTTTGGTGAACAACTTTTTTTGTATAAACAAGTTATTGTGTTAAATAAGCTTTTTATGATGAAAAAACCTTTTGTAGTGAAAAAGCTTTTTTTAATGAAATAGATTTTTTTGTCGAAAAAAGTTGGTAACAAAAGCTATTTAAAAAAAAAAAAAAAATTTTTTTGGAAAAAAAGCTTTTTTGATGAATATTTTTTGAGAAAAAACAATTCTTCAAGAAATAGATGTATCGAATAAAAAAGCATTTTTGGTAAAAATAAAAAAATATTTTTTGATGAAAAAACTTTTTTAATTTTTGGTAAAAAAATATTTTTTTTTTTTTAAACATTTTGGAAAAAGGCTCTTTAAGGGGAAAACTACTTTTTAGATGAAAAAAAGTTTGTTAAAAAAACTTTGTTATCAAAATTTAAATGGTGAAGTCGCACTATGTTGAAGATTCAGCGACAGTGGTCTCAATCGAAAGTTGTTTTTACTAAAAATTAACTTGCGGCAACAGCCGATCGGTTACAACGACAACAAATTTCGGTCATGTTTCCATACTTCTCTTTAAAGATCTTATTGAAGTTTTTCATTCTAATTTTTTCTTCGATTTTTTTATTTTTTTTTTCATTTTTGTTAAAAAAAATATTTTTTAAAAAAAAAAAACATTTTGAAAGGCTCTTTATGGTGAAAACTACTTTTTAGATAAACAAAATGTTTGTTAAAAACCTTGCAATCAAAATTTCAATGGTTAAGTCACACTAGGTTGAAGATTCAGCGACAGTGGTCTCAATCGAAAGTTGTTTTTCCCAGCAATTAACTTGCGGCAACAGTCGATCTGTTACAAAAAATTAAAGTTTTTTAAAGGATTTTAATTTTTTATTCGACTTTTTAAACTAATCATGAACGATTTTATAATTATGTAGTATCCAAGAAGAAGGATTTTTAACAGCCAGCTTATTGAATGTGTAAGAATAGAATTAATGCCTCAATTTCACGATCAGTTAAAGTAGGATCTGGAAATATAATTTTCATCAATGTTTTCTGACACAACAAGTGTTTTTCGGACGATCTTCAAGAATTTCTTTCTAAAGCGAATATAGAGGAATATTGAATTACAAAGTTTATTAGTTGTGATCGGGAAAGGTGTTTACTCAACAATTGTTGGAGCGAAATGATCGACAGCCTGTTGTTGGTTTAAACCCCTTGGAAAATCATCAGAAATCATAGCTAGAGTTGAATTCAGCCTAAGGTTTAAACTCCAATAATAATTTCCGAAAGATCATGATGATCACATACAATTGTTTAAATGTGATCATAAAACAATTGATAAGTTTTTCAATGTATAGTAGTTGAACTTATTATTTTTAGGTTGTGCATTGTTTTTTTTTTTTGGGGTTTTTAGCTACAATTTTTCACCTTTACAAACAGCAATTGGTTTCCTACAATGAGCGTGTTTAAGAAACCACTTGAAAATTTATAATTTTTTCCTATTTGTTTAATATATTTTTTTTTCTTACGCTATTTACAAGACTAGCAGAGCTTTAATTTCTATAACAATTCATTATTTTATCAGTTTTCTATAGAAACAAACAAAAAAAAAAATATATATACTTTTAACACTCAACAGACATGCAGACAAAACTTACACTTATAATTTAATAAAAAAAACAAAAAAACACAATTGTTGTTCAACTTGGTAACAGTTCCTTTCATTTGTTTAATAACAAACAAACAACTTTCTTTTCAAGGCACTCAGTGAATGAATGAATGTATGAAAGAAAAGACAGCAACAACAAAAATTAACTATAAATACAACAATAAGATTGTTGCTTACATGTTGGCTGATTTGCTAGCTGGATGGCTGGCTGACTGGCTGGCTTACAACATACATATACACCGCCAGCAACCAACCAACATTCATATGATTTTCTTACTTATTTTAATTTTTTTTTTTTTTTTGTATTTAAAACTTTTGTTATTTGCTTGGCTGGCTGACTGACTGTTTTGTGGATTGGATTGAATTGAAATTGGATTGGTAATATGAAACAAGCAACAGCAACAACTACAACTACATGCTGCAGTGCGGTGTTATATGAACTTTGAATTGTGGGAGCGAACACCTTTCACTTTACTACCAACTAGCAATGTTGGCTGGTATGTTGCTCAAGAAATACATCATCAGGTTTAAAGCGAAAAACACAAAATTTATGTAAAAAGCACAGACGACTACAAAGTAATGAAAACTTTAAGAAACAAATTACATACCAAAAAAACTCTATATATTTAGTGTAAAAAAAGTGACAGGGTTTTTATTTGCTGTGCCGCCGTTGTTGCTGTTGCTTGCTGCTTTTTTACAATCAATGCATGCCAAATAAGCAGCAAATTTGACTGTCAGTTTTGTTTTCTTACCGCAAAAATGTGAAAGGTTTTAACTTGGTTTTCGTTTTGTTGTTGCTGCTTCTCCCTCTTCTTCTTTTTCTACTTCACTTTTTTTTTTTAATTTTTTTTGCGAAAAAACCCAACATTAGTTTATTTTCTTTAATTAAAGACCTCTCTTCAGCTGTTTTAATCTGTTAAATGTTGAATTTATTGAGTAGATAACAATTGCTCTTAAGGAAAGTAATTTATAGAGCTGCAGGCAAATAGTTTCTTTTTTAAGTTGAAAGTTTTTTGTTTTTTGAAAAAAAAAAAAAAAAACAAAGAAATGAAAAAAGGGGTCAATTTATTTAGTCAAGGTTAGAGAGCTTTGGAAAGAGATTGGGAAATAGTTGTAAGATTTGAATAGCAAATTTATTTTAAAGATTTAAGTTAAACTATTTTTGAAGTCTTCCAACATTAATCAGTTCAGCATTTTACTGTCATGTTGAATCCCTGACTTCCCTTATATTGGGTATTAATCCAGGTATATATGTATGTAATCCACGTTTAACAAAGCTTTGAGCTGAAATTTGTTTCTATATAATAATATAATAAATTCATTTGTAGTTCTTGTGGAAGATAATGCTTTAATTGTGATTTCATTTAAATTATGCAATAGTTTCACTTAAATGTGTAAGTAATTTACACACACTTCAATTTTTGTTACACCTATTAAACTTTATAATTAAATTAACTTTAAATGATTAGCACACCAACTTAAGTTAAAGCGATTACCTTAAAAAATGCTGCAAATAATCGCTACAAACTACGAACAATAAAATACAACTCTGTGGCAGAAAATAAACAGCAATCATTAATATAAACAACAACAACAACAACTAAAACAAAACAACTATTAATAACACAACAGTATTGCAGTGTAAGTGTTGATTAAAGTAAAAATAAAGATGGCGAGCAGATGATTATGCTTCTCAACACTGTGTTAACTAACGGTAATGATGATTAGTTTTAACCTTTACTTTAATATAAAACAAAAGCAACAACAATAACTATTTACACATGCTGGGTTTATAAATAGCGGTAAATAAAGTTAATTAAAATGGCGTTTAAGTGGAATGAATAGAATAAATGCTAAGAAATTTAATTTATTTTGATAAATTATAGAGATAATTACGAAATAAATTTCACTTTTAGTTGTAATTTGTTTAAAGAAAATAAATTAGAGAATTGTTCATTTTAATTAGAGACGGACTAGCCCCTTTTATTCATATTGAAATTTTAAATTTTGTTAAAGGTTTTTGAAAAAAACTTATAAAACTTAAATAAAATATGTAAAACAATTAAGAGAGCTATATATTCGGCTGTACCGAATGTTATATACCCTTCAACAAAGTATACTTAAACCATACGACTAATTTTTTAACAATTCTTGAACACAGTGCCAATAAAACTATTAATTTTAAAAGACAATACAAAATAAATGCTATAACCGAACTTGTTTTAATCTAAACGCATTAATAAGAGACACTTTTACGAACTAATTAAAATGGAACCCATACTTTTTTTCGTTATTTAGTTATTCAATGTTTTTGTGTTGGGACACCGGTGTGCCCGTGGTCGTCAAAGGGTTAAGATCAAGATTGAAAATATTTTTTGGTGACAAATTTTTTTTTTTTAATTTTTAAGTTGAAAACTATTTTTTTAGTGAAAGAAATAAGGTTAAAAACAAATTTTATGGAAAAAAAAATCGTGTTAAAAAATATTTTTTCCCGATTTTGACCCATTGAAGTGACGAACTATTTTGGGGTTATATACGCCGTTGGAAAGGTATTTAAAATATCTATCATTATATATCCATATTGTCTATATTGTTGACTAAGTAATCCAGATATAGATCACAAATAGGTCAAAAATTGGGGTAGTTGTGGTTTTTTGCTTATATCTCAGCCATTTGTGAGCCGATTTTCTCGATTTTAAATAGCAACCAAACCGGGTTTATAGCGGATATATTGATATATGAATGATGTAGGTAAGTTATTTGGGGGCTACGGAAAATTGATTTCAACATACCACTCATGGTGAATAGTTTTTTTTTTTAATAAGATCATAGATCATCATAACAAACTGAAAATAAAAGTGAAATACTTATTGTCAATTTGGATACATCTGTTAACGTCATTAAAGAGTGTGGACAATATTGTTATTATTAGTTTATAATCAAGTTGTTATCACTTTCTGTGCAAATATTTACTTATATTACGTTTAACATGACGTCAATGTTGCCAACTGAAATCGTACAGAGTATTTAAGCTTTGACCCTGCCGGATATATATTTAACACACTAACTTGTTTTGCTAATAAATTATGCAAACTCTTTATATTTAATCAATTTTATTAACGCTGCTATTAAAACTAAGCCTCTCACTTAATTAGTATTCTAAAATATATATTAATTTTAATTATAATTATAAACAAATGTGTATTTAACTCATCAGCATATAGCCTCTTACTTTAATTTGGGTTTCTTTTTTTACACAAATTGTCTATGACTTTTAATAGTAGGAGAAGAGTATGTGTGTGTGTGTGTGGGCTGTAGATGCTGCTACTTGTTGCATCCTCATCCAACAAAAATAACTGTTATTTTTTTTTCCATTGTACGTCACGACAGATGAGTTTCCTTTCCATTTTTTTTCGTTTACCACATACATACAATTGTTTTCCTCTACTTAGTTCCATTCATTGTTGATTTTTTTCTATTTTTCTATTTTGTTGTTTTATTCATCTTTTCTCTCCCTACTTTTATTATTATGAATATTAACAATGACGTGAGTTCTGGTTAATTTTTTTTTTTATTTGTCTAAATCTAAAAATAAACTTAATTTTTGTTGTTGTTGTTGTGCAGAAAAAAACCAACAAACAAATCTTTGTAATGCGTGTAGGCGTTATACGGCTCTTATCACTCAATTCACAAATAACCATCATAAAAAAAACGGAGTATTAGTCGTTGAATATTCAGACTTATCGTATGTACTGCGTATGTACGTCGTACGTACATACGTACATTTACATTTATCCGCACCGTATGTTAAGTGTGTTCCTCAACCTACTTTATGAATTGGCAGGGCAGTTATAAGCAGCAACAGGAAGCCTTCTTATCCATATGAGAATTTGTTAAAAAAAAAAAAAAAAAACTAATAAACACCCACTAAAACATTAACCCTCAAAGGGGCAATGAATGCTACTAATTGAACAATCTTTAAAAAGTCTAGTTTGTAATAAATTCCTGTTTAAGAATTCCAATTAATCGGTTACTTAACAATATAAGTTAAAAATATGGTATATACAATTTTAGCTAAATTAACTGGTCTAATTATGAGGTTACTTATAAAAACTAAGCGGTTACTTTATAATATAACCATGTAAATATTAGAAATTTATTATATTCATTCAAAAAATATGTTTCATGTTGCTGTTTTAATTGTTTAATAATTCATGTTGTGGTTTTTAATTAAACATGAGCGGTTACTTATTAAAAGTAACCGGTTACTTTAGAAAGTAACCATCAATATTTTTTAAATTTAGTATATTTAATAAAAAATTGTGTTTATCCTAAATTTGGGGATTTATGGTGTGGTTACTTATTAAAAAATAGCGGTTACTTATCCAAAGAAATCGGTTTCTTTATAAAGTAACCATTAATATTTTAGATATTTAATATTTGTGTTTGAGCAAATTGAATGTTGCATTAAGTGGTTACCTATTAAAAATAAATGGTTACTTATTAAAAGTAATCGGTTACTTCAAAAAGTAACCATTAAAATTCTAGACAATTTTGGTATAATTGGTTAAAAATATTGTTTAAAACAAATTAGCTGCTTAATTTCGAGATTGCTGATTAAAACTAAGCGGTTACTTATATAAAGTAATCGTTACTTTACAAAGTAACCATTAAAATTATGAATATTTAATAGTTATTTAGTTAACAATTGTGTCTACACAAAATTTACTGTTCAATTGAGACGTTACTGATTATATTAAAAGTAACCGGTTACTTTATAAAGTTACCATCAGAATTATAGGAATTTTGTATTTGTTACATTAAAAATTGTGTTTAAGCTGAATTTACTGTTGAATAGATAGGCTACTGATTAAAAAAAGCGGGTTTTTATTAAAAGTAATCGGTTACTTTACAAAGAAACCATCAGAATTATAGGAATTTTTGTATTTGTTACATTAAAAATTGCGTTAAAGCTGAATTTACTGTTGAATTGAGAGGCTACTAATTAAAAATAAGCGGTTTTTTTAATTAAAAGTAATCGGTTACATTACAAAGTAACCAACAGAATTATAGAAATTATGTATTTGTTCAATTTAAAATTGTGTTTAAGCTGAGTTTAGTGTTGAATATAGAGGTTACTGATTAAAACTAAGCGGTTACTTATTTAAAGTAATCGTCTACTTTATAAAGTAACCATCAAAATTATTGAAATTTTCAATTGTTTAATTTAAAATTCTGTTTGAGCTGAATTTACTGTTAAATAGATGGTTACTGATTAAAACTAAGCGGTTCCTTATATAAAGTAATCGGCTGCTATATAAAGTAACCATCAGAATTATAAAAAATATGTATTTGTTAAATTTAAAATTCTGTTTAAACTGAGTTTAGTGTTGAATATAGAGGTTACTGATGAAAACTAAGCGGTTACTTATTTTTAATTAAATGTAATCGGTTACTTTACAAAGTAACCGTAAAACTTAAAAAGTTTTGTTATATTTATTTTTTATTCAAATTTGTGTTTAAGCTTAATTAGTTGTTTTTAATTATGTGGTTATTGAACAAAATTACTCGGTTACTTATTAAAAATAATCGGTTACTTTATTGTAATCATTTATAGATTTGTTGGAAATTTAGTTTTAATTGTAGAAATTAGGTAAAGCTAAATTTACTATTCAATGGTGTGGTTTTTTACAAAAAGTATTCGGTTACTTTAAAAAGTAACCATTAAAATTTTAGAATTTTTGTATTTGATTAGTTAAAAAATGAGTCTTAGCTAAATTAACTGTTTAATTACACAGTTTTTAATTAAAAAGTAACAGTTACTTTTTAAAAGTAGTCGGTTACTTTTAAAGTAACCATCAAACATTTTAGATATTTCACATTTATTTAGTTAAAAATTCTGTTATTTCAACATTTACTGTTGAATAGAGAGGTTACTGATTAAAATTAAGCGGTTACTTTAAAAAGTAACCACAGGATTTATACAAATTATGTATACAATTTTTGTTTAAAGCTCTTTTAAATGAAAAATAACTTATTAATATTTATTAGATTTTTTAAAATAATATTTCAAATAAGCGATTTGAAGACAGCTTTCATGGTTCGAACCAAATTTTTACCCCCAAACATTGAATGGTTGACCTATAATTTCAATATTTTTATTAAAAATGGTATGTCTCATTGGTATTATTACATTTTTCCCAGTTTCTTTAATTTTTTGTAAATTGTTTTTTGTGTAAAAATTGTTCCTCCATAAAGGGTTAACACAAACCACATTTGTCTTAAAATAAACTGTCAAGAATAAGCAACAGTCAACAACTCTAAGAATTTATGTAAAAATCTAAAGTAACACCCCCGTCTTAGTGGCTGTTGCCAGCTTAAGTTAACACCATTAACAACACCACCATCACCACCGCCATTATTATTTTTACACTTTTACACTACACCACACCACACTCCCTCTCTCTTTTCCTTTCATAATTCATCCTCTCCACCCTCTTTTGCTCTATGAAAAATCATATTTCAAACATATGTTGTTGTTTAGTTGTTGTTATTGTTGGTTTTTTTTTGGTTTTAATATGAATTTTTAATCGCGTATTCATCGTGTTCATCTAATATTTCCAATCAACAGCAAAAAATAAAAAAGAAATAATAATGATGCTGGTTGTTTTATATTATTATAATTTAGTTTGGGGTTTTTTTCATCTTCTTTTTTTTTCTTTTGCTGTTAAATTTTGTATTGTTTTCTTTATATTTGAGTTTTTATTATTATTATAATAATAAATGATTTCAGTTAAATATGATTTTAAGCATAAATTTAGCGAAAAATAAGAAATAAAAGAAATAACAAAATACATTTTTGCAAACTATGTTACCTTGTAACCATTTAGGTTTTTGTCTTTTGTGAGGTAGTGTAGTGCTTTTATTTTCATCCAAAAAATATATCTATTGAATATTGCAAATTTTTCATGTTGTTGCTATTTCTTGTACATTCATTTTTGAAATATTTTTTTTCTTCTTCTATTCCGCTGTGGCTCTTGGTTTGAGCTTAAGCTTGTTATACCAACTTAAAAAGCAGGGGTTCTTAAATTTTGAGTTTTTTTATTTAAATAAAAAAAACAAAAAAATGTTATTTGTTTCTTCTAGTTTTAAATAACATTGGTCATTTGTTATTGTTTACTATTCAATGATTTCATTTTCTTTTTTAAGTACTTTTTCAACATTTTAAGACCCTCTGACTTTAGCCTTAACAATAGCGCAACGTCAAGTTTTAAGTTTTATTAGATTTTTTTCAATGCTGATTTTTTTCCAACAAATCTTTAGCTATTTTGGTTGCATTCTCTTGCCTTCTCAAGACAAGAGACGGAACTGTAAAATTGTATAGCGTTAGCTTGGTTTTTTTTTCGTTTTCTTCATTTAGCCCAACATTGAGGCTTAAAGTTTAAAAAAAAAAAAAAAAAATATTGTATATATGAAATATCTAAGGTGGTGGAATGGCATGAACATTCACATTGACGTCAGCTAGCAACTGGAAACAAAATACTAGTACGAGACCATAAACTGCAAATAGCAAAAAAAAAAAAAACTGGTAGTAAAAACCATAAAAAAACTAAATATAATACACACTCTCATACATAATACTTTGCCAATTTATACAAACAAAAAATTCACTCACTCAGTCACTCTATGTGACTCGCATCTACATACAGTCATATAAATTGCATTATTAGTTAGTCAGCCAGCAACAATTTATATAAAAAAAATATATAATTTTTTTTTTGCAAATTTGTTGTTATTTTTTGTCTTCATTTCTTCATTTTTGCAAAGCCGGTGATTGTTTATTATTAGCAACAATATTGCTTTTTAATTTGCTATTTTATTTCATTTTCATATGTACAATATGTTTCAAATATTTTTTGAAAAAAAGTTTTAAAAAAACCTCGATTTGTTTGTAAATTTGTTAAAAAAACCTACATGTGTATAGTTTTGTTTAAACAAATTTGCATAATTAATTTCTTTTTTTTAATTTTTTTTATATAAATACTACACATTTTTCTTTAGAAACAAACACAAATTCATCATCAAACACACAAGTAAATAATCATAAAAATAGAACAATTATTAAAGAACATATGTATGTACATTCATATTGAAACACTCGAAGAGAAAATGTTGGTAAAATAAAAACATAATGACACTTTTTTATACAAAGGAATTCTAAACACGACACTTTTCTATAGTAATCTTGTGTAAATACTTCTGTATAGAAAATAGTCTTGTATAGAAGAGACTTTTGTATAGAAAAATGTCTCCTGTAGACACGTTACTATAGAAAAGTGTATAGAAACGTTTCTGTTGTAGACTTTTTACTATAGAAATGTGTATTTAGTTAAAATTGTCAGGCTACTGATGAAAAATATTCGGTTACTTTTTTAAAGTAATCGGTTACTTTATAAAGTAACCATCTAAATGTTAGAAATGTTGAAACGAATGTATCACAGATATATGTAAGCTTAATTTACTGTTTAATTTATTAAAAAATACGATGTTCCATATTAAAGGTAATCGGTTACTTTGTAAAGTAACCATCAAAACTTCAGAAATTTTGTATTTGTTTAATTAAAAATTGTAGTTAAACAACATCTACTATTTAATTGTGAATTTACTGATTAAAAATGAGCGGTTACTTTTAAAAATTAATCGGTTACTTTACTAATATAACCATCCAAACATAAGAAATTTTGAATATTCATTCAAAAATTATGTTCAAACTAAATATAATATTTAATGGGGTGGTTATATGTTAAACCTGAGCGGTTCCATATTAAAGGTTATCGGTTACTTTTTAAAGTAACCATCAAAATTTCAGAAATTTTGTATTTGTTTAATTAACAATTGTATTTAAGCAACATATATAATATTTAAATGTGAAGTTACTGATTAAATATAAGCGGTTACTATTTAAAATTATACGGTTACTTTACTAATACAACCATCCACATATTAGAAATTTTTGAATATTCGTGTAAAAATTATATTGAAACTAAATTTAGTAATTAATGGGATGGTTACTAGTTAAACCTGAGCGGTTATTTATTAAAAGTAATCGGTTACTTTATAAAGTAACCATACATATTTTGGAAAATTTGTGTTTTGTTTAGTTAATAATAGTGTTTAAGCAAAAAATGTATTGTTTAGATGTTTTAATACTGAATCTGTTAAAAGTAATCGGTTACTTTAACCATTAAGTAACCTTTAAAATCTAAGATACTTTTAATATTTGTTAAAATTGATGTTTAAACCGATTTAAGTGTTTAATTCTTTAGTTAATTATTAAAAACAAGCGGTTACTTATCAAAAGTAATCGGTTAATTTATAAGGTAACCATCACCATTTTGGAAATTTTGTATTTATTTAGTTAAAAATTGCGCTTAAGGTAAATTAACTCTTTAATTGCGAGGTAATCGTTTAAGTTTTAAACTGTTTATAACAAAGATTTAAAATGCTTTTTATATTCGGTTTAAATTTATGTTTAAACGGAGTAAAATGTTTATTTCTTTGGTTAAAAACAAGCGGTTACTTCTCAAAAGTAATCTATTAATTTATAAGGTAACCATCAACATTTTGGATATTTATTATATATTTAGTTACAAAATTCAATTTATAATTGCGAGTTTATCGTTTAAAAACAAGTGGTTACTTATTAAAAGTAATCGGTTACTTAAGAAAGTAACCATCAACATTTTATTATATATTTGGTTAAAAATTATATTTAAGCTAAATTTACAGTTTCATGGAGTGGTTACTTATTACAAGTATTCGGTTACTTTATAAAGTAACCGTCCATATTTTTGAGGTTTTGTATTTCCTTGTTACACAGAAGTGTCTAACAAGCAATTTTTCTAAAGTAAACCGTCTACACGAGACTCTTTTCTATAGTAAACTGTCTATATATTCTAATTTTCATAGTAAAATATATACAGAAGTTATTTTTCTCCAGAATTGCCTTAAGAATTTTGTTTTTTTTTAGTAATTTATCTAAAAAGTTTATAATTTTTATTTCATACAGTTCCCAATGGGTTACTAAAAGCCCTAATTTAATTAAAAAAATCCGTAAATAAACACAAAAAAAAAAAATAAACAATTCTTGCTTATGGCCACAATTTTTTATTTTTTTTTAATATTTAATAACAATAAAACCATAACACACCTAAAAAGTCAGCATTTTGTTTAAAAAAAATCGTAATCGTAAGCAAAGATGCATAATCACAAAATAATAATAATTACTTTTTAAACTAAGTAAAAAAACAATAAATAAATAAATAAATACCAGAACACAGCTAGTTAGACATTAAAGCGACATTTTCAAATCCGTTTCATTCAAACAAATGACAATAATATTGAAAAATATTTATAAAACAGTAAAGGTATTAAACTGATTGTTGTTATTACAGCTTAGTTTTTAATATTTGTGTACATATATTTTTTATTTTTTTTTTTAATAATCATAGATAGCGTAAATAATTATTAAATTATGATACATTTCTATGGCTACAAAAGCTGAGAGGGGTTTTATATATATATATTTACTCAATATAAAGGGGGGAAATTGTTTTGTGTAAGAAGGAAAAAAATAATTGACCACAATAATTGTAACAACAACGGTTTGGTTTTTTTTTTTCTCTCTCTATAATTATTATTATTTTTTTTTTTTTTTGTTGACATTTTATTTACAAAACAAGAGCAAAGTTATAATTGAATGTTTTAGGTAATATGGTGAGGAGACAGTGAGGGAATTTGTATTAAGTGTTGGAAGAAATAAAAATTTGAAAAACAATTTCTATAGTAAAGAGTATACAGAAGACAGTTTTCTATAGTCAAGTGTCTACACAAGAAACTAGACACTTTTTATTTTACAGTGTCAAAACAAGTCACTTTTGTATAGTAAAGAGTCTACAATACAAATGTCTACACAAGACCCGTCTCTATATAAATTATCTACTTAAGACAGTTTTCTATAGGAAAGTGTCTACACAGGGAACTTTTCTATAGGAAAGTGTCTACACAGGGAACTTTTCTATAGGAAAGTGTCTACACAAGACAGTTTTCTATATCAAGGTGTCTACACAAGACAATTTACAAAACACTTTTCTATTCAAAAGTGTCTACACAAGACCCGTTTCTATAGTAAAGTGTCTACATAAGAGAGTTTTTTTATGGTAAAGTGTCTACACAAAACATTTCTCTAAAGTATAGTGTCTACACAAGACATTTGTTTATAGTATAGTTTAAATTTTATTTGTAATTTGTAACCTTTAATACAATTTCCCTTAGTGTATCAAGTATGTTGCCATACTCTCGTTATGGGTTGGGCTGTAAAACCAGAAAACATCAACAAGTACCAGCGTATCAAATTCTGTGTATTGAAAATGTTTTCAATAAGCTAAAACTTTATAAATAATGACATTTAAAACAACAAGAAGTAACATTTCTTTTGATTTAATATTTAGTTATAAATTACTTTTGCTTTTACAATTATTTCTTTAACTCAACGATGTAAAGAGTACCTTCGGTAAAAAGTGAAAATTGAAAACAGTTAAAGGTTTTCACCTTTAAAAGCTTAGAGTCAGTCATGTTTGTTTCCCCCATTCAGATTGTGAAATAATAAGAAAGACAGAGAAACAGACAAGAAAACATGTTTCACATTTCGATTAACCAACAAGTTATTTAATTAAATCATTTCACTTGTTAAACATATTTAAATATTGCCTTGATTGTTTTTTTTTTTTTTTTTTTCTTTCACTATTTTATTTAAAAATGTGTATCAATAAAAATTGTATAAAAATGCAATAAATTTCAAATAAAAAATAAATAAAAAAAAAAACTAATATAACAAGCGTTACTTTTTAACTCTGACATTTAGAAAAAAACACTGATACATTCAAATCATATATAAAACAGAAACCTATTTCATTAAAAAAAAAACTCTAAATGTTTTTTAGCTACGCCTGCAGTTATTTAATTTACTCTAGAAATTTTTTTTTTATATTTTTCAAGATTGCGTTAAAAATTGTTGCCAAGAGTATCATCTTTTTTTTTTTTTTGATTTTTTGCTTTTCAAATAGAATTGTTTTTTTTTTTTTTTGATAATTTATTTATTTCCAAATCATTATATTATCAACTAATAAATTGAAACACACGTTTTTTTAAATGCAATTTAAAGCCAAAAAAAAAAACGTGCAAATTTTTGCCAACATATGTTACAAAAACACGTTTTACTTTTTCTTTTGACATTTATAAAATACTTCAACACTCGTCTACTATATATAGACATGTGTATTTGTTGAAACAGTGGGTGTTAAAGGGCGTTGTTGTTAACTTAAACTCTCCTTCAACAAAAGGAGTGGGGTTACAATTGTCACATTTCTGTTACATACAATTTGCAAGAGCATAAGAAAAGTATTTGAAAATCATATGTTTTCTTTAGATAAAAATTTACAAAGGCTCCCACGTGGTGCGCATTACAAGATGCGCAAATATAGTTTTAACATTAATATTTGCATCAGTATTATTATTAACTGGGGTTCTCTTTTCATTTAGCAATTGAGTTATTTAGATAATAATCAAACATAAAATCTCTTAATATATTAAACAGAGTGCAGGGGATTTTTATTTTCTTAGAAAACAATGCCTGCTCTTTATTTAGAATACTTGTGTACATACATTAAAAGTGTAAATAAAAATGTATGTCAAATCGATCATACCCATATGGTAAAATGGAAAAACTTAATTATTTTGTTATACTTATGGAAAATGTGTTAGTTATACTACAATATATACAGATTTTAAATGAATGAAATAAATTTAAAACAAATAGTTAACGTTTCTATGGTAAAGTACATGGATACAATATACTTTTTTTTTAAAAAAATTAAAAAAAAAAATCTTAAATTCTAGTTAGATCTGAAAAACATTATTTTAAAGCTTTAAGTATCCATTTAAGTGTGATTATCCCAAAAATTTGTTTGTTAGTATAAAAACGGGGTTAATCTGAAGAAAATACAGAAATTAGTGAAAATTGCCATTAGCTTCCCCGCCAATTTTGTTTATTTTTTATTAAAAAAATCTATCACTTGAATTGTAAACAAAATATTTCAGATTTTCTTTTTGTTTACAAATAATATGATTATGGCTTATAATTTGGCAAAAAAAATTTTATGTTTAAAAACTTTTTTTTTTTTTTTTTAAATTTAAAATTTTTTTGGAAAAAATATGAAAATTCTGAAATTTTATTTAGATCTGAAAAACATTATTTTAACTATTGTTTTAAGTGAGATTATCGCAAACATTTGTTTGTTAGCATAAAAACGGGGTTAATTTAAAGAAAATACAGAAATTAGTGAAAATTGCCATTAGCTTCCCCACCAATTTTGTTTATTTTTTATTTTAAAAAATACATAACTTGGATTCTAAGCAAAATATTTTAAATTTTCTTTTTGTTTACAAATAATATGATTATGGCTTATAATTTGGCAAAGAAAATTTTATGTTTAAAAACTATTTTTTTTTTTTCAAAATTTAAAATTTTTTGGAAAAAATATGAAAATTCTGAAATTTTATTTAGATCTGAAAAACTTTATTTTAACTATTGTTTTAAGTGAGATTATCGCAAAAATTTGTTTGTTAGCATGAAAACGGGGTTAATTTAAAGAAAATACAGAAATTAGTGAAAATTGCCTTTAGCTTCACCACCAATTTTGTTTATTTTTTATTTTAAAAAAATCATAACTTGAATTCTTAACGAAATATTTAAAATTTTCTTTTTGTTTACAAATAATATGACTATGGCTTATAATTTGGCAAAAAAAATTTATGTTTAAAAACTATTTTTTTTTTTTTTTTTTTCAAAATATAAAATTAAAAAAATATATATATTATTTTATTTAGATCTGAAAAAACATTATTTTATAGCATTGGTCTCGAAAGAAAAGTGTCTCCACAAGACACTTTTCTATATAAAAGTGTCTCCACAAGACACTCTTCTATACAAAAGTGTCTACACAAGACACTTTTCTATACAAAAGGTTTCACAATCAAGCTAAATTATTTGTAATAATTGAAATGGTTTGTTAAAAAATAATCGTGAGTTAAAAAATTATTTTTCCGGTAGATCTTGTTTAACAAAAGATTGCTGCAGAAGCGGGACAGAGCAAAATATTTACTGGCTAATCATCCCATGATGATACAGAGAATTTATCATCATGGGATGATTTTAGGGAAATTTTCTTCTTTATTGATTGTTATTCATTAATGGAATTAATATTTCATTCATTCATTAATTTATTTCATATAAAAATTACTGGAGTTTAGACTTGATTATGCTTTAATTTTTTTAAAAAATACCAGATTTTTTTTGAAGAATGCCTTTCTCACCTCACTTCTCTAACCGGATTTCTTTTGTGCACTATTAAACAACTTTTTAGTGAGACATTAATTCCCAAAATCCAGCATATTTTATGATTATTTCAAGTCCAAATGACACAAGTAGAGATATTTAAAAAAAGCACATGCTTTTACCAACAAATAAAGTTCAATAGTATTATTTAATATTACCAAACACTCTACAAATAATAAAGATAAGGTTTTTTATTTACTTATTTATTATTTTTTTATATAATCTACTTTTAAAAGAATGAATGCAGTTTTTTCCATTTCATATATAAAAAAACAAACAAAATCTTGACAAAAAATGCTTAGACATTAAGTTAAATTTTGATGACTACAGATTAATTCAAAAAGAAAATGACCTTACGATAACATTCAAAAATATATATATATTTTTTTAAGAAAAATTAATAAACATATTTATTTGTATTTTTACAACAAAAAAAAAAAGCCAATTGTTATCATACTTATATTAACAAAAAAAATTATTTTGAATATGCATTATATTTATTTAAAAAACCCAGTGGGAATTGGAGTTCAAACTTTGTTTAATTTTTCCAGTGCAAAACAAATTGATAATAAAATGGCAGCACAAAAAGTGCAGCCAAATCAGCAAAAGGATTGTTCTAGCCGGGTTTCAAACCCAAATAGGAACATTAATTGAATTAAAACTTAATTCTCTTAAAATTGTATTGCAATATTATTAATTTTTATAATATTTTATTTAAAATTCCAGGAACTCGTAAAAACTAGAAATTTTTAGTTGTAATTTATCAAAAAAACCCTGTTATTATTTATTATTTTAGAGGTGAATTGATATTGTCTAACAGGGAAAATCCATAGAAATTTATGTTCATTTACGTAATTTAATTAAACAATTTATTTTATTTAGTTAGTATTTCCAATTGTTAAAATGTTGCTTAAAAAGTACTTGAAATTGTAGAAGATTTCTTTTGAAACTTCAGCTTTTTTTTTTTTTTTTGAAATAAAACAAAAATCTTTTTTTCTGTTATCACTAATAAATTATCAGTTTGAAAAGACAACAAAATGTACTAAAGTTAATATTATAAATTAAACAAACATTTTGCAATTTAATAAAAGAAATAATCAAAATTTATTAACAAAATTTGAAAAAAATAAAAAAAATTTAAATTTTTTTTAAAGATTTAAAATTTTTATTTTAAAATAAAACAAATTTTTGAATATATTATAAATAAATTTAACAAGCAGGGTATTTCTTATTCGTTTTTGTTTGTTTTTTAATTTTCTCTACAATTTTGCTGTTTTTTTTTTTTTTTTTTTTTTGTTCTAATAAATTTATTTTTCCTTATCAAGATATTTTGTAATGAATTTTTTTCTAATTTCTATACTATAACTGATAACACCATAAAATTCTTTAGAATGAAACGAATTGAACAAAAAAACTAAATTTGATTAAATTTTCTTTTAAATAAAACAAACGAAAACAAAAAATCAATTAATTATAATTTTAACACTAAGAAAATTTTAATTATTCACCAAAATAAAAGATAGTTATTTAATATCAATTATCTAAATAAATTGAGTTTAAACAATTCATAGAAATTTCCAAATTTAAAGTGAAAGTATGTATCATGGTTTTTTTTGACTGTTTTGTTTAGATAAAAAAGAAAAGAAAATAACCTTGTTTCTTTTTTGCTTTATGTTATAATAATAAAAAAAAATGTTTAAAATTTCATTGAAATTGTATACATCTTTATATATTATGTATTAAGTTAACACTATAATAACAATAAAAAAAGAATAGTTAATAAGCAAATCATTTAACAAGCACGTTTTTTATTAAGAAAATTATAAATAATTTAATAATTAAAAGAGCTTTTTTCGAAATCTCAGTTTACAAGGCCTTAACAGGGAAAGTATTAAACTCAATACATTATTAGGGAGTAAAAAAATTTCCAGAAAATGTTATACAGATTTTTAAATAAAACCAATATTTTACCCATATGTTAAGTAGTTTGAAAGTTATACACCAATTTGTATAAAAACATCCTCTCAAGAAGCGAAAAAGAAGTAGAACTTGTAATAAATATGTAGAGATGTGGTACTTTAAAAAATAACGGTTATTCCAATGAGAATATAGAAACTAGGGGAAATTGGTGTTAGCTTCCCCACTAATTTTGTTTATTTTTTTATTAAAAAAATCCATATCTGGGATTCTAAACGAAATATATTAAATTTTCTTTTTGGTTGCAAATAAAATAATTCTGGTTATAATTTGGCAAACTATTTTTTTTTTCAAAATTTAAATTTTTAAAAAAAAAAAAAATACGAAAATTTGGACATTTTATTTAGATTTGAAAAACATTATTTTAAAGCTTTAACTATCAATTTAAGTGAGATTATACCAAAAATATGTTTTTTAGGATTAAACGGGGTTAATATACAGAAAAAACAGAAATTTTGAAAATTGCAGTTAGCTTCCCCACCAATTTTGTTTATTTTTTTATTAAAAATTCCATAACTTGGATTCTTAACGAAATATTTTAGAATTTATTTTTGTTTACAAATAATATGATTATGGCTTATAATTTGGCAAACAAAATTTTATGTTTAAATTCAAAATTTTAAATTTTTTTGAAAAAAATATGAAAATTCTGAAATTTTATTTAGATCTGAAAAACATTATTTTAAAGCTTTAACTATCGTTTTAAGTGAGATTATCGTAAAAATGTGTTTGTTAGCTTAAAAAAGAGGTTATTCTAAAGAAAATATAGAAATTAGTGAAAATTGCCTTAGCTTCCCCACCAATTTCATTTATTTTTTATTAAAAAAATCAATAACTTGGATTCTTAACAAAATATTTTAAATTTTATTTTTGTTTACAAATAATACGATTATGGCTTATAATTTGGCAAACAAAATTTTATGTTTCAAAATTATTTTTTTTTTCAAAATTAATTTTTTTTTTTTTTAAATATGAAAATTCTGAAATTTTATTTAGATCTGAAAAACATTATTTTAAAGGTTTAACTATCGTTTTAAGTGAGTTTATCGCAAAAATTTGTTTGTTATCATTAAAACGGTGTTAATCTAAAGAAAATAAAGAAATTAGTGAAAATTGGCGTTAACTTCCCCGCCAATTTTGTTTATTTTTTATTAAAAAAAATTCATAAATTGGATTCTTAATAAAATATTTGAAATTTTATTTTTGTTTACAAATAATATGATTATGGCTTATAATATGGCAAACAAAATTTTATGTTTAAAAACTATTTATTTTTTTAAATTGATTTTTTTTTTTTTTAAATATGAGAAACCTGATATTTTATTCAGATCTGAAAAACATTATTTTAAAGGTTAACTATCGTTTTAAGTGAGATTAACGCAAAAATTTTGTTTCTAGAATTTGTATAGCTATTAAAACTTTTTGTAGAATAAATTAAGACTTCTCTTTTGGAAACTTGTTGTTCTTAAAAATCAAATTGCTATTGAATATCATATGAAGAAAGCTAATTGCTGTCAAAAATTTTTGTAGAAAATTGATAGGTATTGAAAATCATGTAAAATAATTTTTTGCTATTAAATATTTTTTGGTGAAAACTTATGCTATTGAACATTTTTATAGAATAAATTATGCTATTAAACATTTTCTATAAAAATGGTTTTACTAATAATTATTTTTGTTGAATGTGTAGTGCTATTGAAAATTTTTTGTAAACTAAATATTGCTATTAAACTTGTTCTATACAAATTGTATTACTATTGAAATTGTTGAATTTTCTGAAGAAAATATATTAAACAAAATCTTTAACTGTAAACTAATTAAAATTTAAAAAACAATAAACAATTCCTAGAAAGTTTGCCATTGAGAAAAAAGTACTATTAATTAATACTTAATTATTACCGGTTTTTAAATAAACATAATAATACAATTTCTCAAGAAATTTATACATATTTTAAAACAAATATCAACCACTTAAAAGGTCCCCTGAAAATCTTCTCAAACAAGGTGATTTTTATAAATTTTCTAGAATGTTTACCCTTTTAGTTTGATTTCAACATATCTCTATCTAAACTCTTCCTGTTTTATAATTTATGGGCTTTTAATACCTTTAAATATTTGATAGTTAATCAAAACTTAAAGAAAGTCTTATTTCAAGAAATATATACATATATAAACAAGATTTATTAATTTTTAATTAATAAATTTTTTAAAATAACAACCAAAACAAAAAGCACTAATAATTTTTGTGTAACACATTTTGTTGTTATTGCTTGTTGCTATTAGTAGTTGATAAAAAACTAAATTATTTTTTTTACAAAATGAATTATTACTTCAGCTACGAATTCAATCTATTACCAGTACTCGACTTGACTCAAAATCGAAAGAAAAAAAACAGACGACAACAACTATGTAGTAGAAATGTAGAATGTTTAGAATGTATATAATTTTATATATTGTATTGTACTTAGAAGTGATGATAAGTAAGTGTTCCATTGAAACCATTTCCAGTTAAAACACAAAACAAGAGAACATTATTTCCTTATCAACAAAAGGAAATGTCAAAGATTGTTGTTAAAATTCTGCTTGTTTTTTTTTTTTTTTTTTTTGTATATTTTTTGTGTTTTCTCTAAACAACCGCATTTAACAGTTTTTTTTCTTTTTGTTTGTATGAAAGTGGGGGTGTTTTTGTCTGTTGTGAAAAATGTAATTTAACAAATTAATATTAGAAATATTAAAAATCATTTAATTGTTATAGAAATTAACCAACCCTGATATTGTTTACTAAAAACATTTTTATCTAACTTAATTTTTTTTTCTTCTGTTATGATAAAATTTTCAAGATAGTAAGTACTATTTCCTTGTATGTAGACTTGTTGCAAATCAATAACAATTAAAAACTATGTATTACAAAACATGTGATGAATGTCAAAAACAGACAAAAGACAGGACAGCCGAAATAATAATACTTTGCAAAAAGAAAACTGTTTAGGAAAGAAAATAAATATTTGTTTATTTGAATTATAATAGCAAATTTAAGTATGTGTCCAGTAATAATATAAAACCATTAAATTTAAAGTAGAAAATATATACAATTATACAAAACGTTTGTAAAATTTTCATAATTGTTTGTTATAGATTATTTGCTCAGCATTTCAAGCATTTTAACTTAAACAAAAATAGAGCATTTTTTATTTAAATTCTATTAAAGTCCGATCTAATCACGAGTGTCATTAACCTGTAATAAAGACACAGCATAATTGATTAACAATATAGACAAATGTCTCATTATTATGCCTAATTAATACAAAAAAAAATGTATAAAAATTTCAAAATATTTAAAAATCCTTGAAGAAAAGACAACTAAAATCGAAATAAGTTTTTTTTTCCCCAATTGCACTCCAAATAACTTTGTAGGTTAGATTTTACAACACAACGCTTATCAGGGAGTATCCGTGGCAAACATTGCAAACATTTCGTCAATTCTCATGAAAATTCAGAAAATAGTGAAAATTGCCATTTACTTCCCCTCCAATTTCGTTTTCTTTTAAATTAAAAAAATTCATATCTTGGGTTCCAAACTAAATATTTCAAATTTTTTGTTAGATTATGATTATGTAATTATGGCTTATCATTTAGAAAATAAAAATTTAAAGTTTCGAAAAAAATTAAAAAATTTTGAAAATTGCTATTAACTTCCCCACCAATTTTGTTTATTTTTTAATTAAAAAAATTTGTATCTTTGGTTCTAAATTAAATATTTCAAATTTTCTTTTTGATTGAGAATAATGTGATTAAGGCTTTTAATTTGGGAATTAAAATTTTATGTTTGAAAAAAATTATTTTTTTTTATAATTTTTTTTCAATATTAAATTTTTTTTGTAAAAAATTTTGAAAATTCGGTTTTTGGTTTTTATACAACACAATTATCAGAGAGTATTATTTGCACCTTGCAAACATTGTTACAATTAAAACTTCGTCATTTTAATGAAAATAGTAAAAATTGCCTTTAACTTCCCCACCAATTTCGTTTTCTTTTAAATTAAAAAAAAATTATATCCTCAGTTCTAAAACAAATATTTTAATTTTTTTGTTAGTTTATGATTATGTAATTATGGCTTATAATTTAGAAAATAAAAATTTGGAAGTTTGGAAAAAAATTAAAAATTTTTGAAAATTGCTATTAACTTCCCCACCAATTTTGTTTATTTTTTAATTTAAAAAATTTGTATCTTTGTTCTAAATTAAATATTTTAAATTTTCTTTTTGATTATGAATAATGTGATTAAGGCTTTTAATTTGGGAATTAAAACTTTGTTTGAAAATAATTTTTTTTTCAATATTAAAACATTTTTTAAAAAATTATGAAAATTCGGAATAATAATTTGGCAAATAAACTTGAAATTTGAAAGAAGAGTCAGTGCTTAAAGAAAGAATAATCCAAAACCGGCCCATAAATGGCCGATATATGTATGTATAAGCGAAACTTGGGTTTTGAAGCATACCCGGTTCTCGGCTTAAATACAATTTTCTATAATGCATTAATATATTACTTTTAATAAAGTCTATAATAACAAAAATTTTAAATATTTATTTGTGACTCCTCCTTTCAAGTGGGCGTGGCTTTAAATTTGTAAATGTCTATATCTAGGACACTAAGTTCTGTATATAGATAAAATATGTATAAAATGAAAGGTGTTTAAATTGTTACTTTCTTGCCTTAATTTTTTTATACAAAGATGTTTAATAAAACTTACCGGATCTAACTCCGAGTCCCATATTTATATATAAGTAAACATCTACAATATATAGAGGCAGTGTATGGCAAAGAAAATACACAAGTTTTGATTTGAAGCATAATACGGCTCTATATTTGATCAAATTAGGAAGATATTAATTGTTATTTCACAAAAATGGGGTCTTTCTGAATGTCACTTAAAATCGGTTCGAAAAAAGTTTTCTCTAATAATATTTTTCTGCTAATGTGATTTATGAAGACGTTTTATTTGTTCTTTAATTTGTTACAATACTTTCTTGCCTTAAATTTATTATAAAAATATTTGAAATAAAACTTACCGGATCTAAATCCGAGTCCCATATATCCTTTAGATCGGCTTCGTAAAACGTTTCCATGGTGAAAGGAATTTTGAAAATTTTGTTTAATCAAAAAACAAAAGAAGAATTTATAAGATTTTTATTGTGATTCTTCCAAATAAATTAATGTTTTCTTTAATTAAATTTCAATATTTTTTCACTTCTTTAAATTAATTTTCTGTTGTTTTAATAAATGTAAGAATTTTAGTATTTTCAAAACATTTTTTTTTTTTGTATTTTAAATAGAAATTGTTGCTGTTGCTTTTAAACAATTATAATTATGAAGCTGTTTTTGTTGTTGCTGTCGTTTGTTTATTAAACATATGTATGAAGACAAATTTTTAAATTTGTTTGGATTTTGAGTTTGTGTTGAGTTTTTCTAACCCAGTTTTTAGTTTAGTTATTATTTTTTTTGCTTGTTATAGTTGATAATCTTAATTACTTTTTTAATAAAAATTACACAAGTTGATGTCACTTTGTTTAAGTAGACAAAAATGAAATTGTTACAGATTTCTTTTTATCTATTTTTTTTTTTTTTTTTTTGGTTTTTGAATAGAATTTTGTTACAATTGCTATAAATGTGTGGCTGCTGTTTCGAGGGGTCACAGAATGAAGCTTATGGTTTGGAATGTTGTTGTTGCTGTTGCTGCTTATTTAAAATTCAAGAGACAGAATGAGAGAGAGAGAAGTTATACAGGCTTAAAGCAACCTGTTGCTTCTTCGTTTGTTGTTGGTTATTTCAAACTGTTGCTGTTTGGTTGGTTGGTCTAACTCAACTAGTTTTAAGAGTTCTTCTTCTAGTAGTTGTTCTTTTGCTAGTTAGTCGTCACTGCCTCATTCACTACTCCCTTATGTGTAGTAGTAGGTTGGTGTCTTTTAACTTTTGGTTACTTGTTGCTATTGCTGGAAGTAGTGTTGCTGTTGCTGCTGCTGCTTGTGCAGTTAACACAAATACTTGACATGGTCTGCTTAAGGTTTCTTAACGTTCTTTTCTGCTTTTTCTTTTGGTTTATTTTTTTGTTTGTTTGTTATTGTTGTTTTTGCATATTTTGTTTATTAATTCTTCTTTTAAGAATGAGTGTGTACAAAAAAACTCAAAAAATTAAAGAAAAAAATAAATCTTTCTCTCAGCATTTATTGTTGTTGTTGTCGTTGGTTTTGTGGTCGATGATGATGATTGGATTTGAATGGTCAAAAATCACACACACAAAAAAAAAATAAAATAATTCACTTGTTGCTAAATAACTGTTCTTTCTTTTTTTAGTTAAATTCTGGAATTCTACTTTTTTCTTAAATTTTTCTTTTACTTTTTCACTTGCTCTTCGTTTTGGTTTGTAATAAAGATAATTTTTAAAATAAATTTTAATTTATTTAGATTTTAAACAAATTCTTTTTAATATTTTAAAATTTTTAGTTTTTTTTTCCTTTTGTATTTTATAATAACTTTAAACACTTTGACATGCAAGTTTCATTTATCATTTATTTATTTATTTGCTTTTGTAACAATTTATTATTTATTTTGAAATAATTATAGGTACCCACATTTAATTATTATATTTTTGTTTTAAAAAGATAACACTTTATATAAAGGGGATTTTTTTTCCGCTAATTTCATTACAAAAAATTTGAAAATTTAAATGTTAAAATAACAATTTTTTTGTAGTATTATTATTAGTATTATTACAATTATAACACTTAATTTTCTTTTTATTTTTTTTTTGTTAATTAAATTTTTTATTTGTTGAAATAAAATTAAACAGTATAAATAATTTGTGTGTATTTAGTAGAATGTCCGAAGTACGACTGCCACCAGAAACACCACTAAACTAAATGTCGGTGAAATTCTTTTGAATGCATACCCAAACGTTATGTAGTTGTAGTAATTCATTTCGTATTTTTACTCTCTAAATTGTTGTTGTCTGTATTTCCCTTCCTTACCCATACTTAAAAAAAACTTACTCACACAGATACTTTTACGCACACACACACACCCACTAAAATTATGTAGTTACTTTGAGTTTACTTTTCTTTGTATCTCTGGCTCTTGTCTAAGAGTCATAAATAAATGCTGGCCATTTGTTTTGTTGCTCTTTACTCTCACGGTCTCTTTTTTGCCATATGAATTTTTTCTCACTCTTAATTGAAATTCACAACATAGAAAAAAGTATTTGTTGGATTGTTTGTATATTAAAGGGAAAAATAAGAGCATACCAAACTATTTTTCAAATATTTTTCGAAAAAACTTAAAGAAAGATATTTCTTAATTTTACTTGATTTTATTTAGAAAACTTCTTTAGATTAAATGCCCTCAGCCGCAATGATTCTAACTGGAATTTAAAGTAGATTACCCCGCATGATTTCTCAATACCAGTCCAAATACTTATTTTACGGCCTCTTGTGAAGTTGTCATAGTTTGAATCATTTTCTCTTAACTGATCACTCTATCCCCTGATGATGTCATAGTGGTCCTAAAAGGGGAAATCGGGTCGGTGGAGGTTTCTTTTTAGAGAATTATCTAATAAGATCCTACTTCAAGCTACCTAACTTCTGCATTGCCCTTCAGGCGAAAATTACTACCATAAAACGTGCATCCTACTGGAATATCTGGATAAATATGTAAATCTACTGATAGCAAGGCTGCCGTTAATGAAATAGCGAGTGTCTTCACGACATCTAGATTAACCGAGGTATGACGGGTATCTATAAATGAGATAGGGAGACATTCTAGGATAAAGCTTACTTATATGGGTCCATGGACACGATGGAAATCAGGGTAACTGTATAGCAGACGAATTGACCCAAAGGGGAGCGATGATGGCTGAGGAAATCCCATTTCTGATATTTCCCTTGCAAAATTAAAGAAACTATATGAAACTGCACAGAACAGGTGGACAAATGAATCCAACGGTGTTACCATGAGTTCAACCTGGCCCGTATACGATGTCGGCAGGACTAACTTACTTATAGAATTCCATCGTGAGCAAATAAGGCTAATTGTGTTTGGATGAGTTATCAAGGATGAATCTGAGTTAGCATGGATGAATCTGAGACGCATACATTCCTTCATTAGAGAATATGATTGGTTCATCTTAGAAAAGACTGATGTGCTATAAATATCCTGCTGTTTACTTCTTAGATATCACAATGGGATCAGTTATGAATGGACCAAAGTAAGCTGTTCGATCAGTGGCTCTCCATGGAACCTAACAAAACTGATCAAGTCAACAAGTAAAACTATATTTATCATCAAAAATTATCAATATCCTTATCAGAGTTGATTAATTTATAGGGATTTACATATTTCAAATGAAGGAAAAACCAATTAAAATAGTATTGTATGTCGGAATCTTTATTATGACCCGAAAGAACAATCGCAGGTCCACTTTTCTATCACTCTTTCTACGAGAGCAGGCCAATAAGTCCGTGAAACCTGTGAATGAAACACAGGTTTTTGGATAAAAAAATCATTTTAATTTTCAATATAGTCTCCTTTGAGCTGTATAGATTTTGTTCAAGGATCCCAATTGTTTATTCTTTCCAAAAAATATGATTCCAAAAAAAGATATTTTATTGTTGGTATCAAATCTCTTTCCGTCGAATCATTGTTTCCTAGGAAACAAGAAATAGTCACTCGGTGCTAAATCCGGAGAATAGGGATTTTTGCCTTGGAAACTGGACATGTGTGCACCCGATTGTGAGCAAATGCGTCAGTCATCTTGCGGAAAGCTCTCTCTCTAGCACTTTTAATATTCGATCGGTCAACACCATTTGTTTCGAGCAGACATCGGCAGAGCGTAAAATTGCCTTTGCACACTAACACCACTGTATAGTTTTTGTATGTTTTTGGTGTTGTATCTAGCGAACGTGTGAAAGAAAATAAAACCAGAGAGCTCTTAAGGTGGCTCTTTGCGTATGTCTGGTTTCGAGTGTAAAGACCACAACTGAGTGTTCAGAACGTTCGGCATCTTCCGTGCTTGTACGACCACAACGAAATTCGCTAAACCACTTTTTTGCCATTGAAATTGATGGTGGAGAGTTCCCTTAGTATTTATCAAGCTTAACCATGGTTCGTGTTATGGATTTTTCAGCAAAAAATAATGCTTCATGAGCACACGAAATTAACTTTTTTCACGTGGTAGTCTGCTATGGTCAATGGCTATCAAACACAAACTAAATGACGCAGCTTGTTCAAATGTTAACAGGAGTCAACTGACAGATGCCAGGAGCAGTGTTGCTCTTTCAGTTAAGAGGCTGTAAATTCAAAATGTCACGGACTTATTGACCCGCCCTCATAGAATTGCTACCGGAATCTTCAGTAATTTTAAGCTGGCTTATCGACGAAGACGTTTGACTCCACATAACCCATAGATGTAATATCACACGATCTAGACGGTCAGTTCGTAGGTCCGGAATGTGAAATTAGCTGCTCACCAAAATGCACGATGATAAAAACCATAGATTGCTCGAAGTGCACGAGTAACATTTCTCTTAGAACGCTCTTTATCATAATACAGCTGAATAATTTAGAGACATTGCTGTGGTGTGACTCTTTCCATGATGAATTGTAACGCGTAAACTATGAAAAAATATCTAAATAAACCACCCTTTATTGCAACAAACACTCGATGCAGTTCTGGCCTCTTTGATAAAGAGTATCATCCAAGCATCTTTCTTCGCAAATTTAAAAGAACTTGAATACCGTCAATGTATAAATTCCGTGCATATTTACTTATAAAAGGTTTTCCAACAAGAGGTGTTATTTTCAATTTCGGTAGCTGTTACTTTTGAAGCTTTTATTATTTGACAAGTAGAAACAACGCCATTACTAAAAGTGGAATGATACACGCTTCAACAACGCATTGAAATTATTAAAATTCACTACAAAAATGGTGAAAATCTTGCAATCACAGTTCGCAAAACTAAAGCATTTTTGGGTCGTCGGGAAGCACCTTGTCGGACCGCAATACAGAAATTGGTGGAAAAATTCGAGCTGTTGGGACAAGTTAGTGATGTGAAGAATGCAACCCGTGCACGTCGCTCAAGAACAACTGAGAATATTGCTGCTGTAACCCAAAGTGTTGAAGAAACCCAGGTTTGTCCATTTCTCGTCCTTCTTTGGAATTGGACATTCCACAAACGTCATTACACCGCATTTTGGTCGGAGTTGGATGATATTGATATGTACAACGTTTACTTTCAACAACCAACGAAGCCATTGCTCTTTTACGGGAAAAGTTTCCGGATCGTGTTATCTCTCGAAGAGGTGATCACAATTGGCCACCGAGATCTTGTGATTTAACACCTTGTGACTTCATCCTTTGGGGCCACGTGAAAGATAAAGTCTACGCCCACAGCCCAGCGTCGATTCAAGACCTTAAAGATAGAATTCGTGAGGCTATCGAGGACATAGGGCAGCCACATTGCGATTGGGTTATGGAAAATTTCATGAAAAGGATATGGTCCTGTAAGCATGGTGGTGGTGGCCATTTGGCTGATGTTGTTTTTCATTATAAACGGCATACCTTCCTCTTTATTATGAAATAAACATCCAATCATTTATCTCAAAAAATGCAATTTTTTTTTGAATATCAAAATAACACCTCTTGTTGGGAAGCTCTTTAGTAACAACTCGTTTGTCTTTGGCTAATGCAACTAGCATCAGAATTAGTTTCTAGGGTCATTTGCAGAGCCGAGTTTTTTGTCTATTTATGTGGCTCAATCAATTTATGTACTCAATCAGCGTTTCAGTCTTCCGCTTTGTCAGATCAAAACACAAAAAAGGTGAAGTACAGTATCATCAGACCATGATAAATATTTCGAAAATGATTAGATTTGAAGCTTTAGACCAAACCAAAACAACTAACTAATCTAGCAGTTTCAAGGATATCATTTATCCCAATTAGACAATATAACTCGAGATCCACAAATCTCAAGTAGTTTCTTCTCAAAGATCAAATGGTGTTTTCATTTTTAAAATTAATTTTTACAGGTAGGAATTAAGTTCGGCTTCCTTTGATACCAAGACTTAATTTGAATAAAGTTAAAAACTCCTTAACTCTTTCAAAATAATAGCATTTTTACTTTAATCAATGTTAGTTTAATATAAAAATTAGAAAAAATAAATAAAAACTTGAAAAAACCACCACATTCCAAGGTTTTTTTTTGTGAAGTGAAGTGGTTAGTTTACTAACCACCGTTTTTGGTATAAATTTTTTTGAAATTGAATATTTTTTACTAATTTTTCTGAACAAACAACCGAAATATCAAAGTTACACTGAATTCGATGAATAATAAATACTCTGTGCTTTTTTTATTGAATGCGTGAAAGTCTCTTCAAAAAACTGATTTTTACAATATTTTCAAATTAATATATTTATCTAACCAGAGCATCCTGACGGCAATGTTTTGCAAAAAATCATAAACGATGACTTCCAAAAATATAATTGTTTAGGAAAATGGCAATTAACAATGTTTTAAAGACTATAGAAAATGTGGTTAGTAAAGTAACCACCCAACCGCAAAGAATTAAGATAAACAATTTTTTTAACATTTGTTTGACTGTCTGTCTAAAACACGCTTACATTCAAAATACTGAAATTAATAAGGTTCCTCACTTAATTGAAAATCAACAATATCCTTTTAATAAAAGAACAATTATACACCAAAATGTGAGGCGACCCTGTTTTATTTTTTTTAATTTGCACCTCCAACCTTAACCTACTCTACCTATTATTCCACCCATAACTGTGGCTGTATTTGTATGATTTTGTGCATGGATACTTAATTTTTCTTGGGTTCTCTTTACTAGTTATAAGTAGTCATAAGTTATACGGGTTCCCATTAAACACCAGGAAATTTCTTTCTTTCTACGAATAGTTCGACTAAAGTGTAGCATGAGAGTGAGTACAAATCGTGCAACGGGCGTACATTTACCACATGAAGTAGAGAATATTAATGAGGAGCATTTATATATTAAAAAACAACAAAAAAAATATGACAATAAGGAGGATGTCGTTGTCGCTGATAATGATGATGATTTTGAAGTTTCTTTTATATTAATATTCCTCCCTTAATAATATAAACTTATCTACTGTTTTAACCGGTCCTAAAAACCCATAAAATATGCCGGTTGTTGTCACATTTCGGATATTTTTACTCACTCTCTTTTGGTTTGTTTCAAAGTATGTGTGTATAAGTATTTATCAGTTGTGTATTTCTCTTTTAGTCATTAAATTTCTTTTCTCTTGAGGCCTTTTTTTTTTTTTTTTTTTGTCTTCTTAATGTTGTTGTTTTATCCAGTGTTGTCTATGAATTTGTTGGTTCCCGTTCGCTCGTTCGTTCGTAAGCCTGTTGCTTTTAGTCTGTGTCTATGAATGTTTTGTCTTATTTATTAATTCATTATAAACAATTTTTTGGTAGCAGTCAATTTGGTTGTCGTTGACGTCCGTCCTCCTTCGTCTCTATGCAGTTAAAATGCGTAAAAACAAGTTTCTCTCGTTTATACCGCAAAATTATGTGTTTTTTCAGTTTTTTTTTCTTCGTTTTTTTTTTGGTTTAACCTGTTTCACACATAAAAAAAAAACAATGAAACATTTGATTCCGTAAAATGTTAGAGGATTAAATTGGTTAGAGTCATTAAAATTAAAAGAAAAAAAAAACTAAAATAGAAAGATTTTTAGAAAACAAAATGCTGTTACTATTTGAAATACATAGAAGAGAGTAGAGGGAATTTCTATAGGTTCATAGATACATGTGCAGCACCAGCACATGTATCCAACTATTTTGTTTTATGTTTAGAATTCCTGTCTTGAGTATGTTTTACTGGGAGGGGTTTTTGCAGTTTCATTGAGAACTTTCGTGTGGTTTTAAGAAATTTTTCGAATTCTAGTGATTTTGTGTTAAAGTTTAGCCGAAGCTTTTGTTTTTCAAGTTTAAGTTAAAATTTCAATTATTAGTTATTTGATGTTCATTCGTGTTGTTAACCGTTATTGTGTTTTAACTGTGTTTTCTGAATATTTAACGGTTTTAAGTGTATGTGTGTTATATTGTTAAAGGTTAATCATTGGGGTTTCAAATCAATTGTATTGAAAAGTATTAATAATTTCTTCTAATACTTACGTATCTTTAATGATTAGTGTGTTGTTACTACAAAAATTAATTTTACTTAATAAATGGCTTCTCTTCAACTTTTCTACCTTTCTTTTATTGGTTGTAAGACTTGAAAATGCGGGACTTTTTTAAAATTTTTAGCTTTTATTTTGAAACATTTGTACAATATAAATTAATTCAAAGTATTGGCCATTGTTAGCTATGACCTTTTCCAATCTTTCTGGCAATGTATGGATTCCGAGCCAAAAGAACTGCTCATCTTTTGAGGCCAAGAACTAATCAAGCCTATATCGGATACTCTGTTCCAAAGTGAAGAGGCCCCAGAGAGAGAGCTTTCTGCATCGATTGAAGTTTTGGACTACAAGGCGGGTGAAACAAAACTTCCCAACCATTTCATTCTAAATAGTTTTTAACAGGTATTGCATGATGTGGCCGCATGCTGTCATGATGGAATATTATGGTTTCATGTCTCACCCCATATTTTGGACGTTTTTCCAAAGCTCGCTTCAAAGGAATCAGGTTCCCTGTGAGGGTCTGGTCAGATTTCAGCAGCTCGTTATAGATAGGACCTTTTTGCTCCCACCAAATACAGAGATTTACCTTTGCGCCATGGATATTTGGCTTTGGTGTTGATTTGGTTGGTTGGCAGGGCTTCATAAACGATCTCTTATGCTTCGGGTTATCGCAAGTAATGATTCGGTGCAAAAATTGTTTTCTTTTATAGCGTTCAAGTATAATTTCGGACTTGGAAAATCGTCTTTCAAGATCTCTCGGCTTCAATTCGCATGGTACCCAATTTCCCTGCTTTTAGATGAATCCTGCTGCTTGCAAACGTTTTGAAATTGTTGATTGAGTAGATCAGAATGGTTTTGCAAACTCTTATTGAGTTTGACAACAATCTTCATGGAGTTATGCCTCCAATTCTTGGTCTAAAATCTTTATTTGGCTAGCCTGGGCGACCTTCTTTAAGGTCAATAAAGTTTTGCAAATATTAGAAGAAACCAATTTCTTGACCTCTTTTTCCAGTGCGCTCCAAAATAACTCCAAATTATATGTTTTTAATAGATTAACCATTTCCAAGATTGACTACCGATGCGATTCTTATTAAAGGTAATGGAATCTTTAATTTGCGTTATTTCATTACAGGCATTTTCACGGTAGCGGTATTTGTAATTGTTTCCTAAACGTTTTATAAGGAAAACGGTGACGAATCAAAGTTCTACGCATGATAATCATTCAATTCAATGTTTTGTGTGCTCAAAAATACATTGATTTGAACGCAACTGTGAGAACTTGCATGGTCATGGTAAAGAATTATTCCTGTTAGTCGATTGATTTGCCTTTTATTTCCCTAGATTTCTAGCAAACCATTATTCGTCTAACATTCCGAATTTAAGGTTTTCTCTGCCTTTAATAACAGTGGAAATAAATGACTGTTATTTTAGAAAGTGTTGAGACACCTTTTGCTTCGAACTGCTTTATAAAAGAACCATTTTTGTTGGATATAAATTGTCGTGAAAGTCCCATACAGTTGAAAGGTTCAGTTCCACTAAGTTACATAGATCTATGCTTCGTTATCTGTTGCCATCTTACAGAGGATGAATTTGTGAAAGCGTAAAAATCATCTTGATGGTCAAATAAGCTTGCAATCCTGCAGGAGTATTCACTTGACGATCTTGCAGTATCAGTTTCAGCAAATCTTCGATACCTTCAGGGAAAACAGCGATTTTAACGACCTCTAAGAACCTCTTTTAAAAGCGAATGAAGACTGATGTTAAAATTCAGGTTTATATATATAATTAATCGATTTCCATGATCTAATATATGTCTTTTAAAGCACTGCGATCTAATTTGTTCCATGATACGTGGCCAAATGGTCCTGAAATCCTTTATAAATGTCCTGATAAGTTGTATTACGATACTGAAATATTAATTTACTTATTCTTCATTTGTGTTAGAGTTTGCTGGGTTAATTGAGTGCCCTATTATGTTTAAATATCGTGATGAGATACTTCAGGAACTTGAAATATCAGTTTCTGGAAATCATCGCTACTTTCAGGGAACACAAACGATTTTAAACGATATCTAGGAAATTCGTTCAAGAGCGAATTTTATTCATCAACTGACACGTTTTAATACATGTCTTTTGAAGAACAATTATTTAATTTCTCGAACTAATTAAAACGAGTCTTCTTTTGAAAGATTATTAAACCTTTCCGTACTAAAAGCAAAGAAATCTCGTTGACGCTCAAATGTAATATTGAATGAAAAAGACCAGCTGAATTTTGCCACCTCAATCTTGCAATATCTGTCTTCGCATTTTCAACACGTGTTTGAGGAGATGTCTTTTGAAGAACAATGATTTCATTTCTTGATGTAACTGATACGACTCTTCTTTTGGAAGATTATTAAACCTTCCCGTACTAAAAGCGCAGAAATCTCTTTGACTCCCAAATTTAAAATTAAACGCAGAATACCAGCTCAGTTTTGCGTTTAGTTACCTGATAGTCTGGCAATAACTGTCTCTCCATTTTCAACAAGTGTTTGAGGAGAATGTAAAGGGTTTTGATGATTTTGGGATACCGAACACCCAGACTGTTTTTTTTTCTTGGCATTTGTTGGAACTAGGAAAATAGGTTATGGGAGGGAGGATAGAGGGAGTAGTGTTTGTGGACCTTTGATTTGAATTTCCCTATATTGAAAGTGGCAGGAAATACTTCAGGAGGAAGCTTATTCCACATACGGACAGTACGGCTAAAGAACGAATTTTCCCTGTAATGTGTTGTGCGATCCACTGTCCAGTCGACAACGAATTGGTGAGCCCTTGCCGAAGAACGTGTGATGCGTAAAAAACTACGGGTTTCGGGAACAAGTTACCTAATTTCAGCAGAACACATACCATTATAGTAATGGTAGAACAGTGAAACACAACCCTCATTGCGACGATGTTCCAGTGAGTCAATAGAGCTGGATACCCTAATGCCACCGATAAGCACCTTCGTCCTCTCCTGTACGCGATCGAGTAACTCCAAAATAGACTTCGAAGCACCGGCCCACACATGAGAGTTGTATTCCATTTTCGGTCGGATATAAGTGGTGTTAATAGTAAGGAGATCAGATGGAGTGAAATATGTCTTACACTGTTTTGAATGCTTCTTTCGACACTCGAAAAATGTGTTTTGTCCAGCGGACATCGCACTGAATACTCATGCCTAGAACATCAAGAGCTTCTGATTCCATAATATTCATACCATCCATAAAAACAGATGGAGCAACATGATCTGTTGTGCGTTTGTGTGTTAACATACAATATTGAGTCTTGCGTGTATTGAAATTGACTCTATTCGCACAATACCATTCAGAGATTGTCACAAGATCTTGGTTAAGCGTATCATTCATGTTTTGCCTCATTGCCCCGAATCTCCAACAGGCTTGGTCTATCTGCAAAAGAGTAGATAGGGTTGGAAGTTTAACATATAAGAAATAGAGTAGGAGAAATGACGGAGCCTTGATGAGATCAATACGCTTTAGTAAAATTCCCACATAATTCACCATGAATTTCGTTTGGCAGACATAGTGTCATGCATTTCGTGGATGTTTGCTGAGATGGTTGATGGAGATGGAGGATTAGACATAGCCTACTCTGATCGTGTGTTAAACTTTTCTCCACTGGCATTTAGGGAGAGAATTTTTGCTGGACTTTTAGCGGAATTCACTCAGGATTTCACGAATTTAAAGGATCATCTCCAAATCAATTCAGGCGGATTGTGACGCATTCCATGAGTATTTGAGAAGATGTTTGGATTTGAAGATTTGTATGATTCTTGAAAAATGACTGAATGGTGCCTGATCAAAAAGATAATGCTGGAAATTAACAAGCTGACTGTGTGGGAATTTTCATAAGATCGAAAACCTTCTGTGGCATCACGTTTGATTATGCTAGGAAGACGATATGTTCTTGAGTTTTATCGGAATTCACCACACAAACTCCAGGAATTGCATTCAGTTAAAGTTTCAGGCATTCAGTGAGTGTTTGAGGAGACGTTTAAAGTGTTTAAGAATCTTTTCGATGTCAAATATGTAGATGAACTCAAGGAGTGTTCAGTAATCAATAGCCAATGGTGGGATAAAGCTGCGATTTGTCAGGCGAAGAAGTTATTTGGCTTTCTCGGATTAGGTTGGTTTACATGGGACATTACCTCAAGTCCGTTATGACAGCCATACCCCTGTTCACGTATGATTTATGTGGATCTTGCGGTCCTAGATAGAATCAGCCGGTACTTCTTCACTTCAAATTTTACTAGATCCGTCACTGACAGTCCAGAGTTGCAAGGCTTGATTGATTTATCAGCAACTTTTCCACAGAATTCCAAATTCCTGATAGCAACCGAATTTGTTGCCAATCGAATGATTCTACCTTAGTGACCGAATTTTACTGTTGTGGCTACAAAATTTTAAAAGGGGTAACAAAAGTTTCGTTGCCTTAACCGAAATTCTTCATTGTCAACTGAATTTCTATTGATATAACCGAAAAATTCTATGTGTGCAACCGAATCATTCGATTGGCAACAAATTCGGTTGCTATCACGAATCTGTTTTCTCACACAAAGACTAAGTTACCAGGCTACAGAATACCACTGTTATGGGACTGTGAACTTAGTGGGATTGGATAGTGCCAGTCGATAATAAATTTCCTTCTATGGTTAAGTTCCAGAAACATAACGATCTTAGGGTGTATGCAGGTTTAATTGTGGTTTAAGATATCCCAAATATGATTTGGGGAATGTTTAGACCTAATAATCGGGGTTGTCATAGAATCAATTCATTGTCGGAATCGGTTTTGAAAACGACAAAAAAGGTTCATTTGACTTATGAAATCCAATGTAATTTTTTGTTTAATCGATAAAGAATTTAATTCTAGATCGAATAGAAAACCGATACTTTCTATTTCACGAGAGCAATGTACGTTTTCTGTCGACAACGATTGGATTCTATAACAACCCCAAATGCCGTGTTTGGGAGATGCAAGTGATATAGAGCGTTGAGTCTTGGAACGGCCTTAATGAACAAGAAAATTGGTTACATACAAGACCAGCAGGACCTTGTTGGGGTTAAAAGGTCTTGTGTGTCGCAGAGCATGTAGCAATTCTAATAATAACAAGCTTCATATTTTCTAAGTGTTATTTACGTTTTTATCTCATCTTTAGATCATCTTTGTATCTTGTTCGGTTTTAGTGATACTTTTCTCAAAAAATATGAAACTGTCTAGCTGATTTATGTTTCTTTGGAAATTCCTAAATGAAAGTTTTCTTTTTTGTTTTCCTTAGTTTGAAGGGAAATAAATGATTTTCATGATACTAATTTTAAAACAAGTAAGAGAGCTATATTCGGTTGTGCCGAATCTTATATACCTTTCACCAAATTATATTTTAAAATAAAATTAAAAAAAAAAATTTTTTTTTTTTTAATTTATTTAAATTTTTTTTTTTCGAAATTGTTTTTTAAAAGTTTTGTCCAATTTTAAAAAAAAATTTAAAAAAAAAATTTTTTTTTTAAAACTTACTATGGCCTTGCAATGGACTTTGAAATATCCATCATTAGATATCCATATTGTCTATATTTATGACTTATTAATCGAGATATAGATAAAAAATAGGCCAAAAATAGAAGTTGTCTCGGATTTTTGCTCATATCTCCGTTATTTATAGACGGATTTTGCTGATTTTAAATAGGCAACTTCTCGAAAGCATGTCTGACAGAATTATTGAAGATTTGGATCCCGAAGATATCTGGGGTCTTCAGAAAATTGCTTTCAACAGACAGACAGACGGACATGGTTAAATCGACTCCGCTATCTATAAGGATCCAGAATATATATACTTTATAGGGTCGGAAAATTATATTGTGGAAATTACAAACGGAATGACAAACTTATATATACCCTTCTCACGAAGGTGAAGGGTATGATTAAAGGCATCATTTAAAGCTGCTGTGTTTATTTTTTTTTTTTGACATGTTTTCTTTTCGTTATAAAGAAAAACAAAACCTATTAACTTTAATATAGATCTTGTCAGCCTTAATAAATTGTCAAACATTGTGGTTTACTACATAAATAAAACTGAAATAAACTTGTTTGTTTTAACCCAATTTAGGTAAATGTTAAAAATTTAACTTTAAATCTTTCCAAAAACAAAACCTGATATACAAATGTTTGTGTACATAAGTATTTACAAAAACGTGTGGATTAAATTTTTTTTTTTTTTGATCACAAACAAGATATAAATCTTTTCCTTTTTATTTTCCCCAACATAAACCGCTATAATTTGAAGACACTGAAGATCTTCAGCATCCTCTTGGTTTAACCCTTGTTTAAGAAAAAAAAAACTTGAACTCTAACTTGTGTTTAAAGTTTAAAAAAAGATCACTGACTTGTTATTAATAAATTTTTAGGTTGTTTTCATTTATATTTTTGTTGATTAATTAAATTTTAATTAATATTCCCTAATGGCCATTTTACATTTTTCACGATCGATATTTAGTTTGTTTTTGTTAAGTGTTGTTGTTATTGTTTATGGATTTCTCTCTTCATTTTTAGCTGTTTTTGGTAGTTGTAGTGGTTGGTTGGTTGGTGTTGTTAGGTGGCGGTGTTGGTGTCAGCAGTGCTGCTGTAGTTGTTGTTGTTTGTTTTTCATACTAATTATTTATTATATTTTATTTTCTTTTTTTTATATATTTATATATATTGTATTTTATTTAATAAGGTATTAATATCACAATGTATCTGAAATTTTATTTGTGTATTTTGTTTAGTTTTATTTCATTTTTTTTTTTTGCTCGTATTCCATAAAGTGAATGTACTTTTTAATTTGAAAAGCAAAAGAAAAAAAAAATTTACAAAAAATTATAAACGTGAAGAGATCCGGTTTTAAAGCGGCGTAATAATAATGACTTGTGTAACATACTGCCTTTATATGGGTAGAAAGAAATAAAAGTTTATAAACTAAAAATGCTGTATCTCAAAATGAGATAAATATTGTAGCTGTTTGGTTTTTATTTTTTTTGATTTGCCTGGCTTGCTGGAGCTGAGTCTTTCATTTTGTACTAACTGGAGAAGAATAAAATCATAGCATTTTTAAATTGTAAGAGAAAGAGTTATTAACAGCTACTAGAGTTGCATGTAAGAAGTGTAAAAAGGTTTTTGGTTAAGAAATTTGTTAACAACTGAGCTTTAAGTGATGCTAAATTAGAGGATTTTTGTCATAAAATCTGATTTAATATAAAATATATCCAGCATTTGCCATTACTTTTTAATAAAGCTTGTAATGTGCACTACATACCCTGTGCATTACTTGGAACTGATTAAGTAATGGTAGCCCTATAGTATGATATGACTTACTTAATAGATATTTGTGTGAGTAAATTCATGATTCAATTTGCAGTAAAGCATACCTATAAAATGCTCTCAAAATCAATTAATATAATCCTCATTTAGTTTAGCATATTTTACCCTTAATCAGTTAAATTTTTTTGAAAGTGCTGCATTTATAGGCTATCCATAAGGAATTATAATGACTTAAACATGCGGGCTTTTTTCAAATTTTTAGCTTTCATTTTGAAACATTTGTACAATATAAATTGAGTCAAAGTATTGGCCATTGTTAGCTATGACCTTTTCCCATCTTTCTGGCAACGTATAGATTCGGAGCCAAACTCAACTGCTCAACTTTTGAGGCCAAGAACTAAGCAAATGGCATTAGAAACGGTATCTATCCTAGTGGAACCAGTTTTGTGTCGGTCTATTTCCTTTTAAGGTGACTAATCTTGAAATATACAATTTGGCGCAAAATTAATCCTCCTATCAGAAAATGCTATAAATTTTGCGATTGACCCCTAATGTCAGTTCTGTTTTCACATTTGTGTAGTAAACACATGCGAAATACACGTTAATAAACAATGTTACGCTACACTGCTCCAGAACGCGGAATATTGCTGACTATTTATTTGACCAATAATCGGTCGGTGACTTTGGCACAACGTGAATTTCGTCGCAGATTTCCTGACCGTCCAACGCCTACTGGTGAAACACTGCGACGTTTAGCCGCTCGCCTCGAAGAGACTGGCACAACACGAGATGCTGCCAGCAGTGGCAGACCCCGTAGTAACCGTTCTGCAGAGAATATTGCTGCTGTAGCCGAGGATGTCATGGAAGCGCCGTCGACATCGACCAGACGATGTGCCACGCAAATGGGTATCAGTCGACGGTCTTTACAGCGAATTTCGGTACAAGATTTGAAGATGTTTCCGTACAAAGTCCAGACGGTGCATCAGCTGTTAGCTGCTGCACCATCCTTAATCACCACCAAGAGGAAGATGATTTTTCATCAAAAATAATCATGAGTGATGAGGCCCATTTCCATCTTAGCGGGTACTTAAATAACCAAAATTTACGCTTCTGGGGCACCAAGCTTCAGACTGCCACGCTTAAGGGACTGTAATGTTCTTGTAAGGGACAGTGCAAAATATCTGAGTCTTATTCTGGACTCGAAATTATCATGGAAACTGAACACATATCCCAGGATTTCTACTATATCTGTAGCAAGGGGCATGTACTTAAAAAATCCACAGTAAATGTCAATATGAGTACAGGGTTAAGAGTGCTACGGTTGCTACTAAAGGGTTTTCCAACAAGAGATAAGTGATGAGATCTTTATTTCATAATAAAGAGGAAGGTATGCCGTTAATAATGAAAAACAACATCAGCCAAATGGCCACCACGACCACGCTTACAGGACCCCATATCCTTTACATGAAATTTCCATAATCAAATCCCAAAGTGGCTGCCCTATGTCCTCGATAGTCTCACGAATTCTATCTTTGAGGTCTTGAATCGACGCTGGGCTGTTGGCGTAGACCTTATCTTTCACGTGGCCCCAAAGGACGAAGTCGCAAGGTGTTAAATCACAAGATTTCGGTGGCCAATTGTGATCACCTCTTCGAGAGATAACACGGTCCGGAAACTTTTACCGTAAAAGAGCTATGGTTTCGTTGCTTGTCTTGTTGAAAGTAAAGGTTGTCCAGATCAATATCATCCAACTCCGACCAAAATACGTTGTAATGACGTTTGTGGAATGCCCAATTCCAAAGAACGACGAGAAGTGGACAAACCTGGGTTTTCTTTAACACTTTGGGCTACAGCAGCAGTATTCTCAGTTGTTCTTGAGCGACGTGCACGGGTTTTATTCTTCACATCACTAACTTGTCCCAACAGCTCGAATTTCTCCACCAATTTCTGTATTGCGGTCCGACAAGGTGTTTTACGACGACCCAAAAATGCTTGAGTTTAGCGAACTGTGACTGCAAGATTTTCACCATTTTTGTAGTGAATTTTTGTTGAAGCGTGTATCGTTCCATTTTTAGTAATGGCGTAGTTTCTACTTGTCAAATGTCAAAGGATAAAAGTTTCAAAAGTGACAGCTACAGAAATACCGGGTGGTTCAAAGTAACACCTCTTGTTGGAAAACCCTTTACATACCTGGGATATTAAGCGTAACCTTCATCCATGGAAAGTCGCAAAGATGTGGGATTTCTCAATGAGAATTGAGAGGCCCTGGTTATAAGTTCTTGACTTTTTGAATGAAACACACAGGTTTTTGGATAAAAATTCATTTTATTTCTCAACATAGTCTTGCTTAACGTTTCTCCAATTGTCTTCAATCCCTTTCAAACAATAAGATTTGTTGAGTTCATCAAAATGGATATTTATTTGCGAGATGATATCCTCATTGGATTCAAATCTCTTTTCGCCGAGCCATTGCTTCAGGTTTGGAAACAAGAAATAGTCACCGTAATACCGGGTGATTCAAAATAACACCTCTTGTTGGAAAACCCTTTATATCTGTAGCAAGATGGGTATTGTGCTTAAGTAATCCACATGTGGTGCGTTAAGACTATCTGCGTCTGGATATTGACTTCAGTATCTCTTGTTTGGTGGACCGCAACATAAAGGAAATATGTTGTACATCATCTGTACAGAATTCAGAGATCTGGTTGTATCAGGATCATGGAAGCACTACACACTAGTCGTTCTAGATACTCTGAACACTCCAATAGAATTGCAATATTGTTTAACTTAATAGCTATATTCACAAGCATCTGTATGCTGGAGATCTAGAATGTTTGGATACGCATGAATCATGTACATGCATTGCTCGCTCATAAATCAAACCCCTAGACTTCATAACACCTTTCTATGCACTCTGAAAGAATGTTAAAGGTTCATATTCTCTCCAACTTGAGCTCTAAACTGTTTAAGTGATTGTATAGCGCAATAATACGCCCAAAACAGACTTGTGTATCTCTAGTTTGGTGGACCTCAAAGGAAATATGTTGTGGATTAATTGTACAGAATTCAGAGATCTACTTGCATCGCACTATTCAGAGATAACTAACCAGTAGTTACAAAATATTGCTTCAATAAATCTTTACTGGATGCTGGAGATCTGAAACAAATGTTCACTTAAGGATCTTGTATATGCTTCTATCGCTTCTAAATCCATACGCCTCTTACGGACTTAGATAGCCTGTTAAAAGTTATTATTCCCTTCAGAAGGAAATGGAGGGGATCAAAGATGTTGGTAACATGATGCTGATGGTTCTAGGATTAACTGGAGATCAAGTTCATGATATGTTTTCCAAATAAAAGTGATTGAGATTTACTCGTGCTTCTGGTGTCTTCTGTGATGAACTAGGATTAATGTTCTCAATACGTTTTCCAGGGGAGACATACAAAGTTTAACTCATAAGTCAGGCTGCATTTATATTATTTAAATCGCATACCATGGCTTTTATATTAGCCAAACAGTAGAGGGAAAAGCTGTTTAGGCTATCTGAGTTTAAGTCCCTGCACATAGAGACTACTACGGTAATGATCCGGTCCGATAAGGATCCGCTTTAAATGTTTCAGATGCAGAATCTGTCGAAACCTTCACACACATTATCTACAGAAGGCTAGCAATAGATGAAGCAAAATAATTCATGACAACATTGGCAGGAAAGTGTGGCAGAAACTCACTCTACAACTTCTGAATATGAAAAGGAAGAAGATTTCGACGCTAATGGCACGGTTAACGGGTCATTGGATGATGGATACGCAGACTTGGACTTCTTTCCAACAGTAATTGTCGTATCAGTCAGAATCGCGGAAAGGAGGATACATTTTTGGACCTTTCCTGTGAATGTACGCCTCTTCATTTGTCAAGACATCGATTTTCGATATATCTAGTCCTAATAGGTGTACCAAGAATCTTTACGATTCCAAAGCAGATGCTTTTTTAGCTTAATTGTACATTGCTCTTTTTTTACTTTGAAATAAAAGATTCTGTTGTAAAGTTATATGATTAACACTTAAGATTTTATCGCTGTTAGATCTCGATATCCTGAACAATATATCTGAGATATCAGGAACAACTATGAGTCTATATTGGAGACTTAAATGTGACAAGTAAGATCTAGTACTCATTCTCAAGCATCTAGTCTTGATCTAGTTCAGCGATCTCATTGAGTGATAAGGCTATCATGTGAACCAGCAACTTTATTATAATCCATATTCCGTGTTATCTTTATGTCGACCACTATTCTATATCGATCCTCCGTAAATAAAAAGAGCAGTGATCAATATTTAAAAAATAAAAAATTTTACACTAAATTTATTTTGGTTTTATTAAATTTCAAAAGAACTGTTACTCATATATAAACATAATAATTTGCAATATTTTCTCTTTACTTTTCTCTCAAAATTACAAACAGCCAACTCTCAGCTGTCAGATAAACCGGTCTCTCTGGAATTTGAAAAAAAAATAAAAATAAAATTAAGCTTTTCACAACAACTACCAAAAAAATTAACAAAATGCAGATACAGAATTTATTAAAATATTAATAAAGCAACAGCAACAAGCTGAGAAAAACAAAAAAATAAAATAAAAAAATCCCCCCACCTTTTACAATCAGCATGACATTATTGGAAAAACCAACAGATTTAAAATTCTCTGGTAAAGCAGACAGACAGACGGAACGGAACGTTAGCAATCAGAGGCACACGTACAGGCCAAGTAATAAAATTAAAGAAAAAAATACTACTACTTACTTTACTCGTACATGCAATTCATTATTATTATTTTTATTTACATCTGTATGAGAGTATGATCAACAACGATCTTTGGCTTCTTCTCTTCTCTATATCTCTATACAATACAAAAAAAAATGTACGTCAACGATTTTTTAGTCGCATTACTAAAAATTCTGTTATTGCTGTGTTTGAACTTTTATTATTTTGATTTAAATTTTAATGCAGTTGTATAATTTCAATGGTGGCTCTCTAAAAAAAAACATGATTTCAACATTCTCTTTTTTACTCGGTGTTTGTTATAAAGTCGTTGTCGGTTAGAGACACTCACTCTGGCTGGGTTCACTTTGCAATCTCGATGATGAAAACAGCATAAAAAAAAATGACAGGGAGTTGAGATTTGACTGACGTTCAGTTGTTGTTTGAGGTGTTGTCCTACATTTTGATTTTTGTATTTTTTTTTTTTTTTAATTTTTTTGTGGTATTTTTGTTGTTCCTTTATAATGAAAATATTATTTTTGGTTAAATAAAGGGTTAGGGGAGAAGTGTTTTCGGATGTTAACGATATTTTGCGAGTTTCATTTAAAAAAGATGCTGTAAATTTTGTTTAATTTTATTTTAATTCTTGTAATTTTATCAGAATTTGTTTTTAAATACTTTTCAAAATTTTTTTGAAAATTTCACGAAATTCTTTTTACCCTACACCAATTTTGTATGGCATGAGATTACCTTGCACTTTGTTTGTTGAATTTGGGATTCACAGCCCAATATTTGTTGGTTCAAATGTGTAAAACGTTATTTATATTTAAACAAACCATCAAAACAACACAAACAGGTTAAATTCTCAACTAAAAATACTTTCTTAACGAGGAGAGCTATAAAAAGAAACCTCATCTCATTTATAAACAACATTTTATACCTGTGCATTGTTTTCAAACCCTTTTTTCCAATGCACAGTGGCAACGAATTCTAAATAATTTGGAAATTAATTTGACGGAAATGTCATTTAATCGATCGAAACAAATAGTATTCGGACTAGGTAAGATCTGGACAGTAAGGCGGGTGAAATCGGTATTAAATGTGGCCGAATATTTTGAAAAATCGGGACGAGCACATGCAAGCATGTTTTTTATAGGCCTAATAGAGGGCTTTAAGAATGTATTTAAATCTTTCGAAGGACCACAAACAAATTTTATAATTTTGCATTTCTGCTCTAGTTTGAGACCCCACAACGCCACTGTTGAGAGGTCTGGGGGTTCCTTTGTCAAAACTTAAACTCCAATACTCCTCTGCTTTGCCTATGTGAAAGTTCATGTTAATCACAGCAGCCAGTTAGAAATTACAGATTTATTTCCACAATATACATGACGATGTCGGCCCACTGTGCAATATTTTTTTTTTTTTATTTTTACTTTGTTATTGCGGGGATTCAAAACAAAAATACTTAGATTCTAGCAAAAGATTTTAACGTTTTGATTTTTACAGTTTTTGAATAACTAAAAGAGAAAACCTTTAAACGGTTTTCAAAACACACCAACAGGTGGCTGGTTATGGGTTAAAGAACACTTGTATTCTAAATGCATTTTTTTCGAATTTAGAAATTTGTACGACATTTAAATTTGAAAACAACCTAAAACTAATTACCAGCTTTAGCCACAAACACATCATTTATCATTCATTCAAAAAGAAACAAAAAAAAAAAAAATACAACAGTAACAGCAAAAAGATAATTAAACGGGGATTCTCTCTAAATAAAGTGTGATTATCAGCTAAATGGTAATTTACCATTGAACAGATAATTTCAACAATTACTAGGAAGCCACCCAAAAACAAACAAACACACACTGACATGTTTACTTACACTCACACATTTGAAACTGATCGTAAACAGATTTAAATACATTTACAATTTTAAATACTCTTGCCTACATTCTTAAAAATTTATATGTAAGATCAGTTGTTTATTTGATTTTTGACTCATGCTTTAAGTAAATAAATACAACAAAATAAAACAGCAACATTTTACAATTATAATTAAGTATCTGCCATATTAAACACTGGGGTATTTTTTTTTTAAATTTCATTTGAAATCTAAGAGCACGAGAGTACCTAACGATCGTTAAGATCGTTTAAGAAATTTTTGAGATTTAAGAGTTTTAAATGCAGAAAAGAGCATTTAATGTATGTAAATGTTTATTATTGCTGATTTTTATAAGATTTTTCTTTAAATACTAGTTTTGCATTTTGTCGCATTTTTGAAGTTTTTTATTATTTTTTTTTTTTGGTGAACGTACTTGAAAGTAATGTCAACATCTAGATTTTAGCTGTGATAACCGTTACTGCACATACATATTTGTCGTTGCGTAAATGGTGACAAATATAAATTCTTTACAGTTTCATTTTTCCATTTACTTCTTGGCTTAAATTTTCAGCAAAAAAACTTACGGCCAGAGCTTTTAATGAATGGGTTCTATAATTGTGAATTGAAAAATACAAAATTTTTGCCAAAAGGATTGTCTGCCTTCTTTGGTTTTTCCATAATGGCTTTCCTTCCTTCTTGCTGGCTTTTGAAACAGCGCACAGTGGCTCAGAATCAAAATATTTTGGAAATAAATTATTCAGTCATTTCTAAACGATTGATATGAAATTTCACACATTCGTAGCAGAAGAGTATTTGTGTTCAAGACACCTCAGGACCGGCAATGTGCTCTCAAAATAATGCACCTCTGAAATGAAAAATTGTAAACATCCACAATTAAAGATGTTAATATACGAGGCTGGGTCAATAATTCTGTTACTTTTTGAATTTTCCGGCTCTTAACTGAAAGGGCAACACTGCTCCTGAGTCTGTCAGTTGACTCCTGTCAAAATTTGAACAAGATGTGTCATTTAGTTTGAGTTTGACAGCCATTGATAGCAGACTACCACCTCGTGACTTGAGGAGAAATTAGAAAAAAGTGAATTTCTCCGCTCCCTCTTCCGCCATTTTCTCCGGATTTAGCCCGGAGTGAATATTTCTTGTTTCCTCCAAATGTCTTCAAGAAATGTCTCGGCGGAAAGAGATTTCACTCCACGAAATTTTTTAAAGAAATTTTGAATTTATTCCCAAAGCTGAGATTCCTAAGTAAGCAACGGTTTTAGATACTATGATGAATTCTAAATCAAACATATTATTATTTTACCAGCTCCGGATTAAATGGGGACTTTCGGGACAAAATTAAAAAAAAAAATTAAATAACGGAGATAGATCATTTTACTCCGTATTTAGAAAAAACTGTTTTCGATCACACTTTTAAAAATAATATTTTGTACGAACATTGAAGAAACAAACTGGAGGTGTGCTTAGGATCGTTATCCTGTTGGAACCTCCCTATAAGTGGACTCTTCACTGACATAAGGCAACATTACATCTTTCAATACATCACGGTGCATGAACCGATGCATAATCCCAATAACTTTATTGAACTTTTTAATTTGTATTTGGATTCGTCAGATAACTGTACTGTATTCCATTTTTGAACACTCCAGTCGATATGTGCTTTGGCCAACTCCAGTTTAGCTTTCTTGTTCTTAGCTGATATAAACGGTTTTTTTGAATAATCCTGCTCTACTGCTCTTCTACGGATTGTTCTTTCGCTAAAGCATAATCTTAAACTTGTTTTTACAAAACTAGCTGATGTTATACGATCTTTTTGCATTGCTCCTTTAATCAAGGAATCATCATATCGTGTGGTTTTACGCGAACGTCCTCCAGAATGCCCCGGTGTTATACGACCAGTCTGCAAAAACTTTGGAATCAGCCTGGAAATAACTGATCTGTTAATTTAATATTTTGTTACTCAATTCATGTCCGCCTTCCAGTATTCAATAACTTTAATTTTAAATTCACTTGAGTACTTGTTTCTTGCCATCCATTGCTTTTTTTCACAATAAAACTTAAGTTATACAGACTTCGCGTTTCTTTATTACCGGGCCAACCTCAATTTTGGGCCTATTTTTTATCTATATCTGGATTACTAAGTCATTAATATAGACAATATGGATATCTAATGATAGATATTTCAATCCATTGCAACGATCTATATAAGGGTCTAGTAATTTAGACCTACAATGGGTCAAATCGGGAAAAATATTTTTTAAGCCGAATTTTTTTTTTACAAAAAAATTTTTTGTCACAATTCTTTTTCACTAGTAAATTAAAAAAAAAAAATTTAAAAATAATAAAAAAAAAACTATTTTGAAAAAAAAAATTTTTTTGAAAACAATTTTGAAAAAAAAAATATTCCTTTTTAAATTTTGAAAAACAATTTAAAAAAAAAAATAATTTTGTTTACCTAAAAATATTAAAAATTTTTATTTTAAAGTATAATTTGATGAAGGTTATATAAGATTTGGCACAGCCGAATATAGCTCTCTTACTTGTTGAATTATGTACTAGTCTATCAATGTAGAAAATTCCATTGCTATAAATTAAATAATAACCATTATTGTAAATATATAAAAAAGCATATTAAAAGTTTATTCCAAAACCCCCATTTTAGGCTAACTTTTCGGAGCAACCAAATTACTCCTAAGACTGTTAATTAAATGTTTTGAAATGTCACAGCAGAATTAATTGAATTATCTTTCTGACACTACCAAGTATTCTCGGCCAATATCTTGATAATAGGTTATCTGCAAATATAACCTTTATTTTTTAAACCGATTTTTTTTTTCTTCTAAATTTAAAAGTATAAAAAAATACAATATTATATGTAATAATCTAAATGAATCCAAATAGTAGTAGTCCGTCAAATGATTTGCCATTAAATTCTGAATAAATTAAAAAGAGTAGTTAATATATTTGGCAAATAAGCGATTAATATGCAAAGGATTTGATAATAGGAAATATCTGGGAAATATACAGCAAATATTTTGAACATGAAAATTTTGTCCCAATAACATTGAATACACTGTCAAACAATTAGAAATTTGAAGTTAATCTATTTGGCAAATAAGCGTTTAATATGCAAAGAATTTTATAATAGGAAATATCCTATAATTTTGAGCATGAATAGAAATTTAAGAAAAACATTGAGAACTCGGAAATAAATTTTAAATTGGGAGTTAATCTATTTGGCAAATAAACCATATTTAAGTAATGTTTATATATAAATTCATAGTTTAAAAAAAACACTGAAATCTCGGTCATAAATTTTAAATTTGGACTTAATCTATTTGGCAATTTAACCAACTTTAAGTAGTTTTGTATAAGAATTCATAGTTATAAAAAACATTGAGAACTCGGTCATATAATTTAAATTTGGAGTTAATCTATTTGGCAAATAAGCGTTTAATATGCAAAGAATTTGATAATAGGAAATATCCTATAGTTTTGAGCATGAAAACAATGTTTTAAAAAACATTGAGAACTCGTTCATAAATTTTAAATTTGGAGTTAATCTATTTGTTAAGTAACACATCTACATATTAGTAATTTTACCTTGAAATTTGGAGTTAATCTATTTGGCAAGTAAACCATACTTACATTTTATACATTTTAAATTTGGAGTTAATCTATTTGGGAAAGAAATCATCTTGATGTAGTTTTGTTTATGAATTCATCGTTTAAGAAAAACATTGAAAACTCGTTTATAAATTTTAAATTTTGAGTTAATCCATTTGGCGGTTTACTTGCCTTTAAGTAGTTTTGTATAATAATTCATAGTTAACATCTATTAGTAATTTAACTTATGAATTCATAGTTTTAACAAACACTTGAAACTCGGTCATAAATTTTAAATTTAGCATTTAAAGTTTCCAAAGATAAAATAATAAATAAATAAAAGTGATTGGTTTTTGGCAAATGAAACTCTCAGATACCTTCGATTTCAATTTACAAAATGTTTGTAAAGGTGTGTGAATATTTATTTATTATAAGTTTTACAATGTGTGTTAAAAATTTAGTTAAGAACATTTAAAGTTAACCTTTGCATAATATTTATGAGTAGATCAAAAATGTTGGTTACATGTGCAGTGAAAACAAGCAGGAAGTTTTTATTAAAAACTAAAGATTTTTTGGAGTTTCTAAGAATGACAACCAGTGTAAACGCTGTTTCAAAGTTTTTTTTTAACCATAAATCAGTTTTTTTCAAACATTTCATGTATGTACGTACTTTTATATTTTGTTTGTCCGTTATGGAAATTAACAAATAGTTATTTAAATATTTACACATTTATGTGGTCTGTTCAAATGATGAATAGCAAAGTAGTACTTACTTTACACTACTATTTAAACATAACATACATTGTACATTCTCTAGTTAAATACTAAAATACAAAAGAGTTTTATTTACCAGCAACATAATTCATTAGAGACAACTATGACTTTATTTATTAAACCAATACATGGTCAATAACTTGTACTTACTACAAATATCTTTTACAATCAGTAGTAGTAAATTCCTGACAATTGTTATTTAACATCTGCATTTCAATTGTGTCCATTGTTGTCAAATAATTGTTTAAATCTCTGGGAGCCAAAGAATTTAGTTTATAAAGATTTTCTCACCATTTTGACATTAAGTAGTACAAACTGTTTGATCTTGCTCCCTTCTCTCCCTGTAGCCACAAATAATACCAAAAGAGTTTAGATCAGTTGTATAATAAATGAGTGTTAATAAATTAATAAAAGATAGAAAAAAAAAAGGTTTATTGACATCTCATTTCGATTTGTTTCGTTTTGCTGTTGGTAGTTGTGTGTAAATATTATCATGATTTATTTAATGATTCATGAACAAAATTTCATACCTGTGATTTCGTTAGAAACTGTGTAAAAGTGGCTATTTATAGCCAAATCTTTCAACAGAGATCACGATTTTTTAAGTGATTAATTATGGCTGGTTTAGTGTTTGATTACAGTGAATATCATGGTAAAATTGTAGTTGGAGATAAACTGAAATGACTGAGCCATTATCTTAAAGCTATAAAATTGTAGGTCAATTGAAACCACAGCGTCTGAAACGATCATAAACAGTCAGGGAACATTATATTAAAGCTAAAGATCAGAGATGATCAAAATATTTCCAGACTATCGACTCAGTGATCATTAGTCAGGGTGAATGATCGCAAAATGTGTAGTGAAGTCAACAATATCACTTAGTTGATATTTTTCGTATTTTTTATAACATTTCATTTAATTCGACGGATAGATCGTCTGAATTGTTTAGCGATCGTTTGCATGACTCGGATTTTAAACACTCAGGAAATAGTATTTTATAGCTAATGCTCAGTAAGTTTCAATATATTCCCCTATTAATGATCATTAAGCTTTAAGATAATATATCCTGACTGTTTAAGATCGACGTCATACAAACGATCTTTAAACGATTCCAACGATTTGACAATAATTTAAATATAATCTTTTTTTGATCATTACTGAGTTTTAACTTTTAGACAATAGTTCTTTTTTTCTTTAAGATATGTGCCATAAAGAAGATCACAAAAGATGTCTACAATATCACTTAGTTGATTTTGTTTATTTAGCGATTGTTGGCATGGCAACGATTGGAGATAAACTGAAAACACTTAGCATTATCTTGGATATAAATTAAAATCACTGAGCATTATAAAATTGTACGTAAATCCCTGAAGGAGCATCTCAAACATTTAGCGATCGTGCGTTTAGTAGAGGTCTAGTAGTAGTCAGTGTAGAGATTATCAAAGTATTCCCTATTTTTATTCTTTAAAATTTTTTTTTAAATCAGCTCCTGATCGTCTGAATCGTTTTAAAGCTAATGATCAGTGATGATCAAAATATTCCCCTATTAATGATCACTGAACTTTAAGATCATTTTCTCAGACTGTTTAAGATCATTGTCAAGCGAACGATCGCAAAATGATTTAGATCTATCAGCTATATAAATAAAATGTCTTGAAATCTAAATAGATAAACAAATTAACTAATCAGGACATCTTTCATTAAACATTTTCAACTCTGAATACCAGAAACATACATAATTTTGAAAAAAAAAAAATTGTTCAATTGAAGATCACTTCAATTCCCTTTGTATTTTACAAACTTTGACAGGTTTTATATTTATTTAAGATAATGTTGATTTAGTTTTATTATATTACTAAAATGTTAACTTATATTATCTTGAAAATCGATCTATTATAATATTCCTGACTGTTTAAGATCGTTTGTCATGAAAATTATCACTAAAAGATTCAGATGATCTGTCACCAATTCAAAACTACATAAAAACAAGTAAGAGAGCTATATTCGGCTGTGCCGAATCTTATATACCCTTCACCAAATTATACTTTAAAATAAAATTAAAAAAAAAATTTTTAAATTTTTTTTCGAAATTTTGTTTCAAATATTTTTAAAAAATTTTTTTTAATTTAAAAATTTATTTTTTTTTTAGTTTAAAAATTTATTTTTTTTAATTTATTAGTGAAAAAAATGTATGACAAAAAAAGTTTTTTGTGAAAAAAAATTTGGGTTAAAAAATATTTTTCTCGATTTTGACCCATTGTAGGTCCAACTTACTTATAGCCTTATTTACATCGTTGCAATGGACTTTGAAATATCCATATTGTCTATATTTATGACTTAGTAATCGAGATATAGATCAAAAATAGGCCAAAAATAGAGGTTGTCTCGGATTTTTGCTCATATCTCCGTTATTTATGGACGGATTTTGCTGATTTTAAATAGGAAACTTCTCGAAAGCATGTCTGACAGAATTATTGAAGATTTGAATCCCGAAGATATCTGGGGAATTCAGATAATTGATTTCAACAGACAGACAGACGGACATTGCTAAATCGACTCTGCTATCTATAAGGATCCAGAATATATATACTTTATAAAGTCGGAAAATTATATTGTGGAAATTATAAATGGAATGACAAACTTATACATATATAACCTTCTCACGAAGGTGAAGGGTATAAAAAAAATCAACTAAATTTCTTTAAAACAAACTATAAACAAACAAACAATTGCATGTATTATATTTAATAAAAATAATGATGCTTCGTTCTTATTAAATTCTTTAAATTTAACCTCTATTTTTCTCCTAAAGTTAATTGTTCTATTTTCTTTGTTTTTCAGAATTTCCAAAATGAAGTTAATCGATCACTTCTCACAAAGCTATTGATGGAACAAATCTTCTTTAAAAACCTAAAAGTAAGTAAATAATATCCTGCTATTAAAATTCTTAGTTTTCAAATTTTTTTTCTTTGAAACCTTAAACAAATTTATCTATTGTTGAAAAACTAGTTTCAGAATTTGCAAAATCCACCTTAACATCTTCAATTTCTAAACTGCTGATTAATTACAGCAATTTATTATTCATCCATGGTCATTGTACTCGTTAACTAACAATTTGTTTAAAGTTTCCTTGACATTTATTTGAAATAGTTTTAAACTCGAGAAAATTAATACTGGCAGTGAAAAATTGTCCCCTCATCAATATCCTCTTAATGTATTGTTCTGTTAAAAACAGGATTAACAAATAAATGTTAAAACAATTGATTTTGAAGTCAATTGTTTGACACTTTCCAGTGTGAAACTACTGATTACACACACACATTCTATGATTTTCAACACACTGTTTTATCAAGCGACCTAAAAACACAAATCTGTATCAATACTAGTAGATATCAACAAATTTCTTGCATTTGTTACAGCCCACCCTAGACACATGTGTTTAACCCTGTTATCCCTGCAGTTTTAAAGGCAGCATTTGAAAGCATTGCGCTGCTACGTTAGATCTTGAAACGTTGTGGCTTTCTTTTCCAAAAATAAATGTTGTCCTGTTGAATGCATGTTATGGTAGTTATACTCTACATCAGTGGTCGGCATAAAAAGAACTTGGAATATGTATTACAATAATATGTTATGCTCTTTCTTTCTCTGCTATAATTTGACCAGCTATTGAATGAGATTTTTGCTTGTTTTTTTTTTTCATTATTATGAACTTTAATGACATTCCCATCGTTTACAGGTGATTAACCAATAATATTCGGGCTCTGGTAGCTATGAGTGCCGACCACTGCTCTACATCACTATAGTGTGGAAGGGTTTTCTACGTCTGTACTTTTGTTTGCTTATAACGCCTTTTAACAATAATCCAATTTATATACTTTTGGGTATGTGGTTTCAATTGTGAAGTCAATTGTCACTTAACCATTTTTTTGTACTGTACTTTAAACAGTAGTTATTGTATCCACCACTAGTTATCTATTGAAGAGCAAAGTATTTATTTGCTGGCTGTATTATTTACTATCCCTTGTAGTCATTTAGGTAAACAAAATAATTTTTTTTTTCAAAATTTAAAAAAAATTTTTTTTTAAATTTTTTTATTAATTTTTTTTAAATTTTAATTTAAATTTTTTCCAAATTTTGTTTAAATTTTTTAAATTTTTTTTTTAAAATTTATTAGTGAAAAAAAAAAAATTTTTTGTGGTAAAAAAAATAATAATTACTTAACCTTATGTAAATCGCTGCAATGGACTTTGAAATATCTATCATTAGATATCCAATTGATCAAAAATGGAGGTTGTCCTGGTTTTTATATCTCAGCCATTTGTGAGTCTAAATCGGGAAAAATACCAAAAAAGTGTTTTCACTAATAAATTTAGAAAAAAATATTTGAAAAAAAAATTGAAAAATAAATTTTGAAAAAAAAAGTTACTAAAAAATATTAAATATATATTTTTTTTAAATTTTGAAATGAAAATCAAATAAAAATTTTGAAAAATATTTTTTTTTTTTAATTCTGTCTGTCTGTCTGTCTGTCTGTTTGTCTGTTTGTCTGTCTGTCTGTCTGTCTGTCTGTCTGTCTGTCTGTCTGTCTGTCTGTCTGTCTGTCTGTCTGTCTGTCTGTCTGTCTGTCTGTCTGTCTGTCTGTCTATCTGTCCGTCTGTTGAAATCAATTTTCTGAAGACCCCAAATATCTTCGGGATCCAAATCTTCAATAATTCTGTCAGGCATGCTTTCGCGATGTTTCCTATTTAAAATCAGTAAAATCCGTCGATAAATAACGGAGATATGAGCAAAAATTCGGGACAACCTCTGAAAATTTCATCAAAAAAAAGGCAATTTTTTGCATACTTTGACAAAAAAGCAACAAAACGTTTGTATGGATGTGTGTTGGTTTCATTGCTTTGCGTATTTTTTTTTTTTGGTGTTTCGTTTCGTTTGGCGTTGTTGTTTTTATACCCTTCACCTTCGTGAGAAGGGTATATTTAGATTGTCATTTCGTTTGTAACATCTATAATACATATAATCTGTTCGTCAGCAATTAAATGTAAAATTTTTAAAAGTTTTCTTGATATATTTAGCAAGCTATACGCTGAAAGTGGGCAATTAATGCATCCACAACAAAGGTGAAGGGTATATAAGATTCGTCATAACGGAATATAGCACTCTTACTTGTTTTAGACATTTTTGTTCAAACGAATTTCTAAAATAAATGAATTATTTTTTTGTATTTAACAGAAATTTGTTAGAAAAACATAAAAAATGCAATTCAATTATTTAATCAAGTGTTGCTTAAATAAAATATGTATATAAGAAAGAAAAAGTCTAGTCCTATATATTAGAATTTCATATTTGTTTGACCTTAAATAGATGTACCATATTGTCATAGAAAGTATAAAACAAGTTGAAATTTTTATTGTCTGTAAATAAAAACAAATGTAGGTTGTTTTTTTAGAGTAAATAACTATTTACTTAAGAAAAAGTACTCGTATTTGTTTAGAAGATTTGTTTTAGCAATACAACCTAAGAAAAAAGCATTTATTGTATGTACTATGGAAAAAGCACTTCCTAGATGCTGATGTGTAAGGGAATAAGCTAGGAAATAAAAGCCATGATTAAACAGAACAATGTATACACAAACCAGCTTCCAAATAAGTACTAACCGCACAAAAAATCATGTCTTTTGTAGGGTTGTGAGAGTAAGAGGTTAAGCACTAAAACAAATTTGATAAAAATGGAGAGCAAAAGTAAAGCCCATCCTCTCCTTTGCAGAAGCCATGCTTTTTTGTATGGTGTGTTGCTATTTGGAAGCAGGCTTGTGCATGTTTTGTTTTCTCGTTTCTAATCATTGATCATTTATTTTCTAAGAAGCTGCTTTTCGAAGAATTTCGAAGAATTTTTAATGGCAGATTTGTTTTTTATAAGGTTTTTTACTTAAGAATTTGACAAAATAAAAATGGTGAATTTAAAGTTATATAATTAATAAACAATTTTTTTATATTTTCTATTTATAAATTTGAATTGATCTTAGCTTACTGCACTCAACACAAACGCACAATGTCTTCTACTTATTTCAGTGTTAAAGTTTCTTTGAAAATTAAAAAGAAATAAACAACTTTCTTTTATATAATAGTTATTTTTATATAATTTTGTTTAAAAAACAAAAACAAAATTGATATTTATAAAATTTTTATATTTTTTGTTAAAAATTATTATAAATAGAAAAACAAAGTGGAAAAAGTATGTATGTGTATAAAAAAAAACAAACGTTAATATTGTCTAATGAGCAACAGGTTTTTTTTTCTCTCACTCTCTATGGTTTAAAATATTTCATATTGATGGCAGTATTGAAGAAATATTTCTTCAATACTGTGATCAATACGATACAATTTAGTTAATTCAGTTTGGGAATAAGTTATTCAAGCAATTTTATTAAAACATCATTAATTTATTTGTTATATTTTTGGTTAGAAATGTCATTAGTTTTTTATGTTTATTTTTTTGGTAACTATATTTGTACATTGTAAATAACAAAATTATTAATGAGTGAAATTAATGAAAGAAAGAAAAAAAAGCTGTTTAAAACTTTTAAAATTAAACAACCTGTTTTCAGTTGTTCACATCTTTCCAGGATGACTGTGATGCATTACTTCTCACAATTTGTATTTAGGTGTCTTTTTGACATCATTTATTTGACAGTTTTTTTTTTCTTTTGTACTTTGTTTGATTTTCTTTTATTTAAAATAAAATATACATATTTATTTATTTAATATGTATCTTGTTATTAAACAAATAAATATGTTTATATAATATTTGAGAAAAATGTGTTCTTTTGAGACACTTATTTTCTGGCTTTAATATTAACTGATGTCATCTCAAGTGTTTTTTTGTTGTTGCTGTTGTTTTGTTTCAATAAAAAACAATCAATTCAAATAAAACAAGAAAAGAAATTGTTTTTAAACAAAAAAAAAAAAAAAAAAAAAAAAAAACAATAAATACTTGATCCAAAATACATTTAAAATAAATATGTATATATGGCCATTGTCAATAAAACTCTCACGTGTTAATTCGTAACGAAATTGTTGAAATTGTGCGCCATGATTAAAAAGAAAGGTTTTCAGTTTATAAACTCTAAATAATTGTATACAATTGTTAATACCATTGACTGGCTATATATCTGTTTTTCAAGCTGTCTATATGTCTGCTTTACTTTTTATTTTATTGTTTAACACCAAAAATCATCCATCTCTGCCATCTTGGTTAAGAATTGGTTAAAGGTAAAAGTACATTCTTTGATTAAAACTTTTGTTATTAAAAAACTATATATTTTATTGAAAAAACTGTCTGCAATTAGTTTAATTTTTATGTCCATTTCTAGTGAATGCAATATCTTTAACATATCAGTTTCTAGTGAATGGATTTAGCATTAGCACTATCACTTCAGTTGTGAATTAAACAAGTTGCGTCTGTGTGTGTGAGTGTATGTGTATGATTTTTAATGACATTTATAATTAATTTAAAATTTAGCTGTAATTGTCATGTTTAACCTTTTGGTTCAAGTGTTTAACGTTCAATGTACATCAACGTAAATGTATTAACTTACATCATATTATAATAAAATTTATAATAAACAAGTAAATATAGAAAGGTCACTCAAAGCTCTTAACAAATTGACTAAATAGAAAAGTTTCTTTAAATAATAATAATTCAAAATTGCATTAAAATCAAATTTGTTCGTTTTCCGTTTTAATTCCCAAATTATAGGAAAATAATAGCAATTAAAAATTGAATAAAAAGTAATTCTGCACGTTTTTCTTTTGTATTAAAAATTTCCAAAATTCTCATATCATATCATAACATGATGCATATTGTTACGTTTTTACCTTTTAAAAACGTGGTTTATTTCCTTTAAATAAACCGGATACTTTTGATTGCAAATAAAAGCAGTTTTAGTAGTTTAAAGTTTGTAACAAGTCTTTATTTATTTAAAATGTAGAACAACAACAGTTCAAATAGTCACTCAGTGTCTTTATACACGTCTATCAATTCGCAGAAATGCACACACACACTTTACAGCGTACAAGCTCAAATGTACACGACAGTTACTGTTAACTCTAACAGCTCCAATGATCAACTCACTGACTACAGTAACCGCAGTCACTATTTATACACACTGCCATCTTCATTCGAGTAGTCGAGATTGTTCTTAACGGTCAAAACTCGTATGTTCGAATTGTACAGCTTTCGATTAAACATTTAGTGTTGCCACACTTACAAACAATGCTAATAACTGCATGCTATCAACATTGTTGATAAGAAGAAGCTTCTACTGGCAGTCGTTACAGACCGTTAAATTCAAATCGCTTTTGCAAATTCGTAACAATATGTTATGATTTGTTGAAAATTTCATTAAAATCGCCCCACATTAACCCTTTCAACGCCAACGATAAGGTCAAAGTTCAAATATTTTATTATGTTAATTAAACAACATTTTGGCAGATTATAGGAAATCTTAAGTAAGGTCCAGTTATCGCAAATCATGGACAATGTTTTCAAACAATTGTTGAGAAACTTGTGACTAGAATAGCGACGATATCGCTCTACTTGACGCTGTAACACAAAAAGTTATTTTCGTATATTCCACCACGACATTATATGAGATTAATTCGTCTATATTATAGCGACGATATCGCACTACTTGACTCTGTAATAGAACAAGTTATTTTCTTATATTCGCTCTACTTGTCTCTGTAATATAAAAATGTTATTTTCGTCTATATTATCGTCCGCATACACATGTTCGTCAACGATTCTTTGGACGCAATTATCCTTCATTATAGGAGATTAATTCGTCTATATTATAGCGACGATATCGCTCTACTTGACACTGTAATACAAAAAGTTCTTTTCGGATATTCCACATCGTTATTATAAGAGATTAATTCGTCTATATTATAGCGACGATATCGCTCTACTTGACACTGTAACACAAAAAGTTCTTGTCGTATATTCCACAACGACTTTATAGGAGATTAATTCATCCATATTATAGCGACCATATCGCTCTACTTGACGCTGTAATAGAAAAAGTTCTTTTCGTATATTCCACAACGACGTTATAGAAGATTAATTCTTCTCTATTATAGACCGCATACACATGTTCGTCATCATTATTTATTTTATCGTCAACGATTCTTTGGACGCAAATATCCTTCATTAACATATCAAGAATTATATGAGCGATATAGTAAATTTTGTCGATAATATCCTCCTTCTGCACGTCAACCATTTTATGGACTACAATGTTGTCTATTTTATCTTTAAAGATTCCATTGTCGAAATTCGACTCTATTTTGGCGTCAACGAACATATGAAAGAAATATTTATTTATAACATTTTCTACAAACTTCTCCCAGTTTATAATTTGGCAGAAATATCCACCATATGCACGACATTTTTAATTTTGTCGTCAACGAGTACTTGAACGATAAGAGCCTTCTTTTGCACGTCAAGGATTGTAAAGGCGACAATGTTGTGTCCATTTCGTATTCAACGATTCCATAAACAAAATTCTATACTATTTTGGCGGCAACATTAACATGTAAATGAAATATTTATTATTCAGTCATATTGTCATAATGTCCTAATATATCACGACTCGGCGGCTCGGCTTAACCGACTCTTAGGCATTCGGCGTTGATCTCTGCTGGTTTGTTAAAAATAATACTTTTTTTTGTTTGAAACACAACAACAATTTGTTTGGGAGCTGGTGATTTTTTTTAATAATAATGTTGATAGAAAACAATATGAAAAAAACTTATTTTTATTCAAAAATGTCTATAAGACTTGAAAGCTGTTTTCTCATTGTCGCTTAAATTGCAGAAATATACTTTCAATATATTGTTGCTCAGCTTTTTATCAACTGACATGAGCGACAATTTCGTCGACAACGAATTTATGAGCGAGCGACGAAATTGTCATAAATCGAGTTGATAGGAAACAATAACAATGACTTTATCGCTTATTTTTACCGTATGTGGAACAAACTTCCCGCTGAAGTGTTTCCTGAAGTTTCAAATCGAATGTCGACAAACACTACTCCCTCTTTCCTCCCTCCCATAACTTATTTTCCTAGTTCCCTGAGTGCTGGTCCAAGAAGAAAAAAAAAAAGATATTTTAGGAGATTGTCGCCCATTTTTGTCGTTAGCCGAGCTTGAAAGAAGTGCTTTTTTATAGACATTATCGCTTATGTAAGTTGTTAGAAAACAACATTAAATACAATTTCGCTACTATTTTCGAAAACATGTTAATATAAGACAGCTTTCCAAATATATTCCCTAATGAAACAAATTTGTCGCTTAGAGTCTGAAAGAGAATTACCTTCAAGATATTGTCGCTCAACTTGCCATTAAATGTGTTGATACAATAGACCATTTAAGACTTTGTCGATCATATGGACGACAAGGTTTTAGTGGGCTTAACACGAATTTGGCATTAACGGTGTTCCAGAAAACAATATAAATGACTTTGTCGCTTATGTTTTTCCTGAAAGATAGTTCATTTTTGTCATTATTAGCAGAGTTAGAAGGGGGAATACTTCAAAGACATTGATAGACAATTTCAGTAAAGAAAATAACCTTCAAGATATTATATCTCAAATGAGTTCATACGTAAGAACATTGTCGTCGTTAACGAGTACATAAGTAAAGAACGAAATTGTCATTACCACGGTTTGTAGAAAACAATTTTTATTTTATTTTGCTTATTATAGTTGATCGTCACAGAGATGCTTTTATGGCTGAAATACCAACTTATCGCCAGTGTTAATAGAAGTTTATATAATACACATTGTGGCTTATATTGCACTGAAGTTGACTTTGGAGACATATTCGCTGATGATTACATGAGTAAAGAACGAAATTGTCATTACCAAGGTTTGTTGAAATGATTTTTACAAAATATTGTCGCTCATTAAACAATATGTCGCTAATGTTGTCGCCAACTATGTTACATTGAGGGTATTAAGTCGATCGTCACATAGAAGCTTTTATGTCTGAAAGACCAACTTGTCATCATTGTCGCTTATATTGCGCTGAAGGTGACTTTGAAGACAAAGTCGCTCATGTATGTTGATAAAAAACCTTATATTCAGCCCAATTATGAATACAAAATTCCCCGGGAGTTTGTTCCCCGGGAGTTTTTTCCCATTGAATTTGAATAGGAAAAATGGGAAAAGTAAAAAACTCCCAGGGAATTATTATTCATAATTGGGCTGATTATGACTTATATTCTTTCAAAAAACAGATAATACCAGAACACTGCATAAATTTGTCGCTCATGAAACAATTTATCGCCCATTTTGTGGCGAACATAAGGCTAAACATTAAATTTTCACTTATGAAACAATTTATCGCTCATTTTGTTGTGTGGGCATATTCGTGGTCGAAGGACCATCATGTCATTATTGTGAATTATTTGTTACAAAGAAAATGATAATGGAAGACAACTTTAATAAAATTGTCGTTTATGAAACAATTTATCGCTCATTTTGTGGTGAACTCAGGGCTTAATATTTAGGGCATTTCATAGTCTCTCGTCACTTTCATGTGTCACATGTCCTTAGAGATGATAGGAGACATATAAAACACTTCGTCGCTCGTTTTGCCCCGAAATTGTCGCTCATCTTATCGTTAACAGAGTTTGAAATAAGCTAACTTTAAAAACATTGCAGCTGACTTGCCATCAAATTATTTCAAGCTTTGGATAGAAGACAACATTTAAAGCATTGTCGCTTAATTTGACCTTACAACGAATTCATGAGATAAAAAATACGACAGGTGCTAATTTTCCTAAAGGGTTATAAATTTGCAATGAGCAAGCAAATTTCTAATAACTATGGATCAAATTCAAATATTTGTTAAAAAATCAAACATTTTTTTCTAACTGTTTTAGTGGGTCACTATGTTTTGCGATAATTTCTTTAACATGAAATGATGTTAGTCATAAATTGATTTTTTATACAAATATGCATGTTGGTTGTTTATTTTGTTATAAATTTAATTGAAATATGTTATGCAACAACCATAAGAAATGAGTCATGCCCTTAGCTAATAATTATTAAGACAACATATCTATCTATCTATCAATCTATATGTCTGCAGATCCTCAACACTGAAGTATTTGTTGCTACAAAAGTGGTGCACAAAACCAGCAATATTTACACGTGTATCTATGTAGGGTAAATGAGTATGTAAGTGTGTGTAAGTAAGTTCGTTCGTTCATACTGATTCGTTTATAGTTTAAGTAGTTTAATTTACAATTTTTATGAAAATTTAAATTAATACTTAAAAAACTATCACGACTTGGTAGTAATTTTGTTAATTTTATTTTATTTCTTCGTTTTTGTTTTAGTTTTAGCCAGCCCCAAAATGTATTTAAAGACAGTTATCGCTGTTTTTTTTTATATATTTTTCTTTGTTGTTTTTGGTTTTGTTTCGTTTTCATTTCTAAACGTTTTTTTTGTTTGTTTGTAGTTTTATGTCTTTTTATGATTAAATTTTCAAAATAAAGCAACCATATACAAATAAAAAGTTCTTTAATTATTCCACGTCCTACATTTAATGAATCTACTGTTTTTTTTTTCTCTATTTTTATGGATAAAAAAATAAGCGTAACACCTTTTAAGTTGTTGTTGCTGCTACAAGGGGCACAGTGTTACAAGTTGATCTTAAATTATTGGTGATGAAATAAGAATACTAAAAGACCTCCAGGATTAACAAATATTTGAGAAAAAATCAAGGGAATGAATGATTTTATTAGTAGTAGAACAATAGTATGGTCTTTGTAATTATGTATATGATTGCGGTCAGAAGTCAGTCAGAAATTAAGTGAAAACCAACAGTTCAAATAGGACAGGTAATAAGTAAAGACTGGGTTTCCCAGAGAACTGTTACCTTAAATAGCCAACCTATTCCCTTTCTAAAAGATTATCTAGTTCATATCTAGCTATATCTTCCAGTTCATCGTTAAATCTTTATTCTAGCCATTTTTACTTCAGACACTGTAATCTAAGACTGTTACACAGAATATGTTTTACTGTCTCTATCCTACAGTAGTACTGTGCGCCCATATCCCATTTACCAATGGGATATGGGCGCACAATTGAGCAGTGACTGGTTATCACTCCTACTTAAGATCTGAGACTTTTCCTATCCAACTCAATTAGTATTCTGGTTGCCTTTGCATCAAAATTTGGCCAAATAGCCCTGGACACCCTGTAACCCGTCCTACAACTCCAGGATTGGTTCGTAGAGTCCCGGAATCTTTCGAAGATCTACCTATAGTAGTAGCATACCTCACAGTCCCTATTAATATAGTCCAGTTCCGAAACCTGTTGGCCAGTTCATCTGCTATATCATTTCCTGTATGTTACAGTGCCCTGGTATCCAATGTACTATAAGGTAACCAATTGACTTCTCTCTGCACTACAAAGAGCCCTTACGTGCTAAATGACCCAAAATATATAAATTGGAGTCAGCTAAGTGATCAGGCATTAGGACCACTTGCTTAACCGCTGGGTAATTACAAAAACTTCAAACAATATTTTGAATTTTCCTTTAAAATTCTGAAAATAAATGTTTTCCAATCCTTAATTATTATTTTCGAAACTCGAATAGGGCTGATTCTCTAAAAAAAAAAAAAATACAAAAATCTCCAGTTCTATTAAAATTTGCTCACATTTAAATACATTCCCTAAGTCGTTACACTGTGCGTTACTACATAGTAAAATGTTGCAGACCCACAATGGACTCAAAATAATTTCAAATTTAAATTCACATTCAAAAGAAAGTCATGAGTAAGTACTCTCGAGTACTCCCATAGCAGTGGGTATCTCCAAAAATAGCTATTTTACATAAAAAACTAATTGTGGAAAAAAAAAAAAATGTTCAAAAAAATGTAGAACATTTCAACAATTTTTATTATTTGAATATAATTTGTATGTATCGTAAGTAATAGTAAGTAGTAAGCAACTTCATACAGAGGTCTAAGAGTGGGTGATAATAATATTGTCTATCGGTTAAATTCAAATTTATAATTACAAGCTGAGTTCATGCCTTAAGCTTTAATTCGTTTAATTTCTTTAAAAAAAAAAATTAATTCACGTTTTAGTTTCTTTGGTTTCAAGTTGTTCGAGTATAATATCACATTTTGTATTTGTTTAATTCTTATAATAAATAAAATAAAAAAAAAATAGAGGTGACTAATCAACATATTTTTTCTTTATTTTTTCTTTTCAAATAAATATGTTTTTATTTTGCTGTATAAATAATTACCGCAGGCTCTATTCTTAGAGAGGGCGTTTTGTTATCAGCAGTTTGAGAGGCAGGCAAGGAGAGAGAGCGCGATAAGTTGTGATAGTAAATAAAGAGAACCCCCCTTGGGGCCGGTATTCTAAATTTATGCAAATGAGTTGGTTGTCATTTTGTTGCTGTGCCGCCGTCTTCGTGGAATTATGAGTATTTAGTTGTTAAAACATCCGTCCCCTGGTCAAAAGAGTTCATTGTTTGATTAAGTTTTAAAAGTTGTTTTCGTATGATTTTTTATTTTTTATTTTTTCTTCATCATGATATTACCTGAATTTTTTGTATATGGAGACTCTAGGGGAACTGTTGTATAATATTTTTTGGGCAGGTTGGAAAGTCTGACATATAGAATTGCATTGTAGTAATATAAATAGAAGGACACTTTAAAAATCTCTCCAAAAATCATTCATTAGAAAATTGTTGGTCAAACTAAATTTTAATAAAAATATTTTTTTTTTAAAAAAATTTAAACTAAGGAAATTTTCATTAAAAAATTAGGCTTAAATTAAAGTCAGTACAGATTTGTTATTTTACTATTAATAGAATTTTCTCACTTATAATAGTGATGTAAAACTGTTTGGCTCTTATAAGTTAGGTGTTATAGTACATATCCCTTATTTTGCTGGAAAATTGTCCCCATAATTCCGGCTATTTGTAAAAAAGAATATTCGCGTAACTCAAAAACGCTGTAGTTTATTGAATAAACTGAAAAAACCGAAACTCCGCAATAAAATTATCTTTAAGAAAGGCTTAACATGTTTTTAATATTCGCAGTAGTTTTAGAAATATAAAAGAACGTATATGCATTTTACAATTTTGAATGCCGTTTTAAAAACCAAAGAAATTATTTTTTTTTTTTCAAAAAAATTTATATTTCTAAAATGAAGATTAAAAACATGTTAAGCCTTTCTTATTGCAGATTTTCGGTTTTTTTCAGTTTATAAATAAACTAAACCGTTTTTGAGTTACGCGAATATATGTTGTGCAACCACCTCTATTTTCGAAATAACGGTATATCTCGAAAATACGAGCTAACCTAAAAAACGATTAGCACCACTGAATTCAACGTACCCGTATTAGTTTAACACGCTGGATGCCCCTCTTGACAGAAAAAAGTGTCAATTTTGTGCACAGTGTTATTAATGATATTTAAGATTTAAAGTGAGTTATGTTACAATGAGTTTAAACATTTTTCATACTAAATTTGAGTAAATGCAATTTTTACTAAAAATGTTTCACTAATCATATTTAATAACAAATTTTAACTAAAACTTAATTTTTCACCAAAATATTATCAAAATTATAAACATTTCCTTACAAAAAATTATTTTTTTCAATACAAATATTTTAAAGATTAATTTTTTTTTTTCCAAAAATAATTTCAATATTTTTTTTTACAAAATTTAAAAAAAAAAAATCTCAAATTTAAAATTTTATTTGAATAAAAAAATTTCAAAATTATTTTGTAATTTATTTTTTTAAAAAATCTCAAAATTATAATTTTATTTTAATAAAAACCATTTTTAATTAATTTTTATCTCAAAAATAATTTTAATATTTTTTTAAAAAATTTAAAAAAAATCTCAAAATTATAATTTTGTTTTAATAAAATTTTTCAAAATTAAATTAATATTAGTGGTTATTTTGTCGAACTTTTTTATGTTGATTATTATGTTATTAGTTATTCAGGCTCATGTTCATTAAATTGATTTCCTTAGAAATACAATTTTATTTTATTAAATTTTCATAATTTTAAAGAATACTGAAAAAGTTATATTAAGACGCACGGCAGAATGGAATGCATTTTCGGAGTTAGCCACCTCCCCCTAATCAGCATTCTTTTGTGTCGATGTAAGATTAAAAATTAATTTTTTTATTTAATTTGAATATTTTTTAACAAAATTTTTGTTTTTAGAAAATTTCAAAAAAAAAATCTAAAAATTAAAATTTTATTTGAATAAAAAAATTTTAAAAATAATTTTTTAATCTTTTTTTTAAAAAAATCTTAAAATTATTATTTTATTTGAATAAAAAACATTTTTAGTATTATTTTTTATTACAAAAATAATTTCAATATTTTTTTCAACTTTCTTTTACTAAAACATTTTTAAGATTCATTTTTTTAAATAATTTCAATAGTTTTTTAAAAAATTAAAAAAAATCTCAAAATTATAATATTGTTTGAATAAAAATTTTTCAAAATTTTTTAATTTCAATATTCTATTAAAAAAAATTCATAAAAAATCTCAAGATTATAATTTTATTTGAATAACAAATTTTCAAAATTAATTTCTTTATTTAAATTTTTAGTTTTGAAAATTAATTTTCAAAAATTAATTTTCTTTAATTTAAAAGTTCAAAATTGTTTAGTTCTTTTTTGGTTAACATTTAAAATTTTGAATATTTTTATTAAAAAACAATTCTAAAATTTTAGATAATTATTTTTTAATAAAAATATTCAAAATGTTAACCAAAAAAGAACTAAACAATTTTGAATCTTTAAAAAAAAGAAAATCAAATTTCAATTAATTATCAAAACTATAAAATTTAAATAAAAAATTAATTTTCAAAATTTTTTATTCAAATAAAATTTTAATTTTGAGATATTTTTTGAAATTTTGTTAAAAAAATATTGAAATTAAATTAAAAAATATTTTTGAAAAAATTTTATTAAAAAAAATTATAATATTGAGATTTTTGTTTAAATTTAAAAAAAAAATGAAATTAAATTAAAAACTTATTTTTGAAAATTCTTTATTTAAATAAAATCTTAATTTTGAGATCTTAATTTTGAGAATTTTAAAATAAATTTTTTTTGAATTTTGAAAATTTTTTAAAATAATTGTAATTTTTGTATTTTCATTGAACATTTTAAATGTTTTCAAGAAAAAATTTCAAAATTCAATCAAATCTTAAATTTTTATAATTTATTCAGCTTATTACTTTTATTTATATTAAACAATGTTTATTTTATTTCCAATATTTCGCAACTTCATTAAGTAGCATATTCAAGGACCTAAAGCTCAACAAATTATAAGATTTAAAAATAAATAAAAAAGGTCGAATAAAATAGAATTAAAATTAAATCAAAATTAATAATTTAAGCGTATTTCTAACGTTATTTTAAATAAAAATTCGAAATTTATATCCTATTTTATTAAAAAGTAGGAAAATCTTCAAACAATTTTTTTTTATTTTTTTTTTAATTTTTCAAGAATTTTAAATGGTTTCAAGAAAAAAACAATTCTGAAAATTTAAAACAAATTTTAATTCGAAATATCAATTAATTTTTTTAAAATTATGTTTTTTTCATGCGAAAAATTGTATATGCAGCAAATGATCAGCTGTTGGTTTAAATTTCGTGCGAAAGAAGTGCTGCTTATGTTATTTCGTGTGGGAAAATAAGGTTGCCAGATGTATTTCACGTGTTTGCAACAATAAGACAGAGTACTTCTTTTGCGAAATTATTTCGCATATATTTCATTCCAAATATTTTATATGTATTTTGACAGCATTTCGCACGAAATTTTGAACAGAGTACTAAGCTTAAGATTAAAATTTTATTAAAATAAATTAATTTTTTGTTGAATAAAAATATTTTAATTTCAAATTCATTATAAAAAATCTCTAAAATAAATTTAGTTTGTATTGTTTTCGAATCGAATTTTAAAAAAATTTAAATCGCTTTAAAAAAATCAAACTTAAATAAAAATGTTCAAAATTTTAAATTTTATAAATTAAAATTTTCAAAAATAAAAAATTCAAATAAAGGGTGTTTGTTTATTTAATCCCGATAGAACTTATGAAAGTATACTATGGCAAATCTTAATGAATAGATTAATGCTTGTACAACGCTACCAAATTATCCAAATTTACTTTGAAAATCAGTCATCGATTTGCGCAACTTATAAACGACTGTTTTATCGCAGAATTGTGTTTAATTTAAAATTTTCAAAAATAAAAAAGTTTAAATCTCCCAACATTTTTTAAAGAAAATATGTTTAAAATTGCCTAGAAAAAGTTTTACAATTTTAAAACATTTTTTTGTTGTATTTTAATTGTGATGCAGTTTTTATTTCCATCCAGGGTAAGCATAGTCTGTCCAGGTTCTTCAAAGATCTGCTTCTTTTGAAATTTTCTTTACCACAGAGCTGTCTTGTATCTATGGAATATGTTTGTTAATGGGCGAAGCTTCAAATCTCGGTCGTTGGCTCTATAAATTAGAACTAGCTACTGATTATAATCCGACGAGATAATGGCTTCGGCTCTCGGTGGATAACGACTAATTATTGGCAAATGTAGCTGATGGATGCAATCCGAGGAGATAAATTCTTCAGCTCTTATCGGCTAACTACAACTAATTGGCTATGACTAGCTAATGAGTACCGAGAGCTTCGGCTCTCGGTCCGCTAACTATGGATTTTAACTACGGTATTAGTATGAAGTAAGAACTATGCCCGCGTCTACTTATGCTTTGCTACCCGGGAGAAAAGTATAAGTAGAACGGGACGTTCATTATATACAAATGATTAAAGATACAAAATACAAATGTTTATTTGATCTTACATGACCTTTGTGCTATTCGGCCAAATTTTGCACGAATACTGGCCGAAACCCGATTTCAGGCATTTTCTTTGCACAGGCTTGATGAGACAGTAAAATCTCAATAGAACCTTAGGAGGAAGTAAGACTTTGGTCTTCCATCGACTGAATAGTTTCATAAATTTATATTCTCAATAACTTTTATGGGAATATTGATACATTGCACCCAGTTCGTGCTTAAATGAAGTTCAATAACGTAGGTGGAGACAATAAACTTTGTGGCTTGTACAATTTTTGTATTTGATAAAAAGAATATACCCCTTTCTTTGTCCAAATAATTATTCAAAAAGCAGAGTATTTAAAATTCGTTGCAATCATAAATATTATTCTAAATTGTATTTGTGTTTAAGTACATTTTGTTGGTTATGGAACCAGCACGCACATGCATATTCTTACACAAGTTTCCACATAAAAAAAATAAAAACAAAAAACCAGTAACACTTAATTATTTAATTTCGAAAAAAAAAAATATATAAAAATACACACCGAAATACAAATATCTACAAACACATTTACTTATTTAAAAAAAAAAATACGTACAAAACAACAAAAAACATATTAAAAAGAAAAGAAAGAATTCATTGACCTTAAACATTCTAGCCAAGTCAGGAAAAAGAAAAGTATTTGGGAAGACATACATACATACATACTAACAAACAAAAAGACAGACGGATAGGCAGACGGACAAAATAAACAAAAATTACAAATCAAGCCGAATTTCGAAAAAAAAAAAAATACAAATGAATTGTAAAGACTGATCAAACCAATTGGTTGAAGAAAATGTGGTGGTGGTGGGTAACGCACCTTCTTTTGCTTACTCTTATTAAATATTCTACTTGTCGCAGAGTCAAGTTAAAGCAACAAGTGGATTTTTCAATTCGTTTAAATTTATGGGAACAGGGATTCTCTACTGGTGGTGAAATTTTAAAGCTTCCTTTTCATAAATTTACCTCATTTGAGAACCTCTGCTTATCCAATCAGAATATTACCTTTCACAAACATTGCCTAGAACTTAAACAAAACAAATTGAACTAAAAGTCTTGCTTTCAACCACTAAAAATCACATTCATCCATTGGTAACCAAAAACAAAAAAGGCCTAAACCATTGTTTATGATTTTTTTAAAAATATTTTCTATTTGGTTGTCGATTGACTAACATGTGGACTAATACAACAAAAAAACCTACAACTTTAGTAGCAGCAACACAAACATTGGCAACAGGCAGCAACTTCTCTCTTATACTACTTAAATTATACTACCCGGTAGTTCTTATAAATTGGACCTTTCTAAGTGACCATTCTCTAGATAACGTGGATACAGTAAAGTGGCAATTGACCCCTCCATAGATAACTTTGGACCAGTCAAAAAGCTAGCCCAGTTATAAACTGACCATGTCTAAGTGACCACTCTCCAGATACAGTAAAGTGGCAATTGACCCCACCATAGATAACATAGAACCAGTTAAATAGCTAGTCTGAAAATGTTAATAAATAACCAAGCAGTTCAAGGAGACTGTCCCGATCTAGTGATTTTACTTATCATCATAGAGTGACAACAAGTTACATAACTAGCTATGTGACTAGTTGTTTTAACCCGTCCATGTCCTAAGCAGGGGTTAAATTGCCCCTTTTGGATTACAAAGAGACTGATCCAAAGTAGTCAACGCATTGGATTCACATACCCGTTACATAGAGCCAGTTACCATACTAGCTACCTACCTGGTTACTTGATCAGCTACTTAACTAGTGATTTTGACATGTATGGGTGCTAATTTACCTCAAATAGTCGTTAAAATAGACAGTCTAATAACCGATTTTTTGTAAAGAAATCCAGCTCCGACATCTCTCCAGTAGATTACTTCTGGTGGGTAAAATAACTACATTTTAAAGTGCAGTACAAAATAAACCTTTAAAGTGACTGCACTATAGATTACTTAGAGACACTAAAGTGACACTTGACTTCACGTTAGGTTCCATGGGTTGTATGAGAATTATATCAACACAATTTGTATGAAACAATTTCGTACGAATTACAGACAAAAAAGTAGAGTACAAAATAATCATTAAAGTGACTACACTCCAGATTACTTAGAGACACTTAAGTGACAATTGTCTTCATTCTAGATTACATGGGATGTATAAGGTATCCAGTTGACTTCTCTCTGCACTACAAACAGCACATACGTGTCAAATGACCCAAAATATAAAAATTGGAGTCAGCCAAGTGATCAGACAGTAGTGACAATTACTGTCTATAAGGGATACATTGACTACTTGCTTAACTGGTGGGAAATTATGCAAACTCACTGCTCTCTGAGCTACCAAGTCAGTTTAATTGACGCTCAATAGATGAATTGGGTTTAGCAATGTAACCAGTCTCTTGCGCAAAATTGTGGCTTAAAGGGACTCACTGTCATGTGTAGAACTAGCGGGTCGTCTTACTTTATGTGTTTGTGTTTTTGGCCTTTAGCTCCTCAATTTTTATTGTTTTTAACTTCATTAGATTTATTTTAAAGGGGATTTTCGTAGATGGCCTACACACGCACACACACAAACACTCATACAGTGTGGAACAAAAGATGTGCAATAAATCGAAATAATTCAATTTAAACTCTGATTCATTTAAGTTCAAGAATTTGGAACCTTTTATTACTTTACAAAACTAGTCAGCATTACAGATTCTATGAAGGGGACTCTTCAAACTGTCACTGTCATTGAAATTCTTTTGACAGGCCTCAGATCTAATCTTAACGAACTTGTTCAGTGTTGGTTACTATAATACTTTTCTACTTCTTTCATTAAGGAAGTTTAAAATCATTATAAATTCTTCAATTACGTTTGGTTTATTTCCTTTAAATAAACCGGATTCTATTAATTGCAAATAAAAGCAACAATTTATATACAGCCCAATCATGAATAAAAAATCCGCGGGAGTTTTTTCCCTTTTTCCCTTTTCCCATTTTGCCTATTCAAATTCAGTGTTAAAAATGGGAAATGGGAAAAAACTCCCGCGGATTTTTTATTCATGATTGGGCTGATAGTCACTCTCTTTTAATAGATACAGTTTATAATTTACAAAAATACACTGGTAATTTAGTTTATGTTAATTCTAACAGTGTCATATTCTAGTAGTTTCATGAATTATCTAACGGAAAAAACTAGAATGTTTTATTTCCACTATGATCACCTAGAGCTTATAAACAATGTTAATAACAGTGTGTTATCAACATTGTTGATGAGTAGAAGTTTCTACTGTCTCTTTTTGCGTCCACTTATATTTTCACAAATCACGGGACGAGTATATTTTAAGCAATTATCACAAGTTTTCATTAAGATCAATTTACAAGTAACAAAGACTTTACTACAAAAATAATTGATTTATTTAATTATCATTATCACACATAAAAGTTTAATTGTTATTTACAATTTTAAATGCCATTTTGTGAAACAAGTTTTGTGCCCCACTGTTTACACTAGCTGAGCTCGCGCTTACGCACATAACACAACACAACTCACACACATTGACCTTTTACGTTTGAATATAAAACATTTAGAAAGAAATTGATGCCAAAAGGCATTTTTATTTCATTTTAATTTAAATTTTATTTTGTTTTTTCGTATTTTAAACAAAACAACAAAAAACCTGAAATCAAAGTAAATTTATTATTTATACTAAATAAAAATTTACAAAATCTTTTTTTATTTAATATATATATATATCACTGTTGTTGTTGTTGTTAAGTATTCCCAATGGAATTTTCTGTTAGTATGTAATACTTATAAATGGCTGGTGAGAATGTGTGTTTATATATTTTTGTTGTTTATTTTTCTTTGTAATATTTATGAGCAGAATTCAATAAAATACAATAAACATCTGTGTTTTTGACAATTATTTTAAAACAATAAGGCGACAGGTTAATAACCAGGTCTTTTTTTTTTTTCTTCTTTAAAGTAGGATGTCTTAATAATTTCTTTACTCATTATGTTACCCTAGAGGGAGGGAAGTGGTAAAAATATCAGGGTTAGAAAATAACTTGATCACTTATTCAAATAACCTATATTTAGTTGTACAAAATAATTCACTAAAAATAACTGTTATAAAATGATCCTTTATTAGTTCTAGTCGTTTTTAATGCTTGTGGGGAGAGACAAACAAAATTTGTTAGCCCCCACTCACAAAAAGCGAAAATCACCTAAAATAAATCTAATGAAGTTAAAAACAATAAATATTGAGGAGCTAAAGTTACAACTGACTATATCACAGATAACATGGATACAGTAAAGTGGCAATTGACCCCACCATAGATAACTTTAAACCACTCAAATAGCTAAACTGAAAATGTAAATAAATTCGTGCAACACAGATCTAAAACCATTAAAGTATATATATTCTGAATTTTAAGTCATCAGTCCGAATATCTGTCTGTGTAAAACAAGATCACTTCAAAAATACACAAACAAAACAAGTAAGAAAGTATAGTCGGTCAAGCCCGACCATATAATACCCTACACTAAGTAAATGAGCAAAAACATTTTTCTTTCAAAATTTCAATAATTTATATTCGTGAACGATTTTCGGAAGTGGGCCTTATATGGGAGCTATGAAAAATTATGGACCGATCACCATGAAATTTGGTCATGTGATAATGTCTATATGAAAGTTGTTTATGTTGCATTTTATGTGTATACCAACATTTTAAAGAGATTTATGCTAGTTAAAGTGATTATCGGAAACAGGTTTTATATGAGAGCTATGACCAATTATAGACCGATCACCATGAAATTAAGAAGTGTGATTAATGTCAGTATGAAAGTTATTTATGTTGCATTTTATGTGTATACCAACATTTTTAAGAGATTTATGCTCGTTAAAGTGATTATCGGAAGCAGGTCTTATATGGGAGCTATGACTAATTATGGACCGATCATAATAAAATTTGGTGACATGAATTTCGTATATATAAAACTTATTTGGAGAAAAACTTGTGTAGATACCTATATAAATTAAACATTTATGACCGATAAAGTCCAATTTCGGGAGGGGCTAGGTGAAATAATGAACCGATTTCAGCCAGTTTCAATAGGCTTGGTCCTTAGGCAGAAAAAATGATATGTACCAAATTTTATCGAAATATCTTCAAGATTGCGACCTGTATTCTGCGCACAAGCTTTACATGGACAACCAGCCAGCCAGACGGACGGACGGACGGACGGACATCGTTTAATCGACTTAGAAAGTGATTCTGAGTCGATCGGTATACTTTAAGGTTGGTGTTAGACTAATATTTTTGAGCGTTACAAACATCTGCACAAATCCAATATACCCTCCCCACTATGGTGGTGTAGGGTATAATGAATGAAATGTCTGGGAAATGTTTATCATTCATTGTCCTAGGCAATTTGGTATTGAAAATCATCAAAATCAGTTTAGTAGAAAAATATTTATCGACCAAAATGCCAAACGACCTAAAAAAATGATTTATTATCCCTAAAGAATATCCAACGTTGTTGCATTAGCTTTTTTTTTTTTTTTTTTGTAACATATTTTTATAAAATTATTACAAAATGTAGAACGCTTTTCATGTTTTTATGAAATGGGCGATTTTTTGTAAAACTTGCCATTGGTTGTGATTTTTTATTAAATTATCAGTTTTTTTATTTTTTTTTCAAATAAGCGATTTTTTATTTTGGCGATTTTTAAAATATTAGCGATTTTATGTAAAATTTAAGGTTTTTTGTAAAATTAGTGTTTTTTTTAATTAAAATTAATATTTTATAAAACTGGTGATTATTGGTATTATTTGCGATTTTTCATGATAAGTGTAAGCTAATTTTTTCAAATATGCGATTTTTTTGTAAAACTAGAAATTTGTTGCAATTTATATAAAATAATATTTTTTTTTTTTTAAATTGGTGATTTCTTTAAATAAGCGTTTTTTTTTATTTTGGCGATTTAGCGATTTTTATGTAAAATTTATGATTTTTTATGAAATTAATATTTCATAAAACTGGTGATTATTGATGTTATTTTCGATTTTTTATGATAAGTTAATCTATTTTTTCTAAATAGGCGACTGTTTATAAAATAATAATTTTTTTTTTCAAAATTTGGTGATTTTTTTAAATAATCGATTTTTTATTTTGTCGATGTTTGTGATATTAGCGTTTTTTAAGTAACATTTATGATTTTTAGTGAAATTAAAATTCATATTCCATAAAACTGGTGATTGATTGCTGTTGTTATTTGCGATTTTTTATGATAAGTTTAGCTATTGTTTTTTCTAAATATGCTTTTTTTTTAAACTAACCATTAGTTTCGATTTTTTATAAAATAATTTGTTGATTTTTTAAATAAGCGGTTTTTTATTTTGGCGATTTTTGCGATATTAGCGATTTTTATGTAACATTAAAATATTTCATAAAACTTGTGATTACTGGTAAATTGGTGTTTTTTGTGATATTGGCGATTTTTTAAATAAGCGTTTTTATGTAAAATTTATGTTTTTTTGTGAAATTAGAATTAATATTTAATAAAACTAGTGATTATTGGTGATATTTGCGATTTTTCATGATTTTTTTTTGTGATTAAGCGATTTTTATGTGAAATTAAATAATCTACTAAATTATAAATTTTCACGAGACTATCTATTTAATGTAAATTTGGCGATTTTTTATGAAGAAATAAATTTTATTTTTCATATGGCGATTATTTCAAGTGGAGTCTTTTTAATTGAAGATTTTTTTTTAAATTGGTAATTTATTACGCAATTTTGTAAAAAAAATTCCAAATTGGCATGTTTTTTGTAAATTGGTGTTTTTAAATTACAATAAGCGATTTTGTATTTTCGCGATTTTTGCAATATTAGCGATTTTTATATAAAATTTATATAAAATTTGTTGTGGAATGAGTGTTTTTTTTTTGTAAATAAAAATGAATATTTCATAAAACTGGTGATTATTGGTGTTATTTGTTATATTTTTTTCTAAATTAGCTTTTTTGTGATTTTGGCGATTTTTTGAAATAATCGTTTTTTTATTTTGGAGATTTTTGCGATAATAGACGTTTTTATGTAAAATTTATGATTTTTTGTGAAATTAGTGTTAAAATTAATCTATCTATGAATATAAAAAATTAAATGGTCCATATTTGTAATGGCATCACGTGACAACGGCTGGAGCGATTGGATGATTTTTTATACCCTTTAACATGAGTGGCAAGGGTATATATAAGTTTGTCATTCCGTTTGTAATTTCTACATTTTTCGTTTCCATAAAGTATATATATTCTGGATCGTTATAGATAGCGAAGTCGATATAGCCATGTCCGTCTGTCCGTCTGTATGTTGAAATCAACTTTCCGTAGCCCCCAAATAACTTACAAACATAATTGATACTTTCAATATATCGAGAATTCTTCCGGCTCTGTCGCTATTTAAAATCGAGAAAATAGGTCCACAAATGGCTGAGATATAGGGAAAAATCCGGGACAACCTCGATTTTTGGCCTATTTTTTATCTATATCTGGATTACTAAGTCATTAATATAGACAATATGGATATCTAATGATAGATATTTCAAAGTCCATAGCAACGGGTCAAAATCGGGATAATAAGTAAATTTTTTGTCATAAATTTTTCATTAATAAATTAAATAAAAATTTTTTGAAAAAAATTTAAGAAAAAAGAATTTCGAAAAAAAAAAAATTTTTAATTTTGAAAAAAAAAAATAATTTTGTTTACTTAAAAATATTTAAAATTTTTAATTTAAAGTATAATTTGGTGTAGGGTATATAAGATTCGGCACAACCGAATATAGCTCTCTTACTTGTTTTTATTCGATTTGAAATTTTCAGGAGATAGTTTGTAAAGAAAAAAATTAAAAAATTAGGAAATTGTAATTTTTTATATATTGCCTTCTTTTCACTTCTCATAGAACTAACATGAGTAAATAGTTACCTAGCGAATCCGGTATTGCATTTCATAAAACTGATATTTTAAGATATTTTTTTTTTTTTTTTCTAAATTGGCGTTTTTTGTGATATTTTATTGATATTGTGATTATAAAATTAAACAATTTACTTAATTAAATTTTTTAATTGAGTTTTTTTTTATAAATTGGTGATTTGTTATGAAATTTTGGAATATTTTTTTTTGTTGGTAATCAGAGTTTTTTTTTATTGAAATTGAGATTTTATTAAAATGAATTTAGTTTTTTAGTTAAAAACAATAATCTACCTAACAATTCAATTCCTTATTTATTTTAATGTAAATTTCCTGTATAACTATATAGTCTTTAACAAAACTACTCTGAATATAATTTTATAATTTTATTAAATTACATTACAATTAACAATTCCTACTCAATTTAGCTATAACCTACGTTTTTACTAACGTTTCCGTGTAAGTTTGCCTTAACATGTTAGCAACCCTGTAGCCAAGCATTCAACCTATTGTGAATGTTTTGTTTATGTGTTTCTTTTTCTTAGTACGTTTCTAGTGCGTTTCGTGTATAACAGTAAACAGGTTTTGATGAGAACACAATGGGAAATGAGACAGATAAAGACTACTTGGTGGTTTTTATTAAATACCAACAGATGGCGGCACAGTAAAATGGTCGAAATGTTAGACGACTACACTGCAATTTTATAAAGTAGAGACTAGTTGGCTTGTGGAGTGTGTAGGCAAAGCTTTAATAGTGGATAGTAGGTCTTAATATAAAGTGGATTGTTTTATATTTAAAATTTATGTTCCATTAATAAAACGTTACAGATACATTAAGGAACAATTTATGTTCTTAATTTCATAAAATTCATTTATATTTTATTAAAAATTTTTAAGTTAAAGGTTGATAGCATAGATATATACACATAGAGCGGAAACTAGAAAAAAAAACTAAAAATAATCAAACATACGAGTGTTTTTTTGTTTTGTTTTTTCTAATACATTCTCACCACGTAGTTTTTTGACAACTGAGTTAGGTCTATTACAGCATAGTTTCCGATATATATGTATAAATCTATGGTTGATAGTACAACATACTTGTATAAAGCTTTATCCCCATATTGATAAACTGTTTTTTTAAATTTGTTTTATAAACCATTTATAAATTTAAAAATTGTTTTTGAAGACTTTAGCAAATTTAATTTCAATCTCAGCAGCAATACTTGGCTAAATTAAAGCACTTAAAAGATACTTAATAAGAGTATATTTAGTGCAGTTTAATATTTATTTTGGAAGTGGTTTTCCTAAATTTTAGTAGCAAATTTGACTGAAATTTAAAGATTTTACTCAAGTTTATTGGTTGTTAGGTACCATTAAGAAGGCTATAATGAATTAACATGCAGTAGTGTACAGTAAAGTGCAGTATACCACAGTAAAGCTTAAGAAAATACAGTATTCTCTAACCAAATAGATTACACTAATATTTGTATTACAATTCTTTTTGTTTCTCATAAAAAAAAAAACACTTAGACATAAATTATTATTATACTTATACAACATTTTAAACTGATATTTCCATAAATAAACAATGACAAAAACTTGTATGTTTCCGCCATTTGTATCATGTTCTTTAATAACTGGCGACAACTACAAAAACCACAGGAACCGACCAACACGAGCTACAATTTGCATAATAATTTAACAAATAAAAAAAATCTAAAATGGCGCGTAAAATAAATCTCTTTTGTTGCTGCGACAACAACAATAATAAAAAGTCAACTTAAATGCGTGCTTGAATGCATTTTTCTATTTTACACGAGCGAAACATTTATCATGAATAAAGAAGTATTAATAAATTTATGGACAGAAAATTAAACAAACATTTACTATTTCATACAAAGTTTATATTTGTTTTTTTTTTTTTTCAAAAAAACTTTGTAAGGGGGGATATACAAAAATAAATTAGCAGCGTAGATAGTTGCAAAGGAGTTCCAAAGTGATACTTAATTTGGGTCAAATTATAAAAAGTACTAAACGGGATTTTATTTTGAACATTCAAAAGAACTTTCTAAAAAATACTTTTTGATTTTTTATGGTAAAACACATTTTTAAATAACAATTACTAAAAAATGTAAAAGTACTTTTTATTATTTTGGTACTTATTTTTTTTTTTTTAAATTTAATTGATTTATTTTAACATATTTTCTTTCACAATCAGCCTTAAATTTAAAAGGTACCAAAATTTAAATAAAATATCTTAACAAAAAATCATAAAAAGGCTTAAATTCAAAAAAGTACTTTTTAATATTTTATTATTTTTGTTATTTTTTAATTTAAATGGTTGAATTGTTTGCTCTCAAGTTTAATTTTAACATATTTTCTTTCACAATAAACTGTAAATCCAAATTAATCAAAATTAAAAAAAAAATTCTCTTAACAAAAAATCCTAAAAAGGCTTTAATATAAAAAAAGTACTTTTTTAATATTTTGGTACTTTTATATATTTTCTTTCACAATAACCCGTAAATCTAAAAAGTACCAAAATTTAAAAAAATTCTCTTAGCAAAAAATCATAAAAAGGCTTAAATTCAAAAAAGTACTTTTCAATATTTTGGTACTTTTATTATTTTTTAATTTAAATGTATTTTCTTTCACAATAAGCCGAAAATCTAAAAAGTACCAAAATTTAAAAAAATTCTCTTAGCAAAAAATCATAAAAAGGCTTAAATTCAAAAAAGTACTTTTCAATATTTTGGTACTTTTATTATTTTTTAATTTAAATGGTTGAATTGTTTGCTCTCAAGTTTAATTTAAACATATTTTCTTTCACAATAAACCTTAAATCTAAATTAAAAAAATTTTCTTAACAAAAATTCCCAGAAAGGCTTAAATTTAAAAAAAGTACTTTTTTAATATTTTGGTACTTTTATATATTTTTTAAATTGTATTGGTTGAATTGTTTGCTGTAGTTTAATTTAAACATATTTTCTTTCATAATAAGCAGTTAAGCTAAAAAGTACCAACATTTTAAAAAGTACTTTTTAATTTTTCATTGCAAAATATAATTCTTTAAACGAAAAATGCTAAAAGCAATTAAAATTAAAGTCAAAATATAAGAAAGTACTTTTAAAATTGTGAAACAGGCTATAAATTTAACAAAAAAATTATTTTGACTTTTTTTGTAATAAAGTTTCACAAAAAGTACTTTTCGTTACATTTGGTACTTTTTTTTATTTTTCTAATAAAGTTTAGTATTAAACAATAAAAACATATGCTGATATGTTAAATAAAGTAACCCAAGAGGTTAAACATTATATTAGAGGTGATTTTTATCATAATATACAACATTTATAAAAGTACTCTTTGATTTTTCTTTGCAAAATATAATTTTTTTAACGAAAAATACTATAAGAAATTAAAATTGAAGTAAAAATATAAAAAAGTACTTTTGAAATTTTTAGTACTTTCGGTTTTTAAAAGTACTTTTTAATTTTTCATTGCAAAATATAATTCTTTAAACGAAAAATGCTAAAAGCAATTAAAATTGAAGTAAAAAGATAAAAAATTACTTTTGAAATTTTAGTACTTTTTGTTTTGAAAGTTTATTTTATTGATTTGTATGTATTTAATGTTAACTGTAACCTATTATTATAATAATAAACAGTATTCCGAGAAAGTACCAAACTATAAAAAGTACTTTTTGATTTTTCATTATTAAACAGAATTATTTAATGAAATATCGATAAAAATGAAAATCAAGTAAAAATTTAAAAGTACTTTTTAATAATTTGGTACTTTTAATTTTGAAAATTAAACAGTATTCCAAAAAAGTGCCAAATTTCAAAAAGTACTTTTTGATTTTTCATTATTAAACAGAATTATTTAATAAAATATCTAAAACAAATTAAAAGCAAGTAAAAATTTAAAAGTACTTATCAATATGTTGGTACTTTTAATTTTTTAAATTTAATTTTAATTGTAACATATAATAATAAACAGCATTTCAAAAAAGTACTTTTTGATTTATCATTGTCATATAGAACTATTTAAACGAAATATCTAAAATAAATTGAAAATCAAGTAAAAATGTAAGAAAATACTTTTTACTTAAATATTTTGGTACTTTTGATTTTTAAATTAAATAATAATAAAAAACCTTTGTAATAAATTTAAATATAGAAATGTACTTTCTATTTTTTTTATTGTAAAATATTATTTCTAATTTTTTTTTAAGAAAACTCTCCAAATTTGTTATTTTTCGTACTTTTTTCTTTTTTTTTTTTATCAAAATAAACATTAATTAGAAAAAGTACCAAAAAAAGTACTTTTTTATTTTTTCTTAGAAAATAATATTTTGAAAGCGAACAACTTTAAGAACGTGTAAATTAAAAAGTACTTTTTTAAATTTTCCTGTTTCTTTTGACAATTTTGCCAATAAAAGCTGGTTTTACGATATCGACTGATTTCGTTCGAATTCTAAGCGAAAGAAAACTGATTTAGGATTTTCTAACTTCATAATTAAGTGAACTAATCTGTTTAATTTCGCTTAGAACGAAATCTTTCATTCGATATTGTGAAACAGGCATAAATTTAACTATAAAATTGTTGTGACTTTTTTTAAGAAAGTTTCTCAAAAAGTACTTTTCGCTACATATGATACTTTTTTTTAATTTTTTTAATAAAGTTTAGTTTTAAACAATAAAAACATAAATAAAGTAAACCAAGAAGTTGAACATTATATTTAAGGTGCTTTTTATCATAATATACATTAGTTTTAAAAAGTACCAACTAAAAGAAAGTATTTTTTTTGCAAAATATAATTTTTGTAACAAATAATACTTTAAAAACATAAAAAGCGTGATAATTAAAAAAGTACTTTTTTTTTGGTACTTTTAATTTTTATTTTTTAGGGTACTAAAACAGATATGTAGTTTGGAAATGTACCAAAAATATAAAGTTAACATATGAGATTTTAATTGTAAAACTAAATTTTAAATATATGAAAATTAAAAAAGTACTTATTTTTGTACTTATTGAATAAAAATTACTTTTACCATCTTAAAAAATTCTAAGACGATCTAGCTATATATGTCCAACTGTTAAGAGCGCGATAGGACTTAGAGGGAAAGACCTAGGGTATATATTTTCCCCCAAATATTGTTTGTTGATCAGAAATGTGAATGAAATCGGTAGAAAGTTTTGGAGCAAAGAAACTTTGCATGAAAATTAAAAAAAAAAAATAAAAAATATTTACTGTTATTGTTGTTTTAAATGATTTTATTGTAAAATAAAATTGAAAATTAAAAAAAAAAATTTTGTTTTTTGGTCCTCCAAATTTGTTGAATAAAATATCCAAAAAGTACCTTTTTTATATGTTTTGGTACTTTTTTGATTAATAGACTAAAATGTGGTAAATAAGTTAACCCCAAAAAGTACGTTTTCTTATATATTTTGGCACTTTTGGTTAAAAGAGCAAAAGATTTAGAAAATAATTTTTGTTTGGTACTTTCGATTTATTTTTTAAAGTACTTTAAGTACTTTTTTATATATTTTTATGTCTTTTGATAATTGAATTTTTGTAAAATGTCTGCTTTACTTTCAAATGCCTTAGTTTTATAAACTTTGATGACTGTTTTAAAACTACATACTTCCGTTAAAAATGTTTTATTATTTTCAAAAAGAATTTCTATTTTAAAAATGTCCTCATAAATAAAAAAAAGTTTTGTTTTTTAAAATTTGAATTATTCTCAAAAATCACGCAAAATATTTGCCTGTAACGGGGGGTTTTTATTTTCAAACGAATATTCAGTTGAAACATTCTTCTTGTATGAAATCAATGTAACAATATCGTAAATTCTTCTTCCTTTAACAAGGACATTATTTTCACAATTTATTATTATTTTGTTTTTTTTTTTATATTTTTTTTGTTCATGTTTTCATATATATTTTACCTTGCACTTGATAATTGAAAAACGTTTCTTTTTTTTCCCCAACTGCAAACTAACGACAGCGACAACAAGAACAACAAGTATCTGATAAATTCAAAGGCATACAATTTTGTATAAGGTCATGAAGGAAACAGTGGAGAAAGAAAGACGTACACAGTAAAGAAAGTTTTTTCTCTTTCTCGGTTTAAAGCCACAGAATGTTGTTTGGAAAAAAAAAATAGTAATTGGGAAGACCAGCTGTGAAGTAGTTAAAGTGAATAAGGGAAAATCTTAATTTTGCATCGAACTAGTTAAAATCAACTACGCAGCTCAACATTTCAAAGTGCTAAACAGTTTGTGTAGACTAGTAGTTTTGTAGTTCATTAATTATGTAACTATAAAGTCTTGAACTTTTATACTGTTGCTTCTCAAGGAACTAGCTTTTGAATCAAAAGAGCAGGCTGATGCTACCCTTAATACCTCACTATAATGTTTACATTTTAAATTTTATGTTTATTTTATTTCTATTTTTATATCAGTATAACCTTCAATATGTTCACCTTAAATTCCATAAACGTATTAACGTTTTATGTTTTGTTTTCTTTGGTTGTGTTTACACATATACATATGCTTTTTTGTCTTGCCACTGTTTGACTGTGTTTCTTGCTGCTTAACTTGTAATATTTTCCTACTTCCCCTATAACAAGGACTTGGAACATGAATGAGAATGATTTTTGTTTTTTTTTTTTTTTTTGCAGTTGTTTACTTTCGTATGCATATGACTGCCAAGATATTCAAAAATTTACAAAATGTCTTAAGCAAACACAATAAAGGAATGAATTCATAAACATGAAACTACGAGAAGTAAATCGTGGTTAAAAATATTAAGTCATGCTTCTAACAGAAACCGAAAATAAAGGCTCTATTTTTATCAGGTTATTAGTTATTATTTAATACTTAGAATTCACTTTTTGCAATAAATTACTGAAAAAATGTGTTTCCAAAATATTTCAAAAATTTTTTTTTTGTATTTTTTGAAAAGAAAAACGAGTTTCTATAAGATTTTCAGAATTTTACATTATTTACATTGTTTACTCCATTGTTGACATTAGGTAAACAATGTAATTTTTTAAGATTTTATCCATTTTTAAAATGTGAAATAATTTTCTTAAACATATATGGAGTTTTTTAATATTTACATTGTTTACCCAATTCTTTACCTTGGGTAAACAATTGATAATTTTAGTTTCATTAAAACTTTTTATATATTTTGGGTTTTAAGAAGATTTTCTAACACATTTTAATAGTTTTTCAATATTTACTTTGTTTACCCAATTGTTTACATGAGGTAAACAATTGAAATTTTTGGTTGTATTGAGATTTTTTATATTTCTTGAAAATAAAAAAAAGTTTCTACAACATTTTCTGAATTTTACAAAATTTACATTGTTTACTCCGTTGTTTACATTAGGTAAACAATGTAAATTTTTTAAGATTGTATCCATTTTTGAAATGTAAAATAAGTTTCTAAAACATTTATAGAATTTTGCAATGCTTACATTGTTTACCCCATTCTTTACATTAGGTAAACAATTGAAAATTTTTGTTTCATTAAAACTTTTTTTTTATTTTTTGAATGTTAAGAAGATTTTCTAAAACATTTTGATAATTTTTCAATATTTTCATTGTTTACCCAATTGTTTACATGAGGTAAACAATTAAAATTTTTATTTTTTTGCGTTTTATTGTATTTCTTGAAAAGAAAAACAAGTTTCTATTACATTTTCAGAATTTTACAATATTTACATTGTTTTTACCCCATTCTTTACATTAGGTAAACAATTGAAAATTTTTGTTTCATTAAAACTTTTTATAGTTTTTTAGTTTAAGAAGATTTTTTTAAAACATTTTGATAATTTTTCAATATTTACTTGTTTACCTAATTGTTTACACGAGGTAAACAATTGAAATTTTTAATTTTATTGAGTTTTATTATATTTATTGAAAATAAAAAGGAGTTTCTATAACATCTTCAGAATTTTACAATATTTACATTGCTTACTCCGTCGTTTACATTAGGTAAACAATGTAAATTGTTTAAGATTGTATCCATTTTTGTAACATGTGTTTCTAAAACATTTATAGAATTTTTCAATATTTACATTGTTTACCCCATTCTTTACATTAGGTAAAAAAATAACAATTGTTGACATTGTGTAAACAATGTATTTAAAGGTAAATAATATAAAATCTTTATGTTAATATTTAAAAAAGTTTACTTAAAAAATCAATTGTTAACATGATGTAAATAATGCATTTTTGAGATAAATAATATAAAATCCGTATCAAATTTTTGTTAAAATTCGTAATTGAATCAAGTCAACAAATTTCATGAAGATGCTTTAAAATTCCTTAAAAAAAAATCACTTGTTGATAAGATGTAAATAATGTACTTTTGAGTATAAAATATTCATAAAATCGAAGAATTTTAGAACGATATAAAATCAGATGATATAAAATCTATGATATAATGATTTTTCTTTATTTTTCCTTAAAATGACAATTGCTAACATGCTGAAAATAATGTATTTTTGAGGTAAACAATAACAAATAATTATGTTTAGAACAATTTGGATTTGTGGACAAATTATTTTTGATCTTAGCTTCTAACTCAGGCAGATTAATAATTCTATTTCTTCAAAATAAAAATGCAATATCATTCCGAATACCTTTAATTCTCTGCCTGCTGGGTTGTCTATTGCATGTATGATGAAGTAAAGATTTTTAATAATAAACTCACACATAAAATCTCTTTTACAAAAACACTCACTCTCTTACTGTCATGACATACCACCCGACCAAACATTCCAAAATGTATTCGCTTTTGCGAAAAACTTCACAAACATTTTCCCAAAACTATCCGAAATTTTTTAAAAATATGAATGCTTCTAATAAAAATTCTCAATAATTTTTTAAATTTTAATTCGAGTAACTTTGAAAATAACGAGTAAACAAATCTCGATTAATATAGTAATGATTTGTTGTTGATTTCGTTCTCGAACCTTTGAGAATAAAGCAACAAGTGAATAATTTTCAAATCTTTAGCGATAGTTGTTCACGAATGTTTGTAAGTGAAACGTTTGCAATTTTCGTATACTCTGATCAGTTGGGATATTCTGAATTTGCTCAGTGCCAGAAGTTGTTTAGTTTATGTTTAAATGATAATTGAAATAATAAGTAACAAAAACAGCATGAAAATTATGATGAAAACATACCATTAAAATCACTACGGTTTTATGTATAAAAAAAGAGATACAAAAATAAAAATGAAATTAAGTTTTTGGATAATATTCTTAAAGAAACATTATAACAACACACAATCCACACACTGCTAAATAAATAGGATTGTTCGTATAATAAAACAGAATATTTGAGTTAAAGTAACAAAAATGAGGATATAACAAGACCGACAGAAAGATTTATTTTAATGAAATAATAAAATAAAAAATATTTAAGGAATTTCTTTTCTTTCTCGTGAAATTTAAGTGCAATTTTTACGAGGCTATATTTAGCAGTCATTCACATTAAATATTGATTGCAAATTTTACTGATCTCAAAGTAAAATGATCAATAAAAAGAACTTTTATTAAAGAATTTAATAATATACAAATTTAATAGAAGTTCTTGTATACTTTAAAAATGAAACATATTCAATATTTTAAGGCATGTACAAAGACTGCATTCTTAACAAGTTCTCTTACATAGTTCAGGCTCCAAACTAAACTGTTTAAAAGGGAAATATTGCTATGAAAGAAAGAAAAGGTTTCAAAAATCACTTCATTTTTCAATGCCAATTGTTTGAGCTCGATTCGAGTCTGTCATAGTTCCAAAAATACTTATATTACGAGTCTCAGTAACTTCCAGTCAAAATTTTACATACTTAAAGCTTTCTCGTGTATTTTAGCTGAATATTTTTCACGAAATTCGATCAGAATTCTTAATGACAGTTTTTGCAAGAAAAACTACTTTAAAAAGGGCCAATTTTTGAACAAATTTTGGTACTTTTTAAATTTTCAAGCACTTTTGAAAATTTAAAAAGTACCAAAATTTGTTCAAAAATTGGCCCTTTTTAATTTTTTGCTCAAAAGATAGCTTAGATCCATTCCTTTAATACGATTTTGTAACTCAACTCATACAATTTTTGATTTTTTTTGTTTTTAAATTTAAAAAGTACCAAAATTTAAAAAGTACTTTTTACTTAAAACTATAAAAAATATTGTTTTTTAAGCATTAGGCTCTTAAATACCAGTGAAAACTAAAAAAGTACTTTTTTATATTTTTGGTACTTTTGCCATTTTTATTACACATATCGTAAAACGCCCAAAAAACACTATAAAGAAAATGCACTTTTAAAACAAAGTACTTTTTTATTATTTAAAATAAATAACAAAATAGAATACAAATTATTAAAAAAAAAAATGTCGAATAAATTAGGATGAATCATTAAATTAATTTTAATTAAGTACCAAAAATTTTTTTTTTTTTGTATTAAAAATTATTATTTTTTTAACGAAAAACTAATTAAAAAACTAAAGGACCTAAAAACGTGATTTTTAAAAAGGTACTTTTTTGATTTTAGTACTTGAATGTTTTCCCTTAAAATTTTAAATTTTTAAAAAATAAGTTTCTAGTTTTTATAATGGTTAACCTAAATGTACTTTTTAATAATTTTAGTATTTTCAGCACTATAAATGTAAAAGTAATTTCCGATTTTTTAATTGTAAAATATTTTTGAAAATTTAAAATAAGTACTTTTTTTCCTTTTTGGTACTTTTGGGGTTTTAGCTACCTAAATTCTAAATTTAACCATAAAGGAAAGTTAAAAAAGTTCTTCGTTTGGTTTAAAGGTCCTTTTTAAAAAAAGTACTTTTTGAAATATTTGGTATTTTCTTTGTTAAATTGTATGTTATAAATGATAGATCACAAAAAAAACATTATTTTGAAAAAGTACTAAAACATTTTCCTAATTTTTGTTGCAAAGAACATAAAAAAGTCCTTTAACCCTTTGACGGACACCAAAATTTTAGGAGGTCTTCCCGTGGGACACTTGCTGTATCTCCGTTATTTGGAAGGTAACAATTTATGACGTGTATACACGTCATGTCCCCCCAGAAACCCTTGTTATGACGTCTATAGACGTCAGTGTCCGTCAAAGGGTTAAAAAACTGAAAATGGGAGAGATTGTTATTTCATATATCGTTACCTTAATATAGAAAGGCCCTATCTCGTGTTTTTTTATGCCCAGATTTTCGTTTATTTCGATAAATGGTCCGCTCATATATCATATTTAGCCAAAAAATCTCGATTTAAAAAAAACAAGAGTTAGGGCTTTTCTATATTAAGGTAACGATATACATAATTTTGAAATAAATAATTAAATTCCAAATAAATAAAAATTTGAATATTATTTTCAGCTAATTTGTAATTATTTCCAAACTCATATACAAATTTTTGTTTATTGGTTTCTATTTTTTAATTTGTTCACTCATATTAAATCAATGAGAACCAAGGACAATCGGCATTTTATACAAACATAGCACCAAATTATAAAATTCGTGAGCTACTTTTAACAATGCATTCCCAAGTAGTCAAAGTCTGACCACTCCAATTTATATATTTTTGGTAATATGACACGTATGCAGAGAGAAGTCAATTGGTTACTTTATACATACCTCCCATGTAATCTAGCTTGAAGTAAAATGTCACTTAAGTGTCTCTAAGTAATCAAGAGTGTGGTCACTTTAAACGTTTATTTTGTACAGCACTATTTTGTGAGTAAAGCTACGTACACACGGTTGTCAGATTGTACAATATTGTCAGAAAAAATTTCAGAAAATGTCTAACAACCGTGTGAACTTACAACTTTTGTCTTACAACGTTATCATAAAAAGTATTGTCAGTACATTTTAAGACAATAATATTGTCAGACATCTGACAATCGTGTAAACACCTTACGGTGCCATTGCCAGATAATTGTAAGATCATTGTCAAAGACTTTTTATTGTCATATGTTCGAAGTTTATGAATCTGACAATGGCATCATTGTCAGATTCATTATTTCTATTGGCAACACTGTGCATATGTATTTAAAATAAACAAAAGTGAAGCACCGTGTGAACTGACAATTTTTGTTGGTAGATAAATTTATTGTTTGACAATGAAATTGTAAGGTTTTCTTACAATCGTCTAACTGACAATATACCTTTTGCTAATAATATTTCATTGGCAGTTCATTGCGAGCACATTGCCAGATCTGACAACATTGTAAAATCTAACAACCGTGTGTACGTAGCTTAATTCATACAAACTGGTTTTATATAAATTTTTCTTTTTGCTTAAGTATACTGGTATCCCATGTAACCTAGTGGGTAGTCAATTATCACTTTAGTGTCTCTAAGTAACCCAGAGTGTAGTCACTTTAAAGATTAGTAATTATTTTACCCACCAGAAGTAATCTATTGGAGAGTTGTCGGAGGAAGGTTTTTTACAAGCAATCGGTTATTGGACTGTCTATGAGATGTTTTTTTTAATTGACTATCTGAGATCAACTACTTATGTAGCTGATTAATGCCCGTAACTTCAACAAATAGATATCTGCAGTGTAAAATACCCAGCAGACTAAAAGGCAACTTGATATTGATTTCAAATCAATATCTACGGGTAAAAATGATCAAATATTTTTTCTGCACAAGTAACTAAGCTAAATATCTACTTGTTGAAATTAAGGGCATATGTAACCAGTTGGGTAGCTAGTACGGTAACTGACTCTATGTAACCGGTATGTGAATACAATGCGTTGACTACTTTGGACCTGCTATCAGACAGTCTTCTTATAATCCTAAAGGTTAGAATATGTGCGTGTTAAAATAATAGGTTATGTAGCTAGTTATGTAACTTGTTGCCACCCTAAATGTTAGGTAAAATCACTATTTCGGGACAGTCTCCTAAACCAATACATTCTCACTTAAAGCATTTCTCTTTTTGATTGACTCTTTAAAATAATGCATCAAGGCGAATTCATATAAGGTGGAGCCAGTCAAACAGCTGATAACTTTGTTTCACCTGTTCGGTTCTAGCGACTGCCAAAGACTGTCTTTATATTTCAAGTATCCACACTATTTTAAGTTTCTATACACATTTGGTCAATTCACAAGGTCTCTTATCATGTCATAATGTCCTAATATTTCACTATGGTTTGAACATGTTATTATTGCCTTTCAAACAATAAATGTCCTAAAATAATACTACTCTGTATGCTATGTTTATTGTGTTATCGTAACCAACCATCAGAAACCTGCGCCGAACGCCTAAGAGTAGGCTTAGCCGAGTCGTGAAGTATTAGGACAATATGACATGATAGGAGACCTTGTGAATTGACCAATTCTTTTTAATTTTTCATATAAACCATTCAGCTGTTTTCTAACATTTTAAGACTAATTGTTGTTTTTGAAAGAATTCGCTTTGGAATGCATCAAGTTTGAGCTGATAAATTAAATTTTAGATTTTGCAAAGAAATACAATCCAATACATTTTATTAAATATTTAATAACAAATTTTTACTTTCACTTAAAACTGTCTTTTTATTCCCTCTTCATAAATACTCTTAAAATGCATGTGCCTTTATATATATAGACATTTTTATTTTAGAACTAAGTAATCTATTTATTGTTTATATATAATAATTTTGTTTATTTCTGCATAAATTCCCAGTGCTTGTTTCCTTTAATAATGATTAAGGCCATTTCAAATAATTTTTTCTATTAACTCTTTCCTCAAACAAAAAACAAAAATGAAATCTTTTTATTAACAAACAAAAAAATTCTTTAAAAAGTAAATGTTTTTATTTCTAAATTTTCATAGCATTTGTTTACATTTTGTTTTATATAAATGTTTACAAAATGTTATTTAATATACTCAAATATATACATTTAAGCATAGAAGCATAACAAGAAATACCTACATATATAATGAAAAACGATGAAACAGCGGTTCTGAAACTAGAAAATTTTCTCTTCAAACTAGTTTTATTGTTAGAGGTTGTCACCTGAGAATAAATTCTAATATGAATGATTTAACATAAGTATGTTGGAGAAATATGACTTCGACGACTTAATTCCTTTAGAATTAATTCGTTTCGTTTTATCAATTCGGCTTCTTATAGTTCGATAGTTCAGATTTTTTTTTTATAAATTAGTCTTTTTAAACAATATTGGGAACCTCTGCTGCAAATTTTTGTGCAGTATATACTTTTTTCGTAGCCCTAGGGTAAATTTGTAATGTTTTTCTCCTTTTTTATTTAATTTTATATTACTTTGCTTTATGTTCTATGCCAGCCAGTTTATACAGTCTTTTAGTGCGTCTTTCTGTTTGTCTGTCTGTCTCTCTAGTATATGTAGGTACATATAACACATGTTACTATTTTTTTGCTTTGGCCCCTAACTAGAAACCATTACATTAGCTTTACTTTTTTATTTAAATTATTTTTAAAAAAAAAATTCTTGTAGTGACTACCACGACGCGGTGATAATTTTTTTATTATATATGTTGGCAGTAAAGTGTTTGTTTTAAAATAAACCTTTAAACAATGTCTGTTTCAATTTAAACTTCATTAAAAATTTAATAATCACCTGGAAAGGCCTCCCACAACATACCACAGCCACAACCAAACACAGAACCAGTAATAAAATTTTATAATTTGCTGTATGTGTGTTAGAGAAAGAGAGAGAGAGGTAGAGATTACGTAGTTCATATGGGACCTGGCGTATAAGTGATATTAATTATTTATAAATTAAATTTGTTTAATTATAACATGTGGAAATATTTAAGTGTGTATAACGAAAAAATGAGAAGCATCAGGTAATTAAATTTGTTCCTAAATTAGTGTAAACAAACACACTTCAATTTGGTTAAGAATATCAAAAGATATACGGAATATGGTTGCTAACACCAACAAACTTCAAACAGATTAGTTTATAGGGGAAGAAAGGAAGTTATACACAGGTAATAAAAGTTGACAACAATTTAAAAGAAATAAAAACTTTTTAATTTTCTCTCAAAATTTTATAGTTTGTTAACAACTTGTTATTTTATTACCCTAACTCTCCAGACAAAGACCTAACTCAGTTGTCAAAAACCTAAGTATGTGTGATGTTTTTGAGTCATTTTTTTGTTGACTATTTTTCTAGTTTCCACTCCATGTGTATTTCTCTATACCCTTAACACTTAACTCTTTGCGGTTGGGTGGTTACTTTACTAACCACATTTTCTATAGTCTTTAAAACATAGTTTATTGGCATCTATTGTTATTTTGCTAAACAATTATATTTTTTGAAGTCATCGTTTATGAAACTTTGTCGTCAGCATGTTCTGGTTAGATAAATATAATAATTTGAAAATATTGTAAAAAGAAATTTTTTAAGAGACTTTCATGCATTCAATAAAAAAACGAACAGAGTGTTTATTGTTCATCGAATTCAGTGTTACTTTGACATTTCGGTTGTTTGGTCAGAAAATGTAGTCAAAAATATTCGATTTCAAACAAATTTATACGAAACACGGTGGTTAGTAAACTAACCACTTCACTCCACAAAAAATCTTGGAATGCGGTGGTTTTTTTCATATTTTGATTTATTTTTTCTTACTTTTTATAATAAAATAACCTTGATTAAAGTAAAAATGCAATTATTTTGATTTTAAACTTATACACAAAAAAGCGTGGCTGAAAGAGTTTACAATAATATTATAATTTTTAAAATTCTTCTCTTTACAGATTCAAAATTACATTTGTAGATGAAAATTATCAAGAAGACTGACATTAAATCTATTTAGCTACTTTAAAATTCCAGAATTTTACTGCAAGATGTCATATTTTCCTTCAAAATATCACTTTAGGTATGTTATATTTTTATTTTGCAATAATTACTTCAAAGTTACTGTTTCTTTTTAAATATTTTTGCAAACATCTTCAAATTTCCTCTATATTTCCATACTTTGTTTATAACCACCATCAAAAGAGTTGGTTACTGTAACCATTTCAATATTTGTGCATGTTTACTGTAACCATTTCAACATTTTTAACAATATTATAGTCACAGTAACTATATATATGATTGTGGTAACAATAATATGGTTAATTTACGATTCACATGATTGTATCAAACATATATATGGTTACAGTAAACATGTATATGTTTGTGACAACCATTTATATTATGAAGGACTTAACATATTATGTTGCTCTCGGCTTATTATTAATCATATAAATGGTTGTCAGAAACATATACATGTTTAATGTAACCATATATATGTTTGATACAATCATGTGAATCGTAAATTAACCATATTATTGTTACCACAATCATATATATAGTTACTGTGACTATAATATTGTTAAAAATGTTGAAATGGTTACAGTAAACATGAAAAAATTTTAAAATGGTTACAGTAACCATGCACAACTATATTTTTTTCTGCGTGTATGAACCTAAATCTTTCTACCAACTTCTGTGAGGATCAGTCCATAACCCCTATATCAGAAAAATATTTTATTGTCGCATATTGATGGAGGTTATACAAGGTTCTGCACAGCCGAATATAACACTCCAAGTTGTTATTTACATACTATTGTACATAACGTACTATTGTATCATTACGTTAGAATCGTTGTAGCCATTGATATCAACATGTCCGTCTGTTTGTGTGAAACTAAGTTTCCGAAGCACCTAAATAACCTTGATACATCAATATATCGGGTATAGTCCAACTTCGGTTGTTATTTGAAATCAAGAAAATCGGCCCACTAATGGCTACACCGATATTTTACCAATTTTCGACCTATATCTCGATTACTAAGTCATGTACTTGACAATATGGTTATTAAATAAAAGGTTTTTCCAACGATGTACATTATTCCATAGAAATTTTGGTCGAAAATGCGTCAAAAATCGAGAAAAATATTTTTTAACCCAAATTTTTTTTTACAAAAATTAAAATTTTAAACAAAAAAAAAGTAAGAGAGGTATATTCGACTGTGCCGAATCATATATACCCTTCACAAAATTATACTTTAAAATACAAATTTTTAATATTTTTAGGTAAAAACATTTTTTTTCAAAATTTTTAAAAACTTTTTTTAAATTTAAAAAAAAAAATTTTTTAAATTTAAAATTTTTTTTTTTAAAATTTATTAGTAAAAAAAAATGTATGACAAAATATTTTTTTGTTAAAAAAAAATTCGGGTTAAAAAATATTTTTACCGATTTTGACCCATTGTAGGTCCAAAATACTATATCCTTATAAACATCGTTGCAATGATCTTTGATAATATCTATCATTAGATATCCATATTGTCTATATTAATGACTAGTAATCCAGATCTCAGCCATTTGTTGGCCGACTTTCTCGATTTCAAATAGCAACCGAATTGGAAGAAATCCCGATATGTTGATGTATCAATCATGTTTGTAAGTTATTTAGGGGATTTTGAAAGTAAATTTCAACCGACAGACGGACATGACTACTTTATGGGATCGCAAGCGGAATGACAAACTTATATATACCCTTGTCACTCATGGTGAAGGGTATATGAACAGTTTCAACCGAATTTAAAAAAAAAAAAAATTTCACCAACTTTTTTTATTTAAAAAAAATTATTTAAATACTCTCATACACTTTTATAATTTCTCGAAATCAATTTTGATTTTCTCAATAATATTTTCTGAATATTGCTTCAGATTTTCAATTTATATCTTCTCAATATTAATTTGGATTTCTTTTTCTCAATATTAACTTGATTTTCAATAACACAAAAACGAACCTAAAACTCTATTTCATAGCTGTGCTCTCCAAAATCATAATTTTAAAGTCTATACTAATGACTGGCATTGTTCTCGGTTTAATAAAATAATACTTTAACGCTGTGATAAGCACAGTGAGAAAAGGCCGCATTTGTTAAGGTATGTGTTGTTTTCAAATGTGTTCAATCAAAACAATTGGCTAAAGTTACGTTCACATATATATTTGGTGGATACCGAAAATAAAGGGTCCATTTATATTCGGTATCTGGTTATAAGTGAAAGAAACTAGGCATTTTTTAAACCAAAAAAGTATTTTCGTCAAAAATACGGAAAAAAAATGTTTTTCATTAAATAAAATTTTCAAAATTTTGTTTAAATTTTGTCACAAAATTGTTTTCCCCTTAAACATTTTTTATTCTAAATTTATTTCCCTTTAAGATTTTCTGAAATTTCTCTTTGATTTTTTTTACTTTTATTAAAAAGAAAATTAGCTAAAAGTGCTAAATATTTAATCATTGCTGTATGCTAATATTCATTTCAAATTCTCCTAAATGCATTTAATGTTACTGATGTGTATGTGTTGATATGTAAATTGTAATTTAATTATATTTTGGTTCGTTAAGTTGGCATCTATTAATATCAAATAGCAAAACATCTAATACAGTTATAAGCCCGTTAGGGTAAACCTTAGACCAATTTATGACAAATAACTAGAAATGTTAATAAACTTTTTAATTAGTAAACAATTTCAGTTGAAACTATCTTAAATAGAAAGCTTTAAGGATTATTAGAGTTTAAAAACTAATGTAAACAGTTTCAAATTTTTGGGGCAAAAATCTGAGAAATTTATGCTGCATGTTGCCCTTTTTCTGTTTTTTTAAAGGGTCTATTTTATAAAAGGTTTTAGTTAAGGGTATATTATATGCCTTGTTTTAATTTTAGTTTAAAATCTAATCTAAACTAAACAGTTGCAAGTTTTAAGTACAAAAATCTGTCTGGCAAAAATATTACCCTTTTTCTGCCCCTTTTTAAAAAAAAAATTTATTTTTGGTACTGTATGGATATTTATTGCATAGAAAAAGTATTGAAATGACAAATCCAATAGTAATTATTGTACCTTATATGATATAGGTTAAAAAAAATATTTTCAGAAAAGAGGGCAGAAAAAATGCAACTTTTTTTGCAAAAAAAAAAGATAAAAGCTTTATATTTTAAAATAAAGCTTAATATTAGACAACAAAAGTAGCATTAATCTTTTCCCTAGTATTCTTTTATGCAACATCTTATTATTTGGGATTATAAATGTAATTAAAGTTACACCTAAAATTTCATTAGATATATAGAAACAAATCCCCCTGAGGACACCCTTAATATCAGTAGCTCCATTTAAATTAAACTTATTAACATACAACCATCAACATCATTACTGTTGCCTTCACCACCTCCAACCAACTCTATGGGAACCAACTTCAAACCACTCACTAAACATGCAATTTCGATTTTAGTCATTTAAGTCGGTTGGTATTAACAAACCGTAATGTACTTATGTATGTGATGGCAGGCAAACACAGTCAGTCGTCATTCAGTTGAATTGACTTGATGTTATTGTATAGAAAATGTCACATTTTGTAATCTTGTAATCATGTGAGTGTGTGTGTGTGTCAAAAAACAAACTTGTGGCATTATGCCAAACGTTAGATTTAAACTATTTTTAGATCTATAAATCTTTTTATGGCACACTATTGAGGTGAGTGATTGAAAGGAGTAACTGACTGACTGACTAACTAAACGAATGAATGAATGAATTTTCTTTTGAGGAATTAAGCAAAACAATAATATTGATTTACATGAGATTTATCAGGAGAGTAGCTAGTTAGTTTTTGAATAATAAAAGTTACCACAATATAAATTCAAGGGAGATTAAGTTGAATGATGAGATGTGTTTAAACTCCCCTTAATAAGACTTGTCTACGCCCTGGTTTATGTTAAAACATTTATGTTTGTTTCACTAGATTTCCCAACAGCTTCTGCTTTGATAATAATCCAATCTTACCTTAATTTAATCTGCCCGTAATTAATTCAGCTTAACAAATCTAATTTAATTTTTGCCGACCAGGTTTGTTTGTTTATTTTGAGAACAATTTATACAGTTTACTGCATAATACTTGCTGGAAAAACACATTAAATCTACCCACGGTTTCTAAGGTATCAAATTTCATGATTTACGTTTTATGATTTTAAAGGGCACGTGTGTCTTACATTGGCCCTTCAAAAATTATGACAATAAACGCTCATAATCATTTATATTTTTAATCTTTATTTTATAATCATTTAATAAATTTAGTAAGAGTATATTTAGAAGAAGAAAAAAAAGCAACCAAAAACATGTCACTGACTTATAACACGTTGTTAATAAATCTTCTGATTGGCTGCCTTAAGGCCTAACAAATGACCAACAAATGTTTATATAAAAAGTAAACATTGTCATCCTCCCACATTAAGGCAAAAGGTCGCTGACTTTATCAACCTTAGATTAAGCTAATTTCTTGTTCATATCCCTACAAATACAAAATGTATTACAGTTTGTGTGTGATTTATGTGAAATTTCTAGCAGTGTTGTTTGTCTGGCCTATAAATTTTATTTCCTTAGAGAAAATATGAGTAAACTACACAGTTACTCGCCTGTACATACAATTTCTCTAAGGAAATAAAATTTATAGGCCAAACAAATAACTCAGCTAGAAATTTAACAGATTTAACGTTTTATTATTAAGTATTTTGACTAAATAACTAATGCGTAAAAAGGCCATTTGATAATTTGATTTTGATTGTTGCTCTAAATATAAGATAAACGTTTTCAAATAGAGATTCGATACTTTGGGTTCTTCTCCGTGTTGGTTAAAATTTATATTTTCAATCCCTAATATCTCTAAAATAGTTTCAATATATCAGATATTTAGTGCGTAGAATTTTTCAATAAAATATCGTTCCATAAATATCTGAGATATGAGAAATAAGCCTCATATCTCTGATTTGGTTAATATTTTTTAAAATCCAAACATCCTCCGCTTTTGGTCAATATTTTTTACAATTCATACATTTTCAGCTGTTCCCAAGATAACTTATGGACTTAGATATTCACAATTTTGTTTAATAATGATTCGATAGTATGCCATTCCATTTCAAATTTCCACAATTTTCGTTTTCAAACCCACAAAGTTTGTATTTATTGGGTGTATAATGTTCCTAATCAGCAAAATCGGTCCATAGATGTCTGCGATATAAACAAAAACCAATAGGGGCCTCTGATTTCTGACCACCAATCAATCTATCCAACTTATAGATATTGTTACGTTTTAACCTTTTTAAAACGTTGGTTTTTTTCCTTTAAATAAACCGGATACTTTTGATTGCAAATAAAAGCAGTTTAGTAGTTTGTAACAACTCTTTATTTAAAATGTACAACAACAACAGTTCAAATAGTCACTCAGTGTATATTTACACGTTTATCTATTCGCAGAAATGCACACACACTTTATAATGTACAAGACAGTTGATGTTAACTCTAACAGCGCCTATGATAAACTCCCTCACGACTGCAACCTTTGCCACTATTTATACACACGCCATCTTTCGAGAATCTTCTACAATGCTCTTAACGAACAAACTAGTATGTTCGAATTCTAGAGCTTTCGATGTTAATGTTAGCAGCTTAAACATTTAGTGTTGCCGTACTTATAAACAGTGCTAATAGCCGCATGCTATCAACATTGTTCTACTGATGGACGTGTTTATAAGCATGATGAATGCTGCAGGTAGTCGTTACAGACTGTTAAATTCAAATCGCCATTGCAAATTCGTAACAATATTGTCATTCCTTTTAGAAATAAATTTTAGTCTGACTGTTTTGAAAAATTATCCATGTCGTTTCATAACTGAGTGAGATATCCACCAGAAATCCGATTAAAAAAAAATCGTTTTAAAAAAGTACTATTTCAAATAGTATTTAAAAAGTACTTTCTTGAGCAATTCTATTTATTTTATTTTTTTAAATAAGTAATCATATGAGTAATTAGTTTATACTAACAAAAAATACTTAAAATTTATTTTTAAAAATAGTAGTAGAAAAGAACTTTTCTAAAATGAGCTAATTTGTGTATATTTTCCATCTTTCAATTGAAATATCGTATAACTAGTGTATGTTGAACAAAATTTCTTTAAAAAAAATTAGTATTTCAAATAGTATTAAAAAATTCCCTTCTTTAAAAGTACTATTTTTAGGCAATTTTATTTATTTTCATAATATTGAAATAAGCAATCATATGAGTAGTTAGTTTATACTAAAAATTAACTTAAAAATTTATTTTTAAAAATAGTAGTAAAAAAGTACTTTTTTAAAAATAAGCTAATTTATGAATATTTTCCAACTTTTAATTGAAATATCGTTTATTTAACAAAACTTATTTTAAAAAAAGTTAGTTTATACTAAAAAATAACTTAAAAATTCATTTTTAAAAATAGTGGTAAAAAAGTACTTTTTTAAAATTAGCTAATTTGTGAATATTTTCCATCTTTCAATTGAAATATCGTATAATTAGTGTATGTTGAACAAAATTTCTTTAAAAAAATTAGTATTTCAAATAGTATTAAAAAATTAAGTACTATTAGGCAATTTTATTTATTTTCATAATATTCAAATAAGTAATCATATGAGTAGTAAGTTTATAATAAAAAATAACTTAAAAATTTATTTTTAAAAATAGTAGTAAAAAAGTACTTTTTTAAAATGAGCTAATTTCTGTATATTTTCCATCTTTAAATTGAAATATCGTATATTTAACAAAATTTCATTTAAAAAAAGTTAGTTTATACTGAAAAATAACTTAAAAATTTATTTTTAAAAATAGTAGTAAAAAAGTACTTTTTTAAAATAAGCTAATTTGTGAATATTTTCCATATTTCAATTGATTTTAACAAAATTTCGTTTAAAAAAAGTTAGTTTATACTAAAAAATAACTTTAACATTTATTTTTAAAAATAGTAGTAAAAAAGTACTTTTTTTAAAATAAGCTAATTTGTGAATATTTTCCATCTTTCAATTGAAGTATTGTATATTTAACAAAATTTGATTTAAAAAAACTACTATTTCAACTAGTATTAAGGAAGTAGTTTTTATAAAAATTTGTGTATATTAGCCATTTTTAAATTTAAATATATTATAAGCAGTGTATTTTGAACAAAATGTTCTTTAAAAAATTACTATTTTAAAAAGTATTTAAAAAGTACTTTTTAAGTTTATCTTTTTGAGGAATTCTATTTATTTTCTTATTTTTAAAATTAATAATTATATCAGTAGCTAGTTTTTACAAAAAAAAAAAAAATCTTTTGAAAATAGTAGTAAAAATAAATTTTTTCAAAAGAGTTATTAATTTTGTATATTTTTCCTATTGAAGTATCATTTTCTTAGTAAACAATTTTATTTATTATCTTAATTTTCAAATTAACAATCATAAAAGTAGCTAGTTTTTACTAAAAAATCGCTTGAAAATAGTAGTAAAAGCTCTTATCCAAATAGTAGTAAAATAGTATATTTTTTAAAATTAAATTTTTGTTAATTTTTCTAGCTTTAACTGAGCTATCATTTTGTATTTTTTTAAATAGTACTATTTTTTTAAATAGTACTATTTATTCATATAGTATTAAAAAGTACCTTTTTGAAAAGTACAAATTTTAATTTAAATTTTATTTATTTTTAAATTTTTTTACTAACAAAATTGCTTTAAAATTAATTTTTAAAAATAGTAGTAAAAAAGTACTTTTTTAAAATAAGCTATTTTTTGTACCTTTCATTGAAATATAGTTTAGCCTTTGGTGAACAAAATTCCTTAAAAAATAACACTATTACAAATATTTAATAATATTTGCAAATAAAAATAGTAAAAGTACTATTACCTTTTTTAAAAGTACTATTTTTAAGCAATTTTATTAATTAAACGAGTAGTTTATACAAAATAAATATAGCTTAAACATTTATTTTTAAAAATAGTAGTAAAAAGTACTTGTTTTTTAAATAAGCTAATTTGTGAATATTTTGAAAATAGTAGTAAAAGTTTTCCTTTTTTTTGAAAATATTAGTAAAATAAGTAATTTTTGTTAATTTTTCTATCTTTTTTTAAAAAAGTACTATTTATTTCATATAGTATTAAAAAAGTACCTTTTTAAAAAGTACCAATATTAATTTATATTGTATTTCTTTTATTTTTCAATTAAATACAAATATGAGTAGTTAGTTTTTACTAAAAAATAGCTTTAAATTTTATTTTTAAAAATAGTAGTAAAAAAGTACTTTTTTTAAATAACCTATTTTTTGTATATTTCTCCATATATCTCAATATTTCATTGAAATGGTATAATTATATATGGTATAAATAGTGTTCGTTGAACAAAATTTATTTAAAAATAATCCAATTTAAATAGTATTAAAAAAGGTAAAAATAGTAAAAGTACTTTTTTTAAGCAATTTTATTAATTTTCATATTTTTCAAATAAGTAATTATACGAGTTTATACTAAAAAATAGCTTAAAAATTTATTTTTAAAAATAGTAGTAAAAAAGTACTTTTTTAAATAAGCTAATTTGTGCATTTTTCCATCTTTCAATTGAAATATAAGAAATTTCAAACAAAATTATCTTTAAAAAAACGTACTATTTAAAATAGTATCAAAAAAGTACTTTAATAAAAGTACTAAATACTAAGATTTTTTACAAGACAAAGCTTACAAAGTACTTTTCCAAACAGTATTAGAAAAAACTACTTTTTTTAAATAGTTTTTTACTGAAATTTCATTTCAAATCCCGATTTTTCATTACAAAATCACAAGTCCAGTCTATTAGATATTTCACTAAAAAAAACTGATTTCGTACAAAAACCAGTCTATAAATATTGTATTTTTACTGGATTTTCTGGATAGGTACTTTTGTTACGATGATAATTTTTTCAATCTTTTTACATTAATCGAACTATAGCTCTTTCAAATCATCCTTTAAACCCACCTAATAGCAAATCCCATTAAAGTACCACAGTTCATTATTGATTATGGCCAAGTTTGGGGCATGATAATTAAGTACCAACACCCAGAGACATACTTTTATTAAAATCATATAAAATCTACCAATATGTACATATGGAATGTAGGTACACATTTAAATATGCTAGAAATGAAAGTAAGAGAAATAGTTGTCATGATTACAAACAAATAAATAAATCGTACGTTTTTAATCAATTATTGAATTGGCTTGAATTTATTGGAGAGTGAGTGAGTGGGTGGTTGCACTGAATGAAGCATCATATATGGAATATTTTTTATAAAATAAAACATTTACATGTTTGAATAAAAAATTCATTTGTAACTGTAAATGATGAAATGTATGAATACTTCATCCTGCTCGCTCATTTGTACCTTGAAACCTACCTCCTTCAGCTCGCACTACTAATTCAATATTCCACGTGTTGCTTTTGTTGATACAAAAATTGTAAAAAGGTTTTTCTGTTGATTTGCTTTATTTTTTTTTTCGTTTCTTTATATTGCAGAAAATAAAAAATAAAGAAAAATTTTCCAGTAAATTTATTTGAGTTTAATAGTTTGAGAAGTTTGTGCTGTGTAGGTTTATTGTGCTAAAAATTGTTAAAGTAGCCAGATTAAGAAAATAGTTGAAAAATTTGATGTTTTATGGGAAGAAACATATTTGCAATATTTTATCATATGATTTCACTATTTTTAAATAAGATTAAACATTCACAATAGTGTTGGAAAAATTATTGGTCCATAATTCTTCGTCTTGACTAGACATCAATTTGTTCACTCAGAGAACAATTTTGTGTGCGCACATGAATTTTTATCTTGTTTGGACACCTTTTGTCAATGTTAAGTTCCTGTCCACACTAATGAAATTCATGTGTGGACAAGAAATTGTTCGCTAAAAACGAATCTGTGGCTTGAAAAAACGTGTAATATGTATTTCGTTAATAAAATTTATGTAAAAAAAAGATTACAAAGTCTGGCCACTTTTCCTTGTTCCAGCTGCATGTGAATTTTTAATGTCACCTGTTTCCAACATACACTAAAGTGAACTAGACTAAAGTGTAATTGTTTTTTTTTATGCACACTTTACATTTTGTGGCTTAAAGTTTTACAAATTAAAAACAATAAATGTAAAAATCATGTACAATGTACGAATAAACACTTTTACTTCCTAGTGAACACTATTTTACACCATAAATTTAGTAAAAGCTGATATAAAGCCAGTTTTCTCGTAATATTTGATTTTATTAAATAAACTGACAAAACGTTTGTATAGAATATTTGTAAGAAAATCATTCAAAATTAATTTAAAACTGAACTCTGATTCAGTAAAATGGTTGTTTAGAAAATTTATAAGAAACAAATAATTCTTTATATAGAAACTCTTAGATAATTGTAAGTAAAATTATTGATTTCTGAAGGCTGATTTATATTTATAAGGAAATTTTAGTGCACTTCATTCATTTAAATCTGAACCCTGATTCAGTAAAATTGCTAAAATGGTTGTTTAGAAAATGTATAAGAAACAAATAATTCTTTATAGTGATTTCTGAAGGCTGATTGACCTTTATAAGGAAATTTTAGTACACTTTATACAATTTTTTAAATTGTTCTATAAAAGTTAATTAATTTTTACCCAAATAGATTCCTTTTTTCAGCGTTTAGAAGAAAATTTAAAAATTAATTAATTTTTGGGCATTTTTTAAATAGTACTAAAAAACTACCTTTTCAATTTTCTTTACAACTAGTAAAATTGTGCAAAAAATTATTTTGTTTAATACATTTTAAAAAGAAAATTAAAATATTTATCAATTTGGTTATATATAATAAAGTTTATAAAAAAATAGTAGTACAAAAGTACTTTTTTTTAATTTCCTTAAAAACTAATAATTTTTGATTTTTTTGTTTTCTTATCTACACTTAAGAAAGAAAATTTAATTTCTTTTTAATTTTGCTTTATAGAACGACTTATTTAAAATAGTAGTAATAAAGTACTTTTTTAATTTCCTGTATAGATAGTAAAATTTTGGCAAGAGTTCAATTTTGTGTATATTTTAGAAAGAAAATTAAAATATCAGTACTTTTAACGATTTTTTAAAATTGTAGTAAAAAAGTACTTTTTTAATTTCCTATCAAATTAATTAATTTTGCCTCAAATTGATTCTTTTCCCAACGTTATGAAGAAAATTAAAAAAGTAATGTATTTTTGGGAATTTTTTAAATAGTACTACTTTTTCAATTTTCTGTACAACTAGTAAAATTATGCAAAAAAATTATTTTTTTAATACATTTTAGAATAAAAATTAAAATATTTATCAATTTAGGTCTATTTAAGGAAGTTTTTAAAATAGTAGTAAAAAAGTACTTTTTTTAATTTCCTTTAAAATTAATAATTTTTGCATTTTTTGTTTTCTTATCTACTTAAGTAAGAAAATTTAATTTCTTTTCAATTTTACTTTATAAAACGACCTATTTAAAATAGTAGTAATAAAGTACTTTTTTAATTTCCTGTATAAATTGTAAAATTTTGGCAAAAGTTAATTTTGTGTATATTTTCGAAAGAATATTAAAATATCAGTACTTTTGAAAATTTTTTAAAATAGTAGTAAAAAAGTACTTTTTTAATTTCCTATCAAATTAATTAATTTTGCCTCAAATTGATTCTTTTCCCAACGTTATGAAGAAAATTAAAAAAGTAATGTATTTTTGGGAATTTTTTAAATAGTACTACTTTTTCAATTTTCTGTACAACTAGTAAAATTATGCAAAAAAATTATTTTTTTAATACATTTTAGAATAAAAATTAAAATATTTATCAATTTAGGTCTATTTAAGGAAGTTTTTAAAATAGTAGTAAAAAAGTACTTTTTTTAATTTCCTTTAAAATTAATAATTTTTGCATTTTTTGTTTTCTTATCTACTTAAGTAAGAAAATTTAATTTCTTTTCAATTTTACTTTATAAAACGACCTATTTAAAATAGTAGTAATAAAGTACTTTTTTAATTTCCTGTATAAATTGTAAAATTTTGGCAAAAGTTAATTTTGTGTATATTTTCGAAAGAATATTAAAATATCAGTACTTTTGAAAATTTTTTAAAATAGTAGTAAAAAAGTACTTTTTTAATTTCCTATCAAATTAATTAATTTTTACCCCAAATTGAGCGTTTAGAAGAAAATTCAAAAATTAATTAATTTTTGGGAATTTTTCAAATAGTACTTAAAACTACCTTTTAGATTTTCTGTACAACTAGTAAAATTGTGCAAAAAAATTATTTTTTTAATACGTTTTAGAATAAAAATTAAAATATTTATCAAGGAAGTTTTTAAAATAGTAGTAAAAAAGTACTTTTTTTAATTTCCTTTAAAATGAATTAATTTTGCAAATATTTTATTTTATCTACATTTAAGACTGAAAATTGAATTTCATTTCAATATTACTTTATTGAACGACTTATTAAAAATAGCAGTAAACAAGTATTTTTTTTCTTTTACAAATGTTTATGTTTTCTACATTTAAGAAAGGCAACAAAATTTTTTAATAAATTTTAGTAAAAAAAGTACTTTTTAAATTTTCTTTACAATAAAACTTAAATTAAAAAAAATCCCAAATATTTTACTTTTTTATTAAAAAAGTACCTTTTTTTAATTTCCTTCAACTGCACTGCAACTTATTTATTTAACATTATTTAATGTTTTTATATATTTAATAAGGAAAATTTAAAAAATTATAAATTTTTCATAATTTTAATTACTTTTTTAAAGTAGTACTAAAAAAGTACTATATTAAATTCTTTAGATTTTTTTACAAAATTCAAATTTTTTTTTTTTTTTTTTAAAGTACTTTATTTTTTTTAATACATTTTAGAATAAAAATTAAAATATTTATCAATTTGGTTTTATTTAAGGATGTTTTTAAAATAGTAGTAAAAAAGTACTTTTTTAATTTCCTTTCAAATGGATGATTTTTGCATTTTTTGTTATCTTATCTACAAGAAAATTTAATTTCCCTTTACAAAAAAATCGGCAGTAAGTAAAATAAGCCCTCAAATATTTTTTCAAAGGCTTTCTTCTGAAAAAAAGGCTAGCATTGGTTACCTTTATTACTTTTACTTTTAAAAATCACATTTATTAGTAAACTCAGCAAAAATTAATACATGTAATATATGATAATAATTCTACAATTTTTATACATTTGGTACTTTTTTTATAAAACTACTTTTCAGCTAATATTTAGAAAACATAATTCTAGTAAAATTTAAGAGAATAATTATTTTGTTAATTTAAGTAATAAACCCATTTTTAAACATTTAAAACATTTTTTTTAACTAAACCACAAAAAGTACTTTTTCAGTACTATTTTTAAAAGTGGAATTTGTTACTAAAAAGTAATACTTGTTCGATTAGGTTACATTTTTTAAAGAATATAAATAATTTAAAATATTTAGCATACTTTTTTTCTACCCTAAAGCCTGCTATTAACAAATAGTACTTTTTGGGTACTATTTTCAAAAGTCTTTTTTCCACAAAATAAACAGAAAATAATAAATTTGTTTATATTTGATAAAAAAAATTCTACAATTTCCCTACTTTTTTCTTTTTTATGAAAAGTACTTATTTTTGGTACTATTTAGGGAAAACGTAATTTTGTAAAATTATTAAAAAAAAAATTTAAATTTTTTTTAATTTGGAGTAATTTTTATAGATTTAAAATATTTTCAGGTACTTGTCCAAAAAGTCCTTTTTAAGTACTATTATTAAAAGTGAATTTTTTTATTAAAAAAAACGAGTACATGTTTGAAATTTTTTGTTACATCATAAAATAATATCACACTTTTTTATAACTATTTAATGTCTTAAAATGCTCATAAAAAAGTTCATATATTCTAGTCTCCATTGCATAGAAAAAATAAACAATATCCTAAGTTTGTGCGACGATTCGTTGTAATAAAATAAATATTCCAGCTTCTTTCTTAACATATTAACCAATTCTTAAGAAATCTAAGTTCGCAGTTAGTTAGTAGGAAACAATTTGTTTATGATGTATTAGCTAAGAATTTCAACTGAAACTATTTGTGTAGTAAGTAGTGTTTCAACCAATCAATAAATAAATATTGTGATTCATTACCTTTATAAGACTAAATTGCTATAATTGTTGTATGTAGTTGGTTTAGTTTTAAAGTATATTATTAACATTTAGCTTTATGTACAGCACAAAAAGTGTATACTTTTCAAATTACTGGAAATTTACTTTTGTTTGCACAATATTCTTATTTTTTTTTTTGTTATTGGTGGCCTAATTGCAGCTGCAATTTCCTCGACACAAATTAAAGCTAATAAAAGAAAATCATTTTCCAAACACGCGACATTGTTATAGGTACTTTTCCCCCTTTCGAACACACACAAATACTTGTGTTGAGTAAGTAGATGGCCACTTATGGCCCAAATATTTGTGCTAAATAGCAAATTGCTGAGATTGTAAAATAACCTAACCACAACTCTATAATGATGCTTAGACCGACCCTACCCCTCAATTTAAATTTCTTTTAGTAAAATGTTAATTGCCTTAAATAAATGCTGACCGTGTCATTTTTGTTGTTGTTGTTTTAAACAATTTGCTAAATTTTTTTTTTAGAAAATTAAAAAATTTCTTGTTTTCACAAAGCACACTCACTCAGTCTTTTAAAAGTAAACACAATTGCTTTGGCGGCCTATTTATTTAGGATACTTTTAAAACAAATTTCTTCGGTTACTTTTCTTTCATTAGTTTTGGTTTTATGGTTTGGTTTGTTTACCCAGTTAATTTAACTCATTTTATGTGTTGAAGAGAGTTGGAAACATTAATAAGAATATCACCTAAAAGGAGCCTTTAACTAAACACCAACAAGAACAACAACAATATGGCACACGTAACGAAGAACAACTAACGGAAATTCCTCTCAAGCTAATTATTTTTTATATTCAAAACGTTCCTTTTATGCTGCGAGTAAAATTTTGTAATTTGCACAACAACAACAACAACAAATGATGACGCGCCATCATCATAAGCAACAACAATAATAGAACACATGCATTCACACACATACACACACTAGCGCAAACATGAAAAATAACGGTGAATACATGTGTGCATACTTGCACACAGTTGAACATTGTATGGCGTAGCGGAAAAAAGAAATATGCCTGAAAGTATGCTTTTCTTCTTTTATGTACTATTATCACGTACTAACACGAACATTGGGTCGAGGCATTATTCAAATCGTTGTTATATTAAAATTAGGTGGCTAAAAACGTAATTTTATTTGAAAATTAAGAGATTTAAGCTCTAGAACAAGAAAGTAATTTTAAAATACCATAATTCAGGGAAATATTTCGCAAAATTAAAAAACTTAATAAAAATAAGATTTTTTTCCAGAGGGAGTTTCTCATATCTGTGTTATTTAAGGACAATTTTTTTAAATTTTTTTAAAGTAAAAATCTGAGACACTATTCTATAGAAAAGTGTCTTTTTTAGACACTATTCTATAGCAAAGTGTCTTTTTTATACACTATTCTAAAGGAAAGTGCCTTTTTAGACACTATTCTATAGAAAAGTGTATTTTTTAGGCACTTTTCTATAGAAAGGTGTCAATTTTAGACAGTATTCTATAGAAAAGTTACTTTCTTTGTAAAGTTCATAAAAAAACTTTTGAATACATACCTTTTCCTCTTAACCAATGCTTTAACCCACAGCCCTACATATTCATAATATACACACAGAAACAACAATAATACAACACCAACAGCCAAGCCAGCAACAAGCCGAATTAAAATGCCCATAGTTCGCGAGGTATGGGCAGAGCGAGGAACATTAAATATTCTCACAATATGCAAAACGGATGCTAAAGTAAATTTGCGTAACTGCCATTGTTGTTGCTATTATTATTATTGTCGTTTGATATATTTCAGTTGTTGCTACTGCTGACATTGTTTGTGCAATATCACATTGTTGCTGTTGCTGGCTGCTGGCTGCTGCTGCTGCCGTTTGTTTACAATGAGACACCGTGAATGGTAACTTTTGTTATCAACTTGTGGCAATTTGTTTACTGTTTCTGGTAGGTTTTTGTTATTATGTTTAGGAGTGTGTATTTGTGTTTGAATTTTATATGCATGAGTAGCTGGATTTTTATACATGGCCTGGTAATTAGTACGCTGAAATGGAGCACAAAGATGAATGTAAATTTGTTTTTTTTTTTGAAAAGTTGTAAAACAATAGCAGCTAGAGTGTTAAATTTCTTGCTTGTTTAACATAAATCGCTGAGATTCTTTTGGGTTTGGAATTTATGTAAAAAATAACTTTTGGAGATTATTTTTGCTGAAATATTCAGCATGTATGTATTCAATTGTATTACTTTGTGTCTAATTTTAATTTATTACGATTTTTTGAAAATTAGTTTTATAAATTTACACCCTCCAACGGTGATAAAACAGAACTTTACACACTTGTTTTTACATTTAAAGACGATTTTGAAAGCTATTTGAATTTGGATATCAGGGCGGACATATGCAAAAATTAAAACGATACCAAATTTCTGCTTTTGATCCGATCCAAACACTATATGTGGCATATAATAAGGACTGAGATCGAAAAATTTTTAACATACATATATGTTAATAAAAATTAAACCACTAAACTTACAGTTTTTAATATTTTTTTATTTGATTGAAATTATTGTTAAAATTTCCAAAAAAAATATATATTTTTATAGTTCTAATCACTAATGATAAAATTTTGAACCTTTTTCGAAAACCCTTCCATTATGGTTTTTATAGAGCTTTATGTCACTTTGTTCGAACAGATTGTCCATCTCCGTTTAAAATCTACCACACTTTTGGACACCTTTTTTGTGCTCTTCAATTCTCTTTCAACAAGAGCCCAATATCTCTCCACTGGACTCCGCTCCAGGCAGTTTGGAGGAATTACCTCTCTTGGTACAAATACCACATTATTGTTCTTGTAACACTCAACACCATAGTGGCAGGATGCCAAATCAGGCCAAAAATAAGTGGACACATTAAAAAGTCTTATGAATGCACAAAACATCCTTTTTTGTAAACATTTCTTGAAGCAAATTTCGGTATTTATAGAGCCGTATGTAGCAAATGTTTGTTTTTTTTTGCCGCAACTGCATATTGCTTGCCATACCAAGAACTTTTTGGGAAATTTTGTCTGCTTTTGGGTCCTAAACTTTTCTTCAACAGAAGCTGCGAAAAATTTTCCATACGTACATTTCGTCATCCATTATGCAGCAGATATATTTTTTGTATAAAATTTGACTTCAATTTCCGTGCTCTGTCTTTGCCCTCTAAATTTTTGGCAGAGTTCCTGTTAGGAACTTTTTGAACCTTGTATGGTTTTAAACCTTCATTGGCTTTAACTTTTCGTACCAAATAGTCCGAGTACTGACTTAACCGGGCTTTCGTACCGGAGGTGTTGGGAGCTCTTTTGAAAATGCTTTCTATTTTTTTGGCTTAAGAAACATCATGTGGACCATTCCTTCTACCTGAACCAGGTTTTATATCAACGCAAAAGTTCTCCCGGTACTGTTGAATAACATTGGAAACAGTTTGACGCCAGACCTTTGATTGTTTGCCCAACTTTTTGTAGAACCAAGTTGGGTTTTGTTGAAAATATTTTATAATTTTAGTACGCACTTTTTTCTAGTCACTCATTTTAATCAGATTAATAACAAATGAACATAATTGACATTAAACATAATAACTGACATGCTTTACAAAGGTAACTTGATCAAACAAAAAAAAACGTGTGTTAAGAATTGTACGATCTCAGTCCCTAGTAAATTTCTCCCAAAAACCTAGTTACACCTATAGATTATCTCTAAAAGTTTACAAGATATTCGCATTTTAAAATAAAATTTTATTTTTTCTATCCTACTACCCTTTGGTTGTTTACTAATAACAGAACTAAATCTTTACGTTAAATTTTCTTTTTTTTTCGTGGCTTTGTAAGTTTTTATAAAAATTTAAGTGTTTAAAAATCGGAACTGAGTCAAATTGTATGTGTATTTAAAATTATAAATTTTTATCAATTTGAATTTTCGCCATTTGCTTCTAACTTTATGTGAAATATTAAAATGAAAAATAATTTTAAAATTGCTACTACTACGAGTGCAAAAGTCGACCAAATTAGATCTATTTTTTTTTTTTGTAAATTTCAAATTTAAAACAAAGTTATTCTAATCTTAAAGACAGAATCAAAAATGTTAAGCCAGGAGTGTTCTAAATTATTTAGCAAAGGGAATATTTCACACCGCTTTTGGTATAATAACTACAATTTCCTACATTTTGACATAATAAACGTTTACTTTTTCTTTTCCACTTTTCAGTCAAATTAATGGATTCATTTGAAGTGAATTTGGAGTAACAAAATTTTTACTTTACTGTTATAGATGCCAGTTTCACACGGGTTAAACTATCTTAGTATATCACACATTGCATTCGGAATGATTTCAAATCCGTAGTTAATATTTCGATCGTTTTTAATTTACCTTCTTCAGATTCTATTAAAACAGGTAAATTTCCAAAAAATTAGTTTGGCAAATTCCATTGGAATTAATGTGCTGTTTTTCTAATCCAAGCGAGTACTTTGAGTGGAAATTTAACATGTGTTTTGTTATTGTAACAAAAACAAAATACATGTAAAATTTCCACTCAAAGCAATCGTTTGATTAACATTTTAGAAAACTCAAAATAACATTCAATTCCACTGTAAAAATAATAAAAAATTCCGAAATAAATGCTCGTTTTACTTTTTCTGAATAAATAAAATACAGAATAAATTCCACTTTCTATCGAAATAGATCATTTAAATAATGTAGATCAATGAACCATTTCTGTTGCATTTTTAATCCATTTTTAGTGCGTTGCACTCTAAAAAATAAACGCTGGTGAAATCCGTCCCATTTGAAATTTATTACTTAAGAAATGCTTTTAAATTTGGCCTTTTATAAATGTAATCACCCTTATTCTATTTGGCGTCGTCAATATAGTAAAAAAATTGTATGTGTTTCGTCTATATCGATAACAAATGGTTACTATTTATAAGTCGGGTTAAAGAACAAAACGCTGTCAAAAGTCACCAATTGTTATCGATATCGGCGAAGCATATACCATTTTTTGACTCAATATTGACGACGCCAAATAGAATAAGGGTGAATATTCGTGGTATTAAAAATAAGTGATTTTTAAAAACCAATATTTGACAGATTGATGATCTTGTTTACTCGAAAGTAAAATTAATAAATCAGGTGGATTCTATTAACATACAAAACACTAAATTCGTTTTTAACATTAAATACATAGCTTTTCCGCAACTAATAACTAAAGTTTTTATACTTAATCAATTACAACAAGCATTGAAATGTATAAGAATACTAAGGGCAATTAGTACAATTTGCCTTTATGTTCGTAATAGTAAAAGTTAACATTAAAGCTACCTTTTTCTATTACTTAAAGTTACCTTTTACTATTACGAATATAAACGCAAGTTGTAATAAATGCCCTAAGTTTGATAAAGAGACCACATTTAGAAAATTATTTAAAATAAATTTTAACTAAAAAACTCCCCACCTCTATAGTTCATGTAAACTTGTTTAGATTCGAACGATTATTCGCCGGTGACTATGATTAACTAAAGAAAAACTAGTTCCCACGAGAATCAGATCTTCTGTACGGAACGACTCGAGTCTCACTCTGCCAAATATTGTCAATTCAGCGTCTGTTGTATCAACAGGAAGTTTTTTTCCCAGAGAAGAACTTTCCCCGACAGCAGGGGTGAAACATTAACTAAAAAAAATCCTAGCCATTTTCAGTCTAATTTTCATATAGTGGTCTGAAATAAGAAAACAACTACATAAACTTACTTATAGCTATTATTCCAACATAAACATTTGTCAAAATTTATACGAAACTAAATTGTTTCTTTTAAATTTCAGCTACACCGTTTTATTTGCCATCTATGGAGGGAAGAATCTAGAGATGAAGAGTCGAGGATGTTTATGATGGAATAATCAAATCAGTGTTTTCAATTCAACAAGCTAAGTAGAATATTTATTTACTATCTGCCTATTATAAGCTTTAAATCCTTTATAACAAACTATTTTTATTTCTTTCATTGCAGAAATACGGTTTTGTACACAACTTACAAGGATACATTTTTGAATGATTAATGTCCTGACGAGAGCTAAGTGAATGCATACTAATAAGCTGATAATTGCAGAAAAAGTTATAATTTGAATTATTTAGCTTGATCTCATTAAAGTATTTATATTCTTATTCTAATAAAATAACTACTTTACTAATAATTTTCTTCATTAAACCATACAAAAACGGCATTATTTTAAATATAAACTGTAAATAATTAAAAAAAATAAAATAATTATGTATAAATATGTTGTGTTTTATTTATTTTTAATTTAAATTGTATAAAGTGTTTGTTTATTTTTATTAGTTTCAAACATTTCTACAACAATTTATCCCAACCTTAACAAAATTCAGCTAAAAACACTTAAAATAACTTAAAAATATTATTTACTTACATTCCAACCCTGTTTGTATTGCCAAACAATACACTCACTTAGTAAACACGAATGACGTCATCAAAAATAATTTTGCAAAATCGGGCCAACCAGAAAATCGATCAAAATTGATTTCTTATTACTCGGCTCCCAGAATGTCGAAAAAAGCAGCAGGTATCATTTTTGCAAAAAAAAATCCGGAAAATCTACAGCATACTTTAGGGATGTGAAAAGTATTTGAGTCACCCTATGCATGTTTTACACTACAGGCTGACCCAAATACTTTGTACATCCCTAAGGTATGCTGTAGATTTTCTGGATTTTTTTTTACAAAAATAATGCCTGCTGCTTTTTTCGACATTCTGCGCGCCGAGTAATAAGAAATCATTTTTGATCGATTTTCTGGTCAGCCAAATTTTGCAAAATTATTTTTGATGACGTCATTCGTTCAGTAACAACTAAATGAACAATGTACAAGGGTTTGTTGGTTAATTTTTTAAATTAAGTAAATCATTGATGATTGTTGTTTTAAAAACAAGTATTTGTAATTTTTATTATATTTTTTTATTGTTTTTATGTTAAATAAATAATAAAATGAATATAAAACAAATAAATATACAAAAATAACTTAATTTTATGGAATTTTTCAAATCATTTAGATATATATAATAACATGTTTTTTTTATAGTTTTAAGTCCTCTATTAGTTTAGTGTTTAAAAACTTGTGTAATGAAAGTACAGTGGGGCATTCTTGATGATTTGGTGACCTTTTTTGAATTATAGATTTCTTTGGATTGTCTTCATTTTAAGCAATAACTATTCTTGGATTCTAGGATTTTTTTAAAATAATTCATTGTTTTTTTATAGTTTTAAATGCCGTATTAGTTTAGTGTCTAATAACTTGAGGAATGATGGTACTGTGGGACCTCCAGCTGGTTTTTTTGTGAAGTTTTTTGTGATTATTGAATAGTTTTCTTTGTAGTATCTTCGTTTTCAATTGTAGAGTTTTGATAAGAAATCTGCAAAATAAAAAAAAAATTCGTTAATAGTAACATGATGTTTTATGCAAATTTTAAAATAAATATAAATTTAATTATTGTAAAGGCTATATGTTTGAATATTATTTAATTTCATGAAAGTTATGAACTTTTCTCTTGAATTTTAACTAGAAAACCCCAACAAAATTTTGGAATTTAAAGACTTAAATCATTGAGAATTAAACATAGAGACGGTCACTCTGATTTGTCAAATAAAACAAATCATATGTCTGATACAATAACAAAAGACATTGACTAGCATGTATTTTGTTGTTGCAATAGTTAGGTTTTTGACAATTACGTATCGTCTCCATGTTACCCTATGACTTAAATCCTCTGGTTAGGGCTCCTATGTTGGTTTAATATTCTTTAAGGAAGCATCTAATCAGTCCATTAACAGATTATAGTAGGATTATATTGAATTTTTGTGAACAGTTCGTTAACGCAATTCTGTGACTTTTTCAATTTGCCAAATCATTTCTATTTTCTTATATAATTTAATACATTTACCTAGAAAAATAACAAAATCTTTAATATTTATTTATTAACTTACATAATTTGCACTGGCTTAAGACTTTTTAAAACAAAAACCTGAAAAAATAAGCACATGAAATCCATTAATATTAATTAAGGTCATCTACCTTATACCTAATCTCAACATCTACCAAAAAAGACTACATATAAATAAGAAAAGCCCTGATACCCAAAACAATCCACTAGCAAAGACTACATTTAGAAAAATTCCATGGAAAATCTTAACACAAAGTGTTAATCATAATTAGACCAAAACGAGAAGCAACCGATGAAAATAAGTAGAAAAAAAGTTACCAGCAAACAACAAGATAAAATTAATCTCAAACGTATGGAGCAGAGCAGAACAGAACTCGGTGACAGGAGTAAATTTTGCATGATGACATGGCAAAAGACTTAAATAGACAAAAAACAGAAAGAAAGGAATTAGTAAAACCAAACAGTAGAATGGACACACAAACCTAGTTAAAGGATCAAACTAAAAACTAGGAAAGAAATGAAAGGAAGGAAGTAAGTATAAGCCATAATAAAAGTTAATTCAATGACAGTTTGGGTGACAGGTGGATGGGGCTCATAAAGAAGACAAGATATTGATGGCCGTAAAGATTTATTTGCTATATAAGAAATTGTAAGTTTTTAATAGATTAGGAACAAAGTTTTTATTGGAAACAAATGATAAAAATTTAAATAAATTAAAATTGTTGCTAAATCAAAGGTCGAAACTGAAATTTTATTTCAACTAATAACAATTATTTTCGGAACTATATGGACGCCTGTTTCAACTTTTTGACAAAATCTTTTTTTACCATGGGTGAAGCACAGTGCGGTCGATCGAAAAAGTGTGTGCAAAATAATGTTTAAACGAATCTTAAAGGAGGACATAGGCCACAGATTACACAGATAAGAATCAGCTGGTTCCAGTAATATGACAATAGAAAATAAACAAAAGAAAATGTCAAAACTGTTGTGGTTTGAAAAAGTGGAACAAACAAATATATATCAATCAAAATCGTTATCTATTGAAAATTGTATTTTTTCTCTGGCTCTGCAAACCACAACCAATGAAAAGTGGTTGTATAACGTCAAAATAACCATACGGTTTGATATTATTTTTTTGAGAACTGTCATTTGTTTCTTATCTGTATAAGACTAATATGGAGGCGATGATCACCGGACATTGCACTTTCGGTCCCCATGCTGCAAGACTTGGGTTACCTTATAACGACTTCTGTAGAAGCTGTCAGAATAAGGAAGAGGAAGAAACTATTCTACACTTCTTTTGTAACTGTCCGGCACTTGGTGATCTAAGTGCCAGACTTTTAGGTGAGAGATCCCTTGATACCCTCTCCGTGCTATCAGTGAAGAAAGCAGGTGGTTGATAAGACCGGACTTGCAAATTGCACCTCATGACGACCCGACAACTGTCCCATGATTGTCTGCGTCATTGACTCTCAACACCTTCTCCTTTTACTCCTCCGATTTCTCTTTTCTCCTCTTGCTTAATAATCTATAGAATTCCTATCATCTACTTCTATTTCTTTCCCCTTTCCTTCATCTCCTTTTTGGTACCACAAAGGGAAGATTTATTGGACCCAAGTGAGCTGTACAAATGAAGATTATGGACGGCTGCCTGATAACCTAACCTATCTGTAATAATGTGTGACATAGGCTTTTAAAAAATGGAATTTGTAATCACCCTGTTAAAACACAAGGTTAGCTACATGTTGTTAAAGTCGTCCACCACTTTGTAGAGCTTGTATGGACAAATATGGGCAGATTTAAACTTGCCTACTTCAGGCAATGGTCGAAAAAATATATATTTTTTTAAATTTTAAGTTTTTCAAATTTCTTTACATATTATAATAAACATATTAATTAGAAATGATTTGGCATTTAATTGTCAAGCGTCCGCTCAAAAACGTCGATCAGATTTTGTAAAAATATTAAAATTTTCAGCAGCATTTCATTCAATTGCATAAAAATTATATTAAAATTATAATAATCTGTTTAATTTAAAAAAAATTATTACGGTTTCTTAAATGGGATTCATGTTTAAAGAGTAGTTTCTTTAGGAGTTGTGTTTTAAGAATGTGGTTTGGGAAATGCAGACTACATGTAGCTAAATTTGTTGTTTTTATGATTTGTTTTTGACAAATTTCTACAAACTTAATTAATCGAATTCGCGTGTTTATGTAAAGATGAGTTAAAAGAAGGAGTGGTGAATTTGCCGCCTCAAATATCGCGAATACTGAAGGAAATTTGTCTCAAATACTTTAACTTCGGTCATTTCTCCTTAATTCTTGATTAAAACGTTAGCTAAAAGGTTTTCATTTCAATAAATTTTGTCAGTTAAATAAAAAAACTATCTTTTAAAGTGAAATGCTTTAATTTACTGCGTTTAATCTGATAGTTGAATTGAAAACTCTCATTTATGTTCAAGTTTTACTTTCAAGTTTTTTTACACATACTGCTTGTCAAAATTAATTTAAATTGACAGCTGTGACGTAAGCTGCACGCAACTTGAAAACAATTTTAAAATCATTTCGTCTATAGATTCATATTCCAAAGAACAGCAGGGCTTCTGTACAGCTCTATGAATCGCAATACATCACTATGCTTATTACTTTTATCCACAAACATATTTAATTTTAAAAAATGATTTTATATTGCCGCAGAATATTTGTCAAAAAACACTATGGCGGCAGAATATGAGCAAAAGGAAAAACTACAAATTGTTACAAAAAAATGTAATCAGCTGTTTTCTTGATGGTAAATTCAAAGAGAAATTGAAAGAAAGGTCAATTTTAATTTAAATTTTTAAAAGTGTGAGTGTACTTGAAAGGAAAAACTTGAACGTGTAACCACCAAGTTAAAGTGAAATGCTATTTTTAAGTTCATAAAATTAGCACTTAATTTTCAAAGCTGTTTACTGCACAAATATCGTTAAAATCAATTATTCTGTGAATTTTAGAACAACATTTATATTTAGTAACACTAACAATAAGTATTTGCAAATATTTTACATAATTTCTTGGAACATTATGCCAGTTTTAAGCTGCCCATTAAGTAATATTGCTTTAAAATGTTTGCTACTTATTATTTTAAAAGTTACACAAAATTCCTAAAAACTCCAAACTGTACATTTACTAAGAGGCTTTTATTGTATTCTAAGAAAAAATAATGAAAATCATAATTTTCTTTTACTTAAAAAGGGATAATTAATTTTAGTTAAACCCCCCCACAAAAAAAAAAAACATATTTTTAGATGCTTTTAAGGTGAGTGCCTTAAATAATTTGTTCCAGGCTTTTAACCAACAAAATTTATGACAAATTTAAGTAATTTTAAATTTAAATAAAGACAAACTTAATTGATATCCTACCATTTGACAGCAACTAATAAAACTAAACCTACAAATCCCCAGAAAAGTAAGAATCGGTAGAAGAAAACCATACATTTGTCTTTATGCATACACATCAGGGATGGATAATGAATATTAAGAAGATTTTCTACAGAAAATATTGCTATACACAAGATATTCTATAGAAGATATTGTTATAAACAAGATTTTCTATAGAAAATATTGTTATACACAAGATTTCTATATTTACTGTTATATATTAGATCAAATTTGTCGCGGGAGTAAGGACTGAGATCGAAAAATTTTTAACATACATATATGTTAATAAAAGTGAAACCACTAAACTTACAGTTTTGAATCTTTTTTTATTTGATTGAAATTATTGTTACAATTTAAAAAAAATATATATATTTTTATAGTTCTAATCACTAATGATGAAATTTTGAACCTTTTTCAAAAACCCTTCCATTATGGTTTTTATAATGCTTTATGTCACTTTGTTCGAACACTTTTGGACACCTGTTTTGTGTTCTTAAATTCTCTTTTAACAAAAGCCCAATATCTCTCCACTGGACTCAGCACCAGGTAGTTTGGAGGAATTGCATCTCTTGGTATAAATACCACATTATTGTTCTTGTACCACTCAAGACCTTTCTTACCATAGTGACAGATGCAAAATCAGGCCAAAAATAAGTGGAAACATTAAGAAGTCTTATGAATGGAAACATGCTTTTTAGTAAACATTCCTTGATGTAAATTTCGGTATTTATAGAGCCCTTTGTAACAAATGTTTGGCTTTTTTGCCGCAACTGTTATTGCTTGCCATACCAAGAACTTTTTGGGAAATTTTCTCTGCTTTTGGGTCCAAAACTTTTCTTCAACATTCCCTCGAGCATCTGCAAAATAAAAAACTTGACCCAAAAGCTGCGAAAAATGTATGCAGCAGGTATATTTTTTGTATAAAATTTTACTTCTATTTCTGTGCTCTGTCTTTGACCTCTGAATTTTTAGCAGAGTTCCTGTCAGGAACTTTTTGAGCCTTGTATTCTTTTAAACCTTAATTAGCTTTAACTTTTCGTACTGACCTAACCGGGCTGATTTCCTACCGGAGGTGTTGGAAATGCTTTCTATTTTTTTGGCTTTAGAAACATCATGTGGACCATTCCTTCTACCTGCACCAGGTTTTCTATCAATGGACAAGTTCACCCGGTACTGTTGAATAACATTGGAAACAGTTTGACGGCAGACCTTTGATTGTTTGACCAACTTTTTGTAGAACCAAGTTGGGTTTTGTTGAAAATATTTAATAATTTTAGTAAGCACTTTTTTCTGGTCACTCATTTTAATCAGATTAACAACAAATGAACATAATTGACATTAAACATAATAACTGACATGCTTTACAAAGGTAACTTGATCGTGTTAGGAATTTTACGATCTCAGTCCTTATAAGGCTACTTTTGAATTTATATAGTACCTACAATAATAAAATCATATCGATCGTAACAACTTTTCCATTCCTGATTCACATATTTAAACAAATTTCCATTGTCACATTGTTGTTTAACGTACATCTCAGTTATTTATAACAGTAAAAAATGACAACAACAGCAAAAAAAAAAAAAAAAAAACAACTGAAATAAAACCTAAGCAAACACTTTTCCACAAACATTGCAGTATGAAACCATACGACAACAATAACAGCAACTACAACAACATTTTAAGGATTTATGACCATTCAAAACCTGGACATATTGCTAGCAGAGAAAATAAGTGAACTTGTAGCCGTTTAAATAGCCTTCAGAAAAAATCCATCCCAACCCCCTCCGCACATACATACGTACATACAACAGACATAAATTCATACAATGAATTGAAATGTCTATGGGATTTTGAGTTTTTATTTTGTTAAATGATGTCTGTTTCGTGTAAGAAAGAGAGCCGAAGAGAAGAATACGAAGATACCATTTCTTCTTTTAAACGTAGAACTTGACTTCTAGCTCATTGCCTTGAACTGAAACTATTGATTAACAATTTCGATTCATATTCTCAAGTAAAAACTAAAAAGGAATTTCTACCATTTTCAATTTCTGTTTTTCACTTGTACTCACGTCGTACGTACTCATTTTCTATTCTCTGGCACATTTAAACTATATGGCTTGTTATTTTAATGAAAAACTGTAAAATATAACACATTCATACTTTAGTAAAGAATTACTTTACTTTTACTTGGTGTATAAAAAGTACATTCATATAAAGGACAACAAAAACCCAGCATGAAACAGCTGAAAAACTGTAAACATGCAATGATTTTTCTATATGTGTACAATGTACATACTATAAGTGTTCTTTGTTTTTATATTTTTTATTTACAAAAAATATAATGTGTGCAGTTTTTGTACGTGTTTTTTTTGTTGGTTTGTGTTTGACACTCGTTTTTTTGCTTACTGTAAATTTCCCAGTTGTGACAATCTAAAAACAACCAAGAGCCAAAACAAATGTACAAAATTTTAAAGCATATATTAAGGCTGTTAGTTAAACAAGAATGAAGAAGACAAGAGAGCAAAAACACATAACACAAACAAAACAAAAAAACGTGAAACTACATGTGTTGCCAAATTGTTAAATTAGAAAGAATTGCACATGCAGTGCACAGCAAAATAACAAAAACAACAAGAAAAATATTTTAAAAAAATCAACAGGAAAAAAGACAACAAGTATTTTTTAACGATTATAAGACATGTGGGTGTTTCCGTATTAAAAAAAATAGTTTTTCTGAGAGTGTTTAAATTAATTAATTAAACTATGTAGTTCATATTAATCACACAAACGTGTTATATTTTGTATAACCAGGGCAAGAAAATATTACTTTTGAATATTGGTTGTATACCCCATAACTTATACATATTTTGGGTCCTTATGTAACTTAAACAGAGCACGGAAATTGAAGTCAAGTTTTATAAAAAAATATTCTTGCTGCATAATGAATGACGAAACGTAGATTTTTCGCAACTTCCTGGTCAAACATTTTATGTTGCTGATGCTCGAGGAAATGTTGAAGAAAAGTTTAGGACCCAAAAGCAGACAAAATTTCCCAAAAAGTTCTTGGCAGTTGCGGCAAAAGAAGCCAAACATTTATTACAAAATACCGAAATTTACATCAAGGAATGTTTACAAAAAGGGATGCTTCCATTCATAAGACATCTTAGTGTGTCCACTTATTTTTGGCCTTGAGTGGTTAAAGAACAATAATGTGGTATTTGTACCAAAAGAGGCAAATTCTCCAAACTGTCTGGAGCTAAGACCAGTGGAGAGATATTGGGCTCTTGTTAAAAGAGAATTGAAGAGTACAAAAAAGTGTCCAAAAGTGTGGTAGATTTTAAACAGAAATTCAAGACGTGGAACCTGGATATATGTGGTTCTAAATTAAAGATAGTTTCAAGGTCTATCGCAATTGTTATGTAATAGTTCAATAATTAAGAAAATATTCTAAAATATAATTGAATTTAGTCAAAACTGGCATCTAAATTCAAATATTTATAAATCTCACAAAATATTGATATATTTCCAAAAATAGTTATACAGTTTGGATAGCTATTTTAAATACCTTTAATTTGACACCAAATTTATATGCTATAGATATGCTTTGTAGTACCAAAACTATGATTTTGAAAGCAAAGGGGCAGAAAAAAGGCAACATTTTTCCCTACAACATTTTTTTATGATTTTGTTTAAAATTCTTTTCATTTATATTAAAAGTGATTGGCATTTCAAACTTTGAGACTTACATGAAATCTTTGAAAAAGTAAGGAAAAACTTTAAAATTTTTACATTCTCTCTCTTTTCTATGTAACGACCCATATGTGTTTATGAGTATAAATGTTTTTTTTTCTATCACTTTATTTATTTTTACATTAATTTGTTGCTCGTTATGAGAGAGAAAAAATGTAGAATAAAATGAAATGAAAACACTATTTGAAGACTTGAATAAAGAAAAATAGAAAACGAAATGACTCTAGTAGGAATTATATTATATTTTTATTTTCTTGAGCAACTTTACGCTCTTTAATAACCAGCAAATTATTGTAAAATGAAATGAAAGTACCTCCGGCACTATCATTTAATTGTTAATAATGTTGTTATGAAAAAATAATAAATTAAATTAATGCAAAATAAAACTAAACATGTTTAGAATGTATTTTAAAACGAACTTAGTTTAATCTAAGATTAGTAAGCTTATAGGTTTATAGTAAAAGTTTTACTATGAGATTTAACTCCATTTTTGGTTTAAAGAAAGTTTAAATCTTATATTTTAAGAACCAAAAAACATTCAAAAACTTTTTAAGTTGGCAAAATGATGAAGGAAATTGTTGCAAAATTGAATGTGTTTCAAACCGAGCTTAGTTTAAACTAAGTTTAGGTTTCTTGTAAAGATTTTACTGTAAGGTTTAACAAAAATAAGTGCTATTTTTGGTTAAAAGAAAGTTTAAATCAATAATTTTATACATCAGTTAATATGCAAATCCATTTGAAGTAAAACTATGTTTAAATTAACAATTAATTTAAAAATTTACATTTCAACTTTCCATAATTTATTAGCCATATTTAAACTCATTTTAAAAATAGTTTATTAAAGTAAACCGTATTTAATTTAGGACTTTTTTCATACAAAATTTCTGTTGTAAAATATTGATAACATTTTAAAATCATTTTTGAATATGGGGTTAAGTTATTCTTATTAACCCCCATTAACACGAAGTCTGGTTATCTGTTAACTAATAGTTATTTTGTCGGTTAAAATTATTGTTGTATGAAAACGGTCAACACATAACCAGACTTCGTGTTTATGGTGGTAATTAATAACTTAAAGAATAATCTAGGTTTAACTAACTAGTTTATTCAGTTATAGTTTAAACTTGTCGAATATTCTTGACATTTGTAACCGTGAAGTTAAACTGTCTTTAAATTAGTTTAAATAACTGTATTTAAACCTAATTATGTTATTAACAACACTTAGAATAAACGAGTTAATTAAGCTACATTTGAAACTAGTAGAATATTAATTTGAAGGTTAATTGATTAAAAATTGCCTTTAAACTTTTAAATAATTTATTAGTCGTAACTAAGCCTTATATTCCAAAAAGATTTTTGAAGTTAACTATGGTATATTAATCACTTTTTGCATTCTGTTGTAAATCATTTATAACTTTAATAATCGTTGTTGTTTAAGGGAGTAAGCTATTAATAACTTTAAGAATAACCTCGGTTTAACTGGATAGGTTGATCAGTTACAGTTTAAGCTTGTTTTGTAAATATTTCATTGTTAAAGTATAAGTTATATTTAATCATTTAATGCCGGAAGTTAAACTGTCAATTAGTTTAAAAATTTGCATTTAAACCTTGATTAAATTATTAATCAAAACTAAATTATGAATAACTCTTAAATAAACTAAATTTAATTGACCATTAAGTAAAGTTACAGTTAAAACTTGACGAATATTCCTTATTTTTGTAAACATTGTAAAAATTTCTTCGTTGCAACATTTGCTAGGTTTGCAGGGGTAGTTTGCAACGAAGAGTTGGTTCAGTGACAGTTAAAACTTGTTGAATAATAAGACATTGATCAAGTAAAGTTATATTTAACCTATAAATGATCCATAAAGTTAAACTGTCTTTAACTTGACAATAAGTTTAAAAATTTGTATTTAAACCTACATTAATTTATTAGCCATAACTAAATATTGTAAAATATTAATAAACCTTAGCATTAACTAGGTTTAATTGACCAGCTAGATCAGTTACAGTTTAAATTTGAAAATATTCCTTATTATGTTGGACAAGTGTCCATTGTTTAAGTAAACGTTATATTTAATCCATCACCCTGATAATCTTTCGTCCCCTAAAGCCTTTCATTTCATACTTATCAAATTCTATGTAGTATTTTTTCACTTCCGGTGTCTACCAACGTAACATTTCTAACTTGTTTATATGTTTTCATACTCCTCAAAAATAAAGAAAATAATATATGGATATTTGTATTTTATATTGAAACTTACAAGGCTAACAAACCCCAATGTCAGTTTAGAAATATAACAATACTTGTACACCTGGCCAATGCGCAAAATATAAAAAAAAAATTATAAAATATACAAAAACAAAACAAAAAAAGAAAGAAGGAAAACACATGGAACAACAATCGACGTTTGGCTGACACTTTGTCACAACAGTCAGACGATTAGTAAGCCAAACCAGCCAACTGGGTAACCAGCCAATACACTAAACTCCTAAAATGCTATCAATTCTATTTCAATTGAACTGCGAGCACATAGTTTTGGACTCACTCACAGGTTTTGCTTTATTAGGCTCAAAAGAAGAGTAACAAGTTACCGTAACCGTGAGCAGAGTATTTTGATTATAATACTATAAGAGGGATAAACAAAGGACATTTCACAGGAAGGGGGGTTGGTATATGTGTGTGTGTATCGTATCGAAAAAAGAAAGGCTAAAGAGAAGGTTATACAGCAACCTGTTACAAGGCTAAATAAACATATCAACACATTGAGCTTGCTTTCCTGCTTTTATTTCGAGTAATCTGTTTTTAAGATTTATGTTTATAATTTGTGTAATTGAATTTATTTTGAGTTTTATAAATCTATTGTTTTCATTTTCTTGTTCTTTCAAGTATTCAATTAAAATTTAAGTTTTTTTTCCAGGAATATTTTCGTTTTTGGCATGAATAATTATTCCTTTTTCTATATTGACCCAGGATAATTTGTGTTTGTGCAGACAAACTAATTGCTGCTAAAAGCTTTCGCCGGCCAGAGAGTTGTTTTTAGGGAAAAGAGAGGTAATATTTAGTGCTCTAGGTAAACTTATTTATGGTAGAATTGGTTGTGGGAAAACTCTTATACTGATGGATATTTAATGGGACCAACTACACTTGAACAAAAATTTCAAAATATTAAATATTATTTTAACTTTTTTTTTTTTAAAGAAAGATTTGAAAAAAATAAGAAAAATTGTTTTTTTTTAGAAAACAATTTTCATGTTTTTAAATAGTTTTATTGAAAAATTTAATTTATGTTTAAGAATTAAAAGCTTTTTTATGCCATTTACATTTAAAATAAAACAAATTGGTTTTTAAAAACCAAAATTTAAAAAACCAATTCGTTTACACACCATCTATACATAGATTTCTATTTTGTTTAACAAAATCTCCACTTTTTCTTTTATAAAACATTGTTTTTTATATTTGAAAAATATTGAAAATAATTTTATTTTCATTTTCTTCGTCATATCGCACTGGTTCCTCTAAAGAGAGTCAACACAAAATTGAAAAATTTTAACTAGAGGGAAAAAACTGTTTTTATTTTTAGTACATTATTACAATGAAAGTTAAAGGCGGATACAACTGTATTTTATGGCGAAAATGTAGAGAAAATTATGTAAGATTTTTACAGTGGGTAGATATGACTACGGTACATCGATTTCTTGCAAAAAGTGAAAATTAGTGAAATTAATTTTTTAATTTAATTGGTATGTTTTAGTCTAAGATTGTGGCGAAAACTTAACTCCCAATTAGCATGTAGTATGAAATGAATTCGACTCTCATTGTTTTTTTAGCTATTATCAAATTGTTTATTGAAACCGAATATATATTTTCTATTTATTTTTTTATTTTTTGTATACATATATTTACAGAATATATATTGTTTAACTATGAGAGAAACATCTGTCACGTACGGTATGTCACGTACGGCATTAAATTTGATTTATTATAAAATCATCCAAAGATTATATTTATTTAAATATGGTGGATTGTAAAGGAAAAATATTTAGTTTAGTGTAAGAAATTAAAAGAAAGCATAACGCCTCTTACGATTCGCAAATTATCGCATATTTCTACATGTACTTCAAAATTACTTCCGTTTTATGTCACGTACGATATACCCTTATTTCGCTCGATACTTTGGACAACAATGTTTCGAAAGGACTTATTATTTTTTTTTTTAAATGTAGTACCCTCTGAATGGAACATAAAGACCAAATTATTTTTCAGATACTCTTATTTGTGCAAAATCTATTCCACTCTATAGGCGTACAAATGTCACGTACGATGACATGGAATTGCCCATGTATGAAAAAATTGTGTGAATTTGGAACAGAATGATGAGTAAAAGTCAGTAGCGGAGTTTACAATCTTGAGCAAATGGTCTTGGATTGCATTTTTACTTTACACTAATAAAATATACTGAAATACACCATTGCATATGGATATTTAATGATAGATATTTCAAAGTCCACTGCAACGATGTATATAAGGCTATAGTAATTAATAATTTATTTTCACTAATAAATTTAAAAAAATTTTTTTAAAAAATTAAAAAAAAAATTGGAAAAAATTAAAAAAACAATTTTGAAAAACAAAATTTTTTTTTTTTTATTTTGAAAAAAAAAAAATTAATTTTGTTACCTAAAAATAATTAAAATTTTTATTTTAAAGGCTTTTTTTTTTTGAAAACAAAAATTTTTTGTAAACGTCTTTTTTAAACCAAAAACAATTTAGCAAAATTTTTATTAATTTCTGAATAAAATGTATGAATATTTTTTTTAGAATAATAAAAATTTATTCCAATTTTTTATGAAAATATTTTATAATTAATTTTTTTACAAAATAATAAGATTTTTTTTTAAATTTGTATGACATTTTTTTAAGCAAAAATTAAAAAAAAAATAATAATTTAAAATTAAAGTCGACTTTATTTTGAAATAGAACTTTTACCGAATAATAAAAAAATTATTTAAAAAAGCTTCCAAAAATTTTTTCAAAAAAATTTTAAAAATTTTCAAAAAAATATTTAAATAATTCAAAAAATTAAAACAAAATTTAATATTCTGTTTTAAATTTGTTTATGGTATGAATATTAAAATAATAGTCGAGTTTATGGTTTTAAAATCGAGTAGGTAGGTTTTTAAAATTTATTTTAAGTAAATATTATTTAAAAAATAATCATGCAATAAATTTTTGGTGAAATTTGTAGGAAAAAATTAAACATTTTTTTTTTCCAGTTTATGAAAAGCTTTTTTTTGGTAAAAACAATCAAAAATTAAATTAAAAAAGTTTTTCAGACATAATTTTAAAGTTATTTAAAGTTAAAGCCGACTTTATTCAATTCAAGGCCAAAGGTTACAGAAAACAAACATATACTTGTTTACTGTAACCATATATATGGTTGATACAATCATGTGAATCGTAAGTTAACCATATTATGGTTACCACAATCATGTAAATAGTTGCTGTGACTATAATATTGTTAAAAAAAACTTTTAAAAATGTTGAAATGGTTACTGTAAACATGCACAACTACACACAGAAAACTGTTTGGTTGGAAATTGGTTACAATTATTAATATTTAATTAAATGTACTAAAAGTTTATTATAACTATCGAAAATGTATTAATTCAACAAATTTTCCATATTTACAGCTAAAAATATACATTTGTAACTGTATTATGATTCCAGCAATTGTTAAATTGGTTTTTGTAATCAATTTGTGTGAGATTAAAATAAATTGAAGTGATTCGGGAACTACAACCGATGTGAAATCAGGTTTTAGTAGTAAATATGGTGGTTACAATCAAATTCTCGGTTGTATTAAAATATTTTCTCCTAGAGGTATGCTTCTAATTAAAGTAACCAATACTTCTTTAAACTAATTTACAAAATTCGGTGTTCGCAACCGAAAATATAAGTACAAAATCCAATCGAACTAATTGTTCATTTATTTGACAATGAAAAATATTTTATTAAAACAAACCATAAAATAAAAATGCAAAAAATATTAAAATCAAAAACATAGCCAAAAATATTAAATAGGCTGCAGTTTTGGTTATAAATCTATAAAATGGTAAGTTCATATGAAATTTTTTTAGAAACATTAATTTGAAGAGATTTCCTTGCTACTTTTAGATGTACTCTGGTTTAATAATTAAGGATGAGGTTTTATTTTTTGGCGAAATATTTTCAATCTCCTTGCTTTTCCTTTCGATGTTGTATTGAAGTGATACGTGTTTGGTGCTGCTGTTTTGTCTGCTGCAGAGGAAATATTAAGAATTGAAAATAGAAGACTTTAACTCTAATGCACATGTAACCAATAAACGGTAAAAATCAGTGTTCTACCATTTCTGGACCCACCGCCAATTTTAAAAATCAATCATTGTATTTGATGTTAATTCTTTTTTGAAAATAAAATAAACAAAAATCATTCTGTAATCATTTTTATGGTAAACATATATTCGGTACTTGCAATCGTTTTATGGATTGTTATGGTAACCGATTGCATGTAAAAAATTCGGCTGTCATTACAAATTTATTTTCTCTGTATACCAACAAACTGGCACTAGGACATCAAAAATTCGGTTATTGCAACTGATTTGTTTGATAGTAGACATAACCGACTAAATTCGATTGGGGACAAATTCGGTTGCCATAACGAATCTGTTTTCTCTGTGTATATTTCTTCTCTGCGTGTGATTGAAATGTTGGCAAATTGAACATAGGAAGTTTTACTTATGTATATTTAAAAATAACAATTAGAAAACTGTTTTTGCTCCAAAACTTACCAATATTTTTTATCGCTCATGTTAGTACAACACTTTATTCTATAAAAGTCCTAATATCATTATCATGACTGTTTAGAAACTAGACAAAAAACCCAAACAAAAAAATTACTCACAAAAGAGTTACAAATACGATGTACTAAGTAATACATTCTTAGCACTTAGGTTTTTGACAACTTAGTTAGGTCTTTGACAGGAGAGTTTCCAATATATGGTTTAGACATTGATTTTAATATTTGATTCAATTCACAAGGTCTCTTATCATGTCATGTTGTCATAATGTCTTAATATTTCACAATGGTTTTTATTGCTTTTCAAGCAAAACATGTCCTTAAATAATACTACTTTCTATGCTATGTTTATTATGTTATCGTAACGAACCAGCAGAGACCAACGCCGAATGCCGAGTCGTGATATATTAGGACATTATGACAATATGACTGATAAGAGACCTTGTGAATTGACCAATTCTTTAAATTTGGGTGTATTTAACAAAGTTGTATAATGTACTTTGTTACATAAATGACACAGTTGGTACGTACTATTTTGGTACATTTTCATAATTTGCCAAGTAGTTTTGATGCTACTTTAAGCCTTTATTGTAAGCAATTCTATACAAAATCTTACTATTCGGAATTTTATTCTATTTATTAGATTTCAGTACAATATTCTTTAATTTCCACACTATTTCTTAGATTCCTCTATGTATATTTTTTTTAATTTATTTAAACCAAAACAACCCAAATAATTTAGTACTTTCTGTTTTCAAGAAGTTTTATTTTGAAATTTCGAATGTCAACTCAAAAATTTCTAACTGGATTTGTTATCAAGATAACGGTATATTGTTTAAAAAAAAAAGAAATAAAATTATGAATATAATATTAATTAAATACATATTAAACAAAAAATTTCCCCGCAGCCACAATTACTCCCCACTACTAAATAAAAATATATGTTTATTAATTATGTACTAGTTTCGTTATATATTTTTTGGAATATAACTTAAACAAATTTTATTTAATAATAACAAAAAAAAAAAATATGCCATTAAAATTGCATATAAATGTACAAATTAAAATTTTAAATAAATTTCATCCGAAACCAATTTTTTTTTGGTTGTACCTTGAACCTGTTTCTTTAACAATATTAAAAAAAAAATAAAAAACTTTGAGGTTTTTCGTTGTCAAAGTCGAGCGAGTTGTATGAAGCTAAATGCTGCTGCTGCTGGTTACTGAAACTACTCTACTACAAGTGACATTTGAAATTAATAATAAATAAACATATTTCTTTATTTATTTAAATTAGTGTTATAATTTCAGTTTTTTTTTTTCTTCTTTGTGTGTTTCAGTAAATATGTTTAAATAAATACTACCTACCTACTATAATTTAAAGTGTTAAAATAACAAAAGGAATGAATTTTTGACATTTTTACCAAAAGCCAACAAAACTAAACAACAATACAAAAAAAAAAACGGCTATAAAAATATGAGTTTCAATAAACGTGTTTAAATAGCTTCAATAAAACAACTACAAAAAGTAGTTAGAGTACTTTAGAAGAATTTTAAATGCCCTGGATTATGATGATGATGATGGTGATGATGACATTCAATTGCATTGGAGGATGATGCCATATCTAGTTAATATGGAATACACACGATTTAAAGCCCGATTAAACTTGAAATAAAAAATAACATAAACAAGTAAATTTTATTTAAACAAATTTGTTTATTCGAAAGATCAATATACATGGCATTAACATTTGAAAATGATTTCGGCTGTTCTTGACGAAGCGCATTCTGCACGTTCAATTTTGGGATACTTTATACGAGCATTGCTGGCCATATGTCACGAATAACATGGTTTATCAGCATAAACCAGTGACTTCACGTGGCCCCACAAAAAATAATCGAGAGTTGTCAAATCGCACGACCTTGGAGGCCTATTGACAGGTTCATTTCTCGAAATCAAGTTATCGCCAAATATATCGTTGTTCAAGCCTCAATCTATTCCTAATGATATTCATCATAAATGTCAAAAAGTGAGTTTAGTAGAAATTTAGTAGGGAAAGAGCCACGATTGCTGGCAAGAATTTAGTAGGGAAAGAGCCAGGATTGCTGGCAACGATTTAGTAGAGAAAGAACCACAATTACTGGCAAAAATTTAGTAGAGAAAGAGCCACGATTGCTGACAAAAATTTAGTAGAGAAAGAGCCACGATTGCTGGCAAGAATTTAGTAGAGAAAGAGCCACGATTACTGGTAACAATTTAGTAGAGAAAGAGCCACGATTACTGGCAAAAATTTAGTAGAGAAAGAGCCACGAATAAAAGTAAAAATTAACTAGAGGAAGAGCCACGATTACTGGCAAGAATTTAGTAGAGAAAGAGCCACGATTGCTTTTAAAAATTTAGTAGAGAAAGAGTCACGATAGCTGGCAAGAATTTAGTAGAGAAAGAGCCACGATTACTGACAAAAATTAACTAAAAAAGAGCCACGAATAATAGTAAAAATTAACTAGAAGAAGAGCCACGATTGCTGCCAAGAATTCAGTAGAGAAAGAGCCACGATTGCTGGCAAGCATTTAGTAAAGAAAGAGCCACGATTGATGGTAAAAATTTAGTAGAGAAAGAGCCACGACAGTTCATCTGACAGTTAACCCTTTCGTAAGTTCTATCGAGCGTAAAAGAACACCTTTTATATAGAAAATAAAATATATTCGCTATGGTTAAATTTAAAGTAATTCTCCCGCTTTTTGGGTTCCTTTGGGGACTTCATAAACTCTCTTTTAAAGACTATAGAAAAGGTGGTTAGTAAAGTGACCACTAATGCAAAGAGTTAAATGGAATTACTTATTGCAACATTATTGAGATAGTTTACTTTAAATAAATAAAAAATAAATGATTGATTTATATTTGAATTAATATTTATTATAAATCTGTACACAAAATGCAACATTTCTTAAACATTCCCTCGAGCATCAGCAACATAAAATGTTTGAGCAGGAAGTGCCGAAAAATCTGCCAGAACATACGTTTCGTCATCCATTATGCAGCAAGAATATTTTTTTATAAAACTTGACTTCAATTTCCGTGCTCTGTTTTTGGCCTCTAAATTTTTAGCAGCATTCCGGTCAGGAACTTTTTGAGCCTTGTATGTTTTTAAACCTGCATTAGCTTTAACTTTTCGTATCAAATAGTCCGAGCACTGAGCTAACCGGGCTGCTTTCCTACCGGATGTGTTGGGAGTTCTTTTGAAAATGCTTTCTATTTTTTTGGCTTTAGAAACATCATGTGGACCATTCCTTCTATCTGTACCAGGTTTTATATCAACAGGCAAGTTCTCCCAGTACTGTTTAATAACATCCGAAACAGTTTGACCAAGTTGGGTTTTGTTGAAAATATTTAATAATTTTAGTACGCACTTTTTTCTGGCCACTCATTTTAATCAGATTAACAACAAATGAATATAATTGACATTAATCATAATAACTGACATGTTTTACAAAGGTAACTTGATCAAATAATACTTGGGTTAAAAGTTTTAATGAAAAACGTGTGTTCAGAATTTTATGATCTCACTCCTTAGTAGTAGTGATAACCGGTCAATGTTCAATTGGGGCCTTTATAGGTAAATGGTATAATAGCACACAAGATTTTTGTACCCCTTCCAAATTAAACTACTTATTTTACAATGTTTACTCAACTCAAACATCAGTTATGTCATTTTCAAAACTATTATTGGCATGTCCTCCATTTTAACTTGTTTAAACTGTGTCCTTTTCGTAAATACTTCAAAAAAAAAAAAAACAACTTTAACAACTTGTTATTTTACATTCCCTCTACCATATTCTATTATAATTATTGACTTTTTTTTAGTTTATAGGGAGTATTTAAATATTTTATTACATGTTGGCAAGGAAATATCAAAGTATTTTTTTGTTTCCATTCATATACATATACTTCAATGCATTATGAAGGATGTATCTATTTGCTGCATGCGATTTATTTTTCTAAAATAAAATACATGTACATTTTTTTTTAACATCATCATCATCATCATTATTTTGATGATGTTGATTATTATGAATTGTTATTTTTAATTTACCGCGTGTATTTTTTTTTTCTAATTTATATATTGTGGATTTTGTGTAAAAATAAAATTAAATAAAAACAAGTAAGAAAGTATGGTCGGTCAAGCCCGACCAGATAATACCCTACACTAAGTAAATGAGCAAAAACATTTTTCTTTCAAAATTTCAATAATTTATGTTCGTGAGCGATTTTCGGAAGTGGGCCTTATATGGGAGCTATGACAAATTATGGACCGATCACCACGAAATTTGGTCACGTGATTAATGTTTATATGAAAGTTATTTATGTTGAATTTTATGTGTATACCAACATTTGTAGGAGCTTTATGCTCGTTAAAGTGATTATCGGAAGCAGGCCTTATATGGGAGCTATGACTAATTATGGACCGATCATAATAAAATTTGGTGACATGAATTCCCTATATATAAAACTTATTTGGACAAAAACTTGTGTAGATACCTATATAAATTAAACATTTGTGACGGATAAAATCCACTTTCGGGAGGACATTTGTATGGGGACTAGGTCAAATAATGGACCGATTTCAGCCAGTTTCAATAGGGATCGTCCTTGGGCAGAAAAAATGATATGTACCAAATTTTATCGAAATATCTTTAAAATTGCGACCTGTACTCTGCGCACAAGCTTTACATGGACAGCCAGCCAACCAGCCAGCCAGACGGACGGACGGACGGACGGACGGACATCGCTTAATCGACTCAGAAAGTGATTCTGAGTCGATCGGTATACTTTAAGGTGGGTGTTAGACTAATATTTTTGGGCGTTACAAACATCTGCACAAATCCATTATACCCTCCCCACTATGGTGGTGTAGGGTATAAAAAAGAAACGGCTAGTAGTAGTTTGTAGTTTTATTTATAGTTCGTGGCAATTAAAAATTGTTTGAATTGTTTTTTATGTATTTGGGACATGCAAAGTAAATGTGGATATTTTAATGTAAAACACTAGAACAATTAAATAGTTTAAGGCAAAGGATTTTGTTTAATATTATGGAAAAATCACCACCAAAGAAACAATAAAGAGAAACATATATTCTAGAGCGTAGTTTTTGAATCCTTTAATGCTAGTTTGGTTGTTATTGTGATTCATATAAGACCATTGTGATTTAATAACTATTGTGATTTATCGTTTATGCTAAAAGTAGCGGAGGTCGATTTAATAATGCTAAATTGGTTTAGATGTCTATTATTTAAAAATTTATATAAATAAAATAAAACTTAATTTAATTGTTACTTGGAAAATACCGGTCTAAGCATTTTAGGTTAATTAATTATCTACTCCATTATAGCAAGGGAGTTCTTTAACAAGCATTAGCAAATTATTTCATATTTCTGTACAGATAGCTGTATAATTCAAATCAAATTCAAAATCTCAAGTTAGAAAAAAATAAAATTAAGCAGAAATCCAAAATCTTAAAATTGTTTTTCAAATTTTTTACATAAATGAATAAATTAACAACAAACAAACAAATTAATTTATGTTATTTTATATTATATTAGTTATATTGTATTTATTACAAACATTATGCTAATACATATGTATGTATGTATGTATATTTGAAATAATTATGACAATTTGCCGAATTTTTATGTTGCCTTTGAAAATGTTGGCAAAATGTATACATACATAGTTTGGCAAATAAAGAAATAAATTTATTTAAAATTTTATAACAATAATGATGCCTCAACATACAAATGAAATCATTTTAATTTCAGAAATTAATCAAATTGTAATTTTATACAAAAGAAATTCAGATTCAGATTCAGTGTTCAACTGTTGCTAGCAAATATCAAGGTGTTAGTGTGTGTGTATTTAAATGCTAAAACGATTGATGGCTCAAGGTCGAGTAGATCTTAAAACAAAAAAAATATAAAAAAAAAAATCTAAAAAAAGACTACTACATCTATTAGAAATCTTGGCCAACAGCGTAAACAACTTCAGCCATACAAATGTTGTTTTACTAAGTTTGTAAAATTATGGAGAAAAAATCAGAAACAAAAAATCAGCTAAAATACAAAACATTTTAAATCAAAACATCAACTAATCAAACTACACAGCATTAATAATAACAACAACAACAACAGAAACAAACAAAAGAAAAAACTACACAAACGTCAAACATAAAAACAAGAAAGACTATAAATGATGACGAACTATTGACAACAACAAAAAAACAAAACGATTTAAGGTTACTTTGCAAACTAAACACAAAAAAAAAAACCTATAATAATAGAGAAAAAATTTAAATGATAAATATTCAAGAAATTATAAAGTTAAAGGTGTAACCGGCCATATTTCTGAATACAACATGAAAACTTAATTCACAGTGGCATGATTTTGAAATAATTTAGGCAGAAATATTTTGTTTTCCAGAATAAACAAAGTGGATAGACCAAATCAATACATTGCGCAGAGTACAACTTCCCGCTCTTCTTTGTTTTAAGAGACTTCGATACCATCAGGCAATATGTTCTACTCTAGAAAATATTGGAATTCCTGACTCTCTCATATCCCTTATAAAGTAGCTATTTCGAAACGCTCCAGGTAAAGTGCGTTTCGAAGGCCAAGAAAGCAAGGTATTTGATATGAACACCGGCATTAGACAAGGATGTACGCTAACACTAAGGAGTGAGATCGTAACATTCTTAACACACGTTTTTCATTAAACCGTTTAACCCAAGTATTGTTGATTTTTTATCAAGTTACCTTTGTAAAACATGTCAGTTATTATGTTTAATGTCAATTATATTCATTTGTTCTTAATCTGATTAAAATGAGTGGTCAGAAAAAAAGTGCGTACTAAAATTATTAAATATTTTCAACAAAACCCAACTTGGTCCTACAAAAAGTTGGCCATACAATCAAAGGTCTGCCGTCAAACTGTTTCCAATGTTATTAAACAGTACCGGGAGAACTTGTGCGTTGATAGAAAACCTAGTTCAGGTAGAAGGAATGATCCACATGATGTTTCTAAAGCCAAATAAAATAGAAAGCATTTTCAAAAGATCTTCCAACACCTCCGGTAGGAAATCAGTCCGGTTAGGTTAGTGCGCGGACTATTTGGTACGAAAAGCTAAAGCTAATGCAGGTTCAAAAACATACAAGGCTCAAAAAGTTCCTGTGAGGAACGCTGCTAAAAGTTAAGAGTCCAAAAACAGAACATGGAAATTGAAGTTACGAATTTTTCGATCTCACTCCTTAGTGTTTTTCTCTTAGTTCTAGATGCCATTCTCCGGCACCAAATGGAATCCAGTGACACCTGAAGCAACGGCTGCTTAACCTTGACTTGGACGGCATTCAAGAAAAACTCGAAAGGCTGCAAGAGTATGGCTTGCGGTTCGGGTTTAAGTTCCACATCACTAAAACCAAGTCGTTCAGAATCGCTACTGCAAACGCCAACCCAATACTTTTAAACTGCACCCAGATAGAAAACGTTAAAAAAATGTCCCTATCTTGGCAGCGTCATAAGTAAAGATGGAGGCGCAGATGAAGATGCTGCAAACAGAATAAATCAAGCGCTTAGTACATTTGCTTTTCTGTGTAAAGTCTGGAATTCTTCCTAATTTTCTAAGCGACACAAAATCAACATCTTTAATTCCAGCATAAAGTCGGTCCTTCTTTTTTCGGCTGTGTAACGTGGAAAGTCACTGAGTTCTTAATAACAAAAAAAATTTGGCCAAACAGCATCACAAATGCCGACCTGGAGGGTTACTCTCTATTGCGATGCGAAAGAAAAATTGAGAATAATGGAACAATTGGTACCCTTTAATGAGTTCTCGCATCGCACAAAAAATGTGTTTAAAATGTTTTTATTTACACGTTTTGATATTTCATTTTGTTATTCTTCGCCATTGTTTATTTTGTGGTGCCAGTGTTGCTTCTTTTTGCGAAAGCATTTGCGTAGACGATGCAGGGTACCAATTTGTATTCTCTTCGCATTTACCTTTCGCATCGAAATACAGAGTAACCCCCCTGCTGTCAGTTAGCAACCAAAGCGTCGCCCACGAAATCCTTCATCGACAATAGTCGTGGATTGGACACACGCTGCCTAAAGACATCTCCGACATAGCAAAGGCCAGTTTACAATGGAATCCGCAAATTAGACAAATATGTGGGACGACAACGAACAACATGGAGAAGATCTGTAGAAGCGGAGCATCGACAACAAGGCCTCAAATCTTCAGAAGACATTTTTAAACGAATAACCCAAATAAACGTTATTAATTATGTATTTATTTATTCATTTATTGGCACAAATTATATTAAAATTACATGTTTTTATATTTTGTTTTAAATATTTAATTTATTATTATACACAAAATGGTTGTAAAATTTTAAGTTAATTTCGACGAAATTAAGCAACATATCTTAATTTTGAAGTTACCAAAATGTATATATGAATGAAATTACTTAATTTCGAATTGATTTCGGGCGAAATAATAAAATTACTTAATTTAGATCGGTCTGAAAGGGATATAAGTTTAATTCGAATGATTTGAAATATGAACAATAAATTTACAAATTTTAAATAAAATTTTATATTCAGATCATATGGAATATTTCTCTGAAGTTTCATCGTTGTTTATTAAAAATAACAAATACAGTAGAATTTCGAAAAAGTTAACTCTCGAAAAAGTTAATCGCTCGACTAATCGAATTTCAGCGTAAACGTGCAGCTCTAAAAAAGTTAACTTTTCTGAGCGTATGACGATACACTTCGAAAAGTTCAATTGTTAATGTCGTAGGTGGGTAAAAATGTTGACATCAGCATTGATGACATTGAAAAATGGAACAAGGATCAAATTACCATTCATTAAAGAATACTAAAGATTGAAAATATTTTTTGTTAAAAATTTTACCCATTGTAGGTCCGATTTACTATAGAGTTATATACGTCGTTGGAAAGGTATTTGAAATATCTGTCATTAGATATCCATATTGTCTGTATTAATGATATAAATGTAAAAATAATATATAAATCACAAAAAAAAAGTATTGTGGAAATTACAAACGGAATGAAAAAATTATATACAGTGCACTCGCGGTAACGTGAACACCGCCTAACGTGAACAAGCTTTTGTTTACATTGACTACTCTGTAACGTGAACAAACTCAGAAAGCTCTATAACGTGAACATTCTATTTTTAAAGTTTAGGGAATCCCCTTATATAAAAAATTAGTTTATATCCTCTAAATAATTTTTTTTAATGGCAACGTATGAGTAATTTTATTTGCTATGTAATTTTATTATAATGTATATTTTCTCGTGATCTCGATTTTGTTTTGTAATGCATTTTAATTAATAATTTTTGTTTTATATTTTAATAATGAAAATAATAATAAAAGGATTTCACGTTCAAGTGTGTAAAACACAGGTTTATATTATAAAATTTTATATCTTTTCCATGAAATTCGACAATCGCTAACGTGAACAATTTCACTAACATGAACTCCCTTGGTTTTAATTAGTTCACGTTACCGCGAGTGCACTGTAAACCCTTCTCACGAAGGGTATAAAAAGTAAACTATGACGATATTTTATGTGTCAAAATATAAAAATATAAATGCTGTATAACAGATGAGGAAACATGTGACTTTGCGAACTTTTTCCATTATTCATGAATAAATTTGAACTATATAGAAAACTACAAGATGTAAAACCAAATTTTCTTAACTAATTAATCAATTTTAAAATTATCTTTATTTTTAATTTAAAGAAAGATTAAACTTGTATTTATTTTAATCAGTAAATAGTTAATCTAAACTTAACTGTTCACAATTTGTAGCGTAAAATAACACAGCCATTTCACACGATTTGTTCGATAGTGGTTTATTTTCATAAACTGTAAGATGTAAAGTTTTATGTTTGGTCCTTTAGCTGTCGTTTAAATTTTTCTTTATTTATTTATCTTCAATTTATATAAACAAGCCTTAAAGGGGGGTCACACGGCGTGTATTCCATATGTATTGGGACATGTATTCGATACATATGGTATTCCATGTGTATGTCAAAATTCACGATATACATACGATTCATAATTTCCACGTTCACACGTACATATGTAATTGCATGTGACATAACCTCTATTAGTTTATATATTTGTTGTTTTTAACTATATATCTATTTACAACATTTTTAAATCACAATAAATATATTTAATGCAATGTAACTAATTTGGTTATGATTTTTCTCTATTCTTTTTTGTTTTGTGTTTTTTTATTTTGCACTAACACAGTGATGTATTTCAAAATTCACACTGTTAAAATAGAGCATGATCTAATTGCCAAAAATGTCATAAGGCATACACATGAATTTAACATGTGGAAAATTGTCCCAATACATGTCACAAAACACATGCAATACATACCGTGTGACCCCCCTATTAGGGGCCATTAATGGCAAATACAATTTATAAGAATTAAACCACTTTTTTGTAACTTTCGTTCGTACCTCTTTTTTCTGCAAAACTAAGTAACAATCATTCTAAATAGTGATACACAAATTAGACTGAAAACATTTTTTCGTTTTCTGAAGAAGCTTTAAACGATTTGATTTTCAGTTTCTAATGAAATTAAACTGTATGAATTTATCTCTAATGTTTCTCTAATTATAAATACATAAATGGTGTATTGAAAATATGAAAAATAAGAAAATATAAAATCACTGTTTATTGTTGGTGTTTTGTTTAAGCTTTTTTTACAAATAAAGCTTGGGTGTCTGTAGTTCTCATTCACTCTATAGTTTTATTTGTATAAGGACTGAGATCGAAAAAATAACATATATATATGTTAATAAAAACCACTTAACTTATTGCTTTGAGTTTTTTTTATTTGATTGATATTATTATTCCAATTTACAAAAAATATTATTTTTATAGTTCTAATCAATAGTGATGAATTTATGAACCTTTTCCGAAAACCCTTCCATTACGGTTTTTATTGAGCTTTCTGTCATTTTGTTCGAACAGGTAGTCCATCTCCGTTTAAAATTTACCACACTTTTGGACACCTTTTTTGTGCTCTTTAATTCTCTTTTAACAAGAGCCCAATATCTCTCCACTGGCCTTAGCTCCAGACAGTTTGGAGGATTTGGGTTTCTTGGTACAAATACCACATTATTGTTCTTGTACCACTCAAGACCTTGCTGACACAATGCCAAATCAGGCCAAAAATATGTGGACACATAAGAAGTCTTATGAATGGAAGCATCCTTTTTTGTAAACATTCCTTGATGTAAATTTCGGTATTTATAGAACCCTTTGTAACAAATGTTTGGCTTCTTTTGGGAAAACTTTCTGCTTTTGGGTCCTAAACTTTTCTACAATAATCCCAGCATCAGCAACATAAAAATATTGACCCGGAAGCTGCGAAAAATTGTTCTTGTACTAAATTTGAATTCAATTCCCGTGCTCTGTCTTTGGCCCCTAAATTTTTAGCAGAGTTCCTGTCAGGAACTTTTTGAGCCTTGTTTTAAAACCTTCATTGGCTTTAAGTTTTCGTACCTAATAGTTCGAGCACTGAGCTAACCGGACTGCTTTCCTACCGGATGTGTTGCGAGCTCTTTTGGAAATGCTTTCTATTTTTTGGGCTTCAGCAACATCATGTGGACCATTCCTTTTACCTGAACCAGGTTTTATATCAACGGACAAGTTCTCCCGGTACTGTTTAATAACATTGGAAACAGTTTGACCGCAGACCTTTGAATGCTTGGCCAACTTTGTGTAGGACCAAGTTGGGTTTTGTTGAAAATATTTAATAATTTAAGTACGCACTTTTTTCTCGTCACTCATTTTAATCAGATTAACAACAAATGAATATAATTGACATGTTTTACAAAGGTAACTAGATAAAAAAATCTAATACTTGGGTTAAAAGTTTTAATGAAAAACGTGTGTTAAGAATTTTACGATCTCACTCGTTATATGGTGATTTCTGCCTAAAATTGATATTTTATCCTGAATATAAACTTAACCATGCCTGTAAAATTTTCAAAATAATCTCAAAATATTCAAAATGTAATCATGCTAAATAAAACATTTGACAAATGTAAGGACCACATTTCAAAAATGATGCCATATAAAAAATAGAGCAACATTTTGATTTTTTTTTTTTTTTTTGGAAAATAAAAATCTAAAAATGTGAGTTCTAAAATTTTTTTTTATATTTTATTATCATTTTAACATTAAAATATGTATTTCCGTTACACTGTTTTTGAAATCTAACAAAAAAAATATTGTATATCTTTATGCCCACATCCCAAGCATATAATAACACTAATATACTTTTTAATTATTATTATATTAAAATAGTTTTTTGGTTACAAAATCCTCAATATACACAACTATAAATAAAAACGAAACAAAGTTGAAAATATAAAAAAAATTAAAAAAAAAAAAATAAGAAACAAACAACAATTGATATTAAGCTACAACGACATTTAAACACACTGTACAATAACTGTCTGTCTATACATGGTTGGTATGGTATGGAATGAATGAATGAATGAAATGCTTCGTTGAGTTTACCATCCCATATAAGATTAAAAAAAAAAAACGCATGGCTTAAAAGTGAGTACATACATGTATGTATGTATGGATGGATGTATGGCAAGATGCTGTAACATGATTTGTCTGTTGATATTAAGTGTCAAAAATTGTGGCACACTTTTATAGCCAAAAAAAAACTAAATTTTATATTTATTTATAAATGTATGTACATTTTTATTGGGTATACAAGAGAGAAGAAAAACCAAGAAATTGTTGAGGATTTGTTTAAAATCAAGGTCGTCTTATAAAACCAACTAGTTTTTATTTTTGTATGTTTTTTTGTTGTTGTTATAATATACAAAATATGTACATACATATATTTTTTATTGCGATGACAAACATGATGTGGCTGATTATAACACACAGCACCACCAGCAGCTATCCAAAACACCAACCACACTTTGTATGTCTTTGTACATGTACATATGATTTGCTAAAGTAATAGGAGTTTTATATGCAGTTTTTATTAGTATTTTTGAAACACATATGTATATACAACTAGTGAATTTCAAATACAATTTGCATATTTAGAGCGAGAAGATGTTACTTGCATGCAAATTTAATTGACATAATTAGTTAAATAGCAGTATGATCATGATCAATGATGATGATGACGATGATGATGATATAGAAGATGACGTTGGCAATAATAAGATTAAATATTAATGTTAAATGATTATATAGACCTTAAAATTAAAGTGGAATATATTAAATAAATTTAATTAAAATTGTTGTTTATTTTTTGGTGTAAAAAAGTAAACAGAATTATGCCAACTCATTTAAATGGCTGTAAAATGTATAATTTGTTGCTCCTTTTTTCATAAATTACTCATTAAATCAATGATAAAGAAACCACAAAGTGGTTTTTGTTGCTGTTGTTGTTGTTGTTTTAACCAACACAAAGCAGCCAAAGAAATTATAAAACAAAAGAGTTAAGACATAAACATTATTTACATGCATTACTTAATCCCCACCAACAACAGCAACAACAACAAAAGTTACCACACCATCTTCTAATCCACCACCACACCTCATTATTAATCAGACACACACACGCACACACACTCATTCTCTAACACACACCCGGATTAAAACCAGTTAAAACAACAACAACGATAAAGCTGTTTTTGAGCTCGCTCTTTAACACACAAGAGATATTTCTCCTAATTGTGAGAGCGAAATTCACCACTGTGGCTCAAAGTAATTAAAATTACCCCTGATAATGCAAGGCTTGCATTTGATTATAAAAACCCTGCTGACGTGCGCAAGGCGCTCTCTCGTGTTTTGTGGCACGTCGCGTTATGTACATTTTAAACTAACAAAGAAAACAACAAGTGTCGTTAAATACACACAGCAAAACAAAAAACGCCAGTAACACATTAACAATTTTATAATATAATTGAATTGTTGTTTTTTACTTTATTTATCGTGGTACGTTTGTTCCAAAGTGGTTTATTAAACAAAAAACAAGATTTAAACAAACAAAAAAAAAACCAATAAAAAAATTAGCATAAAATCGTACTTTAAAATATAAGCTCTCTCGCTCTGTTTACGGGTTTTTGTCCAATTTCAATCTAAAAGAAAAAGCTTAAAATCAAATTCACCTCTTCTAAGTGAGACAAGTTTAGAGAATTTCACCTCTAAGGGGGATTTGAATTGAATCTAAGTGTGTTTGTTTTGTAGTTTTTTTTTGCATACAACTTTTTGTAATAAAAGAAGAAGAAAATCGCTGTTCACTCTTTAACTTTTAAAAGAAGTTCGAGAAATTTTTGTGTGCTGCGTTTGAAAGTGTCAGTGTAAATGAAACATTGATACCGATCGGAAGGACAAATTGCAGCTAGTGCTCTTGTGCTTGAAGATCAATTTTATAAAATTGTTTCGTTTATATTAAAAAAAAAAAAAATAAATAAAATATATAAAATAAATACATATAAATAAGTGTGTTATAACGTTAAAAGAAATCAGTTTATAACTATTTTCTCAACAAACACAAAATATATAGTTCAAGTGTAAACGAATTAAATAAACGAAAAAAGATTTGTTCAAAAAACGAATCAATTTTTTAAAACAAACAGTTCAAATATGGCGAAACTATTTGTAGTTTTTGCCGTTTTAGCTGTGGCTGTTACAGCAGGTAAGTTTTTTTAACTAAATTTTACAAAAAAAACCAAAGAAACATAAATCCTCTAAGAAAACAGTTTGATATTTTTTTAATAAATTTTGAAAAAATAAAAAAATTTTAAGAATTTTAAAACATCATAATTGATTTATTCCTTAAGAAACATGGTTATTTCCTAAAAAAAATAAATTTGAAAATTTTAAAAATTTATTTTAAAAACTAAAAAAAAATTTAAACTTAAAAAATAAAATAAACACAAAATTTCATCAGATGTAGTCAAAATTATACAAAAATTAGTCAAAATTTTTTATCAAAACTTCAAAAATGTGAAAAATATCCACAAAATATTTGAAATTTTAAACTAAATTTAATAAAAAATTATTGAAGATTCCAAAAATCAAGCATTTTTCTGAAAAAAAAATTAAGTTAAACATTAAATTTTGTGTACATTTTAAAAATTAACACGAAATATTAGAGAGTTTCTCAAACAAATCTAAGTTAAACCTTAAAATTGGTTTCAAAAAAGTCCAAATTAATTAATAGTTTCATAAACAAGAAATGGAAAATTATTTTTAACATTTTTATGAAAAACACATAAACTATTTAAAAATCGCATGATTTTCATAGAAAATTTAATAATAAATTTATTTCCAGTCCTTGTTAAATAAAATTTTTGGAAATTTGTACCTGCAGAATATTGAACTTTTAAAGATAAGATTTGAACAATTTTTTAAATCAGAAAATGAATTTTCAAAATTTATTTTTTTTTTACATATTTCAAATAAATTTTTTTTAGAAAATCGATATTTTGAATTCAAAATTCTGAAAATTAATTTTTACAAATTTTCAAAATTATTCAAAAATAATTTTATTTAATAAAAATTTGTCTATAAAAGTTTATAGGAAATTTATTTTAAACTTCTATTTGCGGAAATATTAAACTAAATTTTAAAAAACAAAAATATTTTTTGGATTTTTTTCAAAAAATCCTTTTTTTAAATTAAATAAAAGTTTCTTGAATACTTATTTAATACATCTATTTGAAGAATATTAAAATTATGAAACTTTTTCTACATTTCTTTTTCCTCCAAATTATAAAAAAAAATATAAGTTTTACAAAATATTGAAAACTATCTGATAGTTTAGAAAATTGTTAAAATTTTGAATCTTGGAAATTTTTAAATAATAGAAAAAAATTTTAAATAATTTTTTCTATAAGTTTTTCAAAATATTGAAAACTATCTGATAGTTTAGAAAATTGTTAAAATTTTGAATCTGGGAAATTTTTAAATTATAGAAAAAAATTTAAAATCATTTTTTCTTTATTTCCTTAAAAAAATCTTTTAAATTAAATTGTTATGCTTTAAAAACTTAACAATTAATTATTTGAAAATTGAAACTTTGAAATATTCAAATTAGAATATAAAAATTTTCAAATAATTTTTTCATAATATCCTTCAGAATCTTCTGTATTTACTTATTGTTCCTTAAAAATTAAAAAAAAATTGGAAAATATACAATAGAAACCAAAAATATTAATGATATTTTATATTTTTTAAATTTTTGTAATAATTTACTGAATTTTTAATACATTCGTTCAAAATCTTTTGAATATACTTTAAACTCTTTAACTCTTTAACAAATTGGAAATTTGGAGAAGAAAAATTTATTATTAAAAAGAATTGGTTCATTAAAATGTTAATAAAATATTCTTAGACATTTATTTAGTAGCAAGTAAGCTTTCAACACATCTTTAAGAAACTTTTTGTCATTTGGACAGCGGTTTAGTTCAGCAATAGCATCAATTACCAACATAGCTAAGATTTCTAGACAATTTTTATGCAATTGGCAACCTTGTTGTCATTTCATGTGAATGGCCATCTCGAAGAAGAAAATAATCCATGCTTCCAAGTATTTTTTAAAAAACTATTTTGAAAAGGCAAATATTTAAATGTAAGCTATTAAGTTTAAAGTTTTCTTCAGTAAGAGAATCAATTTCCAACAGAGTCTAGATTTCACGGGGATTTGTTGTCATTTAATGTGAATGACAATTTCAAAAAGAAGCTTTTTCAAGAAATTTTTTTTTTTATAAAATTTTCGTAAACACTATAATTTAGTGACAGATTAGCTTTTAACATATTTGTTAGCAACTATTTATCATAAAAACAGCTGTTTTATATAGCAATACAATCAGTTTTTAACTGAATCCTGTATTCATAGTGATTTCTGTTATCATTTCATGTGAATGACATTTACGAACAAGAAGATAAAAACATTTAGTTAAAATAATGACAGATGAATCAACTTAATGTTTTATGAGCCAAATAATGATATGTCAGCAGTCACAATAGAATCAAAAAGGTTAGAGAATTATTAAATTGTAATTTCACAAACTCAAGGGTAGCCAATTAGGGGGGCATCATTCCCCATATTCTACACATTTCAGATTTTAATTCATTTTGAAGGAATTTGCAGAAGTTTTCTCTGTGTAAGAAAACTTTAAAATGTTTGTATTAAAACTGTCATTTAAATAATGTCAGTGTCATAAATTTTAGTCTAAAAAGGTTAAAATTTAACATTAAATAGTTTAGAACTATCAAATTTAATTAACTAAACTGCCAATAAATTCTCTTAAAGAAAAATGTCAAAGTAAAGTAAATTTATAGCTTATTACTTTAAAAACATTAAATGCTTATAAAACAAGCAATGAACACCTCGTTTATAACAAAAAAAATCATTGACATTTCTCACAGATTGATTGATGGATTAGCTAATTGATGAATTGTTTATTTATTTACAATGTTTATAAAAAAAAAACAAAATAATACAAATCAAATTATAAGCAAGAGAAACATACAATAAAACAAAAAGGATGTAGATATAGCTACCTACAAAGCAAGTGGAAATAACAATCCCTTTTACTTTTTTTTATACAACATGCATGCAAGTAAATTCCTTAAATAGCAGACAACCTTGATAACAACACAGAACCAAGCAGCAAAGAAAAAAAAAAAAAAAAGGACAACTTGACCATAATCAAAATAAATGATTAAATGCCCACCGAAAAAAAAAAAAACAAATAAACATGAAAATGGATTTAAAGTTTTATTACAGCATGAAACTGTAGTTAAAAACAACTTTCATTTTTTTCGCCAACGCTGCAAGACAACAAAAACAAAAATATATATTTATATTTATCAAAACTATAACTCAATACCTAAAGGCTTGAAAGTTACATTCAAACATTTACAGCAACATATGTATATAAATAGAGACGTACATGTGTACATATGTACTTACTTACACTTAGTTATTTTTGTGTACATAATCTCACACACATACACACGGTTATAACAAAGTGTCTTATAGATAATTTGAGAAAAAAAAGTTAAGAAAGAAATAAAGTAACAACAACAAAAAACAATAATAATAAAAACACCTTTGACATTTGAGACAACAGCTTAACAACAACAACAACAACAGCAATCATGCATTTTCACAAACACCGTTATGCACCATTGAAAATGCTCAATTTTAATAGAGTTTCCCACTCTCTTAATAAACGGTTTGTGGAAAAAGAAGGATTTATTTAAAAGAAATTACAAGCAAAATGGAAAGAAACTATTTGAAAGAGTTTCATTTTGCAAATTTTCTTTAGGAAAATAAGTAAATATAACTTTTTTGATTTTGTTTAAGGGACTTTGTTAGTAAAGCATAAAAACAAGGTTTGTAAATTCCGATTTTCGCATATATCTCGGTCATTTACGAAACAATTTCAATATTTATGCATCGCTTAAATAATTCTCATTATATCTCTTATATTGATACCACATGTGATTACCAGGAGACCTCGGAAAACATCTCTAAATCCAGAATAAATACAATTTATAGGCTCGGAATTGAGTATTTTACAAATTAGAAACAGAATAACAAACTTTAATACAGAAATCTTTAACAAATGCCTACAAAATAATTTCACTTATAAATTATAAATTTGCTTAATGAAACAAATGTAATGTCAAGGAAATTAATAATTTAAAAAAGAATAATAAGATTCTTAATAATTGTCAAAAAAATAAACTAGAAGTAAGAAAATAGCAAATATTTAAATAAATTCAAAATAAATTTAATGAAATAAATTATATTTTTCTTTAATTTAAAAATTCCTATAGTCATTACTATCATTTAAACAAATTTAAACTCTAATTTACAAATGTAATAACAAATTCTTCCCACATTCCTACACTCACCACATAATTGCTATTCACCTCTTTGTGTGCAACTTAAACTGTTTAGTGTGGTAACTCCAATTTACATAATTAGACAATAATGTCAACTAAAGAGGAAAAACAAACAAAAAAACGCGACAATAAACTACTTGGAGCAAAAGGCCAACTTATACAACCATTTACGAGTAGCTAACAACAAAGAGCCTCACAGAAAGCCAGTTTTTAATAAAATTAAAACAAAATTCCTTAAATAGTTTACAAGCAATTAAACACATTTTATGTTAAGTTTTAAGAGCAGCAACTTATTAATATTTAGACAAGCCACTTTAAGTTAAAACAAATCTAACACTTGCTTAAAAAGTTGGTTTTATGGTTAAACGAAAAGAAACAGCTTATATTGATAATAATAATAATAATAATAAATATTAAATAAAGTCATAGATTTTGAATAGAGCTGCATAAAATAACAAAACAAGTACTAGTATGTCGGCATAATTTATGGTTTATGCAAATTATATTAAAACAAACTGGCTGCTTAAAACCAGCTGGTTTAATTATTGTTGCCAAGTTGAACAAAAAAAAATCTAAATGAATTCTAAAACTTTATGGAAAATGTCAAAGTATTATAAAGTATAATAAAATATTCATTAAATAAATATAGGTAATTACGAGCAGTTTTTAAAACACCTTATACATATATATAAGTTTTTTATTTTTTAATTAATTTAATTCAATTTAAACGTCTTTGACTGCTTAAAGCATTTGTAACACATTTTTCTGTTAAACAAATTTAGTAAATTATATTGAATGTCGTTTGAACAGGAAGTTAACGTAACGTTTTATTTCTTTTTTGTATTTATTGTTTTTGGCTTTATTTACGTTTGAAAAAAAACCTACTTTTCGAAAAACACGCTTTTAAATGCTAAAGAGTATTAATTATTATTTAAAATATTAAACATACCTATACAAAATCTAAGAAAACCATTTCCGGCTAAAGAAAATTCAAACAATATATACTAGTTAGTGTTAAATGATTTAAAAAGTTCTTAATTTTTTTTAGTAAAAAGTCAAACAATTAAGTAAATAGTATAACCTTGTAAGAAACAAGTACAGGTTAACAATTTTATTAGCCTATTAAAATAAAGTAAGTGGTCAACACTTAACAACTGCAGCGTTGCATTTTACGAGTACTACTTAAATAAGCATCATTGTTTATGTTTTGTTGTTGTAACAATTATAGAGTTGTCAAGAGTTCTTTGCTATGCAAACATTCTGCAGCTGAGTTGATAATCTTAGGAATGATTTTTTGTTTACCCTAGGTCTTGACAAGCCATCAATTTGTGGACAAGAACTTGTTAAAGGGTGTCCTAACAAGACAAATTCATGAGCTCACACAAAACTGTTTGCTTCTTGTCTAGTCAAGAAAGGCGGTTAGTTTTTAGTGTTAGCTTTACTACTTCAAACTGTTTTCTTTAAAATTCTTTATCTACTTTTTAATGTTAATTATATGAATTTATAAAAATCTTAAATTTGACTTACCTTTTATTGTATTTTTTTGTTTACTTTTAGCTACTGCCTCAAATTCTGAACGTGTCAAACGTCAAGCATCCACAGAAGAGCCTAAGAAAGAAGAATCTTTCGAAAAGGAATTGTGTAAAGATAAAGATGCCGGTGAATGGTTCCGTTTGGTAGCCGGTGAAGGTGATAACTGTCGTGATGTTATCCAATGTACCTCATCTGTAAGTTGCAGCATTTTTTTTAACTAAAAATAAAACATAAACAAATCCAACAAATTAATTTCTGAACAAATTCGCAAAATATTTTTCTTTTTTAAAAATATTAAAAAATTCTAATTTGATAAAAAAAGATATTTTTTTTTTTAAATTTTGAAAAATATTAAAAATTTTTATAAAATTTCTAAAAATTAAATACAAAATTGTTCATCATTATTTTCTTTTTATTTGTACAATTTTAGGGTCTCCAAGCCATCCGTTGTCCCGCTGGTTTGTACTTCGATATTGAGAAGCAAACTTGTGATTGGAAAGAAGCCGTTAAGAATTGTAAATTCAAGAACAAGGAACGTCGTGTCAAACCTTTGTTGCACACCGATGAACCCTTGTGTCAAGATGGTTTCTTAGCTTGCGGTGATGGTAACTGTATTGAACGTGGTCTTTTCTGTAACGGTGAAAAGGATTGTTCCGATGGTTCCGATGAAAACACTTGTGGTAAGTGAAAAAAAACTATTTTTTCTTTTGCTTTATAAAAAAAAAATACAGAAAAAAATGCAATTGCTTTTTTTTTAACTTTAAACCGGTGCTAAAACCAAAAAAAAAAAAAAAATTAAATGTAAAGAAAAAAATAAGTATGCAAACAGCATTTTTTTGTGTAAGTTATACAATTCATAACTGGTTTAAATAATAAATTCAGGCCTTTGATATTGAGTGCATTTTAAAAACAGTACTTTAAAGTAGCCATTTCCATTGAAGAAAATGTATGTGCTTTTTTTTAATTTAAAAGCTGCCAAATATTTAGGCATCTTTTTAAGAAGTTATTGCCACTGTGCTGTTTTATTTAACCTTGCTCTTAAAACCTTAAAAAAAAAAAAATTAACACTTTGTTGAGATTACATAATAGAGCAATGCCAATCAATATAAAATATATACAACTAATTATAGCTTTCGAAAATAAATAAATAATAATGAGATATGAAAATATATAACAAAAGAGAAATGAGAAAACAGTAATAAAAGAATTAAAGGCAAAACATAAACCATATAAATAAATAAATTTAAGTTTTACTTAAATTTAATTATTCAAATGTAATTGAGTATTAAAATCGAAACAATTTAATTGAATTTATGTAAATATTCAAGTAAATTGCTGCTTTACATTGTTGAGTGGAGTTGAGTATACATCTCTGCATTTGTCATAACAATTGGCAACTCTTGCACTGCAACAGACAGCTACGCAATGTTAAAGAAATGCAACACAATCAACACTTGATTTTCATACATTTTGGTACTTTACCTACTTCATAGATGAAAATAACCCAACTTTTGCACTTCGCACTGAAGTTGGCTGTAAATGAGTGTATTTTAATGCAGCTGTCAGTTTTGCAGTTGCAGCAAAATAATTGTTTGTGTTTGGCCCTCTAATCTCACTTGATTTGAGGCTGTCACTTCAACTTTTAACTACAACTTGAGTTTGTTTTTTGTATGTATTTGAAAGCAAAACTACTAAAGTACTGAATGAAGGCTTTTGAAAAATGTTTATGGCTCAAGTCAAGCGTGCATAAAGGAAGAATAATGTATAATACACTTACAAGGTGTTAAGTTTATACAATTTTTTGCTTTTTTTTTTTTGTTGCCTTTGTTTCCCCCGCTCAACTCTAAATTCCTAAACCAAACAATTTACAAACAGCAAAAATAACAAACCAACAATTAGATTGCGAAAAACTAAAAACCCACCACCATCAACCAATAATGTGCAGAAACCAACCATAAATTTTGTATACAATTGTTAAACATAAATGGTCAATTAACTTAAACAATTCAAAAGATAAAAACATATTTGTAAAAAATTAAGTAAATAAATAAACTATTATATTTATGTTTAACAAATGAAATTCAATAATATTAAATTATAAAAGAAAAGGTTAAATGAATATAATGTGTAATCAATGACACAGGGCTGTAATGATAAAATAATTTGTTGTCAAAAACTTCGTTCCCAGGAAACAAAACAGCTATTTTGCAACTAGCAGAAACTCCATTTTATGTTAAAGTTAACCAATAAACCATAATTTTTAATATTTAAGGCCTGTTAATTTCCTTTGAAACATTTATTTCTTGGTATTCCATTCTTCTGCGAAACTTCTGAAAATTTCCAAAAAAACAAAAGCCTTTAAATTGCCTTAACGTTTATAGCATACGTTTTGCAATGTATTTTTTTTTTTATTATTTTTATAATCCATGTGGTAATTTAACCAGTACCGTGCGATGACATAACAACTTCTTCATAAGCGTGCAATGCAATATAAATTTACTTAACTTTTACACATAATCTTTTTAACAAAATGTTTAAAAACCACAACAACTTCAACGAAAAAATGGCAAACTTAAACTGATTAACGTTTAAAAGTAAAAAAAAAAACTGTTTTTTTTTTGTGTTTTTTAACGCGTGTCAGCAATTTTTAAATTACTTGATGTTTTTTTTTATGATTTTGGCGGTAGTAGTGTTTCACTACAGATTTGTTAAGATTTAAATAAGAGAATTAAAACCTGAACGGAATTTCAAATTAACTTGAGAAACTAAAGAAACTTGTACAAAATTTTAATAGAGTTTGAGTTGCAAATTTAATTTAAACTTTGAATTAAATAAAATTGAAAAGTGAGAATATAAATTGAAACATAAAAGTGACATTAGCAATTGAATATTTAAAAACCGGCTTTAAACTAGTTTTGTTATATAAAAACAAAACAATTCTTAGCTTTAAACAATTGAAATAAATTAAAACAATTAAATTACTGAAATGCCAATAAATTTTTTATTATAAAACAATTCAAACAAATTAAAACCATTAAATCTTTACAAATCTTGAAATTACCAGTAAATTAAGATAATTGTTTATTGTCAACACTAAGTACACAACAAACAAACAAACAGCAACCCTGTGTTTATCTACCGTTACATTAACATGACATTTGCCAAGCATCATTGTTATTGTTTACATTTTCATATGTACACACTTCTTTCTACATACAAACATTTTTCACCACACCTTTCTCTTGCTTAAAGAAAATAGAGTAGCCATCTTATTTAAACAACAGAAAATTAAAGAAATATTGTAATTTATTTAAAATTTCATGCATAGCACGCAATTGCAAATGAGAAAAAAAAGGAAATTTACAATTGCTTGTAAATTACCATTGGCAGACAAACAATGAAACTAAAAATAACCGAAAGAAACTTGAACTTTCGCAAAAATTAAATACGAATAAAAACAAAATAACTGCAAAAAAAAAAACCTGCCAAACATAAATATTAGAGTCATGCGATATTTGTAAGAAAACAATACACACACAAAATTCCACATAAATTACAAGAAATTGAAGTAAAAGTTCAATATTTCATGGCATATTTGTTAGTCTCTTTTGTCGAAAGCCTTTTTTTCCACAAACAACTACATATAATTAAATTCAAACACTTGAAAACCGTTAAAATTTACCTCTAATTTCAAATAACTACTATTAAAAAGAAAACGTGACAAAACTTTGTAAAATTTTAAAAAGCAACATTTAAACAAATGACGTCATCATTAATTGTTGGATACAGAAATGTTAAAATTCATTAGCATTCACTGGATGACGTTTGGTTTTTTTTTATTATTTTATATGTCAAATGTTTACTTTCTGTGTAAATATTTTCCAAATACAAATTATTTTTCCTTATTTCTTCTTTTGTTTTCCATTTGTATTATATTTATATTGGTTTTGTGCTTCATTACATGTTAATGTTCAATATAAAACTTAAAGTTCAATGACATTTACATTGGCCCCCTTGTAAATAAAAAAAAACCAAATGCTGAGTGTTATTAACACTTTACCGTTATTTTTTAAGTGTTTTTTTTTTGTTTTTGTGTAACTGTTAAAATAGCATAAACATTTAGGAGATTTTATTTTCAATAACCTGAGTTAAAAATGCATTTTAAAAGTTTAATGAACTATATGCTGTTGGTTAAAGAAAAGCACACAATTAAATAAAATTTTAATGGTGAATGTTTGGGAAGCCAATCAAGCACCACCACACACACAGTTTCCCCCAGCAGTGTATTAAATTTCTTTAAAATTTTACATTTCACTTGTGTTAACCCAGAGCTTTTCCTTTCCTTTTCATCTTTGTTTAGATATTGATAACGATCCAAACCGTGCTCCTCCTTGTGATCCTGCCGTTTGTGTGTTGCCCGATTGTTTCTGTTCCGAAGATGGTACCGCCATTCCCGGTGACTTGCCCGCCAAGGATGTTCCCATGATGATCACCATCACTTTTGATGATGCCATCAACAACAACAACATTGAATTGTACAAGGAAATGTTCAAGGGCCGTAAGAATCCCAATGGTTGCGACATTAAGGCCACCTATTTCATTTCTCACAAATACACCAACTACTCCGCTGTACAAGAAACCCATCGTAAGGGTCATGAAGTTGCTGTCCACTCTATCACGTAAGTTTTAAAAACTTTCTTTTATATAGTAACTATAATTTATTAAATTTCTCATTTGATGAATAACTTTCTTAAACTTTGAAACTTTGAATTAATTTTCGTTTGTTTTATTTCCTCTCCTCCCTCTCTATTTTAGCCACAATGACGAAGAACGTTTCTGGTCCAATGCCACCGTCGATGACTGGGCTAAGGAAATGGCTGGTATGCGTATCATTATGGAAAAATTCTCCAACATTACCGATAACTCGGTTGTAGGTGTCCGTGCTCCTTACTTGCGTGTTGGTGGCAACAATCAATTCACCATGATGGAAGAACAAGCTTTCTTATACGACTCCACCATCACCGCTCCCCTGTCCAATCCCCCACTATGGCCCTACACCATGTACTTCCGTATGCCCCATCGCTGTCACGGTAACTTACAAAGCTGCCCCACTCGTTCTCATGCCGTTTGGGAAATGGTCATGAATGAATTGGATCGTCGTGAGGATCCTGCCAATGATGAATACTTGCCCGGTTGCGCTATGGTTGATTCCTGCTCCAACATCTTGACCGGTGATCAATTCTACAACTTCTTGAATCACAATTTCGATCGCCATTACGATCAAAATCGTGCTCCTCTCGGTTTGTACTTCCATGCCGCTTGGTTGAAGAACAATCCCGAATTCTTGGATGCTTTCTTGTACTGGATCGATGAAATTTTGGCCAACCACAATGATGTCTACTTTGTCACCATGACCCAAGTTATCCAATGGATGCAAAATCCACGCACCGTCAGTGAGGTCAAGAACTTCGAACCCTGGAGGGAGAAGTGTACCGTTGAAGGCAAGCCTTCCTGTTGGGTACCCAATGCCTGCAAGCTTACCTCCAAGGAACTTCCCGGAGAAACCGTCAATCTCCAGACCTGCGTAAGATGTCCCAACAATTACCCCTGGGTTAACGATCCTACCGGTGATGGTTTCTTCTAAGTCAAACAAAAAAAAACCAACAACAAAGCCTTAAATCTTAAACTTTAAGCACAAAAATTTCTCTAATTTAAACAAAACAAAAAAAAAAACAACAACTGCCTACTTCTTTTTCTCTCAAGTTGCAAAATTTTATTTCTGCTTACTTCGTAATTGTTGAATTTATGTTTGCTTCTTTAAATTTTTCCAAACATTCACTTGTAAATATATATTTTTTTTATTATCAAATATTTTGAAATTTCTCCCTCGTTTATATATTTTTTAGTTTGCTTATTTTTCTCCGTTTACTGCTTCTTTTTTTTATTATTGTTACAAAATGAAAATTTTATTTTTCACCTTGCAAGACTTTCTTTAGTTGCGTCTTTTAAACTTTTTGTTTTTATCAAAGTTTAAAAGTCATTGCTGTGTTAATTATACATTATTAAAAAAAAAAACATGAATTAAAACAAATTTATTTCGTTGAAAAAGAAAAAAAAAACAACTAAAACGAACAAATGTTTTTCTTTTGTAATTTGTAGAATATTATGTTATTTGTAACGTACTATATTTAAATATATATATATTTTTTTATAATAAATACATATTGTATCGTTCAATTTATATAAATTAAGAAAAAAAATATTAAAAAAACAACAATATAAATTGTAATTATACAACACATTAAACAAACACAAACAAACAAAAAAAATTAAATAAAAAATTGAAAAACAAAAAAATTTTATTGAGTTTTTAATTGAATAAACAGGAAATTGTGAATAGAAAAAAAATAATGGCAGCACTGCTAACAACAGTGTAGGGAAGTGGGGTGGTGAGAGAGCGACATTCTTTGTGTGGAGAGAGAGCAGGGTTGTATTTACAAAGTAATGGAAGTAATGTATTTACAAAGTAGTATCAGATTTTTTGGGTTAATTTTATTGAAAAATACCTTTATTTTCATATTTTGTGGGACAATTTAGATAAACTGAATTAGCAATGAGTTTAGAGATTATTGCTTCTATCCTGTGAGAGTCTTGCTTTATACGCAGCGATACTCATTCTGCCTTCTCGCAGAATATCTTCTAGAAGGGCTTTGCTTCCCCTTCTAAAAAATGTCATACACAATCTAAATTGCATTCCAAAGTAAGGTCTAACAAACCTTTATTTAATATTCAACCATGATTGGTTTTGTAATTATTCCTATATGTTGTCTCCCTGTGATACTTATAAACTGTTACATGAAACCAGAAGAAAGTGCAAAATCATCTAAATAATATATTCTTTTATAACATTTGATATTGTGAAGTTCGAGTGAAGGAGTTTTTGTATATGTAAAATTAGACACGTGATACTTTAAAGTCCATTCTTTAGGTTTTATGCTGAATTCTTTAAGAATATTTTCTTGCTTCAGCAGACCTTCAATTAGGCATTAATATTCAGTTTTTAATAGATGTTAATATGTAGACATTCTGTAAGGCAATACGCGGCAGGTCTCCTTACAGACCTTCATCGGAAGACCTTCTAATATGCCTTCTTTCAACGCTCTAACAGAAGCGAGTATGCAAAGCCTTGGCTCACAGTGACACGCCGTGTAAAATTTAAAGGATTTTTCAATGAGACTGGGTCTTCTTGTGTCTCCAAAATAAGGCCTCTTTACTGCATATTTTCCCCATACTAAGTCGACAATGTGTTACCTATGTCTTGCCTGGGAGAAATTGCAAATGAGAAGACATTTCTTTATTAAGTGGGAGTTGAGAGCCTTTATTGAAGGCTGTCCACCACGGATTCTTCTTTTAGTTATATCTGTTGCCTAAATTTATGCCTGGAAGACTGGGCAGGTATCGGACAATCAGAAAGAAACCAGATACTAGTTCATCAGATACAATTCTCTAACCAATGAGGGTTTCAGTCTTTCAACTGTCACTGTAGACTGAGATCGTGTCGTTCCAAGGTCAGACTTTTTAACCCAATCATCCCTTGTCGGCATTATAATCCTAATTTTTAGCCGCTACCTTAAGATTGACCTGCCAAATACTTGTAGGGTATTATAGACTTAGCAGAGATGAATGTATTGATGAAAATACGGCCACTCAAGTACAGGTATTGCCGATAAATGATTTTTATTAGAAGCATATTTAATATGATATTAAAATTTCATAGAACCGAAAAAATGGATTTATCTTGGACATTTGTGAACCGATTTGACAATACAGATTTGAGTTTTTTAGTTCTATGCGTTATTTATTAATATTTGTTTATAAATCTTTAATAACAAATCGAAGCTTATCGGGGACCGTTCATAGGCCGATTTTGCTGATACTATATTTAGGTTTCGTAGACGGCATAAAAAAACCGATTTCAAACAGACTGACGTCGCTAAATCGAATCCATTATCTATAATGCTCCAGGATATATATATGTGGTAATATGGAAGAGTAGCTTAAGTCGACATAAGAGCGGATTGATAATGAAAAAGATTTTAAGTAGAAAATGTGACAAATCTTCTATATTTACCAATTTTAAAACTTGTACCTTTGATATCTAATAAATTTGATACCAACATGTTAAGTTACATATTTTCGAAAGAAACAATAAAAATTACACTTCAATTTTTTTCGTTTCGACTTAAGCTGTTCTTCCATACGGACACAGATATACTTTATAAGATCACAAATTAATGTTGTAGGATACTGTGGGAATGACAAACTTGCCACTAGACAAGGTTTAAAAAGAGCAAAAGGTAGTAAAGGAAGCGCCATTTATTATTCTCCTAGCAGAAAATTGGCTTACTAAGGATTAAGTTAAGTCATGTTGTAAAAATCGTTTATTTTGAAGTGAAACATTTTCAAATTTATGTAAAAGGCAGTATTCTCAATCTAATCGCTGCATACCTTTAGTTTATACCATATAAAACCGACTAAATGAAAGTGAATGAAATTAAGTTAGAAACTAAATACAAAACAGCAGATTATTTAACAATTTTACTGGTTTTTGAAAGTAGCATAACATATTTTAAAAACCCAGTTAATTTAAACTTAATTAATGCAAACAGTTAACGGTTAATTCTAATTAAAAAATAACTCCTGCTTGCTAGTTTTATTAATTAACGGTAAAATAAAAAATTTTAAATTTTAAACATGTTTTTATTAATTAAAAATTTATATTTTCTTTTAACCCCACAAAAATACCAGCTTGTTAACAGTAGGAAACCCTAAAACTGACGCAAATCTCTGGGAACTAATGGAAACATTAAATATTTTGTAATATTTAATGTTTTTAGCATAAATTAATTTTAAAATTAACATCCATATTATGTTTTGATTAATTTTGGAAATATTTCTCATTTAAAATTCAAATTTCTTTATGGTTATTTATAATATTAAAGCTATTATAAAAAGCTAGATGTAAAAAAACACTTTTAGTCAAATTGGGTTTAAACACGTGTTTTTTAGTTTTTTTTTTTTTTCTTGTTAGATTAACATAGATTTGAAGTTAAGATTTAAACAAATTCAAATTCAAATTTCAGTTTTATTTTCTTGTTTCCAAATATAATACCTATTTTGAAACACATGACATTTAGGAATTGAAAAGAAGATAAAACCACAAAACAAAAAAAAAAAAAACATAAACCCAAATGCTGTATAATCGTCGCGTATCGTTTTGGGTTTAAAAATAAAACTTCCCATAAAAATGTATACGTAAAATCATAAATTCGTTGAGGTAATTTAAAATAGCCATAAAAAAACCTACTAACTTAGTAACCAGTTTTGTTGTTTTTGCTGTGTGTGTTCAATAAATTTCACACTTATAAAACTGCCACCTCAATTTGTTGAAAAGGTTGTCGGTTTTGACATAACTGAACACGAATTTTAAATGAGCTATGGAGGAGGTGGTTTCGTGAAAATGTATTGATTGGGCCCACAGTGCGTATGATGATTATGTATTTTAGAAAAATTAATTTTAAAAAAAATCTGCATGTAACACAATTTATAACAGTATTGTGTATAACAGTATTTTCTATAGAATATGTATAATAGTTTTTCCCTATATAACAATTAGAATATAACAGTTTTATCTATAAAAAAATTGTGTATAAAGTTTTTCTATGGAAAAAATAGTTTTTTCTATTGAACAATTTGGGGTAACTGTTTTCTCTATTAGATTTATATCTGTATAACAGACAAATTTGTGTATAACAGTTTCTTCTATAGAAAAATATATGTATGACAGTTTTTTCTATAGAAAAATATCTGCATAACAGTTTTTTTTAGTAGCATATCTGTATAAAATTTTTTCTATAAACAAATTTGTGTATAACAGTTCTTTCCATAGAAAAATATCTGTATAACAGTTTTCTTCTATAGAAAAATTTGTGTATACCAGTTTTGTCTATGAAAAGATATGTGCATAACCGTTTTTTCTATAGTAAATTGTCTGTAACAGTTTTTTGTACAGAAACAGTTTTTTGTACAGAAAATTTTCTGTACAACAGTTTTTCTATTGAAAAATATCTGTATAACAGTTTTTTCTATAGAAAAAAATATGTATAACAGTTTTTTCTATAGAAAAAAACACGTATAACAGTTTTTTCTATAGAAAAATTTGTGTATAAAATTTTTATACACATAACAGTTTTTCTACAGAAAAATATCTATATAACAGTTTTTTTCTACAGAAAATTTTCTGTACAACAGTTTCTCTCTTGAAAAATATCTGTGTAACAGAATTTTTCTATAGAAAATTTCTGTATAACAGTTGTTTCTATAGACAAATTTGTGTATAACAGTTTTTCCATAGAAAAATATCTGTATAATAGTTTTTTCTATAGAAAAATATCTGTATAACAGTTTTTTTCTATAGAAAACTATGTGTATAATCGTTTTTTCTATAGCAAATTGTCTGTGTAACAGTTTTTATTCTATAGAAATATATCAATATAACAGTTTTTTCTACAGAAAATTTTCTGTACAACAGTTTTTCTATTGAAAAATATCTGTGTAACAGTTTGTTCTGTAGAAAAAAATTTGTGTACACCAGTTTTTTCTATGGAAAAATATGTGTATAACAGTTTTCTGCATATCAGTTTACTTCATTGAAAAATGTGTGTACAACAGTTTTTTGAATAAAAAAATTTCTGTACAACAGTTTTTTGTATAGAAAACTATGTGTATAACTGTTGTTTCTATAGAAAATTTTCTGTATAACAGTTTTCTCCATGAAAAATTTGTGTATAACACTTTTTTTTATAGAAAAATATCTGTATAACAGTTTTTTCTATAGTAAAATTTGGGTATAACAGTTTTATCTATAGAAAAATTTGTGTACACCAGTTTTTTCTATGGAAAAATATGTGTATAACAGTTTTCTGCATATCAGTTTACTTCATTGAAATATATATAAAACTATGTGTATAACAGTTTTTTCTATAGAAAATTTTCTGCATAACAGTTTTCTCCATGAAAAATTTGTGTATAACAGTTTTTTTTATAGAAAAATATCTGTATAACAGTTTTTTCTATAGTAAAATTTGGGTATAACAGTTTTATCTATGGAAAAATATGTGTATAACAGTTTTCTGCATATCAGTTTACTTCATTGAAAAATGTGTGTACAACAGTTTTTTGAATAAAAAAATGTCTGTACAACAGATTTTCTATAGAAAACTATGTGTATAACTGTTGTTTCTATAGAAAATTTTCTGTATAACAGTTTTCTCCATGAAAAATTTGTGTATAACACTTTTTTTTATAGAAAAATATCTGTATAACAGTTTTTTCTATAGTAAAATTTGGGTATAACAGTTTTATCTATAGAAAAATTTGTGTACACCAGTTTTTTCTATGGAAAAATATGTGTATAACAGTTTTCTGCATATCAGTTTACTTCATTGAAAAATGTGCGTACAACAGTTTTTTGAATAAAAAAATGTCTGTACAACAGTTTTTTCTATAGAAAACTATGTGTATAACTGTTGTTTCTATAGAAAATTTTCTGTATAACAGTTCTTTCTATAGAAAACTATGTGTATAACAGTTTTTTCTATAGAAAATTTTCTGCAAAACAGTTTTCTCCATGAAAAATTTGTGTACAACAGTTTTTTTTTTTTTATAGAAAAATATCTGTATAACAGTTTCTTCTACAGTCAAATTTGGGTATAACAGTTTTATCTATTAAAAAATTTATGTATAACTGTTTTTTCTATAGTCAAAGTTGGGTATAACAGTCTATAGACAAATTTCTGTATAACTATAGAAAATTTTGTGTATAAAACTCATTTTCATAGAAAAATATCAGTATAACAGTTTTAATCGTCGATCTTCGCGATTCAATCGCGGATCTGTATGTATTCTATGTTTGGCTTCAATTGTGTGTCTTTGAGATTCAATCGTGTATTTGTAGTTGAGCTTCAATCGTGGATATTTATGATGTCTAAGTTAAAAAATATTAATCTTATGCATACCAGTGTTTAAATAACTAGACTACAAGTAGCAGTAGCATCGAAAAACACAAGTAGTCTAGTTAAAAAATTAATAAAAACTCGGAGTCAATCAATTACTACTACTACTGCTACCTTCACATTTTAGTAGCAGTAGTTGTAGTAGTAGCAATAAAAGGAAAATTTAAAAGTAGCAGATCAGTTTGTTTTCTATTGCTACCTTAAAAAAGAAACACTTTTAATGTAGCAGAGTCATTTGTTTTCTATTACTTCTGCTACTTTTAAAATTTTGTAGCAATAGAAGTAGCAGTTGAGGTAGCAGATGATGTAGTAGTAGAAGTAGCAGTTACGTAGTAGTCGAAGTAGCAGTTAAGTAGCAGTTGAGGTAGCAATAGAAGTAGTCAAAAATAAAAATCTTCAGTCAAAAATTTATATTGTGTGTTGTTGTTGTGAATGTTTATTGGTGTAAGATGTTCGTATTGTAAACAAAAGTTCTTAATTTTTGTTTGTATTCACATAGTTACCATATTTATACCATATATTTATAAACATTGTTGCAAAGCGTTGCCGTATTATTTACTTGAAATAATAATGGTTTTAACATTCTTTCATCTAAGTATATATAACAAAATGAATGTATGTCTATTTATTTGTTTGTTTGTGCTAAAAATATATTTAACAAAGAAAATGTTTTTAGAAATTCAATATTAAATTAAAAGCAAATCTTAAAAAAGTAGTAGTTAATAAAAAAAGGAATGATATCAATTCAAAGATAAATATTAAACAATTTTTTTTTTCTCAAACCTACTAATAACAATAAAATTAAATTTTATTGGATTTTGTTAATTTAGTTTTTCTTTTAAGAAATTAAATTTACTACTTTTTCCACAAAATGTTACCCCTGAAGAGAAAAAAACCCACAAAAATTAATTCTATCATTTAATAAATTTGTTCATTGTTAAATGTACGAAAATTCATTTATAATTATGTAGAACATTAATATTTCCCCTGCAAATAATATGGCAACGTAAGAAGTAACTTGTTTGTGTGAATGGTAACTTTGTACACACAGAAAATACGATCTTTCTGTTAGCAACACGAACATCTGAGACGAATAAAAACGAATTATTTCTTCAAACACTCTCAAAACAAAAACAACACACAATGTTTATTTTTGACATTTTTGGTGTTATGGCTGAAGATTCTCTTTTTTGACTACTTCTATTGCTACCTCAACTGCTACCTTATTGCTACCTTACTGCTACTTCTAAATAATAAAAATTAAAACTCGATGTAAAGCAGTAGTAATGATTTTTTGTATTTTTATGCTACTACTCTATTTACAATTCATGTTTTATTACTACTGCTCTGTTTTGAGTTTTATTTTTTGAAGGTAGCAGTAGTTATAGAAAAAACAAGAAAACGAAAAAAGACAAATGCTATTGCTACCGCTATAGAAAATTTTCTGAAGCAGTAGTTGTAGCAATAGTTAAAAATTTTTAGTTATAGTAGCTTTTTAAACACTGATGCATACAAGTATGTATTTCATATTGAAATTCGAAATTTTCTTTTAACATTTCATTTGTTTCTTCTTAAATAAAATCCTTATAGATTCATCGCTACTTCGGGTAGGGTATACCAAAAATATGCAAATTTAATTTAATCTAAAAATTATTTAACAAATGAAACTGAAATTAATACATACAAACATACTTACATAGAGATACCTAAAAGCAACGAAGAAAAAAAAACTAAAGCTAAAACTGGTACACATCTATTTAGTAATTTCGTTAACAAACAAATTAAAATTTAAATACAATATTGAAAATAAAAGTGAAAATTAAAATAAGAAACAAACAAATAACCATAATCATGTTATTTAGCCCGGTTTTTTGTTACAGTCGTCTACTTTAAACTTTATATGAATTCAACCATTTATGGAAACAAGAATCAATTCATTGATTATTGAATACAAATTCCTAAGAATTAATTTCATTTAATATAAAATTTATATTCATAATTCTTAATGTTTTAAGTGTTAAAAAATATTATTTCTAAATTTATCTAAATTATTTCAAGTCGTTCCTTAGAAACGATTTAAGATTTTAGTGTTTTTGATTGAATTTGTGCAAAAACAAAACTCTTAAATCAAGACAAGTTTGTTTTAAATAAAAACTTGATTTGTGATTTTTTTTTTTTTGCTTTTTTGTTACTGAAATTTAAAGTTAAATTTGCGGTTGGTTTGTCAAAAAAATATATATATATATGCATACCAACAACTAATCTGCCAGTCAGCCAGGCCATTTACCAGCCAACGATGGCGACAATAACAACAACAACAACTTTAATACAAAAAAATAAAATAAAACCAAAAACAACATGTTTATGATTTTTGACATTTTGCGTAAGTAAATGTCAAATATTTACTCAGCTCTTAGAAAACAAGGAAATTGTAGTATTTAAATTTTTTTTTTTAAGAAATTAATTTGTAGCAAAGTAACTTGACAAAAAAAAAACAAAGCTAAGAATTATTTTAATATATATAGGCACAATGAAACGATAGATAAAAAAAATCTTACACATTTCCTAATAACTACCAGAAATACATAATAAAAAGGAACAATATTTATAACAAGGTTAACACTTTTTTGTTCGTATAAACTACTTAAATGACAGCTAGCTATATGCCGTGTTTCTTAAACTTATACATTTTGATGTTGTAATAGTTGCAGTATTTCCTGAAAACTGCACAATTAAACTAGTTTTTTTTTCTTGTAAAAAATAAACTACTACTTAATATATATATTTTTAATATTCTCAATGTTATAAGGAAAATAACGTAAGAAAAAAATAAAGAACTATATAAATACATCATGATTATTAACACTTACAAAGAAGACCACTCCCACCCCTGCTATGCTGTAAACAATGGAAACACATAGACCTGCTGGCATAGAGAATTGGAACTATGAACTGCTGCACGAATGAACAGTAAAATGCAGAGTGCAGCTACTGCAATTTGCTATTGCCAATTGCCATTCAAACAAACTAAAGAAAAACAACGCAAGACGCCAAAGAATTCAAATGCCACAATACACAGTCTGCGCCCTCGCCTAATTTGAAGAAAAAAAAACTACACCAAACCGTATTCAAAACATTGCACTTCTACACTGCTGCTTGTTGGAGTTTGAAGTGCAGTGCAATCGCAAAAATTCTTGGAATTAAAATGAGCTCATTAATCGTTGTTAAATTGGTGTTCATCAACAGTTAAAGTTAAAAGAGTAGACAACGTTAAGTAAACCTTTTCAAGTTTTTTTGTTTTTTGCTTTTTTTCGTATTTATTTATTGCAAATATTTCTTATGGTACAAATTATTTGCAATAATATCTTATAATTTTTTGGTTTTTTTTTTTTTTGTATGTATGGTAATGTAATTAAGTTTAGGATTGGTTTGGCTATAAGAATTGTTAATACGAGGGTGTTTTAATAATTTAGTAAACATACGAGTACTTTTAGTATTTTTCGTGTAGTCGAGGTTGAGCTTCAATCGTGGATCTTCAAGTGGTCGAAATCGAGCTTAAATAATGGATCTTTATGTATATGAAGTTGAATTTCAATCGTGGGTATTTGAGCATCAATCGTGGATCTTTATGTAGTCGAAATTAAACTTCTCAATCGTGGATCTTTATGAAGTCGAAATTTTGTTTCAATCGTGGATCTTTATGAAGTCAAAGTTGAACATCAATCGTGGATCTTTATGAAGTCAAAGTTGAACATCAATCGTGGATCTTTATGTAGACGAAGTTTTTCCTCAAAACTGGGTATTTCAGCTTTAATCGTGGATCTTTATGTAGTCGAAATCGAGCTTCAATCGTGGGTCTTCAAGTAGTCGAAATTAAGCATCAATCGTGGATCTTTATCTAGTCGAAATCGAGTTTCAATCGTGGATCTTTATGTAGACGAAGTTGGCCTTCAATCGTGGGTATTTGAGCTTCAATCGTTGATCTTCAAGTAGTCGAAATCGAGCTTAAATCGTGGATATTTATGTAGTCAAAGTTGAGCTTCAATTGTTGATCTTCCAGTAGTCGAAATCGAGCTTCAATCAAAGTTTACCTTCAAAACTGGGTATTTGAGCATCAATCTTTATGTAGTCGAAATTAAAATTCAATTGTGGATTCTTTTGTAGACGAAGTTGACCTTCAATCGTGGGTATTTGAGCTTCAACCGTGGATCTTTATGTAGTCAAAGTTGAGCTACAATCGGGGGTTTTCAAGTAGTCGAAATTAAGCATCAATCGTGGATATTTATGTAGTTGAAATCGAGCTTCAATCGTGGGTCTACAAGTAGTCGAAATTAAGCATCAATCGTGGATTCTTTTGTAGACGAAGTTGGCCTTCAATCGTGGGTATTTGAGCTTCTATTGTGGATCTTTATGTAGTCAAAGTTGAGCTTCAATCGTGGGTTTTCAAGTAGTCGAAATTAAGCATCAATCGTGGATATTTATGTAGTCGAAATCGAGCTTCAATCGTGGGTTTTTAAGTAGTCGAAATTAAGCATCAATCGTGGATCTTTATGTAGACGAAGTTGGCCTTCAATCGAGGTTATTTGAGCTTTAATCGTGGATCTTTATGTATATTTACGTAGAGGAAGTTGGCCTTTAATCGTGCGTATTTGAGCTTCAATCGAGGGTATTTGAGCTTCAATCGTGGATATTTATGTAGACGAATTTGGCCTCTTCAATCGTGGGTATTTGAGCTTCAATCGAGGGTATTTGAGCTTCAATTGTGGAGCTTTATGTAGTCGAAATTAAGCATCAATCATAGATCATTATGTGGGCGATGTTGCTTAATCAATCAATCGTGGGTATTTGATCTTCAATCGTGGATCTTTATATAGTCGAAGTAGAGTTTTAATCGTGGATCTTTATATAGTCGAAGTAGAGTTTTAATCGTGGATCTTTATGTAGTTGAAGTTGAGTTTAAATCATGGATCTTTATGTAGTAGAAGTTGAGTTTTATTCGTGAATCTTTATGTAGTCGAAGTTGAGTTTTAATCGTGGATCTTTATGTAGTCGAAGTTGAGTTTTCATCGTGGATCTTTATGTAGTCGAAGATGAGTTAATTTCCTGGCTATTTCAGCTACAATCGTGGAACATTATGTAGTCGAAGTTGAGTTTTAATCGTGGATCTTTCAGTTTCAATCGTAGATCTTTTTGTAGTCGAAGTTGAGCCTAATCTTTGAATTTCAAATTGCGGGTTTCAATCTTGGATATTTAAGTTATTGAAGTTATGCTTCAATCTTGGATACTTGAGTTGTCGAAGTTAAGCTTCAATCATGGGTCTTTGACATTCCATTGTGTGTATTTATGAAGCCTAAGTTGAGCTTATATCTTGGATTTCTATAAAGTCCAAGTTGAGCTTCAACCTTGGGTATTTATTAAGTTTATATTTAGCTTATATCGTGGAACTGTATGAAGTTTAAATTGGGTATTTATGTAGTCTAAGTTCAGATTATATCGTGGATATTTATAAACTCTACTCGAGCTTATATAGTACAACTCTATGAAGTCTAAGTAGACTTTTTATCATGAATCTTTATGAAGCGTAAGTTGAGCTTGAATCGCAGATTTCTTCCTACTATATTCAGCAAGATTTCCTACATCTATTTTTAATATTAGATTCTAATAAATTAAGGACCTTTTCAATTGCGTGTTTAGATAGCAGTAAGTAAACTGTGACATATATTTCTAAGTATATCAATAAATCCCTAACTTATTGAACGTCTTTATATTGTTGTTACAATAAATATTTGGATTTCATAACCTTGGTCACGAAATCATGGTAGGATAACTACTATTATATGATATTATAAAGAAAACTATACTAATTGGTATTATTTCTATGAAAACTCTTTACAAATTCTATAGCATTAAAATCTATTTTTATAATAGGTTTATTTTTAGCAATAGACCCAAGTTAAAAAAAACACAAAAACAAATAAAATTACACAATTTCATAAGAGAATTTAATCATACTCGTACTTGCGCTACTCGAAATATGGTATTTATTGCAAAAATACCAAATTTGTGTGTGCTAAAAACCTACATCTTAAACCTAGAAATACTTGTATCTGGTAGATGTAGTAGATGTTGGATGAGTTTGGTGATGGCGGAGTTGGTGGCGGGTGGATAACAACAAACAAATATAACGTGATGCCTTTAAGGCGATAAACTTTGACTTGAAAAATTATAATTTTTTTCTTCTTTGGTTTCAATAAAAAACAAATTATTTGTAAGATTTTGTGAGAAGAAATAATTAATACTTATACTCGTAGATAGAGTCAGTAACAGCAGGGTTTGTTATGTTAACTTGTTTATGTTAGAGATCTTTTAGTCGCATGTGAATTTAATAATAGATAGATGTAACACAACTGTCAACAATGTTTAACACAGAAATCTATGTAACAAAATTGGAAATTATTTTAATAATTTATATACAAAAGATTTCGTTTCTTTCTGTTCCATTTCTTGTGAAAGATTTCATATTACAAAATTATGTAAATTTCATTAACAGGCTTAAGGTTTTTTTTTTTTTTTTGGTTTAGTAAAAGAAAATAATAACGACGCCAAAATCAATTATACGAATTTGATAAGAGTGCGTTTGTTTTGTTGTATTTGTAATTAATTAAAAGGTGTATTATTTACATTTAAAAAGTAATAAAAGATACTTACTACAGAATACAATAAATATCCCCTATTGTAACTCAAGTTTGAATATATAAAGATCAACAACTATAGATCAATGTACTTACATATAAGAGATTGAAGCTTAATTTATACTATATACTATATACTATATACAGACACACGATATATTATATATTACATAAATATCAATTGAATCTTAAAGACTCAGGATTGAAGCTCAACTTAGACTGCTTAAGATCAGCGGCTGAAGCTCAACTTAGATCCACAATTGGAGCTCAAATGCCCACAATTGAAACCCAACTTAGACTAATAAAGATCCACGGTTGCGGCTCAACTTAGACTTCACAAATATCTACGATTTAAGCTCAACTTAGACTTCATAAAGATACATGATTGAGTCTAAAAGACCCAGGATTGAAGCTCAGCTTAGACTTCGTAAATATACACGTTTGAGGCGGATTTTAGACTTCATAAATATCCAGGATTGAATCTCAACTTAGACTTCATAAAGATCTACCATTGAAGCTTAACTTAGACTAAACAAAGATACATTATTGGAGATCAAATGCCCACAATTGAAGCTCAACTTAGACTAATAAAGATCCACGATTGCGGCTCAACTTAGACTTCACAAATATATCAACATAGACTTCATGAAGACACATGATTGAATTTAAAAGACCCAGGATTGAAGCTCAACTTAAACTTCATAAATATCCACGATTGCAACTCATCTTAAACTTCATAAAGATACAAGATTGAATCTGAAAGACCCATGATTGAAGCTCAACTTAGACATCATAAAGACACACGATTGAAGCTCATCTTAGATTTCATAAGTATCCACGATTGAAGCTCTACTTAGACTACATAAAGTTCCATTATTGAAACTCAACTTAGACTGCAGTAAGATCAACGTTTGAAGCTCAACTTAGACTAAATAAAGAAGCTCAACTTAGATAAAAAATAAAGATCCATGATTGCGGCTCAACTTAGACTTCATAAAGATACATGATTGATCTAGGATTGAAGCTCAACATAGACTTCGTAAATATACACGTTTGAGGCGGATTTTAGACTTCATAAATATCCAGGGTTGAAGCTCAACATAGACTTCATAAAGACACACGATTGAAGCTCAACTTAGACTTCACTACACTTAGACTACACTTATTCTTCCTAAGAATCCATGATTGAAGCTAGACTTCATAAAGATCCAAGATTGAATATCAACTAAGACTTCATTAAGATCTAAGATTTAATGTCAATTTAGACTACCTAAAGAACGATAATTGAAGTTCAACTTATTTTACAAAAAGATCTACGATTGAAGCTGAAAGGCTTAAGAGTGATGCTCAGCTTAGAGTACATAAAGCTCAAGCAATTATTAAATACAAGCGGCATTAAAATGTTGATAGATCCATTCCTTATGTAAACTATATTTAAATTTTCTCATTTTGTGTGATAAATTTTTTGTGCCACTGTAAATTGTTTTGTATATGTTATAAAATTTTTAAAAATTTTCCGGTTTTTCAATTATTATTTTATTGAATTTCTCATATCGAAAATAATTTTTGAATATTGTATTGTGCGGCTGTAAAAAAAAGACACAGAAAAATATGTAATTTAAATGTAAGGTTGTTATTTCTTGTTGTAAGTAGTGGCAACAGCCGCAGAAGTAACAAACGCAGCAGCGGCAGTAATATGTAGTTTTCTCTTGAAATTTCTGAGGAACCAGTTTCTTTTGGGGATACAATATTGAACTAAATACCAAAGTACGAGTAACAACCACAAACACCAAACCAGCAACTAAACCTAAGTCAACTAAACTACACTGGCTGCCTAACTGCTTGCCACCACCACCACTAAAAAGAAGTTTTTAATGTTGAATGCTGAATTTGTTGCTGCTGCTGCCGGTGTTGCTGATGCTGTTTGTGGATGGTAGTAAGTAGTTGGTGGCAATGGTTTGGTGTTGGTTACAACGTTATATCACTTTTGGCTTCAGTTTTTACTTTTTTTTTTCATTTCAATTTTCATTGTAAACAAAATTTTGTGCTATTTTTGTATTTTGCGTTTTTTTTTTTTTTTTTTGCACTGTGTCGTTGCGTTTTTTAACTCTGTGAGATAATTATGCAATTTTTAGTTTTTTTTTTATTTTTATTTCGAGCCAAATTTCAGAAATCAATACAAATTAAAACAATAAAAGAAATAAACAATTAAAATACCCCGGGAAGGCAAAAAATTAATTAAATAAATTTAAAGAAAAATTCATTAACTGCAACCTCAAACTTTAGTAAAAAACAAGACAGACGTGCAAACATTTCAGTGCAATGTTTAGCCCCCAAAACCAACTATAGCAACCAACCTTAACTGAATAAACAACGTTGTCATCTTGCAGCTCCCCCAGCTATTTTGGCACAATACCCTTTTAATAAAAGTTGCTGTATTCAATAATTATGAATGAAGTCTGTGAGTGTGCTATAAAATTAGCCATATGTTGAGGTTCATGATGATCCCCATAATAACAATGGCCATAAAAAAAGGCTGCTAATAATATTTCTCTTAAAACTGTTAAATGCATAACAGTTTTTTTGTTTAACACATTTTTAACCAAAGTCAAAAATTACATAATTTCTGGCTTTTGTAGTCTTCTTATTTTTTTTATTTTTTTTTTTTTGTTAAAGATTTTGTTGAGTGTATGGTTGATTGGTTGAATGATTGCGCGATGGCTGTTTAAAAAGCAAACGCAAAAAAAAAATACATACAGATTTTGGGCGAGGAACGCACCTTTAACCATTACCTCAGCTTCATCATCATCATCAACACCATCATTATTTTAGTTGAAATCTGAGGGTATAGTTTAAATTAGTGTTGTAACGATATTGAGTAACGAGTAGAAATATAGTTGTATGTTTATTTGAAGCTTAAATAAGTTTTTTCATGATTTTTTTGTTTGATTGATTGGTATTACAAGACTTTTATATTCTAAAGGCAGATACTTTTTTACCACAAAGTCAAAAAAGTGAAAATGCTTTTGAATTCTCTGCCCGCAAGCAATCAAGTAGAATCGATCGATATGATTCCGTTTTGATAGGACCCCGACATCGATGAACTAGATGCTAGTGAAATGAGTACCAAATCCAACCTATTGTATTCCGTTATCTAATAAGGTCACGAGTCTGGTTTGCGATTCTTCAGACAAATCGTTAAACATATATTCACTCAGAAATGCATGTCTTAACATGCGCTTCAGCAGCTGCGAGAATCGATCGACATGAGTTCGTTTTGACTAAATCACACTGAGATCAATGAGATCGATGAACTAGATTAAGACTCGATGCTAGAGAAATGAGTACTAGAGCCAAACTGTCGCATACAGGTATACAAAAAGCTCGCACTGTCTGTTTCCTGATACTTCCAGACCAACCAACCTCCGTTTGAGATCGGTAACCTAAATTAATACTAAATGCTAGTGAAATGACTACTAGCTCTAACCCATTGTATTCAGATATCCAATAAGATAGCACAGTCTTATTACCGATACCTCAATGTAAGCCTTAATAAATGAAGAATAGGACTTTCACAAAGAAGAAGCCTACTTTCCGCAGTCCCAACTGTAACAGTTGAAAGGAAGTTCAAGTCATTGTCATTAGCCTTGAAATGATTTCCGTTTGCTATTCAACAGTTGCATAGAAATTGTTTCTATTTTGTGGCATATTGTCAACCTTCTGAAGATAGAGTTTGAAGATTCACTTTCAATAGTTCTAAATTCCTCCTCGTATGAAAAGTATGTATCTTTATATTTGGTCTCACGGGTAAACACGTAAGATGTTGAATGATCCATGTAGTAACGGATTTGGATAAGACAAAACATTACAATCGACTCGTGACTTGGCAATTCTACTAATCAGGTCAAACATAAAAGCAGGAGAGAGGGAGAAAAACAGAGGAAAGTATTTGGCTTAACCAGCCGACAGTTAAGCCAAATACTCCCGACAGAAAAGGAATTAAACTGTTAGGATGGGGATGGGAAAAGCTTTAGTTGCTACTACGTAGCAGAATTCATAATCAAGATGAACACAACAAGCCACCACATCACTGCTACATTGTTATCCAGTTGACTTTTAAGGACCCAACCGAATATTTCCGGGCGTCAGTGGAACTGTGTCTGAAATGTTCTTAAATCTACATACGCTGAGTTACAGCTAATGTTCTAGATTTCAAAGTTACAGATATGATGAACGTTTAACAATATTTACATGTAGACACTTCGGTCATTTAGACTTTGTACAGGTTCTGTACAATACTTATATAAAGTCAAGGATGTATTGTGGAATAGTATTCGAAATATAATTAAATTTTCCTTAAATATCCATGGTATGAAGTTAATTTTTCTGAATGAAATAGGCTCAAATGAACTCAAATTTATATACAATTCATCCCTAAGACATCACAGTATATGAGCACATTCGAGTCAGAATACGGAATCTTGTTATTAAAAACATATTTCAACCCAATCCAAACTAGCCAGTATAAAGATATTATATAATGATAATAAGCTACATAAACGAGAATGCAAAAAAATGTACAAAACATCAAAAATGTTAATTAGTAAAGTCACCAAATTCCAAATTAATTTATTTTGTTTACTCCTTATTTTTCCAACTGTGCTTGGTTGCACAATAATGCATGATTGTAAAAAAACGTAGTTTTTGTCATAATACAGGGATGGCCATTGTTATTGCCTGTGGAATTTGGGAGAAATTAAGCGAATTTGGCAAAATATAAGAAATAACTTAATTTCTAGTTAATTTGGGTATATAAAATGAACCTTGAGCAAAGCTAAACTAACATTTGGCAAGTAAAAAAAATTTTCAATTTTAGGTGTCATGTAAAATTTGAACTAAATGAAACGATATTGAAAACTTAATATTTTACATCACTAATTTAACAATAAGCCAGTAAAAATAACCATCATTTTCCTCTTCATTTATTCCCACTTTTACCGGATCGTAGGTGGGAAAGATGATACATACACGTTGGTAGTGTTACCAATGTGGTTTGTGGACTTACGTTCAATGATTATTTTGCAATACCAACAGGAGGTAGGGGGAGATTAATAAGAAAACAACAGCAATATATAGAGAAGAAACTAAAAATATGGAAATAAACATACAGAAATGCATACGAGTGCTAGTAAAGTATGCAGTATTATATGGGTGTGTATGCAAATCAATGGTAATTTATCATCAACAAAATATTTTTATTTATTTTTTTTTTCTTTTTCATAATAAAAAAAAAAAAATCATAAATACGGGTGTAATATTGATACGTAACGTTTCTTTATATTATTTTAAAGTTCCGTATAAGACATGCATAAATGTCATGATGCTAAATGACAATCAATGTCAAGTATTCAAAATGAGTTTTTTCTCATATATATTATTTTTTAAATAAAAACTACTCCCATTTAGATAAGATAAATAATAATAATAAAATGTAGCAGTGAATGTTTTACTTAAATACAAGAATTTTTCTATATTGAAGGTTTTCAAAAGTAAGTATTTGAAAAGTTAAATTTTAAAATCATGAGTCATTTATATTTTCCAAAATTATGTTCTTCGATCGTTAACTTAACTTTAGCTGGAATTTTAGTTTATTCTAGTGGTTTTATTATAAAAAGATTTTTTGCTTAAATGCGTCACTTAAATTAAAATACCTCATTAACTAATGACGTATCTACAAAAGCGTCATATTCATATTTAAATTAATTCTTAAAAATTAAAATCAATTTTTTTCTTTGTGGTCTAGCCATATTTTAATATTTTTTTTTTTTGCGAAAAATATTTCCACACTCCGATTTAATGCCAATTTTAATACCCTTTTAATGAATTTTAATCATCATCTACTACTTCTTATGTTTGTTACTATGAGTTTAATTAAAACTCCAACACTTCACTGATCAATCATCATTTGGCCATAAATGGTTACATAATCAAGAATTAACCATTAAAAAAAACATCTAATCTGATACAAATACACTCTTACACGGACATGGCTACACATTCAAAAAACTGTCCATTTGAATTACGTTTTTAATTCCTTTTGAAGCCATTTAACATGAATTCTAAATCTCGTATAAAATTTACATAAAATTCCACTATGAATGTTAATTAAAATTATTGCAAAATCAAACTCGCACAAAATATACAAAAAAAAACTATTTTGGTTTCGTTATTATTTTATTTTCAATACTTTAGCTAGGTTGACAAAAACAATATTCACTTAAATTCTAAGTATCTCAAAAGATCTGTATCAGGCAGATAGACACACAGACAGACGATTATTTAACAACAAAAATATTATAAAGATAATCAATATACATTTTTTTTTAACAAAACAAGACGAATAATAATAAAACCAGTATCTTAAGGGAAAAAACACGAAATTTAAGAATAAATCATAGAGACTTTAAGTTTAGGCGAATTTATACAGCACTACATGGCGGACATTTCCTTTTTTAAGGAAATTTTTCAATATTAATAAATTTTCTATAGAAAATGTTCAATAGCAAGAAATTTTCTATGGAAATCTATCAATAGCAAAGAATTTTTTATAGAAAATGTTCAATAGCGATTTACTGCCAAAACTTATCATTGCTCCAACAAATTATTATTTTATTAATTTTTAAAAATATGTCAGATATTTGCTTTTCTAAATCATTCATTTACAACTGTTATTTCGGTCAAAATGGTCAATGAAAAAAAAGTAAGTGAAAAAATAATCAAAACTTTTCAAAAAAATCAAATATGGACTTAAAAAAAAGCAAAAGATTTGAGGTTCACCGTCACATTGTTGCAAAAGCCATTAAACTGTATAAGTGAAACTTGAACATTGAAGAAAAACCTGGATTAGGAAGAAAAAAAAGGTCTAACATTGGTAAGGCAAAAGAAGTCGAACAACTCTTTCCAAGAGCATCGAATACTTCTATCAGAAAAGTAGCTCGTAAATGCTCTGATTATTTTGTGCGCAGAGCCAAAGGTAATGTTGGGTTAAAGTCGCATAAAGTTCAGAAAGTTCTAGATCGCAATTCGGTAAAGAACTTTGAGCAAAAGAACGAGCGAAAAAATGTATGTAAAATTTTATAAAAAAATATATATACCTGTTATATGATGGACTTATGTACTCTCAACCTTTTCAGTACTTCCGGATCAAGATGTTTATGTGGTAGATGGACGAGGCAACATTCAAGAATAATACCGGACAAAAAAAGAAACAAAATTCCCCAAGTTTCTTGTGTGGCGGCCATTTGCAGTTGGGGCAAAAGAAGCCAATCATTTATGACATCAGGCACGATAAACACAGAAATATATTTTACGGAGTGTCTACAAAAATGGATTTTAGCTTTCTTAAAACAGCACAGAGTGCCTTCATATTTCTGGACCAATTTGGCATCACAACAAGTATAAGATTTTTTGGCACACTATTTAATGTACAAAGAATGCAACAATTTTCACTTTCTGAAGTCATATTTTACTCAACTATTACAAGTTAACCTTTTTATCGACGTTTTTTTTATGAAAACACACACATTTTCTAGGATAAGTACAGTATTTCTCTCAAAACATAAGTAGTAAACCTCGAAGTAACAAACAATTTATATTTTGTAGATTATTGGAATAGACTTTTAATAGCCTCTATAGAGTGTCGTAAATGGCCGAATTATGGCTCAAAATTAAATTAAATTTTGTTCTATTTTGTTGATGTTACTTTTAAGTTATTCTTCTTCTTCTGCTTTGTTTTTTTACATACACACTTTTCTAACTGTACATTGTTGTGCAATAATGTAGCGTTGTAAAAAAAGGTAGTTTTTGTCATAAGACAGGGATAGGCATTGTAATTACATGCAGGGTTGGTAAAAAAATTCATTTAATTTTGAGAAACATAAGAAATAAGTTAATATTAGGTTTATTAAGATAAGGAAATCATAATTAAGTGGATCATAAGCAAAGGTAAGCTAACGTTTCACAAACTTTAGGAATAATCAATTTACCTAAATAGACCTTTCGTAGCGCAACTCCTATGACATTAAAGTAAATTATTAAGAAGCAAACCAAAAATTTATAACTAATGACGCACAAAATCATTTGTTATGCAAAAAACGTTATGAAATCTAAGAATTTAGAATAATTAACTCAAAAGAATAAGACAAATAAAAAAAAAATAATAAGAATTTTGTAACTTTAAGAACAACAACATCTGTTGCGAATTGTATTTTGTAGCTTTTTTATTATTATTATTCAAAAAGAACAGGAAGAATTTATCAACAAGTATTTAAGTTTATTTATTTTTTTATTATTCTTATTTATAGTTGTCTCTTTGTTTTTTTTTTTTTCTAGCAACAAAGTACTTTTAAAGTACTAAATCAAGTCATTTACTTAAAAAAAACAATTTGTGTGAATTTTAATGCAAGTCCATATGGTTTAGAAATATTTCTTGTTATTTACTACTCATATATGTATAAATAGGTATGTCGTTTTATTTGATATATAGGAATTTCAATATTCTTTTGTTATTTGTCTTTATTAATCATTTTCAATTCAATATTATATCTCAAGTTGTTTGATTTTTTTTTTCTTTTTCCAATAATGCATTTGAAATAGGTATTTTGTTGTTCATGTAATGTGAATATAATATTGTATTCACAGTAAACAAGGTGCAAATAGTAAAAAATATATTTATAAAAAAAAAAAAAAAAACATTAAGCAAAAGTAAAAGTTTCCTTAGCTACCAACCAATGTATGTATGTATGTATGTACTATGCAAGTTGGGTATATAAAAAATAAAGTTTGAGTACCAAATTGAAATAGAGGAAAATGTGACCAACACTAATTGTAAGGGGTATGTTTAAAATAACTTGAGGACAGATCTGTTTTCAACTTGCAATGACAGTATATAAGGAGTTAAATTCTTAAAATTGGGTTCGTAGAGAAAAGTGAACATGTCAAAATGTTTTTTTGTAAGAAAAATTTACAATTTCAACGACTTTTTTGATGTTTTTAATACACAAATTTCTTTGGAGTAGCAGTACATTTTATTCCAAAATCTTTCAATTGCTATAAATTGTTAGCAAAATTTTATAATAATAAATTTTATACAGAAAATTCCAAATAGCACCCAATTTCTCTAGATAATTCACAATAGCAAAACATTTTCTATAGCAAATTACGATAGCAATAAATTTTTAATAAAAATTCACAATAACAATAAATTTTGTATACGAAAATTGCAATAGCAGTAAACTTACAATAATAACAATTTTTCTGTAGAAAATAATTAATAGCAATAAATTGTCTATAAAAAAATTTCAATAGTTATAAATTATTGGGTGTATGACTTAAAAATGCGAAATTTTTTTTAAATTTTTACCTATTTATTTAAATCAAAGTATTGGTCATTGTTAGCTATGACCTTTTCTTATCTTTCTGACAACATATGGATTCAGAGCCAAAAGAACTCATCTTTTGAGGCTAAGAACGTATCAAGCCTATATTGGATACTCTGTTCCAAAATAAAGCGTATACAGAGAGAGCGTTCTCCATCGATCAAAACAAATAGAAGTCGGACGGGCAAAGTCTGTATTATAAAGAGGGTGAGGCAAATCTTCACAACCACTTCATTCTAAATACTTCTTAACAGCTATTGCAATATGTGACCGAGCGTTGTCATGATGGAATATTACGGTTTCATGTCCGGCATCATATTCTGGACGTTTTTCGGCCAATATTCGAATCAAACGAATCAGTTGCGTTAAGGTTCCCTGTGATGGTCACCAGCTTATAATATATAGCACCCTTTTACTCCCACTAAATACAAAGAATTGCCTTAGCGCTAGGGATATTTGGCTTTGATGTCGATTCGGCTTTGGCCGGGCTTCACATACGATATCTTAAACTTCGGGTTATTGTAATCCATCCATTTTTTATCGCAAGTAATGATTATCGCAGAAATGATTTTCTTTTACAGCGTTCAAGCATCATTTACCCAATTTCCGAGCTTTTGAACGAATCCTGCTGCTTGCTAACGTTTTGAAATTGCTGCTTGAGTAGCTCCCAATGGTTATCCAAGCTCTTGTTGTCGTCTTTCAAGGTCTCTCGGCTTCAATTCGTATGGTATCCAATTTCGGAGCTTTTGGATGAACCCTGCTACTGTGATGCAGTTTTTGTTTCCATCCGGGGTATGCCTAGTCTGTCCATGTTCTTCAAAGGTCTGCTTCCTTTGAAATCTTTACCACAAAGCTGTCTTGGATCTTTGGAATATCTTTGTTAATGGGCGAAGCTTTTAATAGAGGATTCTACAAGATAAATGCTTCGGCTACGACTAATTATTCGTAAATACAGCTAATGGATGCAATCCGAAGAGATAAATTCTTCAGCTCTCATCAGCTAACTACAACTTATTGGCTATGATTAGCTAATGAGTACAATCCGACGAGGTAAATGCTTCGGCTCTCGGTCGGCTAACTATGGATTTTAACTATGGTATTAGTACGAAGTAAGAATTTAGGCCTCGCCTAATTATGCTTTGTTACCCGGGCGCAAAGTATAAGTAGATCGGGACTTCGATTGTAGCTTGCCTTTTCATGTTTTTCTTAGATGTCTTATATTAGAATTCACATAAACTGTTTGGGAATTATTAACAACAGTATTGTAATATGTAATATTAAAGTTCACACAAACTATTTGGGAAATGAGTTGAATTTTACAACAATCTTCATGGAGTAATTCCTCCAATTCTAGGTCTTCCAACTTTTTTTGCTGGCCTGGGCTATGAATGTGCTTCAATCGGTGTGCTTCAGCGGCAAACCAAAGCATATAAAAAATTCAAAATTTTCGAAGCATAAAAAAAAACTTTGTTGTTTACACTATAATGTTCAATAACTAGTGGGAATAAATGACAGATATGTACCCTTTAAAATAACATATAAGTTATTAAAAACAAGCCATAGTTATTCAAAAGATAAGCCATCTATTGTAAACCCCGAATTTTTAAGTCATACTCCCAATATCTTAGTCATTTGTAGGCCGATAATCTCGATTTTAAATGGCAAGCGAATCAGGAGTATTTCCGATATATTGATGTATCAATCAACATACTACAAGGGGGAGTAAATGAAATATGTGGCAGTTATAAACGGAATGACAAAAAAGGTATAATAATGAATTTGCTTGAATTCGCTCCTGCTGTCAACTTGTTTAAACTCGAGTATTTTTGTCTGTCCCAAATCTAGGAATTATTCAAATAGTTGGTCACATTATTGCCCCTTAGTTGTTGTAATATAAACTTAATACTTTAAAATTGCATTCAGTGGTCAGTTTATACAAGTTTTTTTATTATTTTTTTTTTTTAATTTTTTCTAGATTTGCAAACAAACAAAAAACCATTCCATCGACATCAACATGATCCGCATCAGCAGCAGAAGTAGCACCAACAATAGAGGAGCTTTTAGTAAAGCCGCAAAAACAACACCCTTGTCCACTTCTTCTTCATTTCTTCATTAGATTGTTTCTTCAGCAACTTTGGCCTCTCCTAACTACTACTACTTCAACTAATCCTATACTATATTTATAAATTTATATGAGTTTTATTGATTTTTTTTTCTCTGCTTTATAATTTTTTAAATTATTTTGTTTGCAATTTTTTTTTTTTTTTTCATCTACGATTACAATTCACATTGGAAGTACTCGCGTAGTAGCTACAATTGTATTTAGATGTAGTGTAGCTATCTACTTGTTTATACATATGTATGTAGTATTGTGGTGTCATGCCGTGTCGTGCACTCTGCAGTTTAAGTCCAGACTTGTTTCGATCGTTTCGTTATATCGAAGCCGCTCACCTTGAGCAGTGATAAAAGTTATTTATGTGTGTGCGCGCAAGCATTTTTTGATATGCTTCGCAAATAATATATATTTATATATACAGATAAAAAAAAAATTAAAAAATAATATTAACCAAACAGCAGCAACAACACCATATTATTGATAGTATTTCTTTGTTAATTTGGCAAAAAAAAAAAAAGAAAAAAAATATAATAAAATTCGTACCAAAATGATCAGCAAAGAAGATGATGATGATGCTGTAATAAATAAATTGTATTGAGATCATTATGTCTGGGTAATTCCCTGCAGGTTTCTGTGGAATTTTAAATTGTTTTTTTTTATATTATTTACTTAGTTGGTTTTAAACTTTGTTTTTGCTTCAAAAAAACATTTAAATTTTGTTTATTTTTATAAGTTTTAAAGCAATTACAGGAAGTTCTTAGAATTCTTTTATATTGTTGGGTTTCATTTAGCAACGTAATTATTTGTAGTTTTTTTTTCCTTAAACTTTAATTGCTATAATTAATCTTAATATAGAAATGCCTCATATATAGAAAATGAATAATTTGTAGCTAAATGATTAATTATTAAGACGGTAGTGGTTGGCTGCTCTAAATATCATTTATTATCACTTTATTAAAATCACATTTTTCAAGCATAAATATTATTAAAGAAATATGTACATTTTAAAGTTTTTGTAATAAATTATTAGGAAAAAGTCATTAATTAAATGAAATTTGTATAATTTGAAACTCGTTTTTCGAATTTAAAACAAATTATTTGAAAATTATTTTCAAAACTTTGCCTTAAAAAACAAACAGTGTCAGAAATTATTTAGAAATCAGTACGTCGCAAATAAAACCATTCAAAATATTAATTTTGAAACCATAGAAAAAATATATTGAAGATTTTACCAATATCAGGGTCAAAGTTCAAAATTTTTAATATTTAAGAATTTGAATAAAAATCTAACGAATTATTATGTATTCATAAGCAGATTTTTATGAAACTTCATAGGAAGTTATATATTGAAGATTTAAGAGAAATCGGGAGATGTTAACCCTTTCAACGCCGGGGTCAAAATTCAAAATTCTTTAATATTTCAGATTTTTCATAAAAATGTAACGATTGTAATGAATCTTCAGTGAAATATTCTCTGAGGCGTGAATATTAAATTTCCTATAAAAATTATCCCTTTGATAAAGTTGGGGTCAAAAAAAGCCGAATTTTTAAAAAGAAGCTTGAAAACACTGTACTATTGAAATGTTTGAAACATGAACTTTACAACGTTTTATTATGAATTTTTTTAATAAAACAAATTCAACATATTATTTCTGAATCCATAGGAAACATATATTGAAGATTTAAGAGAAATCGGGAGACGTTAACCCTTTCAACGCCGGGGTCAAAATTCAAAATTCTTTAATATTTCAAATTTTTCATAAAAATTTAATAAATTATTTTGAATTTATCAGCAGATTTTAATAAAACTTCAGAGAAATGATGTCTGAGGTGCAAAGATTCAATTTGCAACAATATTAACCCTTTGTTATACTTGGGGTCAAATTTTTAAAGACATTTAGTCGCATTGTCTGAAAGCAATAGCGGTTTATTATGGATTTTTAATAAGAAAATAATCTAATTTAACCATTAATGCGCTTGGATTCAAGATTGCACAAACTATTTCTGGATGATGTTGGTGTTCAAGGGGAAAAAAGGTTATCTCCATATTTTGGCAAAATTTCAAAATTTTTTCCAGAAAATAATATGACTTAAGGCTCTGTAGGTAAACTGGATGTGGTTCTTTAATGACGTCGTTCTTTAACGAAATTTTTGAAACCATATTAACTAAGTGGCGTATCACTGCCGCAAAGATGCACAAATTGTGTGCGTCTACCTAACTCCCTCCAAAAAAACAAAAATATAATTTTTCTTAACTTAACCTAAACTCAGTTTAAAAATAACTTTATTTAGCTCCTTTCATTGTTGTAAAAGCAAATAAATTTTAATTTCTTTACAGTGTTTCAAACACCGTTATCGAAATCACATTAAAAACAAACACCGTTACCTTTGAATCATCATCACCAGCCTTGATTAAAAAAACTGTTTATTTAAAATTAAACAAAACAAAAATTATCGATTTGAAAATAAAACGTACGTGTATACACGTTTCGTTGTTAATTTAAGCAATTGTTGACTTACACTTGTTAATTTCATTTGAAAAAAATAGTACTTATGTCCAGAAAAAATAAATAAAAATAAACAAACCAAACACGTATTAACTAAGTAATTAAGTACCTGCAATTGAGTACTTTTTTAAACATCAAAAAAAGTGCTCAACATAGCATGTTATTTAAGAATGTTTATAAATAATAATATTTGTTTAAAAATCAAGAATTTATTTATATATTTATTTATAAACAAATTTGTTTTTTTATTAAATTTGTGTGCATTTGTTTGCTTTCTATTAATGCCAATTTTAATTTAATTCTTTTTCTGAAAATTAAGAAGAAAAAAAATTATAGTGAATGTTTAAAAACCACCCTTATTTGAATAAGAGGTGTTTGGTATGCAAAAATATGTTTGAATTGCAATGACAATTCATGAAATTTAGAATGTAAAAAATATCACCTTTATTGAAAACAAACATCCCTCCCTCCTTGATTCTTAATAATACTTAGACATTTCATTAAAATAGCAACAAATATTGAAAACTATGAACACGTTACTGAATCTTGATTTGAAATCAATTAAGGCCATGACTCACTATTCTAAAAATCAGATGTTACCGCTATGTTACCGTTACCCTTATATTAACCTTTCTGCTCGACTACCATTACCACTAAAGTAGCGTAAACGAAATAACTTCAGTTATCGTTACCGCCAGAATAAAGTTACCGAAATAATCGAAAATACGTCTAAAATTATAAAGTCCCTTGTCAAATAGTGCTAAGTTCCTGTTATCATAAAAATAAAGTTACTGAAGTTACTGGCCATGCCGTAACCGAAATAATCTAATTTAGCGTTACCATTGCATCAAAGGAGGTTTAGCAGTTTACGAGTTGCTCCTCGTGCTTTTTCTAATTGTTATCCGAAACCTGCCTGTTCCGTGCCCGCACCTTAAAATATTAAGGAGTGAGATCGAAAAATTCTGAACTTCAATTTCCGTGCTCTGTTTTTGGCGATCCTGCCAGGAACTTTTTGAGCCTTGTATGTTTTTAAACCTGCATTAGCTTTAATTTTTTGTACCAAATAGTCCGAGCGCTGAGCTAACAGGGCTGCTTTCCTACCGGATGTGTTGGGAGCTCTTTTGAAAATGCTATTTTTTTCGCTTTAGAAACATCATGTGAACCATTCCTTGTACCTGAACCAGGTTTTCTATCAACGGACAAGTTGTCCCGGTACTGTTTAATAACATTGGAAACAATTTGACGGCAGACCTTTGAATGCTTGGAAAATGTGTTTTAAGAATTTTACGATCTCACTCCTTATACAATATTAATCCGATTGCTTTTAAGCGATCTTAGTTGACTTCCGAAATATATTGTGCTTTAGTTTCTAGAAGATCATTGGTAAAAAGGACAACGAAAACACAACACCATAGCAACTTTAAAAGCTTTTATAACGAAGTTTCCGAAGAATGCACTGTATAAGAAAGATTTTAGCCAAGACCCTATGATGTCTACGTTACAATCCATTCAATTAAACTGTGCTCAAATTGAATCAATCAAAAATAGTTTGTGGTTTTATTGTCTTATTCAAATTCTCTTCTGTTTTTCTGTACAAATTAATCAAAAATTAAATGTTTAAAAAAACCTTAAATCTTAAAAATCGTTCATGATTTGTAAAAGATACCAGCTCTGCTCTCTGAATTTGTTCCACAGCCACTTCTAGAACGCATAACTTTTACCAGTACTCGTTTTCAGTTTGGTGTTAAGACCAATGATTTTTCTTCGAAATTGTCAAACTCGGAACTAAATCTAAAGCAAGGAAACATTATTTGAAATGTTTTTGGAACCAGTTCTTTCATTTAAAAAAATGGTAATGAAGTTCTATAATGACGGAATGATTGAAAGCAAAATGACTAAGAGATGAAATCAAAGCTTAAGAAGTTATTAAGAAATTTAATTTAATAAAATTGTTAAAAATCTAGCTGCAATAAAACCTTGTTAACTAGCTTTTAGTTAAACTCAGTTAAACTGAATTTGATTTACAATCAAATTCGGCTATGCCGAATCTTATATACCCTTCACCTTTATTGTGGATGTATTAATTGCCCACTTTCAGCGTATAGCATCCGAAATATAACAAGAAAACTTTTAAAAAATTTACATTTAATTGCTGAAGTTACAAACGATATAACAATCTTATATATACCCTTCTCAAGAAGGTGAAAAACAAAACAACAACGCCAAACGAAACACCAAAAATAAAAAAATACGCAAAGCAATGAAACCAACACACATCCAAACATACGTTTTGATGCTTTTTTGTAAAAGCATGCAATAAATTGTCTTTTTTTGATGAAAATTTCAGAGGTTGTCTCGGATTTTTGTTCATATCTCCGTTATTTATGGACGGATTTTGCTAATTTTAAATAGGAAACATGTCGAAAGAATGTCTGACAGAATTATTGAAGATTTGGATGACGAAGATATCTGGGGTCTTCAGAAAATTGACTTCAACAGATATACAGACGGACATGGCTTAATCGACTCCGCTATCTGTAAGGATCCAGAATATATATACTTTATAGGGTTGGAAAATTATATTGTGGAAATAACAAACGGAATGATAAACTTATATATAACCTTCTCACGAAGGTGAAGGGTATAATTAATACAGTTTAAGGAGAAAATATAACTCATGTTAAATAAAACTGTTCAAAATCTTGTGGTTAAGTTACAAAATCATAAAAATATAAAGATGGTCAATAATACAAATTTAAAACCTGCCAAAAAATGCAATAAAACATAGTTAACTAAAGTTTAGTTAATCTTGGTTGATCTTAGTTTAACTTAAAATCAAATGGGATTTTATTTAAGCAAGTAACTAGAAGTAAAACAAACATGTTTATTGTTAACTAAAGTCTATCTAAACATAGTCAAGTTTAATTTAAATTAAATTCGTGTTAAATAAAATTGATAAAAATCATGTGACCAAGGTAGTGATTAATACAAATTTAAAACCTGCAAGAAAATGCAATAAATCATAGTTAACTAAAGTTTGGTTAAACTTGGTTGATCTTAGTTTAACTTAAAATCAAGTGGGATTTTATTTAAGCAAGTAACTAGAAGTAAAACAAACATGTTTATAGTTAACTAAAGTCTATCTAAACGTAGACAAGTTTAATTTAAATTAAACTCATGTTAAATAAAATTGATAAAAATCATGTGACCAAGGTAGTGATTAATACAAATTTAAAACCTGCAAGAAAATGCAATAAAACATAGTTAACTAATCTTTAGTTAAACTTGGTTGATCTTAATTTAACTGGATATCAAATTGTATTTTATTTTAACAAGTAACTAGAAGTAAAACAAACATGCTTATAGTTAACTAAAGTCTATCTAAACATAGTCAAGTTTAATTTAAATTAAATTCATGTTAAATAAAATTGATAAAACTCATGTGACAAATTTACAACAAGGTAGAAAATGCAATAAAACATTGTTAACTAACGTTTAGTTAAACTTGGTTAATCTTTGTTTAACTAAAACAAGTTATTAAATATAAAAAAAATCTAAAAGATATTCAAAAACATATTTCTAGCTAACAAAACCTATCTAAACCTAGTAAAGTTTAGTAGCTCATGTTAAAAAAAAACTGTTAAAAATCAGGTTTAGTTAAACTTGGTTAATCTTAGTTTAAACAGAATAAAGTTATTTAAAATTAAGCAAACTGTGCCGAATCTTATATACAGTTCACTTTAAGATAAAGATTGAACACATAAATTTTTCCATAACATTTTTTTTTTTCAACCTTATTTTTGTCAGTAATAAGATAAAAAAAAAAAAAATATTTTTTTTTTTCACAAAATTTTTATAATAATAATAATTTTTTTTTTTAATTTTTGCTGCAAAAAAAGTTTTTAGTGAAAAACTATTGGTTAGAAAAAAAATGTATGGAAAAAAAATTTTGTACAAAAAAATATTTTTCCCGATTTTGACCCATTGTAGGTCCGTATTACTATTGCTTTATATACGTCATTGGAAAGGTCTTTGAAATATCTATCATTTGATATCCATATTGTCTATATTAATGACTTAGTAATTCGGATATAAATCAAAAATAGGTTAAAAATCGGTTTTCGGTTTTTTCTAATATCTCCGCAGGTTCTGAGCTGATTTTCTCGATTTTAAATAGCAACCTAACCGGGACTATAGCTGATATATTGATGTATGAAACATGTATGTAAGTTATTTGGGGGCTACGAAAAGTTGATTTCAACATACACAGACGGGTACACGGACACAGTTATATCAACTCCGCTATCTATAACGATCCAGAATATATATATTTTATAAGGTCACAAACTTTTATATACCCTTGGCCGTCATGGTGAACAATACACACACTGCGAAAACAGATTCGTGGTAGCAACCAATTGCCAATCGAATGATTCTACCTATAAAATTTTAGAAGCATTAACAAAAGTATGGTTGCTGCAACCGAAATTCTTCTTTATCAACTGACTTTCTGTTGATGATTTAGTTTATTAGAGTTTAGTTAAACTTGGTTAAGCATAAACTCTGTTTTTTCATATTTTTCGTTTCGTTTTCGCATATTCATTAAGAAAAATAGTATTTTACGCCGACTTCTAGCTAATATTAGCCTTATAACATTATAATACAAAAAAGTTCTGAGAGAGGTCACAAATATCTAAACAAAAACCCTGAATATATTACTTGAAAACAAGTAATAGTCAAGGAAAAGTGTGTAACCGAATTCTTTCAATATATTTAAAATAAATCATGTATTAATATCACGTATATTTTCAACAAATTTCAACAAAATCTGCAATCTTTATTTAAACAACATTTCAAAATTAAAACATCAAGTTTAGTTTAGTTTTTTTCTTTTTCGTAATATTATTTTCAAACAAGTGCAAATAACTGACAGTAGGCGTGATTATCCAGATGACATGATAATGGCGGTTAAACAAAATTTAAACAAGTCATAAGTTATAACAATCTCTTTTGGAAAATCTTAAAGATATAAATAAAACAATTTTAGGCTCCTTTGTTAAGTTAAATAATTTTGAGTTTTAAAAGTTTAATAACCTTTTTATGGAACCTATAAAATATTTCTTTATTACAATTGAAAACTGTTTTTTTTTTTTTGTTTTGTTTTTTTAACTGTTTGATATGTAGTTGGTTTAATGCAAAGTACAAAATAACTTGAGAATATTGAATTGTTTATTATTGTGGATTTGAACACATGGTGGTGGGTAGAGGTTTGGTGGCTTGCTTGGGTGATTGCTAGGTACATCTAGTAGGTACTAGAGAAATAACTTTATGCCACGTTATGAGAACTTTAAACGTGCTATGCATTACTAAATTTATTTATTAACAATTATTTTTTGTTATTTTTTTTTTTTTGGTTTCTTGTTAAACAAAAATCAACTTAAAAGCCACACATTAATAAAGTAAATTAAATTTATAGTCAGCTTGAGTTTATATTTCTGTTTTAGCTAGAAGCTACAAGAACTACAAGCAATGTTTTAAAATTTAAAACGAAACGTAGAGATTTAAAAAATGTGTTAAAAAAAAACATGAAAATAATTAGTATTCACCTCAGGGAGTGGTGAAAATCATTATAACTTCTTACACAAGCCGGCTTGAAAATAAAATTAAATAAAAACAGAAATGATTAAATTATACTAAGAAAACAACAACAGAAAAACGTAGTTAAAAATAGGATAACATTTTGAAGACCTTTTTTTAAAGTAAAATATAAAAATTTGTAAAAATTCTAGAAACAATTATTTTTTTAATTTTTGTAGTAAAATTTATGGGTTTAAAGGTATGACATTTAAATGGTTTGCTAATTTGTTATTTATTTTATTGTTTAAATAAAAAAAATTAATACAACGCCTGCACGACATTAAATGTCAATTTCATCATTACTTGTCTTGTACTTGTATGTTTGAGACACTCCTTAATTTTACTTATTTATTAATAAAAAAAAAAGAAACACCCCTTGAAAGAAGTTTTATAATATTTATTTTTTGAGATAAATTTATGTAAGAAATTAAAAGTTTTTAAGTTCATGAGAAATTTAACTTGTATTTATGCGGTTTTTTTTGTCGAACTCATCTTTTATTTAAAAAATTTAAATAATTTGCGCAATTTTGTTGTTAATAATAACTGATTAATTAAATAAATAAATACATAACAACAATAATAACAAAAAACTGGATTTGAATTTAATTTCAAAAAAAATAAATATCAAAAACAACAACAAAATCAAAAGACTTAGGCAACAACACCTCATCAGAGGTGAGGTTGTGGTGAGTTGAAATAAAAAGGTGAGTTTGTTGAAAGAGTTTCTTTTAACCCTCTTCCCCTTTAATTTTGAAATAAAATTTGGTGTTTTTTATTTCTAAATATTTAAACAAGTTATATAAACTTTAAAGAAGCTCCTTTTTGAAAAAAAATTTAACACAAAACTGGATTTAAAATTAAATTTAAATGCATTAATGCATATTAATCAGAAAAAAAGCTTTTTTTTCTTTGTTTGTATATTTAAGCAGCTTTCCCCTTTTTATTAAACCAAATATCATATTAAAAGAAATCCACCTCTTGGCAAAGAGAGAGAGACAGAGAGAATTCCAAGAAGTGGTACTCTTTTTCATTGAACTTTTTTTTTTAGGAGACAAGTTTATCGGCTGGTTTATTGGGTTTGTTTAGTGGTTTTAACCATTATTTATTCACCATTCTGCAAAAGTTTTATCTTTGTGTGTTTTCAAGTGTTTTGTGCATCTTAATAAATAGAACTTGCTGCTAGCAGCCAACACCTAGTGTAATCGTGGCTGTGTATTGAGCAAGTACGCTAGCTAACGTTTATAGTTTATTTTAAACTATAATAATAAAAAGTTAGTATTACTAAATATTTTTGTTTACTGGTGACAAGTGTTTAATTTTAATATATATATTTTTTTTTTAATTTTTCTCCTTTAAAGGTTTTTGTGGTTAAAACCCCCCTCAGTCTACACTAAACAAAGAAAAAGCACATACGCAAAATGGCGCGTGTGTGGCCTGTTTTAGGTTTATTTATGCTGTGCTGCGCTTTTGGTAAGTGTTTGGTTTTTTTCCCTAATATATTTGTTAAACAAAAAAATAAATAAAGTATTAACAAAGTGTTTGTGAATTTAAATAAAAAAAATAAAATGACCGGTTGAAAGAAAAAGGAAATCAAGAGGGCGCCATTAAGAAATTTTTAAAGCTAATCTGTGATGCCACATTATTTTAATTAAACAACTAAATGGAAAACCCTAAAGTGAAAACAAAATTATATAAATTTACAAAAAAGTGTTTTAAATTTTTTTAAAATAATTAAATGTTATGATGTTAAATTAAATGATTTAACAAAACTGAATTTCAAATGATTTTTTTTTTATATTTTCATTTTTAAATCTCGTGATTTTGACAAAAAAAAAAAAATATATAAAAAAAATTAAATCAGTTTAAAAATCAAGATTTTTTTTTTTGTTAAACTCACTTGACCTTTAATACCTAGTTAGAATTTTAAATCAATTTCGTTTTTTTTCTTGTTTTGCAAATCTTGTTCAATTAAAATTCTGAGAATTAACATAATTTTTTTCTTTCTACAATGGCTTATAATTATTGTGTTTATATTAAAACACCGCCTAACCAAGGTTAACCACTTTAGCTACAAGCTTTTTTAAAAAAAAAAAACAAACAAACAAGAGTTTAAACTCAAGATTGACTAAACAAACGTTAACTGTTTTAACAAACAAAACAACATGCCACTACTTATAATAAATTGTTATTCCAAGCTTAGCATGACATTTAATAAGCTATTTTAAAAATTTAACTTTTTAAGGTGCAGTTTTTTTTACTAAAAAACCAACCATTCAGCTTTAGATTTACAGCCCCTGCTTAAATGTAAAAATATATTTACATAATTAACTGTCATAATATCCTCCACAATATTAATGAACCACCTTTACTGGTTTGCTAAATCAACTCTATATTTATTTATGCAATATTCCCATGGCAAAAACTGGTTTAACCACTTACTTTACCACTTGGCTAATGCATAATCAAACAAACCTATTTCCACTATTTAACTAGCATTTAATACTTTTACTCTTTTGCCAAGCCAAAGAAACTGCTAGACTAGCTTCATTTCCCTTTCATTTTCTTTACATTTGTGTAAATGATTGGTAATTTAGAGGATAAATATTTCTGTCATAACCAGTTTTACAATTATGTAATTATAAAAGCCGGCTGAGAAAATAATATTGCTATTTTAGCTATAAAATTAATGACACATTTTACATATGTACATGTAAACAAGTTAGCAATTCAGTGGCAAACAAAGATACTTTACAAACTAGAAACCATATTTAGTAAATGGAAAATTTTAGTGAAACAAATGTAAATATTATTTTTTTTTTTAAGATCAACTTATAGATATTTTATTGTAAAACAAAATTTGTTTTTGTTACAACCTTAATCCAAACTGTAATTATTTTAAAACTCTATAGTTTTTTCCTAGTATTTGTGACAAATTCTCAAAACTAAAGAAAAATATGAAAAAAAAATACTTAAATATTTTAAAGTTGCAAAGAATATGTACTAATTAGGCGTTATTTTTATAAATATGCCATTGGCAATACTAATTCACACTCTCACTATATTTTTCTCTCTCACTCACTCCTTTGTTTATGTTTGATGAAGTGATAATATATGTGTGTTTACATTATACCCAGGAATGGAAAAGTGCAATCGTTTGTACTTTTTTTGATACTATTTCAAAATATAACAGTATTTTCTTTAGAAGATCTTGTGAATAACAGTATGTTTTTAGAAAATCTTGTGTATAACTGTATTTTCTATAGAACACTTCGTTTATAACAGTATTTTCTATAGTAAATTGTATATATATCTGCTTCTTACGGAGAATTTTGTGTATGACATTGTTTTCTATACGGAACTTTCTGTTTAACAATATTTTCTTTAAATAATCTGGTTTAACAGCTTTTTTATAAAAAATTTAGTGTATTTTCTATAATTGAATATTAATTTACCATCTCTGCTTAACAACTTTATAAACAAATTTTAAATAAAGCGACAAGCGACCGGCCACAAAAAGAAAAATTCCTCAATAAAAAACTATTTTAATACTTTTTTTTATAAATAACATTAATAAAAATTGCATTACTAATTGTTTTTTTTTTTATTTCCCAACCCTTTAGCCGCCAGTCAAGATCAACGTGATAAATTAGAAGGTGTCGATGTTGAAGAGGCCTGTGCCGACAGACCCGCCGATGAATATTTCCGTTTGGATTCTGAAGGCGATTGCCGTGAAGTATACAGGTAAGTCGTCGTTTGCCTTTTTAAGGCCCACACAAACAAAATATTTTATTTGAATTTCATGAAAAAAAAAAAATCTTTTGAAAACACATTTTTCCCAAGATCTTTAGTAGGGCCCGATTTTCTAAAGCTTACATCATTGCTACATATACACTATTAGCATAATATAAATTTTATAAAATTTGGTATTAATTTGAAACTTCAAATATGGTTTTTTATGGAAACTTGCAAAAACTATATAAGACAAACTTTATATTTTTTTTACACAATAAAAATTTTTCATAACATTCACAATGTTAAAATAAATAAAAAAAGTACAATACATTAACAGTCAATTACATATAATAAATAAAATAAAAATTTATATTTCAAATAAAGATGTGATAAAGGTGAAACGGGTAAAACTCGTTTAGCATCAATTAAATGCTCTGGCGGTTTGGCATTTGATGTTATGAAACAAACATGTGATTGGAGAACAAATGTTAAAGATTGTGATGTAATTGAGAGTAAGTCTAATTATTCTCCTCAACATTTCTTCTTTCTACTTTTTTTTTTTCTCGGTGTATATAATTACTTTTTTTACTGTTATCTACTGTTAAACACATCAATTCTTTTTGATGTCTCTCTAATCTAAACAAACAAAACAAAATGGCTAAACTATTTAATGTTTTCAGTTATATCTACTGTCAACTTTATTTCTAATGCTAAGACTTGGTCTTTTTCCATGGATCTTTTGTCTATGTTTCTGTTTTGTGTGTCTAAACTGGTGATTTGTGTATATTTTAAATAATTTTTTGGAAAAAAAAAGAAAAAAAACAACAAAAAACTTCTGGCAATAATAAAAATTTTTAACATTGTAACCAAACTTAAGTATGACAAAGAAGTCATGGGATGTGCTATAGAGCTCTTTTTTGTTTGGTACTCTTTTAAAAAGTATTCAAAAATATTCAAAAAAAAAAAAAAAATTAAATATTTAAATATTTCTGTTTTAAGTGTTTAACTAACTTCATTTTTCGGGTATTTATTCTATATGTATATTTATATTTAAATGTATGTGTGATAATACTATTCTCTCTCTGTATATGTGTTTCTCATTCTATTTATATTTATAAAAATAAGAAAATAAAAGACAAAAGAAAAAAAAAAACAAAATTTCCGCTTCCTACAAACCAAAGTTCTAAGCTGTCAAAACGCCCAACCAACCCGTTACAATTTGAGATGTTTTTGTATATAAAATAAACCAAAACGCTTACAAGATTTTTGTGGAAAAATACAATTAAAGATTTTTAGGCATTCCAATTAACTAAATGCCATATGCAATGTACCTAAAGATGTATATTGTAGATAAAAATTATAAGAAAAAAATTAGGAAATCCTAAAAAAAACAAAAAAAAAACATGACATATGAATGAAAAAGACCCTTAAATATCCTGCATTTTCCACCTTTTTCTGTGTGTTTTTAGATGTACGAAATCAGGTTTGAAAGAAATCCAATGCCCCTCTGGTTTGGCCTTCGATATTATGAAACAAACTTGTGACTGGAAGGCTAAAGTAACTAACTGCAATGAAAAAGAAAGTAAGTGGCCAAGCTTTACACTCCCTCTCCTCAATCCAATAAACAAATAACAACAGTAATTATATTGTAATAACTACAACAATTATAAAAACAAAAACAACACAACTTGGAAACGGACACAGGGCTCACAATTCTTTTATATTTGTAAATACAATATAGAATAGAAAACAATTATTAAGAAAAATATAAAACAATTATATTATCCCCTCAGTTAAAAATTAGGAACTTTGGTTTTGGTTTTGACTAAAAAAAAAGAAGAAAAAAAAAAAAATAAACCCCCTGTATTAACCCACTCAAATCTTTTGTTTGTTACTAACACTTAATAATAGCTTTAATATATTATATATCAATACTGCTTGAAACTAATACTTTTTTTTAACTATTATTTTGTTTTTAAACTAAAACTAGCTTGAATGAAAAAACTTTTATAAACAATAGAGACTAATTTAAATAAAATTTCTTTTAATTTAATTAAAATAATTAGAGCCACGCAAGGTAAAGCCCATCTTGAAAACCGATGAACCTATTTGCCCCGAGGGTAAATTGTCTTGCGGTGATGGTGAATGTCTTGATAAGGAGCTTTTCTGTAACGGTAAACCCGACTGCAAAGATGAATCCGATGAAAATGCTTGCTGTAAGTTTGATATAAAAAGAATTTTCTTTTTTTGTTTTATTTATAAAATTAATAATTGTTATTTTCTTGCTATTTACAGCTGTCGATGAAGATCCCAATCGTGCTCCCGAATGTGATCCCACCCAGTGTGCTTTGCCCGATTGTTTCTGCTCTGCTGATGGCACCCGCATTCCCGGTGGCATTGAACCCCAACAAGTACCTCAAATGATCACCATTACCTTCAACGGTGCCGTCAATGTTGACAACATCGATTTGTACGAAGACATCTTCAACGGTCAACGTCAAAATCCCAATGGTTGTTCCATCAAGGGTACCTTCTTTGTTTCCCACAAATACACCAACTACTCGGCTGTACAAGATTTGCACCGTCGCGGTCATGAAATCTCTGTCTTCTCGCTGACCCACAAGGATGATCCCAACTACTGGAGCAGTGGTACCTACGACGATTGGTTGGCTGAGATGGCCGGTTCCCGTTTGATTGCTGAACGTTTTGCCAATATCACTGATGGTTCCATCATTGGTATGCGTGCTCCTTACTTGCGTGTAGGTGGCAACAAACAATTCGAAATGATGGCTGATCAATTCTTTGTCTATGATGCTTCCATCACCGCCTCCTTGGGCCGTGTACCCATCTGGCCATACACCTTGTACTTCCGCATGCCACACAAGTGTAACGGCAATGCCCACAACTGTCCCTCTCGTAGCCACCCTGTCTGGGAAATGGTGATGAACGAACTTGATCGTCGTGATGATCCTACCTTCGATGAATCTTTGCCCGGTTGTCATATGGTCGATTCCTGCTCAAACATTGCCTCTGGCGATCAGTTCGGTAGACTTTTGCGTCACAATTTCAACCGTCACTACAATAGCAACCGTGCTCCTTTGGGTCTCCACTTCCACGCCTCCTGGTTGAAGTCCAAGAAGGAATATCGCGATGAATTGATCAAATTCATTGAAGAAATGTTGGGTCGCAACGATGTCTTCTTCGTCACCAACTTGCAGGTCATCCAATGGATGCAAAACCCCACTGAATTGAACGCTTTACGCGACTTCCAAGAATGGAAGGAAAAGTGTGACGTCAAGGGCCAACCCTTCTGCTCTTTGCCCAATGCCTGCCCCTTGACCACCCGCGAATTGCCCGGTGAAACTTTGCGTCTCTTCACCTGCATGGAATGTCCCAACAACTACCCCTGGATCTTGGATCCCACTGGCGATGGTTTCTCAGTTTAAGACCCCGCTCGCTAGCTAGGCAAGGGAAGTAATTTATATAATGTTTAAGTTTTTGTTAGGATTCTATTTTTGTAGAAAGTCTTAAAAAAAAGAACATAATAATTTTTCTTTTTTTTTATATAAAAATCTAAAAACCCAGAGAATTACGTTATTAAAGTAGTTCCAACTAGAGTCTGATTAAAAAAAAAAAACAAACAAACAAAAAATCGAAATAATAATTCACAAAATATAATGCTTTATATGATACTAAATCCTAAACATGAAAACTCTACAAAAATACTCAAACGCTACCTTTCAACCTGTCATCTGTCAAGTAAATTTCTTTCCGTGTAGTTAATTAATTCTTACTCTATCATTTTTCCATTTTCTTTTTTGTTTTTTAAGTGTTACTTTTGTTACTTCTTTAAAATTGTATAAATTTTCTGTTTATTATTATGATTTTTTTTTTATTTTTTTTATTAAATAATAAGTGAACCTAGTTTCCTTTTTGTTTTGACTAGAATTTAAAAAAGAAAAGAAAAACACACAGCTGCCTTTCCATCTCTTGTTTTCTAATTTGTTATAAGAACCAAAAAAAAAAAAAATAATTTTCTCAAAAGCAGCTACAATAATTTTTTTTAATTATTTTAGTATTTTTTAAGAAATACAAAGAAAAGAAAAAAACAATTTGTAAAATATAAATAAAACAAATAAAAAAAATTATAAAAAATATTAAAAAAAAAAAATGATGTTTGGTTTTTTATTTAAATTGGGTAACGTTAAACCACAAACGGCGGTAAAAGGGAAATTTTGATATTTTAAAATAAAGAAAAATGCAGATTTTCAAGAAATGAACGAACTGCAAATTATTTGAATAAAGAGCGAACAAATAGGAAATTTCGAAAATCCGAGACGAACTAATTTAATTGTTTTTAGGTCAATCGTGAGGTCAATATAGAAATACATACTTAAAGAATTAGTATAATTTAAAGAAAATGTAGATTTTCAAGAAACGAACAATATGTATAGGAAACGAACTGCAAATTATTTTAATCAAAAAACAAACTTTAGAATTGAACGCAATTCCGAAACGAACGAATTGGATTGTTTTAAGGTCAATCGTGGGGTCAATATTGAAATATATACATGTTTTTGTTTTTAACAAAACAAACATTTATTCACTCAAAATGCACTAAAATCATTGTTTGCCAATTAAGGGATGTTATTTTTTTTTTTCTAATAACACAAATGTCACCAACATGTTTGTTCTGTTCTATAGACCTAATTTTGATTTCTCTGGAAAAACAAAAACACAAAAATAACGCAGTCATTACTGCTCTAATTTTCACGTCTTTTGTTTAACCGCCACATTTAGCTGTCTTTGACAAATATTCGAATAGTTTGTACGTATATAAAAATAAATCCAATTAAATAACAACTAATTGCATTAAGTTGAAAAACAACGGCAACATAACTAACGAATTTCAAAATTCACTTTCTTAGTATTGAAACGGCTGTTACAAGGAAAACTTTACAAAAAAAAAATTTATTAAAAAATAATATATTTAAAAGAATAATACAAAAAATAAAATAACTGTTTTTAAAAACACAAAGTAATAAAAATAATTGGATTTTTTGGAATCTCTATAAACAAATTTTAAAAAAATAAAACAAAATGCCGAAAGTTGATCCCGAAACGCAAAAATTATACGATGAAATTAATGGATTAATAAAAAAATTCCAGGTGAAATAAAAAAAAAATTGTTTTTAGTTAATACAATAAGTAAATACAATAACAATTTAAATAACGCTTTTATTAATTTAGTTATATTTTGGTGTGATATCTGGCGTATATAAGGAATAAAAGAAGACATTTGGAATAAAAAAAAACTATTTATTTTAATTTTTTTTTTTTTAAGAATTAATTACACATATGATTGCAATCGATTTCTGTGACAGGATTATGTTCGCGAACTAGTCATATTTTTGGTTTAATTGAGAATTAACAGAAATGCGTTTCCATGTTAAAGATTTACTTAAAGTTGGCGATTTTATACCCTTTAACAGAAGTGGTACGGGTATATATAAGATTTTCATTCCGTTTGTAATTTCCACATGTCCGTCTGTATATTGAAATCAACTTTCCGTAGCCCTCAAATAACTTACACACACGATTCATACATCAATATATCCGCTATCTATATCTGGATTACTAAGTCATTAAGACTATATGGATATCCAATGATAGATATTTCAAAGACCTTTGCAACGACGTATATAACGCCATAGTAAGTCGGACCTACAATGGGTCAAAATCGGGAAAAATTTAATTTAACCAATTTTTTTCACAAAAAGAAATTTGTTTCTGTTAAAATTTTGTTCACTAATAAATTTAAGAAAAAAATTTAAAAAAAAAAGATTTTGAAAAAATTTAAAAAAAAGATTTTGAAAAAATAATTAAAAAATAAATTTAAAAAAAAAAATTCCCATATTTTTTCCACTAATAAATTCAAAAAAAATTTTGAAAAAATTAAAAAAAAAAATTTTGAAAAAATTAAAAAAAAAATTTGAAAAAATTAAAAAAACAATTTTGAAAAAATTAAAAAAAAAGATTTTGACAAAATAATTAAAAAATTTTCCCATATTTTTCCACCAATAAAATAAATTTTGTTTACCTAAAAATATTTTGATTTGTCATTTTAAAGAATAATTCGGCGAATATAGCTCTTGTTTTTTTTTAAATTAAGCTCAAATTGAATTATTTTGTAGCTCTGAGAATAATTAATTCAAAAAGTACTAAATTGTTTTGTATTTCTACAAAAATCTTTATAATCTAGAAGAAAAAATATTATAATACTCTTCAAAATATCTTTAACGCCATAGTAATTCGGACCTACAATGGGTCAAAATCGGGAAAAATCATATTTAACTTTGACAAAAAATAATTTGTTGCTCTTAAAATGTTGTTCACTAATAAATTTAAGAAAACTATTTTGAAAAAATTTAAAAAAAAGATTTTGAAAAAATAATTAAAAAATAAATTTCCCATATTTGTTCCACTAAAAAATTAAAAAAAAAAAATTTTTGAAAAAATTAAAAAAAAAATTTTTTGAAAAAATTATTGAAAAAAAAATTTAAAAAAATTAAAAAAGAAGATTTGGAAAAAATAAATTTTCCCTATTTTTGCCACTAATAAATTCAATTTTGTTTACCTAAAAATATTTTAAATTTTTATTTTAAAGAATAATTCGGCACAGCTGAATTTTAAGTAAAATTGAATTAATTATTTTGTAGCTCTAAGAATAATTAATTCAAAAATTACTAAATGTTTTGTATTTCTACAAAAAACGTGATAATATAGAAAGCCCTTTGAAATACCTTTCATTTGATATACACACTGTTTATGTACAGAAAAATATCGGCAAAATTAAGGTGGTCTCGGTTTTTTACTATATATCTGCCTTTTATGGACAGGTTTTGCTGATTTTTAATTCAAAATATCTGATATACTACATGTGGGCTATACGATATCTGGGGGTTTGGAAAACTTATTTCAACCAATAAACAGATCGACTTCATATAAAGATAAAAAATATGTCGAAAGCAAATATTCAAAAGATTGTCATGAAAGGTACAAAAATATTTCCAAAAAATTTTTATCTTAATCATATCTCATATTCGCAACAACATTCCAACAGAAATCATTCTATTTATTTAGCAGACAATTTCCTATCTATCCTGCCACCACTCCTAGTGAACCATTTCATACTCACCAAAGTGGAAGTTGGAAAGAGAGTAGGGGTATTCAAACAGGTTCCACATTTTGTAAGAAATTGTAAGATAAATTTCATCTGCCCTACCAAAGGATCCCTATACTCAATACCGGTTAGATACATAATCCAGTTGTAAATCAGCCAGCACACAACTTCCTCAAACGACAGAATTATTAAAAACCGCTACACTGATCCATAACCATTTTACATTAAGAAATTACGATCAACGAGTATAACCCATTACATACAAAAGTTAATTTGCAATATATTTGAATTAAAGTAAAATTTAATGATTCAATAAGGAACTAATTCTATAAGGAATGAGTACTAAAGAATAAAGCCTATGAATTAATACCGAATTAATGGCTTAATTGTTTGATTAAGAGATTCAAATTGATTTGTAAATGGAATTAACAATTAAATGTTTCAAACCTTTGATAAAACATTAGAGTATTATAAAATTATAAATTTTTGTTTAACGAAAATAAAGTAGCAGGCTTTTTGTCCACTGTATATATGTATAATATAATTAAAAAAAATCTATAAAATAATTTATATTTTTTTTAATTCAACCCAAATTCTTTCTTTTAGGACGATCAAAAAGCCAAGGCGGATTGTACAATGCAAGAAAAATGTGGTGATATGTCCGATATACCGAAAATACGCTTATCATCTAAGAAAATACTTAAGGGCCACATCAACAAAGTGAACTCGGTACATTTTGCCGGAGATTCTAGACACTGTGTTACCGGTTCACTGGATGGCAAATTGATTATATGGGATACATGGACGGCCAATAAAGTGCAGGTTTGGAAACTTTTAAACTATATCAAATATTAATTATGACAAATAAATCATTTAACCCTAGCTCTGGCACCAATAATTTTCTACGAATCCTGGCACTATTTACATTTGTAAATACGTGTAATTTCTTATATATTGATATGTAGATTCTTGTTAGGGATACTCTATAATCCGTTAGGGATACTGGTGAAGCCGTCCATAACATCACCACAGTAGGCCTAGGCTTTTTATGAAGCCAATTATTTTGTTTACTGAGAAATCAGACATCAAATGTCCTCCGATGTACTTCACTCAACACTACCCTAACATAAGGCAATCCCAATGTACATCCTCAGAGATATGGTTTCTTGGTTTATGTGGTAGTTCCCTGGGAGCGAACAATCAAGTCAAGTCGAAAGGACCCCTTTTTGAAAAGACCACACCACTCGATGCATCGTAATGTAAGCTAAAATGTTGAAGTTAATAGACCCAGTAGGTCATTAAGTCTAGACCCAGATACTACCTACTAAGGTTGGTTAATATGTAGTTGCCCAGGAATCTGTGCATTTTGACACTCAGGGCTGTGCATTCGTAAAGAATATTCAAAATCGTTTCCCCTTTTTTCCTATCCTCGCAGTTACGATAATGGTCGCTAAAAGGCAACTTGCATGCTTGCCTACTATCCTCAGAGGTATAGTCTTGAATGTCGAATGTCTGGATCTTCTTTGGAGCGGTGACAGAGTATGGTTCCGGTCCTATAAGTGCTCATGACATGGCACTTATGACTAAGTAACCATCATAATGTCAACGAGTGCATTTTAGAGATATTATAGAGTAAATGACGACACTCGAGACCTCATATCAGGAGAAGATAAGTCCCCTGGCTATTCGACCCTCAAATTCCTCAATCTTCCTCCCAAACACTAAACAACCCAAATGAGGTTTGCATATATGTAAGCCTGAAAATCATATATACGCGAGCCTCATTTATCAAATAATGTGGCCGAGGAAAGTTCAGGATGGCTCTTAGAGCATAAGTAGGGCAGGACCTCATGGCCCAGTAATAGAAACAATTAAATGTAATAAAATCAAATGAATTGTATAAAAAATAAAGCACATAAAACAAAAATATTTACATATGTAAATAGTGGCAGATAATGAAGAAAAAGTAACAAAATGGCTAGAAATAACGGTGAATTTACTTTTTTGGTGATTTTCTTATATACTCACGAAGAACGTCAAAAATTAGTCACTGACTCTAAACCATTTCCAAATCGGACCAAAAATACAAAAATTATAGCTATTTTAAAATTCAGATATTTACATATGTAAATAGTGCCATAGCTAGGGTTAATCAATTTACTTTCCAGGTCATACCCTTACGTTCGGCCTGGGTAATGACTGTGGCATTTTCACCCTCCGGCAATTTTGTGGCCTGTGGCGGCATGGACAATCAGTGCACTGTGTACGATGTTAACAATCGTGATGCTTCGGGTGTGGCCAAAATGACTAGAGAATTGTTGGGCTATGAGGGTTTCTTAAGTTCTTGTCGCTTTTTGGATGACACCCATTTAATAACCGGTTCAGGTGATATGAAAATGTAAGTAATCTATATTTTTATGTTAATAAAAACAATTGAAAATATTTGTTTGTTATTTGTTTCAAGTTGCCATTGGGATTTGGAAAAGGGTGTAAAGACCATGGATTTCAATGGCCATGCTGGTGATATAGCCGGTTTATCTTTATCACCCGATATGAATACTTATATAACGGGTTCTGTGGATAAAACAGCGAAATTGTGGGATGTACGCGAGGAAACACATAAACAAATGTTTTTCGGTCATGAAATGGATGTTAATTCGGTTTGCGTAAGTACTTTAGGAATAGTAAAGAAATTTATTATGAATTAATAAGAAATGTTATCAGTATTTTGAAATACAATATAAAATTTATTAAGCTTTAGTTAAAACCAACATTTTTAACGAGTTTTTTAAATGACAAAATAATAATTTCCTTTAAAATATAAAAATTTTTGGAAACATTTCATATTTTCAGTATCATCCTAATGGCAATGGTTTCGCTTCAGCATCAGAGGATCAAACTGCACGTTTGTATGATATAAGAGCCGATCAACAAATTGCTTTATATGAGCCGCCACAAAAGAATACTGGTTTCACTTCATGTGGTAAGTTATACAAATATTCAAAAATCCCCTCAAACTTTCCTAAACTATTTCTATTCTCTTTTACTTCAAACAACTAAAGCCCTCTCAACCAGTGGACGTTATTTATTGTGTTCAGGTATCGAGGGCAATATACATTCGTTCGATACAATGAAAGTATGTCATAACGGTAAGTAGTTTGTATTGAAATTGACACCTAGTTAATTTAATTAATATTGATTTGGTTTTTTGTATTGCTTCTTGGGCAGGTATGCTGCAAGGTCATGAAAATCGTATTACATGCATTAGTTTGTCACCAAATGGCATGTGTTTGGCCTCTACTAGCTGGGATCAACAAGTACGCTTGTGGCTTTAAGCGTAATTTGTGTAATTTATTTGAAATCTTTATTTGTCAAGTAATAGTTTTGGAAAAACAAAGCCATTTCAATAAGACATTTATGTATAAAAGAGAAAAAAAAACTTTTGAGAAATACTCGTATTTAGACAAAATTAAAAATAAAATTTATGATTAAATAACAACTTTGAAGATATAATAAAATAAAAACTAATCAATAAGAAACTTTATGTTTGAAATAAAAACTAGAATTCAAACGATGTCTAATTTTTAAATAAAATTAAAGCGTAAACAAACAGATAAACTTTAAATGAATATAATTTCGGATTGGTTTTATTTACCCCCATAAAATTTTCTCAGTTAGTTCAATTATTAAATATTTTATAAAATTTTGATATTATCATTATTTCAAGAGAGTTGTTACTTAATATTCCAAAAGAACTAGTTAATAATCATATAGAAATACACATAGATCGGAAACTCTCCTGTCAAAAACCTAAGTGGTGGGAATGTATTATTTAAAAAAAAACTATGTGAAACAAAAACAACACCCGTATATGTGATTATTTTGAAAAATTTATTTGTTTGAATTTGTTTCTAGTTTAATTCGTAATTAAGACAATTTCAGCTATTCATTCCAAAAATCTAATTCTTTAGCTTCATTCAAATGCTTTTTTTACTAGAATTCATTCATTGTTGAATTAATTCACAATAAAATTCACTCAAAGCTTGAAGGTTTAAATTGTTGTTAGTTCTAAACTAATACAAAATAAATGCTTCCTTCATTCAGTTTTGTTTTTCTTTTAATCATTTACAGAATGAATTTAAAAATTAGTAAAATTCTTTTTTGTAACAGCTTTGAATTGAAATTAAATAATTGAATGGATTTGAATCACAGAAAGGAATTAATTCTATAAATTCTCAAACGAATGAATTCAATACTTTTGAAAAACTAAGAAATTAAGATAATGAATTAATTCATGTTGAATCCATAAATCATTTGATTTTGAAAATTGAATTAAGAATTCTTTAGAACCATCGGCGCCATATAAAGAAACCTATCCCTTTATTATACAAGTTTGAACATAAATTTAAAAATAAAGAAATATTCAAATATTTTTAAACTTTTTCATAAATACGCTATAAATGTGGCTTTATTTTATTTTTATTACACTATAAATTGCACCCTTAAATCTAAAATGTACGTTTTAAAATAAAAATAAAAGAAATGTAGGTATAAATTTTCTTCTCAATACATGGCCATGATTTGTTTCAAGTCACGATTTAAAAATTGATTTGTCCAATCGTTCTCTGGATTATCTAAATGATTATCAAAGTCGACTACATCTTTCATGGCTCCTCTTTTCAATAAAGCCGAAACGGTCTGCAAAGTTGTCTCCGATTGTACAAGTTTAAAGTCCGCCTTTGACCAACGTCCCGAGTCGCTGGCACAACCAAAAACTTTAATAGCCGGCACCTCTTGACCCAAAGTCAGCAATTTATTATCGATAAGCACAAAGCAGGCATTTTTATAATTCTCCTGTATCTTATCGGCAATTTTGGCTGCAGGAGCCTTGTCAAGGGTATTATCATAGAAATTCTCGGCAGCACAATAATAACCAGCCACCACTAAATTTTCACGTTCAGCATAGGCGTCAATCTTTACACATAAGTAAGGGCCAATTAATAGTGACATATTTTTTAGTTAATTGAAAAAAAATAACTTGCCTGCATAAGGGCTATTTCCACCATGGGAGTGACATACAAACATTGATGAAACAGCGGTATGGCATCGATAATTTCGCTTTCAGTTTTGCTGGCCAATAAAACACCATTTACAGCCAAGTGTGGATATTTGGCAGCATGGAATATCATTTTAGCATAAGCACGTTCACTAAATTTATACAAAGTCATTTTAATTTATTTAATTTTCTGTGAAAATTCAACTAAAAACACGTATTTATTTTATCGGGGCAAAGTAAATGAAGAAAAAAAACGAATGAGAAAAAAATGAAATGAATGAACTGTCAGATTAAAAAATCTGTTTGCAAAACTAGGTAATATTAACTGCAACTCTGTGGTAATGTAATAGAGGTGAATTAAGTAAATAAACAAATTAATACAACAAATTTTTATAAAACACCTATAAAATCTACTTATTTTGGTCTTAAAATATTTTTACTTATAATAAACCATTTATATTTTTATTAATTTATTCTAGTTTAACTTTGCTCCGTGCAAACTAACTCACCACCTTTCGAAACAACCCTGTTTTATAGGTAAACAAAAAATTCTTTTGGTCGTCAACTATTGACATTTTTTTCTTATTGTCAAATATTTGACATTTCAATTTATTTTTATCACTATAATACAAAAAAAAAAAATAGAAAAAATTTGTTTTTTACCATTACTTTTGTTATAAAATTAATATAAATTACTAGTAAATGATTAAACTGAATAACAGAGATTTAAGCAACTAAATAGAAAATGTGTATGCGTTGAATTAAGCCCAACAAACTATGATGGAAACTTTAGCATTAAGCTCTACAGACAACCAAAACAATCAAACACTCCACGTAGCAGCAGCTGGAGGTACATTTTACTTTTTTACATTAGCAACATTTTACCAGGAATTTATTATTACAAATATTTTATTTGCCTAACAACAAAGTTCTAGACAGCCACCATCATTCGCCGGTAGAAGAGGAGCAAATGATGAATCTCAGTGATATGACAGATTTGTCACAGGAAATACAAGAAGACATGGTGGTGACCATGCCAGTGGCCAAAGAAATTTTATTGATTTCATTGGTTTCCCAAGAGCAGGCCCTGTACAATCCTAAACATGAAAACTATAGAAATACACACAGAAAAGATATGAAATGGTTGGAAATCTCGGAACAATTAGGCTGGACAGGTATTTATAAATCTTGGATTAGATAATTATAGTTTCCTAAAGTTGTTTCTTTTAATAGAATTACAATGCAAGGCAAAATGGAAGGCCATGAGAGATCAGTATTGTCGTGAGTTGAAAAGATCAAAATTTAATAACAAGGTCAATGTGAAGTGGAAATATTTCAAGGAATTAGATTTTCTAAGGCCGTACGCATTGGCCAGAAAGTAAATACCTACATATACCTAGTTAAAAGACAAAGTACTAAAACGATTTTCAATAATATTTTTTTTATTAAAAAACATAATAAAGCTATCGTCCCCGTCTTCCACCTGCCATCAATACCAATAATACTAACAACAATAATTCCTTTAATTGCTCTCCTGTGGCTACCACTACTACCAATGGTATTAACAATGTGGTAACAGATGACAACAATTCAACACCTAAATTTACTACCATTAAAATCGAGGGCAGTACCACTATAAATTTCGCTACTTGTGACTTCTCATCTGCCAAATCGGATACATCCAATAATCTAACAGAGGAACAACTTTCATCGGTCTTACAGCAACAAACAGATGAACATAATTGGACTTATATCACGGGCTCCAATAACTCCTCCAACAATAATACACGTCTGGACAATCACTCTTTGAGTGATACACAACATTTACTCACCACCACCCACCATCATCATAATCCCGATAACCAACAACATCAACAGCAGACCGCAGATGAAACCCTGTACAATGTGTTGGTAGATTGTATGGGACAAATACAAGAGCAACAGCAGCAACATCAGCACCAGCAACAGGAACAATTGTGCCAACAGCAAACGACACCAAATAACGAGGACGAAGATGATGATCCTATTCACACGTTTCTAAATATTGAGAGTTATTTCGAAAAAGAACTAATTGGCTTGATACGCAATGAGGATATGCTGTACAACAGTTTCAATCCTAATTATCGCAATGTCAAACTTAAACTCGAGGCCTGGGATGAAATTGCTCGCAAATTGAAAAAGACCGTTAAACAGTGTCGTCTCAAGTGGAAGGCTTTAAGGGATCAATTTATAAGGGAACATAAACGTTTGAAGAACCGTGAGAATAGTGAAATGTTGCCGCGTTGGAAGCACTATGATGCCTTGAGCTTTTTGCAGAAGTTTATAAAACATAAAGGAAAGTAAGTATAAAAACAAGTAAGAGAGCACAGCCGAATATGCCGAATCTTATATACCCTTCACCAAACTATACTTTAAGATAAAGATTGAAAACAATTTTTGAACGGACAAAAGTTGTCGGTAAAACATATTTAATTTTACATTTCATAATAAGCAAATCGGGATCATAATAAGCAAATCGGTTTCCAAAATTTTCGGTGTAAAAAATTGAGTTTCGTTTGCCTTTAAACAAACATTTCAAAATTTGGGGTTTGAAACAATTTTTTTTTTGGAGTTTTTCAGAACATAATTGTTTTTACCCCATTTTACTTCCAACACTTTTTACCACAATTTCTATCTTCCAGTTATAATCCCCGTCTTACATTTTCCAGTGATTTTGATGCCACCAAAAACCTTTTGCAAATGTCCAAAACTAAACTTGATGGCGATATGGATGATGGCAGCAGTTCACCGCTACAACAAATGTCGGCGGTCAGCGATGACCAGGGTTTGCAGCAACAAAACGATCATGGCGATAATTTGTGTGTTAGCACGGGCAGTGTGGGCGGTTACGATGACATGGACATTGACAATTATATTATTGGTGACAGTGGCAGTGTGGTAGACGAACACAATGATGGAGAAGACAATGATCAAGATACGGACGATCGTAAATCTCAACAGGAGTTCTCAGTGTTTAGTAATCATAATACCAACATAAGTATGGGCTCCACAGCCATGGAGCCAACAGTACAGGCATTTAAAGAAGAGCACCCCCAGCTGCAGCAACAGCATCATCAAGAGCCGTCCCAGCAGCAACATATCAGTATGCCCTCTTTGGATATAAATGATAATGCGCCAAATAATTTATTAAATCCCAACAATTTGTCGAACAACCATCCAGCAGCCACAAATAACAATAATTCCTATCAACATCAAAACCCCTTAAACACTAGTAACAACAACAACAACAGCAATATCACTTTGGCCTCGGCGGTAACAACGTTGGATATTTGCTCGAGCTCTGTACAGCTGTCAGCGCCACCGAAACCGCCACCCTTACACCAGCTTCCCACAACATCAGAAGCCTCCACCAATACCCAACCCCTGCAGGACAATAATAACTTCTCCAATACCATTAGCCATCATACGAATGCCGTCACTCAAGAGGATGATGAGGTGGGAGCATTTTTCAAAGCTGTTGCCATGAAAATACGTAATGCTAACTTATCGCAAGTGGCCTTAACTGACTTGGAAATTGATATATTACGTGTGATAAACACCTCTCTGCGTAATCATTAATTTATTTACTTTAAATTTTAGAAAACTAAATTTACACAGAACACCTAATTACAAAAAGGGATCAATTATATATATATTTATTTTAGAAACAAAGATTTTAACAAAATCTTAAAATTTTTCAAATTTCCTTGACTCAAAATTTCTCTTTTTATAGACACATTTTTTCAAAAATGTTTTATTATTTAAGCACATTGTTAAATATTATTGTCATTATTGTTTTATACATACATACATGTTTTTCCATTGTTTTTTCTTCTTATATTATTATTATTATTATTATTATATAGATTTTTTTATTTATTATATAAATTCTGTAATATCTTGCAAAAAAAAAAAAAAGAAACGAAATTGTAAACTAAGATCATTTTTTGGCCATTGAAAATTTGTATTTTTTTACAAATGTATTTTTAAAATATTTTATATGAAAAAAACAAATTGTAAATTAAATACAATACATCCAGACACATCATTTGCCAGGCAAAAATTAAGCACAAACAAAAGTTACAACAATATAAAACAATTAAGTAATAATAGATTCTTTTAAAAACCAACCAAACAATAAATAAATAGTTTTAGCATTATATTATTTTGTACCTTTAAATAGATACATTTTAACATCAATGTACAATATGTACGTACCACTTATTACAGACAACTTCATACATATTTTGTAAATAAAATAAAACAAACACTGAGTTTACTAAATTTCATTTTTATGCGAAACAAAATAAATATATTTTTGTATTTCTATTTATTTAAACTTTGTGACATAAAACATTTGTTACTAAAAGCTAAAAGTGGGTGGTTTAAATATTAAAAAAGAATATTAATGGAAATGTAAAATGAAATTGAATGCAGAAAAAACAATGACAATTTCAATTGGTATGCCAGCAAATTGAAAATCGACCATTACACAGTGTAGACTCAAGAGGAATGCTTTAATGGATCAATTTATAAGGCAACAAAAACGTCTGAAGTATCGTGAGAATAGTAAAATATTGACGAGATGGAAGTACTATGATGCTTTGAGCATTTATCCAAAAGTAAAAGTAAATAAAACATGTAAAAGTGCAAGGTAAACTTTAAAAGAATTATTGAAAAAAATTTTTGGTGAGAAAAAAATTTTTCAATAAAATGAAAATTGAATTTTTTTTTTTTTTAATGTTGGTTGAGAAATAAATTTAAAGACAAACAAAATATGGTGAAAAAATATTTGTTGAAAAAAAGTTTTTTGGTGAAAAAAAATGTTGGAATGAAATTTTTTTTTTTTAAATGTTGGTTGAGAAAAAAATTTTTAAACAAAAAAAATTATGGTGAAAAAATGTTTATTGAAAAAAAGTTTGTTGAACAATTTTTTGGTGAAAAATAGGTCAAAACATCATGACTAGGGTTCTATAAATCGATTGTTCGATCATTCGACTTGTTGCTGAAAAAAGTCGAAATCGAGTTTTTGGTCATTCAAAATTTCAGTAATGTAAATTTGTTTACTATTTTATAAATATAGTTTATATTATACCACAAACAAAATAAAATGTAAATAATAATTAAAAAAAATAGATTCTAGTTTATGCAAAATGGACTTGATTCGGAACTGAAAAAGTGCCAAATGTGTTAAAAAAAAAATTAAGAAATAATGTGTGTTAATGATTTAACGTGTTGTGATCTATATTTAATATACAATTTATGTTTAAAATTTCGAGACTTTTGATTTGTTTACATCTCTCACAAGGGTGTTCAATTCACATGGTACCCGTATATTTGAGAGAGTAATATTGAAAAATAGAGAGTCGGACTACTTGGTATACTTTGGTTGAAACTATGTTTTTTTAAACTAAGATATGGCAAAAAGACGAAAATAGTAAAAAAAATCGACTTTTCATAGAAAAGTCTTAAAGTCGACTTTTCATAAATTTAAAACAGTCTTAGGTACGATTTTATGTTTCAACTACATAACCCTAATGTAGTCACGGTTTTTTGCTTATATCTCAGCCATTTGAACCAGGACTATACCAGACATATTCAGCCCAATCATAAACAAAAAATCCGCAGTAGTTTTGTTCCCTATCCCCATTTTTCCTATTCAAATTTAGTGTTAAAAATGAGAAAGGGAAAAACTCCCTCGGATTTTTTTTCATGATTGGGCTGATTGATATATCAATAAAGTTTTTAAGTTATTTGGAGGCTTCAGAAAATTGACTCAACAGACAGACGGAGATGGCTATATCTAAGATCCGGAATACAGTGAAAAAATAATAGAAACGAGAGCTTTTTTTCTTCAAATTTTGTAATAATATTGATCAAGATAAAGACCCTAAAACACGGGTGTGGATCCATCATGATATCGTGGTGTTTATCTTCTTCTGGTGTCGGTCCAATATATTGGATAATGAACAGAATATGCGCCCCCGGAATACATAAATATATTGCAAAGCATAATGCTTCCATTTGCTGCGGAAGATATGTCCTTGAGATGGGAGTTTCAGCAAGACAATGATCCGAAGCACTCTTCAAAATTGGTAAAAGACTGGTTTGCTGTCAACAAAGTACCTCTTATGGAATGGCCTTCGCAGTCACCGGACCTTAACCCAAAAGAACACCTTTGTGGAGTGCTCAAGAGGAAGCTGGAGTGTTTCAGTCCGAAAAATAGGCACGAATTATGGGAAACAAATCCAGGAAGAGTGGTTTTCCATTGACAAGGGCGTTTGCAAAAAAATTGGTTGATTCCATGAGTCGCAGATGCAATAAAGTTGTGAAAAACAAAGGTAGAGTATCGAAATATTAAAATAAAATAATTTTTTAACAAAAAATAAAAAGATGTACCTCTAAAAATTTAATTCTTTTATTAACTCTTTATATTGTTAGTCATATAATGTATTAGAATATAAATCAAAAAAGAATTGATTATGTATTTTCTTATGTTGTATGTCTGATAAACAAAACTGTATATAATTTCTTTTTTTTTACAAAACTAAACTTGACTAATATAGTTAGAAAATTTTAAAAAAAGCTCCCGTTTCTATTATTTTTTCCAACACTATGGACATTTCCACAGAAAGCTCAGTTTATTGTATGTACTTCCTTAACTAACCAGCAGAGACGAACACCTAAGAGTCGGATAAGCCGAGTCGCTTAGTCGTGAAATATTAGAACATTATGATAGAATACCTTGTGAATCCATTAAATGTTGTTTCAGCTAATTTGATTTGACTGCTCATCTTTTGAGGCCAAGAACGAATCAAGCCAATATCGGATACTATGTTCTGAAGAGAAGCGTATCCCAGAGAGAGCGTTCTGCATCGAATGAAAAAAATAGTAGTCGGAAGGTGAGAGGTATGGACTAAAAGGCGCGTAAGATAAAACTTCACAAGCACTTATTTCTAAATAGTTTTTAACAGGTATTGCAACATGTGGCGAATCAGTTGAGTTCTTTACATGTTCCATGTGATGTCCCAACCAGATTTCTGCAGCTCATAATAGATAGAAAAATTTTGCTCCCACCAAACACAGAGAATTACCTTAGCCCCACGGATATTTGGCTTTGGTGACGATTCGGCTGGTTGGCCGGGCTTCACATACAATATCTTACACTTCGAGTTATCGTAATGGATCCATTTTTCATCGCAAGTAATGATTCGGTGCAAAAAATAAATTTCTTTTATAGCGTTTAAGCATATTTTCGGACATGCAATATCGTTTTTCAAGGTCTCTCGGCATCAATTCGTATGGTACCCAATTTCCCTGCTTTTGGATGAATCCTGATACTCGAAAACTTTTTGAAATTGGTGATTGAGTAGCTCCCAATGATTTTGCAAGCTCTTGTTGAGTTCGACAACAATCTTCATGGAGTAATGCCTCCAACTCTTGGTCTTCAAACTTTTTTGTCTGGCCTGGGCAATCTTTGTCTTCCGTGTTATGATCACTACTTTTGAACCGAACAACTATATCTTGCGCGTTGAAACCGATGAAACACATTTACCATAAGCTTTGGTGAGCAATTGGTGTGCTTCAGTGGCACTTTTTTTCAAACTAAAGAAGTGAAGCAATACTGCCTGTATATGACGCTTTGTCGGCACAAAATTCCACATTTTGGAAGCAAAATAAAACTTTGTTGTTTACAATACAGTGTTAATTAATAAGTGAAAAAAAATGACAGATATGTATCCTTCAATATGACATACAGTGCACTCGCGGTAACGTGAACACCGTCTAACGTGAACACCGCCTAACGTGAACAAGCTTTTGCTTACATTGACTACTCTGTAACGTGAACAAACTTAGAAAGCTCTATAACGTGAACAATTTTTTTTCACTGCATTTGTTTTCTAATCATGTAGACAACACTTCAATACATGCATTAAATTCAATTTTTAAAGTTTTGAGAATCCCCTTATAAAAAAAAATGTGTTTGTATCCTCTAAATTAATTTTTTTAGTGGCAACGAATGAGTAATTTTATTTTCTATGTAATTTTATTTCAATTTATAGTTTCTCGTGATCTCGTTTTGTTTTGTAATGCATTTTAATCAATACTTTTGTTTTATTTCACGTTCAAGCGTGTAAAACACAGGTTTATATTATAAAATTGTATATTTTTACCATGAAATTCGACATTCGCTAACGTGAACAATTTCACTAACATGAACTCCCTTGGTTTTAATTAGTTCACGTTACCGCGAGTGCACTGTACATATAAGTTATTAAAAACGAAAATCGCGTTCAAAAGATACGCCATCTATTGTAAATCCCTCATGAGTTTTCAAAAAATTCAACTAACATATTATTTCCTTATTTTCTCAAAAAATCTTCTATGATTATTAATTATTAAACATTTTATAAATTTTTGAAAAGAAGACCTACCTATAACATTTATATCTTATCTTAAACTACTAAAAATTGTATGCAAAAATTTATCAATTTACCCACGTACATAAATAAATCCATTTCATTTCCACTACAAAAACAAACAACAGGAAGTTAATTGCAGTCCTTAAGAAGATAACCAAAAAAATAACCAAAAACGAGAAGCCAGAACATCACTTGTCAAAAATAATCAACAACAAAAAAATCCGAAAATAAAATGAAATCATCTAAAGAAAATAAATGAGCAAAACTACCAAAATATCAACAACAACAACAAAATAAATTAACAACAACATTACTACATAAAATACTTGATGACTATGAAATAACTACCAGCAATAAGTTGACTTTACTATATACTGTGGCACATACATACCTAACTACTTTCCTATATACATACATACAACAAACCCACATTCATACTCTTAATATACAACAGTTTTCTTATAGACTGCTGCTGCCTGCGTACGACAACGAGACACTACACAAATCAACAACAAATTCATAATTTTTACTTCTTTAACTTAAAACAAAAACAAAAGTAAATAAGAAAGAGATAACCTAGCAAAAATAACAGTGATTGGTACAGCCTTAACAGCCAATAGCAAACAAGCATATAAAGAGCGAAAGAGATAACGGTATAGAGGGAGGAGAAAAACCAGCATACTCCATTTATTGTTTTTTCTCATACATACATACTTCCTTTTAATTTTAACAACAACAAACAACCGTTTTTCAATGAATTGAAATCAACTATACAAGTAGTGTGTGTTTGTTTGCTTGTTTTGTTGTTTATATAAAAGAGAGTGTGTTTACATTAAAGTAATTTTTTGCTTTCATTTGATTTTTCTTTAATTTTTCAGTTGCCATTTTGTTTGTTTTTGTTGTTTTGCTACGAATTACAATTGTTTTCGGTGTGTAGTGATGCATTACTTTAGCGCTTGATTGATTTTTGTATTTTTTTTTCTCTCGATTTTGGCTCAATTTTATTATGCCCGTGTGTTGTGTTAAGTTTCTTCTTGCTGGCTATTTAGGTGTGGTTAGTTTTGGCTGACTGTGTTCTCTACTACTAATTCAAATTCTATTGTTTTTCGTTTGTATACCTATCTACGAGTGATTTTAGTAAATTTTATTGCAATAATGGCTGGCAAAAAAAAAAAATATAAAAATAACAAAGAAAAAACAATTTGCAATTCATCATTTAGATTTAACTGATTAAATTTACGTAAATGTTAAACAAAATTTATTTCAATGGCCATTAATAGTCTCTGAACGCATAAAATAAATCTAATGTTAAACAGAAATGAAGAAAAATTTACTGAATTTTAAATAATGTTAAAGTTATTGAAGGATGTAGGTATGAGAAAGAATAAATTTTAAAAATTTGCAAATAAATTAATCACAAAAGTTACTGAAAGTGAGTCTATTTGGAAACAAAATTGAGTCAAACCTTTTTTTATGGAAATCATTCGAAAACTATTTTGAGAACTAACGGAAGAAGAGATTGGTTATGATTCAGAAACATGGACGGACAAATGTATGAAAATCTATCAGTTTTTAAATATTTTTTGGGCGTTGTTACACAAAACTTAAATCTTTAGAAATTTCAGGATTGAAAATATTTTAATTGAATTTTAGGCAGTTCAAAATTTGACTACATTAATTTAAGTTTGTATCCATTTAGTGGACACGTGGGATAGAAAAGGCAGATGTATATTATATCATAAGAAAGAAAATTGAATGTATTTTTGAAAAGTGTATAAATTCCAATAATAAATTTAGAAATGGTGATTCTGGATAAAGAAGTGTGGGTTTTCTTAAAATGTTGATTACTTTTTACTGAATCTGCTCGATTGACCATATTTTCTTGGATTTGAGGAAAGAACTGTAACAGTCGGTGAGAAAAGTTACAAAATTTAAATAAAGTTAACATAACTTTCTGGTCATATATTGAAGATCTTGGAATTTCGTTAAAAATTTCAATATTTCTAACCAACTATGTTAAATTCCATTATTAATCTTAAAAAAAAAAAAAAATAACGATTAAGTGAAGTTTCGTAAAAAATCTTTAAACAAAAAGTATAATAAAAAAATATTTTTTATCCCTGACTGAAAACTTCGCCATTTCCAAGCCGAAGGTCGCTTCCTATATTTATATTTTAAGAAATATATACACTTATTTGTATATATTTCTTAAAATATAAACAGTATAAATCTTTGAAGACAAATTTAAATGATTTATTAATTTTTTATCGCAAAATGAAATAATGGTTATCATTTCCAACTATGATAAATTTTACAATAAATTAAAAAATTGTATCAACAATGCTTTAAAAACGCTCAATATTTATTTTTTAATTTTTTTGTTCAAAACAGAAAATTTTTAAACTCTATCTTTAAAAATTTTACAATTTTCAAAATAAAATAAAAAAAAATTAAAAGGTCGACTTTTGACTTTTTCGAAAAGTTGATCTTTTATTTTGAACTTTTTCCTTCAAAATCTTATCATTTTCAAATTATATGTATGTATATTAAATTTGCTAAAAAAAAGTGGACTTTATATTTTTTTTTTTTAATTTTGAAAAATCGACTTTTGACTTTTTGCAGTTTTCAAAAAGTTGATTTTTAACTTTGAACTTTTTCTTTCAAAATCTTATCAATATTAAAATATATACAAATAAATTTGCTACAAAAAGTCGACTGTATACTTTTTTCAAATTGTGAAAAGTCGACCTTTTGACTTTTTTTCATTTTTCGAAAAGTTGATTTTTTACTTTTTTTTTAGAAAAGTACTACAAAATCGAAATTTTTAACAAATTTTGGTCAAATAAAACTCTTGGCATATACATTTTAAGCTTCAACTTTTTAACTTCATTTTAGATTGTAGACTGCGACAAAATAATCGATTGTTCTCGACTTTTTATTTGACAATAATTTCGCATTTTATAATTTTTTCTACATCAAATTCCTCCCATAAACATTGTAAAACTGAAAATTAAGCCTAAACATTCTTGAAATTTAATTAGACTTTTTAACCTTTTGATTTTTCCCATTTTTCGAAAAGTTTATTTTTTTTACTTTTTTTTGAAAAGTCAAATTTTTTAACGACTTTAGGTCAAATTAAATTCTTTGCAATTAAATTTTAAGCTTCGACTTTTTAAATTTATTTAAGTTGTAGACTTTGCGATAAAAAAAATCGATTGTTCGACTTTTGATTTGATATGATTTCGTTTTTTTTTTTAATTTTTTCTACATCAAATTCCACTATCCATTAAACAGCGAAAAACTGAAAATTAAACCTTTCAACATTCTTGGAATTTAATTAGACTTTTCAACCTTTCGACCTTTTGATTTTTTCTAAAAGCTGATTTTTTTTTGGAAAAGAAAAGTACAACAAAATCGGAATTTTTAACAAATTTTGGTCAAATTAAACTCTTTGCAGATAAATTTTAAGCTTCGACTTTTTTAACTTTATTTTAGATTGAAGACTGCGATAACATAATCGATTGTTCTCGACTTTTTATTTGACAATAATTTCGCTTTTTTTAATTTTTTTTCTACATCAAATTCCTCCATTAAACATTGTAAAACTGAAAATTAAACCTAAACATTCCTGAAATTTGATTAAACCTTTCAACCTTTTGATTTTTTTAATTTTTCTAAGCTGATTTTTTTACTTTTTTTAAAAAAATCGGATTTTTTAACGACAAAATAATGATTTCGTCTTTTTGAATATTTCCTACATCAAATTCCACTATCCATTAAACATTGAAAAATTAAACTTTTTGAATTTATAAAAATCGATTGTTCAACATTTTTGAAAAGTCAACCTTTCAACTTTTTGATAAATGTAAACCATACATTTTTTACATTTTAAATTTTCGTTTTTATATAAAGTACTACAGTTCTATAGAATATGATACATGTATAATCAAAAAAGTATCAACTTTTACATATCTGGTTGATATTGAGTGTTCAATTTTAAGACGAGTAGAAATTTTAATCAACCTCGATAATTTTCCAACTTAACAAAATGGATTGGGTTCAGTTAGTTAAGCTGTTAATTTAAATTCTTTGAATTATATTAACTTGGAGAATTTTAAGGAATAAAAATAATTGGGAATCTTTTACCAAATTATTTCTTAAAGTTTTCGGCAAAAATCTAAATAAATAAAGTCAAGGCCAAAAATTTTAACTAAAATATCAAGATGATTTAGATTATTTCCTTAACTCTTTCAATGAAATTCGATTAATATTTGTAAAAGTTAAGAGCTTTAAATCAGTTCTACTCAAGTGGTATTAAATGTTGACACTAGTTTAACAACTAACTTCTTTACTTTAATTTCACGAGAGGCTCCTATTTTGGCCCACTATTTTGCTTAACATACTCTAATTTCTTTAAATCTTAGTATTTTTTTTTATAATTTCTTCATAAATTTCTAAAATATATTATGTAACTTCCTTAAACCTGGGACGAATTACATTACCGCATTCGATATCGAGTAAAACTGATTGCAATTTTCTTATTCGAGATTATGACATTCTTTATCTAGTATATTTTATTATAATTTCGATATTGAAATCATTTTTCAATACGATAACCCCCGAACAACTCTAATACATACCCAATTTGACCTTAAATATTGCAGCAACATGTCAAAATTTGTTTAAACATGTTTTATTATGTTTTTTTTTTTTTTGTTTGTTTGTTTTCATATCTTTTGACAATCTTAACTGATGTTGTTGACTTGACTGCGACTAATCAATAAACAAATGTAATCATAAAAATTTGATTTGATTTGCATTTTCTGTGGCAGTTTTTTGCTGCTCAAAATCAGATTATGTAGCGTAATAAGATTTGTGGTAATCCTCACGATTTTTTATAGCTCTCTAGTGGCGGCAAAAACAATATGTTTACACAAAATGTTTTTCCTCAATTGATAGAAGAATTTGCAACAAAAAACAAACAAACAATAACATGTGAAGTAAACAAGCCAGAAAGAGATGTAAAAAAAGGCAAGAGAGGCTTTGTTTACACCCTGCTGCCACAGAGATGCCAATTGTGCAAGAAAAGCAAAAGGAGAGGTGAATATAGAAATGGATAGAAAAGGTAAAATAATAAGATACTGAAATATTATTGATAGTAAGCATATAGTAACATATCTGACTTAAATATTCAACGAAATTTCCTACGATATTTAAAAATTATTGCATATTTAGACAAAAATTGTGAAATTGAAGTATTCATAAATATGTCGAGCAATTAACACCCAATGTTTGTCCTTATCTTTCACGACCTGTAAAATTTCATGACAGAAATGACAGATTTATTTCTAAAATATTTTGATACTACCTCACTGTGAGCCAACTTTCAAAACCCAAATAAAAAGTACAATGCATTTTAAAATTAATAAACAAAATTTGCTTATCTGGGGGCTAATTACTGCAGTCGAACACGATCGAATATTTATTCGAATATTTAACGAACGAGTTTTTACTCGAACGCTTATAAGCGTTTATTTCGATTACGAGTGCGAGAATTTGCCTCCTGGTTCTTTTTAAAACTTTACAATGTTTTTATCCCACAGAACAGTCGATTTTTCCCCAAAACTATTTCCCTTAATGTCTCTAACACCTTAACAAACTAAATTATTATCCTTAACCAGTGATGCTACATTTAACTTAGCACCAAATAGAAAAAAAAGAAAAACAAACAAGACAAATGCCGCTTATGCCACTTGCAGAGAAGACACTACTGGTTCGGCCAACCTACCACTGGTAGCAGTAATATAAGGAAAATGCTCATGATTTAAACGAGATATAAACGTGAAGATATGTAATAAGATTTGAACAGAGCACAAAAAACCAACAATAACAACAGCAACATAAAAATTAGCATAGTGAACAAGTCAAGCGAGCGCAAAAACTCATGAATAAAACATTTTTATTGCAGTGTTCAAATACGGGCAACCACAGATGCAGTCGAGATGATGCACAAGATGGTTGGTATGGTTTGGTTATATGTATATGGTGATTTACAGGCCATACCAAAGCAGCACTGCTAACAAATAAACCAACAAACGGTAGCTGCATTTGCAGCAAATAGTGGTGATACATTTTGTGTATTAAGCTTCTTTCTCTATTGCAGTGGTCGGCATAAAGAGATCAAGGTTTATAACAACATGTTATGCTCTTTTTTTTTCTCTGCTGGAATCTGACTAGCTATTGACAGTGATTTTAGTTGCCAACTTTACAGGTAAATAACAAATTATGTTCCTCGTCTGGTGCCTATGAAAGCTGACCACTGATCTATAGGCAGCATAATCTTAATACTCTTTAACTCAAGCGTAGCCACAACAGCGTTTGGTTTTAATATTGTTGGGAAAGGGTGGAGAACTTTATTGCTACGTCTCTGAATTGTTAAAAGTTGCACTATATTTTCCAAAGCCTGTTTTGGCCAGGCCAGCAAACAAATAGGTTTTAGTTATAGTAACTTTCTATTAGGTCTTAGATTTCTTTTGTGATGCTACTAGCAATATATAAAGGTCGTGTGTGCGTTTTTTTGCACTTCCTGAAACAATTCACTTAGAAATCTTTGGAAGACACTTTTCTATAGAATAGTTTCTTTGGAAGACACTTTTCTTATAGAATAGTGTCTTTGCAAGACACTTTTCTATAGAATAGAGTCTTTGCAAGACACTTTTCTATAGAATATAGTCTTTGCAAGACACTTTTCTATAGAATAGAGTCTTTGCAAGACACAAGAAAAGTGTCTTTGGAAGACACTTTTCTATAGTACAGTGTCTTTGGAAGACACTTTTTTATAGAACAGTGTCTTTGGAAGACACTTTTCTATAGAACAGTGTCTTTGGAAGAATCTTTTCTATAGAACAGTGTCTTTGGAAGAATCTTTTCTATAGAACAGTGTCTTTCGAAGACACTTTTCTATAGAACGGTGTCTTTGGAAGACACTTTTCTATAGAAAATTGTCTTTGGAAGACACTTTTCTTATAGAAAAGTGTCTTTTCTTATAGAATTGTGTCTTTGGAAGACACTTTTCTTATAGAATAGTGTCTTTGGAAGACACTTTTCTTATAGAATAGAGTCTTTGGAAGACACTTTTCTATAGAATAGAATAGAGTCTTTGGAAGACACTTTTCTATAGAACAGTGTCTTTTCTATAGAACAGTGTCTTTGGAAGAATCTTTTCTATAGAACAATGTCTTTGGAAGACACTTTTCTATAGAACAGTGTCTTTCGAAGACACTTTTCTATAGAACAGTGTCTTTCGAAGACACTTTTCTATAGAACAGTGTCTTTGGAAGACACTTTTCTATAGAACAGTGTCTTTGGAAGACACTTTTCTTATAGAATAGAGTCTTTGGAAGACACTTTTCTATAGAATAGAATAGAGTCTTTGGAAGACACTTTTCTATAGAACAGTGTCTTTGGAAGAATCTTTTCTATAGAACAGTGTCTTTGGAAGAATCTTTTCTATAGAACAGTGTCTTTGGAAGACACTTTTCTATAGAACAGTGTCTTTCGAAAACACTTTTCTATAGAACAGTGTCTTTCGAAGACACTTTTCTATAGAACAGTGTCTTTGGAAGACACTTTTCTATAGAAAATTGTCTTTGGAAGACACTTTTCTTATAGAAAAGTGTCTTTTCTTATAGAATTGTGTCTTTGGAAGACACTTTTCTATAGAATAGAATAGTGTCTTTGGAAGACACTTTTCTATAGAATAGAATAGTGTCTTTGGAAGACACTTTTCTTATAGAATAGAATAGTGTCTTTGGAAGACACTTTTCTATAGAATAGAATAGTGTCTTTGGAAGACACTTTTCTTATAGAATATTGTCTTTGGAAGACACTTTTCTTATAGAATAGTGTCTTTGGAAGACACTTTTCTTATAGAATAGTGTCTTTGGAAGACACTTTTTTATAGAACAGTGTCTTTGGAAGACACTTTTCTATAGAACAGTGTCTTTGGAAGAATCTTTTCTATAGAACAGTGTCTTTGGAAGAATCTTTTCTATAGAACAGTGTCTTTGGAAGACACTTTTCTATAGAACAGTGTCTTTGGAAGACACTTTTCTATAGAAAATTGTCTTTGGAAGACACTTTTCTTATAGAAAAGTGTCTTTTCTTATATAATTGTGTCTTTGGAAGACACTTTTCTTATAGAATAGTGTCTTTAGAAGACACTTTTCTTATAGAATAGAGTCTTTGGAAGACACTTTTCTATAGAATAGAATAGTGTCTTTGGAAGACACTTTTCTATAGAATAGAATAGTGTCTTTGGAAGACACTTTTCTATAGAATAGAATAGTGTCTTTGGAAGACACTTTTCTATAGAATAGAATAGTGTCTTTGGAAGACACTTTTCTATAGAATAGAATAGTGTCTTTGGAAGACACTTTTCTATAGAATAGAATAGTGTCTTTGGAAGACACTTTTCTATAGAATAGAATAGTGTCTTTGGAAGACACTTTTCTATAGAATAGAATAGTGTCTTTGGAAGACACTTTTCTTATAGAATATTGTCTTTGGAAGACACTTTTCTTATAGAATAGTGTCTTTGGAAGACACTTTTCTTATAGAATAGTGTCTTTGGAAGACACTTTTTTATAGAACAGTGTCTTTGGAAGACACTTTTCTATAGAACAGTGTCTTTGGAAGAATCTTTTCTATAGAACAGTGTCTTTGGAAGAATCTTTTCTATAGAACAGTGTCTTTGGAAGACACTTTTCTATAGAACAGTGTCTTTGGAAGACACTTTTCTATAGAAAATTGTCTTTGGAAGACACTTTTCTTATAGAAAAGTGTCTTTTCTTATATAATTGTGTCTTTGGAAGACACTTTTCTTATAGAATAGTGTCTTTAGAAGACACTTTTCTTATAGAATAGAGTCTTTGGAAGACACTTTTCTATAGAATAGAATAGTGTCTTTGGAAGACACTTTTCTGTAGAATAGAATAGTGTCTTTGGAAGACACTTTTCTATAGAATAGAATAGTGTCTTTGGAAGACACTTTTCTATAGAATAGTGTCTTTGGAAGACACTTTTCTATAGAATAGAATAGTGTCTTTGGAAGACACTTTTCTATAGAATAGAATAGTGTCTTTGGAAGACACTTTTCTTATAGAATAGCGTCTTTGGAAGACACTTTTCTATAGAATAGTGTCTTTGGAAGACACTTTTCTATAGAATAGTAACTTTGGAAGATACTTTTCTTATAGAATAGTGTCTTTGGAAGACACTTTTCTTATAGAATAGTGTCTTTGGAAGACACTTTTCTTATAGAATAGAATAGTGTCATTGAAGGACACCTGACTACGAAACTATAACATTTTTGTTTCAATTTCAAAATTGTTTATATAAAGAGTAAGTTTATTTCTCTTAAATTTTTGTTATATTTTTACGACTTAAATACTCTTTTTAACCTCTTTTAAAATATCATAATAAACAAAATCCTCACCTAAGGCCTTAAACAAAACTTGAGCTAAATGTTTATATAAACAGTTTAAAAGAAAATTGCACATTTACCCGTAGCTTAAGGCTAATTTTGTTTTATATATTTTTTTTATTATTCTTCTATCACTCAAATAAAAATAATCATCACTAACATTTGTGTCACACTTATTTTAGTTGACTGACTGCCTGCCTGCTTCACAGCAGTGTCTGACTGGCTGCCTGCCTGCATTTACTGATGTGACACTGATAATGATGATGATAAAAATGATTTTGATTTTATACTTTTCATCTTTATAAAAATTCTATTACTATAATGTTTGCCATTAAATATAAAATTAGTGCAACCAGGCGCGAAAATAGTTTCCGCTTTAAAACGAAATTATATGGATTTTATTTTTTATTTTAAAATTTAATCGAAAAAAGTGTTTAAAGTTTTTTTTTCTCTAGGAAAAAATGGTTAAAAATAAAAAAAGGAGGCAGCAGCTAATGTTTAAAGAGAACATGTTAAAGTATTTATAGAAAATAGTTAAATTTAGCGTTTTGTGATTTTATGTTTTAAAAGTTAAGGAGTTTGAATCATTGATTTGATGCTTTGTTGAGGGTTTTTGTTTAATATTTAAATAAATTTAACTCACTTACCTTTAAAGTATCAACTTGTTTAATCTGCAATTAAAGAAAAATACAAATTTGTTAAAACCTTTATAAAAAATAGAAGCAAACTATTATTTGTTAATTCACAAGGTGTCTTATCATGTCATATTGTTATAATGTATTAATAATTCACAATGATTTCTAGGCTATGTTTATTGTGTTATCGTAACGAACCAGTAGAGACCAACGCCGAATGCCTATGAGTCGGTTAAGCCGAGCCGCCGAGTCGTGATATATTAGGACATTATGACAATATGACTGATAAGAGACCTTGTGAATTGACCATATATGTATATTTATTTGCTACAATCATTTATATGATTGCAACAATAATGTGAATCGCAACTTTACCATATTATGGTTACCGCAATCATATTAATAATTATAGCGATCATAATATTATTCAAAAACTTGTAAAAATAATGACAGTGACAATAATATTGTTAAAACACTTTTAAACATTTTTAAATGATTACAGTAAACATGTACAACTTTATCATTTCCCTGGGTGTAGTTTAGTACCAATAAAATTTACTTACAATAGTTTATACTACATCAAACTTTAATAACTTTTTGCCACACTAACTCTTAAAATGTTCATATGTATTTTCTTTAAATTTCAAAACTGTTTTTCAGGCAATTTATTATTACTCAAACCAAAAACAAATCTTCAACACTTACAAGCTTAAAAAAGGACTGCTGAAAAAGGAGGAAGGAGAAGAAAACTACATGATGTAAGAAAATAAATATAAAGGGATGGATGTTAATCGCTCAATTTACAAATATGCACAAGTGAAAGAGTATGCGGTTGTTACGCTTTAAAAAATCGCAAATGGTGCAGAAGAATAAAACGTACTAAACGATTGTGGTGACAATAGTTTGGAAACTAACACTGGGCAAATGAAAAAAAATGTACATTGAATATTTTTTTCTTTTTGGATATAAAAACTACACAAAAAGGGAAAGTAATGTGGGTTACAGGTTAAGGTTTGAAACTAAGGACCATTGGGAAAACAATTTCATTATTTTTTCTTTAAGGCGAACAAATTAAGTAAAAAAGTATTCGAGAAAACGTTCTAGGTGTTTTCAAGATGATAAAATACTCATTCAGTCTTAAAATAAGTTTGCAGAAAATCTATTACAGATTAATTAAGAGTCAAGATTGTTATAATTACCAAAATATGATGAAAGTGAGAACTCAATTAATGTAGCTGGGATACAAATTTCCTGATTTTTTTAAATTCCGAAATCAGAATGACAGTTTCGTACAACTTTTATTATAGATTCTAGGTGGAATAGAGCAAATTTTAAACAAAAGTAAATTTTTTACTATTTTCTCCTAAGATTTCTTCCACATTCGACTATTTAGGTTACAACTAAGTCGCCTTTGGCCAACTTGTAGTATTTTATAGAGACTACAAACAAAAAACTACCATCCTAGATATTAGAAAACCAAAAACAACGAAAAATACACAATAAACAAGGGAAAAACATTTGAAAAATGTACTTTTTTTCGTAAACTAACTGTAACGACGACTGCGACAACGTCCACGATGATGATGATGATGTACACGATATGATCATTTTTCCTGGTTACATGTAAACAATCAGGGAGTGGGGGTAGTTGTACATTTAGTTTGTACATTTAGTTGTAAAATTTATAAAAACAATAATAACAACAAACATAGTTGTTGCTTACAATGTTTGTCTAATGTTTTTTGTTGGTAAAGTGAAAAATTCTCTAAATTTCCTCGCTGTTTTTTTTTTTCTTTCTTTAGCTTGATAAAGTTGCAAGGATACATAGTATGTACTAAATGGTGAAAGGGAAGCGTGTAGTTAGTGTAAAGCAGGCAGAGAGCCTTGTCGCATATTTATGTGCGACAACCCACATGTGTTAAGTACTTTTCACACTAAACTAAACGTTGTTTGTTCATACTTGTACACACATTTTAGAGCTTAGTTTTTATAAAATATATGGATTTTCTCTATAACTTTACGTACACAGAGATAAAAGTGGGTAATAAAGCGTGTATAATGTTAGTGGGGGGAGTGGGTTTGATAAAAACTGAAAAGTAAAGGATTTACAAAGTGTTATTTTGGCAACAAAATAAAAATGACAACGCAAAATTTGTGTGGTCAAATGTGGTGTAATGTGTAAGTGTGGAAATAATATGGTTTACAATACAAAATATCTTTATTGCCGAATGCTTCAATGAGTTTTTTTATAAGGTAATTTAAAAAGTGGCAAACTTTGCCTTTGAAACACAATAAAGGCTTCAGCGACAAAAAATATAGCTATTTACAAAACAATATGGACTTACATTTTAATTTTTTCGTAAAATTACCTAAAGTAATGAAATTTTAGATGAATATTAAACCATTTTTTAAAATTAAAAGTTAACCAAAAGTAACCACTTTGAAAATTGATCGTTACACAGAATGAACTGCTTAAAATAAACTCTGACTAACATAACACATACTTTTTTCGAGAAATTAAAAAATTTTAAGCGAGTAACCGTTTATATTTCGTAGAGTAATCGTTAATTTAGCTAGAACTTTTCTCAAAATTTATTATAAATATTTGGAAAAATTAATAACCAAGAAATTTTTCACTTAAAATCAACAATAAACAAAAGTAACCACTTTGAAATTTAATCGTTACACACGTAGAACTGATTGAAATTAACTCTAATTTACATAACACATACTTTTTTCAGGAAATTATAAAATTTCAAACGAATAACCATTTATATTTCGTAGAGTAATCGTTAATTTAGCTAAAGGTTTTCTCCAAATTTATTATAAATATTTGGAAAAATTAATAACCAAGACATTTTTCACCTAAAATCAAGAACAGCAAAAAGTAACCAATTTAAAAACTAATCGTTACACATGTAGAACTGATCGAAATTAACTCTGAGTAAAATAACACATGCTCTTTTCAAGAAATTATAAAATTTTAAACGAGTAACCGTTTATATTTCGTAGAATAATCGTTAATTTAGCTAAAAATTTTATTGAAATTTATTATAAATATTTGGAAAAATTAATAACCAAGCAATTTTTCACTTAAAATCAAGAACACCAAAAAGTAACCACTATGAAAATTAATCGTTACACAGGAAAAACTGCTTCAAATTAACTCTAAATTACATAACATATACTTTTTTAAGAAAATTATAAAATTTCAAGCGAGTAACCGTTTATATTTCGTAAAGTAATCGTTAATTTAGCTTAAAGTTTTCTCTAAATTTATTATAAATATTTGAAAAAATTGATAACCAAGATATTTTTCACTTAAAATCAAGAACAAAAAAAGTAACCACTTTGAAAGTTAATCGTTACACAGGAAAAACTGCTTTAAATTAACTCTAATTTACATAACATATACTTTTTTCAAGAAATCAGAAAATTTTAAATATTTAGAAAAAACGAATCAACAACAGAAAAAAGTAACCATTTTGTAAATTAATCTTTACATAGTTAAAACTGTGCCAAATTAACTCTGTTTTCGAGAAATTATGAAAATTTCAGCTAGTAACCGTTTATATTACGTAAAGTAATCGTTTTAATTATAGAGAAATTTAAAAATTCTAAACGAGTAACCATAACTTGTAACTTTTGGATCCACTTTCTGACTTTGGTTTTTTTTGTCAATAACGTGCGAAAACGGGTGACAAATTTGCTAATTAACACAATAAAAAATATATTAATTTTACATTTATTCAAAACAATCAAAGAGTACCTATTACAACATAACATTTAGAACTAGCTGTTATTACAAAAATTTAAAAGAAATAAGTATTAATTGCTTTTATTTTTTTTAATTTTATGTCCAAAACTAAAAAGTACCAACATTTTTAAAAAACGTACCAAAAGAACATGGGAAAAAGTACCCAAATTATGTAAGAAAAAGTAAAAAATTTCAAAAAATTATAAAAAGGATTTGGTATTTATTCTTTTCCAAACATCAAAAAGTGATAATTTTCCAAATAAAAAAGGACCTAAGGTACCAAAAGTTACAAAAAAAAAATGTACCAACATGTATAATAAAGTACCAAATTACTGATTTTTTTTTTTCACAAATTTTTCATTTGAAAAATAACTTTCTAAAGAAACAATTTATTGTATTTCCACAACACCTAACAACTTTTGGACAAATCTTCCTGCTTAAAAATTACTACTCCCCTTTGAATTGTAATATATTTTAAAAACACCAAAACAACCAGATTTAAACAAAAGTTTAAAAGAAAAATCAGATTTTAAAACAGCGATAAAAATAAAGCATAAATCTTTGCGAAAAAAGAAAACGTTAAATAAAAATCAAATAGGAAACGGATACAATGGTTACATATGAGGAATTTAAACATACACGTGCCAACAAAAACATATGAGGCAAGATAAAAAAAAAACAAATTCCAAAGTGTAATGATTTGAATTTTTGTAAAGGCAGCAACACAATACTAATAAAAGCTCATAATGCGTAGCAAAATGTTAATGTTTTAAAGGCAACAAGAGGGTTGTGCGATTAACATTTGCAACACATATGCATGATTATAGTCATTTTGTCCTATAGTTGTGTACATACATATGTATGTATGTGTAATGGTGGTGTAATATTAACAACAACCAGACAAATTTTATCATTAAAAACCTATTAATTCTAAAGTTACAACAAAACACAATTCGTCATGCTGCATTGACGACTCTGATGACATTTCAACTTCACACCACAAATCTGCAACTTGTTCCTGGTCGCTCAATATTGTTACCATAGAGGCCACAGGACTTTTATATTCTTAACTCTAAGGATGAGCTGTGTTAAGGCATTAACATTCTTGATAATTAAGTAACTTAGACAGCCCCCTCCCCCCCTAAATTCCACTCTATGTTGCATACATACTTGCTGTTGCAACATATGGTTTTTATACTAATGCAGCCACACTATTTAATCAATGTCACACATAAAAGTTAAAAGGAAAAAAGGTTTTTAACAAAAGAAGCTGGAGAAATATTTTGTTTAATTACTTGAATATTTCTTTTCTTTATGTTTTAGGTTTATGATTTCAACATTTTCACACCTTTAAACAGACACTTTCAAAGAAAATATTTCTTTAAAAATTTTGATTTCTTTTAAAGCTCCTGTGGTTTCTTGTCTTGTGATCCTGCTGTATACGATGTTGTCGCGACTTCTTGCTGTGAACAACGCGTGAAAATTGCTGCCAAGTTACACGTTGCCTTTTTAAAATACAAACCTTAAGTTCAATTTTGTTAACATTTAACCACTTTTGTGTAAACAGGGCTTGTGGATGTCGCCACTGATTTGTTTTAAACACACACGTATACATATGTGTGTATTTTTTTTAATGGTTAGTGAAGTTAGCCAGGAAAAACATTAAGACATCTTCATCATATTCATTGTTATTGCTGTTGTTTGGTGGAAAAATCAACAAAAACTCTTTAATAAAGATGTGACATGATGAAATTGTTTTTAAGGTTTTTTATCGTTAAATGAAAATGTGGAAACTAACCGACTTTAGGGAATACCCTATTATATTTCCAAAAATTTTTAATTTGTTTTTTCGGTAAAATTCAAAATTGATCAAAAGTAACCACTTAATAATAAATCGTTACCTATGGTTGAACTATTAATAAATTTATATAATTTATATACCTTTTTCGAAAAATTATAAAATTTTAAGCGAGTAACCGTTTATATTACGCAAAGTAATCGTTAATGTGGCCAAAAGTTTTAGCTAAATTTATTGTAAATATTTATAAAAAACAATAGACAAGACATTTTGCACTTAAAATCAAAAGCGGTAAATAGTAATCACTTTGAGAATTAATCGTTACATATATAGAATTGATCTAAATTAGCTGTAATTTACATAACACATATTATTTGCGAGAAATTATTAAATTTTAAGCGAGTAACCGTACATATTTCGTACGTAACACATACTATTTGCGAGAAATTGTGAAATTTTAAGCGAGTAAGCGTACATATTTCGTAAAGTAATTGTTAATTAAGCAAAAAGTTATAGCCAAATTTATTAAAAATATTTAGGGAAATTAAAATCCAAGACTTCGTTACTTATATAGAACTGCTACAAATTATCTGTGATATATACTTTTTTAGAAAAATTTTAAAATTTTAAGCAAGTAACCGTTTATATTTGCTAAAGTAATCGCTAATTTAGCTAAAAAATTTTACGAAATTTATTACAAATACTTAGGAAAAGTAATAACCTGCAAATAGTTCACTTAAAATTAATTATGAGCAAAAGTAACCACTTTGAAAGTTAATCGTTACATATGTAGAACTGGTCTAAATTGCCTTAATTTTACGTATTATATACTTTTATTGAGAAATTATGAAATTTTAAGCGAGTAACCGTTTATATTTCCTAAAGTAACCGTTAATTTTGCTAAAAAATTTTACGAAATTTGTTATAAATATTTGAAAGAAATAAAAAACAAGTAATTTTTTACTTAAAATCAACAATACGCAAAAGTAACCACTTTGAAAATTAATCGTTTCTTATGTATAACTAATATAAATTATCTCTGATTTCCATAACATATACCTTTTAGGAGAAATTATTAAATTTAAAGCGAGTAACCGTTTATATTTCGTAAAGTAACCGTAAATTTAGCTAAAAGTTTTACGCAAATTTGTTATACATTTTTAGAAAAATAAATAACCTAGACATTTTTCACTTAAAGTCAATAATGACCCAGAGTAACCGTTTATATTTCGTTAAGTAACCGTTAATTTAGCTAAAAGTTTTACGCAAATTTGTTATAATTATTTAGAAAAATAAATAACCCAAACATTTTTCACTTAAAATCAATAATGACCCAAAGTAACCATTTTGAAAATGAATCGTTACTTGGATAAAACTGCTCTAAATTATCTCAGATTTATGTAACATGGACTTATTGCGTGGAATTGTGACATTTTAAGCGAGTAACCCTTTATATTTCCTAGGGCAATATTTAATATGCTGTTGTTTAGTCTTTGTGGAACTGATCATGTTTAGGACTGTAGCGTACTTGATTCGTTTTTATTTTTATTTTTTGTTTTTGCTAACATAAAAAACTATCACCTCAACTTAATACTTCTGAGATTTGTGCCGCCAATATTTGTTTTTATTAATACTTTTTTCATATTTTCTTTAAAATAATCATAACTTTTTTTATTTGTCATCAACTGCAGACTGTTACCTTAAATTACCAAAAAAAAGTTAGCTGCTGTTGACACATGACATCTTCTTTAGATTCTACGAACTCTTGTTCGCAGTTTTTTTTCGAATTTTTTTTAGGGCGCAAAACGATCACTTTTAACTCAACAATATTATAAAGTTTTAGTGAGATTTTTTTTTTTAAAAGAAAATTGATCGCTTCTTAAATGACGGGAAGTCAATAAAAACCAATTTCTGAAATTATGGCCGAAAAAGGTACCCCAACAACAACAAAAAAACAAGCTTCTATAACTTTAGTTAGAGTAGACATGTTGACGTCTTCTTCATCTGCTTTAAAAGTTTATATGTTGCAGCTACCACAAACTCTCCTTTTTTGGAATTTCAATTAAATTTTCATGACAACATAAAAATATCGTCATCAAAATTGTGCAACTCCCAGCACAGAAGAAACAAGACAAATAAAAAAAAAACATCCAACAACTACTACTTGCAACACAGCCTTAGATCAGATCATCAGCTCATCATTGTTGTACACATCTCTCATCTCAACTCATCATGGCTGGTCTCTAGAGTCTTTGTGGTGATGTTCTAGAGATGCTTACTGTATGGACATGTTTTGTCGTGTTTGTCATACCAGAAGGTGCAACAACAGTCGCGTTTCGAAACACGATTTAATCATAAGTTTTTTTTTTCTTTTTTGTTTTCTTTGATTATTTTTATTGCGCTTCCAAGTCCTTGTATTCCGTTTGTACCGCTAACGATAATTGTAATGAGTCGAAACATTTGAGTTTATGTTTGCAGACAGTTTTTTTCTGAGCAGAGCTGAGCCAGCCAAGAGATCCTTTGGTGTTTCTTTGGCAATTTTCGTTTTTTGTAGAGTTAATGATGTGTGATCATGGAATTTTTTTAAAGCACTTTTTTAGCGTGTTGCAATATGCGACAGAATTCCAATATTTAATTTAATTTAATAAAGTTGTCATTTTGTGCAGGTTTCACAAAAAAAAAAAAAAAAAAAAACTTAAGGAAAGCAACAGACGCATAAAAATAACCAAACGGTGAAGAAAACAAAACCTAAAAATGCAAGGGGCATTAAACGTTTACACTAGCAACAAGAATTTGGTAAATAATATTAAGTTAACAAGTAATTCCAAATTGATTTTACTTGATACTGAAAGCTTTTAATTTCGTTAATAAGAAACTAAATAGTTTTCTTCACATTTGACACTTTTACCTGGGTCGCTGCTAGTGTGCCTGCTGTTTAGACTCTCACATCTCATGTCCGAATTTTGTACGTAAAATTTGTTAACAGTGTGATGTTGTTAAGTAGATCATTTAAGAGAATGCATGTTATTAAATTGATCACAATTTTGCTAAACAGAAATATTTTTGCAAACAAATCAAAATCATACTGAAGACGATAAACAACTGGATCTGGACAAAAGTGTAACAATAAGTTTTGGACTTTAAGATTTTTGGAATTTTAAAGCATAAAGTCTCATAATGCAGTCACATTAAACTAAATAGCCACAATAATAAACACAAGTTGTAAAGAATAACAAGTTTTTATAAGGAAATTCCAAAACTAAATTGTACCAATAATAACTTTGTAAATAAGGGTTTATTAAGGAAAAGAGTAAGACCAAAAACTATAAAAAAAAAAAAAAAAAATTGTAATTGTGTAAATAAGAGAACAAAGATCAATCTGTTAAAAATCTTAAAATATATTGACTGCACCATGTTTAAGAACTTATTTTACACAGTTTTTTTAAACTTCAATAGTCTTTTATAATCATTAATCGTAGGTCTTTAACGGTTTTCTATAAGCTTCAATCGTAGGTCTTTATATAGTATTTTATAAGCTTCAATCGTAGGTCTTTGAGCTAAATTTGACTTAAGCAGGTTAAATAACAACTTCACGTTTAAAGACGGTATTTTAACTCAATTTCAGCTGAATTTACTAAAAAAAAACTATTCAAAAAATTATGGTTGTTTCATTTTGGAAAATTTTTTGAAAAAGTACTAAAAGAGGTACTTTATACAAAAAAGTACTTTTATGTTTTGTAATAAATTTCTAACTAAGGATAATGAAAAACTAGTAAAAAGCTAAAAAATTTTGCAAAAATACTAAAAAAGGTAGTATATTTTAACATATTTTTATATGCATTTACTCAAACACTAAAACACATAAAGCTTTAATAACGTATTTTTGCAACATTTTTGGTAAAACTGAGAAAATGTACTTATTGGGAATAATTTATTTTTGATATTCTAACTCAAATTCAGCTGCTTTTTACCACTTTTTTTAAAAAGTAGTAGAAAAGGTACTTTATACAAAAAAAGTACTTTGTGGTATTTTAACTTAATTTCAGCTGTCTACACTAAAAATTTAGCTAAAAACATAAATTTCTGCAATTTTACCCCTTTTTTTAAAAAGTAGTAGAAAAGGTACTTTATACAAAAAAGTACTTTTTGGTATTTTTACTTAATTTTAGCTGCCTACACTGAAAACATAGTTAAAAACATAAAATTTTGCAATTTTACCACTATTTTAAAAAAGTAGTAAAAAAGGTACTTTATACAAAAAAGTACTTTTTCAGCTGTCTACACTGAAAATTTAGCTAAAAACATAAATTTCTGCAATTTTACCATTTTTTTTTTTAATGTAGCCCAAAAGTTACTTTATACAAAAAAGTACTTTTTGTACTTTTACTTAATTTTAGCTGCCTACACTTAAAATATAGTTAAAAACTAAAATTTATGCAATTTTACCACTTTTTTTAAAAAAGTAGTAGAAAAGGTACTTTGTACAAAAAAGTACTTTTTGGTATTTTAACTTAATTTCAGCTGTCTGCACATAGATATATTTGATTGAAAATCCATGAATAATTTTTTAATCTTAAATACCTTTGTTAAAAATCCAGGCTCAATCTGTGAGTATTCTAATCATAGTTTTATCATATTGATCGATATTTCATATAAAAAAACACAAAATATCTTAAATCCTTAATAACTTTGTTAAAAATCGTTTATATTCTGATAATAAATCGATTTTTTCTTAAAAATCTTAGATCGTTAATAAATTTATAAAAAAGTTCTTAATAGAAAAGAGAAGATCAGTCAGTGATCTCTCTTATTTTGTAACAAAAAAAGATTTTTCAATGGGCGAAATAATTTTCACAAAAAAAAAAAAAAACATTTCATGGGAAGACTGCAAGAAGCCTTCAATAATTCTTCGTCAATAATTTTGTAAATACGGAAAAGGAGCTCAATCTCTGATCATTCATATTTTAAAATCACTTTTTACATGAACTAACAACAAATCTTTTAACAGTTAAGAACTCTGTGAATAATTTAGAAAAGATCAATCTGCGATCTTTCAAAATTTCCAACAAAAATCCTTTAAAAAACCAATTATTTACCTGAAAACCTCAAAAATCGTTTAATCGTCAATAACTTCCCAGAAGATCTATTAATCTAGTAAATAGGCTTCATTAATGATCACCTATATTTTTGATCAAAAATCTATTTTTTACATAAAAACTCCAAAAATAACTTTACAAATAAGCGATCACGTAATGATCAGTCTTTGATCTCTCATAATTTTTTATTTGAAATCCACTAAAAACTAAATTATTTGGAAGTCAAATGTAGTCAATAATAAAAATAATGGGAAAAGGTTTATAAAAAGTGTTATAGATCAATATCTTATATCTTAAATAAGCGTTTAAATGGGAAAATGTTCTCAATCATATTTTTGTTTAAAAATCAATTTTTTATTTGAAAAATTCAAACATTTTAAAAAATTCTGAAAAAAAACATAAGAAAAAATCCCACATATTTTCAAAAAAATTGTTTTTTATGCAAAAAAAACAGTAACTTTGTAACAAAGCGTTTATTCGATGAAAGATCAATTTCACATTTTTGACCATAAATACATATTTTTGTTCGTCAAATGCAGATCAATCTGCGATCACTCATATTTTTGAGCTAAAATCAAAAAATCCTTTAATCGTCCATAACTTTTTAATAAGCATTTATTCCAGATGAAAAGATCAGTCTGAGATCACTAATATATTTGAACAAAAAATTGTATTTTTATGCAAAATATCTTTTAAAAGACAGTAGCGATAATTTGATGAAAGATTAGCTAAAATTTGTAAAATGGAGCACTCATATTTTTGATCGGAAATAATTTTGAAAATAAACATTTAATCGAGGTGAAAAGATCACTAATAATTTAGAGCAAAAATTATAAAAAACGAAACTTTATAAATAAGCAAAAACAAAACTTTGGAAAAAGGAGATCTATCGCTGATCACTAACATTGTTGATGAAAAACTCAAACATTAGTTTTTTACCACTAACTTTGTAAATAAGCGTTCAATCGGGAAACTGAAGATCAATTAGTGATCATTCAAATTTTTGACCATAAATATATTATTTTTTTTCATAAAATGCAGCTGAATCTGCGATTACTCATATTTTTGAGCTACAATCGAAAGCATTTATAGATCAGTCTGAGATAACTAATTTTGAGCTAAAAAATGTAGTTCAATATTTGATCTCACATATTTTCACTAAAAATCTTATTTTATATGCAAAATATCCTTTAATATTGAGTAACTTTGCAACTAAGCGTTAATTCAATGAAAGATCAATCTGCGATCACCATATTTTTGATAAAAAATAAAAAAAATCGAGTTTATTTTCAAAATAAATAGTTAATGAAGATGAAAATATCAAACTGAGATCACTAATAATTTTGAGCAAAAATCATGAAAAACAAAACTTTATAAATAAGCGTTTAATTGGAAAAAGGAGATCTATCGCTGATCACCAACATTGTTGATGAAAAACTAAAAAATCCTTTATTATACCCTTCACCTTCGTGAGAAGGGTATATATAAGTTTGTCATTCCGTTTGTAATTTCCACAATATAACTTTCCGACCCTATAAAGTATATATATTCTGGATCCTTATAGATAGCGGAGTCGATTTAGCTATGTCCGTCTGTCTGTCTGTTGAAATCAATTTTCTGAAAACCCCAGATATCTTCGGGATCCAAATCTTCAATAATTCTGGCTTTCGAGAAGTTTCCTATTTAAAATCAGCAAAATCCGTCCACAAATAACGGAGATTTGAGCAAAAATCCGAGACAACCTCTATTTTGTTGGCCTATTTTTGATCTCGATTACTAAGTCATAAATATAGACAATATGGATATATAATGGTAGATATTTCAAAGTCCATTGCAACGATGTATATACGGCTATAGTAAGTTGGACCTACAATGGGTCAAAATCGGGAAAAATATTTTTTAACCCGATTTTTGTTCTTAAAAAAACATTTTTTTGTCATTAATTTTTTTCACTTATTAAAAAAAAACATTTTTAAATTAAAAAAATTGCAAAAACTTTTAAAAAACAATTTCGAAAAAAAAAAAAATCTTAAAAAAAATTTAAAAAAAAATTTTTTTTTAGATTTTATTTCAAAGTATAATTTGGTGAAGGGTATATAAGAACATAGCTCTCTTATTTGTTTATCACTAACTTTGTAAATAAGCGTTCAATCAAGATCAATCTGCGATCACTAACATTTTTGACGAAAAATCAATTTTTAATATAAAAACCACAACTATTCTTTAAACGATCACACAAATTTTAAAATGAATGATTCACTTAAATATAGCCTTATAAAAAATAATTTTAACCAAAAATAATTTTTTAATGAACAAAACTTTGCAACTAAGAGTTTATTCTTTGAAAGATCGATCTGTGATCACTAATATTTTTAACTAAAAATCGATTTTTAATATCAAAAATTGTCAACAAGCATTTAAAGAGAAAATATGATCACTTAAGATCACTTCTATTTGTTACCAAAAAAAAAAAAAACACTGAAAATCCTTTTTCGAAATAACAATTTTGAATTTTGTTAATATAAAACATAAATTAATATACATATGTATATCGATTTCCAAATTGCAACTAAGAGTTTATTCGATGATAGATCGATCTATGATCACTAATATTTTTGACTAAAAATATAATCACTTAAGATCACTTCTATTTGTTACCAAAAAAAATTCCTGAAAATTCTTTTTAGAAATAACAATTTTGAATTTTTTTAATGTTAAAACATAAATTAATATACATCTATCGATTTCCATATTGTAGCACTTTTGGACAAACAACAAAATAACATACTATATTTATGCACATTAAATCGTTTCTGTGAATAAACAAAATTCAATCTTTTTATTGTTAAACATGACTCTTAACTCTTACCAATTCCACAGCAGCAGCGGTAGCAACAACAATGAATTTGGCCAAAAACAACAAAACAAAAACGAAGCAACAACATAAATTTACATTGAACGTATTTTATTTTGTAAAGTCCAAACATGTTGACATCATTCAAAACCATTCAAAAGCCAAAAACAATTACAATATCAAATACAAATACGTACAACGACTACAAGTAGTCAGAAACAGCAGCAGTAGCAGCAGCTTACAAACAACTGCTATTGCTGTTTAATACTTGCTACCGTTTTTAGTAAAAACATCTAAACAAAAAAAAAACAACTACTACCATTTCTACTGAATACACAACGAACGTACGTACAACAATGACAGACAAACCGACGACAAAATAAAAATCTAAATACAATACAAAAATACAAATGTTCACCATCCCAAAAACAAACTAAAAAAAAAGAAGGCTACCCAAACGTATCTGGTTATATGTATATACGTAATGTTCTAGATATAATGTTGTACTTTCTCCCTTGTGTTCTTTCTCCCCCTCCTTTCAAACATTCTGTTTTTAACATTTTGCTAAAGCAGAAACAATAGTCCGTCCTACATTCAAACATACACACTCTATATAGCGGCATTCAATGTTTTATTGGAATGTTAAACACTCGTATATAAACAAATAATGATAAATGCTTAAACACTAAAACCTTGTCCAAAATCATGCAACACACAGCTAGCTACACATACTTGCAACATTTAAAGACTAAAGGATCCCTGATGACGATGAACGATGGCAATGTAGTAGAGGATGATGACGATGTTGATGACGGCAATGACGATGATACCATAAAACTAAAACTGCCCAAAAGAAAATGTTGGCGATTACACACAGTTCTTTTTTCTTTTTATTGTTGTTGTTATATGTATGTTAAAATATATGAGCAGAGACACATGAAACTGTCAAAATTTTAGGCGATTTATTAGCGCAAATTGAGTTTAAAAAGATGCTGCTGCTGTAGTTTAAACTATAAAAAGAAAGGATTCCAAAAAAATGGTTAAAACTTTAATAGACTTCAACGACTTTTAAAAGCTGTACACTTGACAGTTTTAAGCAGTTTAAATAACATTAAGAAATTCGTTCCATTTTTGGTTAAACTCTGGTTAAAACTTTTACCTAAAATAAGAAAATTTTTCTAAATTTTTTTTTTTTTTAACATTTAAAACTTTATTGAGTAAAACGATTCCAAAGGAAGTTGTTCCCATTTTAATTCAAACCGCCGGTAAGTCATTGTTTGTATTAACCCTCTAATGCTTAAGCATGCCTCAAGGCACTCATCGCAAAATGATATTAAATTCAAATATAACTGATACATCATTTCAAAAACTTTGAAAGCTTTTTAAAATAATTTAAATACATTTTTTAGCAACTGTTACGTGAGTCAAAAATTCAGTTATATTTGCATTTATTGGCATTTTTGCGATGAGGGCCTTGTGCATGCTTAAGCATTAGAGGGTTAACCAGGTTTAAACTCCAATTCCCTAGTGTGGTTTGTGTTAAATATTAAGCCAGCTATAGGGTATTTTACCACTTAAAAGACTCCAAAATAAACAACAATCTCATACATTAAAAAAATTATGATTTTTTTTTTTGTGAGTGAAATCAACACACAAAATTTATAACATTCTCATGTTTTTGCCAGCGACGAGTTATTATATGAGAATGATGAGTTCCAAAGAAAAATATCATCAACATAGACAGACATCATTGGAAATGCAGAAGAAAAAAATAAATAAAAATTATGTTTAAGCCCGGCCATAAACTATCAACCTTTATATTTTTTCGGGGTTTGTGGTCATTGATTTCTAAAAGATTACTTTGATTTTTTATGTTTTTGGCAGCTTTAGGAAAAACACCAGAATGTAAGGCATCACCTATCAGTTAAATGACAAGTGTTTTGATTTTTTTTCTTTTCTAGCTACAGCCAGGAAAAACCTCAACCTTATACGGGGTCTATGAAAATTTCAAAAAGATTTTTCTTTGCTGCTTTAAACAAAAACTGTCTGTCAATTTTGTGTCACCCAGCGAAATTGTTATTGGACACAGTAACAGAAAAAGTCTTTGATGGTCACTCACTTGAATGGCTGAGCAAAGGAAAATAATGTAAACAAAAAAAAGAAAAAACAACAAATAGTCACTGTTAACGACATGCAAAAACATGTTTGTTTTGTTGGTAGTCAGTCGTATGTTAAAACATTGATTGTCAACATAAACATAAATCGTCAATGTTGTTGTCGTTTTTTGTTTTATGGCGACAACAATGTACATTTTAACATATATTGGTTAAAAAAAAAAAAAAAAAATCAAATAAAAATGATTATTTTTAAAATTGTTTGCGACATTTGACTTGTATCTACTCACCAGGGTTTGGAAGGGGAATAAACAGTGTTGAAATCTTAGTGGTTTTGATAGAAAATTGGTGATTTTAAAGAGCTTTAAATGCTAAAAACTTCTGTATAGTAGGTAGTTATAGATAAAAAATATATTAGTTCAAAAAAAAAAATATACATCTATTGCAGCGTTAGTCTCATAGTCTAGTTCAGGGCCGTATCCAGGTCAACCATATTTTTATCCGCGCTTGCTCTAGTTTAATAAGTTTCTTCAATTTTAATTTGACTTTGTATTTTGAAAGTAACTTTAAATAATCATTCTAATCGTTTGCCTGGCAATTTTTCTATTTTCCAATATTTGGTTATGTTTTTGTATTGAAAATGTCCAAACCTAGACAAAATAGTAAAACATATTTTGCAAACGATCAGGCTTAAGATTTTCCTTCTTTAACATGTATTCAGTTTATTTTTTGCTTAATAATAAAAGTTGACAACATTGCATTTTGTTTCCTTAGCAACATTGTTTTTCGTTTTTGCAAAATTTTTCAACATTTATCAAGCTTAAAACAACTTACTCTAAGAAATATGTGAAAAAATTAACTGGTAAAGGCGAAATGAGTAAAACAAAAAATAAACTAATAATAAAATTACCACCCACTAATCAGCATATAAATTTTCCACACACAAATACTTCATCTTAATTTTATTGCAATTTCTTTTATTTTAAGCTCACTTGCTTACACACACTCTCTCTCTCTCCCTCTCTATCTTTCACTAGAACAATATAAAGAAAAGTAAATAAACAGGTTTGCATACATACACCCACCATAGCCACATGTGCAGCGTTTGCATGTGTGTGCCGTTTAAAAGGAAAAATTAATAAAATCATACATATTTTTTTGCACACTCACTTTTATTAATAACTGTTCTTTTCTTCTCTTTACACCGTTATACTCATAAACAAGACCCGTATGTTTTGTTCCTTATAATGATGTTGTTGTTGTAGTTTGGTTTGTTTACAATAACAAGCCATAAACATTACATACCAACAAACATACAAAGTAAGTAAGTCTGTGTCTTTTTGGTTGTACCTTTTGTTAACCATATTTAATCATGTGTGTAAGGTATGTTTACTGTAGCATACTTATATGGTTTTTATATTTTCGTTTATGTATGTATGTCGGTGCGTATGTGCGATTTTCATTGTACTGTTATTATTATAATAGTAAGAACAATTATTATTAGGCAAGATGTATGCGCGGCATGCGTACCATGCCTAAAATGCTAAATTATTACAATGAATTATTATTTTAATTTTACTGTTATAACTTGTACTTGCGGTTATTAATGTGACATTTCACATATAAACACAATGAAAGGAAGAGAGTATTAGCAAAAAGGTAAATTTAACAGGGAAGGGGCTGTACTATTGTTTTTTTTTTTATTGGGAAATAATCAAAAGTAAGAAATTTTAAATTTCTTTACCATTAAATTAAAATTCGTTAAGTTTTTAGAAGTGACAAATATAAAACAATTGTTAGAGATTTATATACAATCTTATTCAGGTTTAAAGGATAGGGTAAAATTAGCACTTAAATGCTTTTGGTTTTGAAAATAAAGTTTCGTTAATTTTTTTCTTAAAGCAAAAATTCGAAATTTGTTTACAAATAAAAAGTAAATTATGTAATTTGATTAAATATAGAAAAAAATCATTTCAAGGAAAAATATTTTAAAAAATAAACTTTCGTTAAATTTTTTAAATGGCCAAAATTTATAATTTTTTCTAGATTTAAATAGTAGTTTAGGTATATTTAACGAATATTTGAAAATTAATATTTAAATGCTTTTGGTTTAGAAAATAAAGTTTCGTTAAGTTTTTTTTTAAAAGCAAAAATACGAAATTTGTTTACAAATAAAAAGTAAATTATGTAATTTGATTAAATATAGAAAAAAATCACCTCAAGTAAAAATGTTTTAAAAAATAAACTTTCGTTAAATTTTTTAATGGCCAAAATTTATAAATTTTTCTAGATTTAAATAGTAGTTTAGGTATATTTAACGAATATTTGAAAATTTGTATTTAAATGCTTTTGGTTTAGAAAATAAGGTTTCGTTAAGCTATATTTTTAAATCAAAAATACGAAATGTGTTTACAAATAAAAAGTAAATGATCTAATTTGATTTAATATAGAAAAAAATCATTTCAAGGAAGAATATTTAAAAAAATAAACTTTCGTTAAATTTTTTAAATGGCCAAAATTTATAAATTCTTCCTGATTTAAATAGTCGTTTAGGTATATTTAATGAATATTAGTAACATTGTATTTTAATACTTTTGGTGTTAAAAATAAAGTTTCGTTAAGTTTTTTCTTAAAGCAAAAATTCGAAATTTGTTTACAAATAAAAAGTAAATTATGTAATTTGATTAAATATAGAAAAGAATCATTTCAAGGAAAAATATTTTAAAAAATAAACTTTCGTTAAATTTTTTAAATGGCCAAAATTAAAAAATTCTTCCAGATTTAAATACTCGTTTAGGTATATTTAACGAATTTTAGTAACATTTTATTTTAATAATTTCGGTTTAGAAAATAAAGTTTCGTTAAGTTTTTTTTAAAAGCAAAAATACGATATTTGTTTACAAATAAAAAGTAAATTATGTAATTTGATTAAATATAGAAAAAAATCATTTCAAGGAAAAATATTTTAAAAAATAAACTTTCGTTAAATTTTCTAAATGGCCAAAATTTATAAATTCTTCCTGATTTAAATACTCGTTGAGGTATATTTAATGAATATTAGAAAAATTTTATTTAAATGCTTTTGGTTTTGAATATAAAGTTTCGTTAAGTTTTTTTTTTAAAGCAAAATTACAAAATTTGTTTAGATTTAAATGAAAGATTATGAATTTTAAAGAAATACGTTAAAAAAATCGTTTTATTTAATTTTGTTTAAAAAATAAAGTTTCGTTAAGTTTTTGAAAATTTCTAAATTTAGAATTTTTTTTAGATTTAAATAGTAGTTTATGCCTATTTAACGAATTTTAGAAAAATTTTATTTATATGCTTATGGTTTAGAAAATAAAGTTTCGTTAAGTTTTTTAAAAAGCAAAAAATACGAATTTTCTTTAAATATAAATAAATGATTAAGTATTTGAAAGAAAAAATTAAAAAAATGTATTTTTTTTAATTTTTTCTAAGAAATAAAGTTTCGTTAAGTTTTTGAAAATCTCTAAATTTATAAATTTTTCTTGATTTAAATGGTAGTTTATGTATATTTAACAAATACACAAAATGTTTTATTTTAATACTTTTGGTTTAGAAAATAAAGTTTCGTTAAGTTTTTTAAAAGGCCAAAAATACGAAATTTCTTTAGATATCAATAAAAGCTTAACTATTGTCAACAAATATGTTAATAAATTTCGTTTAGTTCATACTGTTAAAAAAATAAAGTTTCGTTAAGTTTTTTAAAATGTCAAAATTCATTGCTATTTTGTGTAGCAGCAGTAAATATATGCTAAAGCAATAGCTGTGATAGTAGCACCAATTTATAGCACTGCTGATGTTGCAGCAATAACTCAAATTTAAATTTAATTATTAAATTTACAACTTTCTTTAACTCTTATTATAGCAACAATAATAACAATACAAAAATTCCTATAAATAATAAATAATTTCATAAAATTTCAACTTTCACATGAGGGAAATTAAAAAATAATAAAGAATAAACCATAGTTTATTTTTTTTATTTTTGTTCATACAAAACTTATTGCAGTCATCATAATTGGTATCAATAACAGTCGAACTTTTGTTTGTCATTTATTACTTTTTTTTTTGAGAAATGAAATTATTTTTTGCCCCATCATTTTTTTTACAATTTAAAACATTTTTAACATGTTCACAAATGAAAAAAAAATTAATGAAAAGAAAAAAAGAAAGAAAAATTGAAATTGCAAACATCATAAATCAGTGGCCAACAGTTGTCGTTTGTTGACGTTTAATAAACACCATATTTGGTTAGCCATGATGTTTTTTAAGCCATTTTTAATTTATGTCAATATATGAACATGATTTAAAATACAAATACACACACACACACAGAAACACATACAGTTATATTATGTATACAGAGAGACTGTCATACAAGCCTATAAATGCAGTGTTAAGAGTTTTTTGTTTTGTTTAACTCTTATACCAAGTTAACGAACAATTAAGACGATACAACCAGATTTTATGAAACTGAGTAAACACACACAGAGAGAGATTTTTTTGTTGCAGTGGCTGGCCAGCTGCAAGCAACTTAATGGTTATTAATATACCAAAATTCATTTAATTTTTTGGTGACATTTTTATAGGCTTTTGTATATACAACAGACAGACATATTTTTTGGTTAATTTTTCATCAACTAAAGAAATGTTTTACAAACACTCCCATTTTCAGCAATGCAATTCAAACACATTTATTAAAAACTTAATGAATTTTTCATTAACATCATCATGGTGTTGTGTATGTATTTTATTATTATGATGCAATTGCAAAAAGAATATTGTTTTCCTATTTCTGCTTTTTTTTCACTTCACTTTATACCACACAGCTTTAGCAAGCAGCACAATCAGCCGTTGGATAAATGGGTAGATGGATGGATGGATAGATGATGGTTGACGACGTTATTAGTTCTTTTGGTTTGGTTAGTGTGGCATATTTGGTTTTTCAATGAATGTTTTCATTGGGATTATGCAAAATGCTATCAAACGTATTATTTTTAGTTCGTTAACTTTCCGAATACATAATAGTACTTGAAACTCATACTTGTTTTAAGCAACATCACAAAAAAATTCTAATAGGAGGGAAGTGCAACAAAAAAAAAAAACATAAATTAAACAGAAATCTTTAGGATGAGGTCACACTGGTAAAGGAATTTTTATTTTGTTAAAGCTGAAACGAAGTTAAAAAGCTCTTTAATCTAGAAAGGTTTATTTACATAAAAAAGCTTAAATATTCCTTGTTTATTAAGATCGAAAAAAAAGCTCACTCTGTGAAGCTCAAATATTTGAAAATATTTTTTCAAACGATTTTCTTGAAAAAGCATTGATTTTTAAAAGCTTTTAGTTTACTTGCAATGCTAGTTTTTATTTGTAACTGAATTTTGAACCAGTTCTAGTAACCCGATGGCAATTAAATATGTTTTAATATCTAAAAATTTTAAATTAAATTTGAAAATAATAATTTTTTTGATTTAATTTTAAGTTTAGTTTTTTTTTAGAGCATTTTTTACTATTAATTTATTTAAAGGATTTTTTTTTATTAAAAACGTGTTTTAGTTAAAAAGCTTTTAATTTTTTTTATAAATTTGTTTTGTAATAATGCTTTTTTTTGTAAATTTGTGTGTAAAATAAAGACTTTTTATAAAAAAAGGGTATAGCACATTTTTTATTATTTTATGAAAAAGCTTCTTGAAATTTTTTTTGAAAAAAAAAAAAAACTGGAAAATATTATTTTTTTAAGTTATTTTAAAAATGTTCTAGTTATGTAAATTTTTTTGGATAAAAGCATTTTTGTGAAAGTTTTTAAAAAATCTCTTTTTTAAAAAATTAGTTTAAACTATTTTGAAGCATTTTTTTAAAGCTTTTTCTTTGATTTTATTTTTTCCAAATTTTTAAATTTTTAAGATAAAAGCTTTTTTAAAAATGTTAGTATTGTAAATTTTTTTTGGGCAAAAGCTATTTTGTGAAAGTTGTTTAAAAAAATCAGAATTTCTTGAAAAAAGCTCTTTTGTAAAAATGTTAGTTTTAAATTATTTTGAGTTTTTTTTTTTTTTTTTTGTATACAATAGACTGTCCACTATTTGTATGGGGGAAAAAAAATGTCGGAATCTTGTTGGTCTTAACCCCACAAAATGATTCCCCTTTCCAGATATTGAGACAGCCGAAATTTGAGCTCGATTAAACGACGTTAACCCGTGCCGCTCGTCGCTCAAAGTTTGAAAAAATCAACATTTTTGGCCAAAAAGCTAACATAAGAAGCTATAACTCCAGAACGGTAAATAATAGAAACACGATTAGTATCTCAAAACAAAGCTAATATTGTTCTTCAAAATTTATTTTATATACATTATTCTTGTTACTTTAAGCCAAACAGAGTTACAACAGCTTTTGTCTCCAAAAACGTGACCTAGTCGCGGTAGGAGCAAACTTCGTATATTTTGATATTATGTGAAAAATGTTGCTAGTAAGTACATATTTTTACATTTTATTGTTATTGAATCATAATGTACATAGATTTAGTATTTCAAAAAGATATAAAACACAAAAATTGGTTGAAAAATGTAAAAGTTATTAAAAATTCCCCAGGCCATTAACGTGTCTCGGAGCACTTGATTATGATATGTGGAAAAAAATTTAACTTATTTTGAAAACTATACGAATAAAACCATTTTATTACATAAAATATATCTATGTTTGCTCAAATATAAGTTTTTTTCCTTAAAATATAACGTGAATCTGTTCTCAGCTATGGTCAAAAAAAATTTTTTTTTTAGACGACAGTTTCAAAACACCATTTTCAGTTTTTTTTAAACTTTGTTAAACAAATTTTTAAATTTTTTAAATATCACCGGGGGTTTTATGGTCAATAGATTAGGGAACAAAACAGTGAAAAAATTAGGTCAATACCTCTTATAGTTCAGGTGTACCTGCGGTTTGAATTCTGCGGATTTCGCGAAAAACTCATTTTTTTGGAATATTTTAGAAAATATGTCATAATTTTTTATTGTTATACATTTTAACCAAAATATTTACAGAATATTATTTCTCAGATATTAAAAAATATATCCCTGAAGTTATATATAAATCGGGAAATCCTAAGGCGTAAACTTTGGAGGTCAAAGGTCAAATTTCGCAATATTTGGAAATTCACATTGAAACATATGGAAATAATCTTTATTTGTCGACCATATTTACTAAAATTACAGGATTTTATGGTATATGGTCCGATATTTAGAATAACATTAATTATTATTTTTTTTTCCTGAATATAAATTATATTCATTTTTTTATTTTTAAATTTATTAAAATTGATTTTATTAACTTTGGGGTCATATTTGACCCAAATGCTTTAAAGGGTTAATTTGATTTTTTTTTATGTTATGGTCGACAAATAAAGATTATTTCCATGTTTCAATGTGAATTTCCAAATATAAAGATTATTTCCATATGTTTCAATGTGAATTTCCAAATATTGCGAAATTTGACCTTTGACCTCCAAAGTTTACGCCTTAGGATTTCCCGATTTATATATAACTTCAGGGACATATTTTTTAATATCTGAGAAATAATATTCTGTAAATATTTTGGTTAAAATGTATAACAATAAAAAATTATGACATATTTTCTAAAATATTCCAAAAAAATGAGTTTTTCGCGAAATCCGCAGAATTCAAACCGCAGGTACACCTGAACTATAAGAGGTATTGACCTAATTTTTTCACTGTTTTGTTCCCTAATCTATTGACCATAAACCCCCCGGTGATATTTAAAAAATTTAAAAATTTGTTTAACAAAGTTTAAAAAAACCTGAAAATGGTGTTTTGAAACTGTCGTCTAAAAAAAAAATTTTTTTTGACCATAGCTGAGAACAGATTCACGTTATATATTAAGGAAAAAAACTTATATTTGAGCAAACATAGATATATTTTATGTAATAAAATGGTTTTATTCGTATAGTTTTCAAAATAAGTTAAATTTTTTTCCACATATCATAATCAAGTGCTCCGAGACACGTTAATGGCCTGGGGAATTTTTAATAACTTTTACATTTTTCAACCAATTTTTGTGTTTTATATCTTTTTGAAATACTAAATCTATGTACATTATGATTCAATAACAATAAAATGTAAAAATATGTACTTACTAGCAACATTTTTCACATAATATCAAAATATACGAAGTTTGCTCCTACCGCGACTAGGTCACGTTTTTGGAGACAAAAGCTGTTGTAACTCTGTTTGGCTTAAAGTAACAAGAATAATGTATATAAAATAAATTTTGAAGAACAATATTAGCTTTGTTTTGAGATACTAATCGTGTTTCTATTATTTACCGTTCTGGAGTTATAGCTTCTTATGTTAGCTTTTTGGCCAAAAATGTTGATTTTTTCAAAATTTGAGCGACGAGCGGCACGGGTTAACGTCGTTTAATCGAGCTCAAATTTCGGCTATCTCAATATCTGGAAAGGGCAATCGTTTTGTGGGGTTAAGACCAACAAGATTCCAAAATCGATTTTTTGTGGACAGTCTAGTATACAAGCTCTTTCTGTTTTTTATTTTTTTTTTATTTTTATAAAAAACTCTGTTTTTATAAAAATATATTTTTTTTTTTTGAGAAAGCTTTTTTTCGAAAATAATATTTTTTTCATAAATTTTTAAAAAAATGTTTTTATTAAAAAGATTTTTTTGCTAAAATTAAAATAAAAGTTTTTTCAAAAATAAATTAATAAAAAGCTATTTTGTAAATACAAGTTTAAAGCTCTTTAATGTAAAAAATCTATTTTGTAAAAATATAAAAAATATTTTTTGTAAAAAACCTAAAAGATCTTTAAGTAACTGTCTCTATATCTTTGATTTTTTGCAAAAATTAAAATAAGCTCTTTTTTAAATTTTTAGATAAAAGCTTTTCAGTAAAAATATACTAAATAAAAACTCTTATAATAAATACTTTTATAATAACTTATTTTTAGTTAGAAAATGCAATAATTCTCCTTTGAAATCAATGTCTTCCGATTGGGATGAAATTTGCACCATAGTTCTTCTATTGGACACTAATTCATGCACAATTTTTCAACAAGATCGGTCGAAAACTTTCTGAGTTAGAGGGAGTCAAAATTTGACATTTTGGCCAAGCAGTTGGTTCACTTGACATGAAACGCCCCATATTTATTTGTTAAAAAAACTTTTTGGATACAAAAATTATAAAAACAATATTTTCTGAATAAAACTATTGCAAAGTAAGGATAAAAAGCTCTTTTGTAAAAACAAGAAAAAAGCTTTTCTAAAAAGCACTTTCTGTAAAAAAATAAAAATTTAAATCAGCTTTTTTAAATTTTTTAGATAGAAGGTTTTCAGTAAAAGTAAGCTAAATGCTATTTTAATAACTACTTTTGTAAAAAACGTCTCTTTTGTAATAAATTACTTTTCTGAAGAAAACCATTTTATGTTTGTAAAAAAAAAATATTTTTTTTTTTAGAAAAATTTTTAGAAAAAGCTTTTTGGTACTTCGTGACTAAAAAATGGATAAAAAAAGTTTTTTCTGAATAAAGCTCCTGCAAAAGTAAAGAATTTTCAATAAAGAGCTCTTTTATAAAAACTAGAAAATAGCTTTTTAAAAATAACTTTTTTTAAAAGAAAAATATATGTTTCATAGAAAAAGATTAGTAAACAACAATTTTAAAAGCTTTTTTTAAAAAATATTAATAAAAAATTTTAATTTTTGTAGAAAAACATTGTTGAGCTTTTTTATTGCTTTTCTTTCAACTTATCTCCTTAATTTTTTTAAAGCTTTTTGGAAAAAAATATTTTTTGGCTAAAAGCTTTTGTGGTGTAGTTTTTGTGAAATCCCTCAAACATTTTTTTTATTTATTTAAAACCTTTAAATTATAACATTTCATTGCCAGTGTAAACCTAAACTAATATTTGAAGTTAATTTTTTTTTTCTTGTCGTCTTGCCACACAGATTTGTTACAATACTGTAATATACACTACACATTTCTGAATAGGAAATTTTGTCTATAAACCTGTAACAAATACACAAAAAGCCAGAAGAAGGAAGGTATTCACACTAACACTGTTCAGTGAAGGCGCTGATGATGAATGTATAAATTTTTAGCCTTGTTAGCTTTGCTAATTTGACCAAGGAATATTAAATGAAGTTTTTGTTTACGCTTAGAAACGAAAAAATTTAAATTAAAAAATATGTATTCTTAAAGAAAAAGTAGATAGAAAAGAAATAAAAATGGAATTAAGGAATTACAGTTGGTATAACTAATTAAGTAAGCGTAAAGCTGGCTAATTGCCAAAGAAATAAAATATAAAACGTTTGAACTTTCTCCCTGTTTGTAATGAAATTTGAAATATCTTTTTACATATTTTTTAAGCCACTTAATTTGTAAGGCTTTTTTAGCATCTTTTACATTATTATCATTTTTATGGAAAAAAAAATTTGGTTTTAATTTCATTAAATACAAAAAAAAAAAAATACTTCTAGAAATGTGTAACAATCAAACCCAAAATATTGTTTATTGTCTGTCTCTCCTTCCTCTTTTTCTCTTCTTCTGTGTTTATATTATGAGATTAACAGTAACGTTTATAGTTGGCAACACCTGTGAGTATCTTTGACACTTGATAAACAACAGAGAAATTAAGCAAAAACGGAAATTATTTTAAGGATCAAACTTCAAAGTGTGATGAAATAAACCAAAGAAAAAAAGTTTGTAAATCTACTAACAGAAATTTATAAATAAAAAACCATGGAGAAAAAAATCAGTAATTGAAATAAAAAATGAAACAGTTTACGCTTGAAAAATCTCTAAAAAAAAAAATCGTGAAAAATACCCTGAATTTCACAGAGATAACAAGGATGAAAGTTTGTTGTAGAAACAAAGAAAGGGAAAAGGGTGTTTATGAAGCTTAAACAAACTGTAGTTAAGTATTTAAATTATTTTCAAAATCTGTAAGAAAAAAAAAAAAAGATTTTAAGGGAAGAAATAAAAGATTTTTTGTACAAAATAAAAGGAATTAATAAACTTCATTACATATCAAATGCTACATAAAGTTTTGAATTTCTTGTATTTATTGAAAAATCCTTAGTTCCAGTGTTTTTAGTGTGTCTTACTGTAGAGTACTTAAGAATTCTTTGAAGCCTTATTTAAAATATTTTCTTTTTTTTTTAGTTTTTTGGTTGCACAAAAATTTGCATATGAACAAGAAAAAAATGTTAAAATGCTAATATTTTTATTGTCATTGTTGCAGAAATTTTGGCCAAACTTATAACATCAAAAATAAATATAAAAGAACTAAAAAAAAAAGAAATCAAGCTTATTTACTCAATGAAGCTGCAGAAATACAACAAAAGAAGCTGCTTGCTGTAGCAGCAGGAATAAAGGAATTGTTTGCATAAATAACATACTACATGAAACTACAGACAAACTGGAGCACAATCTAAAAAACAATATGCAATATTATCTTTCTCTTACAAATAAAAAAAAAAAAAATCGAAAAAAAATCCTTTAACCAAGTAAAACAACTCCTACTTAGGCGGCATTGGCTACTGTTTTACAATTGCTCATACTACACCTCATACTAAACCAACTACAGGCAGCTAACACAGCTACAACCCAGAGTCTTAAACAAAGTTTTTGAAAAATTATTATCGAACACCTGTATAATATTGATCATGGCCAAGCCAAAGCCAGCCAACTCTCACACAAACCTTTATTTAGGTATTTGTTTGGTAAAAATAAATAAAAAAAAAATGGAACATGAAAGCGCAATGCCTGTCGTCGTCATCGTCTTCTACTCGGTTATAATCTTAAGAAACCAACATTTCCAAGAATAATTCAAATGGATTTGCATATAAATAGCTTTAGATTCTTAAGACATATGATAAAAAATTCATAGTAATATAATGCAGAGATTCCCAAAAATATGTTTTATGACTTTAAAATGCAGAATTTACATTACATGGCGTATCTTTTGCAGGTGGTTCTTGTTTTTAATAACATATACATATGTCATTTTGAAGGGTACATATCTGTCATTTATTCTCACTTAATTATTGAACATTATAGTGTACTTCTGTAATTTTAAACAAGTAAGAGAGCTATATTCGGCTGTGCCAAATCTTAAATACCCTTCACCAAATTTAACTTTATAATAAAAATATTAAATATTTTTAGATACAAAAAATATTTTTCCCGATTTAGACCCATTGTAGGTTCAAATTACTATAGGCTTATATAGATCGTTGCAATAGATTTTGAAATATCTATCATTAGATATCCATATTGTCGATATTAATGACTTAGTAATCCAGTAATCCAAATATAGGTCAAAAATCGAGGTTGACGCGGGGTTTTCCTTATATCTTAGCCATTTGAAGGCCGATTTTCTAGATTTTAAATAGCAACAGATCTGGAAGAATTCCCGATATATTGATGTATTAATCAAGTTTGTAAATTATTTGGGGTCTTCAGAAAATTGATTTCAACAGATGGACAGACAGACAGACGGACGGACATGGCTTAATCGACTCCGCTATCTATAAGGATCCAGAATATATATACTTTATAGGGTCGGAAAATTATTTTCTGGAAATTACAAACGGAATGACAAACTTATATTCTCACGAAGGTGAAGGGTATAAAAAGTACCGCTGAAGCACACCAATTGCTCACCGAAGCTTATGGTTAATGTGTTTTATCGGTTTCAATGAGTGAGAGAGAGATGATTTGTTCGGTTCAGAAGTTATGATTTTGACACAGAAGACAAAAGTGGTTGGGAAGTTTTGCCTTTTTTTCGATCGATGCAGAACGCTCTCTCTGTGATACGCTTGACTTTAAAACAGAGTAACCGATATTGGCTTGATTCGTTCTTGGCCTCAAAATATGAGCAGATCTTTTGGCTCCAAATTCATATGTTGCCAGAAAGATGGGAAAAGATCATAGCTATGGTAAATACTTTGAATAAATTTATATTTTGCAAAGGTTTCAAAATAAAAGCTAAAAATTTGAAAACACCGCATTTTTAAGTCATAGGAATGGAATATATATCCACTTTTTTGGCTGCCAAAAAATACTTAGTTCTAAACTTTCTAGTCATAGTCTAGTCATAGTCTATAGTCTAGTCTATAGTCTAGTCTATAGTCTAGTCTATAGTCTAGTCTATAGTCTAGTCTATAGTCTAGTCTATAGTCTAGTCTATAGTCTAGTCTATAGTCTAGTCTATAGTCTAGTCTATAGTCTAGTCAATAGTCTAGTCTATAGTCTAGTCTATAGTCTAGTCTATAGTCTAGTCTATAGTCTAGTCTATAGTCTAGTCTATAGTCTAGTCATAGTCTAGTCATAGACTAGTCATAGTCTAGTCATAGTCTAGTCATAGTCTAGTCATAGTCTAGTCATAGTCTAGTCATAGTCTAGTCATAGTCTAGTCATAGTCTAGTCATAGTCTAGTCATAGTCTAGTCATAGTCTAGTCATAGTCTAGTCATAGTCTAGTCATAGTCTAGTCATAGTCTAGTCATAGTCTAGTCATAGTCTATTCATAGTCTAGTCATAGTCTAGTCATAGTCTAGTCATAGTCTAGTCATAGTCTAGTCATAGTCTATTCATAGTCTATTCATAGTCTAGTCATAGTCTAGTCATAGTCTAGTCATAGTCTAGTCATAGTCTAGTCATAGTCTAGTCATAGTCTAGTCATAGTCTAGTCATAGTCTAGTCATAGTCTAGTCATAGTCTAGTCATAGTCTAGTCATAGTCTAGTCATAGTCTAGTCATAGTCTAGTCATAGTCTAGTCATAGTCTAGTCATAGTCTAGTCATAGTCTAGTCATAGTCTAGTCATAGTCTAGTCATAGTCTAGTCATAGTCTAGTCATAGTCTAGTCATAGTCTAGTCATAGTCTAGTCATAGTCTAGTCATAGTCTAGTCATAGTCTAGTCATAGTCTAGTCATAGTCTAGTCATAGTCTAGTCATAGTCTAGTCATAGTCTAGTCATAGTCTAGTCATAGTCTAGTCATAGTCTAGTCATAGTCTAGTCATAGTCTAGTCATAGTCTAGTCATAGTCTAGTCATAGTCTAGTCATAGTTTAGTCATAGTCTAGTCATAGTCTAGTCATAGTCTAGTCATAGTCTAGTCATAGTCTAGTCATAGTCTAGTCATAGTCTAGTCATAGTCTAGTCATAGTCTAGTCATAGTCTAGTCATAGTCTAGTCATAGTCTAGTCATAGTCTAGTCATAGTCTAGTCATAGTCTAGTCATAGTCTAGTCATAGTCTAGTCATAGTCTATAGTCTAGTCTATAGTCTAGTCTATAGTCTAGTCTATAGTCTAGTCTATAGTCTAGTCTATAGTCTAGTCTATAGTCTAGTCTATAGTCTAGTCTATAGTCTAGTCTATAGTCTAGTCTATAGTCTAGTCTATAGTCTAGTCTATAGTCTAGTCTATAGTCTAGTCTATAGTCTAGTCTATAGTCTAGTCTATAGTCTAGTCTATAGTCTAGTCTATAGTCTAGTCTATAGTCTAGTCTATAGTCTAGTCTATAGTCTAGTCTATAGTCTAGTCTATAGTCTAGTCTATAGTCTAGTCTATAGTCTAGTCTATAGTCTAGTCTATAGACTAGACTATAGTCTAGTCTATAGTCTAGTCAATAGTCTAGTCTATAGTCTAGTCTATAGTCTAGTCTATAGTCTAGTCTATAGTCTAGTCTATAGTCTAGTCTATAGTCTAGTCATAGTCTAGTCATAGACTAGTCATAGACTAGTCATAGTCTAGTCATAGTCTAGTCATAGTCTAGTCATAGTCTAGTCATAGTCATAGTCATAGTCTAGTCATAGTCATAGTCTAGTCTATTCATAGTCTAGTCATAGTCTATTCATAGTCTATTCATAGTCTAGTCATAGTCTAGTCATAGTCTAGTCATAGTCTAGTCATAGTCTAGTCATAGTCTAGTCATAGTCTAGTCATAGTCTAGTCATAGTCTAGTCATAGTCTAGTCATAGTCTAGTCATAGTCTAGTCATAGTCTAGTCATAGTCTAGTCATAGTCTAGTCATAGTCTAGTCATAGTCTAGTCATAGTCTAGTCATAGTCTAGTCATAGTCTAGTCATAGTCTAGTCATAGTCTAGTCATAGTCTAGTCATAGTCTAGTCATAGTCTAGTCATAGTCTAGTCATAGTCTAGTCATAGTCTAGTCATAGTCTAGTCATAGTCTAGTCATAGTCATAGTCATAGTCATAGTCTAGTCATAGTCTAGTCATAGTCTAGTCATAGTCTAGTCATAGTCTAGTCATAGTCTAGTCATAGTCTAGTCATAGTCTAGTCATAGTCTAGTCATAGTCTAGTCATAGTCTAGTCATAGTCTAGTCATAGTCTAGTCATAGTCTAGTCATAGTCTAGTCATAGTCTAGTCATAGTCTAGTCATAGTCTAGTCATAGTCTAGTCATAGTCTAGTCATAGTCTAGTCATAGTCTAGTCATAGTCTAGTCATAGTCTAGTCATAGTCTAGTCATAGTCTAGTCATAGTCTAGTCATAGTCTAGTCATAGTCTAGTCATAGTCTAGTCATAGTCTAGTCATAGTCTAGTCATAGTCTAGTCATAGTCTAGTCATAGTCATAGTCTAGTCATAGTCTAGTCATAGTCTAGTCATAGTCTAGTCATAGTCTAGTCATAGTCTAGTCATAGTCTAGTCATAGTCTAGTCATAGTCTAGTCATAGTCTAGTCATAGTCTAGTCATAGTCTAGTCATAGTCTAGTCATAGTCTAGTCATAGTCATAGTCTAGTCATAGTCTAGTCATAGTCTAGTCATAGTCTAGTCATAGTCTAGTCATAGTCTAGTCATAGTCTAGTCATAGTCTAGTCATAGTCTAGTCATAGTCTAGTCATAGTCTAGTCATAGTCTAGTCATAGTCATAGTCTAGTCATAGTCTAGTCATAGTCTAGTCATAGTCTAGTCATAGTCTAGTCATAGTCTAGTCATAGTCTAGTCATAGTCTAGTCATAGTCTAGTCATAGTCATAGTCTAGTCATAGTCTAGTCATAGTCTAGTCATAGTCTAGTCATAGTCTAGTCATAGTCTAGTCATAGTCTAGTCATAGTCTAGTCATAGTCTAGTCATAGTCTAGTCATAGTCTAGTCATAGTCTAGTCATAGTCTAGTCATAGTCTAGTCATAGTCTAGTCATAGTCTAGTCATAGTCTAGTCATAGTCTAGTCATAGTCTAGTCATAGTCTAGTCATAGTCTAGTCATAGTCTAGTCATAGTCTAGTCATAGTCTAGTCATAGTCTAGTCATAGTCTAGTCATAGTCTAGTCATAGTCTAGTCATAGTCTAGTCATAGTCTAGTCATAGTCTAGTCATAGTCTAGTCATAGTCTAGTCATAGTCTAGTCATAGTCTAGTCATAGTCTAGTCATAGTCTAGTCATAGTCTAGTCATAGTCTAGTCATAGTCTAGTCATAGTTTAGTCATAGTCTAGTCATAGTCTAGTCATAGTCTAGTCATAGTCTAGTCATAGTCTAGTCATAGTCTAGTCATAGTCTAGTCATAGTCTAGTCATAGTCTAGTCATAGTCTAGTCATAGTCTAGTCATAGTCTAGTCATAGTCTAGTCATAGTCTAGTCATAGTCATAGTCTAGTCATAGTCTAGTCATAGTCTAGTCATAGTCTAGTCATAGTCTAGTCATAGTCTAGTCATAGTCTAGTCATAGTCTAGTCATAGTCTAGTCATAGTCTAGTCATAGTCTAGTCATAGTCTAGTCATAGTCTAGTCATAGTCTAGTCATAGTCTAGTCATAGTCTAGTCATAGTCTAGTCATAGTCTAGTCATAGTCTAGTCATAGTCTAGTCATAGTCTAGTCATAGTCTAGTCATAGTCTAGTCATAGTCTAGTCATAGTCTAGTCATAGTCTAGTCATAGTCTAGTCATAGTCTAGTCATAGTCTAGTCATAGTCTAGTCATAGTCTAGTCATAGTCTAGTCATAGTCTAGTCATAGTCTAGTCATAGTCTAGTCATAGTCTAGTCATAGTCTAGTCATAGTCTAGTCATAGTCTAGTCATAGTCTAGTCATAGTCTAGTCATAGTCTAGTCATAGTCTAGTCATAGTTTAGTCATAGTCTAGTCATAGTCTAGTCATAGTCTAGTCATAGTCTAGTCATAGTCTAGTCATAGTCTAGTCATAGTCTAGTCATAGTCTAGTCATAGTCTAGTCATAGTCTAGTCATAGTCTAGTCATAGTCTAGTCATAGTCTAGTCATAGTCTAGTCATAGTCTAGATTCAGACACTTTTAGTATAATAACTTAACGATTTCTAGTTCGTTTGTTTAAGAATCCCTGCTCCCCCCAAAAAACATTATACATTTACAATGTGACTACAATATAAATATTGTATTTTTACTGTTAAGGAATTTTCTTTCTTTTTATGCTGCTGTTTTTTCCTTCTTACTTTTTTTTTTTTGCAAAGTTGTTGTCACTTTTTCCTGGTTGTAAGATGGACCAAAGCAAAAACAACTACTAGTCGCTGAAGAAGAAGAAGTCTTCTTAGTAAAACAAACTGACCATAGTCAACATGCAACATATAAAATAAAGAAAAAAAATCAACAAACAACATAAAATTTTACATACAATGGACTTGCAAAGTGACAGTGGTAACATGTCTAAACACACTAGATATTTTCTTGTTTTTTATTTTTTACCATCAATGTTTAGTTGTTGTTGTTGGGGCTGTGAAATGCAAAATTATTAAAATTTCTCTCGGTGTTGTGGAACATGGGAAATAACTTCTTCTTTTGAAGCTGCAAAAGCCAGGTTGGCTGGCCAAAGGCCAGGGGATGTTAAAGCTAGTGTTTTATACTTATACAATAAAAAAGTGTTGGCCATGGGGAATTAATTATTTTAAATTAAATTCAAGTGTGATAAAAATTTAACTATAAAAAAGAGCTGGACTAACTAACTTGTAGAGATTTGTTGAAGTTGAACAAAGGTTTTATATGTAGTCTAAAAAATCTTAAAGTCAATCTAAAAAAAGCGGCGCCATTCTTTATTACAAATATAAATCTTTTTTAAAACTTGAAATTTAATTGAAAAGCATTCTTGAATGATTGTAAACTTCACACTTAACAGAGTGCTACGCTACCGTATTAATTACATTACACTAACAAATGTAAACAAACACAATCCCTCTCAAACCCTCTCTTTGGCTGTTTACTGAGCAACATTGTAAAATATTAAAGGAATTTATTAGCCAGATATATTTGTTTGTGCAAATTTGTTTTTTCAAGCATCACAAATTGCTGCCATCAAATAATACACTTGTAATGTACCGTTGTAAAACAAGTACTTGTAGCAGCAGCATCATGTGTTAAATTCTTGCCACTCACACCCCCAGCTTTCTCTATAAATCCTAGTATTTTTTGTGTATATTTCGGGTGTTTTTATGCCAATATATGAATAATTGCTTTACAATGGCAACAATTTGCCAGAAAAAAAGGTATAAAAAAAGATACTACAAAAAATACCCGCATAATCCACAACAAATGGATAACAATTCGAACAAGTGTTGAAATCATACAAAAAAAAAAAGAAAGAACAATAAAATTACAACCCAAAACATAATATGATTTATAATAAAACATAAGCGATATAAAATGTGAAATAGAAATAGAGAAAATTGGCAAAAGGAAGGAAATTGCTTTTTTTTTATTTTGACAATTTGGATGTAAAAGAGTGTAATGATAAAAGGGAAACAACTAGATACTATCAATAGTTTTTAAACTTGTTTGTTACTTTTTGTTAATTCGCAGCTTCCGGGCCAATATTTTTATGTTGCTGATGCTTGAGGGAATGTTGTGGAACAGTTTAGCAGACAATTTTCCCAAAAAGTTCTTGATATTGCAAGCAATATTCAGTTGCGGCAGAAGAAGCCAAACATTTGTTACAAGAGGCTCTATAATACCAAAATTTACATCAAGGAATGTTTACAAAAATGGATTTTTATTTTTGCCCTGATTTGGCATCCTGTCACTATGGTAAGCAAGGTCTTGAGTAGCTTTTGCCAAATAATAATTTGAGTCAATTTTACTGTACTGGTTAAATTCCTTTAATACTCTGCTATAAAACCAAAGATGATTTGTTTTTTGTGGTGACTATTGAAAAGGATTTTTGGTATTTGTGTTTTTTTTTTGTATTATACATGGGGAAATGGTTAGGTATTGTTTTTGGGTTTTTTTTGACTAGTAATTTTGTTTGAAGGTTTTCTTTGTCGTTTTGTTTTATACATTTAGCTTACAAAACATATGACAGCATATATGACAAGTTAAACAAAAATGCAATTTTAACGGGATTTACACTTTTATTTTTTGAGGTTTTAACTAAAAAAGTATGAGCAAACGAAAATCTAAATGGATGCGAATAAATGTTACTTTGTTTATAAGGGTAGAGTAAAGGAAGCTGCTACAACCACCCCTAAAAGAAAGTAATGGATAAAAATAACTTGCTACAAATACAGCTAAACTGTTGTCAGACTTAAATTGGCTTAAGTTGTCATGCATAACATTTTCAGATTTGATTTTTTTTTTTTTTTGTTTTTGAGGATTTTTCTGCTTTTACTGTTGTATTATCATACTTGGCACTTTGGTGTTGATGTTTTTCACACTGCTAAATATTTAACTTTGCGGTCAGTTGGTGTAAGAAAATAAAAATAAAAACAAAAACAACTACCACAACTTTTTGATTAACGCTTCATCAATAACACAAAGGAGTAGTAGTGCAATTTTCTCTGGACTTTAGTAACCGTGCAGAATTTTAATAATGAGTCCCATACATGTCCACCAAAAACAACAAAATAAAAAAAAACAATGTTGCATATAAATTAGTTTGAGCAAATACATTCTTTCTCACATACATAATTTCTCTACTCTATTGTCTTTTTACTCTGAATAATAATAATATGTGTGTGCGTGTGTCATGTCATGACGATGATGATAATCTGTCAACAATGACATAAGGTCAGTCACTTAGTTGTTATATAATGTTAAGTAATAATGACCAGAGTAGACATCATCAGTCAGCCAGCCGTTTGATGACAATAGTTGTTGCTTTATAACACGCCTAAGAAGACGACCTATTAAATAGATATTAATAAATAAAGTTTATATTAAACCCATGTATCTCACATAGATGACTGAGTAACATTGTCAACACATGTGTCTGCTTTTTTGTTTTTGTAGTTTACAAATATTTTGCAAAATTATAATATGAGAAATGGTGAGAGAATTAGTGGTATGTTTGATTTAATATAGGGTTTGTTGCCTAAGAATAATTTTGGGCAAATTTAAACAAATTTTTACAGATTTATAGAAGTTTTTAGAAATATTTGTGCAAATTTATTGTACGAACTTAAAGATTTTTTTAAGGTTTAATTTTTTTGGAAATATTTAACTCTTTCAGCCACTTTTTTTTAGGTATATGTTTAATATCAAAACAATTGCATTTTTACTTTAATCAATATTAGTTTATTATAAAAAGTAAGAAAAAATAAATCAAAACATGAGAAAACCACACCATTCCAAGGGTTTTTGGATGAAATGGTTAGTTTGCTAACCAGCGTGGCGGTTGGCATTAAAAATAACTTGATAAACATTTTTGTTTCGTATAAAATCGATTATTTTTGACGAAATTTTCTAACTAAACAACCGAAATATCAAAGTAACACTGAATTCGATGAACAATAAACACTCTGTGCTTTTTTTTATTGAATGCGTGCAAGTCTCTTAAAAAAACTGTTTTTTACAATGTTTTCAAATTAATATATTTATCTAACCAGAGCACCCTGACGGCAAAGTTTTGCAAAAAATCATAAACGATGACTTCAGAAAATATAATTGTTTAGGAAAATGGAAATATATGCAAATAAACTATGTTTGAAAGACTATAGAAAATGTGGTTAGTAAAGTAACCACCCAACCGCAAAGAGTTAAGGCAATTTGTGGAACTTTATACATTTGTCTATGTTTAATTAAATTTGTGCAAATTGAATAGAATTTGATCTTAATAGTAGACGTTTTTAGAAATATTTGTGCTAGTTTACACAAATTTGTGCAAATTTATACAATTTTGTGAATTTTTTTAAAGTATTTATCGCAATTTTTATTTTATTTTTGAAAATTTAAACAAATTTGTGGAAAGTCAAAGGAATTTGTTCAGTACTTATTGAAGTTTTTGCAACTTTTTACAAATTTATGATAATTAAAAGATTTTTTATCGCAATTTTATTAAATTTTTTAATGTATTTACCGTAATTTGTGAAACCTTATACAAATTTATGCATATTTAATTAGACTTTTTGCAAATTTATAAAAAATGTTGTAATAATTTACAGAAATCTATGTAATTATAAAGAAATTTGTGTAAATTTATTGGAATTTGTGTAAACTTATAGAAATTTCTGAACATTTATAGAATTTTCCTTAAATTTGTCCATAATTAATTAGACCTATTGCAAATTTATAAAAAAAATATTATATAAAGAAATTTGTGCAAATCAATAGAAATTTGTGTAATTTTTACAGAAAGTTGTGTAAATTTACAGAAAGTCATGTACATTTATAGAAATTTGTGTAAATTTACGGAAAATTGTGTAAATTTACAGAAAGTTGTGTAAATTTACAGAAAGTTGTGTAAATTTAGAGAAATGTGTGCAAATCAATAGAAATTTGTGTAAATTTACAGAAAGTTGTGTAAATTTGCAGAATGTTGTGTACATGTATAGAAATTTGTGTAAATTTACGGAAAATTGTGTAAATTTAGAGAAAGTTGTGTAAATTTACAGAAATTTTTGTAAAATTACAGAAAGTTGTGTAAATTTACAGAAAGTTGTGTATATTTAGAGAAATGTGTGCAAATCAATAGAAATTTGTGTAAATTTACAGAAAGTTGTGTAAATTTGCAGAATGTTGTGTAAATTTATAGAAATTTGTGTGAATTTATAGAGATTTGTGCAAATCAATAGAAATTTGTGTAATTTTACAGAAAGTTTATAGAAATTTGTGCAAATCAATAGAAATTTGTGCAAATCAATAGAAATTTGTGCAAATCAATAGAAATTTGTGTAAATTTACAGAAATTTGTGTAAATTTACAGAAAGTTGTGTAAATTTACAGAAAGTTGTATAGAAATTTGTGTAAATTTACAGAAAGTTGTGTAAATTTACAAAAATTTGTGCAAATCAATAGAAATTTGTGTAAATTTACAGAAAGTTGTGTAAATTTACAGAAAGTTGTATAAATTTATAGAAAGTGTTGTAAATTTATAGAAAGTTGTGTAAATTTACAAAAACGTATAGAAATTTGTGCAAATCAATAGAAATTTGTGTAAATTTACAGAAAGTTGTGTAAATTTACAGAAAGTTGCGTAAATTTCTAGAAAGTTGTGAAAATTTACAGAAAGTTGTGTAATATACACAATTTATAGAAAGTTATGGAAATTTACTGAAAATTGTGGAAATTTACTGAAACTTGTGTAAATTTACAGAAAATTGTGTAAATTTACAGAAAGTTGCGTAAATTTATAGAAATTTGTGTAAATTTACAGAAAATTGTTTAAATTTACAGAAAAATGTGTAAATTTATAGAAAGTTGTGTAAATTTATAGAAAGTTGTGTAAATTTACAGAAAGTTGTGAAAATTTACAGAAAGTTGTGTAAATTTATAGAAAGTTGTGTAAATTTACAGAAAATTGTTTAAATTTACAGAAAGTTGTGTAAATTTATACAAAGTTGTGTAAATTTACAGAAAGTTGTGAAAATTTACAGAAAGTTGTGTAAAGTTACAGAAAGTTGTGTAAATTTACAGAAAAATGTGAAAATTTACAGAAAGTTGTGTAAATTTATAGAAATTTGTGCAAATTTATAGAAATTTGTGTAAATTTACAGAAAGTTGTGTAAATTTACAGAAAGTTGTGTAAATTTCAGAAAGTTGTGTAAATTTCAGAAAGTTGTGTAAATTTACAGAAAGTTGTGAAAATTTACAGAAAGTTGTGTAAATTTATAGAAATTTGTGCAAATTTATAGAAATTTGTGCAAATTTAAAGAAATTTGTGTAAATTTATAGAAAGTTGTGTAAATTTACAGAAATTTTTAACTTTTTAATGAAATTTTTACAGAAAGTTGTGTAAATTTACAGAAAGTTGTGTAAATTTACAGAAATTTTTAACTTTTTAATGAAATTTTTACAGAAAGTTGTGTAAATGTACTGAAAGTTGTGTAAATTTACAGAAATTTTTTACTTTTTAATGAAATCTTTAAAAATTTATTGAATTTTTTGCTTAATTTACAAATTATTGGTCTACATGTATAGAAATTTGTGCAAATTTAAATAAATTTGGTCAAACTTAGAGGAATTTTTGTAAATTTAAAGCAATTTGTTCAGATTGAAGAAGTATTTATAACTATTTGTGCTAATTCATAAAAATTTGCACAAATTTATAGAAATTATGCAAATTTTTTGATTTGATTTTTAATTTAAACAAATATTTGTACAAATTTAAATCAATTTGTGAAATTTGATACGTCTATATTTCATTAGATTTTGTGCAAATAAAAATAAATTTATGAAAAATTCATGAACAATTTTTGCAAATAAAAATAAATTTCTAGAAAATTGTGAAAATTTATTGAAATTTTTGCAAATAATTACAGCAGTTTGTTTAATTTATATATATTTTTTTCAAATGTATAGAAATTTGTGCAAATTTTAAGGAATTAAAAGAAATTTCTTCTGATTTGAAAAACAATGTTTAATAGATAGCAAAGCTGCCCACTTCTTTCAAAAGTCTTTAGTAATGTTTTCAATGTAATCATCCCAAAAGCACTGGATACCAGGAATAAAATCCTAACTGTAAAGTAGCTCTTAATAAATTCTACCTAGACTTAAGCAAACAATTTTACCAGAACGATAAATAAAGATAAAATCAAACATGTTGTAATTTAAACTTTATTTCTGGCAAAACATACATCACAAACACAACACATCACAATATATATTAAATCATAACACATCATTTTATTTAATATTGTCACATACTCACACAAGATGTAGTAAATAGCACAAGTAGTTGAAAGTAAAAGTAGAAATACTAACAAAAGTTTTACATATTACTCATTTAGACTTTATTATAAAAGTTTCTTTTTTTTACATTGTTTTGTTTTGCACACATGCTCAGATTATTAAACATTTTTGAGACTCTCAACTCTAAGCAACTTTATAAAATCCCCATGTAACTCAAACATATTTGCAACACACATGTCATTGATGATGAATTTTTTATGGCCACAACAAGGCAGTTTACTAAAACCCTCAAAAAGCATAAGCATGAGTTTTGCTTCCTTTACAAGCAATTTCAAATATTGTAAATCCTGGCAAATTAACTAAATGACTTACTAATTGACATTTGGTGTTATCAGTTAAGCCTTTTTTTGTTATAGCCCGCCCCCACTCCTCTAACAACCACCACCATTGTCCATTTATTAACACTCTTGTTTTTGGTTATTTAACGCTAAATTATCTATTGTCAATTTGTTGGCTGTCGTAAATGGTAGTTAATGGGAGTTTGTATCCTTGCCCAAACAAATTTCATAAACATTTTAGTTTGTGACCAAAGTATTTATCGAAGTCATCTCGATTAGTTCGACCTCAATAAACTTTACAACGAGTTGCAAAAACCTAAATTTTTACACTAGTTTAGTTAAGTTCAACACTTTAAAAAAAACTAAAATGCTTATAAACTATACACACATTAAGTAAATCTTTCCCAATGTTTGTGGTCTTCTGTGTGTGAGTTTGTAATGATGGTCGTGCAAGGACAAGTTAAGAATCTTAAATGTGTCCTTAAAAACCACAAAGTATCATAGACAATGATAACTTAAGTGGTGGTATTTGTTGGCTTTATCCTTAAAATGCAGAAAAAAAAATGAAAGGAAAACAAAAGATTTATGCAAAACTATTGTAAATGCCTAAGCTTAAGGTATTACTACTTTTTCGAACTAAACAAAAGGAAATTTGAATTTTGAAAAGGTCATAAACCAAAATAGAAGAAATTTATAAAATATGAAAAGAATATGTTTGCATATTTTCAGAGCTTTCAGAAAATCCGCAAAGACGTTAAAATGCGACTAATACTAATTCAGTTACGGATCCAGGTCAAACATTTGGGGGTGTGGGGGAAATAAATTTAAATTTATTTAACATTTTGAAGAGAAAACTCTTTAAAATGTAAAAACATAAAAATTATGTTTAATATTCTACAATTCTCCTTTCAACTGATCCAAATATATAGTTAAATTATGAAAAAAAAAATAATTAAAAAACAAATGTTTTTAAACAAGTGGTAGCACTAGAGAGATTTGTTATAGTTAAATCGTCCAGGTGGTAGCACTAATTAAGCTGGGTTTGTTTGTAGCTGTTATTGTGGTACAATGTTGCCCATATGTATGTAGTCCATTTTAATTTCAGAGATTTTTGGCACCATTACATACACATTACATACACCCAATAACGAAATGAAAGTGTTCGTTGGTTACTTAAATTCAGCGGAATTTTTCAAAAATATTAATTTGATAGCTTAATTTGCTCTACTTCTTGTTAAATTAAAAGTGTGTCTACAAATATAATTGTCATAATTTTCATTTAATATTTAAAGCTAATTATATAGCAATTAATCTTAATCACAGATTAAATAATTAATTCCAAACAGATTGCTTTTGGTTTATTTTTCAGTTTCTCATGTTTTTGTTTTTTTAACGTTTGTAGGCTAAATAAAATAACTGGTTTTATGATTATTTACGGTAAAGGACACAAATTGCCGGCAATACAATACAACATTTAAATAACATATTTTATACTGAGTTTACAAAATAAATAAATAAAAACAATATGTTGCCATAGAACATGGTGTGGTTGATTAATTGGTGGTAAAACAAGGACATTTTACAATTTCAAAAATTATTATAAAGTTTTCAAAATGTGTTTAAGAGTAATTAATAAAATGAAACAGAAAACTATAAATAGAAAACTACTAAAAAAGAGTTAAAGTAAGGGATTATTTTTGAAATAAATTTCAATGAAAACGAATGTGTTTTTCCAAAATCGAATCACTTATATACAATTTACTTGTTCTAAAACTCCTTTTGGACAAAAAAGTTTGGTGTTACGTTTTTTCATCAATACTTCTTTACAGTGTTAATAAAAATTCAAATACTCCGCCCTCTTTTCACAGAATATTTAAAAACTTTCACTTTAAATACATATTGCAAGAACAGGCTGTGTAAATACTTTTTACAGGGACTTACTCATGACAATTTTGTTGCCATTACAATTCTTGATTGCCAACATTTGTTGTCATCTATTAATTAAGGGGTTAAACATAATAAGGAGTTAGAAGTGAAATAAAACCAGACAGACAGTAGCAGTCAGATTAGTCTGACATTTAGACAAATACACATTTACCACACTCGGTTAAAGGGAAAGTGTAAAATTTGTTAAATACTAACAAATGTATTTAGCAATTTTACACACAGTACCCAGCAGTTCTGGCTAAGTTTGCCGAATTACTACACCGTAGATTACTTAGAGACACTAAAGTGACGATTGACTATATGCTAGTTTACCTGGGATGTATTTAGTAACCAATTGGCTTCTCTCTGCATTACAAATACAACACAAAAAATCAGTAATTAAAAAAACGCAATTTAACAAAAGCTTAATTTAACGACAATTTAAAAAATCGCCAATTATAAAACGCTAATTTAAGCAAAATATACTACAAAAATCACAATAAAACTCTAATTTAAAAATCGTTTATTTCTCAAAAAACACACAAAAATTTTACTACAAATATGTAATTTTACAAAAATCACCAACTTTGCAAAATAAACGTCAATTTAAAAAATCGCTAATTAAACAATTTCAAAATTATTAACTTTGAAAAGAAAACGCCAATTTCAAAATAATTGCAAATGGTAATTTAAGCAAATCACAAACCTAAAAGAAGGGCCAATTTAACCCTCTACTGCTTAAGCATGCCTCAAGGCACTAATCGCAAAAATGCCAATAAATGCAAAAATAACAGATTTTTAATTTCAGAAACTTTGAAAGCTTTCTAAAATATCTAAGTACGTTTTTTAGCAACTGTTACAAGAATTTTTGAAATGACAAATCAGTTATAGATTGCATTTATTGGCATTTTTGCGATGAGTGCCTTGGGCAAGCTTAACCATTAGAGGGTTAAAAAATCGCTAATATACAATTTTGTAATTTTACAAAATCACCAACTTTTAAAACGCCAATTTCAAAATTCACTCTTTCAAACGACAATTCTACCAAATCAACTATTTAACAAAAAAAAAAAAAAAATTATATCTGACAAAAAAAAACGCCAATTTAAAAAAATTTCTAATAAAAAAATGGACAAAAATCACCAACTTTGCAAAAAACGCCAATATCAAAAATATTGCAAACTCTTCTATTTCACAAAAAATATACACAAATCTTAAAAAAAAACGACAATTTAAAAAAATCGCCAATAAAAATTTTATAATTTTACAAAATCACCAACTTTTTAAACGCCAATTTCCAAATTAGTTCATTTTAAACGACAATTCAAACAAATCACCTACATATTTCCAAAAAAAAAAAAAAAATTTATCTGACAAAAAACACCAATTTCAAAAATCGTAAATTAAAAATCCACAACTTAACAATTCCAAAATCATTAATTTACAACAAATATGTAATTTCACAAAAATCACAAACAAAATCAACCAAAACGCCAATTTAAAAAATGACAATTTAACAATTTCAAAATCATTAATTTACAACAAATATGTAATTTTGCAAAAATCATCAACTTTGTGAAACGATAATTTAAACAAAATCATCTATTTCACAAAAAACAAATAAAAATCCTACAAAAAAAATCGCATATATAAAATTTTGTAATTTTACAAAATCACCAACATTTAAAACACCAACAAAATTTAAATCTGACACAAAAAAAAACGCCAATTTAAAAAATCCCTAATATAAAACATAAATGTTATCAGTTGAAAAAAATCACCAAATCAATTTAAGGTGACTTAAACCTATTAGCTGCAGATACTAAAGTGATGATTGAGTTTACAGCATTACAAACAACACATACGTTTCAAAAGACCCTAAAATATATAAAGTAGAGCCAGCCAAATTATTGAAAATTACTTTCTTCAAAACTGCTGGGTAGGTTTACTGCAACAAAATAACTATTACTTTTAAATTCAAGCAGTAAGTATTTAAAATTCTAACAGTTTAATGGCGGTAATTAAGTGTTGTAATATTAAATTAGCTTACAAGTTACAATATGTATACGAATTTGTAATTTCTAAATGTAACAATGTTGAAAACAATATTGATTTAATTTTAGTATTTTACCTAAAAAGGGTAATTTAAATTTCCCTAAAGTTAAAAGCAGACTCTTTCAAGTTTGATCTTTGGAATGACACTATAAATATTTGTTTTTTGTTTTTTTGGTTAAGCAGGGGTATGACCTCCCCATAAATAAACACAAATATTTCCCCCCAATATTTATATTTGAATACCTATTTGACGCGTGTTAAAAATTTACGCATCGTGTATTTAAAATTAAAACATTTTATTGTTGCTTACCCCAATTTTCCGTTTATGTGTGTAAAAAGATGATGCCTATGATGATGTTAAATATACATAAATTGTTTTGTTCTTGTTAAAGATATTCCACAATGAAAGACAAAATCAATTTGTTTGTTGTAGGAAAAATCATATAAATAACACAACAACAACAACAATGAAATAATACTAATAATAAAAACTTCCTGCTTTTTACAATACTTTACGCACAAATGTTTTCTTTTACAAAAATTGTTACAAGGGGTTAAACAAAATTGCCAGCCACACTGACTGCAAGTTGGCATCTTAATCTTTTTTTGACGTTTGTATATTAAGCTGATATTCTCCCCTCCCCCCAACAACCCCACTTCACCATCTACTCTTGTTCTTACTCGCACTCTCTCTCACTCACTTACTGCTTTGTTTACATTTGGAAAAATGATGATGATGATATGTATGTGTGTTTACCTCAAGGCAAATCTTTACTGTGCGTGTGTATAGTTGAGTGTGTTGGCTTGTTTATGTTTGTGAAATTTTGTTTTTCTATTTAACAAGGTGTTACCATATGTTGCCACTTACTCGTGTGTTTAGTATGGTAGTTGCCATTTGAACGTTTTCCCAGTTTTTTTTTTAATGGCGTAATGATGTTTATAATGACTCTTGATATTTTATTATTACTTCAAATGTACAAAATTGTTTATAATTTAATAGCAATTTCGATTAACATTTATGTGCCGTCAGTTTCAAATCAAAATCAAATGATGACTATGATGTTTTTGGAATTTTCTGTTTTTTTTTTTTTTTTGTTTAATTTAAACGAAAAAATATGTGTATATTTGCAGTGCATGAAATGTGTTTATAAACCGTAACCAAGCGCTTGCATTTAATTGTAGTAGATGAACAGATTTCGTTAGGCTAATTGCCTATGCAAAAAAAAAAAAAAAACGTAATGAAAGAAATTTTGAAATTGCAAAATTGTGTTAACATGTTGCCACCAAATTTGAGTTTCTGTTATACAAGGCAATTGTCACTTGTAATTGTTGCAATACTGTTAATGTTAATGCTTTTGTTAGCGTTTTGTAGCCTATTAGCCTTGACTGTGCTGCAGTTAACGAGTTGCAATAATTTCTTTGAAACATTTCGCAAAATTAAATGTTTTGTAAAGTTAAATTTACTTGCAAGTTAGATTTTATGTAATGTAAAAAGGGAGGAAGGAAAATATCAAATAAACAATTTAAATTTTAATTTAAATGCAAAATATAGGATTGGATGGTTGTCACAAACATATACATGTTTACTGTAACCATATATATGGTTGATACAATTATGTGAATCGTAAAGTAACCATATTATTGTTACCACAATCATATATATAGTTACTGTGACTATAATATTGTTAAAAAATGTTGAAATGGTTACAGTAACCACGCACATTATAACATATTATTCACTTTATTTCTATGTTGTATTCTGACTAGGATTTTATAATTGAAACATAAAGTCGACTCTTCGACTTTTTTTTAGATTCTAAACGGATAGTCCCCTTTTAAAGATTGGAGAGATCTACAGAAAAAACTATATATTATCTCCAACAGTTTTCGAGATAGTTTAAACAAAAAGTCCACTTTTCGACTTAGTACGATTTTTTTAAATTTTAAAACACATAGTTGGCTTTTCGACTTTTATTGCCTTTTTATACTATTTTAATGTAAAATCAATATGTTTGCCACATTTACTGATGTGTAAACCGTATTTCTGAATTTTTACTGTTCGACTTTTAGTTGACTTTCTTTACTTTTTATTCTATTTTAATGTAAAATCAATATGTTTGATGGAAAAACGATTTTTTTTAATTTTTACAATAAAAATCGATTTGCCGACTTTTTCTAGGAAGTCTGCTGTTCAACTTTTAATTGACTTTTCAACTTTCTTTACTTATTATTCTATTTTAATGTAAAGTCAATATGTTTGGCAGATTTATTGATGGGAAAAAATAATTTTTTTAATTTTTACAATAAAAATCGATTTGCCGACTTTTTCTTTTAAGTCGGCTGTTCGACTTTTAGTTGACTTCGACTTTTTTTACTTTTTATTCTATTTTAATGTAAAATCAATATGTTTGCCAGATTCATTGATGGGAAAAATGAATTTTTGAATTTTTACAATAAAAATCGATTTGCCCACTTTTTCTAGGAAGTCGACTGTTCGACTTTTTTCAATAAAAATTTCGAAAAATTTACACCTAATTAGGTGATTTTTTTAATTTATTTAATAGTTTTTATGAACTTCTTCGACATTCGTGTTATTTACAAATAAATAACTAGGCATTTTGATGTCTGTGGTTGCCGATCACTGGCTTAAATCAAAATTTATTTATTCTTGGGAATATAAATACTACTTCAATTCTATCTTAAATCATCAACTCTGCTAGCTGTAGTTTCATCCTTATATGTTTGAAGAAAAAATAAACTACATTCAGTTGGTTTTTTCCAGTGTTTTTTTTTAGTAATAAAAAATAATTTTTACCAGTTTCAGCAGTATGTTCGTAAAACTATATGTTAACACCACTTAAACTAAAGTAAATAAAGTATTTATATATTACTTTTTTTTATAATAAAGTATATAAAAAAAGAGCAGAAATTAAAAAAAGAGTTGTTACTTGTCAAGAAGCCATAAATGATGGCCATCTTGAAACGTTCATGAGCAGAAAATAAAACTAAAATAATAATAATACTAAAGTAAGAAAATAATAAATAAAAAAAAAAACAAATTGTGCACTGCAATATAAAACCAGACTCTATATAGACGATAAGAAGTGTATAAAGCTTATTAAAAACACACAAAAACTGCAATTTAGTAGTAAGAAACTTACGAAGAAAATTACAAATAAAAAAATTTAAAAAAAAAAGATAAATAAGCTGGAAATTTAGCAGAAATAAAACGAATTTCAAGGCACCCTATTTAAAATTTGTAAAAAGTTGTGGTAAATGTCTTCAAATTAATGATCTAAAACTTAGTAAAGTGGTCGGCTCTTATAGCCACTAGGGGCCAAGTGCAATCGACTATTCAGATGCAAACAAAACGAATGTGAAACAATCAGAAAATTTGTTTATGCAATATTAAAATAAATTTAATAATGGTACATGTTCTGTTAAGGGAGGAAATATGGACGTGAATTGCCCCTTCATAGATTACAAAGATAGTCTGGTAGCAGATCCATATTATTTATTGCATTTTAAAGAGACATTTTAAGAAAAGAACACAAAAAGGGCAAAAATCTGAAAAAGGGCAACATTTTTGCTCGAAAACAAAACCCCCCTTAAGTAAAATATTGTTACGAATTTGCAATAGCGATTTGAATTTAACGGCCTGAACGACTGCCTGCAACATTCATCATGTTTATAAACACGTCCATCAGTAGAAGCTTCTACTTAGTAACAATGTTGATAGCATGCGGTTATTATCATTGTTTATAAGTATGGCAACACTAAATGTTTAAGCTGCTAACATTGACATCGAAAGCTCTAGAATTCGAACATACTAGTTTGTCCGTTAAGAGCATTGTAGAAGATTCCCGAAATATGGCGTGTGTATTAATAGTGGCAGAGGTTGCAGTCGTGATAGAGTCTATCCTAGGCGCTGTTAGAGTTAACATCAACTGTCTTGTACATTTAAGTTTGTACATTATAAAGTGTGTGTGCATTTCTGCGAATTGAAAATCGTGTATAAAAACACTACTGAGTTACTATTTGAACTGTTGTTGCTGTACATTTTAAATAAATAAAGAGTTGTTACAAATTTTAAACTACTAAATAGCTTTTATTTGCAATCAAAAGTATCCGGTTTATTTAAAGGAAATAAACCAACGTTTTAAAAAGGTTAAAACGTAACAATATTAACGAGTTCCAATACTTGTTTTTATAAAGTAACATATCTTAGATTAAACCTAATATACTTTAACATTTCATTATGTGTATATGTATTGTAAGTTTGTGTTAAAAGTAGTAAAATTGTGAAAACTTAAAGCTTTTGTGCAGCGCATTTAATTGGTTTGTTAGTAAATTTTACAACAATGTTTAACAACATTTTTGCCAAGTTTTTGCTCATTAGAACTCAACATTCCCACAAAGATTTATAATGTTTAGGATTTTTTTTTATATTAAATTGTACAGAAGTTTATGTCTGCTCAATGTTTTTGATATAAAAACTCAGTGAAGTGCGCATGATTTTGATTTGAAAATACATACATCTACACATAAAGTTAGAAAAGAAGAGCCTAGTCTAAAAGCTAGGAGCTGTAATTTCATATTTTCTTTTATTATATATATTTTTTTTGCAGAACAAATCTTTTCTCATCATTATCATCATGGTTGTTTGTCAGGCCTTTTTGTGTGTAAAGCAAGTTACGCCCTTTCTAATAATTTCTAAGTTTATAACAGACTCTAATTTCAGTCTTTTTTATTATTTTTGTACAAATGGTGGGAGTAGTTATTGTATATAACTACATAGTAAGTGTTGTATATAATTTTGTGTAGTAGTAGTACATAAGTAAAACTGTAAATACAAAAAAAAAAACTGCTGCTGTTGGTATAAAGCATGAGTAAGAAGAGATGAACTAAGAAGAAAGTACTAAACTGAGACTACATTTGCACTTCGTCATATGAAGACTACGTTTAAAATACACACATACTATATACGAGTACTACCTATAGCTGCCCACATGAACACATACATAATTTACATCCCAGCAAACACATTTTTTAAATAAATTTATTAACAAAAGTGAAAAGATTTGTTGGTTATAGCAACTAAAACACTAAATGTTTAGGCAGCTAACATTGACATCGAAAGCTCTAGAATTTGAAAATACTAGTTTGTCCGTTAAGAGCCTTGTAGAAGATTCACGAAAGATGGCGGGTGTATAAATAGTGGCAGAGGTTGCAGTCGTGAGTCTGTCTTGTACATTTAGGTGTGTACATTATAAAGTGTGTGTGTGTATTTCTGCGAATAGATAAACGCGTATAAAGACACTGAGTGACTATTTGAACTGTTGTTGTTGTACATTTTAAATAAATAAAGAGTTGTTATAATTTTAAACTACTAAACGGCTTTTATTTGCAATCAAAAGTATCCGGTTTATTTAAAGGAAATAAACCAACGTTTTAAAAAGGTTAAAACGTAACAAAAATGAAGTCATACACCCAATAATTTACCTTTTTAAGTTAAAAAGACTAAAAATAAGGACAATACCGTAAACCATAGAATAAATACAGAGAGGTAAGGAAAAATAAATGTCAATAAATAAACAAAATTGCTCTCTATTCACACATACGGGTAATGTAATAACAAAATACATGGCAATACTTTATTCATCCCATGTAATCAATCGTGAAGACTTTTGTCACTTAAGTGTCTCAAAGTAATCTAGAGTGTAGTCACTTTAAACGTTTATTTTGTACTGCACCAGAAGTAGTCTAGTGTAGAGTTGCCAGAGTAAGTTCTGTCTACAAGCAAACGGTTATTGAACTATCTATGATGTGCCTTCTAAATGACTATTTGAGGTCAATTAGCACTTATACATGTTAAAATAACTAGTAATGATCAAGTAATCACTTAGTTAGCTAGTAAAGTAAATGACTCTATGTAACCGGTATGTGAATCCAATGTAGACTTGGGTATATCATGAACGAACTAGTTCAATTGAACGATTCTATTATTTGAACTAAATGAACTAGTTCCAATCGTTTGCTCACTTAGTTCAGTATTGAACTATGAACTAAAATATGGTTCATATGTACGCTCTTAACTAAATGCGTGTTTTCGTTGTTTTTCCAGCTTCTTTTTATACGAATTCTAAGATAATGCCCAAAAAATAAGGATCATAATGGATAGAATCCGTTCTCAGAATTATATGGTAACTGACAGCAAATTAAAAATCCAAGGAGCATTTTAGCTCTAGTATCATATCTGTTGTTTTAGTTTAGAACAGACAGACAATTTTAATATTTTATTATAAGAAATTTATCACTCTTGATCTTTTATAAATACATAGGTAGTTCAACAAAAAGAGCGATTGAACTAGAAGAGCTACATAGAGTTCATTTTTGAATTATGAACTAAAATGAGCGGTCATTGAAATGAACTATTAAGCACAAAGTTGACTACTTTGGACCAGCTATCAGACAGTCTCATTGTAATCCAAAATGATCAATTTACCCCCTGTTTAGGACATGCACATGTTAAAATAACTAGTCACGTAGCTAGTTATGGAACTAGATGTCACCCTAAATGATGGGTGAAGTTCGGGACAGTCTCTTAGGTATTGACAACAGACTTATGTGTTTGGCTCTCATTTAGCCATCTAGTTGCCATCTATGAATCAAACCTTGTTTTCTGAAAAATTAGATTTTATCTTTCGTTGGAAATTAAAAATCTGAAAAATTGCATTAAGTTAGAAATATTCGCTGGGTTATTTCCGTTAGTTTAGTTGAGTTTAGTAGATTTGCTTTATTTATATTCTTTAGAATTTTTGTTCTAGTACTGTCAGTTTCTTCTCTTTTTTTTATTTATTTATTTTTCACAAAAAAAAAAAAAAAATTAAAGAAAAAAACAATTATTGTGTTCTTTACTTATATTTTGCCACAAAATTAAATTCTTATTTCATTGTCTCTACATTATTAGACTTCTGCAGATACATACTTTCATATGTATGTAATGTATCTATATAAAAAATACTCTTATTTCTTGCATGTATTAATATGGTAGGGTTTTACGATCAGTTTAAATTGAAATATTTTGTTTAAAATAAATTTTTATTTTTGTAAAAATTCTATAAAATACTAATCTAATTGAATAAAATTAAATATACTGAAAAAAGGTAATTGATACTGAAAATAGTCATAACTTTTTCTGAATCATTTCACATTTTTTAGAAAATTCCAATACATATATTGAAAAATGTTAATATTGTTACGAAATTGTACTTGAATTCAAGTACATACTACGGTTTTAACGGCTGGTTTAAAGTTGTATAATGTTTCTCAACCTTTCTATTTATGTTAACAGCAGTTAACATATCTGTGGAACATACAACATTGAATAAAAGCTTTTAGTTGATCATTGTTTGTAGGTGTGGCAACACTAAATGTTTAAGATGCTAACATTAACATTGAAAGCTCTGGAATTCGAATATACTAGTTTTGACCGTTACGAACAATCTAGGTTATTCGAATAAAGATGGCAGTGTGTATAAATAGTTACTGCGGTTGCAGTAGTTAGGGAGTTTATCATAGGCGCTTTCAGAGTTAACATCAACTGTATTGTACATTATAAAGAGTAATTTAAGTGTATGCAATAATTTTGTGTGTGTGTTTAAATTGTTGTTGTTGTACATTTGAATAAATAAAGAATTGTTAAACCACTAAACTGCTTTTATTTGCAATCAAAAGTAGCCGGTTTATTTAAAGGAAATAAACCACCGTTTTTAAAAGGTAAAAACGTAGTAATATATTAAATTTTTATAGTTTATTTTGTTTATAGGCGAATTAATCGTGTATCTTAAATTCGTATGAGTTATGACAATTTAAATGGCCTACTGTTAGTATGAATAACATTATTTAGAAATATTCTGATCTATTCAGGAAAACGTGTATCTCGTAATAAACAAACATTCTATCATATTTTATTAAAATTTTCATTATTTTAATATAAATATGAACAAAATGAATAATAATAACAAATTACTTTGCATTTTCATTAACAAAGACATATTTTTCTGGCATACTTTAAAAATGTTTGGAATTTTTCCAAGTGACTGTCTCGATATTGTAGAAAAATTATGTATATATTATGTATTAAATGAAACCCCTACAATATTATAAATATACATATACCATTTTATCTTTATATACATAGATATATATATTTTTTTTGTATCCAAGAGTGGGTGTTGGCCACTAGAAAGTTTTCTTATTCTTTCTGTCAAGTATATTTATTATTAAGTATTAAATATGTTGGTTTTTCTTTGTTTCTATATTTTTTTTTTGCTGTCTTTTTTAAATACAGCAAAATTATGATTTTATTTCAAAGTAGTGCTAATTTATGGAGTGTCCGGTACTAAAGTTTACTATTTAGTTGCCACTACTATGTGGGAAATACAATATAATATAATCTTCTCACAATCTAATCAAAATTATGAGCAACAAATGTGTGCTATTAAACTTAATCGATCATAAAAGTTAATTTTTGGCAAGATTTAAAGATTATTTTGAAATAGATGAATGTATTTATGTTTAATATAGCAAAACAAATTTAGAAATTTAAAGGAAATTAAATAAAAAAAAATTTAACATAAATAATCTTTTAGATTATTTTTTGGCAATTTTCTGAGAAAACAATACTTTGATGGCTCCTGACTTGTTAAATAATTTTTAAAACTTTTTATACTGCTTATAAACAATTAAATATCAGGAATATTTGTTTAAAAACTGTTTCAAAATACAAATAAGTTTATTTAAAAATAAATAATAAATCATTGTAAATTTAAATAAACCAAATTTCAAATTATTCAAAAAAGATTAGATAAAATTTATACAGTTCTTTTCAGATCTCAATAAATACTCGATAAATTAAATCCTGATTTTAGATTATTAAAATAATTTGTTTAGAATTTTATAAAATTAAAATAAGTCACTCAAAATTACTCAAAAGCACAATTAATCGAATAATTTAAAACCAAGATTAAGACTATTCAAATATTTGGGGGTTTCAAACCGTCTACTATTAGGCCATATTGTCATACTGACCTAATATTTTCTTATAGTTTAAACAAAAAGTTCAAAATTAATAAGACTTTTTGAACCATGTTTATTGTTTTGTCATAAAATAACACTTTTTTTGTTTGAAGCACAACAACAATTTGTTTAAACTATCATAATATATTAGGACATTATGACTTAATAGCAGACCATTTGAATCCCCCTAATTTGTTTTTAGAAAATTTAAAAGAATACATTTGAAACTAAAATAAGTACTGAAAAAGATTAATTTAAAATCAAGATTTATAGAAAGATTAATAAAACTGGACTTCAGATTATTCGAATAAAATGTTGAATTAAATTTTACCTAAAAACCTGTTTTTCGATTATACTTGATTGATTAATATTTTTAAGTTAATTTTAATTATAATTTTTTTTTTTTAATTTTCAATTTTTTTTTATTCAAATAATCTTAAACCCGATTTTCATTAATCGGTTAAAAGTTAAAAAATGCTATTGGAAAATTAAAACATTGGAATAAATAAAAGAATTTACTAACTTTAAAATTTTTATTCGAAAAACTTAAAACCGGATTTCAGATTATAGGAATAAAATTTTGAATTAAATTTTATATCTACAGCCGTAAAACGAATTTTTATTTGCCTTATCAACTGATATCCAAAGTAGTTTTTAAAATATTAATCGATTAATGAAAACCAATAGATTATTCGAATAAAACAAATTTGACAAATAGAAACCAATTATTTTCAAAACTTTAACGAAATCTATATAAATTACTTAAAAATAGAGTTTCCAAAAAACCGAAAAATTTCAAAACCTCGGTTTCGGTTTTAAAAAATTGAAAACCGATCGGTTTCGGTTCGGTTTTGGGTTAATTTATTAACTAATTAATCAGTTGATAATATAGGATATGCTATACAAATTTAAAGTTCAAGCTTGGCGAGCGTTCAAGAGGATAAAGGAAAATTGGTACTTTTTCTTTTAATGGTACCTTTTTAATACATTAAATAGTTAGCTTATATACATTAAAATTGGCTAATATGCTTCTCAATACAGAAATAATCAAGAATAGAGTGTTCAATTGTATTATGATGCGAAAAATGGAGAACTAAAATAAACTAAGGAGTATTTTTTGTTCTGCAATTAGTACTTTTTGAATTTTCTATAATATTGAACCTAGAATCAGGAAAATACTTTGAAATTTCAAACTTGACAGTGGAAAGTGTGGAAAATTGTTACTTTTTCTTCTAATGGAAATGTCTATAATATTGAACCTATAAGCAGGAAATTAAACACACATGATCCTCACCGAGTTAGAATATAAAAAAGGGATTTGCAGGTACTTTTTTCAACTAATAGTACTTTTTCAATATTGTATAACGATGGACCTAGAAACGCGAATTCAAAAGGGATAATTAATGTTATTATTTTTCTTTATTGTAAAGATTCTTTTTGAATATTTTATAATAATAAACCTTAAAATTGAAAATTTGGCACAAATGATTCTGAATGAGTTAGAATTCACAATAAGTGGTTATAGTGGTACCTTTCTTTTGTTTTTGTATAATAATGGAAATATGAAATTAGACATTCATGATGCTGAGTATAAAAACAAAATGTGGGTCTTTATGGTGCAGAATCCACATTACAATGAATCAATAAACATGAAACTATATACATATTTTCCTGAATTAGTATTAATTCACAAAGGGAGACTTAGCACTATTTCTTTCTTCCAATTTAAAATAACTTTGTTACAAACATTTTGCATTATTTACCCTACGAAAGGCAGCCTGCTACATCATCTGAAGCAATTATTGTAATACAAGTTAACAAATTTAAACAAATCTTAAGATATTTTTAACTATTTGTTTTTAGCGATATTGGATGATAAAGTTTGTGTCTGATTTCTAAATTTTGAATTTTTCTACTGAAAATAGATTAAAAGTCAAAACCGACGAATAATTGTCGGTTTCGGTTTCGGTTTTAGGCCTTGAAAAACCGCGGTTTCGGTTTCGGTTAAAACCGAATTGGAAACTCTACTTAAAAAGACAATTTCTTTATTTTTGATTTTAAATCGCAATTAATCGAATACCTTAAAACCGGGTTTTAGATTATTCGAATAAAAATTTAAATAAAATTTTTTCACTTACAATCAAGTTAAACAAATTTTAATTTTCCAATAGCGCATTTTAAACTATTGATGAATTAATCAAATGCTGGTTTTAAATGATTCGATAATTTTTTATTTTTTTTAAATAGTTAAAAATTATATTATATATTGAAAAATAGCTACTATTATATTTGAAACTTGAATAAATCGGTATAAATAACTTCAAATTATTTATTTAAAATCAAGATTATTAGAAAAAAAATTTATATATATATTTTACACTTTCAACCGAGTATCAAACGCAGGTTTTAATTTAATAGATTAAATTTGTTTTCAAAAAATAGCTAAAAATTATATTTTAAACTTAAATAAAATCAGTATAAATTACTTAAAAAGATTTATTTAAACTCAAGATTATTCGAAAAAAAAAAAAATATATTTTACACTTTCAACCGAGTATCATATGGCGCTATAAACTATTGATCGATTAATTAAACGCGGGTTTAAATTATTCGATTAATTTTTTTTTTTTTTTGAAAAATAGCTAAAAATTAGAAGATTTTTTCAAAATCAAGATTAGTAGAATGAAAATTTTAATTTTATTTTACACATTCAAGTGTTCGTTTTTTAAAACTTTTAATCGATTAATCAAACCCAGGTTTTAAATTATTCGATTAAAAAAATGAATAAAATTTTAATTTTCCAATAGCGCTATAAACTATTGATCGATTAATCAAACGCTGGTTTAAATTATTCGAATAAATAAAAAAAAATTATTTTACACTTTCAACCGAGTATCATATGGCGGCGCTATAAACTATTGATCGATTAATTAAAAGCGGGTTTAAATTATTCGATTAATTTTTTTTTTTTTAAAAATAGCTAAAATTAAAAGATTTATTCAAAATCACGATTATTAAAATGAAAATTTAAATTTTATTTTACACATTCAAGTATTCGTTTTTTAAAACTTTTAATCGATTAATCAAACCCGGATTTTTAATTATTCGATTAAAATAATAATCACATTTCAATTTTTCAATAGTGCTTTTTAAACTATGTATTGATCAATTAATCAAACGCGGGTTTTAAATTATTCGATTAAAAAATTTTTTTGAAAAATAGCTAAAACTTATATTTAAAACTCGAATAAATCAGTATAAATTACTTCAAATTATTAATTTAAAATCAAGAATATTAGAATAAAAGTAAAACTTTTAGTATACACTTTCAACCGAGTACCATTTGGAGTTTTTTAAACTTTTAATTGATTAATCAAACCCGGGTTTTATATTATTCGATTAAAAAAAATAATAAAATTTTAATGTTCCATAGCACTTTATAAACTATTTATCCGTTAATTAAACGCGGGTTTTAAATTAATAGATTAAATTTGTTTTTGAAAAATAACTAAAAATTATATTTAAAACTTGAATAAATCGTATATATTACTTAAAAAGATTTATTTAAACTCAAGATTAATAACATGAAAATTTAAATTTTATTTTACACTTTCAACCAAGTGCCATTTTGAGTTTTTTAAACTTTTAATCGAACCCGGATTTTAAATTATTCGATCCAATAGCGCTATAAACTATTGATCAATTAATCAAACGCAGGTTTAAATTATTCGATTAAAAAATTTTTGAAAAATAGCTAAAAATTAAAAGATTTATTCAAAATCAAGATTATTAAAATGAAAATTTAAAATTTATTTTACACATTCAACCGAGTATCATCGTTTTTTTTTTTAACTTATAATTGATTAATCAAACCCGGGTTTAAAAATATTCGATTTATAAAAAAATTAAAAAAAAAATTTAAACATATCATTATAAACACTTAAAAATATTAAATTATGTATGGGCACAATTAATCGAATAACTTAAAACCATGTTTTTAGATTATACGAATAAAAATTGTAATTAACTTTTACACATCATATTTGTATTATCCTTCTCAACTGATATCCAAAGTCATTTTTAAAACTATTAATCGATTAATGAAAACTGTTAAAAAGATTAATTTACATTTACAATGAAGTACATTTTAATTTGCCTTCTAAACGAATATCCTATGGCGCTTTTTTAACTTTTTATCGATTAATGAAAACTCGGATTTAAATTACAGTAAAACCTTGATAATCCTTATAATTGATTGCAGACCCTAATCCGGATAATCAAATTATCCGGACTACCGAATAAAAATTTTAAACATTGTTCTTGTATTAAAAATGCTTTTAAAACACATAGCTAATGATATATTATATTTATGTATCATTTAAATAAACGATTACATATAAAAAGAACATTTATAGTATATATATAAATATATAAATGTCTTTGTAAGTTAGTTTGTTTATTTGTTTGTTTGTTTGTTTGAGCATCACGCCTAAACGGCTGAACCGATTTTATTGAAATTTGGAACGTAGATAGATCCATACTTGGAAGCGTCAATAGGCTATATTATTTTTCAATACTTGGACCAGAAAGGGATAAAAAGGGGGGAAACGGGTAAAATTGGTACCTTTAGTTTTTAAACAATAATTACTAAACGGCTGAACCGATTTTTACATCGACAGGGGTAGCGAAGCGCACCGGGTCAAGCTAGTAGTATATAAAAATGTATTAACATATTTTAATTCTACAAGTCATGAAAATAACAATAAAAATATTAAAGCTATTTATTTTCCTTGGTAAAATAGCCATTCAATTTTGTTTGTCGAGAACTGTTCAAAGTTTGTATGAAATCCGGATAAAAAAGTTATAAAGATGCAATCAATCCGAATTATAGAGTACACAATGTTATTATAACTGATGTCCGGATTACCGAATAATCCGGATTAACCCCGTCCGGATAATCAAGGTTTTACTGTATTCGAATAAAAAAAATTTTTGGAAATTATATATTTAAAACTTAAATAAATTTACTTAAAAATATTGATTTAAAATCTATACTAATGGAATAACATTAAGGTTTCAAATTATTTGAATAAAAATTTTAATGCACAACCTAGTCAAACAATTTTTAAACTTGCAGTGTAATTTTTTAAACTATTAATCGATTAATCAAAAGTATGTTTTAAATTAATCGCTTAACAAATTTTGGAAAAAAGAAAAAAAAACACGGTTTAGATTATGTTTTTAAATTAATCTTTTTATAATATTTATAATAACTTATTTTAAATATACATACATAGACATTTTTTTCTATTTTCCAAATTTTGTTTATTCGAATAACGTAAAACACGATTTTTCTTAATCGATTAATAATTTATAAAGCAGCTTTTAATAACAGTTTTAAAGGAGAATTGAAATATAATTTTTTAGAATTTTAGTGTAAAATTAAAATTATGTATTCGAATAATCTGAAACCTATTTTAAGCTAAACGATTAATCTTGTTTTTAAATTACATTAAAAACACTATTTATAATGCTTATTCTTCAATGATTTAAGTTTTAAACACATAATCTATATATTTTTTTAAACTTTCCAAAATTTTGTTATTTGAATAATTAATCGATTTTTATTAATCGATTAATAGTTGAAAAAAACGCCTTCGGATATCAGTTTAGTGGGAAAATCTAAATTTGATTTACTAGGTTGTAAAATTTATTTAAAATTTTTATTCGAATATTCTGAGACCCGGTTTCAAGTTATTCGAATAAAAATTGTAAAGCTGGTACCATTTTTTTTTTTTTATTCATTCCAATTCATTAATTTTCCAATAGCGTTTTTTAAACTTTTAATCGATTTATGAGTAACGGGGTTTAGATTATTCGAATTCAAATAACCTAAAAAAAGACATTGAATATCAGCTTAGATGGAAAATTAAAGTTTTATTTACTAGGTTGTTGGTAAAAAATGTATTTAAAATATTTATTCGAATAATGTGAGACCTGGTTTTAACTTATTCGAATACAAATTTTAAAGCTAGTAAATCAATTTATTAACTTTTTGAACTTTTAATCGATTAATAAAAATCGGGCTTTAGATTATTCGAATAAAAAAAAATTTAAAATTAGAAACAAATTATACCTATTTAAAAATTACTTAAACAGATCAATTTAATATCAAAATTAATCGAATAACTTAATATGTACCGAGTTTTAAGGTTATTCGAATAAAAAAGTTTTTAAAATAAAATAATCGATTAATAAAAATCGGGTTTTAGATTATTCGAATAAAAAATTTTTAAATTAGAAAAAAATTATATGTATTTTAAAATTACTTAAAAAGATTAATTTAAGATCAAAATTATTCGATTAATTTTGATTTTAAATTAATCTTTTTAAGTAATGCTAAAATACCTACATAGGTATAATTTTTTTTTCTAATTTTGTACTGGGGTTTAAGATTATTCGAATAAGAACAATTTTGGAAATAAATCATTAAAGATTACTACTTTACACGAATAATCATATATTAAATAAATATTTATTTAAATTCCATTTTTTTTTTTTTTTTTTGAAAACATCATATGATTTCCATCATTTATTTGCTCATAAATATTTGATTTCTTATTGCAAAACTTTTCTGTGTTCATTTAACAAATAAATTTAAATAAAAAAAAATCAACTTTATAGACCAGGTGGCAAAAAAGAAGAAAAAACATGGCTAAAACAACTACAAAAGCACAGCGGACAAAGGATACTTAAGTGAAAAAGTCTAAATAAAAAAAAAGATGCCAGTAAACTTTAGCTACACGCAGAAAAAAAATATAGTTGTACATTGTTACTGTAACCATTTCAAATTTGTGCATGGTTACTGTAACAATATAAAAATTTTTAACAATATTATAGTCACAGTAACTATATATATGATTGTGGTAACAATAATATGGTTAATTTACGATTCACATGAATATTTCAACCATATATATGGTTACAGTAACCATGTATATGTTTGTGACAACCATTTATATGATGAATAATGTTATCATAATATGTTGTTCTCAGATTATGATATGAGAGCATCATAATATGGTAAGTCCTTCATCATATAAATGGTTGTCACAAACATATACATGGTTACTGTAACCATATATATGGTTGAAATATTCATGTGAATCGTAAATTAACCATATTATTGTTACCACAATCATATATATAGTTACTGTGACTATAATATTGTTAAAAATTTTTATATTGTTACAGTAACCATGCACAAATTTGAAATGGTTACAGTAACAATGTTCAACTATATTTTTTTTCTGCGTGTAGAGTAAAATAAGGTACTTTACAAAAACAACAAATAAATACATACCTATATTTCTATATAAAGAGATAGCTATGGCAATGTATGGATAGGAACAGTGTAAGCAAACATATAGCCAGGGAAACACAAAAACAACAACAACAAAAAACCTTAAACATCTGTGCTGCCAACCATTTTGGAATAGGACATACAACAACAACTACATACATATATACAGAAGAAGAAAAAAGAGTTGTGAACATGTTGTAAATTACTAAAGTGTACTTAACTCACTCGACAAAACTACAACAACAAGGACAAAGCCAACGGCAGCAGCAAAAAAAACATATGGTTACAACTGTCACTTTGTTATACAGCAGCAATAACAACAACAAACAAACTTACAAATCAGCTACCAACCAAATAAAAAAAATAAACAAACTGACAGACAAAGAATGTTCAGTACAAATAACAACAAAAAAACACAACTGAAGAAAGAAAAAAAAAAAGAAACCGAAAAGTACCAGTAGAGTTGAGTCCATAATGAATATGGATGGGAGTGAGTCAGTCAGTGAGTGTGAGCAGAGTAGAGTAAAACACTTCTAGTCTAGTCAGTATATAACAAGAAGTACATACCTACACACACACTCGAACATAAATGTATCTAGCGGATGTACATTTCGTTGTACTAAATAAAAATACAATATTGTTTGTGTTTGGGCCCACAATAAACCGGTTCAATGCCCACCAATCAAATGTGCGTAAACACCAAAGGGAGGCGGGCTCATTTCAATACAACACAATACGGCCACACTACACTAACTGTACAAGATAAAGCAGCAACTACAACAACAACACACACACAGTTTTACTCATACAAATTCATTCATACGAAAATACATAGGGAGAGGCAGGAAAACAACAACAACGAAAACGACATCGTGTTTACTGCGCAAGTGTGATAAAATGGAAGCAGGTTTTTTGTTGTTACAATATGGGCTTTGTAAGTGTGTGTATGCATGTATGTACTTATTCCAAAACAAGTCCTCGTGCCAAGCAAGCAAGCAAGCAACCTCGTTGGCAGCAGCAGTAAGTAGATGAAGCAGCAGCAGCAGCGAAAAACAGCATTTGGTTGTTATTAGTAGACACTTTAGTTTTGTACTGATTTTACGTACGTGCGGGTGTTGCTTCTGTTTAACTCGGCAGTCTATGAAAAATTAATCAAATAAGAAAAAAAAAAAAAAAAACACAAGAGAAAATCAGTGCACCAACAACCAACCAACAAAAAAAAAATAACAACAAAGCGATTAAAGTAATTGCAAATTTAATTAACTTACTGGTACTACTATAACAACAACAACAACCAGAGATCGGCTATAACAACTACAATTACTCTCCTCCATTTATTGTATAATAGTTAGTGTGTAAGTGAATGACTGAATGAATGACTGACTGAGTGAGTGCATGTCTGTGCTTGTCAAATGTGTGCTAGAGTTATGTGCAGTAATTATATGCAATTGCCTGGCATTCAAGTAACAGCGGTTTGACAATTGTGACAGGTCACGTGAGATTTAATTTAACAAAAATTTACACCCAAAATAAAATACAAAAAAATTATAATAAAAATCTTAAGAAAATAAAGAAATTAAAAAATTATTTTTAAAAAATTAAAAAAAGAAAAATCAAAGTGAAAGTGTTATTTTTCGAAAATTAAACAAACAAAAAAAAAAAAAATCCCAAATAACCTCAATGTTTTGCTAAAGCTTAAAGAAGTAGAAAAAAAATAGAAGCTGTTAGAAAAAAAAAAAATAAAGATCCCATAATTTGGCCCATTTTTGGTGTATTATGGAAAGTAACGCCTTTGGCAGCAGTCATATACCTTCACAAGCATTGGTTGTTTTATCGGAGGCAGCTTCCGGTTTGCATGAGGCCTTAAGAGGCCAACGTCCATTTCCTTCTAGGGTAAGTGTTTTTCTCAATTCTTGCAAAATTGCAATAATTACCGTCGGCCGTTATGTTATATGTGAAGTAGTATTATTTCTGGGCATTTGTTTTTCTTTTATTTCTTCTAGGTGTAAAAAAGCCCCCACTACAAACAAACACTTTCCAAAATGTATCCTAATTTTTTAACAGCAAATCAAGTAGGTTATTTTTGCATTTTGTATATTAATTAAGGTTCCTTAAATACCCTCCTTTCACATTGTCTATCATTACCAGCTCTAAAATAACTAAAATTAACGTTACCACTAAAATACATTTACCAATATAATCGAAAAACCGTTAACGCTAAAATATCTTTACTCTTATTTTGTAACTACATATTCTTAAATTATAAAAATCAAAGATGTTTACCTTACCGCTAAGCTATCGAAAAAAGCGTTACCTTTTGAAAAAAGTATTACCGTTAATCTATAAATAAAAAAAACCGTTTAAAACCGTTACCGCTACAATCAAAAATACCGTTACTGCTAAAATATCATTAACATTATTTAATTTAATAAATAATGTTAAATTGTTAAAAATAAAAACTAAGTTTGGCTACCGTTATAGCTAAGTTACCTTAAAAAAGTTAGAGGTAACGGTTTTGAGCAATACCGTTCTTCAACAATATAAATGATGTTAATATAATAATAATAATAATAATTGAGTTTATTGAAATCTTTAGAAGTTAAAATGTAATAAAATATCACATTTGTCAAAGTAATTTTTAAATCATACCGAAAATGTCTTCACCAAAATACCGTTACCGAAATCCAAAATAAGCGTTACCGTTACATTTCAATAGTTTCGAATTATTTGCCAAAATTTGTAGAAATATATCTTCTTAATTATGTTGACTGAAATCCATAACAATTTTTGTCAGACCGAAATTACTGAAAATATAGTTATCGCATAAATACCGTTAACGAAATAACTGCTAAATTAGCATTATCGTTAACTTTTAACCGTTTCGAATTTTAAGCCAACCTTGATATTAATTTTCTTTATTTTCAAATAGCCATAATAGCAACAATGCCAGAAGATGGAATTAAAAAAGAAATGCTAAATTGTTCTACAATAGAAAAAAATTGTTAGATTGTTCTTTTAGAAGAAAGCTTACAGAGTGCACATATATATGTATAAAACTTATAAACAAATGAAAGACCTATCGCACTGGTTCCTCTAAAGACAGTGAACTGTATTTTTTGGCGAAGGAGTAGAGAAAATGATGTAAGATTCCTTCCAAAAAGTGAAAATTGAACAATTTTGTGTTGACTCACTTTAGAGGAACCAGTGCGATATATCCAACGTCCTGTACATTTCATAGCGCAAGACCTAAAAATGCCACAAACTACCGACGGAAATGTATGAATAAGTCTTTTAAATGTTCTCAATACAACGGAAGAAAATTTTAAATACTAAAACCGGTTCAAGGTTGCAAATTTTAAAATGAACATTTGTTCAAATCATACTCTGAAACATCCATGGACTATTATCAATTTAGAACCAAACGTTACTCCTAATAAAAATACTTATGTTTTCTGGATTCAGACATATCCTTTCGAAGTCTTCTCATAGACTTCAAACGATGATTCTTCAGCGAGGAATAGCGACAGAGGAGATGAAGACATTTAGAACTAGCTCAAACCAGATCCAAATTCATAGCTTCCATGACACTTATTTCTTTGAAATCGAAGAGGATACCAAATAAATCCGAGACCTGTTCTGTCTTGACTAAATTTATGTCGCTATGATTACAGTTCACCCATCCTTTTTAAGACTCTTCTCAAAAAGACTACATAGTGGACTATCTTCGTAGTTTACAGACTGATGTATGATGCCACGTTCCTGATGCATATGTCATACTTTTGTCAAATCAACAGCAATGCAATTGGCAATAACGGTCCCATGTCTACACGGGGAAGACAGATTCGTAGTAGCAATCGAATTTGTTGCCAATCGGTTCTGTCAACAGAATGTCAGTTGATAAGGAAGAATTTCTAAAATTGAGTAGACGCAACTGTAAAATTCAGTCACTAAAGCAACAGTCGATTGGCAACAAATTTGGTTGTATTATATTGGGATCATATTTGAGCTTGACGTTGTGTACACAATAGTCAGGGACCTTATTGAAGCACGACAGACGAACATATTTGGATATATCCAGTCGATATCCTCTTGTAGCTCGGGCTGTTTACAACAATTTGGTTTGAAGAATACTACATTTATTCGACAGCCTAATCCCGAATTCCTCAATATAACTACCATAGTCTACCCCTTCCCTTTACATTCCTACTTGGGAAAGAGGTGAGTGTCTTTCTCTTTTAGCATCTGTGCATACACGATTAGATCTTAGAGGAGAAGAAATGGAAAGATTATGGTAACTACATTATGGAAGTCGCAATCAGATGTCATTCAGGTTGATCCCTGACATGTCATCCGAGATGTTTGCAGCTCCCTTAACAGCCAACAATTCGGTTTGAAGAATACTATATTTATTCGTCAGTCTGAATTACACCTAATCCCGAATTCATCAACTTCCTGAGGAAGAGAAGAGTATCTTACTCGTTGAGCATCTGTGCATACACGGTTGAGAAGAAAGGAGTTGGGGAAGGAGTACGGTAACTACATTGCGGATTTCGGAATTAGATGTCATTCAGGCTGATCCCTGACATAGTATTCCATGTCATTCGAGATAGCGAAGTTAAAACTTATCGATATATATAGTCGATACCATAGTCAACTTCTTCCCTTTCCTCTCCTTCTTGAGGAAGAGCAGAGTATCTTCCTCGTTGAGCATCTGTTGGATGGTTGAATATTAGAAAAGGAAGGAGTATGGTAACTTTATTGAGGAATTTGGAATCAGATGACATTCAGGCTGATCCCTGACATAGTATTCCATGTCATCCGAGATAGCGAAGTTAAAACTTATCGATATATGTAGTCGATACCATAGTCAACTTCTTCCCTTTCCTATCCTTCTTGAGCAAGAGCAGAGTATCTTCCTCGTTGAGCATCTGTGCATACATGGTTGGATATTAGAAAAGGAAGGAGTATGGTAACTTTATTGAGGAATTTGGAATCAGATGACATTCAGGCTGATCCCTGACATAGTATTCCATGTAATCCGAGATAGCGAAGTTCAAACTTATCGATATATATAGTCGATATCCTATTGTACCTCGGCCTGTTTGCTTCTTTCATAAAAGCCAACAATTCGGTTTGAAGAATACTACATTTATTCGTCAGCCTGAATGACACATGATCCCGAATTCCTCAATGTAGATACCCTAGTCAACTCCTTCCCTTTACTATCCTTCTTGAGGAAGAGAAGAGTATCTTACTCGTTTAACCCCAAGAGACTAGATAGGTTTTCATTTTCTGTTCATCTTTACATCACAGAAAAACATGTCTTTAGCGTAGGAGTCTTAACTTCATTCAATATTTGAACTTCAAAGTGAACGATTTCAACAAGTTTTTAGCTGACAGTTCTTCAAAGTCGATAGAAAAGTGAGTGAAAATAATTTGTATGGAACTCAATCCAAAGTATTAATAAAACTTTTATTATTTATCTGACAGTTTTACTATTTTCCAATATTTTGTTTACATTTTGTGTTGAACATTTTCAAAAGTATTTGAAAACTAGCAAGGGAATGAACAGACTGTGAGTTTTCGAGGAACAGGCTGTAAATAATTTCTGTCTTTGCAGACTCAATAAAAAGTTTTGGCTATATGTACATCGAAATAAACTTTAGAACCGTCGGAACTAATGCATAACATGTTTGGACGGAGTATTATATATATTGCATTAAATTTTGACACTATTTCTAATAAACATACGCTTTAAGTTAATTATTAGTTGTAAATTAAAGTCTAATCTTAAATCCCATATTACACTCCTCAGTGTGAATGAAGTGTTAATCTTTCTTAATATTTATGTTTAAAATAAAGTGTTACTGATTTAAAAGGTTACAAATTTTGAATTTAATATCTTAACACATCATCATAAATCATTTAAGATCAAGATGAGCAGCTTTAGTATTTGTTATGCAGAGGATCTTGTCGAGAAAGCTTTTGGCAAAAGAAGTTGTTGAAGTTGCGTTTGATAAGGAAGAACAGAGTCAAAGTTTCACAGTATCCAAAGTCTTAATTACCCAAAAGTTCCAATAATGCAAGGAATTATTAAATGTGTACTTGGATCCCTATTAGTTTTATTAGAAATTTATATTGATACAAACAAGTTTGCATGGATCTCAACACAACTTTGGATACTTCTGAAACACTGTGGCCTGAGTGATCTGAAACAAATACCCCAAATTTTCTACAATTGGAATATTGCGTCTCCACCGACGAAGTTGGATTTTCCAAGATCGGTTTAGGAAACACAACAACTTTGGGCACTTCAGAGACTCAGGGGCCAAAGGGACCTATATAGTGAAAAATTATCCCACATACTCTATAATTGGAATATTCCCTATCCACCGATGAAGTTTAATCTTCTAAGATCGGTTTAGCAAACACAGTTAATCCATTTTATTTCGAACCATAAAAAAAAATATAAAAGTTTCAAATCGTTTTCTTTACCCCATACAACAAATACTAACTGTTAAACTATTTATTTAGAGTCCCAGTATTTATTTTATTGACAATCTCGAACTGCCTTCCCTCTTTATTAAAAATCTTTTATATATTAAATATAAAAGAATTCCTTAAAAATCTAGCGCGGCTTGTATCAAAAAAACCTTATAAAAAAGGAAACTTTCAAATAACAGTCTCCACTTAAATACCAAACAGTCAATACAATTTAGTTTGAAAACACAAAAGACATATAAAATATGTATTGAAAACGAAAACAGTTTGTCTTCAAAGTAACAAACCAACAGCAGCAAAAAATCAAACATCATCACACATAAAAATTGACAAAGTTCCAAGGAAAAAGAAAAAAAAAAAAAAGAAGAGTCAGTCCACATTAAATATTAACATACATATTTATGATAACTCTACAAATTTCACCTTGCGAAGAACCATCAATAGAACAACAACTCACAAATTTATTTATGCGCCATAAACTTGTCTTTACTGCTCTTCAAAAAAAAAAGGAAAATAAAAAAAAGACGCAGAAAGCAGTTAAAGATACAACTGTTTTGCTGGCATCCATACAATACTTCTGAATATACTAGCATGTTGTAGTACTACTGCCGTCGTATTGAATGGATAATATCATTGTGGTTTTTTGTTTTTGTTTAAGACTTTTTGAATTTAAAATTTCGCGCTTATGGTAGCAGTTTATTTGACCGCAATAAATCAGCACACCCAATGAGGATGGATGCCTGCAATACTTGCGATCGATTGTTTAGCTAAACTTAAGAAACTCTTAACTTACTTCATACATACTATCTATCTACCCATACATGTGACCATAACCCACATTCTTGTTGATTCCTTGGTCGAGAGTTAAGCAAATGTATTCTTCTGTATAAATATTGTTTTAAAAACATCCTAGGAGTGACATTAAACGGTGGGTTTTACTCTCTAAAAAGCAGTTGATCAGAAAAGATCACATTAAATACTACACATGCACGCACAATATAAATGGGGGTAAAGTTGTTAGTGGTGTCAAAAAGAACGAGTACCTAAGAGATGGATTATACAAAAAGAGTGGCTAACCGAAAGTGATCCAATAAATTTGAACTTGAAAATTCGTTTAGAAAACCATCGAACATTAAACACACCGACCTCAAAGTTGTGATTGTGAATGAAGTTCAGATGCCAAGTTTCACAGTCTCTGTACAAATACTCCTTCAATTTCCCAAGGAATATTAATGCACTCCTTTTGCTTTACCCATTTTTATAATATTTTTGTGGATCTTAATTATGTACATTAGGAATCTTCTCACCCAATGTCCCGACATATCCATTATCCGAGAGAGTGATAATCGATCATACCATGCACATTTATCATAGTTACTGTACGAACTATAGTTCTAATATTCAGTTATGTTCAGGTCAACCGCATATCACAGCTACATATACTGCGACCTTCGGGTTCGAAACGGTAACATTTTCTTTAGCTCTATCTATTGCTTCCACCAGTAAGTTACCGCATTCTGCTTAACTTCCAAAGCATGTTGCTTCAAAAAATGCATCAAAGAATGAAGTATGGAGCGGTCAAATCTAGCGATTTTGCAGGCCACTTCATTTTCATTGGTAAATGGGATATGGATGCACAGAACTTTTGTAGGATGTGCGAGATTATTGAGAAACTAGAAACAGTGGTACATATTCTGTGTAACTGTCCTAGATTACAGGGTCTCATGCAAAAATGGTTAGGGGAAAGATTCCATGATAAACTGGGGGATATAAGTAGCTACATATGATCTAGGTAATCTATTAGCCTTTGTCAGGGGAATAGGCTGGCTATTTTAGGTAACAGGCCTCTGGGTATCCCAGTCTATACTTATTTCCTGTCCTTTTCTTTGGACTGGATTTTTGACTTTATTTCTCTTTATATCACCTAACTTCTGTCCTTTTCTCTCCAATTTCTTCTCTTCACATCTAGTTCACACCTAGTTATATTTCTAGAGGATAGTACAATGGTCCCTATGGGACTCTGAGTTTAAGTGTTCTTCTTATAGTACACAGCCCTTCAAATCTATCCAATGCCCAATGATGCCTTCCGGTAAAGGGTGAATGATACCTTCGGGTATGTAAATTTAATTTGTTTGCATTCCTTCCATATGCAGATGAGCCTCAACGTTCATGGTAAATTTCAACCCACTACGACGGGGAGGTTTAGGATAGCAAGTACACAAGTTCTTCCAAAGTCTGTGGCTTTAAAAAAACCCAAAGAATGAAGTATGGTGTGGTCAAATCGAGCAATCTTGCCAGCCACTTCAAATCTCCTAAACAAGATTTTAGCGAATCGGAACCGGTGTAGTTACACCATCAAAAGAGAGATTTAAGGCTACCTGGAATCGCATCCTTTAAATTATCCATAGTCACGAGAGGAACCACTTGTCCTTCAATCCTAATTCATTAATTTGTTGCAATAAAAACTCTAGATCATGGTTTTGTAAAGCTCACATTTAACTGAAGCCTTGTTATCCAAGGCCCAAAGATGCCTTTTTGTAAATATTGAATGATACCTTCGGGTATGCAAACTTAATTTGTTTACATTACGTTCCAGATGCAAATGAGCCTCAACGCTCATCGTAAATTTCAACCAACTACGTGGCGGAGGTTCAGGAGAGCAAGTATTCCATGCTCTTGAGTTGGAGAGCGTTATAAGACTTATCGATGTGCATTCGTTATCTGTTTACTTTTCTAATATCCAAACAAAACATTTGCTAAACTTATGGCTTCTTACAAAAGGGTGCTACATTTGGAGCCGCTTTATAATAGTTAGAACTAATTCATAGATTCCGCATTAGGCTCGACTATAGCTGAAGAAGTATTAAGGAAGTGAAAATATGCTTTTATTCAAGTTTTTAAATACAAAATGTTTCTTTTTCCTCGCTCACCAAGTCAAAGCAGCGATGATACCCTAGTGGTCCCCGAAAATAAGGCCTCATGATACCTATGGTGTAAATGGAGCATGATACTTTGGGATAAATGCACTGATTTTTAGCAAATTTTAATTGTTAACGTATTCATATAGATGCTAATGAACCTCGTTCGTCACTCGTGATAAATTCCGACTTCAAATCACCAAAACGAGACTTTAGGCGTCCCGGAAAAGCATGGTTTGTAATGTCCAACGTCATCTTCGAACCATCTGTCCTTCTATATCAATGCATCTATTTACAGCAATAAAAACTCGTCAGAGTAGCCAAAGGGTTCTCAAAAATAAGGCCCGATCATTCCTTAGGTTAAATGCAGTGAATTTCCGCAAATTACATTTGTTTCTGTATTCTTCCAGATGCGACTGAACTTCTTGCACTGCGTTTGGAGGTTCAGGAGAGCATGTATTTATTCCACGTTCTTGAATAAGAGAGGGTTCATGTCAATGTGTATTCTCTATCAGTTTCCTTCACAAATCCCAACATAAAACTGATTTTGCGAAAGTGTCTGAATCTTACGATAGGCTGAAACATTTTAGGCCACCTTTTAATACCTGGAAATTATACATAGATTTTCAGTAGGCTCTGATCTAGCTGAAGTATTTATGAACTGGGAGTATGCTCTCAATCAAGTTTTTTAGCATTTCCTTGACTTTAAAACGAAATGTTTTTTTCTGCTCACTTTGGATTTTTATAAACTCTTTAATACATCTAACTGATGCAATTGAATCAACGTTGTATTAACTAGGCATTATTGACTAAGGACTTATTGGTATAGAACTTTACATTGCAGAGAATTTGCCGCGGTTAAAGTGTGATATAAATGAATTTACGATTATTTTTGACAGTTTAGCTTGCATTTATTATTTGTTTAAACTATTTAAATGTCTAACTCAGCTAATTAACATGGCGATATTGATCCTGAGGACTCATTGATGGAGAACTTTCCATTGCACAGAACCTTTTGGGGATTGATCTCTTACAAAATAATATATTTTTTTGGTTTAGGTATGAATTATAGGAATTTGAATCTTCTGAAGGAACTTAATGCTGTTTTGGGCTGTTGTCTAGAATGCCTTAGTCATAAAAACAAGTTCAGAGAAGTTGGAAAAAGCATTTTATCCATTTTGTGGTACAAAATATCCCTAAAGCGCTGCGGTACCGTTCGTTAAACAAAATCTTTATAGGATCTACTTGACATGTCTTAATTTAAGTTTCGGTATCTTAATCTCCCTATATTGTCTCTGATATAGGGGGATGAATAAAAAAATATTCCTCCCAAAAACCGTAGATTTCTAGATTTTCTGTAAGAAATTTTTGTTTTTTAAAACAAAAAATCTACAATTTGTTCTCAACTTCCCCAATACTCGATTACCTGCCCACAAATCTCCACCACTAACTTGCATCTATTGTGTGTAGATTTTGTTCTGATCTTGACAATTTATGATAGTGTGCTAAAGTTTTCAATCGAATATGTGTGATTGTTCTGTTCTTTTTTTTTTTTCAAAATAAGAAAACAAAAAACTTTGGCACATTCATTCTTAAAAAAAAAAAATTAGTTCTTTTTTCTTTTCTCTCTTATTTTTATGATGCGTCTTAAGCGCGAAGCGTCTTTATAGCGAGTGGTTCGGTCTGTCATCATAAAACATGATCAATGATCATGACGCTGATGCTACAAATGATGAAAAATATTTGCTGAACAAAGAAGTATAAAAATATATAAATAAATAAATAAATGTTCATATTGGTAAATATGTTAAACAAGGCATCAACAATATGTCTTGAAAGTGTAGATGCAACAAAAAGATTGTCTTTCACTATTAAATGTTGGTTGGCATAAAGTTGTTTGGGTTAATCACAAAGTTTAAAGTGATCTTGTTAAACTACCAATTAAATATTTAATAACTGAAAAAATAACACTTTAAACTGACAGCAGAGTAGGTTGGCTTCACGCCCTGTTTTTTTTTTATCCAGTTTGTTTCTGTTATAAAGTGTTAAAAACAATTAAAAATATTATGAAGTTGTTAACGTTGTTAAGTATTTATGTTTCTTCCAGTTGCTTTACTCGTTTACTTGTTAATTTATTATTGCCTTGATGAGGATCTTTTTTGAAAACAGTAGTAGTTTCTTTTTTCTTTTATTGTTGTAAACAGGTTTCATTATCATGACAACGCTGCTGCTTCTGTTTGTTTACATGGTGGCAATAAAACTGGCAACACCAAGAAAACAACAGCTAATCTAAGAAAGAAAACATGGCTCATTGCTGGTTGTAAAATGGTTGCTGATTATAAAATCATTCACGGACGTTAGGCCATTAATAAAAACAAAAAAAATACAACACCAGCAGTGGCAACAACAGCTACCAATAAACCAAATATACAGTTACAAATGTTGCATATTGTACATTATAAATTAGTTGTTGTTATAATTCAGTTGCACGATGCAGTTATTTTCCACATTAATCAATAAATCAGTTTTGCGGTTGCAAAAAATTCATACAAATTAAGCAACATTTTATGCTTTTAATTGCTCTAGATTTTTTTGAAGCTGTTTACACTAGTAGTGAATTGAATTACAGTTAAGTAGATATAAAAGATTTAGTGTAAATTCATACTTATTGAATAGTTTTTGGAAAAAAATTTAATATAATTTTGCAGGTGCTACAAAATGATAGCATTATAATCAAGAATTCTGAATATACCACAAAGTATCATTATCAAATTTCTAGGGCCTTCTTATAAAAAATAAACAAATTTTTTTTTTGTTGCTAAAATTTTTTTTTTTAGAAAACACCGGTATTTTCGCTAGTACGATGACGATATTTAAAATCATGAGATATTCAGCTTTAAAGACTGAAGGGTTTAAAAAAAAAACATTTTAAATATTTTAAATCGCTGAGAAAATAACAGATTTATTAGGAAAAATGTAAATTATGTCAAAATTAATATTAATCATACGCACTGTAGAGCAACAAATTTTAATTTGCTTAAATTGTGGGAAAAATTTAAAAGAACAATGTTAAACTGATTGAACGGCATATTAAAACTTGTGGTTTTAACAATTTTTTTTTACAAAATCTTAAATCTTTAAAAAAAAAAACGAAAAATTTAAATTTGTTAAAAATCTCTCTGCTAAAAAATATTTAAAAAAAACACAGGTATTTTTGCTAGTAAGATGACTTAAAGATGATTTAAAATCATTAGATATTTAGCTTTAAAGACTGAACGGTGTTAAAAAAGAAGAACTTTAAATATTTCAAATCGCTGAGAAAATAACACATTTATTAGGAAAAATTTTAAATAAGTCAAAATTAATATTAATCATACGCACTGAAGAGCAAAAAATATTAAATTAAAAAATGCATGAAATTTGCTTAAATTGCGGGTAAAACTTAAGAACAATGTTAAACTGATTGAACGGCATATTATATACCACAAGTTTTAACAATTTTTTTAACAAAATCTTAAAAGTTTAACAAAAAAAAAAAAAAATTTGTTAAAAATCTCTGCAAAAAAAAAATTTCAAAAAACACAGGAAATTTTGCTAGTAATATGACGACATTTAAAATCATGAGATATTTAGCTTTAAAAACTGAAGGGTTTTAAAAAAGAAACACTTTAAATATATTAAATCGCTGAGAAAATAACAGATTTATTAGGAAAAATTTTAAATAAGTCAAAATTAATATTAATCATAAGTACTGTACAGCGAATTTTATAAAATTTTAAAAATTCATGAAATTTATCTTAAAGTTACGCACAAAAATTATAAACAGTGATAAACGGATAAAATGACATATTATTTAACATAAGTTCAAGTTTTTTTTTTTTTTTATACAAAAAACGACGAAATCTAAAACGACTCTCCTGAAAATTTGCTAAAAAACATAGACCTTTAACAGGCAAGTCGATGATATTGAAATATATTGCTTAAAATATTGATGAGTTTTAAACAAAAATCACTTCAAATTTTCAAAATCGCAGGAAAAATAACAGCTTTATAAGGACACATGTAAATTAAGTCAAAATTAATATTAATCATACGTACTGTAGAGCAAATTTTATAAAATTTTAAAAATTCTTGAAATTTACCTTAAAGTTACGCCAAAAAATTATAAACTGTGATAAACGCATAGAAAACATATTATTTGAAATAAGTTTAAGGTTTTTTTTTTTAAACGACAAAATCTAAAACGACTCTCCTGAAAATTTGCCAAGAAAATACAGGCCTTTAACATGCAAGACGATGACATTGAAATATTTTGCTGTAAATATTGATGAATTTAAAACAAGAAACATTTCAAATTCTCAAAAACGCAGGAAAAATAACAGCTTTATAAGAAAAAATTTAAATTTAGTCAAAATTAATATTAATCATACGTACTGTATACACAATTTTAAAAAACCGGAAATTTGCCTGAATTGTTAAAAAAAACATAAGCATAAGGTGATAAGTAAGCGGCGGATTTTTATGGATTTATTATTGGAAAATATGCGCCTAAAATATGACCTAAAAATTCTTATATTTTTGTACAAAAAACATAAAATAATAAACAATAGATCGCTCAATGCCGACTCGTTTGGAGTCGTTTAACTATAATAACAAGTATACAGTTAATTTTTAATATAATTCTTATTCTTATTTCTAATAAAAGGATGGATATTTTAGGATTAATACTCATTTAACCCCATAATATTCTGAGCCTTTATCAAGTGACTTAAGGTACGGTCAGACACAGCTAATATTTGACGATTATCGTCAAATATTTCATTGTCTGAATCTGACCACAAATAAAATTTAGAGCAAACAACAAAACAGATGATTTTAGTCAAACAAATTTATTTGTCGGCAAACAAAATATTTTCTTAATGTGAACGAAGTGTGACCACTAGCTATATAAATACATAAAAAATATATAATTTGATCGTACAAATCTTTTTAAGATTAACGCACTTATTTCGAATTGTAAAACAATTATTTTATTAAAGTTTTATTGAATTTTGTTATCATATAGTGAATTTAATTTTTCACTTTTTGTTTGACCAAACTGCTGCGAAAAAGAATCACTAAATATATTTGCCGTGTGGTCACACTATATCAAATACTTTCATGAAATAATTGTTTGATCAAATAGAGCAAACAAAGAAAATTATTTGCTCAACACGGCGGATTAAAAAGGAGAATATTTAAATATTTTTGGTACTAAATTAAAAACAAAATTGCACTATTTTTATTCTTTAACTATAATACATATCAATATTTCTTGTAAATTTCTTATTTAAATTATTTTCACTAAAAAAATGGCATCAATAAATGAAGTCTTCTTCTTCACATAAAAGTCATTCCGCCTGGAATGACATTCTGGGAAAAAAAATAATTGAAGACATGAAGTCTATGTTGCGATTTTTTGCATTTGTATGCGATTATATTTGTATACGTATAACATAGTCTGATGTTTGATTGTTTTTATACATGGAGTTTTTCTATTTACAAAATTTAAAATTGCTCAAATGTATGGAATATTTATTGAATTTAAAATCAAAGAAAATAGTTTAGACATACATAAATATTATGATTGGATTGCAATTAAAAATTTATTCTTAAACAGTATGATCTGTTTAATTTTTTTTAATGCGAATATAATATTTGTGAAAATTCAGAATGAAAAAAGTTTGGTGAAAGTCCTGTTCGATTAATAATTTTTATTAAAAAAAATAATTTCAATTATGAATTTAATTTTTCCTTCTACATATAAGTATAGTTTCAACCAAAGTATAACAAGTAGTCCGACTCTATTTTTCAATATTACTCTCTCACATAAATGAGTACCGTGTGAATTCAACTCCCTTGTGATAAATGTACACATCAAATGTCTCGATATTTTAAGAAAAAATTTTCGATTAAATATAGTTCAATTCTCGTCAATTCTTTAACACACAGAATTTTATAATTTTATTTACATTTCTAGCACATTTTCATTTCGTTTTGCGTCCAATATATAGTTAGGTACTGCTGTCAAAAAGTTTTACTACTTGTATGTACTTTGGTTTCAACATTTTAATATACTTTTTCTTTTTAACGGTTCGCTTATTTGATTATTGTTAAGTTCATCATAGTAATATTCGTTTTGTTTGAATAATGCGATTTTTAGTTCAAAATCCAAACAAAGCTAAAACAAATACAATAAAATTCCAAAATTGTTAATTACATTAGGGATATTTGGTAGATTTTAAGTACAATTATACCTACAAATTTTAATACGTTGATAGTAATATAATTTAATAAATAAACTTTTAATAATTATATTATTAAATTGTTCAAGCTTGTGTTCTTTTCGCGATTTGTTTTCATTATTTAGCGATTTTTAGTTTAAGATATAGCAACACTACTTTTGCGATAACACATGATGCAACAGCTGTTATTTGACGCTGTTTGATCTTGCAAATGAATTGCAAGATCAAATAAAAAATTGAGGAAAATATTTGCTGTTTAGTGGTCACACATTGGTCACATTACAAGAAAGTTTTCTTATTGGCAAATAAATTTGTTTGACCAAATTCAGCTGTTTTCTTGTTTGCCGTGCAAAAATATTTTCTGTTCAAACTAGGAACATAAAATATTTGACGTTTAAATAAAAGTACTGAAATTTCACAATTCTTTCAAATATAAAGCAAAATCTAGTAGTATTTTACTTTCTAGATATGTATTTTGTATTGAAGAAAGAAATGAAAGTTTTTTTACAGCTTTATTTAATAATTATTTAGAAAAAATATTACCATAAATGTGACCACAAGACAAATATATTTTCCCCTTCGTGTGTTTCATAGTATTTCGGTGTAGTTAGATGAAACAAATATGGCAAATAAATGTGTACAGTGTGACCACAAAATCAAGCCATGGATTATTTGATGTAGTTTTGATCAAACACATGAAACATTTTGTGTCAAATAATTTGCGTAGTCTGACCTTACCTTTAGATTTTAAAATCATCAAAATATTGATTGTGCTCTAAAGTAGAATCCTACCATGATTTTCATCTCATAATGCCTGCGAAGAGTGGTAACTGTGTATGTGAAGTTATAAAATATTTGGGTAAACAATTTCTTATGGAATGAAACTTTACCAAAAAAAATATGAAAATGTTACAATTAATTAATTGTTGATGCCTATTAAAATGAAACATATTTTTTTTTTCTTGAAACCAAATATTTTGAAATGATATTTTTAATGTCTGATAGAGAAATGAAGAAGACAGTTTCTAGATGTCGAAAGAAGTTAGTCGACAATATGTGTACAAAAAATATACATTTTTTAATATTCAGATCATTAACTCGCATCTTTTTGATGCTATGTCTATAACAAATTCGACAAAAAACTTTTTTTGTACAATATATTGTCCATCGAATGCAAAATATTAATATAATGAATATGCATTTTGAAGAAAAATATGACAAAATAAGCATTATCAATAAAATATCAAATCGATGTCATTTTACAGCAAAATGTGTGATTCGGATAGATAATGGTATTTGGATTTTCGAGAAAAAACATGCATTTGTATATAAATCCGCAAGGTGATAAGAGTATAATATTTACTTTAAGTTTTAACAAAATTTTTTTTTTTTTGGAAATATTTTTTTTAATGTTAAATTAAACCAAAAACTTTACTTACTTAGTAAGCCAGCAAGTAATATTGTAGCAAACTGAAAACTAGTTATTATTTGATTGAATAACTAGTAGAGTCCGACCGAACGTTCGGGTACGGGTTCGGTGTACGGTAAAAAGTGACGTTCGGCCAAAGTTCGGCGTTCGGTCAAAATTTTGCCGAACACCGAACTTTTTATTTAATTTATTTTAAATCACCAAAAAATAGAACTAGGATTAATGTGATTACAAATACGAAAAAATACAACTATGTGTACTGTCATTAACAATACTAAAAATACAACCATGTAAAGAAATATATATGAATATTGGAACTCCTGTTCATTTGCAAACCTTAAGGTTGCAGCCAGGAAATATCTATCAGCACAGCCAACGATCGTTTCTAGTGAGCAACTATTTATTGCTGCTGGCCAACTTTATTCAGATAGACGAAGAAACCTTAAATGCATTAATGCAGAAAAGTTACTATTTTGCCATTATAATATAAAAACAAATTTTGAGTACTAGAGTACAAACTACATATACTTAATCTGGGTTTTAGAGTTCTTCCTAAGTGAACTATAAAACCCGATCTTTATATTTTTCTCAAAAAAAAAAAAAAAAAAAGAAGCACAAAGCATTTATTTTCTAAATAACTAAAAAGTGCAAATTTTTTCTTTATTTTTTAATACTACTTTTTAAAAGTACATATGTATATTTTTCTTAAGTGTTATGAATTCGTTATTTTTTGATTTTATCAATAAATTCCAAAAATGTATTTCTGATTTAGTATTTAATAACAAAAAGTTCGGGTTCGCCGAACTTTGAAACCCGAACTAAGTACGAGTTCGGCCGAACTTTAAAATTGGCCGAAGTTCGGGTTCGGTACCGAACGAAATTTTGAGTTCGGTCGGACTCTAATAACTAGTTATTTTTAGCAATGGTTGTCACAAACATAAACTTGTTTACTGTAACCATATATATGATTGACACAATCATGACACAATCATACTGTGACTATAATATTGTAGTGAAGCGTATTCCACAGATAGTAGTCGGACGGGGCAAGCTCTGGAATACAAAACGGGTGAGAAAAAACTTCCCAACCACTTCATTCTAAATAGTTTTTAAAAGGTTTTACAACATGTTGACGTGAGCGTTGTCATGATGGAACATTACGGTTTCATGTCTGGCAGCATATTCTAGGCGTTTTTCGGAAAAAAACTCGCTTCAAACGCATCAGTTGCGTTCAGTACGGGTTCCCTGTGATAGTCTGGCCAGATTTCAGCAGCACAGTGTTATCAGTCAATATTTTTAGCAAGTTTTGAAAATTTGTCAAAGAAAATTTTTGAAACTACATATTATCCTGTAAGAAAACTATATTTCGATAATTGTTTCAAATTATTATTATTTTTTTGAAAAACTTTTGTTTTCAATTAAATTTTTTTGTGAGAAAACTATAGTTTGATAAGTTTTTTTTAGTTTAGAAATTATATTAAACATTTGGTCAATTCACAATTCATGTCATATTGTCATAATGTCCTAATAATTCACAATGGTTTTTATTGCTTTTCAAGCAAAAAATGTCCTAAAATAATACTACTTTCTATGCTATGTTTATTGTGTTGTCGTAACCAACCAGCAGAGACCAACGCCGATTGCTTAAGAGTCGGTTTAGCCGAGCCGCCGAGTCTTGATATATTAGGACATTATGACAATATCAATGATAAGACCCCTTGTGAATTGACCAATTGTATAAAGTGTGTAGCTTCGAAAAATAGTAAAAGTTTCAAAACTCACAAAGAATTTTTTTTATATGTAAACTAACAACAATTTCAAAATCAATTTTTTAAAAAAAATTGTTGAACTGCAGAAATCTACAAATTTTTTACAATAATATTTAATCTTCAAAGATAGTTTTTTATTAAATGAATTTTTGTCATTTTGTTAAAGTTAAAATTTTAATTTATAAATAACTATTCTTGATAGTTTCTTTTACTTTTCTATTCTCTTAACAACTAACCTAAAATTGTCTCACAGTGATAGAATTAAAAAAACAAATTTCAAGTGATAAGTGGTTCCATATTCCTAAAGCCTGTGTTTATTATAATCCTTTACAAACATAGAAAAAAATAACTTCTAAACGATCGCAAGTTAACATATCGCACTCGTTCAAAAATACTGTATTAACTCAACATTTTTTTATGTTGTCCTTTTGGCAAAAAAAGAATACATAACACTATCTGCAGACAATGAACAAATAAAATGGATATGCAGAGGAATACAAGAATTGTTAGATTTTCTTAATATTGCGGAATTTTCGTTGTCTCCCTTGAACATTTAAAATTTTTTGAGTTAATACAGATTTGTTGAACGAATGCGATATGCAGAAGAAGTGAAATGTGCTCCAGATTTTTGTTTTAATTCGTGGGACGAATCTTAGAATCTCTTTCAATATATGGATTCCTAGCCAAAAGAACTGCTCATTTTTTGAGGCCAATTTCGGATACTCTATTCTAAAGTGAAGCGTATTCCAGAGAGAGTGTTCTGCTTCGATCGGAACAAATAGTAGTCGGACGGGGCAAGTTCTGGAATACAAAACGCATGAGGAAAAACTTCCCAACCACTTCAATCTAAATAGTTTTTAAAAGGTTTTACAACATGTTGCCGTGAGCGTTGTCATGATGGAATATTACGGTTTCATGTCTGGACGCATATTCTGGGCTCGCTTCAAACACATCAGTTGCGTTCAGTACAGGTTCCCTGTGATGGTCTGGCCAGATTTCAGCAGCTCATAATATATAGGACCCTTTTTCTCCCACCAAATATAGAGCATTACTTTAGCACCATGTATATTTGTCTTTGGTGTCGATTCGGCTGGTTGGCCGGGCTTCACATACAATCTCTTACGCATCGAGTTATCGTAATGGATCCATTTTTCATCATTCGGTGCAGAAATGATTTTCTTTTATAGCGTTTAAGCATTATTTCGGACATGCTAAATTGTCTTTTAAGGTCTCTCGGCTTCAATTCATATGGTATCCAATTTCCCTGCTTTTGGATGAATCCTACTGCTTGCAAACTTTTGGAAATTGCTGCTTGAGTGGCTCCCAATGATTTTGCAAGCTCTTGTTGAGTTTTACAACAATCTTCATGGAGTAATGCCTCCAATTCTTGGTCTTCAAACTTTTTTGGCTGGCCTGGGCGATCTTTGTCTTCCGTGACAAAATCACCACTTCTAAACCGCACTTTGAATACTTTCGAACACATTCATCAAACTTCAGTGATTAATCATTGTATTTCAGCGATACTTTTTTAAAATTAAAAGTAAAGAAACCTTCCCGCATATGACGCTTTGTTGGTACAATATTCGACATTTTCGAGGCAAAACAAACTTTGTAACTAAGTGAGAATAAATGACAGATATGTAACCTTCAAAATGACATATAAGTTATTAAAACCAAAAACTGCGTTCAAAAGATACACCAACTATTGTAAATCGCGCATTTTTAAATTATTCACCCAATCAGTTGGTAGAGAAGAATTTTAGATGTAGCAACCAAACTTTTGCTACCATTTTTGAAATTTAGTAGCCACAACTGTAAAATTCGATCGATGAGGTGGAATCATTCGATTGGCAACAAATTCGGTTGTCACTAAGAATCTGTTTTCTGTGTAGTTTTGAGCAGTTTGACTAGTTAAATTGTTTTCCATTTGTCATTGCAACAAAATATCAACCCAACAAAAACGACAAGAATTTTTTTATCCTGTTTTTGTCTTCTGAAACAATACACTAGCCCAGTATACAAGCAAGGGGTGCATTGATCCAAATTTTTTAGTTAAGATTAAAAGTTTTGAAAAGTCCTTTTGTATATATACTGAAGTTTTGACAGAAGCTCAATTCGATTACTTTAAAATAGAAAAGCCGTTTCCTTTTTCTCTCTATTGGGAACTGAGAAACCAACCTATTATAAAATCTCGAAGGAATATTAAATCTGCCATATTTCTCAAATATATTTCAAGCCTGATATATGTGCTTTATTATTGGCAGAAGAGATAATTACGAAAAATGTATGCTACCCTTTATATGGATGCACTCCTTAGTATTGCAAAATACTTGTATTTCTTTATAGCAAATAATACTTCTTAGAAATCACTTATAAATGATTACAAAATTGCCTAAATATTATGATTTATAGGAAACTCATAACAAAAACTATGAGGATTCTAATATATACCTTACTTTTCCCAGTCCTTCACTACATCCCTTTTTATTATGCTGCATAGCTTCCAGTAGCAAAAAAAAGGGCATTAATTTCATTACACTTAAGTTATGAGTTTAATTTCCGTCTTTACCTCTCCGTTATAAATAAAATATTTTCCCTTTTTTTTCTCTCTCTCGACCATATTAATGTCATAATAATTTAGCATGAAAACATATATATATTAACAGTAAGAAAAACTAACCATTACCACACAAGGTAAATAAATAAAATGAATATTTGTGAAACATACACAAACTTAATATGAAAAATGTTGACAATATAATATTAATTTAGTAGAAATACATAAATTTAATTTAAACACACAAATGTTTTTGCCTAAAAATACTGTGTGGACACTTGTATTATGTTAAAGAAATATTGTTTTTATTTCTTAATAAATTTTGTTGTTAAAACCTTAAATAGTTAGCAAAACGGAAAATCAATTGATTGTTGTTTATTGCTTTCAAATTGTAAATTGAAATTGTTGCTGTTTATTTATTTTTATTTTTTTTTTTTTAAGAAATTTAATTTCAAATGCCAAAATTTAATAAAAAACCCATAAATCTTGTTAAAGCTTGCTATTTGTAAATTGTTGTAAACTATTGTCATTGTCAATAGATATTATCTATAAAAAAAAGAATAAAAAATTACCCCGCCAGAAGATTTATTAACCATATTATTAATAAATTCCTTATTGACAACAAAGCTTTAATGTTTGTTTACATTTATAATGTTCGTACGAACGCCAAAGTTACAACACAAATTAACAATGATAATGATAACTAAACACAGCTGAGAGAGCTGTCATCAGACAGTCATAGTCTACACACTGGTTTTACAATTGTATATTGTTTATTTTAGGTCTTAATAATTTAAATTTCACAAAATATGTAAATCACTGCTAGAGAGACTGTAAGTCAGTCACCCTTTTTGAAAACACTTGTTTTATGTATAACAACTACAAGTTACTTTAACAAACATACAAATGTAGTGGTTTTTTATTACAAATCGTGCAACTAATACAACAGAAAACACCCTCTCTTAGTAACAAAAAAAATAAGAAAATCTTGTTAAAACTGTGATAATAGCAAATGTAAACAATAGACAAATATTAAACATAAAAAGCAGATAATAATAATGCAAATAATTTGAATACATACTCTCAAGCAACAACCCCTAGTTGTAACACAAGTGACTGATAATTTAACGCCAAATAAAAATGATAATAAAAATACCAAATGGGAGGAGTAGTGTGGTTGTTTTGTGTAGTGGACACCTGCTAATGTCACAATTGTTTAACAGATAAATTACAAAGCTAAGTTATAAATTTTGTAAACTTGTCACCAGTGTCATAAGAATAACAAAAAAGCAAATAATACTAGATTTATTATTAGATCTAAACAGAGGCTTTTGCATTGATTTGCATTTGCTTCAACAGTAATAATTACAAGCTGTATAACTGTCATATTATATTGATAAGATGTATTGCCAACCTTCTTTCTCATTTGCATATTCAATTGTCACTTTAACAAGATGTTATTTTGACAAACTGTAGATTTCAATATTGTTAACTAGCACGACAAAATATTTCATTAATAAAAAGGGAAGTAACTATTGTTTTATTAATACATAATATTGTTGGGTGTATGACTTAAAAATGCGGGATTTACAACGGATGACGTATCTTTTGAACGCGGTTTTTGTTTTTAATAACTTATATGTCATTTTGAAGGGTACATATCTGTCATTTATTTTCACTTAGTTATTGAACATTATAATGTCGAACTTTATGTCAACAACGCGTCATAATTCACTATAAGCACACCAAAGCTTAAGTGAATGTGTTCCATTGGTTTCAACGTACGATCGACACGAAGCCAAACAAAAAAGTTTTAAGACCAAGAATTGGAGGCATTACTCCATGACGATTGTTGTAAAACTCAACAAAGAGCTTGCAAAATCATTGAGAGCTACTATGCTTCAATTTCAAAACGTTTGCTAGCAGCAGCAGTATTCATCCAAAAGCAGGGAAATTGGGTACCATACGAATTGAAGCCGAGAGACCTTGAAAGAAAACATTTTTGCACCGAATCATTACATGCGATGAAAAATGGATCCATTACAATAACTCGAAGCGTACGAGATCGTATGTGTAGCCCGGTCAACCAGCCGAATCGACACCAAAGTCAAATATCCATGTATCTCTATATTTGGTGTGAGTAAAAGGGTCATATGTATTATGAGCTGCTGAAATCTGGTCAGACCATCACAGGGAACCTGTATCGAACGCAACTGATTCGTTTGAAGCAAGTATTGGCCAAAAAACACCCAGAATATGCGACTAGACATGAGACCGTAATATTCCACGTTCGGACACATGTTGCAATACCTGTTAAAAATGATTTAGAAAGAAGTTGTTGTGAAATTTTGCATCACCCGCCTCATAGTCCAGAATGTGTCCCGTCCAACTACTATTTGTTTCGATCGATGCGGAACGCTCTCTCTGGTATACGCTTCACTTTCAGACAGAGTATCCGATGTTGTCTTGATTCGTTCTTGGCCTCATAAAGATGAGCAGTTCTTTTGGCTCGGAATCCATATGTTTCCAGAAAGATGGGAAAAGGTCATACAAATGTGTTAAAATAAAAGCTTAAAACTTGGAAAATCCCGCATTTTTAAGTCATACACCCAATAATTTAAACAAAGTTTAAACAATTTAAACAAAGTTTAAACTATTTTAACAAAGTTTAACCAATATAAACAAAGTTCAACTAATTGAAACCTATAAAACCAAGTTTCACCATATTACACCTAAGTTTAAACAATTTAAAATAAGTTGGAATAATTTAAACTAGGTTTAGCAAAGTTAAACACAAGATTAAGCAAACTCAACCAATTTGGCAATTTCAAACTAATTTAAATTCATTTCTAACCTTATTTTAAACAATTTAAACCTTCGTTTTAACAATTTAAACCTTAGTTAAACGAATTACCTAAGTTAAACAAATGTTAACTAACTTTAATCAATTTAAACGGTTTAACTTTTTAATTTCAATTAAGTTAAACCTAGTATAAACCTAATTTAAACTTAGTTTAAACCTAGTTTAACTGAAGTTTAAACTTAGTTTAACTGAAGTTTAAACTTAGTTTAACTGAAGTTTAAACTTAGTTTAACTGAAGTTTAAACTTGATTTAACTGAAGTTTAAACTTAGTTTAACTGAAGTTTAAACTTAGTTTAACTGAAGTTTAAACTTAGTTTAACTGAAGTTTAAACTTAGTTTAACTGAAGTTTAAACTTAGTTTAAACCTAGTTTAAACTTCAGTTAAACCTAGTTTAAACTTCAGTTAAACCTAGTTTAAACTTCAGTTAAACCTAGTTTAAACTTCAGTTAAACCTAGTTTAAACTTAAGTTAAACCTTAAGTCTAAACTTAAGTTAAACCTAGATTTAACTTAAGTTAAACTAGGCTAAACTTAAGTTTAGCTTAGTTAAACCCAGTTTAAAAATAGTTTAATGTTTACACTAGGTTTAACCAATTTAAACTATGTTTATTCCAAATTTAGCTAATTTAACCTATATTTAACCAAATAAAATTATTGTTAAACTAAGTTCAACCAATTACATCAACAATGAAATACGATAAGTAATAGAGGTCTGCATCGAATAACTTTTTTACTGCACGTGTAATACTCGACTTCGAGTAAAGCAAATACATGTATTCTCTTTTAGAGCGCAAATAGTGAAGAGAAGTGTATAGTCGTTTGTCGAATAACAACAAATATATAGACACAATAAACGAGTTCCGATAAAAGTAAATACACTAAAAATAAGTACAAGAAACAAAATGTATTACAATTACTATGTGCACTTCATGTGGTACCACGAGTATTTGTGATGATTTCCAATATTATTCATATTAAAAATAAATGCTTAACTTTTTAAATGTGATTTGTTTATTAATATTATTTTTTTGTTGTAAATAAAAGAAAAATATATTCATTTTTAAAGTGAGGTAAAAAATTTGTTTTTGTTTTTTTGCTATTTTAAAAAAATACTTTATTATTTTAACATATTTTTTTTATTATAAAGAAACTATTTTATTAATTAGTTAAAAATATTAGATTTTATAAATTAAAAAAAAATTAAAATTTACCGAATTTCAATATGAGTATATTTTAATACTTACATTATTTTCAAATAATGCGTATTTCTTAAAAATAACATACCTATTTGTATTAGGACACAATAATAGATATTTAGCTATTTTATAATGATGGAAAATTTTTTTAAAGATTATACTTATTATTATTTAATATTAGAGAATACCATGAATTATAAAAATAACTTGTATTTGGCATCCCTAATAAAAAGAATTGAAATTCAGCATAACCGTTATTTTTCTTTGTGAGACTGAACTGAACGTTGTACATGTGAGTACTTCGTTCAGTTTAGTTGTCGCAACGTACTCTACATGAAAGATCTTTGTACTTTCAAATAAGAAAGAAAGTGGTACATGCATTTGCAAGCACCGAACATAGTCGAATAACAACAAATTGTTTCTCGATGATTTTGTTGTACTCAAAAAAAGAGTACTCATTTTTAGCGACACTTCGAATAAGAGTATTTGTTTCGCAAGTGCACGTGTACTACACCCATACAAATAGTGTTGTGCAGACCTCTAATAAGTAATACGATTTCATTTGATTGTCTGAGTTTACAATAAGGTTAAACATTATTTTACAAGTAAGAGTTAAACCATGTTTAATTTAATAAATAAGGAAATTTCCTCCAAAAAGAAATTGGATTATACATTCCACCAAGCGGTTACCCACTTCCATACTCGTACTCTTGGTAAATTTTCTACAGCATCCAACTTAAAGGTTACATGGTTTTACAAGTAATTATAGAGTTTTATTAGGCAAACAAAAATAATACAGGAAAATATGTATTACAACACTTGAAACCACTGCCACCAAGTGTGTGGCCCGGCAATAACAACAACTATGCAAAAGTTAAACTTGTGATAAACTCCATTTGTTATGTGGTTTTAACATTTTTGCAATATCACACTAACAGTCATCAAGCATGGAGTTTGGGTTTGTTTTTATCAATGATATATGCTCATTAGCAGCTTAAACAAAACACAACAGGAACCTTTTGTTTTGCTGTTGACATAATAGAGCCCCCAGCATCTCCACAACTCCCACTCTCTTGCTCTCGCTCTCTGCTGTTGAAAAAATATCATAAATTATTTCTAGCACCAGTATATGTTTACAGTTGAGTATGGCAACCAAACTGTGTGAGTAATTGATGTCTATGTTACAGTTATATTTTAAAGGGTCTCCCCCTTTTTTTCTAGCTCTTCTTCTTTTTTGTTATGTTTTGCTGCTTGTGTTGTTAACAGTTGTGTGTGATAAGTGTTAATTTAATGTCAACGATTTAACACTTAAAATAATGCGGGGATATTCAAAAATAGAACTCAGTTTTCTTATAAATATTAATTTTGTAGCAAAAATTTTATAATATGGAAATTATATACGATTTATGCAAATTTTCCACTTAAAAGACTTCTTCTATAAACTGTTAGCAAACGAAAATCTATATAAAACATTAACAATTATTGTTCAAGCATGAACAATATATGACATTGGAAGAAAGAAAAAAAAGCAATCATTGTTAAAAACCTCCCACTCCTTATATGACACATATCATTTAAGTGTAAATGATATGTTTAAAAAAAGAAGTATTTTTGTCACAGCCACTGGAAATTACATTTCAAAACCCAATACCAACAGTTTAACTGGGTTTTTAACAACCACCCTTCTTTTATTTTAGAAGACTATTGGCAAAAATGTGCAAAAGGAATAAGGAAATAGAAAACTTTCACCCACTTTCACATCGATAAAAACCCAGTGATGTGTTTACATTGATGATAATCGTTTAGTGATATTTTGTTACTGATGTTGTTGTTTTTGTAATAATGACAATTTTTTTAAATCCCTTTAATACTTTTCGTATCGTTGTCGTATCATAAATAATGATACTACATGTGTGCTGAATTGGTTGATTTTTTTTAAAGAAAATTTTGTAAACTATCATGAGAAAACAAAATGTTACATATGCAAAATGTAAAAAAAGTTGTAAATTTTATTTTAAATGTCTTTAACAACAAGAAGTTTATAACATGAACTCATTTTAACAACCACAATTTAAAGACATAAAAAAGTTTTTTTTATGATATTACACTTGGAGAAAAAACATCCACTGATTGTATTATAAACAAAGCAAACAAAACAAAAACTACAACAATGTTGAACAAAATTTTCCAATTTAGGTCAATCATAATCCCACAACTGACCCTCAACCCTTTTCAATAACTATTGAAAGAAAAGCATGTCCATACATGACGCAGGATTATAAGGATATAACATACAACTGACCAAAACGAAATATGATTATTATTTACTCTATATTCAAAATTACCTAAAGATTATGCTGTCAATTTTGTTACTTTTTTAATAATATTAGAAAAAAATCCTGTTTTCTTTTCCCTTGCAGTTACCTGACGCCAAAGATCTCCACAATATGTCACTAGTCGGCAGTTATGGTTCACATTTGCTGCACAGCTTCCATCCACATCTCCTGCAAACCCTAAATCATCATGGCATGCTGGCCAATGGCACAGCGGCGGCAGCCAGTTATTTTGCCAGCGAAAGAGCCGCCTTAGGCAAGCCTTCGGTATTGTCGAACTTTCAATTGCCCTCGGCGTTTTCCCCACCAAAATATATAGGCATTTCATTGGATCAGGTAAATTTATAACTTTTATACTTTTAAATAAATTGTTATATGTATCTTTAATTCTCTCTTATTCTATTCTTGTTACCCTTTCCAGAATCTTTTCAATGGCAATGATTCATTTCGCACTGATTCCGCCAGCCCTACTTGCACATCACATGAGTCTTTGGAAGGCTCAAATGATTATGATGGTGAAAAGGGTGAAAGTCCGCGTAGTAATACATCCGATCCCAGAGATTTAAGGCGTAAGTAAAATGTTAAAAAAAAAATTTAATTTTTTTTCATAAAAAAGGGGTGGTTGTGCCAAAATCATCAGAAATTTGCATGTTGCCAAATATTTACTGATAAATTTTAAATGAAAAGGTTTTTTTTTTCCTTATAAAAGATAAAAATCTTTGACGATATGTTTATTTATTTTGTTACAAATTTAATTTTTTCCTTTTACTTTTTTTTGCTTAATTTTAACGCTTGACTTGTTAGTTTGACAGTCAACCACTTGTGTCAGGACATCAAGTGGATTTTTTTTTTCACTTAGTTTTTTTCAATGGGAACTTTTTTATTGAATTTGCTGTTTTTTTCTTATACATACTTTGTTTCAAAAGTAGATAACAACTTTAAGAGGATTTTTTTCCATTTAAATTGAAATAAATTATTCAATACGCAAATTTTCTAAGAACATAAACTCTAAAATCAACAGGGCTTATGAAAAATTAAAGAATGCTTTCAATATTGCAAAAATTACTTCCATTTGATTGGAATAAGTAATTTAGTTATAAGATTTAGATCAAATCTTACTGATATCAGATAATTTTATTGAATTTAAATAATAAACGCCTAGAATTACAACTTTATCAGCATCTATTCAAAAAAAAAGCGATCAATAAATCCGCACAATCAAATTTAGTAGGAGTTAGATATTTTTTAACTAAAACTTAAACTTAACTGACATTAAACAGAACTAGAACAGAACTAGAACAGAACTAGAACAGAACTAGAACAGAACTAGAACAGAACTAGAACAGAACTAGAACAGAACTAGAACAGAACTAGAACAGAACTAGAACAGAACTAGAACTAGAACAGAACTAGAACAGAACTAGAACAGAACTAGAACAGAACTAGAACAGAACTAGAACAGAACTAGAACAGAACAAAACTAGAACTAGAACAGAACTAGAACATAACTAGAACAGAACTAGAACAGAACTAGAAAAGAACTAGAACAGAACTAGAACAGAACTAGAAAAGAACTAGAACAGAACTAGAACAGAACTAGAACAGAACTAGAACAGAACTAGAACAGAACTAGAACAGAACTAGAACAGAACTAGAACAGAACTAGAACAGAACTAGAACAGAACTAGAACAGAACTAGAACATAACTAGAACAGAACTAGAACAGAACTAGAACAGAACTAGAACAGAACTAGAACAGTACTAGAACAGAACTAGAACAGAACTAGAACAGAACTAGAACAGAACTAGAACAGAACTAGAACAGAACTAGAACAGAACTAGAACTAGAACAGAACTAGAACAGAACTAGAACTAGAACTAGAACAGAACTAGAACTAGAACTAGAACAGAACTAGAACAGAACTAGAACAGAACTAGAACAGAACTAGAACAGAACTAGAACAGAACTAGAGAACAGAACTAGAGAACAGAACTAGAACAGAACTAGAACAAAACTAGAACTAGAACAGAACTAGAACAGAACTAGAACAGAACTAGAACAGAACTAGAACAGAACTAGAACAGAACTAGAACAGAACTAGAACAGAACTAGAACAGAACTAGAACAGAACTAGAACAGAACTAGAACAGAACTAGAACAGAACTAGAACAGAACTAGAACAGAACTAGAACAGAACTAGAACAGAACTAGAACAGAACTAGAACAGAACTAGAACAGAACTAGAACAGAACTAGAACAGAACTAGAACAGAACTAGAACAGAACTAGAACAGAACTTTATAAAATACTCTAAATAACACGACAAACCTTCAGTAGCTATTTCACCTAAAACCCAATTAAGACAATTAATTTAATAATTTAATTGTCTTAATTTGCTTAAACCTTTAATTGAAATACCGTAAAATCACTTAAACCGAATTTATGTCACACAATTAAAAAAAAACAGCATACAATTTTCATTTTAACATAATGATAAATTCATTTATAATTAGCTTAGGCCAAACATTAAGCAGCAAAAGATGAAATGAGAACAACCATTTGGCAACACTTGTGTTTAAATTATTTACCGTAATTAATATTGAAAACTTGTGAAAGAAACTCTTACAAACGAAAGGGAGAAAGAGTATTTGTGTTATTGTTTGAATTGTTTTTGTAAATAAATCTTATGAATTATGATTTGTATTTTCAATGAAACTATAACAATTACTAAATTCTAAAGCTGCAAACATATGGCTAATAGGAAAAGAACAATAAATGAATGAATGGGTTTTTTGGGAAAACAACACACGTACGTTGTTCCTGCTTTCATATAGAAAATATAAACATCAAAAGCAATAAACAAAAAATGTTGCCAATGTTACACAAATAAACAAAACCACCAAAGAGTGGTTGTTGCTGTTTGTTGCATGCCACACACATACTAAACGCCAAAAGTCAAAAAGTCTTTGACGCCAGCCAAACAATACATGAAATTGTTTTGTGAACGACGACAACATCAACCCTTTAACAGTGGGAAAGTATGTGAAAAACAAAAAGAACCATATGCTAAGAGGAGGATGAGCATTTGTCTACGGATGGATGTTCGTTTAAACACACGTCGTCGTTGTGTTGTTTTAGTTAGATGGAAATGTGGTTATAAAGTGGGGGGAGGAGGGGGATATATTTTTGTGATAAAGTGTTTTAAATGTCGCGTGCTAAGCTTGTTGTATTTAATGATTTTATAAAATTTTCAAAGGATTTGCCATATTAAGTGAGGAAATAAATAAATTTGGATGAAAAAAAGGCTTAACATGCAACATGTTGCAAGTACGTGCATTCTTAGATAATATAATAAAAAGTAACAAAAGCTTATTGTAACGAATTTTCAATAAAAATACACTTAATTACGCTTATTAGCAATTGTTTACATAAGATATGTGGTTAAAAAGCTATTGAGATTTAAAACAAAAAGCTTTCAAAAATAAGCTAATTTAAATTATGAAGAGCAAAAAGGATCAAAGCACCCTAGCCGACGGGGGAAATAGAATTTGATGTTATTGTAAAATAGTAGTCATTCGATTTTATTATAGCTTGATTTTGTATAGAAATATTGCACTCATGCATTTTAAAATGAGTTTTAAACATCATTATTCCCAAAATTTTATAAAATGTCTTAAAAAATCTAGAAAATAGTTAAGATTTTATAGTTTTGTTGTATTTTAAACATAAACCAAACAATTTTACAACCCTGCTTTACACCCACTTAGTCTCCCTTTCTCTCTCATTCTCTCTCTATCTCTCTTGCAATTAGCCTTTGTTTACCAAACTACATAACAATCATGGATGGAAAATAATATTCAAATAGTACTTTTTTAAACCTCAGAGCACTAAAGTTTTGTGATGAAGTCTTCTCCAAAAATACCGTTATGAGGAAAAGAGAGAATTTTATAGAAAATTCGGTTATATTGAAGACTTGCTATAGAAAATAATGTTATACTGAAAATTGTCTATAGAACTGAAGATTTTCTATATATGATATTGTTGTACTGAAAATTGTCTATAGAAAATACTGTTGTACTGAAGATGTTCTAAAGAAAATAGTTTTATACTGACAACCTATAGAAAATACTGTAATACTGAAAATATCTACAGAAAAAAACTGTTATACTATCCTATATTATACTATTATACAAAATATTTTCTATAGAAAATAATTTTGCTATAGCAGACAATCATTCATAGTCTAAAGGAATTTGTAAATTTGTCCTGTTACATAAAATACTGAAAATGTTATGAAAGTAACAAATGAGTCGTAGAGATATGGGCATTTTCACGGTCGAGAACGCGACATTCGTACGCAGGAAAAATAATTAATAAATTTGAACAATTTGTTTTTATTTTAATTTTTCATTTTCATGTAGCACTATCTTTTCCACAAAAGATAGGTTTTGTCGATTAGTTGTTTCCAATGTATTAAGCAATAAACAACATAGTATCTTGAACGAGACAAAAAATTTAACTAATTTTCGGCTGCTTCTAGCAAAATGCAAAAATCATAGAATTGAAACATAATTTATAAATAATTTTTTTTTATATTAAATTGGAATAATGTAGTTATCAACTGAGTTGTCTTGTTGAAATGTTTGCATTGGTTTTGTAGCCTGATTTGTCACGCGACATATTTCGCCATCTTGTTTGTAATACCGATTAGTCAATATGAAGAACATTTTAGATGTTGTTAAATTATTATTAAATTTAAAACTTTATTTTATGATTTTTCAATGAATTTGCTATTTAAGCTGTTTGTAGGACTTAATTGTCTAAATACCGGTGCCAAGTGATATTTTTTATAGGGAAAACAAAAAATAAACATAAAAAATTTATGAAATTTAAAAAAGAAGCACTGACGATCACGAACGAGACCCACTTTGAAAATCAAAATAAAATGTTAAGTGTGAATGTCAGATGCAGGAACTTGTTTTTCAGTTAAAGCCACTGAATTTTCATTTCGATGAAAAATGTCAGTCATTTTCTTTGAACAATCTCGGAGTACTTATAACAAATGAAGATTTAGGTACCAGAACGCGACATTGGAACATGAACAAAAAAATACCACTAATAGAGCTTTGTTCCGGCGCTTTTCATAGTTTTGTAATAATTTGTTGTTGATAGAAATGTTTTTAAGATGATATAAATACAACATAAATACGTGGCAGCCCAAGCTGCTGCCCAAAAAGCTGCGTTGTCATCTATACAACATCAGCAGCAGGTTAGGAATCTGCAGGCTGTTCCCTTGGAAGCTCAAAACGCTGCCAATAAACTTCGTGGTCGGGCACAATATACCGGTGCCATGATGAGAGCCGCCAATCAAGTGCGAAATCCTGCAGCTACAAATGTGTTATTGCCAAACAACTATTACATAGGAGCCGTATGCCAAATAGTACAAAACCCTATAGGCAAGAAATCAATCGGACAGCCAAGTATTTCAATAACAAGGCTACCTCGTCAATCAGTTGGTTCATTAGCATCTACTAGCAAGGTACCACCAGCTGGAATGAAACCCCCTCAAAGTCCTGGGAGGAAGCAAAGCTCAATTTGTAATACGTGAAGGTTACATAAAGAAATACTAATAGAGAAAATGTCATTAAAAGTAGCTATGACAAAGAAAAAATATATTTTCAGTTTTCAGTCCAATTTTCTCATGATAACAACTAAGATTACCTAAAAATACATTATATTATAAAAATTTATAAATTTTTTTAATAAAATCTTAGAAAAAATCATTTGTTTATGAACATATTTGTTTCCCCTCCTTATTGTGCAAATGCTCATATGAAATAGTATCAAAATAAGTGCGACCGTATAAACTTTTCCATCCCTGATAACAATAATTGCCACATGATTGATAAGTTTGTGGAATTTTTATATTAAAATTCATATTACACGGTTAAAGAGACACAACTTCAAACAACAAAATCAAATTTATTATTAGCAATTATGTTTTTAGGAAAATTATACACCAAAAAATTGAATTTCACATTAATTTATAGTATCCATTGCACGTTTAATAACTACTCTCTATAAATACCCCCTCGAGGGAAATTTTGTCAGTGGGAGTTTTGTTTTGTTGTTGTTTGTTTGTTTATAGTAAATCAACCATGTGTAAATAAATTACCGTTATGAGGAAAAGAGAAATGGTAAAGAGTTGCCAAAATATATATTTGCACATACATACATACTCGAGTATAAAATGATATTGGTTACTCTTATTGTTGTTTGTTTGTGTATTTTAGTTTGTTGTTGTTTTTATTGGTTAACCAATATAATAGGCCTGTGTCTGGCAATGAAATTTTAGAGTTTAAAATGTTTTTTTTTTAGTTTGTTTATATTAACAATTAAAATGTATTTATTATTATGTGGAATATAGAAAATGGTATTAAATTTATAGTGGAAGCTGGTTAGAAGGGAAAGAGTAAAAAAGGAAGTATTTTTTTTAGAATTTTAATTAAAATAGTTTTCATATTAAAAAAAAATAAATTCGTTGTTATCATCGAATTAAAAACGTCAAACAAATATTTTCATTTCTTTAACACAATTTTTTGTAGTTTTTATCAAAATTTTTACTAAGTCAACTAAAATGAAACTGATTAAGTCATATTTTACTAAGTCAATGAAAACAAAATACAATTGTTATTAAGTTAACTTAACTCTTTGGGGTTTGGTGGTTACTTTAGTAACCACATTTTCAATAGTCTTTAAAATATAGCTTTTTGGCATCTATTGTCATTTTGCTAAACAATTATATTTTTTTGAAGTCATCGTTTATGATTTTTTGCAAAACTTTACCGTCAGGGTGATCTGCTTAGATAAATATATTAATTTGAAAATATTGTAAAAATCAGTTTTTTAAAGAGACTTTCACGCATTCAATAAAAAAAAGCACAGAGTGTTTATTCAGTGTTTCTTTGATATTTCGGTTGTTTGGTCAGAAAATTTATTCAAAAATATTCGATTTCAAAAAAATTTATACGAAACAAACATTTTTATCATAGTTATTTTTAATGCCAACCGGTGGTTAGTAAACTAACCACTTCACTCCACAAAAAACATTGAAATGGGTAGGTTTTTTCATGTTTTGATTTATTTTTCCTTACTTTTTATAGTAAACTAACCTTGCTTAAAGTAAAAATGCTATTTTAAACGTATATACAAAGAAGAGTGGCTGGTTTAGTCTTATTTTGAATTATCTCACCTAAATTTCTGTTAGATACCTTCGATTTGCTAAAAATTGTTTTCCCTGGAACTAATTTTCTCTGTATATTTATTATTTTTGTTTGTATTTTATCCTTTTTTAGCAGCTTTCACTGTTTAATATTTCATATTATTCTGTAATGTAAAGGTCACGTTTATGACAAGTGTTTCAAAACGGTTTTTTTTTTGTATAAAATGTGGTGGTCATTGTATTTTTTTTTTTTTAATTCTTCCGTCGCATTTCAAATGCAAATGTCAGTTGCCAATTATAATTTTAATTTGAACCTAACAAAAAAATATAAGCATACATGCTGTGATTTAAAATGGCAACATTACAATAAAACAAAATATATATAAAATAATAGAAAAAAATAGCAAAAAAAAGAAACAAATTGTATTTAAATACCAAGTCCTTTAAAATCAAAGATTTTTATTAAAACAAAACAAACAAAAAACCATAAATTATCACTTTGTGGAGTTTAAATGGGCATGTAAAATATGGTACGTGTTGAAAATATTTAGAAACCAATTAAAATTGTAATATTTATTCTGAATCAATAGCATGTTATTTTATTTATAGCGTTCAAATAAAAATCAAATAAAATTCCTGCATTAAATTTAAAATAAAATTTATGGCTTTACACGCATTTAAAAATACACATAAAACTCTTTAAACAATTTAAGAGAATTTGAAAAATGTGGTAAAATGCTAAGGCATTATTTGTTACAAATTAAAAGGGGGAGGTTTCTTAACAAATAAAATTTAGTTTAGTGTGGTAATTTATTTGTTTTTGTAACTTTTTTAGATGCCCATAGAAATGAGAAACCCTCAACATCATGTGCCTCCTCTATGGCGGCTGTATCAGCAGCCGCCGCTGCTGCCGTAGCCTCTATAGCTTCCAGTCAAGCTGCCACTTCAGCTACAAACTCTCACTTGCATCATCATCCACATCCTCATCCCCACCATGCCCACCATTTATCTTCCATGGCCACACACCATCATCATCATCACCCCAATAGCAGTCTGTTGGCTGCCGCCAATATGACCCACAATTTAGGTCTGGCTGCCCATGCTGGCCTGCGTCCACCGCCCGGCCATGTACCCGATATGTGTCCGGTGTGTGGCATAAAATTGTCGCCCGAAGAATGGAATTCACATTTTCTAACCGAATTGGATCGTTTGTATAAATTGAGTTCGGGCATGGAGAGATCGAATTTACAAGCTACCTATATGTTTGCCCCGCCCTGTCCCTCGCAAGAGAATGCCATAAGAACCAGCCATAATAGATGGGAGGTGAGTACAAATCACAGATTTTTTTTAACCAAATTTAATTCTTCCAAACTATTTTCAGACCTTCCAACGCATACGTAACAATCGCCAAAATCGCCTAAGAATCAAGGTGCGCAAACGGAAATATGGCGACATGTATTTCATGGAGAATATGTTCTGCAACTCCTGTCCCATCTGTACGAAACGTAAATATGCCATAGAGACGGGTAAAATCCTACCGGAGGATGACATTAGCAAGGTCCCCGAAGAAATCGAAACTGTCGATGTGGAGTCATGCAATGATGAGGTGCCCGATTCGGGTTCCGAAATTCATCATCAACAGCAACAACAGCAGCAGCATCCACAAGTTCATCATGCTCATATGCCCGCCCTGAGTGGCAGCAGCAGCCATAGTAGTAGCCATAGCAGTTCAAATGGTGGGGGCGGCAGTGGTGGTAGTATGGGTGCCAATCTCCACAATAGCAATAGTCAGCCGGGAAAATTGGATGGTATTTTGTATAGAACAGCCTGTGTAATGAATAAGGAGAGTTCGGGTGTGATGACGACCGGTGAAGATGATATTAGCACAAATGTGGCCACAACAAGTACGAATAGTAATAGCAGTTCGGGTAGTACAACAAATTGGACTGAGGCTCATGCTTCGAGTAATGCAACACATGGACATATTTCGGGTAAGTTCGGGGAAAAGAAAAATTCTTTGGATATTGTGTAAATACGTTGTTTTTTGAAAATGTTTTTATTTCAAATCCAATTTCCTGAATTTACAAGGCTTTAAAACATGTTTTTGAACAAGTTTGAGTATTTGTAAACCCTTCAGCATAAGTGGTAAGAGTATAAGTTTCTCATTTAGTTTGTGATTTCTGCAGTTTTCATTTGCGACCCCTTAGATTACATATATTCTGGATCGCCTGTTGAAATCAACATTCCCAAGCCCTCAATTAATTTAGATTCTGGATTGATTGATGACATACTATATTCCTGGTTGGGTTGCTATATAAATTCAGGAAAATCGGCCTACAAATGATTAAGATATAAGAACACAACGACTACATCGATTTTCTACCTATTTTTGATATATATCTGGATTAATAAATCATTTACATGGACAATATGGATATCTAATAATAACCTTTCCAATAACGTATATAAAGCCATAGAATTCGGACCGACAAAAGGAAAAAATATTTTTTAAGCCCGATTTTTTCTTTAAAAAAAAATTTTTTTTTTAAATTCTTTTTTACTCTTTTTCACCAACAAATTTGTTTAATATAATTTTACTTCTTTGCTTTACAGTTAAAAATGTTAGTGAATTATCCTCGACCACTCATCATTACTACAATGCAGATTCTTGCCATGAGGAGCGACAAGCTAAAGACATGTCCATGGAGACCTGTAACAATGACAGTGATGAGGATGTCATAGTAGATGATGATGATTCTATAAAGATCAACGCCTACAATAAAAAACGGAAATATGATGAAGGCACAGTAGGCAGTAGTAGGTAAGTAAAATAATTATCTAAAAAAAAACTTTATCAATACTTATATTTTTGTCACTTAGAATTTTAGAGAATCCCTCTCCCGTGGAGGAAAGACCCAGATCAGAGCCCCAAGTAACCAGTACCGAAAGCGGTATGGAACATGCTCACAACAATAATAACAACAACAACAATAATACTTCCAAATATACCGCTTTTGAGGATTTGAGAAACAAGTGTCATCAACAGCAGCAGCAACAGCAGCCCATGGATACTGATTCGCCGCCCGGACATGTGATAATGCCAGGATTAACGCAATTGGACTCAAAGGTGGGAAATAGTTCGGATATAAAACCGGACAAAGATGAAAACAAATGTTTCATTTGTAAGGTAAATTTTTAAGTTGCTTATGATTTCGTTTGCTCTTCTTTTCAACAGGCTTTATTCATTTACAATCTTTAAATTATATGATTTGTGTTACAAAAAAAAACACTCTCCTTCTAAAGCCCTCTAATATACCTATAAATAATATAAACTATTTTCTTCCATCTATCTTCAAGACAGGTATAAAGGATCTATCGTCCGATAGTTTTTTGCGTGGTCGCAATTTCTATTTCCATCAAAGTTGTGCAAATGTCATGTCCAGTTATCGTTTGAACAAGGAATTGCCACATCAGTCCCAACAGCTAATGCAGCAGCAAAACAAACACAACAATCAAGAATCTGAAATCACCTCAGAGCATAAACCCCAAATACAGCAGCCACAAATCGATACGGCCTCTCAAAATGAAAGTTAAATTTTAAACAATTTATCAAAATACAAATTAAAAAAATGTAAAAATATAAACAAAATTTTAAACTTAGAAAATATTAATTAAAGTAGATGTTTAGCAAAAAAAGAACTTTTAAAGACATTTACATCAAAATTAAAAAATTATCTAAAAAAAAACTTGGAAAAATCTATATTAATTTTAACAAAACTAAAAGAAAAAGATTTAAATTTTAATTTTAAAGGTGTAAATGTCGCCACTAAGTAAAGAAAATGTAAATGTAATTGTAAAAATTCGTTTTTTTTTTATATATATAATTTTTTTTCTTTAAATATTTATTTTAACCTAGTTAATAAACAAGAATTGGAATTTCCTCATAAAGGTGACATAAATTCCCTTGCTATTAAACCTGACTTTCATTTAATATAAATGTAGTATGTTTTTTTAATACCTACTTTCATGTAAAAAATATTTGTTTTTTATTTAACTTTATGATTATTTTCATTATGTTAATGTTTTACTTTTTCACCCCTCTATTTTTTAGATAAATTTTAATTTAAACTAAATTTATGCTAGACATGTAATTAATGCTAATAATTGTTATTTATAATTTAATTAAAAGAAATAATGAACAAAAAACAAAATCATTTTAAATTGATTAAAATAAAGAAATATTATTAAAACAAACAACAACAAAAAAAATACTAACAATAAATTTAACAAAGAAAACAATAGCTGTTTTATTTCAAGGCCATTGGCAACGCTGTTCTATAAGGTAAACAAACACTCAGAGAGATGAAGAGAGAAAGAGAGAGATATGGAGTGAGGGTAAGAGAAACACTATGACCAGTGCTGTTAGGCTTTTTTTGGAAAAAATCGTCAAAATTAAGAAAATAAATCGTCAAATTCATAATAAAAATTTTAAAAAATCGTCATGAAATCGTCACGACTAACAATCATTTATTAAGAGGGAAATAAACAACTCAGCAGCCTTTAATCAATAAAACACTAACAGTATTTGTGTAAGTACATTAGTATAAGTTAATAAAGTTTTTCTGTACGAAACTTTTAATACTATTCACATTAAAGCAATCTGAAGAATTATTTTTGAAAAAGTCTTGCAAATAAAACTTCTTCAAGGGGTTTTGTCTCAAAGAATTTCTTTTCTTAGCTTCATTTATATATATTTGGCTAAAAATACGTTCAATTTAAGTTACATAAAAATAAGCCAACTTTAAGTTAACTTTTAAATAACTAACTTTAAGTTAGCTAAAAATAAGTCAACTTAAAGTTAACTTTTAAATAACTAACTTTAAGTTACATAAAAATAAGCTAACTTTAAGTTAACTTTTAAATAACTAACTTTAAGTTAGCTAAAAATAAGTCAACTTAAAGTTAAATTTAAATAACTAACTTTAAGTTAACTTTTAAATAACTAACTTTAAGTTAACTTTTAAATAACTAACTTTAAGTTAGCTAACTTTAAGTTAACTTTTAAATAACTAACTTTAAGTTAGCTAAAAATAAGTCAACTTAAAGTTAACTTTTAAATAACTAACTTTAAGTTAACTTTTAAATAACTAACTTTAAGTTAGCTAAAAATTAGCCAACTTTAAGTTAACTTTTAAATAACTAACTTTAAGTTAGCTAAAAATAAGTCAACTTAAAGTTAACTTTTAAATAACTAACTTTAAGTTAGCTAAAAATAAGTCAACTTAAAGTTAACTTTTAAATAACTAACTTTAAGTTAACTTTTAAATAACTAACTTTAAGTTAGCTAAAAATTAGCCAACTTTAAGTTAACTTTTAAATAACTAACTTTAAGTTAACTTTTAAATAACTAACTTTAAGTTAGCTAAAAATAAGTCAACTTAAAGTTAACTTTTAAATAACTAACTTTAAGTTAGCTAAAAATAAGTCAACTTAAAGTTAACTTTTAAATAACTAACTTTAAGTTAACTTTTAAATAACTAACTTTAAGTTAACTTTTAAATAACTAACTTTAAGTTAGCTAAAAATAAGTCAACTTAAAGTTAACTTTTAAATAACTAACTTTAAGATTCGGAAACGCTGGTTTATTGTTTGATAATTGACTTGACGTTTTTCCAAAAAAAATATTAAAATGTACAAATCTTTATTATTTTATTTCATTTTCCATAATTTGATATTTCTCTTTAGATACCAATTTAGAAAAACTTTTTAACAAAGGCAGAATATAAGTATTTTTATTTAATTTTATTCATAACTAGCTTGACCCGGTGCGCTTCGCTACCCCTGTCGTAGTCTATGTTGGAAATTTCATTAAAATCGTTTAAGAACTAAAGGTACCAATTTTACCGGTTTTCCCCCTGTTTACCCCTTTCTGGTCCAAGTATTGGAAAAAGTTATAGCCTATTGACGCTTCCTAGTAAGGATCTATCTACGTTCCAAATTTCAATAAAATCGATTCAGCCGTTTAGGCGTGATGCTCAAACAAACAAACAAACAAATAAACAAACAAACTTACAAAGACATTTATATATTTATATAGATATAGATAATATAAAAAGTCACTCTAGGCCATTTAGTGTATATAGTTGTATATAAAAAAGCAGTAATACTGAATACAAATACATATGTAAATAATAATAATAATATAATATTAAAAATAACTATATTACCGATACCAAACTACTGACTTATTTACAAAATGTTTATAAAAAAGAAGAAAATAATCGGTTTTTAAATATTAAGGAGAAATGTTCATACAATTCTCTAAATCAGCGAAAGGCATTGAGCTCTCAAATGAGCTCTCTTGTTTTTGTTTTCACATGTACGCAAGCACATACATTGTATAATCAAAACCAGTCAGTCTCGCATGAGCATTGATAGAAGCAGGTTGTTTTACGCTTTTCGCTTTTTATGCTTGTTTATTTCAGTTATTGTTTTTGTTTTTTTCTCAACTTTTTACTCAACTCATACAACTACAATATTTAAAAACTGTAGTGGTGTGAGTTTGCCTTTCGCTGCTCTAAATACTAAATACGAATATGGCACTCTTACTTGTTGTGGTATGTGTTGTCGAGTATAACAACAATCTGGTTTTGAAATTTGCCAAACACCTCAAAAATCTTTAGCTACGGGTAAAAAATCATTTTCGAAACTAAATTAAATTAAATTGCCCCTTAACCATTCCGTTAATGAATTCATTACGAATTAATTCATATGCTAATTCCTTTGTATTTCAAATGTAGTGAATTCATTCCTATGAGAATTTATTCGTTATTGAATCATTAAAATGTTCCTTAATTCAAATCCATTACATTTTTCGTCAATTAGATTTTTATTAGAATTAACAAAAAATTTTATGAATTTTGTTACAAGTTAATTACATTATGAATTGATGCAACGATTAATGAATTATTTTTAAATAAAGCCTTTGGATAAAGCTTAATGCAATTTGTGGCTGGCTATTTTTAATTTCGAATTAAAATATTAGTGAATTAAGCAAACATTGAATTAATACGAAGCTGTGCTTATAAGCCAGTAGCTTAGTTGAATATCATCTGATTTTTAGTTTCTCAGCAGATTCTGAAAGAAGAAACTTAGACATATCAAATGGTATATATGAATGTATGCTATATAAGTAACCTTGAGAAATCTGGGTGTATTTCTCAAGCAAACACATTTTTTTTATTGTACTCGAAAACACCTACCAGGAAAGGTAGGTGTATTTCTACTTCATTCTTATTTGTATCACTGTATTATATAAAACAAATTGATACATTGAAAAATTTTGTATTTCACATAAATTTCAAGAAAAACTTTCTCTCTTTTTTATATATTTATTTTAATTTCTACAATACAATAAAATTTAAGTGAAAAAATCGTCGGCATATTAGCGAATTTACAAAAGAAATCGTCAAACGTCAAAAAACTGAATTTACTCTAAAAAATCGTCAAAATGACGTAAAATCGTCACACCTAACACCACTGACTATGACAATCGATAACTAATGCGATTTTTGTTGGTGATTTATTAAAAATTTAGCAAAATGTTAATATTACACAATAAAATAACAGTTTTTGGTGCAGAAGATAACGTAGGATAAAGAAAAAGGTCACAATTGTGGGCATCACATTTTATTTATCTGTAAATACTGAGTATTTTTAAGTAATAAGTTCAGTATTGCTGTTTATCAACAATGATTGGGTGTCTGACATTAAAATGATTCCATATCGTTTGAACGTGGTTTTAGTTTTTAATAACTTATATGTCATTTGGAAGGGTACATTTCTGTAATTTATTCTCACTCAGTTATTGAACATTATAGTGTAAACAACAAGCTTTTTTTTGCTTCGAAAATGTCGAATTTTGTACCAACAAAGCGTCATATACGGGAAGTTTTGCTTTACTTCATTTATTTAAAGAAAGGTGCCGCTGAAGCACACCGATTGCTCACCAAAGCTTATGTTGAATATGTTCCATCGCTTTCCATATGAGAGAGATGTGTTGTGCAGTTCAGAAGACAAAGATCGCCAAGGCCAGACATAAAAGTTAGAAGACTAAGAATTGGAGGCTTTTCTCCATGAAGAGTATTGTAAAACTCAACAAGAGCTTACAAAATCATTGGGAGCTACACAATCAGCAATTTCAAAACGTTTGCGAGCAGCAGGATTCATCCAAAAGCAGGGAAATTGGGTGCCATACGAATTGAAGCCGAGAATCCTTGAAAGACGATTTTGGATGTACGAAATTTTGTTTGAACGCTATGAAAGAAAATCTATTTGCACCGAATCATTACATGCGATGAAAAATATATCCATTATGATATTCCGAAGTGAAGAGATCGTATGTGAAGCCCGGCCAACCAGTCGAATAGACACCAAATCCAAATATCCATGGCGCTAAGGTAATTCTCTGTATTTGGTGGGACCAAAAGGGTTCTATCTATTAAGAATTGCTAAAATCTGACCAGACCATCACAGGGAACCTGTGCCGATTCCTTTGAAGCGACCATTGGCTGATTCGTTTGAAGCGAGTTTTGGCCGAAAAGCCAGACATGAAACTGTAATATTCCATCATGACAACACTCGGCCACATGTTGCAATACCTGTTAAAAACTATTTATAATGAACTGGTTGGGAAGTTTTGCCTCACCCGCTTTATAGTCTACAGGGTGGCTAAAGAATTTTGCTACATTGAAACTGAAACTGGAAATAACTTTTTTTGTAATGCACGGAATTTATTCAATCTTTCTTTCATTTGAAAGTCCATTGAATTGTATTAAAAATAGTTTAATTAGTTTTTAAAATAATTGAATTTAAATGCCTGCCCTGCTCGTTGATGCAGGTGCGGCATCTTAGCAAAAAGTTGTTCATTACTGCCAGCAAAGTTGAGGCTGGAATTGCAGCTATTGTCGCTCGAATTGATTGTTTTAGTTCATCCACATTCGGTCGGTTGCGATTTGTAACATTTCCTGTTTACAATAACCCCACAAGAAAAAGTCGGGTGGAGTTAGGTCAGGCGACCTTAGGGGCCAACGGAAGGATGAGTTTCTTGAAATCAGCATGTTAGGAAATTTTGTGCGTAATTCGGCTTTAACCGGCTGAGTTATATCTGCAGTTGTATCATTTTTATTAAATCTAAGGATCAATCAACAATAACAACAACAAAAATCCAGATTACTTAGATAGAAAAAAGTTATCAAGTTTTCTTTTGGTAGCGGCTTTCATCAGCCACCCTGTATTTGTTTCGGTCGATGGAGAACGCTCTCTCTGAGAAACGCTTCACTTCAGAACATAGTATCTGAAATTGGCATGATTCGTTCTTGACCTCAAAATATGAGCAGTTCTTTTGGCTCCATATGTTGCAAGAAAAATAGGAAAAGGTCATAGCTTACAATGATCAATACTTTGAATAAGTTTATACTGTACAAATGTTTCAAAATAAAAGCTAAACATTTTTATAAATCCCGCATTTTTATGTCTTACACTCAATCAATAATGTAATAAAATTCTGCAAAAAAAGATTTTCAATTTCACCAAAAAATTACAAATTTTACAAATATAAAAACGCTTATTTCACATCATTCATAAATAACGTAGATTTCGGTAAAAAAAATCATTAGTTTCATAATTTGTTTCCAAAGTTGGGGAGTGGGAAAAAGTACTTTTTCAACTTTAAATTGATTTCAAGATGTTTATAGCTTATTTACTTAATAGTAATAAAATATATTTTACAATAATATCAATAATGTACTTTTTCAAAATACTGTTCTTTCTAAAAGGTACCAAAAAAGTACTTTATCTAAATTTTAGAGTATAAAGCGTTTTTTATGATATTTAGATTAATTTTTAATGAAAATTAAAATAAAAATGAAATACCCTTTTCAAAAAAAGTACCAAAATAGTACATTTTTCAAAAATGAATATAAATTAAAATTTTCAAGTTATTTTTAGGTCATGTGAGAATTTTATCGATTATAGGACAATTAATTTAATTCGAAAAGACGGACAGAGAATTTATTTAAATAAATTTTAAATTGTGAATATCCAAACAGTTTTCAAATAATTTTTTAGTGTTTTCCATACAAAATTTTAAAATTGTTTTCCGTTGGTGTTTTTGAGTTAAACCTAGTACTCTGTTCATATTTGCGAAAAATTGTATATACAACAAATCAGCTGTTAGTTTTAATTTCGTGCGAATGAAATGCTGCTTATGTGACAGCATTTCGCACGAAATTTCGAACAGAGTACTAAACTTTAGAGGTTAGTATTTGATGATGTTTGGGAAACAAATTATATAAATATAAATCATTTTTCATCAGCTTGTTTTAGTGATTATTGCTTTAAACCAGAGGTGCCCAAAAGTTCCTTATGGAAGAGCAAACACCAATACATTTAAAGAAAAACTAATTTTTATGCAATTTTTTCTTGTTGTAAAAACCAAAACATGCAAAGAATAAAGAAAAAATACACACTTTTTGAAACAATACCATACGATAAACAAAAACAAAATCTACGTTGATGATCGCTGTCGTCAATGTTTACCAGCAAAGCATACGAAAGTGTTGTTGTTTTCTACTTGCGTGTGTACATTGAAGAACGACAAAAAAACCAACAAGACAAAGTTGTTTGTGTATTTCATATTACTAGTGCCTGAGTGTTCTATTGAGTATAGAAACACACAGCCTATAGCTAAGAGCATTTACAAAAACAAATGAGCACCAAGAGTATAGGGCTTGGGCATCATTGCTTTAAACAATATAAAAAATAACTAATTAGGAGTGATAAATAAAATATTTTAAATGTGTGGACGGACCTCTGCATGTAAAAGTACCTTACTAAATTTGCTCCGTTTTGTCATCTCTAAAATAATGAAAAAACACATCACTAATTAAAAACAAAAATAACCCAACATACGTTTCTACTTAAAAACAAAATGAGAGCATTGTTAATTAATAAATAAACTGTTTTAAGACTCTTTGTACAAATAAAAAAACACTATACATACTCATTTATTAAATTAACTACAAATTGATAAACCCAACAAATAAACTGCTCTCTTCTTATCTGTTCACTTCACAAGTTCTCTAATTTGTATAACAAATTGTTTCTACTCACTCCAGCGATAAGAGTTCAATGTTTAAAATTAATAAATTTATTGAGCGGTTCTATTTAATTGTCTAGTTATAGTTTCAGTCTTGGTTGTATTGTCTTGTGGAAAACACACACAAATTCTGCAAAAACTGAATTTATTTGAATTTCAAACAAAAAAGAATCTGACGTTTAAAGTGACGTAGAATTTTAATTTTATATATTTAGAATTCAAAAAATTTTGTTTTGTTTTTGTTAAGGTAAGATGTTTGTTTTTTCTTTAGTTTAGTGGGAGTGCTTTTGTTTGGAATTTAACAACAAAGAAATGTGTAAAATCACAACTTTGCTGACACTAATAATGTTGATTTTGTTAATATTTTAACGCAGTTTTTTTGTTCATACAAATCTAGAAGAAGAAAAAAAAACATGTTTTCCAAATTGACAACCAGATTGGCACCCCGTATCTGTGCAAACACTGTCACTGCCAACGCTACCACCAGCAGACAATTGACATCCCAAGATGTTTTTCAACGCGAAGATAAATACGGTGCTCACAATTATCACCCCCTACCAGTGGCCTTAACAAAAGCCGAGGGCATTTTTGTTTGGGATGTTGAGGGCAAACGTTATTTTGATTATTTAAGTGCTTATTCGGCTGTCAATCAAGGCCATGGTCATCCCAAAATCGTTAAAGCTCTGGTGGAACAAGCCTCCAAATTGGCCTTAACTTCACGGTAAGTTGTATATTTGCTATTATTAGCATACAGTTGTTTTTGTAATTTCAATGGAAAGTTTTTTCTTGTGCAAAAAAAAAACTTTAATTAAATGAAGATAAGCAATTAATGGCAGCACTTAAAAGCAAATAAATTCTTATTATAGCAGAACAATATATATAATCTTTAAAAAATATAGTAATTTCTGTTCGATATGTTCGCTATGTCCGATAGTGTATTAGACAGGCCCTACAATCTGTTTGTAGTGCTCTTAATATGATAGTGAGAGGAGATAAGGTTTTCCTAGATAATATTTTGCTGTTCGCTTGGTTGCCTAGTTTTAGTTTCAAATTTTAACTTTGTTTTATTTATGACAGAGTCATAGGTTAATATTACTTATCTGTACCGGTTTTTTCAAGCACATCTCTCAAAAATTGTTTACAAAATAATACATTTTAAAGAAATGTTATATTAATCTTCAGATATTTTTCTAAAAAAGATAAGACAACATTTAGACGAAATCCTAAGTAAATAAGGAAATTAATTCTTCAGATACTTCAAGTGCAAATAAACTCAGGGACAAAGCAAACATAAAATTTGACTTTCTGTGAGCGAGAGTGAGTTATATAGATAGGGAGGGGAGGTTTAGAGTATTTTTTAGATTTTGCAATTGATTGTTATTATTGATAATAGAAGACAATTCGACAGATTATTTGAAAAACCAATTCAATCATTATTCGTTTAATCGAAAAAAAATTTAATTTATCATGAATTCTAACCGAATATTAGTTAAAATGTATTTTTTAAGCCGATTATTCGGAATACCGAATAACTTCATAAAAAATATTTGAATAAACATAATTAATATATACAAAAATTCTGCAGAAATCTGTATTGTTTATATATTCAGAAATTTTAGGTCAAATTCTTAATATATACCCAACATTTCGGACGATTATTCGGTTAACCGTTTCTATAATTATTCGATTAATCGAAAATGTTAATATTTCTTAAATTCCATGAAAAAATTAGTTGAAATGTGATTTTTTTTTTACAAAATTCAAGCGATTATTCGGAATAACGAATAACTTAGTCATAAAATATTCGAATAAAAATAAAGAATATATACAAAAATTCTGCAGAAACATGTATTGTTTATTTTAGGTGAAATTTCTGATATTTACTAAAATTTTCAGACGATTATTCGGTTAACTATTTAAATAATTATTCGAATAATCCGAAAAATTTTAATATTTCCTAAATTTCTAAAGAAAATTAGGTAAAATATATATATTTTTTTAATTTAAGCGATTATTCGTAACACCGAATAACTTAAAAAAAAATATTCGATTAAAAATAAAGAATATATAAAAAAGTTCTGCAGATATCTCTCTTGTTTATATATTCAGAAATTTTAGGTGAAATTTATGATTCATACCCAAAATTTCGGACGATTATTCGGTTCACGGTTTTAAAAATTATTCGACTAATAGGGATCATTTTAATGTATCATGAATTATAAGAGAATATAAGATGAATTATGATTTTTTTATAAAACTTATTCGATTATTCGGAATAGCGAATATCTTAATATAAAAATATTCTAATAAAATTAAAGTGTACATACCAAAATGATGCATAATTTAATATTAATTATATATTCAGCGATTTTAGGTGAACTTTGTGATATATACCCAAAATGTTGAACGATTATTCGATTAACCGTTTTAATAATTATTCGATTAATCGGGAAAATTGTAATGTATCATGAATTCCAAAAGAATATTAGTTTAAATATGAATTTTTTTTTCACAAAATTTATTCGATTATTCGGAATACCGAATAACTTACTAAAAAAATATTCGAATAAAAATAAAGAATATAACAAAAATTCTTGAGAAATCCGTATTGTTTATACATTCAGAATTTTTAGGTAAAATTTGTGATATATACCCAAAATTTCGGACGATTATTCGGTTAACCGTTTTCATAATTATTCGATTAATCGGAAAAATTTTAATGTATCATGAATTGCAAAATAATATTAGTTTAAATATGAATTTTTTTTCACAAAATTTATTCGATTATTCGGAATACCAAATAACTTACTAAAAAAATATTCGAATAAAAATAAAGAATTTAATAAAAATTTTGCAGAAATCCGTATTGTTTATACATTCAGAATTTTTAGGTAAAATTTGTGATATATACCCAAAATTTCGGACGATTATTCGGTTAACCGTTATAATAATTATTCAATTAATCGGAAAAATTTTAATGTATCATGAATTCCAAAATAATATTAGTTTAAATATGAATTTTTTTTCAAAAAATTTATTCGATTATTCGGAATACCGAATAACTTACTAAAAAAATATTCGAATAAAAATAAAGAAATTAACAAAAATTTTGCAGAAATCCGTATTGTTTATACATTCAGAATTTTTAGGTAAAATTTGTGATATATACCCAAAATTTCGGACGATTATTCGGTTAACCGTTTTCATAATTATTCGATTAATCGGAAAAATTTTAATGTATCATGAATTGCAAAATAATATTAGTTTAAATATGAATTTTTTTTCACAAAATTTATTCGATTATTCGGAATACCAAATAACTTACTAAAAAAATATTCGAATAAAAATAAAGAATTTAATAAAAATTTTGCAGAAATCCGTATTGTTTATACATTCAGAATTTTTAGGTAAAATTTGTGATATATACCCAAAATTTCGGACGATTATTCGGTTAACCGTTATAATAATTATTCAATTAATCGGAAAAATTTTAATGTATCATGAATTCCAAAATAATATTAGTTTAAATATGAATTTTTTTTTCAAAAAATTTATTCGATTATTCGGAATACCGAATAACTTACTAAAAAAAATATTCGAATAAAAATAAAGAAATTAACAAAAATTTTGCAGAAATCCGTATTGTTTATACATTCAGAATTTTTAGGTAAAATTTGTGATATATACCCAAAATTTCGGACGATTATTCGGTTAACCGTTTTAATAATTCTTCTATTAATCGGGAAAATTTTAATGTATCATGAATTCCAAAATAATATTAGTTTAAATATGAATTTTTTTTACAAAATTTATTCGATTATTCGGAATATCGAATAACTTAAAAAAAAATATTCGAATAAATATAAAGAATATATAAAAAAAAATCTGCTGAATTTCCTATAGTTTATATTTTCAGTGAATTTAGGGGAAATTTGTGATATATACCCAAAATTTCGAACGATTATTCGGTTAACCGTTTTAATAATTATTCGATTAATCGGAAAAATTTTAATGTATCATGAATTCCAAAAGAAAAACAGTAGAAGTATAATCTTTTTTTTACAAAATGTATTCGATTATTCGGAATACCGAATATTTTTATAAAAAAATATTCGAATAATTATAAAGAATATATACAAAAATTCTAATGAATTTCCTGTTATTTATATATTCAGTAATTTAAGTTAAAATGTTTGCTATATACCCAAAATTTCGAACGATTATTCGGTAAACCGTTAAAATAATTATTCGATTAATCGGAAAAATTTGAATGTATCATGCATTATAAAAGAATAATAGTAGAAATATAATTTTTTTTCACAAAATTTATTCGATTATTCGGAATACCGAATAACTTAATAAAAAAATATTCGAATAAATATAAACAATATATACACAATTTTTGCTGAATTTCCTATAGTTTATATATTCAGTAATTTTAGGTGAAATTGTTGATATATACTCAGAATTTTGGACGATTAATCGAAAACCCGTTTTAATAATTATTCGATTAATCGGAACAATTTTAGTGCATCATGAATTTCAAAAGAATATTTTTGTTTTTTTTAATTTTAGCGATTATTTTGAACACCTAATAACTTAATAAAAAATATTCGAATAAAAATAAAGAGTATATACAAAAATTATGTTGAATTTCATATTTTTTTGTTTAGAGATTTTAATAAATTCTGTATCATTTTCAGTGCTTTCTACTCTGATGTTTTGGGAGAATACTCAGAATACGTTACCAAACTTTTCAAATACGAAAAAGTATTGCCCATGAACACTGGCGTTGAAGGTGGTGAAACTGCCTGTAAATTGGCCAGAAAATGGGCATATACCAAGAAGAACATTCCCAAGAATCAAGCTAAGGTAAGAAACTAAAAAATAGGGAATTGAGTGGGTGTATTCAGTGCTCTAAACAATTTACTGGTTCCTGTAAAAATTAACTTTTTGTCTTTAAAATTCTTAGATCGTCTTTGCCGAAAACAACTTCTGGGGCAGAACTTTATCAGCTGTATCAGCTTCTACCGATCCCAGCAGTTTTGAAGGTTTTGGACCATTTATGCCCGGTTTTGAAATTATCAAATACAATGACACCCAAGCATTGGAGGTAATAAATTAAATCATACTTATTAAATAAGAAATCTTATAAGCTTTTTTAAACCCTTCAGAAAGCTTTGCAAGATCCCAATGTCTGTGCCTTCATGGTGGAACCCATTCAAGGTGAAGCTGGTGTTGTAGTACCCGATGAGGGTTATTTGAAGAAGGTACGTGAGCTTTGCACCAAATACAATGTACTGTGGATTGCCGATGAGGTACAAACCGGTTTGGCTCGTACTGGCCGCATGTTGGCAGTCGATCATGAAGAAGTCAAGCCCGATATTTTGATTTTGGGTAAAGCTTTGTCCGGTGGCATGTATCCCGTGTCCGCTGTTTTGTGCAATGATGACATTATGTTGTGCATTAAGCCCGGAGAGCATGGATCCACTTATGGTGGCAATCCTTTGGGTTGCAAGGTAGCCATGGCTGCTTTAGAGGTTTTGCAAGAAGAAAAATTGGCTGAGAATGCTGATAAAATGGGTGCCATCTTAAGAAAGGAATTGTCTTCGTTGCCCAAGGATATAGTGTCCGTTGTCAGAGGCAAGGGTCTTTTGAATGCCATAGTCATTAACTCAAGTAAGTTTAAAGAAAAAAATCTTTTAAAAAGTGAAAATTATTTTTTACTTAAATCTTGCAACAGAACATGATGCCTGGGATGTTTGCTTGAAATTGAAGGATAATGGTTTGTTGGCAAAACCCACTCACGGTGACATTATTCGTTTTGCCCCTCCTTTGGTCATCAATGAAGCCCAAATGATGGAAAGTGTTAATATTATCAAGAAAACCATTTTGTCTATGTAAACTCTAACTGAAATCTTCTTTTTGTACCAAAAGCATTTAAAAAAAAAAAAAAAACAAACAAATAGATATTTAAGTTAAAACACCATAACATAACTGTTTTATTACTCATTTAATTTAATATCGAAAATGACAAAAGTGTGTCAAAATTGACAACAGCCACCAAAAACCACCAAAAAAAAAATAATAATAACCAAACCATCATCAGCAACTGACAAAAGCTTCAAAAGATGTTTTTGTATCCCTTAATGATTTTGAGTTAAAAACAGCATATTTTTTAATAAAATTTTATAATATTCTTTTGAGCTCGGAAAAAAATTTAATTAAAACTGAAGCATAGAAAAAAAAACATACTTCATTTAAATTAGTTAAGGGCCGGGGGGAAACAAATCAAGTGGCATGCGGTCGTTAAGCAATAAATTGGCTACAAAAAGAGACATTTAAACGACAAGAAGATGATGTCAATGTTATTGTCTACTTCGGCTGCTGCTGCTGCTGCTGCCGACATTTGTGCTTATCGCTAACAAAGTTAAATAAATTTAGAAAAAATAAAAGAAGAAAATATAAAATACTTAAAATTTTCTGCAAGAGAAAATAATAAGTTGGAGAATTCAGGAATTTGGTGTAATAAAATGTTTACAAAAGAGGCAAAATGAAAATTATTACATTTTACCGCGGGTTGCGTTTGAAACTGTAGTTAGAAAAGGGGTGGAGGAAGGGGTCTAAAAGGTGCTAATGGTATTTTTTAGCAAATGTTAGACATGAGAAAATAAACATTTATATCTTATTTATTTACATTAAAGAAGAAGAAAAAAGTTAAACAAACAATGTCGTTTCCGTTGACAAATTTCAAAGGAAGGGGTATGGTAAAAGAAAAAAAGTAGTCAGGGTACAACAAATAAAAAATCAACGAAGTTGGTTGTTAAAACCCAGTAATGAAATCCAATTATTTTTTGATGCAGAGTTCAGTTCTAGTTCAGGGTCTAGTTCAGGTTCTAGTTCAAGTTCTAGTTCAGGTTCTAGTTCAGGTTTTAGTTCAGGATCTAGTTCAGGTTCTGGTTCTAGTTTAGGTTCTAGTTCAGGTTCTTGTTCAGGTACTAGTTCAGGTTCTAGTTCAGGTTTTAGTTCTAGTTCAAGTTCAGGTTCTAGTTCAGGTTCTAGTTCAGGCTCTAGTTCAGGTTTAGTTCAGATTCTAGTTCAGGTTCTAGTTCAGATTCTAGTTCAGGTTCTAGTTCAGGTTCTAGTTCAGGTTCTAGTTCAGGTTCTAGTTCAGGCTCTAGTTCAGGTTTAGTTCAGATTCTAGTTCAGGTTCTAGTTCAGGTTCTAGTTCAGGTTCTTAGTTCAGGTTCTAGTTCAGGTTCTGGTTCAGGTTCTAGTTCAGGTTCTTGTTCAGGTACTAGTTCAGGTTCTAGTTCAGGTTTTAGTTCAGGTTCTAGTTCAGATTCTAGTTCAGGTTCAAGTTCAGGTTCTAGTTCAGGTTCTAGTTCAGGTTCTTGTTCAGGTTCTAGTTCAGGTTTTAGTTCAGGCTCTAGTTCAGGTTTAGTTCAGATTCTAGGTCAGGTTCTAGTTCAGGTTCTAGTTCAGGTTTATGTTCAGGTTTTAGTTCAGGTTCTTGTTCAGGTTCTAGTTCAGGTTTTAGTTCTGGTTTTAGTTCAGGTTCTAGTTCAGGCTCTAGTTCAGGTTTAGTTCAGATTCTAGTTCAGGTTTTAGTTCAGGTTCTTGTTCAGGTTCTAGTTCATGTTCTTAGTTCAGGTTCTAGTTCAGGTTCTTGTTCAGGTTCTAGTTCAGGTTCTAGTTCTAGTTCAGATTCTAGTTCAGGTTCAAGTTCAGGTTCTAGTTCAGGTTCTAGTTCAGGTTTTAGTCCAGGTTCTAGTTCAAGTTCTAGTTCATGTTATAGTTCAGGTTTTAGTCCAGGTTCTAGTTCAGGTTCTAGTTCAGGTTCTAGTTCAGGTTTTAGTCCAGGTTCTAGTTCAGGTTCTAGTTCAAGTTCTAGCTTAGGTTCTAGTTCAGGTTCTAGTTCAGGTGCAAGTTCAGTTCTATTTCTACGTAAGTTCTGAATTTTAAAACGTAGACATTTCTAGCAAAAATAACCATCCAACTACACTTGTTAAATAATTTTTTTCTCTCCTCATTTACTAGCTACATTAAAAGCAAATATTCCTTGGAGGAATATCAATAACAAGCATCATTTATCTTGTAATAACCTGACAAATTAACCACCTTTTAAGGGTGGTACATCTCCTCACACATACGTATCACTACAAAAACTCTCCCTTACAAAATTGTTAACAATTTTCCTGTCACCTGTAAACAATCAGGGAAATGAAACAAAAAAACAGAAGGTTCTTAAAAAATTTAACACGGTTTAGATACTACTTATACAAGAGTAAATACAGTTAGACATGACAGACACAGATACACACAGTTACAAATTATAACTTGTTCTTGCATCTTGTTGAACAACTTAAGGCTACATTATGAATTTGTAACCTATAAAATATTTTCTGTTTTTATTGATTGTTATTGTATTCAATTTCCTTTTAAAGGTAATAATCTTACGAATCATGTATTTACATTTTAGCAGTTTTGTTTAAGTGTCGTTAACAGGAGGTTGAATGGAAATGTTGTGAATGAAATTGGAAGAGACAAACAATTATGGACAAATTTGATTTTATGGTGCGAAAATTTTAAAAACCAATTTATTTGTATATTGGTTTACATTAAAGCTCTCTTCAACGTTAAAGTTTATAATACAGAAAATTGTCAAAGAAGAACTTCCATGATTGTGATTAGAATATGTTTAAGGAATTTTAGTTAACTAATCACTGTATATGTGTTTTAATTTATATATCAAAATCTTGGATTAGCGAATATCTTACTAAAGCAAATTTAAATCGTAACTAATGTTTGGTTAATTTTAAATAACAACAATTAAAGTTTAATTATTTTCCAGAAATTTCCAAGTTTTCAAACAATTTATTTGGACGACTAATGCTAATCATTTTCCCCCAAATCCTATTGTGATTTGATTGCCCTATTTTAAAAATTAGTTATGCCCACCATGTTACAGATTTTATTACAATTTAATTGATTCGGGTCGATTATCGACTTATTGCTTTAAATTGTTTCTATTTTTTATAACACTCATTTTATTTTTTCATTCCAAAATAAACAGCAGCAACTTCTTGCCAGATTTAATTGCGTTTGAAAAATTCTTTTTAATTAAGTTTTACTTTTAACACCCTCCTCCCCTTTAAAATTTGTTGGCAATTTTTTGTTTCCGGCACATATTTTTCCATAAATTCTTAACGTATCTCCTCTTATCTCTAAACTAATAAAATCCTTAAGACTAAAAAAAGTAGAAATAAAAAAAAAATACAAAAAGAACTTTAACACTTCAACACTTCTTAGGTTTTGTCATGGTTGATGGTTTTATAGCAACAGGATGTCTTGAATGCTTTTTTATTAGATTTTTTCCTTTTTTTTAACAGATTTTTTGGTAGTTTTTTTTTTATATATAAAATCTACTTTATACTTTAGAAAGACTTTTCTTTTATCAACACACGCCATCTCATTTAAGAGCAAAAGGAATGCAGCAAAAAAAATCATATTTACTAAATAAGATATAAAATGTTTGTAAAAATCACCCAAAAAAGTAACAACATTTTTTGTGGAAAAAATTACAACAACTGACCAACGTTGAGGGTGTATTTCTTTCTATTTTTATTCAAAGAAAAGGCCACATAATCTGATGGTTTTATCGCCACTTGTTTGAACTTTGTTCTAAGACAGTTATAACCTTAAAATGTCTTTATTTGAAAACAACAGAAAAGAAAAAAGGTTTTTTTTTATGGAGTTTGAAAAACATAATATAAAAAATTGACCCGTTTTTTTGTGTTGCATATTGTTAAGTAGCATAGTGTAATATTGTTGTCGTCTAGCCACTTGGAATATATTCATTCATATTAACATAAGCATCATCACTTTGTTGCCCAGGCCATAATCGTTTTGATTAAATAACAATACTCGTAAGGTTATAATGTAAGACCAAAAATCTTTAAAGATATATAGAATTAAATAAAACTAATCTTGAGCAGAACTAGAACAGAACTAGAACAGAACTAGAACAGAACTAGAACAGAATTAGAACAGAACTAGAACAGAACAGAACTAGAACAGAACTAGAACAGAACTAGAACAGAACTAGAACAGAACTAGAACAGAACTAGAACAGAACTAGAACAGAACTAGAACAGAACTAGAACAGAACTAGAACAGAACTAGAACAGAACTAGAACAGAACTAGAACAGAACTAGAACAGAACTAGAACAGAACTAGAACAGAACTAGAACAGAACTAGAACAGAACTAGAACAGAACTAGAACAGAACTAGAACAGAACTAGAACAGAACTAGAACAGAACTAGAACAGAACTAGAACAGAACTAGAACAGAACTAGAACAGAACTAGAACAGAACTAGAACAGAACTAGAAAAGAACTAGAACAGAACTAGAACAGAACTAGAACAGAACTAGAACTGAACTAGAACAGAACAGAACTAGAACAGAACTAGAACAGAACTAGAACGGAACTAGAACAGAACTAGAACAGAACTAGAACAGAACTAGAACAGAACTAGAACTAGAACAGAACTAGAACAGAACTAGAACAGAACTAGAACAAATCAGTTGGAAATTTCTGAAATACAATTGGAAATGGTCTAGAACAGAACTAAAACTAGAACTTAGCTGGAAAATTTATCAGGAACTTAACTAGAAGCCATAATATTTACAATGCTTATCTACAACGGAGCTGTATTATCTCATAACCTCGTACATATAATATCTAGTTAATGTACTATTATTTCCTGAGTCAATATTCGATTTTACTCAATTTTGTCGGTCAATCATTTTTGGCGGCATTTACAAGATTGCTTCTCCATAAAAAAACTAGAAGTTCAGGTTTTTCCTGAAAGTGATTGCTAACCAACTTTGACTAGAAAAACGGTTATAATTACCAATCTATCAACATTATTGAGGTCCTTATAATTTAGAACTTTTCATCCCCTACAAATTTAAAATTTTTTTTCATTCAACTTACAAACATTTAATATGCTCCAAATCAAAAAATATATCCTGGAAATATAAACTATATTTACAAACTATTAATCAGACTGCTACTAGCTGCAGGAAATAGACATACTAAAATTACATTTTCCAACTACAGCAGTTATTTTGCATGACAAAGTTACACAGTTTTTCGTTTTACTAAATAAACTCTGTTTACCTTCAACACTTCCAACATCTGCTTAAAATGTTAAACCAAATAAACTGCATACAGATTATGAGGAAAACATGGCAAAATTTGTAAAAGATGTAACATAATAATAAGATTTCTTTATAACCTATAAATTTGTATTAAAACGACAAATAAAAAAAATCAAATCATGTAAATTTATGCTGCAGCTTAACGTAAATATTAGAAAAACAAATCTCTGCAAAAAAAAGAAAATTGATGTAAACACCCACCCACAAAACAAAAAACACATGTGAGTGTCGAACAAACAAAAAAAAACGGAATTAATTGTGTCCCATATGTAGAGCTATAAACATTTACACATTTACTCATACTCTTACATTTATGGCCAGGATTTGCAACACACACATCCCATTTACAACCACAGCTACATAATCATATTTAATAATAAAAATAAAACGTTAAAAGAAATTTGTAAAGCCTACTTTAAGGGTAAGTGTTCGTTTGGTGTTTAAAAATTATGCGATTTTGTTTGTGTGTGTGTTTTTAGCAGGTTTTTTTGCCATTGTTTCAAACGATTTTTTAACACATTTTTCTAACGCTTGTCTTTTTGAAATCATACACATATTATTATGCTTCCCCTGCCAGTTTTAGTTGGGATTATAGTGGTGGTGGCAATGTTTGTGGTACAACCGCAAACATAAAGTACATCTTAAGTAGCTAATAAACGTTTTTTGTTTCTTGGATGTTTTTCACGTAATTATGAGTATCTTTTTCATAAGAGTCCTTGCTTTGTGGTGTAATCTTATTATGAGTTTTCTGCTTATTTCTTTTGCTATTTCTTTTTGGGTAATTTTCATCATTTTATGTTAACGAGGAGGAAAGTCAGGCCACAGAGTAGAGCTTATTATTTTCATGATAATTTTCTTATGAAGTTATAAATTTCATAAACGATAAAAGAACAACCAGCCACCAAAACCATTATTTTTTTTTTAATTTTTTTCTAAATAAAGCAAATATTTTATAAGGGGGTCATCATGGTAGTTTAAAAAAACTGTTAAATAAAATTAAATGAAAAAATTTACAAAAAATTTTAACACAAAATTCAATTGTGTTTTATTTTTTATCTTTTGAATGCGTTTTCATTTTAATGGCTAATAACGTTCTCCACTGGCTGCTGTATACAATGAATGAATAAAACAGAAAAAAAATATACATAATAAAAAAATCACTATAACAACCTTAAATGAGCATCATACAGCCAGTCAGTCAGTTCAGTTAAGTTTAACAATGTGTTTTGAATACTAAATACTGTGTAAAAATGTGTTTAATTTTTTATGCAACCAGAAAAACACACATTTGCAATCATAGTTTGAAATTTCAAAAATAAAATGCCAACACTGGCATACACTTCTCCAACTTCCGTTTCCCGTTAAAGTACGAGAGAACAAAACAACAAAAAATAATAATAAACACACAAAAGTATGCAACATTATTATTGTTGCGATTTTTGATATGAGTTAATACCCTACAATCCTTAATAACTATTTGAGATTTAATAAAATTCCCATAGATATAATAGCAATAGAAGCGCCGCAAATACTTATATGTATCAATTTATTGAACTAGAACTAGAACGGAACTACAACTGAAATTGAACTGAACTACAACTGAACTAGAACTGAACTAGAACAGAACTAGAACTGAACTAGAACTGAACTAGAACTGAACTAGAACTGAACTAGAACTGAACTAGAACTGAACTAGAACTGAACTAGAACTGAACTAGAACTGAACTAGAACTGAACTAGAACTGAACTAGAACTGAACTAGAACTGAACTAGAACTGAACTAGAACTGAACTAGAACTGAACTAGAACTGAACTAGAACTGAACTAGAACTGAACTAGAACTGAACTAGAACTGAACTAGAACTGAACTAGAACTGAACTAGAACTGAACTAGAACTGAACTAGAACTGAACTAGAACTGAACTAGAACTGAACTAGAACTGAACTAGAACTGAACTAGAACTGAACTAGAACTGAACTAGAACTGAACTAGAACTGAACTAGAACTGAACTAGAACTGAACTAGAACTGAACTAGAACTGAACTAGAACTGAACTAGAACTGAACTAGAACTGAACTAGAACTGAACTAGAACTGAACTAGAACTGAACTAGAACTGAACTAGAACTGAACTAGAACTGAACTAGAACTGAACTGAACTAGAACTGAACTAGAACTGAACTAGAACTGAACTAGAACTGAACTAGAACTGAACTAGAACTAGAACTAGAACTAGAACTGAACTAGAACTGAACTAGAACTGAACTAGAACTGAACTAGAACTGAACTAGAACTGAACTAGAACTGAACTAGAACTGAACTAGAACTGAACTAGAACTGAACTAGAACTGAACTAGAACTGAACTAGAACTGAACTAGAACTGAACTAGAACTGAACTAGAACTGAACTAGAACTGAACTAGAACTGAACTAGAACTGAACTAGAACTGAACTAGAACTGAACTAGAACTGAACTAGAACTGAACTAGAACTGAACTAGAACTGAACTAGAACTGAACTAGAACTGAACTAGAACTGAACTAGAACTGAACTAGAACTGAACTAGAACTGAACTAGAACTGAACTAGAACTGAACTAGAACTGAACTAGAACTGAACTAGAACTGAACTAGAACTGAACTAGAACTGAACTAGAACTGAACTAGAACTGAACTAGAACTGAACTAGAACTGAACTAGAACTGAACTAGAACTGAACTAGAACTGAACTAGAACTGAACTAGAACTGAACTAGAACTGAACTAGAACTGAACTAGAACTGAACTAGAACTGAACTAGAACTGAACTAGAACTGAACTAGAACTGAACTAGAACTGAACTAGAACTGAACTAGAACTGAACTAGAACTGAACTAGAACTGAACTAGAACTGAACTAGAACTAGAACTGAACTGGAACTCAACTAGAACTGAACTAGAACTGAACTAGAACTGAACTAGAACTGAACTAGAACTGAACTAGAACTGAACTAGAACTGAACTAGAACTGAACTAGAACTGAACTAGAACTGAACTAGAACTGAACTAGAACTGAACTAGAACTGAACTAGAACTGAACTAGAACTGAACTAGAACTGAACTAGAACTGAACTAGAACTGAACTAGAACTGAACTAGAACTGAACTAGAACTGAACTAGAACTGAACTAGAACTGAACTAGAACTGAACTAGAACTGAACTAGAACTGAACTAGAACTGAACTAGAACTGAACTAGAACTGAACTAGAACTGAACTAGAACTGAACTAGAACTGAACTAGAACTGAACTAGAACTGAACTAGAACTGAACTAGAACTGAACTAGAACTTAACTAGAACTGAACTAGAACTGAACTAGAACTGAACTAGAACTGAACTAGAACTGAACTAGAACTGAACTAGAACTGAACTAGAACTGAACTAGAACTGAACTAGAACTGAACTAGAACTGAACTAGAACTGAACTAGAACTGAACTAGAACTGAACTAGAACTGAACTAGAACTGAACTAGAACTGAACTAGAACTGAACTAGAACTGAACTAGAACTGAACTAGAACTGAACTAGAACTGAACTAGAACTGAACTAGAACTGAACTAGAACTGAACTAGAACTGAACTAGAACTGAACTAGAACTGAACTAGAACTGAACTAGAACTGAACTAGAACTGAAATAGAACTAGAACTGAACTAGAACTGAACTAGAACTGAACTAGAACTGAACTAGAACTGAACTAGAACTGAACTAGAACTGAACTAGAACTGAACTAGAACTGAACTAGAACTGAACTAGAACTGAACTAGAACTGAACTAGAACTGAACTAGAACTGAACTAGAACTGAACTAGAACTGAACTAGAACTGAACTGAAACTCAACTGGAACTGAACTAGAACTGAACTAGAACTGAACTAGAACTGAACTAGAACTGAACTAGAACTGAACTAGAACTGAACTAGAACTGAACTAGAACTGAACTAGAACTGAACTAGAACTGAACTAGAACTGAACTAGAACTGAACTAGAACTGAACTAGAACTGAACTAGAACTGAACTAGAACTGAACTAGAACTGAACTAGAACTGAACTAGAACTGAACTAGAACTGAACTAGAACTGAACTAGAACTGAACTAGAACTGAACTAGAACTGAACTAGAACTGAACTAGAACTGAACTAGAACTGAACTAGAACTGAACTAGAACTGAACTAGAACTGAACTAGAACTGAACTAGAACTGAACTAGAACTGAACTAGAACTGAACTAGAACTGAACTAGAACTGAACTAGAACTGAACTAGAACTGAACTAGAACTGAACTAGAACTGAACTAGAACTGAACTAGAACTGAACTAGAACTGAACTAGAACTGAACTAGAACTGAACTAGAACTGAACTAGAACTGAACTAGAACTGAACTAGAACTGAACTAGAACTGAACTAGAACTGAACTAGAACTGAACTAGAACTGAACTAGAACTGAACTAGAACTGAACTAGAACTGAACTAGAACTGAACTAGAACTGAACTAGAACTGAACTAGAACTAGAACTGAACTAGAACTGAACTAGAACTGAACTAGAACTGAACTAGAACTGAACTAGAACTGAACTGGAACTCAACTGGAACTGAACTAGAACTGAACTAGAACTGAACTAGAACTGAACTAGAACTGAACTAGAACTGAACTAGAACTGAACTAGAACTGAACTAGAACTGAACTGAAACTCAACTGGAACTGAACTAGAACTGAACTAGAACTGAACTAGAACTGAACTAGAACTGAACTAGAACTGAACTAGAACTGAACTAGAACTGAACTAGAACTGAACTAGAACTGAACTAGAACTGAACTAGAACTGAACTAGAACTGAACTAGAACTGAACTAGAACTGAACTAGAACTGAACTAGAACTGAACTAGAACTGAACTAGAACTGAACTAGAACTGAACTAGAACTGAACTAGAACTGAACTAGAACTGAACTAGAACTGAACTAGAACTGAACTAGAACTGAACTAGAACTGAACTACACCATTTCCAATTGTATTTCAGAAGTTTCTAATTGTATTTCAGAAATTTCCAATTGAATTTCAGAAATTTCTAATTATATTTCAGAAAATTCTAATTCAATTTCAGAAATTTCCAATTATATTTCAGAATTTTCTAATTCAATTTCAGAAATTTCCAATTATATTTCAGAAGTTTCCATTTGTATTTCAGAATATTCCAATTATATTTCAGAAGTTTCCATTTATATTTCAGAACTTTCTAATTGTATTTCAGAATTTTCTAATTGTATTTTAGAATTTTCCAATTGTATTTCAGAAATTTCCATTTGTATTTCAGAAGTTTGAATTTATATTTAAAATGTTTCTAATTGTATTTCAGAAATTTCCAATTGTATTTCAGAATTTTCCAATTGTATTTCAGAAATTTCCATTTGTATTTCAGAAAATTCTAATAGCAATTCCAATGGAAATTTCTGAAATACAAATAGAAAATTCTGAAATACAATTGGAAATTTCTGAAATACAATTGGAAATTTCTGAAATACAATTAGAAACTTTTTAAGTATAAATTAAAACTTCTGAAATACAAATGGAAATTTCTGAAATACAATTGGAAAATTCTGAAATACAATTAGAAAATTCTGAAATACAATTAGAAAGTTCTGAAATATAAATGGAAACTTCTGAAATGTAATTGGAATATTCTGAAATATAATTAGAAAATTCTGAAATATAATTGGAAATTTCTGAAATTCAATTGGAAACTTCTGAAATATAAATGGAAACTTCTGAAATTCAATTGGAATTTTCTGAAATATAATTGGAAATTTCTGAAATTCAATTGGAATTTTCTGAAATACAATTGGAAACTTCTGAAATACAATTGGAAATGGTGTAGAACTGAACTAGAACTGAACTAGAACTGAACTAGAACTGAACTAGAACTGAACTAGAACTGAACTAGAACTGAACTAGAACTGAACTAGAACTGAACTAGAACTGAACTAGAACTGAACTAGAACTGCCAAACAAATAAAATTTTCCACTTCAGTTCCATTTAGTCATTTAACCCAAATACATCTCCTATTTTGTAGCAAATTGCAAAGAAACAAATAAACCAAAAAAGTATGCTATGTTTTTTATGAAATTTCCAAACGAACAAGTAAAGTGTCATGTAATGTCACAAGGCAGCAGCATAAATGTAAATGTTTGCTGCTGAAAGGATTTAAACAAAAAAACAAAATAAAAGAACCCACAGTAGCAACGACAAAAAAATAACGCACAACTCTATGCATGTAAATTTCAGGTGACCACACGTGCTTTAAATAACCATTTTTTTCCTTCTACTACTGCCACAACTCTGTTGCACCACCATGTCGTTAGGTTTGTGACCATTGTTACACACAATCAAACTCACAACAAATTCAATGATTAAGGCCAGTCGTTTTGCTGTGTTTTTTCCCCAATTGCTGTGACATTCAGTCAAAGTTTTGTGTTTTTTTCCACTTGTGTCCTTTTAACCACTTATGTTTGTGTCATGTTGTATTTTTTTGTTGCTTCCTTTTTTTATTGCCCGTGTTTTTGCTGGGCAATTAGATGTGCGAATGTAAGTACTACATCGGAACGACACCTTTTTAAATATTCCATGTACATCGTGTACATATTTTCCGCCACAAGTTGATTTCATTGATTTTTATGTCATAAATTGTTTTTTGATTTTTTACTCCGTTTTGTTTTTTTTTTTTCACAAGCAGGACTTATTAAAGCAGCAAATTATAATAACAATTAGTAGATAGATAGAATTTAAAATGTTAAACAATAATGTGAAACAATTAGAAATATTTCTTTTGAATTTAATTTACTATTGAAATAAATTTAACAGCCAGTTTAATTCAGAAAACCTAGAATATGTTAGTCACTTTTTTATTTTCCTATATAATTAAATTCATACATTTTTATTGCCCTTTTTAAATACATATTTTATACAATGTTCTATGTTGTTCTCCTTATTCCCTCTTTATTAAAATAAAAATATTGGTAATCATTGACGCATAAAATTTTAATTGATATAAATTTTATTACTCAATTGATTGCTGATGACAACACAAACATTAAATTGTATGAACAATTTAATTTGTTTGATAAAAATTTCATATATTTTATGATGGAATTAAAACCAAATCTTAAATCCTCAATATCTTTGTTAAAACACGTTTAAATAAGAAAAGGGCATCGATCTGTGATCACTCATATTTCTGACTCAAAATCGATTTTTTATATAAAAAACTCAAAAAATCTTAAATCCTTAATAACTCTGTAAATACGCGTTTAAATGAGAAAAGGACCTCGATCTGTGATCACTCATATTTCTGACTCAAAATTGCCTTTTTATATAAAAAACTCAAAAAATCTTAAATTCGTAATAACTCTGTAAATACGCGTTTAAATGAGAAAAGGGCCTCGATCTGTGCTCACTCATATTTCTGACTCAAATGGATTTTTTATTTAAAAAACTCAAAAAATCTTAAATTCGTAATAACTCTGTAAATACGCTTTTAAATGAGAAAAGGGCCTCGATCTGTGAGGGCCTCGATCTGTGATCACTCATATTTCTGACTCAAAATTGACTTTTTATATAAAAAACTCAACAAATCTTAAATCCTTAATAACTCTGTAAATACGCGTTTAAATGAGAAAAGGGCCTTGATCTGTGATCACTCATATTTCTGAATCAAATTCGATTTTTTATATAAAAAACTCAAAAAATCTTAAATCCTTAATAACTCTGTAAATACGCGTTTAAATGAGAAAAGGGCCTCGATCTGTGCTCACTCATATTTCTGACTCAAAGTAGATTTTTAATGTAAAAAACTCAACTAATCTTAAATCCTTAAAACTCTGTAAATACGCGTTTAAATAAGAAAAGGGCCTCGATCTGTGATCACTCATATTTCTGAATCAAATTCGATTTTTTATATAAAAAACTCAAAAAATCCTAAATCCTTAATAACTCTGTAAATACGCATTTAAATGAGAAAAGGGCCTCGATATGTGCTCACTCATATTTCTGACTCAAAGTAGATTTTTAATGTAAAAAACTCAACTAATCTTAAATCCTTAATAACTCTGTAAATACTCGTTCAAATGAGAAAAGGGCCTCAATCTGTGATCACTCATATTCTGACTCAAAATGGATTTTTTATATAAAAAACTCAAAATATCTTAAATACTTAATAACTCTGTAAATACGCGTTTAAATGAGAAAAGGACCTCGATCTGTGCTCACTCATATTTCTGACTCAAAGTAGATTTTTAATGTAAAAAACTCAACTAATCTTAAATCCTTAATAACTCTGTAAATACGCGTTTAAATAAGAAAAGGGCCTCGATCTGTAATCACTCATATTTCTGAATCAAATTCGATTTTTTATATAAAAAACTCGAAAAATCCTAAATCCTTAATAACTCTGTAAATACTCGTTTAAATGAGAAAAGGGCCTCGATCTGTGATCACTCATATTTCTGACTCAAAATTGCCTTTTTATATAAAAAACTCAAAAAATCTTAAATTCGTAATAACTCTGTGCTCACTCATATTTCTGACTCAAAGTAGATTTTTAATGTAAAAAACTCAACTAACCTTAAATCCTTAATAACTCTGTAAATACGCGTTTAAATGAGAAAAGGACCTCGATCTGTGCTCACTCATATTTCTGACTCAAAGTAGATTTTTAATGTAAAAAACTCAACTAATCTTAAATCCTTAATAACTCTGTAAATACGCGTTTAAATGAGAAAAGGGCCTCGATCTGTGCTCACTCATATTTCTGACTCAAATGGATTTTTTATATAAAAAACTCAAAAAATCTTAAATCCTTAATAACTCTGTAAATACGCGTTTAAATGAGAAAAGGACCTCGATCTGTGATCACTCATATTTCTTACTCAAAATTGCCTTTTTATATAAAAAACTCAAAAAATCTTAAATTCGTAATAACTCTGTGCTCACTCATATTTCTGACTCAAAGTAGATTTTTAATGTAAAAAACTCAACTAATCTTAAATCCTTAATAACTCTGTAAATACGCGTTTAAATGAGAAAAGGGCCTCGATCTGTGCTCACTCATATTTCTGACTCAAATGGATTTTTTATTTAAAAAAATCAAAAAATCTTAAATTCGTAATAACTCTGTAAATACGCGTTTAAATGAGAAAAGGACCTCGATCTGTGCTCACTCATATTTCTGACTCAAAATTGACTTTTTATATAAAAAACTCAACAAATCTTAAATCCTTAATAACTCTGTAAATACGCGTTTAAATGAGAAAAGGGCCTCGATATGTACTCATATTTCTGATTCCAAATTGATTTTTTAAAGAATCTTTAATGCTTAATGACTTTGTAAATACGCGTTTAAATAAGAAAAGGGCCTCGATCTGTGATCACTTATATTTCTGACTCAAAATTGACTTTTTATATAAAAAACTCAACAAATCTTAAATTCGTAATAACTCTGTAAATACGCGTTTAAATGAGAAAAGAGCCTTGATCTGTGATCACTCATATTTCTGAATCAAATTCGATTTTTTATATAAAAAACTCAAAAAATCTTAAATCCTTAATAACTCTGTAAATACTCGTTTAAATGAGAAAAGGGCCTCAATCTGTGATCACTCATATTCTGACTCAAAATGGATTTTTTATATAAAAACTCAAAATATCTTAAATCCTTAATAACTCTGTAAATACGCGTTTAAATGAGAAAAGGACCTCGATCTGTGAATACTTATATTTCTGACTCAAAATTGACTTTTTATATAAAAAACTCAACAAATCTTAAATTCGTAATAACTCTGTAAATACGCGTTTAAATGAGAAAAGAGCCTCGATCTGTGATCACTCATATTTCTGACTCAAAATTGACTTTTTATATAAAAAACTCAACAAATCTTAAATCCTTAATAACTCTGTAAATACGCGTTTAAATGAGAAAAGGGCCTTGATCTGTGATCACTCATATTTCTGAATCAAATTCGATTTTTTATATAAAAAACTCAAAAAATCTTAAATCCTTAATAACTCTGTAAATACGCGTTTAAATGAGAAAAGGGCCTCGATCTGTGCTCACTCATATTTCTGACTCAAAGTAGATTTTTAATGTAAAAAACTCAACTAATCTTAAATCCTTAAAACTCTGTAAATACGCGTTTAAATAAGAAAAGGGCCTCGATCTGTGATCACTCATATTTCTGAATCAAATTCGATTTTTTATATAAAAAACTCAAAAAATCCTAAATCCTTAATAACTCTGTAAATACGCATTTAAATGAGAAAAGGGCCTCGATATGTGCTCACTCATATTTCTGACTCAAAGTAGATTTTTAATGTAAAAAACTCAACTAATCTTAAATCCTTAATAACTCTGTAAATACTCGTTCAAATGAGAAAAGGGCCTCAATCTGTGATCACTCATATTCTGACTCAAAATGGATTTTTTATATAAAAAACTCAAAATATCTTAAATACTTAATAACTCTGTAAATACGCGTTTAAATGAGAAAAGGACCTCGATCTGTGCTCACTCATATTTCTGACTCAAAGTAGATTTTTAATGTAAAAAACTCAACTAATCTTAAATCCTTAATAACTCTGTAAATACGCGTTTAAATAAGAAAAGGGCCTCGATCTGTAATCACTCATATTTCTGAATCAAATTCGATTTTTTATATAAAAAACTCGAAAAATCCTAAATCCTTAATAACTCTGTAAATACTCGTTTAAATGAGAAAAGGGCCTCGATCTGTGATCACTCATATTTCTGACTCAAAATTGCCTTTTTATATAAAAAACTCAAAAAATCTTAAATTCGTAATAACTCTGTGCTCACTCATATTTCTGACTCAAAGTAGATTTTTAATGTAAAAAACTCAACTAACCTTAAATCCTTAATAACTCTGTAAATACGCGTTTAAATGAGAAAAGGACCTCGATCTGTGCTCACTCATATTTCTGACTCAAAGTAGATTTTTAATGTAAAAAACTCAACTAATCTTAAATCCTTAATAACTCTGTAAATACGCGTTTAAATGAGAAAAGGGCCTCGATCTGTGCTCACTCATATTTCTGACTCAAATGGATTTTTTATATAAAAAACTCAACAAATCTTAAATTCGTAATAACTCTGTAAATACGCGTTTAAATGAGAAAAGAGCCTCGATCTGTGATCACTCATATTTCTGACTCAAAATTGACTTTTTATATAAAAAACTCAAAAAATCTTAAATCCTTAATAACTCTGTAAATACGCGTTTAAATGAGAAAAGGGCCTCGATATGTACTCATATTTCTGATTCCAAATTGATTTTTTAAAGAATCTTAAATGCTTAATGACTTTGTAAATAAGCGTTTAAATAAGAAAAGGGCCTCGATCTGTGATCACTCATATTTCTGAATCAAATTCGATTTTTTATATAAAAAACTCAAAAAATCCTAAATCCTTAATAACTCTGTAAATACGCGTTTAAATGAGAAAAGGGCCTCGATCTGTGATCACTCATATTCTGACTCAAAATGGATATTTTATATAAAAAACTCAAAAAATCTTAAATCCTTAATAACTCTGTAAATACGCGTTTAAATGAGAAAAGGGCCTCGATCTCATATTTCTGACTCAAAATTGATTTTTTATATAAAAAACTCAAAAAATCTTAAATCCTTAATAACTCTGTAAATACGCGTTTAAATGAGAAAAGGGCCTCGATATGTACTCATATTTCTGATTCCAAATTGATTTTTTAAAGAATCTTTAATGCTTAATGACTTTGTAAATACGCGTTTAAATAAGAAAAGGGCCTCGATCTGTTATCACTCATATTTCTGAATCAAATTCGATTTTTTATATAAAAAACTCAAAAAATCTTAAATCCTTAATAACTCTGTAAATACGCGTTTAAATGAGAAAAGGGCCTCGATCTGTGATCACTCATATTTCTGACTCAAAGTAGATTTTTAATGTAAAAAACTCAACTAATCTTAAATCCTTAATAACTTCGTAAATACGCGTTTAAATGAGAAAAGGGCCTCGATATGTACTCATATTTCTGATTCCAAATTGATTTTTTAAAGAATCTTAAATGCTTAATAACTTTGTAAATACGCGTTTAAATAAGAAAAGGGCCTCGATCTGTGATCACTCATATTTCTGAATCAAATTCGATTTTTTATATAAAAAACTCAAAAAATCTTAAATCCTTAATAACTCTGTAAATACGCGTTTAAATGAGAAAAGGGCCTCGATATGTGCTCACTCATATTTCTGACTCAAAGTAGATTTTTAATGTAAAAAACTCAACTAATCTTAAATCCTTAATAACTCTGTAAATACGCGTTTAAATGAGAAAAGGTCCTCGATCTGTGCTCACTCATATTTCGGAATCAAAATTGATTTTTTATATAAAAAACTCAAAAAATCTTAAATCCTTAATAACTCTGTAAATACGTCATATTGAGTCATATTTCTGACTCAAAGTAGATTTTTAGTGTAAAAAACTTAACTAATTAAATCCTTAATAACTCTGTAAATACGCGTTTAAATAAGAAAAGGGCCTCGATCTGTGCTCACTCATATTTCTGACTCAAATGGATTTTTTATATAAAAAAATCAAAAAATCTTAAATCCTTAATAACTCTGTAAATACGCGTTTAAATGAGAAAAGGACCTCGATCTGTGCTCACTCATATTTCTGACTCAAAATAGATTTTTAATGTAAAAAACTCAACTAATCTTAAATCCTTAATAACTCTGTAAATACGCGTTTAAATGAGAAAAGGGCCTCGATCTGTGCTCACTCATATTTCTGACTCAAATGGATTTTTTATATAAAAAAATCAAAAAATCTTAAATCCTTAATAACTCTGTAAATACGCGTTTAAATGAGAAAAGGGCCTCGATCTGTGATCACTCATATTTCTGACTCAAAGTAGATTTTTAATGTAAAAAACTCAACTAATCTTAAATCCTTAATAACTTCGTAAATACGCGTTTAAATGAGAAAAGGGCCTCGATATGTACTCATATTTCTGATTACAAATTGATTTTTTAAAGAATCTTAAATGCTTAATAACTTTGTAAATACGCGTTTAAATAAGAAAAGCGCCTTGATCTGTGATCACTCATATTCTGACTCAAAATGGATTTTTTATATAAAAAACTCAAAAAATCTTAAATCCTCAATAACTCTATAAATACGCGTTTAAATAAGAAAAGCGCCTCGATCTGTGATCACTCATATTTCTGACTCAAAGTTGATTTTTTATATAAAAAACTCAAAAAATCTTAAATCCTTAATAACTCTGTAAATACGCGTTTAAATGAGAAAAGGGCCTCGATCTGTGATCACTCATATTTCTGACTCAAAGTAGATTTTTAATGTAAAAAACTCAACTAACCTTAAATCCTTAATAACTCTGTAAATACGCGTTTAAATGAGAAAAGCGCCTCGATCTGTGATCACTCATATTTCTGACTCAAAGTTGATTTTTTATATAAAAAACTCAAAAAATCTTAAATACTTAATAACTCTGTAAATACGCGTTTAAATTAGGAAAGGGTCTCCATCTGTGATCACTCATATTTCTGACTCAAAATTGATTTTTTATATAAAAAATTCAAAAAATCTTAAATCCTTAATAACTCTGTAAATACGCGTTTAAATGAGAAAAGGGCCTCGATCTGTGATCATTCATATTCTGATTGAAAATCGATTTTGTATATAAAAAACTGAAAAAATCTTAAATCCTTAGTAACTTTGTAAATACGCGTTTAAATGAGAAAAGGGCTTCGATAATAACGAATAATTTTATATGTATTTTGTTGTACTCTTTTGTATTATAAAAACAACACATTAATAAATTCACCTTTCACCACACACCACACTTACTAACTGACATCCCCCACACAAACGCACAGAGTTGTATACATATCGTATATTTTCTTTTCCTCTTTCATTCATTTTTTCTCTTTTCATTTCATTTTTCACAATTGTGAAAAAGATTCTAACTTGTCGATGTCGTATTAAGAAAAAATGTGCTGATTTAAACAGTTTTTACGGTTTAAAAGTGTTAAAATATAATTAAATGAGCAAAGAATTATTAAATACCAGAAAAATATTATTAGCTGGTAAAAAGTAAACAAAATTGTTACAAAAATAAACAAAAACCCCGATAAGGGGATACTAAAGAAAAAAAAGCCACCAACAAAGTGATTGACCTCGAGTTAAAAGCAGCAGAAAATAATATAAGAAAAACATACAGTACAACAATAAAAAAAAGAATACCAACCAAGTGAAGCAACAATTTCTATGATTGTGTGAGTTGGTATGTGTTTGTTTTTTTTAATTTTTATGGAGTACTGTGAGTGGCTGAACTAGAAAACAAGTGCTCGCCTTACTTGACTGCCTGCATAGAGCAGAGCTTATAGTGGCTGACGGACGGACGTGCTCTGTCACATCTTTATGTTGAGGGGGGAAAAGAAAAAGGTCAAGAATTTCAGTTAACAAAGCGACGAAACAGCGAGAACCGTATGTGTGCATGCATGTTTTGTTAATTGTTCAACAATTGAGCAGCACATATTTGAAGAGAAATAACAATTACAATAACAAATACTACCTATACACAATTAGCCAGGTAAACCAGAAAAAGGTGAGCAGCATTTGTGGCAGCAGGAGACGGGAGTTCGGGAGGGGGCTTAAATAGCTCCGACAATGGGCACAAGTAGTTTTCAAGCTGAAGGTGAGGCTCAAGGCTTTAAAGTATTATTTTGCTATTTTTCTTTTCTTATTAATTGTTGTTGTTCTTTTGTGGTTTTTTATATTTCATTCTAGATAACGAATTATTTGTGAATCTTAATATTCAGCCGACAAGTAGTGGAGGTGGTATTGTTGGTGGCAGCACTACCCCGTCAATGTCCAACAATATGAATGTGGAATTATGTTTGGTATGCGGAGATCGTGCCTCGGGACGTCACTATGGTGCCATCAGTTGTGAAGGCTGCAAGGGGTTCTTCAAGCGTTCGATACGCAAACAGTTGGGTTACCAGTGTCGCGGAGCAATGAATTGCGAGGTCACCAAACACCATCGCAATCGTTGTCAGTTTTGCCGATTGCAAAAATGTTTGGCCAGCGGCATGAGAAGTGATTGTAATTTTCATTTAATAATGTCGACAAACATTTTAACAAACGTTTTTTTTTTATTTGGAAAATCTTGTTTGGAATGTTTTGTTTGTTGTAATCCCCCCAGTTTTGTTTGTCCCACTAACATTTGCTGTGTATTAAAGTAACGGATATTGAAAAGGGGTTTATAATAGGGAGCAGAGAATTTAATTTTAAAAAGTTCAGGCTTATTAGAAAAAATCTAAAAAAAATCAAATTTTCCAATTGCATGATAACTACAGATAATAGGAAAATATTTAAAAATAGTTCCAATTGGAAAACGTGTATTTTCTGAACGAAAACACTTTTTTCAGGACGAAACCGAACGTAATATTCGGCTGGAAAATCATTTTTCGGCCTAATTTGAAACAAACCGAAACTTTTCACATAATTAATTTTAAGCTTCCATATAAGGCCCAGATCCGAACCTCACTTCTACGAAATCCCTTATAAAAATCGATACTGAGATGAAATTCGACTCAAATAACTTTTATAAATACCTAAACAAACTACCAAGTTATATGGATATGGTAGTATCCATAATTGATCATAGTTCCCATATAAAGTACAAACAAAATTCATTAACATTTTTTATCGACTATTAGATTTTGTTCAGTTTCGTCGACTTTCCAACTAAAAGATTGATGTTGATTCAGCAAAAGGTCGATCAATTGCAATTAACCAAATCAAGAGCGTGTATAATATTAAACAAAACTTGCTGCATTTTTCTCCAAATCTGCTAAAATTATCTCCCGCCCCATGTCATATATTTGTTTAATTCCTTCTCTAACTCTATTTAGAATCACTCTTTAGTTATGCATGTTCATTATTTCATACTAATCCTTAATTGTTTCATTAAATTTAAGTAAAAGCGATTTTTAGCCTAGAAATTAAACAAATACATTTCCCTTACTCTACCTACAGCTGTACAACATGAAAGGAAACCAATTTTGGATAAAAAAGACCCAAATGCTGCCACATCAGCGGGACAAACAACAGCACAGGCTCTTACTGTTGGTGGAGGGGGAGGAGGAGGAGGTAGTGGTGTGAAATCAACAAATGCTAGTCCACAATTTCAACAGCGAACGAAATCTTCCTCATCCTCATCAATATTTAATCACAACTTAAATGCAGCAGCTGCAGCGGCAGCTGCTTCCAATACAGCGGCTGCTTTTGCTTTGGATACCAGTAATTTAGCGGCTCCTGAAATATTTGGTTTAAATTTTGCCGAACTAACACAAACATTAAGTGAGTTTTGTAGACTTTTACACAAAAATACATATAAAGAAAATTTTGATTTTTCCCCATTACCAGTACAACAGGCTCAACAGCAGCAACAACAACAACAGCAGCAGCAGCAACAACAACAGCAACATCAGTTAACAAATCAAGTTTCTACAAATGCTGGCAAACCCCTGCATTATTCACCTGAACCCAAACAACTTTTGCCGGACAACGATTTGGATGATGATGAAGACGACAGCGACTGTATTGACATTGATGGTTTACGCAACTTTGCCAATGCCGCCTCCAACAACAGCAGCAATAATAATCAGGAGGCCATTGATTATGCCATAACAATGGGTTTGCGCAACTTTGCCAAAACTGTGATAAACAATAATAATCAAAATATTAATTTTAACATGGATGCCTTGACGCCCAATCCCACACCAGCTGTGGGCTTAATACAAAACTCCTTAGATAAAAGGATAATTGATAAGGCTTTGCAAAAGCTGCATCCCATTAAGCAGCAATTAGAAACTCAAATGGCCAATGAAGGCAATGGCTTAATAATCAAAAATGAACTAAACGATGACGATGATATGGGTGAAACTAGTGGCAATGAAGATGAATTTATAACAGACTGTATGGATTTGGAAGAGCAACAAAATCAAAGAGACTTTGTCATAAATGAGTCTATATTTGAGAATGATTTAATATCACCCAGCTATGCGAGTTTTAATTTACAAACACCCAATTTGGTGTCGTCCTATTTCAATGTCCATTATGTTTGCGAGTCTGGTTCACGCATTATATTCTTGACTGTGGTGTGGCTACGTAAAGTACAAGCATTTGTGGATTTGTCTCAACGCTCTCAAATCATTTTATTGCGCAGTGCCTGGCCCTCTTTGCTGGCCCTAGCTGTGGCCCAGGTACGCAAACTGTCGCAAAGTACCATTGTCAATACCCTCATACATAATGTACGCCAACTGTCCGATATAGAAAAAATCGATCCACAAAGAATCAAAAAACTAAGTGAGCACATAGCCCGTTTAAATTCCTTTATTCAAGCTATTCAAGCACTTGAACCTTCCGACATGGAATACGCTCTCCTACGTTTGGCCTGTCTCTTTAATCCCCATGCGTTTTTGAGACGCAAAGAACAGTCGGTGCGCGTTTACGTGCAACGTGTCCAGCAGTATGTTCTAAGCAGTCTGCGCAAATTGATTGTATCTCAAGATTTACCCGCCTACGAAGCCGAGGAACGTTTTAATAGTTTAGTTCTCAACCTGATGCCGTTGAGTGCCTTTGAGTCAGACTCTATTGAGGATTTATTCTTTTCAAATCTAGTGGGTCAAGTGCAAATTGACAATATGTTACCGTATATTTTAACACTGAGTAGCAGTGTGGGAAACTTAAATTGTTAAGTTTATTTTTATTTTTTTTTTTCTCCTAGAGTTATAATGTTGATGTTTATCGTTTATATATTTTTTTAAATTTTTTTCTTTTTGTATCTTTTTACTAGACTGATAAATAAATATATGACTATATATTATACATATATATTGCATATAAAGTGTGTGTGTTAAGCACTTTAAATAGTTATAGATTATGTATTTTGGTTGAACATTTTTAAGAAAATATTCTTATCTATGTCAATGATTCTTTTGGTATTATATAAAAGAATCTTTATGATTTTTGTGTTAAAATTGAAATAATAAAAAAAATAATGAATTTAAAATAAAAGAAAGAATGTTTGTTTTTAAGGAAATTGGGTTAGATAAAAACATTGCAATAAAGCAAACGATATCGACGTTCCCATGACAATTGGATCTACGCTTAGAAACGATCATTGTCAAATCAGTGACAGGAGTATCAACCGTAAGTTTTTCCCCCAGGAATGAATTCTCGACAAAAGTGTAATTTTTATAACAACGATATTGACGTTCTCATGGCAATTAGGTTTGCTCTCCAGAATGATCCAAGTCTCACTCGGTGAAAGATGGTTTTCTCAGTGACAGCTTTATCAACCGAAAGTTTTTTCCTCAGGAATGAGTTTCCGACAAAAATTGATCGGTTACCAACAACGATATCGAAGATCTCACGACAAATGAATATTCGTACCGAAAGGAATCTCGGCCAAAGATTGTCAACTCAGCGACAGATGTATCAACTGAGAGTTATTTCCCCAGGGAAGAACTTTTGACGAAAAGTTCTGCTCTCCGGAATGAATCGAATCTAAGTACTTGTTCATACACGTCTAGTTTACTTTCTCAAGTATTGAGTTTGAAGATGTGAGAGGAGATTGGAAAGATTTTTTCTATTTCTTCCTCTCTATTCTATAAACTCAATCCTTGCCCAAGTAAACTTGATGTGTGTGAACCAGCAATAACAAGGTCAAATATTGTCAACTCAGCCACTACTGTATCAACCGAACGTTTTGCCATAGGAAAGAATTATCGACAGCTGTTACAAGCACAACATAACAATAGGCGATTTGAAGTTTGATTAACACAAAACCGATAGTTTTTCAGTAAGAAAAAACAATATAATGATATCTAGGTGAAAAGTAGAGTCGGACTGAATATTCGGTATCTGTTTAAACAAAGTTCGGTTAGTGTTCGTGCAAAATTTTGTCCAATACCGAAATGTTTATAGAGCAATAAAGCTATATACGTCTATACCGAATCTCTTTTCCAATGTATACTTTAAGATTACAATTGAAAACAAATTTTGTTGAAACAATTTGTAGGTGAATAAAAGTTGATGGAAAAAAATTCGAGTTCAAAAATATTTTTCCCGATTTTGATTAATTGTCAGTCCGAATTTCAAGGGCTTTATATACGTCGTTGAAAAGGTCATTGTCTATTATTAGATATCCATACTGTCTATGCGAATGACTTAGTAATCCTGTTATATATTAATTATAAGTATAAAATCGAGGAAGTTTGGATCTTTTTTATCTCAGCCATTTGTGGGCCAATTTTCTCGAATTTAAATAACAACAGAACAGTGGATAAATTGATGTATCAATCATTTATGTAAGTTATTTGCGGCATCGGAAAGTTGATTTCAACATATAAGCGAACATGGCTATAACGGTCTATAATATCTTTACTTTATGGGGTCGCGAAGGAAAAATGTAGAAATTACAAATGGAATGACAAACTTATATATACCCATAGCACTCATGGTAGAGTATTACAAACAAATTATGGAATTTAAAAGGAGACGCGTTTGAAAATGAAGAACAAGAAAATGTTTAGAATCTATACTTTCTTTGAAACAACAAATACATATCAGTTAATCGAAGTAAAAGTACCTAATTTTTCATTTTAATAGCAAAAATGTGAAAATTAGTAATTATACATTTGGGGTCGTTTTTCAATAGTTTAGAAATCATATAATTCCCATAGTATGCTCAAAATAATCTGTTTATAATAAATTCATATTAGAAAACACCAAAAGTGGACACTCACCTTGTTGAATCTTGCTATATAGTTTTCATTGTATTATGGATTTGTTTGTATCTTGATTCTTGATTGTTGAGATATTTTCTTGATTCTTGATAAATTATCTTGATTAAATGTCTGATGAATATGAATTATGCATGAAAAATTGAGGATAATGATTTCCAAGTCTTCAAAAAGAAATAATTAATAAAATATGGACTGTACCATACGCCTTTGAACTGAAAAAAAGTAAAGAACAATTTTTTCTTATTTACATTTTTCAATAGCATATTTGTAGCACTAAGTGCAAAAGATATGTTTTGTTAATAAACATGATATCACAAACGAGACAAACAATAGAAATCATTTCCGGCTGCCAAAATCAGGAAATTAGAAAATTATTAAACAAAAAAAGAACTTACGATCCCGAACGAGACACACTTTGAAAATTAAAACAAGATGTTACATCTCATCTAGCTGAAAGCCTTAATTGCCATTGCTTTGTAATAAGTTATCCTAATTTTATATTTTAAGATAACTTATAAATAAATAAAAATGAGATGTTTAGTGTGATTTTTAGTTAAAGAGACTAAATTTTGATTTGAATTTAAATGTTTAGCCACTTTATTAAAACAATTTCGGAGTACTGACAACAAACGATTTAGATACCGGAACGCGACAATGGAATATGAACAAAATTAAATGAAAACTTTACGCTAATTCTTTATGTGGAAATGAAAAAATGCAATTTAATAAACGGTCTTCAATCAAACATTAATGATAACAAACTACTACAAACTTTTAAAAAGCAAGGTTGGCTACAATTAGTATTAATTTTCCATCCTACATTTTTTATGGAAAATATATTTTCTAGTGTTCCATCTTCCTAAACTCTTTGGTAACCAACCTTGTTTTCCTAACTATAACTCAATACTTACACTCTGTTTTGCAGTAAACAGCAAATGTTTTCTTTAAACTTTAAAATATCTTCTAAAAATGTTGCTGGTTAACTTAAATAGTTTTGGAAAATCGTTTCGAATTCTTGACTTGTCATATATTTTTTAAGTGTTTTTTTTTTTTAAATTAAAGTATATTTTTCCGCTCTCTTACGCCACTCACTCAGCGCCGGTGTAAGATCTTTGTCGTTAATCGAAGGCATACGTCTCAAAGAACTGTGTACACCAATGTCCGCAATAGACATTTGATCGCCGCCAAAGTATTGGCGCTTTTGCAGGCGATTATTGAGGATTCTAATCATATTAGCCTTAGATTTGGGGGTGGTGCAACGCAACAATTGATAGCAAATGTCCAGCACAGCATCAATTTCGTTGCAGAGAGGAGAATCTTCGTAACGATATTCGCTGGGACCCACACGACCCAAATAGCGAATGATGTTTACCTCACCATAGATGGGCACATACATGGTGGGTGAGCTTATCATTTCGGTATGTTCACCTGAAAAATAAACAATTAATTAGAAATTAATATTGATAAAAAAAAAAAAAAAAAAACTTACAATTTTTCCATATCAAAGTGATATTAATTTTGGGTAATTTTGGATTAACTTTTACTGCTTTTAAAGCATTTTCGAAGGCTTTAGCTTCTTTGCCAATGTCGTTCATGGTGGAGTGTGTGAAAGTTTTCACATCCAAGGTAAATAAGTCTTTCCAGGCATTTTTAATAGCCAACAAGGCATAAGGTATAAAATTGGGATGACCATTTATGACCACATCATGCAAAGGTTCCTTAAAATAATCGAAAAAAACAAATTAATACAAAAATACTGAAATTTCTCACTAAAAATGTGTACATACCTCTTTGAGACCACCATTATTTGTTGTTGTAAACGAAGTTGTATGTTGTGCACCTTTTGCGCATAAACCCAAAGTGGAACGTATGCCAGCCAGTTGTGCTTTTAAATCATTCAACTGTTGCATGACCTTTTCTTGTCTAACCGCCACATTTTGGGCATCATCACCAGAGACCTTTTTGGTTTATAAAAAATAATTAAAGGTTTTTAATTTAGACATATTTTCAAGCATTAAAGAATTTTCAATTAAGTGTACAATTTAGTGTTTTTAGGTTAGTTTTATGACATATGAATTGATGAAGAAAAAGAAGCAATAAAGCACCTCCGCATTCATCTCTCTCTTGACAGTCACTACTACACTACAATACAGTAATATCACGTATTTTGCGGCACAAAAACACCACCACCTCTTTAAGAACTTTTCGTTTAACTAAAGAAAAATGAGCAGCAAAACAAAGACGAAAAAACATTATGAGCAGCAAAACTAAAGAGTTGCCTAACCAAAACATAATAATGGGAGGCTTGGATATATACAACTAGGAATGGTTATAAATCAATAAATTATGTATTAAAAATTTTCGAAAAAAAAAACGTTTCAACTACAAAATTATAAAGTACCTATGACAAAAGAAAATTACTTATATTTCAGCCATTTGTTGGTCGATATTCCCGAACTTAAATAGCAACCTGAAAATGTTTTGATTTGTTTCGGATTAAGCCGTATATTATGACAGACATTTGTAATTTGATTTCTACAAAGATAAAGCACATTATAAAGGCTATACACATGTAAAATTTCAGAAACAAAGCAAATCAATTTGCATTTAAAAGTTTTACAATTTCCAAGTTCCTTACTCTATTACTAGTTTGCGCAACATGATTAATATATTAATAATATTTCAAAATCTTATAAATTTTTAACTAGTCATAGTAAATATGAAACATGTAAACCTAATAAAGCAATTAAAGTGGCGCAAGCTCAGAATTGAAGGCAACAATTAGATAAAAAGAAAAAGCAATAAGTACCTAGATTTTTGTAAAATACAGGAGCACTTTTCAAATTAGACGTTAGTTTTAAAAATACTAAAAAAATTCCTTCATAAATAATTTCAATTCCGCAAATTTAAATATTTTACACATTTCCCCACAAAAACGAAACATATACAATTCCATAAATTGGCAACCTTATATTGCAAAACATTGTTTTTTTTTTAATGAAATTTCCAAAAATAGTTCAATGAAAGAGAAATGGCCAGCTGGTACATTGCATTAACATAACCAAAATAAGCGACATGTAAAGTTAACAGTGACAGGTGTTAAATGTTAGTGTATCCTTAAACTCTAATGTTAAGTGAAGATTATGATGAAGTATATATTGTATTAGTGGGTTATAAATGGGTTATATATTCCACGTTTTAGCCACGCCTCTATTACTAACACTCTAGTATTTAATTTGCAATTTCTATATATTATTAGTAATGATCAATTTGATTAGTAAAAAACAAACAAAAAATGCAATTTTGAATGGAACACAAAAAAAAAATATCAATTAACCTTAAGTAATTGTTGTATTTGCAAACCCAGTTTATCCAAATCTAAGGGACAACACGTGCTAACAGCAGAGGCAGTGGTTGCAGACGTGGTCTTACCATTTTTTATATTAAAAAAGCCCTTTAAATAACATAGAATTTTAGAAAGAAAATCACACCAATTTATTAAAATAAAAGAAATTTGTCTACGCTATATGTATGACGAAAGAAATACTCACATTGAAATTATTTCTGGCGGCAGCAGCCCCCGAGACGCTGGTCGCGGCATTTGCTGATAAACTCATATTTTTCATTTCATACATACACTTGGGTACATTAATATCAAATTGTGGCAATAGGGTTTTTAATTCATACATTTTTAAACACTTTTATTTGTTTAATTTATAATTTTCTTTAATTTTTTACACAATTTTTCACGAGCGCACACAAATTTGTCACCGAGACGAATTAAAACTATACTTTCTGATTTATACAAGGTGGCGACTGTCTGCCAATATGTTTTTTATTGTCAAAGAAGTTTGATCTGTCAAAATATGTCTATTTTATAGTTGCTTTTGAATTTGTTGTGTTTTTGGCTACAACAAACACAAGTGACTTTGACAGTTCGAACAATTAAACAATAATGAACAGTGTTATCGACACCTACTTGTATATAAATACGTCTTGTTACCAATCCTTATTTAAAACATATCGATAACAAAATGTTCTAAAAAATGTCCATGAAAAAGTAAAATTTTGTTGAATTTAACTTGCACGAGCTGTTGCAGACTGGGAAAACGTGTAAAAACATTTAGTTGGTTTAAAAATACTTTAAGAAATGGTCCATGAAATTCACTTAAAACTGATTGCTTTATAAAACAAACCAATGATGTCAATCTTTTTTTTTTATAAAAAATCGATTAAAATGACAACAGCTTCAAAGAGAAATTGAGATTTTTTCATTTTCCTCTACAGTTCTTCATTCGTCAACAGAGAATTGTCAAAGTTGTTGCGTTTAAATAACGTGGTATCTGAAATTGTTAATATTTTCTAGTTTTTCTATTTAAAATTTTGTTTTAATCAGTTATTAATTATGAGTGATGATGAGGATCAAGTTAATGTCAAGTCCCACAAGCAATTGCTGCAGGCTATCAGCAGTTTGGGCAAAACTCAACACATAAAAAAGTCAACACGTGATGAACCCAAATTGCATCAAGACGAATTTCAATTGGTCAAAGGAGCCGCTGTAACGAAGAAATCATCTCAACCAGTGGGAGTAAATGATATTGTGAATGTGTTAAAAGGCACCAAGAAACATTTAAATGCTGGTAAACAATTGAAAAATGTAGTGACCACCAAAAAGGTATTGGAAAGACCTTTAGAGAAACCAGCAGCCGAGAGAATAAAACGTACCATTGGCTATGAAAATGTTAAAAAGAAGTTGGCCAAATGGGATGCTGTTGTGACCAAAAATAGATCTTCTGAAACTCAAGTAAATCGAGAATTATTTAACTATTTAATATCAAATGATAAACATTTTATATTTATTTAAGGTCTTCCCTTTGAAAGGCGAACGAATTTATGTCAATACTTCCCTTTACCGCAAACCTTTGGAGCAATCAGTTAAGAGTGACTTAATGATGCAAATGGAGGAATTGGAGAACAAATATGCCAAATTAAAACGTGAACAAATGGGCGATACCGATGATCCCAAAGAATTAGAAAAACGTGAGCAGGAACTGATGAAAAAGAAAATAACCAAGGAAGAGCTTATAGCCAAACGTAAAGAGTTGGCCTATTTGAAAATTCGCGAATCCCAAAAATCAGCCAAGGCACGTTTGCAAAACAAGATCAAATCCAAAAAGTATCATAAATTGATGAAGCGCCAAAAAATGCAAGAACAAATTAAACAATTTGAATTGTTGCAAAAGACCAATCCCGAGGCTGCTTTGGAAAAATTGAATGCTTTGGAAAAATCCAGGGTATTGGAAAGAGCCAATTTGAGACATAAGAATACTGGTACATGGGCCAAGAATTTGCAAGTTAGAGCAAAATACGACAAAGATGTGCGTAAAGATTTGTCAGAACAGTTGCAAATCAGTCGACAATTGACACAAAAAACCAATGAAGAATCGGACAATGAAAATGCTGAAAATAAGGAAATGGACAACGCAATGAATTCTGCAACGGCAGCAGATGATGAAGAAATGGATTATGATCCTTTTAATCCCTGGACCAAAGTCGGTAAGAACTCCAATAAGGCAGCAACAGCAGAACAAGAAGAAAAGGCCAATTGGCGTAAATATTGGCTAGAACGTAATGACAATGAAAAAATGATGGAGGAATATAAAAAACTATTGCAGGATGAGGAACAAAGCGGTGAAGAAAACGAAACAGCTGATGAAAATACGGAACAGACAACTGAAGTTAAAACCGAGGAAACCAACACAAAAACTGCCAAAACTAAGAAAAATAAGAATAACATTTTAAATAAAAATACTAAAATTGAAAATGGTTGGGTGGTAGAGGAAATTGATCCAGCTACCAATAAATCTATAGATGATATTTTTGATGCCCAAGAAGATAAAATCAAAGAGACTCTAAGCAAAAAATTGGAAATTATAAACAGTAAAGCTAAACAGTTAAAAGCAAATAAGAAACAAACAAAACGTTTGGGAAAATCTGTAGATAACTTAAAGAATCTTAATGATTTGTCATTTAAAAATGAAGTCAAAAAGCCCATTATAGATGAAGAACTTACCAATGAATTGGATGAAAAGCAGGGAAATAAGCTTGATATAAATGATACTTTAGAAAAAGTTAAAAATTTAAATGAAAAGCTAGACAAAAAAGAAGAAAATGTTTCTACTACGCTGAGCGATACCATAGATCCCACTAAATTGGCGGCTGTTAAATTGAAACAACACAAGGGGGGTTACGATACTATTAATGAAGTGTTGGATGATGTTGATATGGATGAGGAAGATGCTCTAGATGCCAATGCCGAACAACAAATGACCATAGCCCAGGCCTTTGAAGATGATGATATTGTGGCTGATTTCAGTCAAGACAAGACTAAGGAGTCTGAAGTTAAAGATGCCGAAATACAGCTGGCCATGCCTGGTTGGGGCTCTTGGGCTGGCGCTGGTATTTCTAAAGAACAAATGGAAAAGCGCAATAAACGTTTGCTGTTGAAATTGGCCCCTAAGGAGAAAAGACGTGATGATAATAAAGATGGTGTGTACATAAATGAAGAGGCCAGCAAACAATTGAGAAATCACTTAGTCTCCGATATACCCTTCCCCTTCACTTCGCTTAAAGACTACGAGGCCAGTATACGAGCCCCATTAGGACGCAATTTCGTTACCGAAACCGCCTTCCGTTTGATGACCAGACCCGAGGTCATAACGCAAAAGGGTAAGATCATTGAGCCCATGGATGAAAGTGAGTTGCTGAAACCACAACGTAGACTTAGAAATCCTGTAGATATAAGAATTGCCAAAATGTCGGAACCCAAAACTAAAGCGTAGTTTATTTACTTACATATCTGTGTATGTAAATAAATGAAATAATGCTAGTTGTGTAATAGTTGTATTTTTTAATTAAAATTTTGAATGAAATAATAAAAGTGTAAAAATTTTATTCCACCACAAAACAATAGTAGTTCTTAAACATTAAGGGTGCCTCATCATCCGAAATAAAATTACGTTCCGGTTTAACCGAGGCGAAGGGATTTTGTGTAGGCGGTTGAATTAAACGTAATTTACGTTGACACTCTTCCCCAAATCGCGACATATCCAAAGGACTTTCGTATTCGGTGTAGGCAGTCACTACTATGGGTACATGAAGATTTGCGGCAGCTAGAATAGTTTCAGGCCAGGTATCTTCCATGTTATAGCCGGTAGAACGATATAGGCCGGCATTAAAAAAGCATACTAAAAGGAAATGTAAATATTTTTAAATAAACCTTTAGAAAAAGCAGTTTGCAGGGAAAAACCAAGAACGATTTAGGAAACATTTACACAAACAAACGTGTTTTTCACTGATTAGCTTTTCATAAAAAATGTTATTTTGAAGAAACAGATTTTTAACAATTTTTAGAACAGAAATCATTTTTAGAAAAAAGCTCTCTTCACATAAAATATATTTAAAAGCTTTTTTCTTTTTAACATACAAAGGGGAGGAGTACATAAAATGCGGCACAGTAGTCTGAAGTTTAGTCTGTGTTTAGACCGTAGTTTAGTCCGAAGTTTAATCTGTAGTTCAGTCTGTAGTCTAGTCATAGATTTGTTATTGGACACAACATGCAACATTTCGACGAATGGTGGGGATACTATTTTAAAACTGATAAGCTTCAATTATTACTTTAACTATTACTCACTTAACTCGGGCTTTAAAAACTGACCCGACCTACAATAATCATGATATATATAGGACTCAAAGAAATATTTAACATTGCGATTCGATTTTCGACAAGCTGTGCAACATCTAAAATATTTTATTTCTATTAAAATAAAAGGAAATAAATTTATAATTTATGGAACTTACTTTGTCTTTTGTAATTGTTCGAAAGATATATTGTTTGGATTCAATTCGGGACCCACAAATACAATATTAAGATTTTTAACACACGGTGTTATGTGTAGAAAGAATAATTCCCATTTATGCAGAACATCAACTTCGAATTCTATTTCAGCACCTTAAAATCAATCGATTCTTTAGTTTTAATTTGATTAATGTAAATGTCTTAAAATTACCTATTAAATGTATGGTAAGAGTTTCGTGATTCTTTAATTGATCGGCTAACTTTAAAGCATACCAGGCGGTTAAGGGACCTGTGGAAATTTGAGTTAAACTTGCGTACTCACTGTTCTCGGGAAGATCTAAAATGGTAAAATATAAAACAAATGGTTATAGAATTTTATTATTTCGCTGTGGTAACTTTTTATTATTTTTTCATTCAGATTAAAACTTGTTCGACAATTTACTTAATAATAGGGAATTTAATGATTTTGAGGAAATAGTCTAAAATTGTGATATGTTCCGATTTATTGATTTTGGAAACCAATTTAGGATGTGTGCAATGAAAATATTTCCTACTTACCATAACCCAACTTATGGAAAATCTGTTTCGTATTCAAGCAAGTCATGGGTATTTCTTTCAGTATCTTTGTTGGCAAAGCCGGATCCAAACGGCCGAATTTCTCCTGAAACTGTACCAGTTCCTTAAACAGCTGATACGATTTACACCATTTGGCATGATCTTCGGGATTCATATGCTCCGGATGTTCCAGACAATATGCAATCATGCCACATTCCGAACAATCATGTAGCTTATCAAAATGATACTCCCGACATTGAACATTATTGCAGAGGCGGGGAAATAAGATGACCTCTTGTTCGGTGGCGTTTAAAGGTCGATTAAGGATGGATTCAACCTGGCGTATGGTTATAATGCGATACGAACGAAAATGATCAGCAGCCATGGTGGAACAGTTTCTAAAGATGTGACCATCTAGAAAATAATTGTACATATAAATTAAAATAAAGTTCTTAAAAATGTTTAGTACAACATAAAATTTCGAATTATTCCACCTCTCCTCTTGCTAGTGCAATTATTTATTAGATTACACCCTAATTTTTAATGAATGAACATGTCTTTTGAATTAGTGCCAACAAAATTCTTAAGGTGTTGTCTTTAAAGAAAATCGATTGCAATGCGTGCAATTGCTTGTCAGCCATGTCGTAAATAATTTTTAGCCACCACCAACAGACCAGTCGATAAAATCATTAATCATCTTGGTGGTCTCAACATTTCATACACAACGAGATTTTAAAGAATTTCCGTTTAAATACAAAATTTATTGACAATTTATACTTGTGTTTATATATTTATACTCACCACAGGTTTCCGCGGCCACTTGTTGTAAGGCATGACATAATTGCTGATGTTCTGCATCATTTTGCATGTGTTCCAAACTGCAATAATAAGTCATATGGCATTTTGAACATTCAATTAGCTGGGCTAGTTTACACAAGTCAGTTTTGCAGAACTTTTTTTTTTTGTTTTAAGAAAAAATTAAAAGGTTTATTGAAACATTTCTTTGTTTAACTTTAAAATTGTTTAGTTGTTTTACATTACACAGAGCCACTAGAAAGTATTTTCTTGGTTTATAGATATACTCAATATATTCCTCTTCATCGTCGCTGGATGCAATATCAGTAACTGGTCCTTGATCGAACATTTTCTTTAGATTTTCCATTAAGGTGTTGGGTAGATTTTCATCACCTAAAGTAGATTTCGATTAGAAAATTATAATACATAGTTTCTATTGTAAAAAGCGAAATTTTGAAATTCTGCATTTGATTTGAAAACTGTTCAGCTAAGTATTTCGTATTAAATCCATTGTTAAACTATTTGCAGTATGTGATAAAACCCGGTGTTAAGTTCCTGAGAGCCTGCCAAAACTCTACCTTCTCTAATACCCAATAATCTCTAATCTCTTTCTTGAGAAATTGTAGATCTTAGACTATACACTGAAAATTATATCACGAAGGAAACTTTATCAGATGCGTTGGCAAAATATTTCAAAAGAGATGATTAATTCTTTAATTGGTTCAATGCATCGTCGCTGTGAAACAGTATTAAAATAAACAAGGGATATCCAACAAAATACCGAATGAACTAAATCTAACTGTTCTTATTTTTGATTTAGGAATTTTAATATTGTTACATGTTTACCTTTTAAAATGGTGGGTTTATTTCCTTTAAAGAAACCGTCTTCTTTTAATTGTAAGTAAAAGCAATTGTAATTTACAAGAATACACTGGTAATACAGTTGATGTTAATTCACGTTTTTATAACTCGACGTATAAGTATGGCAACACTAAATGTTTAAGCTGCTAACATTAACATAGAAAGCTTTAGAATTCGAACATACTAGTTTGTCCGTTAAGAGCATTGTAGAAGATTCACGAAAGATGGCGCGCGTATAAATAGTGGCAGAGGTTGCAGTGGTGAGTGAGTTGATCATATGGGCTGTTAGAGTTAACATCAACTGTATTGTACATTTAAGTTTGTGCATTATAAACGTGTGTGTGTGTATTAAAAACACATAGTGACTATTTTAGACTGTTGTTGTTGTACATTTTAAATAAATTAAGAGTTGTTACAATTTTAAACTACTAAACGGCTTTTATTTGCAATCAAAAGTTTTCGGTTTATTTAAAAAAAGTTTTAAAAATGTTAAAACGTAACAATATATATATCTCCTAGGGACTTACTTGAATCAACATGGGATAACCTGGCAATTTGTGTGCCATCAAACTCTAAATACAAAAAAATTGAGTTTATTAATCATTTAAGTAAGACTGACATTCATGTTATAATTAAAATACCGTTACCAAAATAATAACAAATACTGTTACCGCTAAAAAAGCAGTTTCCGATAGAAGCCATAATACCGTTATCGAAATAATCTAAACTAATATTACCGTTACCTTTAACCGTTTCAAATCAGTAGCCAACCTTGGTTAAAGTTATGGATGATTCACCTCTGTGCATTTTGGAATATATTTTAAATAATTCTCGAGAAATATTCAATGATTTCACTAAATCAAGTAAGTATTTAGAAAATTCACACAATTTGGCTATTACTTTTTTTTAATTGATTTCATTTAAATAGAAATTTTCACTAAAGAGAAAGTGTTATTAATTTTGTTTTATTTTGCTTAGTGCTGGTTCACACACGTCAATTTAACTTGAGCAAGAAGAAATTGGAAAGATTTTCCTCTTGTTCTTCTTTTCTCTTCTTCTTCTATAAACTCTAGACTTATTCAAGTAATCTTGACGTGTGTGAACCAGCATTTAATGTGTATTATTTACCGTTAGCCATCATTGCCTCCATTTTCTTTTGTAGATTTTGTATAAATGCATTTTTTTCACCCGCATTTGCAGCACTTTCATTTTCCGTTAACTTTTCTTTAGGTTTCACCTGTTTAACTTTAGCACTATTTGTAGTTTTCAGCTTCGCTTCTTTCTCTTTATTTTGCAAATCCATTTCTTTTGTGGCCGTAGGCTTTGAGTCTTTTTGTAAAAATTTACTTTGCATTAAATTTTGCAAAGTTTTAAGGGGATCTTGAATAGGTTTATTGAGCTCTAGCGATTCTAACTGATCTTCCATAAGTTCTGGCATATCGTCATCATCCTCTTCAGTTTCTTGAGGGTCATTCAACTCATTTTGTTTTGGTGTTTGCTGCAGATCTTGTGATTCCTCTTCTTCATTCGTATTTTGATTTTCTGATAATTTCAAACGATTTGCTTTATTACGCGCTCTATTACGTATTCTGGGATTTTTCTTATTTGGCATTTTATTTTCAATATATTTATTAAGTTTTTTATTTTGTAAAACTTATGCAATTTTGTATTAAATTTATTTAAATATTTTAGGGTTCTTTTTTAGAACCTGCTCTTTTGCCAGTTAAACACTCAATGCTGTGCGTTTTTGCAATTGTATGAAGACGTTTTCATTGTTTTCACTGAATTTACAGACAGACAGACGGACGGATGGATGGGCAGACATGACAACCCAAAGAACGATAACGTTAATTTTGGCTATCGGCCATGTGTAAATGTAAAGCAGAAAAGGCAGCAAACAAACGAGTAAAAATGAATTATCATTAGCATGTTTAATTAATCTCACTCAAGTCAACTAAACTCACAACCACCAAACAGACACAATGCATAGATTTTTACAGATTTTATTGTGTATCACAAAGAATTTACATTAAAATCTATTTGTAGACAATCAGACTGATCAGACAAGAGATAGTTTTGTGCGTACATTATTGTCTATTGCAAACACGAAGCAACCACTCACTACCACAATGATCTTGAATTTTAGACAAGAAAAACTTGCATGTAATAAGATTTGGAAGTCTTGTAGACTGAATCTTATATATTCCATTCCATTAATGTAATTTTAAATTAAAATTTTTGAATTGAAATTTAATGAGCAAATTGAAGTGCCACCACTCAGATTAGCAGGAAAATATGTTCTTCTAAAACTTCCTTTATAATTTCCAGCTGTCGAATGTTTCTTAAGAAAACTTGGAAATAGTGTTATTGTTTCATACACTCTGAAAATATATGTACATCGTATAAAAGCCAATTCATTTGTACAACAAATATCTTCAACACTTTACAACCAGTTTTCTATATTGACGTTCAATTTCAGGGCCCTAGCCATAGATGACATCTATATAGATAACTGATAGCCAAAATCCTAATTCATGAGAATGTATTGACATGTATTTTGTTATTATATCAGCTACATATATGTGTGAAAGAGAATAAGTTTGTTTATATTTTTATCATTGACATTTCTCTCTCCTTCTGTTTTATGTATTTATTATATGGCCCTAGCAACCAAAATTTGTTTATCTCAAACATAAATATTATTTTCAATTGCGGCCCATAGTTTTCAGTTTGTTTTCAGATTCTTAACAAAACACTTTAACAATGAGTATAACCAGTAGAACCGGTTTAGTGCCTACGCCCAAAAAACCACGAAGATACTTAGCAAAAGTATATAATTTTAATATATATTATTAAAATGATAGAAATATACTAAAATTATAACTATTATAGAAATCCAATAATGCAAATTTGTCGCAAAACTTTGAGGCCCTACCCATGGCTTTATCCTTAAGGCCGTTTGCAGGTTTATTTAATCCCTTTGCCAAAGGATGTTCGGTTTTGTGCAATCATCCGGCTCCAGCTGAAGTTAAACAAATAATTAGTCAGTGTAAACAGTCATTGGTAAGTTCTCAACAAAACCTTACAAAATAAATATAAATTAAAAACATATATTTTTTAGACTGTAGAGGGTAAAAACATACAACATATGCAAGCGGCTCTCACAGAAAAGTCCCCCTCTCCAAATGAGCCTCCAGATAACATACCCGAAGATTTGTTTCGTCGTTATACCGACACCGATTCTCGACCTCTAACACCCACACCCACTGTGACCAGCATACATACACGCACTAGTGCTGGTTCCTTTTTAAACAATCGCCGTTGTATTACCCCTGAATTGGGTAATAATGATATGATTAAACGCAAAAAAATCATTTTGGATTTAAGAAGATCCCATTCACAAGAAACTTTATATTGGAAGCCTTGTTCGGATTTATCGAGTGGCGGGGGTTTTGGTGACACAAATCAAAAGACCCGTAGTGCTGGTGCCATAGAGGAAAAGAAGGGTAGGAAACAAAAATCCGAAGAACACCAGAGACCCAAATCTTCAATGGCAACTGCCACAATACCGGAAGAAGGCGGCGATGCCGGAGAAGAAGCCAAAAAAGTTATACATACCTGTATAAATGAACAGGATTTTGCTGATGAAGATATACGCCGGGGTAAAAGGAGAAGGAAAATTAAGGCAGTAGCTGGTGGGTTAAAAAAAATATTTACTTACACGCATACCTAAATTGGAGCGTAAGGCGTTTTTTACTTGTCAAAAATTCTCATGCCCATACAATTTGTATACAGCATACCGAAATAGCGCGACGGCAACGCTTTGCAATTGGAAAATCCGAATTTGACAGCGCGTTTAATAGTGAAGTTAGTTGCAAAACACAACAAATGTAAACACATACATACAAAAGGAGAAACAAATATGCAAGAAACACATTTTTTAAACTTTAATATTTAGTTTCTTTGATAAAATTTTAGTTTATAAATCACGAAACAAAAATCAGAAACACCAATACTGCAATGTACTTTATTTTTTAATAATCCGGGTTGTTATATTAATTTTTTTGATAACCTTGTTTTTATTGTTTGACGTAGCGTTGGCGCTTTTATTTAGGTATGACATTTCAGCGTTAAAGCTAAGCGTAAAGAAACGTTCCGCGTTACGCTTTTATTTAGGTAGGCCAGTTATTCGAGTTTGTGGTTAATTTAATCTATCTATTTTAGCTACGGCCACAACTTTCCATTTGAGCCAAGATCCTGAAACTCAGGTGGCTGCTTTAGGTCCGGATTCCTTAAATCCGAGCACTAGACCTAGTCTAATACCCAATGCTGCTAACCTGTTGCTTAGCCAGGAAAAACGGGCCAGTGAAGAGGTTTTGTTAAAAGGCAGCTTTTTGACCGATGAAGCTTTTCAGGCTTTAAAAACTAAGCTAGATATAGATCTTATAGAAAGTACTTTTGATCGTTATGTAAGTAATTTAACATATTGTAGACAATAGACCGAATAATTCCTTATCAAGCAGAGCTTCGAACTAATTAATTCAATACCTTGAATTTTGTATACTAACCATATTTTTACATTCAATATATGATTTCTCGTTTAACAGCTTAATAGAGCCTATCGAGAGGCCTATAAATATTTGCCCCTCAAACCTAGAGACCACAATGATGTGATTAAAGAACTGGAAAAACTAAATATAATTTGTGACAAAATGCCTCGCAAATTCTCCAAATCAGCCACAAGATTTGATGTACCCATGGATTTAAAATCTGTAAAAGGTACAAGTTCTTTATAAAACAAGTAAGGGAGTTAAATTCGGCTTTGCCGAAGGTGACAAATTACGACATCCGATATCGATTTAAATCTCCATTTAAATTGTATTGAGATTTGGGTTGAAATTGAATATCGATCTCGTAAAATATTTCTCATTTTTTCCCTTAGATATGTCAGTTCTACATTATTTAAGCAAATATGTTTGGGTTTCGCGTCAACGCAAGCAAATCTATAAAAGAATTTTCCTTAAATATCTCAAAACCTGCCCGGAACAACCAGAACTACAACAACAACAATTAGCTGAAACGGAAAAAAGTTTTCCTTTGCCCGATTATCAAGAGCGTTATATGAATACAAAACATTTATATCAGGCTCTGGAGGATGTATTGGAATTTTATGGCACCGAAAAGAATATTGAAAAAGTTCTTGAATTAATAAACTATAAAGAAATAAAGGCGGAAGATGAAATAATAAATTTTCGCTGCTGGTGTGGCATAGTGGCCTTAGCAGAACGTTTGGCATTAGATGAACCCAACTGCACGGATTCGTGTGATGAGGTATGTCTCAGTAAATGTAAAAATTAACAGAAATTTATATTTTTTTATACATATTATTAAATTTCAGTTGGAAAAGTCTGATTTTAATAGTCTGGAGCTGAGATTATACGCCTTTAAAATACCGGAAAACTTAAAACAAGTGTTTGAAATTATACGCAACACCCACAATATAAAAATTTAAATTAAACAAACGTTTTCTTTTTTAATATGGCAACACTTTAGCATTTGCTTAGCCTAGTTACAAACCTTGAAAGCCTTGCCATTTATTTGTAATGCAAGGTTGTATTTTGTTTATACTCTATTTTTTTTTTTTTTGACATTAAAACATCTCTGTTTTATGATGTTTATTTGTGAATTGATTACAGAAAACTATTCATTCAGTGGTTAATTGTGCTAAAAACAACTTGTTAATTTAATTAGCTTTATTTTACATTAAATTTATTTGCTTAAACACCAAGAAATCCGAACAATGGCTACGCTGGAAGATAAATTAATGGGAGAAAAGCTGGAATACTATTGTAGTAGTGACGAGGGCGAGCCGGAAGATTGTGATGACGGCCAGGAAGGTTCCAGCAAGGGAGCTGGTTGCAAACAGGGACCTCAGGGTTTTGTAGACCCAGATGTATGTCCACCACCACCTACAGGGGGATATCGTAATCAGGGTTCCACTAATACTGGCCCCAAAGGTGTAGTGGAAGACTGGCAAAGATTTAAGAAACTGCAGGCAGAGAAACGGGAAGAAAGTGAAAAGCAGCGCATAGAAATGGCCAAAAAGTTGTCCATGACTACGGCCACAGTCAGAGAAGAAGAAGAACGCAAAAAACAGGAAGAATTAGATGATGAACTGGCGGAATTAATGTCCGAAGATTTTTTGCAACAATTTCAAAAACAAAGAATGGCCGAAATGTTGCGTCAATGTGGCCACAGTCAGCAATTTGGCAAGGTATTTAGTCTCACCTCACACGAGGAATTTCTCAACTGTGTGGAAAAAGAAAATAAACACACTACGGTTATAATACACATCTATGACCGTAATGTAGCCGCCTGTGCCACTTTAAACAAATGCCTGGAAACTTTGGCCAGCGAATATCCCACTGTTAAATTCGCCAAAATCTGTAGTTCAGTGGCCGGCATGAGCAGAGATTTTCGCACTAAAGGCCTGCCCGCCCTATTGGTTTATAAGGCTCAAGCTGTTATAGGAAATTTTGTTAGAGTAACTGATGATTTATCCGATGATTTCTTTCCCTCCGATGTGGAAAGTTTTCTTATTGAAAATGGCATATTGGTAGATAAAAACCTCTACAATTAAGAATGAAAAGATCTCTTAAATCAATCAAATCTAAACAAAGAAACATATAATAATGGACTATATTACTTAAACCACAAAAGATAAATACTGTATGTTTGAATGTACAACAGCCATAAAAGCAAAATTAATTAATTTTTATCTTTTCTTTTATAGATTGTGTTCACTTTTGAAATCAACTAACTAATCATTGTAGCCCTCCTGCAGTAAATGTAACACACTCTCACTAATTCTCCCTAGCTGTCGCTAAACTCTGTCATGATACGTATTTTCCTAATTTAACTCAGCTAACAAAACACTACACAAATTTCAAGTACATATAAAAGAAATATGAAAATAGTATTAACATTTAGCATTTTAAGAATTTTAGGGAATTATCGTATAATATTTGCTACAAAATATTTTACATTTGCATACTTGAGTTTTTAAAGTGTGCCATTTGGGTCACACATGGTCTTTTAGTGTGTCTGGAATCTCTTAAGACTAGCAAAATGGCCCAAAAAAATAAACTACACAATATTTTGCAAATTATATAGTTAGTACGTCTTTTAATGTAGAACATATTAATTTAAGATTATGTTTTGCTTTAAAAAATTTAGATTTTTTAATGCATGTCGAACGCATTTTATAATGTAATAAATATTTATTTTAATAAACTAATTAATTAATACATATTTTCAAATCCCCCAATCCCCAACTAAAATACTGTTTTTTCTTTATATTAAAGGTATAAAACAGATGGATTTAAATTGGAATATAACTAAATTGGTTAAGCACAATATTACAGATATGCATTATAAAAATGTTAAAAAATATTAAATTTTGGGATGTCAACATGTAGCCATAGATATGTAATTTATACTCCCCTGTTCTGTAAAAAGAATTTAAGTAACGATTTCGTTCTTAAACAAATTCAATTATTTTGGTGTTCAAATTCACTCGTTTTAGTTTCGATGCACAAAATCGTGTAATTTTCAGAACATCAATTTCTCAAATATTTGCATTTGAAAATCGTTTGGATTTGAAATCATTTGATTTACAGAACAGGGGTCATAATCTAGGTTTAAGCGGTCTGCCTTGGTCAATTAAACAAAAGCTAGGGATGTCAAAACAAGTACAACAGGAATAGCAAATTAAGTTGTCAGATCTTAACACAGCACTAATCAAATACATTCGATTTACAGAACAGGGGGCATAATCTAGGTTTAAGCGGTCTGCCTTGGTCAATTAAACGAATGCTAGAGATGTCAATACAAGTACAAGAGGAAAAGCATATTAAGTTGTCAGATCTTAACACAGCACTAATCAAATACAAAACCTCTAAAAAATTTGTGTTTTTTTTGTTACCTCCTCATCCCGCGCCACCACATTCCCAAACACATTGTGTAATGAGAAGAAGGTCCTTAAAGCGCAAGCTGCCTTGATGTATGAATATAAAAATATTGTGGGCTGCTTCCGAAAAATCCAAAATTGTCAAAACTCAGATATAAGAACTATCACAGGTTACTCTCAGGAGTAAGCAAAGATTCTTCCGGTCAGTATAAATGATGTAATGTCGACGCATATCCACTTTTGCATATTAGACAGGACATATGAAGCTTGTAATCAACAGCTTTACACTATATTAATTAAGAAATAAATTTCGCATTAATCTGTATGAATGTCGTACGTCAAGGCCGCCCACCGACTACATTATACTCCGGCCGAGATTATTCTGACGTATAACTCGTGTTACAGTTAGAGCAATGTGTTTAATGACTTCAATATAGCAGGATAAGTCTTTTTAACATACAAATTTGACCACCCGTACATGTGAAAATAAATACTTATGTAGCTGATAAAGTAACCAGTTATCTAGCTAGTAAGGTAACTGACTCTATGTAACCGATAAGTGATTACAATGCGTTGACTACTTTGGACCAGCTATTAGACAATGTCATTGTAGTCAAAAAAGGTTAATTTGTCCCCTGCTTAGGACATGCACGTGTTAAATAACTAGTCACGTATGTAGCGAGTTGTCACCCTAAATGATAGGAAAAATCACTAGTTCGGGACTGTCTCCTAGAACTGCTGGAATGTTAGCAATTTATTACATAAAGCTATTACCAACAAAACAAATTCTATAGCTCCTTTCAAAGGTTTTTATTATATTATTTTATTTACTTTATTAATTAATTAATTCGTTATGGAATTAATTCTTTCAACCTTTTTGAATAGTAAAATTTTTGATTTTAATTATATTTTATTCGACCTTTTTATTTATTTTTAAATTTTATAATTTATTGAGCAATGTTTAATAAATAAAAGTTGACCTAATGCTCAATAAATTATAAAATTTAAAGGTAAAATTTTTGTTAATTCAAATTGAATTTAAATATTTTTTTTTTTTCATTAAATTTTGGTTTTTATTCATTTACAAAACGAATTGAAAAAAAATTCTTTAAGCCTTTTTGTAATAGATTTGAATTAAAGAAAATGTTAATCACTCAATACATATTATGTAGGGTACCCAATTTCCCGGACTTTTTGAATACTTAATTAAACCAAAAACAAAGAAATTGTTTTCGAATTAATTGTCTTATGCCCATAACTTAAACAAATAGATATCTAAGGTGTAAAATACACAGCAGATAAATTTAACTAAAATTTGACTTGATATTAATTTCAAATCAATATCTTGGAGTAAAAATTACCAAATAAATATACTCAATAGCGGTTTTCACTCTTGATTGTATATTTATGTGCTGTTTTTATAATCCAAACGAGTACTTTGAGTGGAAATTTTACATGTGTTTTGTTATTGTAACAAAAACAAAATACATGTAAAATTTCCACTCAAAGTAGTCGTTTGGATTATAAAAACAGCACATTAACACACTTTTATATTTACTACTTATTTTGACGGCAAAGCGTGAGCAACTTACTTTAAAATCTTGTTGTTCCTGTAGGTATTCCAATAACTGCATAATTTCGGCATCAGTCCATCTTTTATTATTTGTTTTGCCACGTTTTCTTTTGATTTTAGTATTTGTATTTTCACTCATTTTTATTTTTTAATATTTAGCACACAATTTATGAAAAATTAAATATAAATTATTTTGGCGGTAAGGCAATCAGCTGTTTATTTTTTTGGTAAATCTACCAAGCTTATATACTAGACCTTTTTTCATGGTAGTTGTAGTACAGAGATGTAAATTTAAAATAAATACATTTTGTTGTTGCGTTGATGTAAATAGTATTATTTATAATACACCTACCATACTTTGTTATAAGAAACCTACAAGGGTACTTTACTACCAAGAGTGAAAACCGCTAATAAGTAACTTACGGGCATTATACGTTGTTCACTAGGGTTCTATAGTTGAAACAAAAAGTCGACTTTTCGAACTTTCGACTTTTTTCGATTTTTAAAAAGTCGACTTTTCGAACTTTCGACTTTTGGTAATTTATGAAAAGTCGACTTTTCGAACTTTCGACTTTTTAGTTAAATCGACTTATTTCGACTTTTTTCGACTATTTTCGACTTTCCGACTATTTTCGACTTTTTTCCACTTTTTACCATTTTTTGTAAAAAATACATGGTTTCTGCATTTATTGATGCGCCTTGTGTTAATTTTAGCAATAAAAAATAAATGTATTAAGGCGATAATATATAATATGTAGAAAGAGCATTTTTGTATGAACATTTACTTATTATTTATTTTTGCATACACTAGAAAAAATGTAAATGTACCAAATTGCAATAACATAAAATTATTATGTTATTCTGTGCATAATTTGTTTTAGTATAATGTTGCAATTAAAAATTTTTTTAACAATCTTAAAAGTCGACTTTTTTCGACTTTTATCGACTATTCGACTTTTATCGACTTTTGTGATAACTAATCGAATGTTCGACTTTTTTGTGACCAAAAAGTCGACTTAGACTTTTCGACTTTTTTCAGCAAAAAGTCGATTGTTCGAACAATCGACTTATAGAACCCTATTGTTCACCAGCTTTTTAAAATACGTATAAACTAACTATATTTGGTTGTACAATGTTGGTCCAACCTTTTTAAGTTTCTAGTTTAATAGTGGCACATGACCTGTATTGTCACACTCGTAGCTTTCATCGGTATAAAATCAATAAATTAAATTTTTTTATTAAACAACTTAAGAATTCCCGACAAAAGTTTTCCGCCTAGGAACCCTAATATTAAGCTATTTTGTAATGGATTTGACAGAAAAATTGTATGACTCAATAAGGAATTAATTGTATAGATAATAAATTCTCAATGAATTTAACGTTTACAGTACATATGTACTAAGGTATTAAGCCTATGAATTAATTCGAAATTAATTATTTAAGGAAATGGTTAAGAGATAAAATTTAATTCGTTAACAATATCACTTAACTTCCCAACAAATATTCATCGATTCTACACCATTTCCATTTGTATTTCAGAACTTTCTAATTGTATTTCACAAATTTCAATTAGTACTTCAAAATTTTTAATTTATACTTCTAAAATATAATTGGAATATTCTGAAATACAATTAGAAACTTTTGAAATACAATTGGAAATGGTGTAGTAGTTACAAAAAGAAGATTTTAAGATTTTATTCTCTTTGTTAAGCTAATATTAAAACGAGATTAATCCTCCCAATACTCCAAATCCAACAACTCGTCCTTATTAGCAGCAGCAAATTAAATTGCCATTAAACAACTTTAACATGAATAATTTTCATAAATTTATTTAATTTTTTTTTTTTCTAACATTTATATTTTGTTCTTTTTGTTGAAAGAGTTTTATTTTCTTTTCATATAGTATTATAATTTAAATATAATATTCTAAAATTAAGTTTCAGTTTTATTCTTTTCTTTATTTTATATATATAATTATAAAATATAAATATTATACAAGATATTGTATTGTAGTTTTATCTCATTTCTTTTGCTTTCAATAATTTTATGATGAATGATTGGAAAACTTTAATTCAAAATAGATGATTCATTACAAAATATAAAAAAAAACTAATTTACTTATAATTAATAATTTAAAATAGTACGATGATTAAAATACAAAATAAATGTATAATACAATAATAACAACCCTTTAATTTATTATTTATTTATATAAATTTAAGTTTTGCTTAATTAAATATTTAAGCTGGGGGGTTTTGTTTAAAGATTTAAATAATTTTTATTAAAATTAATTATAACTTTTAGAATAAAAAAATTTTATTAAAATCTAAAATTTGTTTAATTTAATAAAATAGTACGTACGTTTTTTCTGTTTTAGTTTTTCTAATTTTAGTTTTTATTAGGTTCTTTTTGTTTTTTTTGATATTACAAACTAATTTTGTTTTATAATTATTTGGTGTTAATTTGATTTTTGTTTTAATTTACTTACAATAAAATTTAATAATAAATAAATACACATGTAAAATTTTGGAACCATTTATATTTTGTTGGACATACATACATTTATAAAAAAAATTAAAGAATTTTCAAGGAATAACAACATTTATAAACATGTTTGCTAGAGTTTAGAATATTTTCTTTTGCATACATTACTTTTGTTTAATTATTTTAGACATAGACAACATTTAATATCGTTTTTTATATTTAAATTAACTCTTTACTACTTTGCTAGCACGAGTTAAAATATTATTAATTTAAACGAGGTTTTTTTTTTTTCTTTACAAAATTTTATGTATAAAAAATAAATAATTGAAATAAATGCTATTTTACTTGGAATAGTTAGTTGTTCCTTAAGATTTTTCTTGTTTTGTTTATATAAAAAATTTTGGAATTTCTTTTGGTTTTAATATAATTAGTTTTTTCTAGTTTTTAATTTAACGATTGTTTTGTTTAGTGATATTTTACGTCAAGGAAATGCTATAATAAAAAAAAAAATAAAATAAAAACAATTGGAAATTGTTAACAAAAAGGAGTGTTTGTTATAAAATAATAAAAATGGGAAAATTGAAACTGGATATTGGGTATATAGAATAACAACTGAGAGTTAAAAAGTCTACTGACGAAATTTTTTTATTAAATTAATTTTAAAAGTATTAAAGACTGAAACTAAAAACAATAGTTGTTAAAAAGGACACATCATAAAATTTTATTTAAAAAATATTAGACTGTCTTAAATGTTTTACAGAATTTTAATTTGAATTAAGTACTTTTCATTAGCGGAAATTAATTTTTGAAATTATATTCCCAAGCCGAACAACCCGGCAATAGATTCTGCTTTAATTATGTCAACACGCTTAGGATAATTATTGAACTAGCAGTTGAGATGCGCTCTCCGCTATATTTATTGTTTATAGATGATACATAGTAAGTTTATATGGGCCGAACTGCGAAATTTCTTGATACCAGAAAAGATTTTCTCAATTATACGTAGCCATTACGATGGACTTAAATGTTTAGTACTGCATGAAGGCCTAATATCAGAACCATATCTGGAGTAGGTCAAGGTTGTCTTTTATCGCCTCTATGGTTCCTGATCGTTTCCAAGAGTGTTAAAGGAATCCAACCAGACCTAATGAGCGCATTGAGTCATTAGACTACGCTGATGATAAATGTGAACTCTTCCATAGGCTAAACGACCTGGCATATACATCAAGTTCTTTTGGCCTTAGAGCAAATAATAAAGAGTATCCGAAGAAACTCTATATCGGACAACCCCTTAATACTTCATCAAAAACATGTCCAACGTGACGAAGTATTCCAATGTTTGTTCAATGTCGTAACTGAGGATGGTGGTACAGTCAAAGATGTCTAAAGTCAATTGGAGCTTTCACACAACTTAACAAGACCTGGAACTCTACTATATACATATAACTTAAAGACCAAAATCCAAATATTCAAATCAAACGTCTTAGCTGTATTGTACTCTATGGATGCGGAACTTGGTTGGAAGTTATTCAAAATAAACTACGAGTTTTTGTTAACAGATATCTTCGAAGAATCCCTAAAATCTTTTGGCCTCTTACAATATCCAATGAACAACTTTGGGCAAGAGCAGAAATTACATTAAAAGTAAAATCCATGGAAGAACATTTGGATGGATCGATAATACACTTCGAAAACCTCCTGCAGAGATATGTAATCATACACTTTCCTATAACCCACAAGGTAACAGGAAAAGAGGTCGACCTAGAAACACCTGGGGAATATCAACATTACAAGAAGTTAACGAGATATCAGTCAGCTTAGAACGTTTTGGCCAAAGTTAGATGGAATGGCAGTTTCTGTATTTATTCAAAAAAAAATTTCCGACAAATAAATTATGGATTTCTGTTTAGTCAATACTTAGCCATCAATGCTAAGTCAATAAGTCAGTAGTAAAGTACTTAATGTTTTACCCGAATTATTCCAATTTAAATTTGTTTGCTTCATAGACAATTCCCCTACACGGTTGTTATTCTATTACATCAATAATTTATTGAATTTTGTCAATAAAGTAATTAAAGAAACTTAAAAAAGAGTACGTAAATATTTACATACACAAAGTAATTAATAAATTAATATATGTAGTTTCAATTGGATGATATTAAAAAACATATTAAAGAACTTATTTTAAAACAAATAGACCTTAATTAACCCAGCAAAAAATATGAGGAAAAATAAGTAGAAAAAACGCCACAAATAGATGAACGGAAGTACTTAAAATTTTAGTGAAAAATCAATGAATTTTACATTAAAATGTTATAGAAGGGATGTTGTTAATTTTTGACAACTTTGTACTTAATACTTCATCCACGTTTCTGATACTATAAAATATTGGTATTTAGTTGTTATTTTTATGTAGAAAAACGTGCTATAATTCTTTTATTCAAGAAGTTATTGAAAAACTTATTAACAATAAAATCATATTAAAATTGTACTAAAAATTTTGATTTGTTCAATAATATTTTTATTTTTTATTGATAAATTATTGTTTATTAAGTTAAATTTAATATTTTGAATGCATTTTTTAAAACCAATGAAACCATTAGATCAGAGATATTATTTATAATGTCATTTCACAAAAGCAACAAATATGTATTAACAGTATTGGATGTACTTAAGAGTTCGTTTTTAAAGTATGACTTTCATTATTTTTTGCTGGGTAAGCTAACAATTTAGATGACATATAAGTAGTATTTACAATTTATCTTTAATATTAGTTTACGCTATTTAAGTTTCTATTTTACATTATAAAGAAAGCTACAAAGTTACGCAAAAGTAATCTTCATATTGAAATATGTTCTCATATTGTGATTTGTCAGCTTGACATCGGCAACAACTGCATGACTTCTCCTCAAAAAAGCAGATTAAATGAAGATGGTTTTCAGCTAAAATTTATATTAAATGTGTAAATCCAACAAAAGTAATTATTACTTCTTTAAATCTTCTTGGCACTGATTAATCCAGTTTATGTTTGAATTCACATCCAAAATGTTGTTATTCTTCCAAAAGAACTTACGTTCGATTGGAAAATACTCGAATTAAACATTTTGTTTTAGGAGAATATAAGACTTCCTGTGAGTATTGAGGTAAATCATTGCAAGTACGTTTCGATTTAGCAACATACATGATCCTTCGTAAAATTTCTGTTTGAATTGTATGCTTTCAAAACATTAAACAATCAATCTAATTTATGCTTTAACCAAACATTCTTCCTCTCGTGTTTAGATGAGTTATCAAAGATGAATCTGAGACGCATCCAATCCATTCCTTTATCAGAAAATCTGTTTGGTTCACCTTGGAAACAATGGATGTCAAATAAGTATTCTGCTGTTTACTTCTGGGTATTACAATGGGATCAGTTTTGAATGGACCCAAGTGAGCTGCTTGATTGGTGGCTGCCCATGGAATCTAGGTTTTTTGACAGCTGAATTAGATTTCCATCATGAGCCATGAGCCTACTTGTTGTATACAATAGCATCAAATGTTTAAACGAATTAATTCTTAATTTAATTTTCAAAATCAAATTAAATTTTATCTTTTAACATTTCATTAAAGAGTTCATTACGAATTAATTCATAGACTTAATTTCTTAAGTAAACAGACACAGTCTGCGTAGTTTTTGCTTGTCTGCAGATACACCAAGCGTCTCTGGAGGGAATCGAACCCGCAACCATCAGATTGATAGCTCAACACACTATCGTCTAGTCTATCGGAGCATCATTCCTATCATTCCTTGGAGAATTCATTCCAAATAGAATTAATTCCTTATTGAATAAATTAATTTTTTTTTAACTCAAATCCATTACAAAATCCCTTAATTTATTGAATGATTAAATCTTTCATCAATTCAAATCTATTACAAATAATTTTGTGAATGATTAAAACAATTCAAAAACATTTTAAATGAAGAACAATTATTTTCATGTAATTTGGATTAGATTTAAATTAACAAAAAAATTAACCATCCAATGGTTGAATGATTTTTGTTATGAATTAATTCTATTTGAATAGAATTTGAATGAAATATTGGTTTGGAATCAATTGCTGACATTTTTTATTTCTGAATTAAGATTTTAATAACTTAAGCTTAAATTGAATTAATTTATTCGAAGTATAATCACAATTTGTTTCAAAAATTATCATTTCATCTAGAAAAATCTTTAAAGGATATTTTCAATTTAATTTTAATCGAAATATTTCAGGTAATTTTATGAATTTCCTTAAAATTAAGGTCTATTGTTCTTAAAATCGATCATTAAATAATTGTAAAAAGGGTTAATGTTTTAATTCAAATTTAGAATTGATGATTTAGAATGAAACAGTTTTAAGTATAAAATTGTTTATATCATAAGAAATATATCCAAATATACATTATAGGTATGTTTAATGATATGACAAATGACAAAATTGTCATGGGGTTCTTTAAGATATATAAATATAGAAAGAGTTTTATCTGTTTTAATTGGTTTTGTGGTGAATGTATTTTATTAAATTTCACTTAATATAGCTGCCTTGTTTGTGTAAGCAGAAAGATTCTTCTTACACAAATTAAGTTTAATGTTTTTACTTAAAAAAGTTTGGCTTTTTTTGTGTGTGTAATATATATTTAAAAAAGTTTAATAAAAAACAAAATAAATTCTTAATCAAACTTATATATTAAGACTTATTAATTAGTAATTTAAAAATAAAACTTAAAAATCAGACTTATATTTTTTTTCTAGAAATTAAATAAGTTTATAAAAAAGTTAGTATGTAATAATAATGAATAATAAACTCTAATAAAATTCAATTTATATACAAATAATACTAAATTAGGAAACTTAGAGTCTAGGAGGCTTAAATGTTATAGATGATTCCATGGAACAACATTCATTGCTGGTCGATGAGAGACCCTCGGAATTAGAGTTGCTTAAGAAACCTCCTGCTGCACTGCCTGCAGTGGCTCCAGTTGATTTGGGCCTTGAGCTGGAGTTTGAAGAGCTGGCATTGTTGTTAGTACCCTTTTGCTTCTCCTTGTGGCGCCTTAGCGAAGAACGTAAAGGATACTGTCTGGGTATATTGGCACCTAAGAGTATGCGCCTTGTTGAGGGTCTTCTAGCCGGACACTGTACAGATTCGGCACTGTTACTTAAACGGATGTTGCCAACTTTAAAAAGTTGTTAATTTGTGACGAGGCAGGTGTACAAGGGCATTTTTTGTTTGGTTATATACAAGTTGTTGTGGATTTTTTGTTTGATTGCAATTTTGGAATTCGGTAGTTTAAAAGGCACAACACAAATTAACCAAAAGTTTTTTTTTACAAAAAATAGTAGAGAGAAAAATCAACAAGTAAAGTAAAGCCATAAAGAAAAGAAAAAACAAGAGAAATAAAAAAAAAAACATTTAGGTTTATGTTTTCTTTCTTTTTGTTTTTTTTTGGTTTGTATAAATTGTTTTAAAAATGTCTTTCGTTTAGAGTAAAAAGTTACAGGGGAGTTGTTTTAAGAATTCTAGGGTAATTTGTGGTTAAATGTCCTTATACAAAAGGGGTATATAGTGTCATTGAAATTGTTTGTTTTATAAATGAGCTTGTTGATGATCTTTGAGGGATTGGTTAATGCATAAACAATTACAAATTAAAACACACAACAATTACTAAACCAAGGAAAACGTTATACAACAAAATAAAGCATTATTAAAAAAATAAAAACAAACGAAACAAATTACATAAAAAAACACAAAATTTCACAAAAACAATTGGTTTTTACAAATTTATTTATTAGATAAATATAAGTATATGTTTGTAAATAAATTATAAAATAAAGTTAGAATTAGGGGGGGTTTAAATAATAAATAAATTCTATTTAAAAAAAAAAAAAATATTGAAAATAAATTCTATCTTTAACATTTAAATAAATGTAATTTTAGTGTAATATAAAAATAAAATATAAATTATTTAAATATTTATTACAAGTGTTTTGATCTTTGTTTTAATTTAACAGCAAAATTAATTGCTTTTAAATTAAGAATTATTATTAAAATGAATAAAATATAAATATTCTGGCAATATTAATTTAAAAAAAGTGACATTTTTTAATGAAACATTTTTTTAAACAAAAAATTTCGCCTTTTTAATGCAGTGCACTCTGAGCTTTGAATTACGAGGTTGAGTCAAAAAGTCCATGATTTTTTGAATGAAATACAGATTTTTGGATAAAAAATTATTTTAGTTTTTCAACATAGTCTCCTTTGAGCTCTATGCACTTTGTCCAACGTTTTTTTATCCTTTCAAAATATACGATTTGTCGAGGTCATCAAAATATGTATTTTTTGTGAGATGATTTCATCGTTGGAGTTAAATCTCTTTCCGCCGAGACATTTCTTTGGGTTTGGAAACAAGAAATAAGGGAAACTGCGCAGATGTGTACCAGATTGTGAGCAAACACAATAGCCAACTTGTGGAAAGCTTTCTCATATCCAAGTAATCATTCAAAATTGAAACCACTGTGAGGCTTCCACTTGCTCTCCGATCGGCCAATCATATCGCGATTTATTTCAATTGTTTCGGGTGTAGAGACTTCAACTGGGAGTCCAGAACATTCGGTATCTTCCGTGCTTGTACGGTCACAACGAAATGCAGTAAACCGCATTTTTATTACCATTGAAATTGATGGTGCAGAGTTTCCATAGTATTTATCAAGCTTAGCCTTTGTTTATGCTTAATGAACAGACGAAATTCACTTGTTTCCATCATAGGCATCTCACATGGCTCAGTGGTTTCAATTTTGAATGATCACTTAGGTATGAGAAAGCTTTCCAAAAGATGGGAGTCGCGTTTGCTCACAATCGATTACGATTGTGCAATCGTGTGACAACTTCGCAGAAGTGTTTGGCGGTGTTCAACCCCAATATGTTCAAGTTTTTGCACCGTTTCGTAACCGTGGACGAAACATGGATGCACCACAACACACCAGAGACCAAACATCAGTCAAAACAGTGGGTTTCTCAAATGTCTATTTTGATGACCACGATAATCTATTTTATTGGAAAGGATACACAAATTGGAGAAATCTTGGCAAAGTGTATAGAGCTCAAAGGAAAAATAAAATGATTTTGTGTTTCATTCAAAAAGTCAGGGACAAACTATAGCGGAAATCACTGTTTGCAAGGTTTGCAGGGGTAGTATGTAACGAAGAGTTATTTCCCCTTTTACTTGCAGATATAGCAAGTTTAATTTGCAAGACTAAAAATCATTAGCATAGTTCAGTATTAAGTGCGAACACTCTTGCACAGTTGCCAATTTATAATTTCCCTGCAATTCAATAACTAAAAATATTCCATTTGCAATAAACAATTAACTCCGCTATTGTAGACCATCCTGGAAAATATCCATGACCAAAACCTCCGAGTGTTTTGATGTAAAAAAAAACAGTTTTTTAGCAAAGAAGTTTTAAAGTTCGTCTATGCAAATATGCATCGAACAGTTAAAAAGAACTTTCTTTTATAAAAAATAAACTTTGATTTTTCTTTGCATGAATTTATTCACTTTGTATACACATTTCTCAATATATCAACTAGAAATCAAATTCCTAAAAAAGTCCAAATTTGCAATTTACCGCAGATTGATTGAGAGCCAAAGTTTATAATAAGCTTACAAGAGTGATATCCGCTATTAGAAGATTAAAGTGCTTAAATTTTAAAAGGCAAGAAAAGCATTTGTAAAAAATATTAGTTAATAAACCACAAAAATAAAATAGCTGCCAAATTCGGTGTCTACTAACACTTTCCAAATAACTTTATGAAACTGGCAAGAAGTAATTGTAATTTTATTTAATTACTCAAGTATGTGATGAAAATCGATCGATTTGAAAAGCTGTGATGGATTTCGATAGATTTCAAGAATAATTTTTAAATTAATGTCTTATTATTTTCCCGCAAAATAAAACCCAGTTAACCAATAGCAAATAATTTAAAAGAATTTTGGCAAGAAATGTGATACAAAATAATTCAAAAGTATCAAAAAATTAAAGTTTAAAATTTAGGCAAGAAATGTGATACAAAGTAATTCAAAAGTATCAAAATTAAAGTTTAAACAATTTACAAAACGAAAACAATAGCGGTATTCAGAATCTTGTGCATTTGTATTGCAAATTCATGCAATGGTGTATTTCTGTATATTTTGTTAGTGTAAAGTAAAAAATGCGATGCACATACAATGATGTAAGACCATTTGCACAAGATTGTGAATTGGGCTAATAAGTAACTCAAATTCGATTTCGCTTTTAAACGAATTTATATCGAATCCACATGATTTTCTTGTTTTACCTTCGAGTAAAGAAGCCTGTCTGTTTCAATGTACAAAATCGTGAGATGATTTCCATCACATACATGAATAAGAAAATGTTAATTTCATACTAAATGTATTCAAAATCAAATAGTGTTTGCTATTATCTTAGCTTTTACATAAAACTAAACATTTGCAACTATTTCTTTGAAAAAAAAAAAAAAAAAAAAACTCAAAACCCTAAATTATAATAAAAGTTAAACATAAATTTGTTCTTAAATAATAATAAAAAAAAATTTGTTCTTAAATAAATATAAAATAAATATAAAAGCACTGACAGACACGTTACACAACAATTAACATAAAATTATTAAAAATATGTAGTTCTTTTTTTAATACAAAACAATAAACATAAAATATACACCTAAAACGGTGTTTTTCCTTTTCTTTTTTTTTTAAATTCAAATTTTTGTTAATACAGTAAATAACATGTACTAATAATTATAATTTTTACAAAACAAAAAAAAAAAAAAAATAAAAAAATAATAATAAATTACAATACAATACAACGGAAACATTACACAATTAAAATAGAAAATCTAAAACATTAAATATAATACTAACAAAATTACTATTGCCACCAGCACTGCTACTACTAACACCACCAACGCCGCCACCACTACTCGTTAACGTCGACTGGCTGTCATAATTGGAAACGGAATTTAAAGTGCTGGCATGACCGGCGTTGTTACTACTATTAAAGCGATTAACAGAGCCCAGGTTAGCAGATGACATGGGTGCTTGTAAACTAGCATTAAATGATTGATATAAGGATGAAGACGAGGAGGGTAAACGTTGACGTCTCAAGGCCTGTTGTTGGCGCAAACGTCGACGCTGTAACATGGGAGTTGAATGGCGATAGTGGGAAGTTGTAACAATATAATCAACATCTTCCATATCTTGAGAAATGGCTTTGTCTAACTCATCATTAGCAGTTAGGGAAAGGCTAGAGTTAATAGTGTTAGCAGTACAGGTTGTAATACAATTAGCATTGTTGGAGTTTAGGGTGGAGTTAGCATGTATAATGGTGTTAAGTGTTTTATGTTCACGTTCTTCTCGCTCTCGTTGTTGTTGTAGTAGACGAGGACTTTGATATGATAATTTAGAATTGTGCATAGAGTTAGAACAACAGGGTTCCGGCTCTTCCTCTTCATCATCATCATCATCATTATTAATGTCTTGCTTATTTAATAAGGATTCTGTTGAATAATATTGTGAGATATTGTGGCAACGCGTTGTTGTTTTGGTTTTATTGTGGTTATTGTTGTTGGCATGCAAATGATAATGTGACAATGACGATGCAGTTGATGATGAGGATAATGGCAGTTGTGTAAATGTTTGTAAAGTATTTGGATGTAATGTCAATTCATTAGAAGTTGTGGTAGAAGTAGTAGTAGTAGTAGTGGATTTCATTAAATGTTGACGATTACTTATAGTGTAACCCTCATTGTTATTGTTTTCTTTGTTTTGGTTATGGTTGTTGTTGTTGTTATTGTAATTAAAATTATTATTATCAGTTGTTGTAGTAATTAATATATCTTTATCATCAAAATCATATCTACCATAGTTTGTATCCAAAAATAATCCTTTTCCCTCCTGGGCCTGGCGTGTATTAAATTGTGGAGCCGGCTGTTGCTGTTGCTGCTGTTGTTGTATTGCTGATAATTGCTGTTGCATGGAATGTAAATTCATTTGTTGATTTATACTATTGCTACCGGTGTTGAAAGAGGTGGAGAAGCTCTCATCGGTATCCATGTGTTCGGGTGACAAATGAAAACTTTGCCGTTGCATGGGTAATGGCTGATAGTGTTGCTGCTGCTGTTGTTGACGTTGCTTGTAGTAAAGATATAATGATGTATTGACAGCTTCGTTAACATGATGCTGCTGCTGTTGTTGGTTTTGCTGTTGTATGGCCGAAATATTTGCCGAGTGATGATGATCCATCATACGTCTCATGTCTCTGGTACTACCACCGCCTAAATAATTGCCCGCAGTTTGTAAGTTAACAGCCGATAGACAACAATTACTGCAGGTATTGGGCGGTACACACAATAGATCACCATCTTTGGGACCTAAAAACCATTCGGATCGTGTACGCATGCGAGCCGTTTGACGTTCATGGACCTGTTCAACCCATGATGTGAAGGTTTTGTGTAGAGTGAGTTCATTTGGTTTGTTTTTCATTTTTTTTCATAGATTTTGTAATATTTTTTTTGTTTAGAGGATTGTTTGTATGCATTTTTATTTGTTTGTTTAGTTTAAATATTATTTGGGTTGCCAAAATTCAAGCGCACATCAGGAGTAATTTTTTGTTTTGTTTTATAAATAAATCCATTATCATAGCATGTTGTTTATTTGTGTAGACGGGGTTTTTGTTTTGTTGTTTTTATTTATTTTTTTTTTTTTTTAAGAGAAACATTTTGTTTATTTTTTATTTTATTTTGTAAACGGGGAGTTTTTTTTAATACCAAAAACAAAAAATAAAAAAAGAAACATAAATAAACTTAGTAAAAAGGATTTTTACATTAATAAATTTGTTAAATATTTGAGAGGAAATAATGTGTGAAAGGAAACAATTAAACAAAGTACAAAGCAAAAGAAAGTATTAAAAAGTGTAGTATAAAAAGAAAAGAGCGGAGAGGAAAAGAAATATATGTTTCTTAAGCGTTTACTATGTAACAAAAAACTACATACATACTTTAAAAATATTTAAATTACTTAAGCAATACTAATACTAATCATGTTACTGTCAGTGATGTTGAATAATATTCTACCAAAAATTATAAAATGTTGCCCTTACTCGAACTTTTCCAATATCTTCTGTTTACAATAACGTATGCGAAAAACAATTGCAACAAAAATGTTGACGATGGTCAATGAAAAAAGAAAAGGTAGAGGTTGTCAGAACTCATTCTGAATAACATTATGTTTTGTTATGCTTTTTTTTATGAAAATCTGACCTTTAGTTATTTCAAAATGTTAATAAAAGAAGAACCACCTTTGAAAACAAATATTTGTATTTTTTTTCTATTATTATTCTATTTCCATCAGAAACAATTTGTTATATTTTACCACTGGTGGCAGTGAAAAGCAGAGAAGTGATTTTTTTTTTTAAATTGATAAGATATAGAATTTGGAGCATAACAATGTGGACCAACATAAATTCTCTGGTACAATCAATCAATTTGCGTCAATTCTAATTTCATGATAAGAAACATCAAAGATTATTTTTTTTAAAGTAGGATCTTCTTAACTGTTCTAGCGTCCATAATTTTATTTTTATTTTATATTATTTTGTTTAACGTTTTGTTACAATTTTTTCTCCACATACGTTATTTAATATAAGTCTAAACAGCTATTAATTTAACTATTATTTTTAGTATTAGCTTTTTTAAGTTTGTATTTTTAAGCTTAATTCATTAAAATCTTAATTCAGAATTAAAAAGGCTTTTATTACATAAATTGTGAATAAAAATAAAATAAAAAAAGTCTACAATTGATTCCATAAAAACATTCCCAACAATACAAATTCTTCTTTAGCTTCATTCAAAGGCTTTTATTTCAATAGAATTCATTCATTGTTGAATTAATTCATAATGGAATTAATACATAATAAAATTCATTCAAACTGAATTGTTAAATTTTTGTTAATTCAAATCTAATCCAAATTGAATGAAATTATTTTTTCTGCATTCAATTTGTTGCTTGTTCCTTCACCATGAGTGGTGAGTCATTCCGTTTGTAATTTCTAAATTTTTTCAGAATATATACCCCATAAAGTATATATATTATGGATCGTTATATATAGCGGAGTCGATATAACAATTTCCCTTTGTCCATTGTATGTTGAAATCAACTTTCCGAAATCCCCAAACATTTTACATACATAATTGTTACATCAATATATGCGCTATAGGCCCGCTTGGGCTGCTATTTAAATTCGGGAAAGTCGGCCCACAAATGCCTGAGATATAAGCAAAAAACTACAACTACCTCGATTTTTACCTATTTGTTATTTATACGTGAATTACTAAGTCATTAACATAGACAATATGAACATCTAATGATAGACATTTCAAAGACCTTTTCAACGAGGAATATAATGCCATAGAAACTCGGACCGACATGAGCCAAAATTCGACAAATATTTTTTAATCTGAATTTTTTCACTAATTTTTTTTAAGTACAATTTTGTTTGGAAAATAATTTTTCCAAGAAAAAATTTTTTTTTCAAGAAAATTTTTTTTAACGAAAATTTTTTTCATCAAAAAATTTTTTTAAATGTTTATCTTAAAGTAACTCTGTTGAAGGTTATATTAGATTTGACACAGCCAAATATAGCTCTCTTACTTGTTCTTCATTCAATTTGTTTTGTTTTCAAAACAAAGCTTATTTATAATAAGTAGATTTGAATTGAAAAAAATGAATCATTCAATTTTTGTAAAGGATTTTAATTAAAGCATGAATTCTCAAAGTAATGAAGTACTAATTAATTAAGCCTATGAATTAACTCACAATTAATTACTTAATGGAAGGGTTAAAATATAAAATTTATTTTGATTATTGAATTAAGTATGTATTAAATATTTCGAACCTTTGGCCTCACTTAGGTTTCAAAAACAATTTCGTAAAATATTAAAATCTAGCAGATAAATCTGACTGTTTTTCATTAGCAAAATCTAACTCATACAAACATTTTTCTTTGTAGCTTGCAAACAAAAAACAAATAGATTTTAAGTAGATTTTGTTTATTATAGCAAACGCTTTTAAAAACATATTTTTCTTAATATTAAAGTATTATTATATGAATACAGAAGAGTTAAATAAGAAAGAAAGACAGAAAAAAAAACAAAGCTGCAGCGGATGACACATTCAAAAGCAAACCACAAAAATGATTAAGTGTCTTTATAAATGTGAAAAGTGGTTGGTGGTGGTGGTGTAGTGAAATTTATAAAAAGAAAAGAAGAAAAAAACTAATGAGTTTAAATACAGACTCTACACACACAAAAATAGATAAAATAAGTATGAAATTTGAAATAAATGATTACACACAAAACTATAAAGTTTCTAAACAAAAAAACAAGTCATAAATAGTTACAAAATTTCAATGCAAATTGAAACAACAAACATATGGTTTAAAACTCATTTCAGCGATAACAATCATCAGCAGGCCACATTTCATACAATTCAAATAATCTAGGTGGAGGGTTTTAGAGGACAGCAGGCCAATTTTATGGCCTAAAAGTTACTCCATTTAATACAAGTCATTAATAATGGTTAGGGGATAAAATGAAAAAATAATAAAAGTGCTTGAAAAAAAAATGACAAAATCAAAAAAAATTAAAATTTCAAACAATTAAAATATTAACTTAAAAACCAATTAAAACATTTTTTTGTTGGGTTTAATTTAATTAAAAAAAAGGAATTTTATTTAAATTTATAAAATAATAATAAAAAAAATCATATTACAAAAATTAAATAAAATCTCATTTAATAGCTAATGTTAGTAAATATTATTAAGATCTTTTAGACCTTTAGGAATTTTAAAATATTATATTTATGTATGTACATGTTTTGTAAACAAAACAATTGTTTGTTATTAGTATTCAATTTTATTTAATTATATAAAAAGAAAGTAAATTCTCAGTATTTTTGTTTTGAAAAAAAAGTCGTTACTAATTATCATTTACATATAAAAGCAAATAATATTAGTTGGATAAATGTTAAATATTAATTATTAAAATAAATAAAATCGTTATTCTGGATTTTTAAATTAATTTTTAAAGAAAAATTATTTATACTATTTAATAGTATTATTAAAATATCATTTAAAACCAGAACTGAGTTGTTTATATTCTTTTATTATTATTTTTGTATTTTGTATTATACTTTGTTTTTTTTTTCTTTAAAGAAACAAACTAACTAACAGCTTAAAAAATATAACAAATTTTTCATTTTATTTTCATTAAATTTAAAGTATACAACAGAAATAGAGCCAAAAAAAAAAAAAACAATTTCAAAAAATGACAATTAAAACTGCAACATATTAAGATTGCAAAAATTGCTTTACAACAAATAAAATGGGGGAAAATAATAATAAAAATTAAACAAAAAATATAAAGTGCTTTAACAAAACAAAAAGAAAAATAATATACAGTATAAAAATGAAATAAGGCATAAAATTAAAATGAATTTCAAACAAAAAAAAGTCTAGGAAATACTCGAATTAAAATGTATTGAGTGTTAAACATTTAACGATTTTCTTTTCGAAACGTATTAGGATTCGAAAATGTTATTATATAAATTTTCTATAACCAATACATTGTAATTTGAAAATGTTTTAGTTCGAGTCGTAAAACGACTTAAACAAAAATTTAAATTATTCAGAAAAACTAAAAAATTCAAAATTCCCAAAATAAATCTTATTTCGTGTGGAATTAATTCCAATGATATGCCTAAATGATTAAAAATTATGTTAAATGTTTGAATGGCCCTTATTTAGCAATTTTAAAAATCAAATGCTGAAAATTTTAGTAGAATCGGTTAAAGTCAAAGTAGCAATTAGACCTTAAGAGCATCCCTAATTCAAAAATAAGCTAAATAAGGACCAATTTAGTGTATATGTATGTATGTAGATGTGCGAGTGTTGGTTGTTATGAATATTGGAGTGTATGGGGTTTATCCTTCTATATATAGTGGAGGAGGCTTTGTTGGATATTCGTTTTATTTTATTTTGTAGGAGTTTAGGGTGTCTGTAGTATAAATAAAATTTGTACGTTTGTTTTTGTTCTTTTTTTTTTTAATGTTAAGTGGTTAGGTTTAGGATTATATTTAAGAAATTGAATTTATTTTAAAAAAAATATATATGAGAAAATCAAACTAAACTGCTAAATATGAGTGAGAGCTTTTTGAGTTTATTATTATTATTATATTATTAAAACTGTATTCAAAAACATGCTTTAAACTGCAATTAGCTAGAAATCATAAGATATCGAGAAAAACATGCTCACATGCCCAGTGGGCACACATTCTAAGCTTTAAATACAGCTCTCACTGTTTTGTTTAAGTATTTAAGAGAGAGAGAAAAAAAAAACAATAAATAAATTCTATATGTTTACTAACAACTAACTAGGAAAAAATAGTAGTAATAAACAATAAAAAAAGGAATTTATACCGAAATCCTTGAAGCAAGCAAGTATTCATCCCTCACCTGTGGCAAGTAGGATAGACTTTTAGTACTTTCAGCATAACGATTAACAGCTCTTAACTCTTCCATAGTCATTCCACTGCCGTTGGTGCCATTGGCACCAACACCACCACCAGAAGCCGTAGATGAGGAACATGAAGACGAATGTCGTATGCCTCTTTTACAGCGACTACATACCCGACTCTTTTGCTGGACCGTAGAAGCTTCCACGGCTAAAGCTTTTAAGCTAATAATCGTCGATGCTGTGGTTGCTGTTGGTGTTGCCGTTGTTGTTTTAGGTTTTGCTATATATTCGTAATCGTTCGTTAGAAAATCACAATTTTTTGTCTCGAAACTCTTGGTATTGCTGCAGCCGGTTGCGGCTGCTGTAGTATTTGCTGTTGTTGTTGTTGCTGTTGGCGTTCTGAAACGCCTTTGTTGTTGCTGTTGAACTCTTATCTGAGCGGTGTTGTTAGTGGTGGATTTCTTTTTGTTTTGTTTATAACGTCTTTTCACCACACTTGTCATTTCATCGTCCACATCTTCCTGGCTGTCGGTAAATGTGCTGTCGGCCCCCATACCACCACCACCACCACCTGCACCCACACTCGTTTGTTCGTTTGAAGAAGCGGAGGAGCGAGATTTCAATTTACTCGAGGTGCTGGACAATAGGCAAGTACGAAAATTGGCTTTATATGAGAGATTTTCAATATTTTCATAACCGCCTCCGCCGCCACCACCACTGCCACCATTCGAAATGTCTAATTCGTTGGCAAATTCTTCATCATCATCCGCGGCTGCTGCCGCTGTGTGTTGAGAGAAATGATGCTGTTGCTTAAAGTGGTCATTAAAACGATTGTTATCGTTGTCTTCTTCATCGTCATCGCCTTCATGGTCATCATCATCCTCATCGTTGTGGTGGTAGTCATCTTCATCGATATCGTCATCATCGTCTTCAGCGGGCACGCCATGTTTGCGTGCCGGCAGGGGGGATGAAGTCAAAGCAAACAGTCCGGGACCCTCTAAAGAAACAGAGAGTCGAGCACATGATTCCATGAATGAATGTTCGGGTGTTACACCCAATGATACAACACTATTATCCAAAGCAGAGCTCGAACTTGTTAGCAAGGCAGGCGTGGAGCGTGATTCTTCTTGAGCAACTGTTGTTGGTTGTTGTAAGTTTTTTGTTAGATAATACATGCGGTGCCGTAATGTGTTTTTTTTTATATTTCAATTTAAATAAATTTACAACAGCATTACAACAGAGATTTTTAGGTTTTTATCAGATTGATTTATTTTTATTTTTTTTAGAAGAAAAAGAGAGAGAGAAATATTTTTTATGCAAATTAAGTTTAAAACAAAATTTTCTGGGCTAAGAAATAATTAACTAAATTAACTATTATTTAATAATTTAAAGAGTAAGAAAAATTATTGAAAAAAAAAAAAAAACTGAAAGTTAATAATTTTGTTCAACAGCCCCCCTTACATTCCAATTCATATAGTTTAAGCCCTTGTTTTTTTTTTCTTCAAAATTTAATGAATGAAATGTTATGCGTTTTAATGATCAATAATAGTTAGTTATAGTCAGTTATAAAGACGATGAGGAGAGTGAAGAATTACAGAAAATGTTTAGTTTAGTAAACACAATGAGAAAGCTTGAAGCAGCTAAAGAAATTATTATATATATGTATATATTTTTTTTTAATTAGTCACAATTTCATTTCATTTAAATTTATACCAATTATCTTGTGAGTTGCTTGTTGGTTTTAATAAATATAATTCTTACAGATGTATGTATATAAAAATATAAAAAAAAAATAAATAAACCACAATATCCACAAGTTTGAAATGAAGAGATAATTTCATTGTGATAAAATAAAAAAAAAGAAGTGAGAAAAAATAAAAGTTTAAAAAAAACCATAATAAAAAATATACTCACGTAAACCCCAGCGTTCGCATTGACATTGTAGCCATGTTTTTTCCGCTTCCAATGAATGTTGTACTAAAAAAAAAATATATATAGATATAAATGAATAAAATTGATTAAGGGTTTCTGTGGGTTTTATGAGGGCTGAAAAATTGAAAATACTATGCGTTTCATCACACTACATTTTATATTGAATTAAATTGTGAAATTATCAAGAGCTACAAAACTAAATTTGTCTTAGTAGAGTAGAGTTGGGCGACATCACTTTCATTTTATATTATTACGCTTAATTACATATTTTACTAGAAATTCTTATTAGGGGCAAGCAAATGACGTTTTCTTTTCAGAATTTTGCCCTTTTTGTAACTTTTTCTTTACAACATACTCTTGGTATTGCAGTATAACAGTAAAAACAGCACATCCTGCAGGTGTACTACTAAATTTGTCTACAACGAATGTCTATTATAGAATTAAAACATAAAAATTCCAAGAAAGTGCAACATTCATGTTTCGAAAAAAAAACGCCCATTAGATTTAAACATTTATTGGATATGTTCTCCTCAATATTGGGTGTACAACTTAAACATTTTTTCAAATGTTTATCTTAAAACATTTGTAAAGTAAATCTTTCTGGCAACATATGGATTCCGCGCCAAAAGAACTGGTCATCTTTTAAGGCCATGAACGAATCAAGCCAATTTCGTTTACTCTGTTCTAAAGTGAAGCGTATCCCAGAAAGAGCGTTGTGCAACAAACAAACAAACTATAAGGCGGGTGAGGCAAAACTTCCCAACCACTTTTTTCTAAATAGTTTTTAACAGATATTGCAACATGTGGCCTAGCGTTGTTATGATGGAATATTACGGTTTCATGTCTGGCCGCGGCACAGGTTCCCAGTTGTGTTCTGGCCAAATTTCAGCAGCTCGTAATAGATAGGACACTTTTGGTACCACCAAATACAGAGCATTACCTTAGTGTCATGCTCCGATAGACTACACGATAGTGTGCTGGACTATCAATCTGAGGGTTGCGGGTTCGATTCCCGTCAGAGACTCTAGGTGTGTCTGCAGACAAGCTAAAAGCTTCGCAGTTTGTGTTTGTTTAAAAAATATATATATATTTGGCTTTGGTGTCAATTCGGCTGGTTGGCCGGGCTTCACATACGATCTATTACTCTTCCAGTTATCTAATGTATACATTTTTCATCACAAATCATGATTCGGTGCAAAAATGATTTTCTTTTAAAGCGTTCAAGCATATTTTCGAACATGGAAAATCGTATTTCAAGGTCTCTCGCCTTCAATTCGTATGTTAACCAATTTCCCTGCTTCTGGGTGAATCCTGCTGCTTGCAAACGTTTTTAAATTGCTGCTTGAGTAGCTCCCAATGATTTTGCAAGCTCTTGTTGAATTTAACACAAATCTTCATGGAGTAATGCCTCCAATTCTTGGTCTTCAAACTTCTTTGGCTGGCCTTCCGTGTCAAAATCACAACTTCTGAACCCAACAACCATCTCTCGCACATTGAAACCGATGGAACACATTCACCATAAGCTTTGGTGTGCTTCTCCCGCACTTTTTTTTAAATTAAAGAAGTAAAGCAAAACTTCTCGCATAAGACGCTTTTATGGTACAAAATTCGAAATTTCGAAGCAAAAAAGAAAAACTTGTTTACACTATAATAATGTTCAATAACTAAGTGAGAATAAATGAATGATATTTATCCTTCAAAATTACATATAAGGGATTCATCTGTTTAAGTTATACACCCAATATCAAGCTATTGCATTTAAAAACTTACAAGCATATTTCTGTTGAGCCTGTTTTCCTCGGGGCGGTGGCGGATATTGAAAACTGCATATCCATTCATCTTGTACTTTTAATATGCGACCTGTAACTCTAGCATAATATTCATAATTTTCACGACCAAACAAATCGTGAGTGGCAAATTTGTCAATTATATGTTTCATAATTTTTGTAGCCACCTAAAAAAATAAAAGAGAAAACCAAACAAAACATTAATTTAAATTAACAATAAGTTATAGATGAAATGAAATTTACTATGTATAATAGTTGAAACAAGTATTTAAGTAGATAAAGTTTATTTACCTTAAATTTAAGCACATCTTCCATGCGTGCTGTTTTGCCATCACTAACACATGATTGAAAGAAACTTGGTGCAACGGAAACACCCAAAGCTTCACTGGTCATGCCGGTACCAGCATGGGCTGCATTGCTAGCAATCACACGGAATGTACCAAATAATAAAACTAATAAATGTTGTGTATATTTCGGCAGTGATTGGATTAATCTGTAAGAAAAACAAAACATAAATATTTTCAAATTAATTATTATACAATACAATAAAATAAAATAATAAAGAGATTCATAATAAACCGAAACATAATAATAAACATTAATAAATATGGAATTTAAAATTATGGCCTTAAGGTTGCGTGCCTTTTTTAAACATCTAAAGATTTCTTATCACTTGTTAGTTTTAAATGATTATTGTCTATGAATCATTTCAAAAGATCTTTTTATACAATATGATTTTACAATTGTTTTATAGAAATGCAATGAATCATTTATTCGTACGTTAAAGTTCCCTTTAAATAAAATGCGTAGAAAATAAAATAAATAATAGCAATGGCAATGGAAATGAAAAGACTACTAATTTGGCCAAATTGTTAACCAAAAAAAAAAAAAACACAAAGCCAAGCCAGTGGGTAATAAAATTAACAGCCACAATTAACACTTTCATTAAAGCTACTCCAAATAATGAAACACTGTTTTATTGTTTGTAAAAAGAAAGAAAGAAATACATAAATAAAATAAATAAATGTTTGTTTTCAAACAAGTGGCTGTCAGCTGCTGGCTGCTCGCTCGCTCGCTCGCACTTCATGTAACACAAACTTTTTGTTAACATGTTTTCAAAAACAAAAAACCGCCATCAACATGTAAACAAACCTATTAAGATCGACCCCAACACACTCACTCGTCATGATTGTTGTTGGCAACAACAACAAGATCTTACACAATGTAAGATACTCATACATATTCATGTGGGTACTAAAGGATTGTTGGCTTTAAGTTCAGTGATTCTTAAACGGTAGCTAAATTGTATTTAAAATATTTAATTCCGATAGAACTTACGAAACGGTTAACTGTCAAATGAATTGTCATACTGTGCACACTTTCTGAGATTTATGATCAGTGTACTGCAAATCATCATAAATAGATTGACGCTTAAACAACACTATCAAATTATCCAAATTTAGTCATCGATTTGCACAACTTATAGAAGACTGTTTTATTGCTAAATTGTGTTGAGCCATGAGGATAACTTTTGGCTTTACGGACCCTATAGACTTCATTACCTCCAGAAAATGCACAGTTTGTTGCGTTTTACACACTGGTGGCTTCATCGGACCTTATTTCTTCAAAAATGAGGTCGGAGCTCGTGTTACGATCAATGGAGATCATTACCGCACCATAATCAATGATTTTTTATTTCAAAATATGGATGTCAATGATTTGGGAGAGATGTAGTGTCAACAGGATGGCGCTACGTTGCATATGGCGACCGCAACCATCGATTTATTGCGATAACTTGATTTTGAGAAATAAAAATGTCAATTGGCCTACAAGGTCGGGCGTTATGACACCTCTCGACTATTTACATTAGGGCCGCGTGAAGTCACTGGTGACCTTCGAGGTCAACATTGTTCGTGTTATTTATGACATACGGCCAGCAATGCTCGAAAGTGACCCAAAATTGGACGTCCAGGAAAGCCGCTGTTCATTTTCACTTGTTAATGCCATGTATTGAGCTTGTTAAAGCCATGTATTGAGCTTTCGAATAAAAAAAAAAAATTATTCAAATTTACTTTTTTGTCTTATTTTTTACAATTTCAAGTTCTATCGGGCTTAATGAAACACTATTTGTATTTAAAGGGAAAATAGGATAAAGTTTCAGGGAAAAGCTAAAAACAATAGTTCAAATGCTACTGCAAAATTGCATATGTACATTTTCACGGTACCGAACGCGACATTCATACGCCTTTAAAGTGAAAAAAAAACAACGAGATCTGAACAATTTTTTGTCTTATTTACCATTTTCGATGGCATATTTATAGCTGAATGTTTAGCGCTATAGTTTTTTGTATCGATTAGTATTGGTTGTATGACTTAAAAATGAGAGATTTACAATAGATGGCATATTATTTGAACGCGGTTTATGATTTTAATAACTTATATGTCATTTTGAAGGGTACATATCTGTCATTTATTCTCACTTAGTTATTGAACATTGTAGTGATTTTTGCTTCGAAAATGTAGAATTTTGTACCATCAAAGCGTCATATACGGGAAGTTTTATTTTACTTCTTTAATTTGAAAAAACGTGCCGCTGAAGCACACCAATAGCTCACCAAAGCTTATGGTGAATGTGTTCCATCGGTTTGAACGTGCGAGAAATGGTTTGTGCGGTTCAGAAGTGTTGATTTTGATATGGAAGACAAAGATCGCCCAGGCCAGCCAAAAAAGTTTGGAGACCAAGAATTGGAGGAATTACTTCATGTAGATTGTTGTCAAACTCAACAAGATCTTGGAAAGTCATTAGGAGCTAATCAAGCAGCAATTTCAAAACGTTTGCGAGCTGCAGTATTCATCCAAAAGTAGGGAAATTGAGTACCATACGAATTGAAGCCTAGAGACCAAGAAATACGATTTTGCATGTCCGAAATTAAGCTTGAAAGCTATAAAAGAAAATGATGTCTGGACTCCCTGTCACTTGCTGTATATTTCTATTATTTACAACATTTTAATAATGAAATCCCATTATTTCAAAAACAGTTTGGGAACTACTACCTTAAAAAGTGTTAATTTGTTGCCAAAGAAAGTGAAAATGTTAAATAAAAATATAATAAAAATAATTTATGTGATTTTTAATAATACTTATTATTATACACAATAAGCAACAACAAATTATTATTTAAATAACAGTTATAAACCCCATTTAATATGAAAAATAAATAGTGAATAATAATAAAAAAAAACAACTATTTAAACAAAATCATTTGCCGTCAATGGCAAAACAGAGTTTGTCAACATTGTTTCTGTTTCTGTTATTTTATTTATTTTTTATGAATGAATAAATAATGAAAATTATGAATTAAAAGTCAAATACATAGGCAACGACAAAAATGATTCATTATTAAATGATGGTAAGTGTGCTGTAGCTAGTAGCGGCAAGCACTTTACTATGGCGCCGCTCACACAACTAGAGAATGTACTCGTCTATAAATATATAGGCAGGAGGTTTGAAAAGTTTTTGAGTAAATGTTGGGAGTTGTGTACATTTAAAGAGAAAATAATTAAGTCAATTAAAAATAATATTCTTGTTAAACTTCTTGTTAGTTATTTTAGGTAATCTATAACATATCTATACGTAAGACATATTTATCATAACAATTAATGACGTTTGCTGTCAAGACAAAGTTGTCTGAGCAGAATCACTAACAATTTTGTAATGGAGATTATCATTTTGACGTTTATCATGACACACATTTATCAGGTGTAGAAGACATAGGGTTACATTCGTAAATGCAGTAATCCGTAATTTTTTATTTTCAGATGTAAAAAGTTAAAATTTAACAATTTACTGTTTTTTATATTCATTTCTTTGAATACCCCTTATTTATTTTTTAACCAAAACTTTTTGACAAACCCTCGCTTGCAAATTAATTATAAATTTTATAGTAAGAAGAAAAATACAACAATAATAACAAAAGAAAGAAGAGAAAAAAAACGTGTTTTGTTAAAAATAAACAATGTGAATTTTTTTTTTTATATTTTTTATAAATTTTCTGTTGTTATTTTTTATTAATACAATGAATTCATAAAAGTTACGTGGAATTAATCTTTTTTTTCTTCATACATAACGATTCACAATTATTTACGCATAAATTAACAACTATTATACAATAGAAATAGACGATATATGAGGAATAGGAGGCATAAAATGGGGAAACAATTTTACAGATCTCACATAAGAGATTATTCAAAAACAATATACTGGCAACAATAGCGGCTGATAATTTTTCGTACAAAATTAAATTAATTGAAAACAAAACAACAGCAGAACAACAAATTAACAGAATTTTATTTTTGTTAAACAAAAATTATGGCGGCATTGACATTAATAAAAAAATATTAACAATAATTGTTAAAACAAATGTTTTTTTGTGCGATTAAGTTTCAAATATTAACAATACTTTTGTAAAATGAAACCCAGCTTTAGCACGAATGTAAATTTTTTTAATTTTTTAATATATAGCCCCTTTTTTCATCATGTCTGGTGAAAATTTTAATATAAATAATTAAAAAAAAAAACGGTTTACCGAATATGTTGACCGATTTTGCCCCATTGTCGGTCCCAATTCTAATACGTTCTATACGTCGTTGGAAAGGTCTTTGAAGTGTCTATCATTAGATGTCTATAGTGTCTATATATAACATATAAGTTAATGAATTAGTAATCCAGATATACAATATCGAGGTAGTAGTGGTTTTTTGCTTACATCTCAGCCATTTGTGGGCTTAGTTTCCCCTATTTATATAGCAACCGAACCGGATCTATAACGGATATATTGATTTATCAATTATGTATATGTCAGTTAATTGAAGAGCTTCTCTGTTCCTGTTCCATGGCTATATCGATTCACCTTTATGGCAAATGAAAAATGTGGAAATTACAAACGAAATGAGAAACTTATATATTACCACTTATGGTGAAGGGTATAAAAATAACTAGATATTTTGGAAATAGGGGATAATGACCTAAATCTTTTGTTTTTATTATTTATTAGAGAAATTTCTTTAAACATGTTTTTGTTTAAAAAATAGCTTTAATTTAAATTATCTATACAAATATGTTATTTTGAGTTAACTATGTTATTTAATCTTGTTTTAGTTTATTTTATGAGGGTTCGTGTTAATTTTCTATTAGCAAATATTGAAAAATTTTGTTATACAAAACTAACCTTCATTTGGGCCATTTATTTATTTGTTTTTTGTTGAACACATTTAGATATTTTTCCCATATTTTTGCCATACATATTTTCTATTTATTTGCTAACCAATATGTTTAAAAACAAATATAAGAAAATCACCATGGTCTTCTGAGAATTATATATCAATAAACTTATAATTGTTCGCAAAATCAGTAAATATTAAGAATGCATTCGTGGAAATGACGTGCTTTGGGAAACGGTTCGATGGCTATGACATACAATAAATGTATGAAATATTTTCATTAACAAAAGATTTTTTTTTTTTTGTCATTATATTAAAAATAATACAATGTATTTTAGGTAATCTTATTTGTTATCAAGAGAAAATTGAACTAAAAATTGAAAATATATTAATAATAAATAATAATAGTCCTCTAAATAATAATAGTCCTCTTTTTATTTATTATGTAATAGCTTGATTAACGGTTAATTTTTCTATTGATTCAGTTCGTGTTCCAATGTCGCGTTCCGGTACCTAAATCGTCGTTTGTTATCAGTATTCCTAGATTGTTCTAATAAAGTGGCAGAAAATTTTAATTCAAATCAAAATTGTGTGGCTTTAATTAAAAAACAAGTTATTGCATCTAATAATCACATCAAAAATTTAATTTTGATTCTCAAAGTGGCTCACGTTCGGGATCGTAAGAATTTTTTTTTTTTAAATTTTTTTTGTTTTCCATATAAAATTAGGCCTAACACAGCTCATACACATTCATTCATTGGAAAATAATAATTTAATAATATAACTGAACAAAGTTTGCTTTATAAATACGAAGTTTTTTTAGTTTATGAAATTTTGAGTTGAATTTACTTGATTAATCGGTATTACAAACATGACGAAAAAATATGTTGCATTACGAATGTCTCGTGGTAAATAATACTAAAGCTTGTATAACCAATGCAAACATTTCCACAAGACAACTGCCATTTATTGCTTTCGTAGACTTGGAAATGCCCATAGATTAATAGAAACTAAAAAAATACCAATTTCTGAAGATTTTTTGTAATTTTTTTAAATTCAATTGGTCAATTCACAAGGCCTCTTATTGTCATAATGTCCTAATATATCACGACTTGGCTGCTCGGCTTAATCGACTCTTAGGCATTCGACGTTGGTCTCTGCTGGTTCGTTACGATAACACAATAAACATAGCATGGATAAAAGTATTATTTTAGGAAATTTTTTGCTTGAAAAGCAATAAAAACCATTGTGAAATATTAGAACATTATGACATGATAAGAGACCTTGTGAATTGACCAAATATTTGGAAAAGTGGTGATTATAACTTGATGATTAACAATTTATTAGTTTAAACTGCTTTTAAAAACTAAATTTTTTAGTATCGACTTCTTCATTTAGACAATATTTTGTTAATTCACAAGGTTGTCTTCTCGTTTTTCCATTCTTTTAAGCTTCTGTCTCAACTAATTAAATTTTATGCAAACATAAAAGTGATGATAAAGCATTTACACTAACAAAAATAAATGTGTGAAAAACTTAAGACAAAAATACACACACACACATTGCTCATGCACATGGAAACTATAAGGGAAATCAATAAATATAACACACGCACTTTCGACACACTCTCTTTCTCTCTCACACGCATACTCACGCTTACAATCCTACTCTACAGTCAAACACGCTCAATCAAATCAAAAATACATATATATATAAATATACAATAAACAAAATATAAATAAAACCCATATTTTATACAAAAACTCAACCAAAAAAACAAAAATAGTACAACATATAAATAAATAATTAAAAAATAATAATAATAAACAATAAATAATGTAATTAATAAACATTTTATTGCGAATTAATTAATTCAAAATGAAGAAGAAAAAAATCAAAAAAAAAGAAAACAGCAGTAGCAGCAGCAGCGGCAGTAACAACAAATACATATGTACGTTTACTTTTAAAAAAACAAATAGCAAAAACATTCAATTGTTTAATAAAAAAAATATATTTTATAATACGATTATTACTTTTAAAACAACTCAAGCATTAAGTTATTATTAACAACAACAAATAAAAACAAAAAAATATAATATAACACACAATAAATCATTAAACAAAAAGTTGCAACAACTAACAACTAATTGTGCAAAAGAGAAACAGGTTGTAATAATAATAAAAACAAATTAAAAGCACTTTTAGGGATTCTAAAGAATGCATTATTCATTCCTTTTTTTTTGTATGCAGTAATAAATGTATGACTTTATTCATAATAAAAAATAAATTCTAAACAAGCAGTGTGTAACTTTTTTATGTGTAAATTCTCATAAGGACAGTTTTTATACTCGTTCAGAGAAATCTGTTAAACTGGATTTAAAAGACAAATTAATGTCAAACCAACTAATGACATCTTAATTTCTAAAAAAAAGAATTACCTGTGTTAGTATTAGCTATTTGTCCTTAATTTCTCAAAATGTTACCTTTTTATGATCGATTTTGTTAAAAAAGATATGTTCCTTTTTAACAACGTCTGCCATTTTTAATAAAAAGTTTTTAAAACGTAATACATTGTTTCTATAGGGTGAGCAAATATGAGGTTAGGAAGTAAATTGGTTTGAAAACACAATTTGTACTACATGTTGCAAAAACACTTCACTAATCTCTTTAATGCAGCGCCAAACTTCTACTTTCAGAGTATCAATTGGTTGTGGTTTGTACTCGAAAACCCCGGTCCCGAATTTTTGTCAAAAAAAATATTTCTTGAAACCACGAAATCCGGAAATTATTCCCTGACTAGATTAGCAATAAATATGTTGGCTATAAAGCCGGCAGAATAACGGAACAATATTGCTTTACTTAAGGTTTAATTAGACGAGCCATAATCGTAGCCATATAAAACAGCTGTTCGAACCAAGCATATGGGCAACAATGTATTTGATTATTGGTGATATGCCATATTTATGTTAACACACAATTTAAACGATAAAAATAAAGTAATTTTATTTTTTTGTAAAAATTCTGCAAATAATTTTCTTTTGATGTTTTTACGGCGCGTCATTTTATTGTTTTCTTTGATATGACATTTTATGTTCGAAAAACTGGTGACAATTATTGGCGCAATTATTGCCAAAAAGATGCGTCTTCACTGGAGATAACATAATTTTGACATTTGCTGCAATATATGTTAATGAATTTATTGCCAGTCTAGACTAATAGTTAGGAGCTTTGTCCAAAGTGTTCTATGATTAAAATATCACAAGTTTATACTAAATAAATGTCAAAGGATGACAGCTCAATTTTTGATATTTCATCATTTGAAAGCCCATTTACTTTCGAACCTCTAATTTACCCTTCCTTTACTAGTACTTTAATTTTAATATTATTGAATGAAAAAAAAAAATTACAAAAAAAAAAATTGAATCAAAATCGGCAAAAATATTTTGTAACCCGATTTTTTTTTTTTTCAACAAAAAATGTTTTTATCAAATTTTTATTGTTTTCACAAATATGTTTTATTACCCAAATATTTTTTTTATAAAAAAAATAATTTTCTCCATAAAAAATTTTTTTTCATCAACAATTTTTTTCACATAAAATTTTATTAAATATTTATCTTAAAATCTTCTTTGGTGAAGGGTATATAAGATTCGGAAGAGAATAAAATAGCTCTCTTACATGTTTTTATTAATTGTATACCCTAAATATGGAAAATTTATTCTTTAAAAAAAGAGTACACATTTAAGAAATAAAAACAAAAAACTTTTATTTATTATTTCGTTCCACTGTGCCATAGAATTGTTGCAATTTACAACGCATTTTAAAGACAATTGTCCACAATTGTAGAACGGGTTTTATCTTATCAAAAGATTATCTATTAAATTTACAATATTATAAAAGTCAAATTCCTAATTGATTGGATATTTGTTCAATGAGAGTTTGTCTACAAAACGTTTTGGCATAACTAGTTAGGTTGGTGAATAATGCAATATTGCATCACTGTAGTTTGAAATAAAAAAGCTTGTTTGGCATCACTGCTTTAATGCAAATCATTGGCGGTGATGCCACTACCACAATTTAAGATATTAAAAAAGGGATCACTTACTTAGTGATCTTACAAAAAAAAATTGGAAGTACGGCGTACTTTTTTTTATGGTGACAGGCAAAGGGTTAAAATGTACTTTAAATTGACAGACATTACAGTCTAAATGTCTAAAAATAGTTACTTTAATCAAATATTTCAAACAAATTTTCCCGTTTTTCTTATCTCGTTTTAAGTTATTTTGTCAAATGTCCAATGAATTTCTGTATATCAAAAACACAATTCTTGAGAAAACAAATATTTGTTCAATTCATGAGAAAATTAATAATAATTTTTCTTTATCTTAATAATTTAGCGTTAAAATTAAAAATATATTCATTAAAAATCAGTGTGAAATAAATAAAATATATGAGAAGTCCCTTTGTTTAAAGATTCTATTTATTATTCTCTACTTTATTTAGATTACGATGATTATAGATTATTCGATATTATCATTAATTTAATACAAATTTTCAATTATAATTACAACAGTAAGTGTAAATTTTTGTGATTTATTAGGGAAATTCTTATAAATAAAATATTATTTAATGTGTTTTTTTAATTATTGTTTTTATTTTCTGTTAAAGTGTTGACTATATAAGATCCAGCACAGCTAAATATAACACTATGATTTGCTTTATACTGGCCACCACTGCCTCAGTTTTGAAAAAAATCACTGTATTGAAGAAAGCAAACATACTACTTTGTGCCTTATTACATTAAATAATGACAGGAAAATAAAGTTTCCAAGAAATTACTGGCACTTTTCCACACAAAGAAGGATTAAACATAAAATGCCTTTTGTTTTTGCTATTATGAAATACAAAGAATTTTATTTTATTTATTATACAAAAATTAATTGTAAAAAACTGTTGTTTCTTTAAAACAAGTTTAAAGTTTACTTAATAACACAGAGTCTTTGTTAAACCAATTGTTTACATAGAAATTGATCATGTTGAAAAAGCAAATTTCATTATTATATCAAAAATGTCTGCTCAGCATTGACCACCCAACATAAACAGATTTCTGCGAAAATAATTCAATATTAAATTGCAGTTTATTTTTTCTGTTTTGTTTTTTTAAAAAGAAAATAAATAAACACAATCCAGCTCTTTTATAACTCGTGTTTACAAAATGATTTGTCGGAGCTAAAGTTACTAAAGAAAATATTGAAAATTAATTACAATTAAAAACGCAACTGATCAGCTATATCAGCAGTGTTGAAAGTTGGCGTTTTATTTACAATATATTAAGCAGAAAATTAGTTTTGAAAGATATTTCGTTTGTTTTGGAACTAACAACAAATTTAACTAATAGATCAAACTATTTTTTTTTTTAAATAAAGATAAAGGGACAAGTCTTTGAGGTTTAACCCACCAAAATATACGAACTTATAGTTTTTACTATATTTAAGTATCATGTATGTAAATTATTTGAAGGGGCTTTGGAAAGTTGATTAATATATTGTATTGACACCGCTATCTATAACGATCAATGATGGTATTTAACATATTTAAGAACTTTATCTATTCTAGTTACAATTCTTGACTAAAAATCATTAATTTCTCCACAGTTCGTCTACAAATTTAATGACTGCATCCACTTCCTGCTAAACAAAGTACTTTTTTTTCAAAATTACTTCTTGTCGAAACTAAATTTAGGGCAAATTCATTTAAAAACTCTTTTTTATAGTGTTTAAAAAAGTATATATGTACAGCAGCAGCGTATTTGGATTTGTTCATTGTATGTACGAGTAATTACTACAATGATGACGATGATGTCATCTGGCATAATGCAGGCAAGTTATGTGTGAGTGACCATAACCCTTAGGTCATTAAATACACTCACAGAAACGATAAAATAAAAATACCACATGTGTATTTGTGCATAATACAATAATAGTACACAAACAATGCATGCATATTGTTGCAACAAAAAAAAAAAAAACTTAATCTTTTTCTTCATCTAGAATTGTAATAAAACAAATGTGCAACAATGGTAATGGAGTGCCTGACACACGCACGTTGTGTCATAGACTCATAATTAAATGGCCGCAATTATAAGTAAATATGTACATATTAGCAATAATCAACAAAAGAATTTAAATTGTATCATTTGACGTTTAAAGTTTTATAATAATGATTAAACTCAATGGAATCTTCATTAAATTCCTATTTGATCTATAAACAAATATTTGTTTATGGCAATAAAGAAGAAATCCCCCTTATAAATGTCACTATCTGGCAATATTATCAAGTCTGGCCACTACTAGTACTACTCTGTCTCTTCTCTTATTTTCGTTGTGACATGTGACAGTGTGTGTTGCAACATTTCAAAAGTGTGACAAATTTTGTAAGTGATGAATTATTTATCAGAGTGTGAGTGTGTTCGTGTAAGAGTGATTAAAGGAATGAGTGTAAATAATTACAGATATGATTGATAGCATAAAATCTAAGTGTACATAATAACTATTATCATTATTACTTTTATTATTTGTAATACGAAATACATACTAATATTAAAACAAAACTTTTGATTATGTTGACAAGATGTTTACTGTTTTTTAAAAAAAAATAAAAAATAATCTAATTTTCAACATAGAAAAAGATTTTATTATCTTATCATCTTTAAAACAAAAGTATTTATTTTATATTTGTTTTGTAATTTATGAATAATTTTACCTAGTTTTTAAAAAAAAAAAAAACAAAGTAAAGTAAAGCAACATTTATAAAAAAAGGTAATACATCACAAAAAGCTCACTAAATGAAAAAAGTCACAAATCAAAAAATTACAGTTTGGAGAAAAATGCCTTAAAAAAATTTCAAAAATTGTTCTTAAAATATGATGAAGTTCATAAATGTAAAAAATATTAAATAAATTATAGCTGATTTTTAAATTTGTCTAGAGGCAGTATTTTTTCTTTTTTTTTTTTTTTGTAGCGTTCAGGATACCTATTTATAATACATTTTCTGCAAAACCTATTTTTTGCACTAAACATAGTTCTAAACATATGCTATCGAAAAATGTACATACGAATAAACAATTATTCAGATTTATTTATTTTATTCACTTTAAAGTTGAATAAATGTCGCGTTCGGGACCGTGATAATTACCCTATATTAATAAAATACTAAAAAAAATAAAAATCTCTAAAGAAATTTTGGGATTTTGATCTATTAGTTGAATATTTGGAAAAGTTTCCATTGTATTGTCAACCATTATCAAAGCTTTCTTTAATATAATAAATAAAACGTTTGACGTTACCTGGCGTTTACACATGCAAGTAACAGTTCGAAAAACTCAACACAATCATACTTTTGCACTAACACAATCATTCATGCATGGTTAAATTTACACACGCATGTGTGAGTGTGTTATTGCAAATGTATGAATGTGTCGTGCTTTTCGAACTTTTACTTGCATGTGTAAAGGCTAGGTTAAGCAGTGATTCCCAATGTGCTTTTTTCGAAAGCTAAACTTTTATTATGCAGCATAGATACAATATTCCATCATTTTTGAATATTCAAATTAGATCTAACGAAAATAAGCTCTTGCTTATAAAATTACTTAATATTAGCCAAACAAAAAAATTATTAAGAAAATTTCAGTTATAAAATGTTAAATTTTTAAGTTGTAACAGTTTTGTATTAAGTGAGTGTTATACTATGTGCAATCGCAACTGGTAGGTATAAGAAAATGGTTTTATTTGTTTTTATTATTATTATTGCTACTCGTCGTCGTATTACATTTAATAGGAGGGAATGTAGTACACATTGCAATAAATAATGAGTAATAATAAAAATAAAAAATAAAAACTATAACATCCACTTAAGAATGTTGTTGTTGCCGTTGGTTAGTTTTGTTTTTATTTTATTGTTTTGTAAATGTTTGACAGTTTACTCAATTACATGTAAACATTAGGGGCATTCATATACTAAAGTAATAAGTAATCTAAAACAAATTAAAATTTAAATCTTATTTTTAGTTATACTAAAATAAAATCAATAATTCTTTAAAGGTTAAATGTATATAGTAATAAATTCCAAAGGTTATGATGTGCTAACACTTTTTTAAACATATTTCTTTAAATATGAATATTGCTTATACGTTTAAGTAATTAAATATTTTATGAAAGGGCAAATATTCATTCATTCATGTTTTAATTTTCTATATTTTTTTTCTTTCCATATTAATGCTAAACCATAAAATTTTTTACAAAAATAAAGCTCTATTTTTAAACACTGGTCACCTATTTACTCTTCATCATATTCACATGCTTTTGTTCTCTTTTTTCATTAATTTGGGAGATGTGTTGGATGTTTTTTTTACTGACAGCATCAAGGAAAATTAGTACAAATCTATACTTCTGCAACATACACACATATAGATGTTACACAAACAATAAAAAAAAAAAAAAAATAGCAGCAACAAATTATACATGAAAAATGTTATAAATAAAACATTGGTATTATTCTTATTTTTCAATTTAAGTTTTTTTTTTTTTTTGTTTCTCCAGTTGTGTGTAAACAATATAAAAAAAAAATTAAAGAAAAATAAACAAAAAACTCGATATAAACATTTATTTTCAAATTGTAAAATGTGAAATCTACGTCACTAATGACCATTGAACAAATACAAAATATCGTTTTTTCCAATTTTTTTTTGTTGTTGTTGTTTTCATTTACATATCAATTAATTGAAATGGAATAAATAAAATCTTTTTATAGTTTAATTTTTTTTCAACTCTTCTTCTTGTAGTGATGCTTTATACAAATTTTATTTTTGTAAAAACAAATTACAACAAAATAAATATGTGTTTGAGTTTAAAAAAAAAAAATCACATGCGCACACTATAATACTTGCTTGTTCATACGTCATTGTTGTATTTTTTTTTTTATTTAATATTCATTTTTTTTTTTTTTTTGTATACACATGTCTAACTAAGCAAATGTGGGTCGCTTAGTGGCCATATACGCCATAAACTTCTAACAGCAACAAAAACAAACATCTAAAGAAGCTCTCTTATTGTACCGAGTATGTTTGCATGTTTTATTTTTCGTTCTGTTTTGTTTTATTATTATTAACTAAAAGGATGTTTTACAGAAACCTGTTGCTTATTTTTGTTGTAGCAAATAGTTGTTGTTGGTGTGTTTGTTTCAGTGAGGGTGTGTACTGTTCTTTTCTCTCCTCTCCTCTGTTTTCATTAATAATGACACTCACTCAGTTTAATGGTTAATGTCAACTTAATATTTTTAATGAGTTTTTCTCTTTTCTTGTTCTTTTGGTTTGAGACATTTTGTTTTTATTATAATTTACATTCATTTTATTTTTATTAGTGATGCCCATAGTTGGCAGATAATGTGGGGACAAATCCACCAAATTATAAGAAAAATTTAGTAAAATGTAATAACAAAGGGGCAGATTTATATACAAATTCATGTTTTTTTCGAACTGCCAAATATTATGTAGACTAATTATCTATTTAAATCACACATTTTTCTGTAAAAAAGCATCGATTTGTTAGAGCATATTTTTGCATATTTTGTTATATTTTACTTCAAAATGCATATTTATATGCATATTAACCCAATTTTTATTAAAAATACAATTTTTGTAGTCTCCGCACAATATATTGTACCGACAAAAGGTTTTTTTTTTTCAAATTTGTTGTAGAAATAGCATCCAAAAAAATGCTTTTTAATGATCTGAATATTAAAATCTATGTGTTTTTGATACAAAATTTGTCGTCTAACTTCTTTCGACATCGAGAAACTAACAGTAAGTGTTCTTCATTTCTCTATCAGGAATTGAAAACTAACATTTCATCGCATTTTGCTTAAAAAAAGTTTTGATTCAATCATAAATTTATTAATTGTGAAAAAACATTTTTTTGTGGATTTTGTAACTTCGCATGCAATCCCAAGATAATAAGATTAATATATCCATCGTTTTCTCAGAAGAGCAATTATAATTTTGAAAACGTAACTGTTTTATTGATAGTATAATTTAAAGAATCTAATCTGCGAATTTAAAGAATCTAATCTCTTGTATAATTTTTGGGCATTAAGCAGCTATCCATAGTTAATTCGTACATATTTCTTCTCAATTCCATAGAAAACCTATTGGAAATTGTGGATCGCAAAACACGAAGAAATCTTTATCAGACGCAACATATTCCAAAGGAGACGATTGACACTTTAATTGGTTCAATTTTAATATTTATATTTGGGTTCTTGAAATTATTAAGATTATTCAGTTTATGAATTGATTTGATCATAAATTTGAGACCAATTGGGTGGGAAAATTTGAAAAATTTGGAGTTTAAGAAGTCATGAAGTTAATTGGCAAATGATGCCCAGAATTGAGCTGTCATTCTTTGACACTTTGCACCACAGATACAGAGTTTACTGCTCGGCCTTTTGTAGGCTCTGCAGTTCCAAAAGCATACGGTTTTACCAGTTATACCGGCGATAAGGGTCTGAACAGCTCGCCAATTGGTCGCTCCGTTCTTGTGATTCATATAATCGGCAAAGAAGTTCAAATCGATTCAAAGGTTTTTAAATATGTTTAACACAAAATAATAAATATTCTATTATGCAATTTTAAATAACTTTTCAGTCATCGTTGATATTACAAAATCGACAAGTTTATTGAACTTTGTTATATAAATCATACATTTTGATGATACATATTTATGTTATATACTATAAAAATCTTTAATTATTTTTGCAATTGTCTTTTTTTTTATATACGTTTTATGTAAACTACTTTTTTGTTGTAGAAATTTTTGCTACTGACTCAGTTTGTGCTGTCGTCTGTCACATAAATCCAGACATTCTTTTTCAATTTATCAGTTGGTCATAAAATACATAATAATAAAAAAAATAATAATAATGTTTTAATGTTTAAAGTCATATGGAGTGAAAGAAAACAATAACAGAAACAGAAAATTTTGTATTATAACTTCCGACTTTAAAATACAAAAGTATTTTAAGAATTCAAGCAACAAAAAAAAAAAAAAAAAAAACAATTGCTTAGCATGAATGACAAATGTAAATACAATTTTTATTACATTTTGAGACAATAAAAGGGGCGTTCACTAGGAAAAGAAAAAAAAAACAATATTAGCTACAAAAAAAAAAAAAAAAAAAACAATATAAAATGTGTTGGAAACGAAGCTATGAATATGTATGGATGTATGGAATATGGCAGTAGGAAAGACAGACATACATATGTCACTTTTTAGCAGAAAACAGATCATACTAGGAGTAAACAATGACAGGAATACAAAAATGTTGCTATAACAATAAGATTTAAAAAAAAAAACTGTTTGTCTATTTTAACACATTTAATTTATCTTTACTCTTTAAAAAATAACAGCTATTCTTGAAAACAATATTCCGCAATGTAAATTTTCAAAACATGACCTTTTACCATAAATAGTTATATTTATATTTCTAAGAAAAATTCAAATAGACTAGGTTTTCTATTAAAATGTAGTAAATACTATAATTTACATTTATAGAATGTGATTATAACTTTAAGCTTATTAAGTTTATTAGCGAAAAAAATTTAGGGCAGTTTTTTTTTTTTGTTAAAAAGATCGTGTTAAAAAATATTTTTCCCGATTTTGACCCATTGTCGATCCTAATTTCTATGGCGTTATATAGGTCGTTGCAAAGGTATTTGAAATATCTATCATTAGATGTTCATATTGTCTATATTAATGACTAGAAATCCAGATATAGATCACAAATATGTTAAAAATCCAGGTAGTCATGTTTTTTTGCTTATATCTCAGCCATTTGTGGGCCGATTTTCTCGATTTTAAATAGCAACCGAACCGGGTCTTTAGCGGATATACTGATGTATGAATCATGTATGTAAGTTATATGGGGGCTACGGAAAGTTGATTTCAACATACAGACGGGCATGGCTATATCAACTACGCTATCTATAACGATCCAGAATATATAAATAAAACGTAGAAATTACAAACTTGCCACTCATGGTGAATAATATGTAAGAAAACGATGTAAAAATTATCATCTTTTAACGTAATTTCAATATTTATTGTCAAGACTTGCAAAAATTTAAAAACCAAAATAATAAATGATTTTAATTCTAGATGGAAGCTAAAAACTATCTGTGATAAATACTCAATTAATAAATCAGCTGTTTCAAAAACTATAAAACAATTTCGTGAGACAGGTACTGTAAGAACTCAACATTTGGGAGGAAGACCTAGTGAAACTACTCCAAGACAAGATAGAGTTTAAGAAATTCTCAGAAATGATTCCAAGGGAGGTTACCAATAATATAAAAAAGGGAAAATTCTGCTGATCGTGCTTGCTATCACCCCGTAAAAAATATCATACTGCTTGCATACATTTTACCAAAGAACATTTAAGCTAGTCGAGACAGTATTACATTACCATCCAACTTTTGAATGAATCCAAATACAAATTTTTAAACAAGGCAGAAGGAAAAGAGACTGGACCTCAAGTACACAAATAAGTCAGTCAAGTTTGGCGGTGGCAAAATTATGATGTGTTGCTATTTTTCCGAGTACATATGTTTCCAATTCATATCATAAAAGATAATATGACAACAATTGAATACAGATAAATTTTAAACGATGTTATGTATCCATACGCTAAACAAAATACATATGCCCCTAGTTGCGATTAATAAAATACAAATTTCATAAGATTTTTTTTTTATATTTTTACTTATAAATGAAATATTTGGCCAAGTTTCCATTAGTATATATTATTTTTTATTTTGGAGAAAATATTGAATACAATTTCAAGATTTCTTTTTAACTCCTAAAATAGATATAGTGTTATATAAAACTAAATATTATAAAACTTATACAATAAAGTTTTGTTTTTTTGTTTTGTTGCTTTCCAACGATTAATTGTAACAATTAAAAAATTTGTGTCAATAAATCATTTCATCATCATCATCTTCTCTTTTTTATCGTGATCATATAAATATGCGTGTACAAAAATTGTATTATTATTCGTATATAATTTCTACAATATGAACATTTTTTATATTTATTTATTTATTTTTTTCTCCACACATGCACAACATAATCAATTAACAAAACAAAATCCGTTATATACGTAAATGAAATACATACATTCAAAAAAATATATGTTCATTTGTATATAAACTATTGTCGTTGTAGTTGTTGTTATTGCTGTTGAATTCATCATCACATCGTTCATTAAACTTTTTTTTATACACATGAGCACTCACTCATATACACAGAAGAAGAAAATTAATGGTGAAAAGTTTAACCGCAACAATAGTTTAACAAAAAAAAAAAAAAAAAAAAAACATTACACTCAAAATGTAACTTAAATATTACTATTGTACTGCACACCATTTTAAATTGTCATATTTATTTTATTAGTTTTAATTTTGCTACGAGGGTAAACGGAAAATTATTAAATACATATTTACATATGGGCATTTCCACGGTTTCAAACGCCTCTGAAGTGAAAATATAAAGAAATCTGAATAATTTTTTTAGCATATAGATTTTGTCGATTAGTTGTTTCCCAAATATTATCAATAAACATGATATCCCTAACGAGACTAAAAATGTAACTGGTTTTCGGATGCCTCTAGAAAAATGTAAAAATCAGCGAATTGGAACATAATTTATTAAAGAATTTTTGTTTATAATATAATAATGTAGCTATCAATTGAGAGTTGTTTTGTTGAAATGTTTGCATTGGTTTTTGTTTTTCAACCCTAAGTAGATTTGTCACACGACATATTTTTAATGTTCGATAACACGCGAACTAGAATAAATATTGAAAATAAAATTAACAAACAACACATTTTTTAAATCAAGAAAATTTTTAAATATTTCAATTTACTTTCAAAAAAATAAACATTTTCATTAAAACTCCTTGATAAATCATATAAATTATGTAATATCTCTATACTAAGCGTAAACTTCGACATAACAAATATTGAGTTGTATGACACCATATTATATGTGTTGTTTTGGGAGAAAATACATTTTTTTTTTTTTTAAAAAACAAAAAAATAAAATCTTTTTTGGAAATTGGAACAGCTCACGAACGATTATCACTAGATACATTCTAAAACAAACCAAGGTTTATGTTAAGGGGGAAACAAAATCATTGTTTTCTGTGATTCGGTCTACTACCCATATATATTTGGTAATAGGTCGTGTTTTTGAAAACTGAAATAACGGAATACAGTTTTGAAAAAAGTTTCCATTGTAATATCACTCATTGTATGAAAGAGCTTAAAATTTTAAGAAATATTACTCTAACAAATTAAAGTAATTTTCAGTCTACTATTATATATTTTTGATATTTTGTACCAAATGCATTCATTCATGGCTGGTTGGTTGATACAATGATACACAATTTAAAATGACTACGTTAAATGTTCCAAAAAAAGTGAAAAAAAATAGTAGTAAAAAAAAACAAAGTAAGAACAATTGACAAAGCTATAATATTAATACATATGTACCTTAGAACCATTATATACCTAGATATTAATTCATATTTCTTTGTTTACTTACAATCTTTATAAATTTTAGTTTGCTATTCATTATTTTTTTCCACATGCCGTTTTATAATTACATCTGATGACAATCTTTCAGCTCCCTGCTAATGACAACGAACCCATACCAATACATTATGATTCTTAAAAACAAAACAAAAACAGTGTGCCTTAATACAGGCAACAATAACAACAAACATAGAGTTTTGTTTAGGAAATACATAATGCAACAAAAAAAGAGAGTAGTGACATTTGTAATGCAGTAGGGTTACCAGACACACAAATATTGCACATTTTGTTCTCCTAAGCAGAAACAAAAACAAACAAAAAACTATTGCAATTATTTACACTGTTAGAATAACAGTGTTATAGTTTTTGGGATTCCTTACAAAATTTAAAAATTTTCATTCTTTAAAAATACTTTTTGAAAAAAAAAACAAAAATTAAATAGGTCATGAGGTTAAATTGAACACATGATACGACTTAACTACATATTTATTTAGTGAAAGGATGTAAGCAAAAAAACATATTTTTTATACCCCGCAGTTACTTTCTTTAGCTTATAGTGTCTTGTTTAGTCTGCTCTTTTTGTATTTAATTTAAATGCTTCGTGGTGCATAACGTACCATATGTAAGTCTCATATTATAATTGTAGGTAAATTGTACAAATGCGTGTCACAATAACAAAAAAAAAAAAAAAATACAAATTTATACAAAAAAATATGGTTCACGTCAAGTCAGTCATAATTGTAAATTTACACACATGAAAAGAAAAAAAAACAAAATCGTGATAAGTAGATAACGTAGTTTGTGCGTGAAAATTTAACCTTAATAAGGGCACGAATGCAAAGGGAATGTAATCAAAGTTTATTTTTCCTCACCCAAAATGAATATGCCGGAGTCAGAGACTTGAGCCGAACATCTGTAAGGCAACTGAGCCAAACCGCCGATAAAAAAGCCGCAGCCGACCAAAATGTTTTCAGTTTAAATTTTCGGTATTTCAATTTTTATGTTTACAATTGAGTTATTTGCCTTTAATCGGCTGAAAGTCAGCTTTTAGCCACTGCCGACTTTTTTTGGAGTCCTTGTTTAAAATCATCTAAGATCTACAAAACTATATAAGGCTAAAATCACAATATTTTAAATATATATCTCTAAATATAAAATGAATCAGAATATATATATACATATATCAAACATTAAGTTATTTTTCTGTAAATCAGCGAGACAAGTGTTTCTTTATGTACATTTTAGGGTTAAAATATATGTGTGTATATTATCGATATTTTTATCTCTTTCGTTGATAGTTTTATTAACATTTATTCATAATTTTTTTATGATACGTAAAATAGGTTTATACCCGTCTAATAATACAACAAATGCTTTATTTAATACTGACATACATTTCAAACTATAAAATAAAATGTATTTTTTATAGTACATCTTTGAAATAAGTATAAAAACATAATAGCAACATGCGTTTGTTCTAGTTTCTGCTAATTTGAGCGAAACAACATTCAATTAAAAAAAATAAATTGAAATTTATTAATAAATTTTATTATTTATATCAGTCATGCATCCAGTTCAACAACCATTTAAGGGAAGAAAATAAAGTAAAATTATTTTACATTTTTAAAGTTTTTCGGTTTTGGGGGGAAATTTTCTTTTTTAAACCCCCCCGCGCTTGATTTATATACATAAGGCACTATGCAGAAACACGACCGGAAAACTCGGATTAAAAAAGTTTTTTTTTTTTTATAAAAAAAATCTGCTAAAAAAAATTGTGTGAAAAATTTTTTTTGGTAAAAATTATCAAAAACGGGAAAATTTTAATGAAAAATATTTTTCCCTATTTTGACCCATTCTCGGTGCGAATTTCTATATATGAATAAAAGTCTTTGGAACTGTCTATCATGAGATATTCATATTGTCTATGTTAATGAATTAGAAATCCGGTAGTCGAGGTTTCGTGCTTATATCTCAGCCATTTGTTGGCCGATCTTCCCGAATTTAAATAGCAAATGAAACAGTACTATTGATATATCAATCAGTTATGTAAGTTATTTGGGAGCTTCGGAAAGTTTATTTCAACAGACAGAGGGACATTGCTATATTGACTCCGCTATCTATGGTAAAGTGTATAAAAATGGCTAATAAATTTTATTGAAACTATCTTCAATTTCAGATTTCGTAACCTAAAATCAAATAAGTTTTCATCATATTTCTCATTGATAAAATATCTTTAAACAACTGTCTGCTACTTATGCATCATAAAAGCCACTTATGAATGCACATTATTCGTTTGAATTATCAGTATTTTACGAAATATTAATTTTTGTTGAAGTAGCCCTTAATTGTTGTTGTTTTATATGTATGTATGTATAGTATCTTATTCATATTGCATTAGGGCGTCATATTCATGAGAATTTCTTCATACTACCACTACACACATTAGACTTCGTAATCGTTTTGAATGAGACCTACATTTTGTGGTCATTAAACAGCAAACAAAAACAAATATTGAAAAACAAATAAAAGTTTTTTTTTATAGCTTTTTAAAAGAGAAAGAAGCATTTTATCAATGTAAAGATATATTTTTTTATATAAAATATATATAAATTATACGATTAGGGAAAACCTACAACAAAATACATACAAACAAATATATATTTGTAGTGGGACTGATGGCTGACTATAAAGAATTCTTTGAATGTAAAAGAAATATACATGTACAATAGATTTCTTATTAAAGTTTAGGGAAAATGAATGAATGAATTTGAAAAGGTGGAAAAAGGGGATAATTTATTTTGAAATTTCTTAATTTTATGTGTCTGTTGAAATCACGTTCAAGAGTGTTATGGAAGGAAATGAATTCGGAGGGAATATATTTAAAATAAATTAAAACAAAAACAAAGTCATGGTTTGTTTTTACATACCCTTTGCCAAACTTTTATTTAAGGTAAGAATTGTACAAATAGTTGAAAAAAATTTTGGTAAAAAAATATAATTTGTTTGGCTAATTTTTCAAAAAAATGTTAGTGAAAAAAATCGAGTTAAAAAATCTTTTTCCCGATTTTGATTCATTGTCCGAATTTCTATGGTATTACCTCGTACCTCGTTGGAACGGACTTTCAAATATCTATCATTCGATATCCATATTATCTTTCGTGACTTAGTAATCCAAAAATTGGTAAAAAATCGTGGTAGTCGTGGCCATTATCATACATATCTTACATATATATTTAAATAGCAACCTAAGCGGGTCTATACGGCATATATTGAAGTGAATCATGAATGAAAGTTATTTGGGGCCTTCGGAAAGTTGATTTTAACATACTGACGGATATGGATATATCGACTCCGCTTTAATTTATTTTTAATTTATAACAGTAATATTAAGTCTAAATGGTCAAAATAATAATATTACATATTAATAACACCTGAAGTGAAATAATAAAATTATATATATCAATATGTATCTCGAAAATTTTGGAAACTATGCAACCAGCAGCATTACCCTTGTAAAGCTAAAAACAAAAGCATTTTATAATCATAAATTACCTACTTGTCTTTCTAAGGAAATTTTCATTTTTTTACACATTCAACAAAAGAACAAACTATTAATAGAGTTCTGACGTGTTCTTCCTAAACTTTAAGTGGCATCTTAAACTAACCGAATAAGTAAAAAATGTTCATACAAACGTATTTACGTACGTCTGTATGTAATTAATTATAGTAATAAAATACTTGTTGATTACAAATGTTCTGCTCTAATTGCAATGTTTACGTATGAACATAAAAATAAAAAAAAAAAATAAAAAAAAAAAAACGCACACACGAAAAATAAAACTAAACACAAATTACAGGTAAAAAAACAGTACTTAAAGAAAATACCAGCAAACAAAATAAATTTATTTTATACGCGTGAACAAATAATTTCAGTTTTGCAATACATATTTGAAAATAAATAACAAATAAAATAATGCAAACGAGTATAAAAGCAAAAACAAATTAAGACTGACTTGTTAGAAATAAAAATATTAATTATAAAAGGCCTTATTCATAATCAATTTTTAAATTTATTACAGGTTTATAAAACAAATTTTGTATGGACATTTTGTTTTATAATATAAAAAAAAAATATTATGCATAAATGAGAATTTATGATACAATTAATAAAGAAATATTAGTTAGAGTTTTAATATGTATTAAAAAATATGAAAAACAATTATAAATTAATTGAAATAAGCCTTAATTTTTATTTAATGGCTTGTTAGTTTTGTTTAACACTTTCTAGCGATTTTTTATGATAGCCATACTTAGAGATAATTTGGCAACTCTAATTACATGCATATTTACATTTACAAATTAATAACAACTTTGACAAGACAGGTTGAATTGCATACAAAAACAAAACAGAGAGAAGAGATACGTACATACAAACATACGCCTTAATGCTAAATGCATTAAATCAAAACAAGTGTTTTTTTTTTAAATAAAAATTGAAAAGAAACAAGTTTTTGTTTTGTAAGTTCAAAAATAAAATGAAAATCAAATAAATAAATATCAAATGAAAATCAATTTCAATTTTGTGCAATTGCAAAAACAAAAACAACTTGCACTCATACATAAAGAGTATAATAAATGCATTCATATTTTTTGTTGTTGCTTATTTACAACAAAAACTTGTAGCAAAACAATAACAACAGCAACAACATAAACATATGAAACTAAACAAGCAAGAAAAACTGGAAAATGATCATGTAGTTTATGTATTTTCTAGTTGCTGTATTTGTTTTTCGAGGACAACATCTGCACAACAACACAAAAAACATACTTAAATTATAGACAACATAATAAAACTGAAGACACGTAGGCGCTTCCAGTTTTCTATTTTATGTCGCTTCCATAGGCCTGTATGAATTGTCTGAATGGCTGTTTTATTTTCTATTGACTTTCAGATAAAAATGACAAAAATTGTAGCCAAATTAATGATTTCTCTTTTCATAATTTATGACACTCAAACAGACTAGATGACCGATTTTATAAATGAAAAGAGGTTATGGAAAATAAACAAAATTGTTATTTTTTCGAAAATATTCTTTATAGGCCGGGAAAATTAACAAAATTTTGTTTGTTTGAAAAAAATAAAATAAAAAAATTTAGCTTTGATTAAGTCTAACTAAGTACATAACATTTTAATTTGTGTTTAACATTTTTATGAGTTACCCGGCCTTAGAGTTAACTTAATTTCATAAAAAATCAGTTTTGCCAAGCGTTACATCGGACTTCTTAAGCGAATGTATTATGTAGGTATGTATTTGTAATACAAAAAACTGGTAGTAATTCGAAATTTACCTATAAATGTTAAATATAACAAGCATTCTTGTTATATTCGGCTGTGCTAAATCTTGTATACGCTTCACCACTGGGGAAACAACATTTTGTAAAAAAAAAATTTTTAAAAAAAACATGACTTTTTTCTGCTAATTTATGACAATTGTGTAGATTTTAAGACTACAATGGAGTATACTAAATTTAGAAGAGATTTCAAGTATGTTGTATGTCGAAAACACAATTCGCATACAAATTTGTCAATTAATATTATTATGTCTTCTTTACAGAAATTAAATTATCCAAGGCTTATACTTCCAACTTTTAAGAGATTAGCTAACATTTTTAAATCACTATTATCTATGTAAAATAATAATCTTTTAGAGTTTAATTCAACCTCAATAAGGCTGTAGAATAGTTAGTGGAAGCATTCCGCATACGTTATAGACATAAGACAAATTATTGGCATACAGTCCTTAATTATCGATTTTCAAAAGTATGTAACAGATATTTTATAAACTATTCAACGATTTAAAAAGATTTTTATCATAACTCCATATTTGTTATAATGTTTGTAAAATGTATGTTTTAAAATGTTTCTAAAAATAATAACCACTTACTTGTGCAAACGATCTATTTGCTCCGATTCGTTGGACAATTCAATTATAGCGAATAATTCCTCTTCACCAGAACGGCCAAAAATACCATTTGGTACTTTGCGTAAGAATTTTTTTAGCACACTGGCAATTGTATACACCGAATAATTGTCAACATTGACCAAGCGACCGGCTTGTAGAAAATGTATTAACTTTTTCATGGCACCCTGATGGCCAGGTGCCCGAAACACATCTCGGCGATTGGGTGACTCTTTGTTGAGTTTTAAAATGAGAACCAGCAAAGGTCCGGGAATGTTGTCGTTCTTGCACACCTCCTCCAAAGGTACGCCAAACTTTACCTTTTCCAAACGATAGGGATACGTGGGTGCCGATGAACCGGGATGGCCACATGAAGTAACCACATTGCCGAAATCAGCAGCACGGCGATGAACACGTTCGGCCCAGCTAGACATGTTGCTTATTGTTGTGTGTTTTTGATGTGTGGGCGATATTTCTTGTTGTTTTCTTTTTCTTTTTTTCGAAAATCAATCAATTACAAAAAGTCTCTCGAGACTGTGTTGGACTTTTTTGTTGCTTATTTGTTTGATAAAATTGAATTGATTTATTTTAAATGCCCCACAAATAACACACTAAATAGAAATTTAAAGAAAAATGTTTAATTTTACTATTTGTTAAAAGTTTTTCTTAAAACATGTTATTCTTGGAATGCTATTTTTTTCATATCTCTCGCTCTCGTTTTTTTAATTTTTTTTTTGCTTCGTTTATTTTTTTTTTCTACTTTTTCTTGTTGTTGTTATATTTTCCAAATATACACACACGTTTAAACAATTTCATTTTCACACAAAATTTTCATTTATTATGTTGTTGTATTTCTTCTTCTTCTTGTTATATACTCTTTTCGTATTATTATTTCTTTTCTCTCGTTTTTATTTTATTTAATAGGAATCAACGTTATTAATTAGAATATAAACAAAAAAAATAAACACACATTTTTCGCTTTGTTGTTGCTTTGCTTTTGTTTCATAAATTTTATTGAATTTCTTAATTAATAATAATGAAGAATATTCATTGAGTATGATTTTGCTGCTGTTGTTGTTTAACTTAAATTTCTTGAAAAATCAAAATAAATTCCACATTAAAATTTTGCTTTTGCATTTTGTTGTTATTATTGTGTTTTTCTTTCCTGCTTACACAAACTAAGTTTGCACTATTATAAAAAAAGGAATGAAAATTAACAAAAATTAAAAAAAAAAAAAATAAACATTTCGATGCAGCAGCGTAGACGTTCTTCATACTTAAAAAAACGTTAATATTTCTAATAGAATTTGTAATATATTACAACAATACTGCAGCAGCGAGATTCCGCTGCTAGCAGCAAAATAACACAACATTCATTGCATATTTCAAACACTTTGGGGAAGATATATATATATACCATGTATGAAGACACATTCGAAATAGTCGCTGCTGCAGCGCATCCAACTCCTGGATTGATTTGAGGCAGTAAGAAAAAGAAGAAGAAGCAGACAGAAAATTAACACATACAGACTTTTTTGTAACTCAAAAAAATTTTCACTTTTTTCTTTTTTTCACTTTCATTGAGATTTATTCACTTTATTTTTTCGTTAATTGTTGATTATCCAGACGTTAATTGATTCTATGCAATTTAATTTTATTAAATTGTTTTTATTTATTTAATTTGAACTTGTGTGTATTTTACACTTTTTTCTTGTATGGATTCGCTTTGATTTTTGCTCCGTCACAGACATCTACTCGTTTTGAGTTTCGAACACAAAATAAATGTTTCTCATTTTGAGAAACTTGTCGTCAAGGCGAATTTATACAAGGTGGTGGCAGTTCTACAAAAACAACAATTGGTCTTAACAAATGTCAAAAAACAAAAATTAAAAATTAAACAAATATGTATTAAAACTTAATATATTGTAGATAATTGAATAGTGATGGCTTTACTTATTTATGTAAAAAATAAATATTTTGTTAATAAGCTTAGAATATGTAGATATTTAAATATAAACAAAAGCTTTGACAACTCTTAGAACCAAAAAGCGAAAAAAAAAGTTATCAGCTGATTGACTGACTCCACCTTGTATAAATTCGCCTTGCTTGTCGTTTTCTCTGCTAACAGTTGGAAAAAAGTAGTAGTAAAAACAGTCCGGCTCATCTGGCTAACGATCAAACCCTGTGCACACACACACTGTGAGTTTCTTATGGGTTTGATAGGTTTGAAGACCCCATATTTCACATTACGAAAAACCTAATATAGAAAAATATATAAACCATTTTTTTGTCAAACCAAACAAAGAAGTAGTTTTTCTACTACCTTTTCATGCAACGGTGTGTTATTTTGACGTTTGACAGTCTGTCGTGTTTTTTCAAAAAACGTTGCTTTCATGGATTACATTTAGCAGAAAACTCGTAATTAATTAAATTTATAATTATTTCTAACTACAAATTACGCACAAAATTGAGAGAATTTGTATAGAAAAATAAAATTTGATTGAAATAGACGTATGTCCTCTAATAATGCGAATATGCCTGCCTCTACAAATACTGTGAAACCCACCTCAACGGCAGCTGTCAACAATGCGGCTGAAACAAATGCAAAAACAACAGTGTCAACGATTAAACGTGAATCGTCTTCCACAACAACAATAATGTCGAATGGAACTGCAAAACTGTCCTCCCTAACACCAGCCAGGGACTTGACATTGGGTGGAAGAGGCGGAGGTGCTGCAGCAGCGAATAAAAAAGTATTTTTACCCAACCTTAATGTTGTGAGAAATAAAAATACGTTAGTAGATGATGAAATTAAACAGTGTTTTATTTTAGTACGAAAATAAAAATGTTCTGTATTTTTCTAATAGCAATGTAAAAACGTCTAAGGACACTACCATAAGCAGGGGTAGAGGTCGGGGACGTGGTGCGGATCGTGGAACCAGAGGTGGCTCGAGAGGTGGTCGTGGGGGTGCGTCCTCACTAATACAAACGACTGGTGTTTTTTCGGAGGGAGCAGGAGCTGTCAATTTACGTCCCACCTCCAGATCCTCGGGTTATAGCCGGGATGTGGATGATACACCTTCGGCCATGAGAAAACCTACATTGCTAAAAAGTGAAAAGAAATTAGATTTAAAGGCTGTCATGGCCAAGGACATAGATATTTTGAAATCCCTAGATGATGTTGATGACGATGATGAAGTAGAGCAAAAGACTGATTTGGATAGAATACCCGTACAATTAAATGAAGGTAAGTAAATAGTTGTAAATGACAAACAAAATATCAGGAAATGAGAATATTGGCTGGGAGTTAAGCATGTTTACTGCCGGTTATATTCTAAAAAGTCCCATATTAATTTGAATGGAATGAAAACTGCAAATGATTTGTATAGTCAAACATATAAAAATGCCTAAAATTTCCAATAATATCCATTAATTTTAAACATGTAAGGCTCACTAATTTCATTAAAACCTTTATCCTTAAAACCCTATTAAAATTGTGGCCCTTTATAATATCTAAGGCAAATGGAAATATATTAAATCTGAGGTTAAATTGGAATCAACTAATGCTCAAGCGGAATTAGGTGACTCACAAGAAGGTAACTTTAAGGAGTATAACAAAACCAGGATTTTTTAAAAGACCTTAATAGAGAAAACTGTAATAAAAAATAATAATTGCTATTTTTAAACAGATGCTGTAGCCATAGCATCCCAAATGCAAGCCCTGCTAGTGGCCCAACAAAAAGAGCAACAGAATAAACCTTTGCCACGTTATCCTCAAACGTTAATGGAACTGCTGGATAACTCGCAACCACAGATATTTCTAATGCAAGTAAGTTAAGAAATCTAAAGAAATCAATTCGTTCAATTTTTTATCTAATCAATTATGTTTATTTAGCTGCCTGACACATTACCCTGTGTTGAAGAAGACTCTGATTCACCAGAAAGTTCAGAAAAACCTTCCACCTCAACAGAAGCCACAAAACCTATAAATCCTACTGAACGCAAGAAAAAGCCGGTTAAAGCGAATGTGTTGAAGAAAATGGACGAAGGCCAAGTGGGGCGTTTGATACGCTACAAATCGGGAAAAACTAAACTGTTACTGGGTGAAACGTACTTCGATTTGGACATGGGCATGGAAACAGGATTTCTACAGGTTGTTTTTCGTTTTATAACAATGAAAAAATACAAAGTAATTTTATAATTTTGTCTTGCATATAGGATTTAATGTCGATTAGCTGTAATCGTGATGAGCGCAGTGGTAATATGATTAATTTAGGACCCATACAAGCCAAAATAACCGCCACGCCAGATTGGGAACAACTACTTAAGCAGTCTCTAACAGAAGATCAACAACAACTGTAGCATACATTCGTTTTATGTTTAGGATTTTTTATTATTATTTCTCATGTATGTTTGTATATACAGCTTTACAACGGTCTACTATTTTTTGTTAGCGCTATCGGCATTATATTTTATATATACGCAACTCTTTTGTTTTACGAAAAGAAAATATTTTTTTTTTTTAATTTGCAACAATAAACAATAGTTGAGGCTTAAATCTAAAAAGTGTGTATGAATTTTGTTTTAATTTTGCACCTCTACACGGTCTTCAGCTTCGGAAAGTGTCTGCAGATTTTGACCACCTGAGGTATTGCCGGGGGTATTGGTGCGTCCTCGGTAGATATTGCCACGCATATCTATGGCGAAGTTATAGTCCACGGGATTGGCCAAGGCCTGCTCGATAGCCACCTCGAGATTTTCACGGGTAATAAAGGTTTTCGATAATTCCTGTTAATAAACAATAACAAAGGGCATAAAAACAATATTATTTTAATGTTAATTATTAATAAAATACCTTTTCCTTTTTAACTAAAGCTTCAATCTTTTCCATTCTCTCCTCTTCACGTTCTTGGGCCAATCTCAAACGTTCCTTAACATATTGTGATTTTTCTTGACTTTCCTTGGCCAAACGTTGCTCTCTAATTGCAGCAATTTCTTGATTCCATTTTGCATTTTCCTGCAAACAACGTTGGAATTCAGCCTCTTCCTGTTCGGCCGTTAAAACAAAATGACCAGCTGTTGAGGTCTCATCAAGGCGTTGGTTTTCCTCTCTTAAAAACAGGCGCACCGAACGCAGTTGTGTTCTAAGAATTAAAATAATAAATATATGTTTTCATATCAATAAACGGAGCTTTTACTTGTAGTTATTATGCAAACGCATTAATTCAGCCTTTTCCTCGGGTGTTTGTTGTTTTCTCTCGGGCACACGGAACAGTTTTGATTTGGCAACGGGCAGCCAACGGGGCTTACGCCTCCACCTCACAAATTCCAAAGATAAACCCGATTGGCCGGTCTTGCCTTCAGTCAAAGCTAAACGTTGCAAAATTCCCGTTGGTGCACGCAACATATTGTTTGTTTAATTTATTGCTATGTTTTATTTATGATTTTTCTGTATTATTTCAAAAAACTTCACGTTAAATGTGTTTAATGAAAAGAAAAAGAAATATGTTACGCGATTTGACAGTTCGAAAAGACCGAATGAACAGCTGTTTGAGGGTAATCAATTGACAAACTCACCTCGAAACATAAGTTGGCAACGCTAGATAGAAAAAACTTTAATGTCATAGGAATTTCAAAAAATATATAACAGATACAGATTTCTTAATAAAACGAATAATAAATAAAAAAAATAAGTGAATGTATATACAAAATTAATTAACAACTGCAAAAATTAAGGAGTAGTGGACTAATATCTTATTTTAACATCATTTGGATATAAAAATAAAAACACCGGAAATACCTTTCATTGAATCTGGCAACATTGATAATTAGTTCACCACTCAATAATTAGTTCACCACTCTGTCAAAAAGGATGCGACCTTTTCTAAGCCCGCCTTTTTTAAAGCTTTTTCAGTTTTTTCTTTACAATCGTTGGAAAAAGGTCGTTTTGTTAGTGAAATTTTGTGAAATGTATAATGTTCATATACAAATGTGTAATAAGTGAATTAAAGTGAAAAAGTAATAATCTCAGGATGCATACAAGGTACATAACATAAATAAACTATATAAAACATATTCCAGCAATGTTAAAACAACTGAGAGTGTTGGGTACAATAGTCATGCAGCTTTGTAGATATGTATGTAGGTACATAACAATTTTGATAGATAACAGTTTTAATTCCAATGCATACTTAAATTATTTCCGGCAATATCAAAACATCATTGTGTCAAGATATAGATTTTTATAAAACGAGTGCTTACTCCTAAGATCATTTTTATATGGAGACCAACAAACCCCCATGTGTTTCAAGAGATTCCAAAGTGTGTTGTTGGATTTCATGCCGGAGGTGTGATTTTTTCGTCATGTTACGGTCAATGGCGTTCGCTACATAATTGAAAACTTATTTTTTTTTACCCAAAAGAATAATGAAATACCTTTTTTTAAAAATAGCTTTTTCATTATTATTTTTTAATTTTAAAATAAAACGAATGTTTTTTAAATTTTCTTTCACAGAATTTATTAATAAATTCGTACATAACACATACAGATTAGTGATGCTTGAGTTTGTTGTATTTTCTTAATAATTAAATATTCATGTACTGCACAAATACACACACATAGTACAATATATATAAAATAACAATTATGTATCGCAAAAAGTACTTTATAAAAAAGAAAAACAGAAAACAATATTATTCTTCATACATTTTAAATTTTAACAAAACGAGAGAAGTGAAGCTTTGCAGTTTAACAACTTCACTTTTATATGTCTTTATCGGTGTCTCCGGAAACCTGATCGAATAGTGGTGAATCTCTTTTAGACAGCGGGGTAGTGGGTGCCGATGACGATGATACCGAACAGTTGCAACACGATGAACTATTAGATGACAAACGCTTGCGTTTCTCATTTACATCGGAATTTCTACGTCTTTCTGGACGCATTTCAACATCAGCATTTTCTTCCTCATTTTCTGGACGTTGATGTTTGGCATTAGCACAAGTTCGGAGTGTGGGTACTGTCGTTAGGAATTCATTGACTTTGCAATGATAACGATGGTTTTGTTGTTGTTGGTTGAGTAAATTGTGTTTGGTTTGATTTTGATACGACCTTTTCAAAATGCAACTGGTCAGTAGAAATGGTATGGCTAGTATAGTTAGTAGACCAATAATTAATATCAACATTACATCGATCAGTATAGAACTCCAAAAGTTCAAATGATGTGAATGTGGCTTGAGGTAATCTAAACCATCTGTGCTCAATGTCATCTCAATGGCATTAAGAGTTTTTGCCATGGGTGTGATACTATCCAAGTTTTGTAATAATTGTTTTTTTAATTGTTTCACAGATTGCTGGTAGTTGGATTTGTCCCCCAATAGGTTTTGTATGGCATACATCAACTGGTCATAAGCTAAATCGTTGTAGTTGAGCTTATAAGCCGCCTTTAGCTGGTAAAGTTTTTCAGTCAATACAACTTGTTCTGGGGTAATTGGTATGGCCAATATACTTGTTTCAAAATAAAGAGCTTCAGTTATGCTCATAAAACCACCAGAAGTTATAAATAGTTTAACATTGTTATGGGCTAAAATGAAACAAGGAACAAACAAATATTTAGGTGATAAAAAAAATTTGGGTAAAGAAATTTTTATGAAGAAAAAAATATTTTGGTGAAACAATTTTTATGGAAAAAATAATTTTTTTGTTGAAAAATAAATTTTGGGTAAAAATATTAATTCTTTGGTAAAAAAATTTTTTTTGGTAAAAAAAAATTTGGTGGTTCAAAAATATATTTCCAGATTTTGTTTCATTGTCGGTCAGAATTTGTATGTGTTATATAAATCGTTGAAAACACCTTTAAAATGTCTATCATTAGATATCCATAATGTCTATGTTTATAACTTAGTAAACCAGACATATATAGGTCAAAAATAGGTAAACAAAATTGAGCAAAAAAAAAACGAATTTTTTTTGCTTATATATCAGTAATTTATGGGCCGATTTTCCCGAACTTAATTAGCAACACAATCGAGAATATAGCTGATGTATTGATGTAGCAATCAACATACAGACATACATGGCTAATTCTATGTATATTTACTTTATGGCTTCGCAAATGAAAAATGTAGAAATTACAAACAGAATGACAAATTTAAATATACTCTTACCACTCATGCTGAAGGGTATACAAATAATAATTGTTACACATATTACAAGATTTAAATATAGTTCTTATTTACCCAATATTGCTTGTTGAGGCCACCAGTTGTGTATCATTATTTGAGAGCTAACATTTAAAGTTGTAGGCAAAGTTTCCTGCTCATCGTATTTTATTATAAAACGCATATCCGGCAGTGTTTCAAAGACATCAAAAAATAGTTGCAGTTTTTCTATAGGAAAATCGTATATATTGGCACCAAAACTCATGTAAACCACTCCTTGTGTGGCTCCTTCAATAAATCCCTTAACATGCTAAAAATTCAAGTTAATCAATGTTTCATAATAAAATAAAATTCAGACTTACGTTTGGCAATTCTAATTCCTTTTGTGAGGTTTTCAAATGTATTCCTGCAATACCCAGCATATTGGGTAGAAATGCCCGTGGATATTGCAAAACTGGATGTGTATTTATTAAGGCCAATGATAGATTTTCAGTCAGTTCTTTGTGGTGGGGTAGTTCTTTACACCAGTTGGCAAGTTGGCATAGTGGTTCAAAGTGTTTAGTATAAACAGCCTGATGTGAGATCATATGGAAAAAGGAGTAGGTAAGTTTTTCGAACATAGCCATTAAAGTATTGACACAGCGCTGCCAAAATGTCATATCTTTGGCATAAGGCAAAAAGTTGCTAGGATCCAAGGCAGCGTTTTGGGGATTTCCAAAACGTTGATTTAACCAGGTATTCGAGCCACTGGGGCTCAAAACCACTGTGGGTACTTGATAGTAAAATGACAACCTAACAAACAAATTTATTTTTAAGAGAGAGAAAAACATAATATTGTTTTAAAAATACTTACCCCAACAGGGCATCACTTAAAAACAGGTCTACTATTAGTAAATCAAACTTTTGTGGTGACTGCAGCAGTTCTCGTACTTTAGAATTTTGCAATATACAATCAGTATTACTGGTGGTGGCATACATTAGACGTGTGAAATGCTCCATCACGGATTTTGTATGCATTTCTTCTATGTCAAATGATAAACCCATTTCCAGCCAATTGTCTAACAAACCCTCAACTTTTATTTCACGAAATTTCTTTGGGGGCATATTTCTCATTTCCATATTATCCATTTCGTAGGGACTTATTAAGGTAACTGTATGATTATTCTGCTCCACTAATTGCAATAAAATGTGTTGGCCAAATAGATAATGGGATTTCCAAACACTAGGCAACACGGCCAATATATGAGCTCCCTGGCTTTGTAAGGGAGTTATTATAATTACAAATAAAACCTGTAAACACCATACCGAAAAAATGTTTGTCATTTTAATGCCCCAATGTTCTTATTTCGATTTTTTCTTTATTGTTACTGCATTCATTTGGGTATGACAAAATAATATGATATGTAGGTGTGCTGCTGCTGTTTAAGTTGATAGTCTGGTTTTTGCCATCCCCTCCCAAATTTCAATGAATAATAATCCTGTTTTTTCTGCTGTTTCTTTGTCTTTGAGTGTAAAAGTTTTCCAAAAAGATTATATATACATTCGCACTTGTTTTACATAATGTTGTGGATATGAAAACTATGTTAATTTTATTAATTATTAATTTTCCAATGAAGTAATGATTTTTTTCGTATTTGTTTGTTGAAATGAGAATTGCAAAATACGAATTATAAACAAAACAGAGAAATAACAACCCCACTTTAAATCGTGATAAAAGAAGCAACAAAAACAACAACAATGTAAACAAATGTCAATAATACAGCTGTGCTGTTCTGAGAAGGGTTACCAAGCCAATTTGAGCACAACAATAGATAAATTTATAAAAAAAGAGTTGTTGATTGCTATTATTTCTAGCCAGTACGAGATTTTGAAAAATTCCATATTAATTGAAATAGGACTGGTGTCAAATCATGTATTAATCTATAGTATATATAATTTAAATACTAAAAGAAAGGTTTTGTTGGTTAAAGTTTGATTTTTTTTATAAAACAAATATTTTTTTTTTTGGATATTTGTGTCTAGAATTTAAATTTTTTTGTCATAACTCAGATTTTAATACGCTAATTTTACTGTTTTTCAATTTGCAATATTCTAGGGACGATTCCATATAAATATATTGATGTTCTATTCTTGTCCTTAAGTTAAGGACCCAAAATATACAGTGATAAAATACAATACAAACTATCGTCTAACTTAATTTACCGATCAAAGACCCCTTTCAAATAAGGCTTAAGGAGAAAAAAAAATTATCATATTGTTTTGTTATTGGGCAAGAGACTTGCACATGAACTTTTTCCTAATAAAAATGTAAATTCTATGATAAATTTCAGAGTTTTTAAGCATTCAAGTTTAACAAAAATACAAAGAATATCCAACAAAATATTGAGTCACCAAAAGGGGCCGGAAATTTTGTAAAAATGAAACATCCATTATTTTATTTTTAGTGTCTGAACACGAGCCAAATGAGCCAGAGTGCTATTTTATACTTTTAATAGCAACTCTGTAAGCATACACTGAACTGTACTGTACGTTTACAAATAATTGCTTTATTTGTATCTCTTTTTTGTTACTTTTGTCTTGATGAGCCAGCTCAACTTTAAGAAAAATCTATTTTTATTTAAAATTGCAAACTGTAAAATTTGATGCACTGTTACATCATGATTTTTAAACATGTCTATAAATTAGTGAGGGCAACACTTTTCAACAGCTGACTTCGTCAAGCACGCGCGCTACAAACAAATTAAACATCAAGCAAAAAGCAATAAGAATAAGAAAAACAGAGAAAAAACAAAAGTAACTGTTTTAACCGGAAAGTCAACAACGAACGGTAAGTTGTAGCGGAAATTTCTAAAGCAAATTTTAAATATTTTCAATAATAAAAAGTGATTATAACAAAACTAAATATATTTCGTAATCCTAGAGTGTTAAACACACAATTTTAGCATAGACAAATTATTATATTACAAAAAATGACTAGACCAAAAACAATTGGACATTAGCCAAAGATTTGCATTGAAATCTAAACAATTTTTTTTGTACATTTAAAAAAAGCAGGGAAAGTGAAATGAAAGTATATTTTTCGAGAGAAACGAGCAGGTGCTAACTAAATAATTAAAGCCTTTTGAACAAAGTGTTACATTTTCATTAAGTGTTTTTGTTTTAATCTTATTTTTTTGGTTTGTTTTTTAGAAATAAAGTAAACAAATAATAAAATTTAGTTGATAAACAAAAGCAGCCCGAGATACAATACAAGGTCGTGCTTGCAACACATCAGTACCATTACATCTTGTTTGTGGAGAATTAAAATAAAAACGCATTATATTACGTAATTTTCCATAAACACAGGCTAATATTAAACAAATTATTCAACAATTGCTTAAAATCCAAGAGTATTAAATAAAAAAGAAAACAAAATGCAAAGTGAGTATGAAACAAACACAAAATCAATAAATTTTGTGGTGGGGGCAGGCAGACATTTTTATTTTCTTTATTGTTTTACAGATTTACTTACAACCCGCATTGATGTGGACAAACCATTATATGATTTATCAACATTTGCCGGTCGTTTCAGGCATTTTGCCTGGATGACCGATCCCCGCACAGTCATTCTGCCAAGCGATAAACTATTGCAGGCCAAACAGTTTATAGAATCCTATCGCAAGGGCCAGGAGCCGGCTGGCACCACTTCGGATAAAGTTAAATATGCCATGAAATTGTATAATTCTGCCTTTCACCCGGACACCGGAGAGCTGCAAAACTTTTGTGGACGCATGAGTTTTCAAGTAAAGTATACTACAACTATTTATAAATCGTTTAGAAATCATGGCTGTGTGTAGCCATTAATTTTATACAGTCTATTATTGCGAACGAGTAACAACAATAACAATGTCTTTTGTTAAGTAATTAAAGCAATTGCCCCCACATCAAATGATTTTTATATGTAGAGTGAGATGCCAGCAATTGCTTTCTGCTGTGTTCAATTGTTGTCATTTGTTTGCCCTATAGAAGGCCATGAAGCATGAATAAATATTTTTTGTTGGTTTTATAATGGTTGGAAATTATCTAAAAACCTTTTGGGCGTGGAAATTTTCAATTTATTTTTTATTTTAAATTTAAAACACTGAATTCAAAAGCAGAATCTGAAAATTCTCAATACTTAAATAGAATAAAAGAGATTTTCATATTTAAACCTCAAATTAATCTTAGGTTAGGTTAAGATCCATGGGCAGCCGCTTCTCAAGCAGCTCACTTGGGTCCATTCAAATCTGATCTCATTGTGATATCCAAGGGGTGTCATCAGGGTTGTTTCCATATTAAACCAATCAGATTCCCGGATGAAGGAATAGATTCGTCTCAGATTCATCCTTGATAGCACCACAATGTTATGTTTGATTTCAATTAAATACGACTTCATTTATAAATTACAAGAGTCCATTGTCCACCTTAGATTATTACAATGTTAAAGTTTCCTTTAAAATGTTTTAAAAATCTTTAAGCTTAAAACTATAAAATATCGAGGGATTATATTAAATACTCTCTAACTTAGATTTCCATGAAAATGAGTTTTTGAAGGCAAAATATTCAGCAAACAAACCGAGGACATCAGTGGTAGAAATACATCATTAAGCATAACCGGTTATAAAAAAATCAATTTTTCATTTATAAATAAATTCTAAATTTATATTTGTGTTTGTATAACATCTTAATTATATTTAGTTTTATCACAAAATCATGAATCAATACAAATTTATTCTAAGCATTTGCTGTTGTTGTATATTGGCATCCTAACGCTTTAAAAAGAGGCACGTTTGCAAGAAGTCTCGTGATATTAATGGCAATGAATATGACGTATGTAAATGTAAATGCTGGCAATTTTGAAACATTGCCAAATGGCTGTATAATTTAGTAGAATATTTATAGCTATATGTATAACACATTAACTATACTATGTAGATGTATATATAAATTTAATTATAATGAAAGATTAAATCGTTTTGTTGTTGTTTTAGGTACCCGGTGGCATGTTGATTACGGGTGGTATGTTGGCATTCTATCGCACAGTGCCAGCTGTTGTTTTATGGCAATTTATCAATCAATCGTTTAATGCTGTTGTCAATTATACAAATCGCAATGCTAATTCACCAACGTCCGTAACACAGTTGGGAGTGGCCTATGTCTCTGCCACCACATCGGCCCTAGTGGCGGCCATAGGTTGTAAAAACTATTGGAGCAAGAGAGCCTCTCCAATATTTCAGGTTTGTTATTATTACTTTTCAAATATTTAAGATTTTATCTTAAAACATTTTACGTTTTACCTTTTTTTAGAGATTTGTGCCTTTTGCTGCTGTGGCTGCTGCCAACTGTGTTAATATACCCCTAATGCGTCAAAATGAAATTATCAATGGCATCGATGTTAAAGATGAAAACGGCAATGCTGTGGGCAAAAGTCGTGTGGCCGCTGTTAAGGGCATTAGTCAAGTGGTATTTTCTCGTATTGTTATGGCTGCCCCGGGTATGTTAGTTTTACCCTTTATTATGGAACGTGTGGAGAAATTACCTATTTATAGAAGAGTTAAATGGTTTAATGCTCCCTTCCAAACAGCTTTAGTGGGATGTTTGTAAGTACCCAAGATTTTTATTATTTTTATCTTTATAATTTTATCGATTTCATATTATTAATTCGAACGGATTTTCATTAATCATACATATTTCCGAAATCTTTAAAATAGTTACATATAAACACATTTCTTTATTAATTTTGCATATATTTCCATAAAACCTTACTAAACAAGTTTTTCAAAGATTGCATTAAATAGTTTAGGTTTACTTAACAAATCTGTAGAAGAATTAAATATTTTCGAAATATAATTGTTGATAAGGCTTAAAACGTAAACACAAAGCAAATTAGATTTTAAGTTTTTTTGCGATTTTAAATGAAATTTATGAACGAGTACAGTTCTAGTTCAGTTCTAGTTCAGTTCTAGTTCAGTTCTAGTTCAGTTCTAGTTCAGTTCTAGTTCAGTTCTAGTTCAGTTCTAGTTCAGTTCTAGTTCAGTTCTAGTTCAGTTCTAGTTCAGTTCTAGTTCAGTTCTAGTTCAGTTCTAGTTCAGTTCTAGTTCAGTTCTAGTTCAGTTCTAGTTCAGTTCTAGTTCAGTTCTAGTTCAGTTCTAGTTCAGTTCTAGTTCAGTTCTAGTTCAGTTCTAGTTCAGTTCTAGTTCAGTTCTAGTTCAGTTCTAGTTCAGTTCTAGTTCAGTTCTAGTTCAGTTCTAGTTCAGTTCTAGTTCAGTTCTAGTTCAGTTCTAGTTCAGTTCTAGTTCAGTTCTAGTTCAGTTCTAGTTCAGTTCTAGTTCAGTTCTAGTTCAGTTCTAGTTCAGTTCTAGTTCAGTTCTAGTTCAGTTCTAGTTCAGTTCTAGTTCAGTTCTAGTTCAGTTCTAGTTCAGTTCTAGTTCAGTTCTAGTTCAGTTCTAGTTCAGTTCTAGTTCAGTTCTAGTTCAGTTCTAGTTCAGTTCTAGTTCAGTTCTAGTTCAGTTCTAGTTCAGTTCTAGTTCAGTTCTAGTTCAGTTCTAGTTCAGTTCTAGTTCAGTTCTAGTTCAGTTCTAGTTCAGTTCTAGTTCAGTTCTAGTTCAGTTCTAGATCAGTTCTAGTTCAGTTCTAGTTCAGTTCTAGTTCAGATCTAGTTCAGTTCTAGTTGAGTTCTAGTCAGTTTTTTTTTATCAAGTTTTAACAATTAACAAAAATATAATTCGTACGAAAAGTTTTCCAAAAATATTTTTTTTTTTTGAGAAAATTTTTTTTTATAATTTATTCAACTTATTTTTACACCAACCTGTTTCTTTTATAAGGTTTTTTTTTATTAACAATACTGTCGCTCCTCTCCATCATGCATTGTCACATTCGCTAATAACTAATCCCACCAAGCTCCACTAACTTTATATCAGTTTCATTCGCCATTCTTAGTTGTTTTTAATTGATTTATATGTCAAATTAAGCAAAAACTGACCAAGAAATTAATATATACCTCCAATTTTACCATAGCTTACTCTTTATGGTGCCTACAGCGTGTGCATTATTCCCGCAGACATGGTAGGTTCTCTAAATTGTTTTCAATCGAACTGCAAATTTTAAAACAAATTTCCAATTTTTATCTGTGTAGTTCCTTAAGCACCTCCACCATGCAGCGTTTCGAACCTGAACTCTACGAAGAAATGAAACAGGCCACTAATGGTAAAGTACCCCAAAAGGTATACTTCAACAAGGGTTTGTAAGGAATCCCCAGAAAATTCGAATTAAATCCGAACAACAAAGACAATACTAAATAGCCCAAAAGAAAGGCTAATAATCCTAATAAAGGATTTACAAAAAAGCATTTACTTTGAAAATGTTCCAAGGTTTTAAGTAATCTTTTAGTTTTATAAAGGCTTAAATGGTTAAACTGTGTGTTTTTTGTGTCTTTTATTTTTTTTTTCATTTGTGTGACACAGTATTCCGTTTTTTTTTTTTTTTCAAAATTTTTATTTTTTTACACAAATTGGCAATATAGTTTTATTAAACTAGTGTTAAAAAGTGTTCAATGTCTTTAGGTTTTTTATTATAAATAAATAAAGTTTGATTGCTATGTATGTAATTTGTATACAATTATTCTGTAAATCCCCCGTTTGTTAAGGTAAGCTTAATGAAATTAATAGATTTTCTTTTATCTTCAAGATTTCTTTATTATTATTTTTCAAAATACTCTGTTGTTTGTTTTACAAGTTTTACAAATGTGCAAAAATGTTTGGTTTTTCTTTTTCTGTTTTATTAAAAATGTTTCTTTTGCAAAATTCTGTTTTTTTTTCATCTAATAATTTGGCCTCGTTTTTATAGTGATTTTTATTTTTGTATTCTTTTTTGTTATGTAAATCGTTTAACACCAACTTTTTTTTTTAAATGTTTGTACATTTTAAACGTTTAATACCATTTAGTTAATCTTATATAAATAATGTTTTAAACAAATTTTCAATTTAAATGTAATTTAGTTTAACAAATAAAATCCTTTTTTTATATTAATCCTTTGTTAAAACAACTACAACCATTTTGCAAAGCAAAGCTTCACCTTTGAAGTACAAATTATATAATTATGTTGCTTAAAATGTTTCCTTTTTAATTTGTGTGAAAAAAGAAATGGATTTTTTAATACTTAAATTTTACAGGTGGTTTTATAACATTCATTAGTCAAAGTTGTTTTATTTCTTGGGAGTTACTCCATAAATCGATACGAAAATGAAAATTGTTTAAATACGTTGTAATTCGAATTATTGAGTAATCCCCCTGTTTGGTTTTCTTTTAATTGTAATGAAAAATGCTTAATTAACATAAATGGGTTGCTTTTACTAATATTTTTTTTACACAGCCTTTTGTATAATTTTTCAAACGCCCTGATTAATAATTGTTCTTTTGTACAAGTTCCAAATAATATGTTGTTTCCAATTTTTTTTTTATAGGGGTTAAACTGCATTGGCAGTCTAAACTGAAGTTTTTGTTTAAGAAATTTATTAGCATTTTGATAATTTTTAGCAAATAAAAAAGGAAGTTTATAAAGTGGTTTATGGGTTGTCTCAGAATGGAAGTGTTTTAGCTACAACTCCAGAAGAAAAACATTTTTTACTAATTGATTTCACAAATAAGACAAATTTATATCTTTCGTTTAAAATATTTAAAAAGAATTTAGCTGAGTCATGTGTAGCCCTTTTTAGCTAGTAATAGATTTATAAAGACTTTTTTGGAATATCATCTATTTCACTACATACTTTTGCAGTGAAGAGAATGTTATAAGTTTAGAAGTATGTCAAGATTTTTTTGGTGGTTTGCTAATTGGAAAGTACAGTAGTTTAAATGTTTAACTTATTTTCAATTGGGGTTGTCATAGAATCCAAACGTTGTCGGAATCGGTTTTGATAACGACAGAAAAAGTACATTGGTCTCGTGAAATCGAAAGTTATCGGTTTTATATTCGATCTAGAATTAAATTCTTTATCGATTAAACACAAAATTACATTGGATTTCATGAAATCAGCCCAATTATAAATAAAAATATTCAAATTCAATGTTGAAAATGGGAAAAAGGAAAAAACTCCCGCGGATTTTTTATTTATAATTGGGCTGAACACACGCTAATGTACAAATTAAACACAAACAGATACACCTAGAGTCTCTGGCGGGAATCGAACCCGCTATCCTCAGATTGATAGCCCTACACTATCGTCTAGTCTTTTGTGGCACTCAATGTAACCTTGTTTTCGATATTACAAATTCTAGTCTCCTTAACATCGATACTACTAGATATGGAACTGTAGATTGCAGTCTATTGGACTGCATTGTTTTTTTTTTTATAATTTTTTTTGTTTTGTATGCCTTGTTTATTTCGTTAATAACAAAATTGTTCAACTTTCTATTTAAATTACAAATTTTGGGATGAGAATGCAAATAAATCCGTATTTTTTTATAAAAATTCATTCGTGCTGACATTTAAGAAAACCGTTAAGAAAAAAGTTAAAAAAAGTTATTTGGAAAATTGCGCGCAATCTTTAACTTTAAATTTTAAAATATTTTGCAGAAAAGTACATACATATGTGAATCATTGAATGCTATACACCAAAGAAGGTGATAATAAACCGGGAAATACACGAATATTTTACATACATATATTCTAGCCTCAAGTTATTTTTGTTTTAAACCACACTATGGCAATGAACAAAACAAGTAAGAAACATGAAGCTCACTCGAAAGATTTATCACGAGTTGCGAAGACCACAAATGCTATGCTGTGATCCAAAAATACATCAAAATAGGAAAAGAGACTTTCTTTAAAACTTTCTACAAAACACGCACTACAAAGATTCCGATATCGAATAGATTTAACTACGATCCAGTTTCAAGAGTTTTTCCAAATTATTTTATCAAAACTCATGGCATCTCATTCCAGTATGAGGTCATCAAATGGTGCATATGTAGCTTTAATAATCGTATTTGGACTCATTCATATAATCTTTGCTCAGCGATCTCCGGACATTTTCTTATTGAGTTCTCAGGTTAATCAATCTACGATCCTGTTCATCCTTTTTGAAAATATTTCATGGTTGTCGAATTGGCGGAGACTTGAGTTAAATAATTTAATAAATGGTGAATAATTTTTCAGTGGGAGAGATTGACCATTTGGACATTTTGTTTGCGATAGAAGAATGAGTAGCTGAAGAATATTAACAAAATAATTAAATGACATCAATGGGAATCACAGAAATATTTGGCGGATAATTAAAGTCTAATCTAGCATCTAATGATTCTTTGGTAAATTATTTATTAATATCCATAAGAAATCAGTGGGAATGCTTAAGGCTAATCAATCGAAATTTTTGTTTGCGATAGAATAATGAGAGACTTGATAGAAATACTGGTTGTTTCAAGGATTTAAGCCGTATTCAAAATAACTTGAGTGATTTGTCATTGTAGCAGAAATCTTGTCTCGTCGAGGCTTATAAACATAGCAATGTTAATAGTAAAACTGTAATACTCCCACGTTTTGTAAAGGAAATCTGAAGAACGTTTTAGCTTTTAAAACGAATTAACATATGTTGGTGTTTTGTTAATCGAACCCAAGTGATTAACTGGTTTTACTTTCGAATAAACAAACCTGATTCAATGTACAAAATCTTGCGATTTACAGAACATCAAAAACTATTAAAAACTAATTTATGAATAGGTCTTCCAAAGACTCTTCCTAAAATTCGCAACCGCTTCGAACGGACTGTTTTTAGTAATGCAAAGTATCGGTCGTCTTCGTGCTGTACGTGATAAGAAATATTGTTTCAAATTCATGTATTTTTCAAAACGTGGATGTTAGTTAACATATGTCCCATATTCAATCCTAAATAGATGAGTTAATCAAAAGAGACGTTGATGCCTAAGTTTAGAATATACTTTTAACCTTTATCAACTTCTATGTTGACTTTCTTGACGCTAATACTACTGCAGAGTATGCGAAAATGACTGCCATAAAACGTTCATCCAACTGACTGAGGTATTTTCGAATATCGGGAGATAAATGTATATTAACTGATAGCAATGCTGCCGTTAACAGAATATCGAAAGTCTTCACGACATCTAGGTTAACCGAGGAATTCCGTGTATCCCTAAATAAGATAGTGAGACATTCTAGGATAACGCTTATATGGGTTCCTGGACACGATGGAAATCACTGCAATCAAGGAAATCGATGATGGCTGAGTAGGCGATTGCTCCATTTTCTGGTGTTTCCCTTACAAAGCTATATGAGATTCCACATAACATGTGGACTAATGAATCCACCTGTGTTATTGCGAGGTCGACTTGGCCGGGCAGGACGAATGTACTTATAGAATTCCAATTGATGGAAGAATGGACCTACGGTTTGGCGACTACTGTATAAGTTGTCGAAATGAAGAAGAGGAGGAAACTGTGTCCCACCTATTCTGCCATTGCCAGGCTCTAACAATCTTAAAACCCCATTCCTCTCGTGTTTAGATGAGTTATCAAGGATGAATCTGAGATGAATCCATTCTTTCATCAGAGAATCTGTTTGGTTCAACTTGGAAACAACGGATTCCGAATAAGTATCCTGTTGTCTACTACTTGGGTATCACAATGGGATCCGTTTTGAGCTTGCCCATGGAACCTAACTACTGGAGAACACTTCTTTTCGATCCCAAATTTCATTGGCAAAATAACTCACTCAGCCCAATTCAATTCTACTAAATAACACATCTATTCTTCTTCGATCCCTAGATTATTAGATCTATCTTGTTCTCATGCAACTTTTTGGATTCTGAACCGAATTTTGAGACCTCCTCGAAGATATTTAGGGTTGAGAATAGTCTGGCGCTTCGTACTCTCAGGAAATCAATTAGCAAACAGATTTGTACTAACAAGTTTTCTAGATCTTTAGCGTATTCATTTTGGTGTTTATAGGAAACATATTATTTTAGACAACTGATAGGAACTACCTTCCTCAGTGTAATTTTTCATTTCAAACATCTAAAATTTTTACATTAAACTAAACACCATCAGTAGTTCATTTCCAAATCAGAATTCAACAATTTTATTTTCAATTCAAAAAGTTAATCAATTTATGTTTTCAATAAATAAAAAAAATCCTCTTTTCATTATTTAATGAAAAATTAGTTTGCAACCTCTCTTTTTAAAAACTCTGTTTTATAATTTTCTATATGTATAAAAAAAAAGAATAATTTTTATTATTGCTCTAATCCTGTAAATGTTTTTTTTTGTCAGAAAGTTAGATTGTTTTATAAATCAGCAAAAAATAAAGCAATTTTGTTTACATTTCTGACTAAAAACCTATAAATCTTACTAAAACAGGAATAGAGCACATAAAATTCGAACTTTTGTTCCTAGTTTTTTTTTTGTTTTTATTGGAAAAGTTAAAAATCGTAAATTTTCTTTGAAAATATTTTTTTTGTTTGTTTATTTTTCTTAATAAATTCTTTGTATTTTGTTTTAGGATTTATTATTTTATATATATAATATAAAAAAAACGTAATTCTTTTACTTTATAATTCTGTAAGTTGTTTTATAAATATATATGTATGTATATATTTGTTTTTTGTATGGACTATTACAATGTTTTGTTTGATATTTAAGTATAAATTACTCAATCTTTTTTTGTTTTGTTTGTTTAATAATTTTAATATATTCAATTAGTTTTATATAATAATAATAATAATAAATGACTTAAATAATGTTTGTTTGGTATGTACGTTGTACATACATAAATTAATGGATTTATATTGATGTTTTCAAACATTTATCAAATATTTGTTTTAATATTTAAATGTTAGAACTCTTTTTTTTTTTTTTTTTTGTTTCTAATTACTTAAAACTAATTTAATTTTTTTTCTTTTATAACAATTCAACACACATAAAAATTCTATTTAAGATTTCATCTTAATTGTGTTTGAATAAATGTTGGTTTGGAACTTAAAAACTAAAATACATTTCTTTCAATATTCATTTAGTGTGTGTTGTGTCGTCCCGCCCGCCCCTGTATGTATGGTTTAGGGGGGAGGATGACACTATACAATACAATATACAATTTAATCAAAATAATTTGTTTGTTAAAAAATAGGAGTTTTAGCAGGAAGGAGGGAGACTTAAAATTTGTGCCTTTTTTGTTTAAAAAGGGCGACAAAAAAAAAAAAACAGTTGAATTAAAACAAGATGATGATGTAACAACAAGTAGGAAAAGGTTTTGTACGTCCATTTAATCGCTTTGTGTTTGTTTGTGTTTTAGGGATATTAAATTCCACCTGATTAGCATTACTCTAACATCACTCTTCTTGCAATTTCTTATTGACTTCAACTACTGAGACAGCTTCGACTGTGGTAGTAGTTGAGGTAGATGAAGAGTTTGTTGAGGCAGGCGACATATTGTCGGCATTTAAGGTTTGCGGTGGCTCATTTATATTCGGTGGCAGTACAAAACTCTTTCCTACAAGTTGATCTCATTTAAGACCTGTATCCGAAGACGGAGTCCATCGATCGAATTCAATACCGGAATCTGGAGAGATACCGGTGGCTGCTTTGGCCAATTGTGCTATATAACCGCCCGATTGTATGCACTTACAATCGGTGGCTATGCAATTGCAAGAGAATTTCGAAGATACACAGGGACCCATCGATATATCGCCACTTGTTACAGAGACACCCAAACCAACGACACCTCCTCCTCCTCCTCCCCCACCACTGCCACTTTGATCCATCGCTTCATTGGTATTCAAACGCAACTGGCGTTCGAATGAATGTAATTGTTGCATGAAATGAAAATTGGGCGATACATCCGGTTTGCGATCGCGCACTAGAGTAAATGCATCATTGAGATTTAAAGCTCGGGTATGCATTAAGTAGGCCAACGTCACTGTTACAGAACGAGAGACACCAGCTAGGCAGTGAACCAGCACGGCCGAATTTTTAGAACGAGCTTCCTCTAAATTAACATTACAATAAAATAAAGAAACAAATACAAATTAATATTTGTAATAAACAATATAAACATTTTAAATGTGTTTAATACTAACCTATAAACTGTATGGCAGCTGGAAAATGCATGGCCAGATCTTGAGAGTAATGATCGGTAATGGGTATTTGTAAATATTGTATACCGCCCGAAGCTTCGAAGACATTTGGAAGATCTTTAGTTACATTCAAAACATACTGGAAAATAAATTAGAATAGAGTGACATTAAAATAAGTTTCTAGTTGTATATATTGCATTATCCAAACTCACTTTTATATTGTATTTTTGTAATGCCCTTGCATCACAACTGTGCATGGCATTGCCTAAAAATAGGCCAGGTATTATTTCTACGGGGGCCTCATTGAAATTGTGATGTGAAGTACCTTCACAATCTGATGACTCAGCTGAACTGCTACAAGCTGAATCGGAATGTGGTGTTGAAATCCGCAGAGACCTTAAAAATGGATAACAAAAATATAATAAATTCAATTGGAAATAAAAGTTAAATTTCATTTAACTCACCTTAAACCCATTAATTGATCTGCCTGAGTGCTACGACTAGATTCCATTTCTTTATTTTGTAAACTACCATCTTCACACCACTCGGGAAATGTTTGGCGAAAACTGCAGAAACCATCTGGAAAACAAAGAAAAGGAGTTGTAAATTATTAAAAATACTTTTGGGAAAGATGGTGTGATAAAATTGCTAAAAAAACAAATTAGAACTTCACAAATTTATCTGTTTAAAGTTTATTAGTGCTATTTATTTGTCCATCCTTTATAACTATGTTTTCAAGTTAATTTGATCTTGAAATGGTATTCCTAATTTAGAGTGTAAAATGTGTATAGTCCCATATTGGCTTCAATCGAAGGTCTTTCTATAGTCTCATATTATTGACAATCGTAGGTCTTTCTAAGGTTCAATATTAGCTTCAATCGTTGGTCTTTCTAAAGTTCCTTATTAGCTCTAATCGTTGGTCTTTCTATAGTCCCTTAGCTTCTATCGTAGGCCTTTCCAATGTTCCATATTAACTTCAATCGCAGGACTTTCTAAGGTTCCATATTATCTCTAGTCGTTGGTCTTTCTATAGTCCCATATTAGATTCTATCGTAGGACTTTCTAAAGTTCCATATTAGCATCAATCATTGGTACTTCTATAGTTGCATATTAGCTTCTATCGTAGGTCTTTAAATAGTGCCATATTTGCTTCAATCGTAACTCTTTAATATTGGCTTAAATCGTTTCAATCGTAAGTCTTTCTACAGTTCCACATTAACTTCAATCGAAGCTCCTTCTATTGTCCCATATTAGCTTCAATCGTTGGTCTTTCTAAAGTTCCATATTAGCTTCAATCATTAGTTTTTCTATAGTCCCATATTAGTCTCAATCGTAGCTTTTTCTAAAGTTCATTATTAGCTTCAATCGTTTCGATCGTAATTCTTTCTACAGTTCTATATTAGCTTCCATCATAGGACAGTTCTATATTAGCTTCCATCAATCGTTGGTACTTCTATAGTTGCATATTAGCTTCAATCGTAAGTCTTTAAATAGTTCCACATTAGCTTCGATCGTAACTCTTCAATATTAGCTTCAATCGTAAGTCTTTTTACAGGTCCATATTAGCTTCAATCGAAGATCTTTCTATAGTCTCATATAGCTTCTATCGTAGGACTTTTTAAAGTCCCATATTAGCTTCAATCATAAGTCTTTCTACAGTTCCTTATTAGCTTCCATTGTAAGTCTTTCTAAAGTCCCATATTAGCTTCAATCGTAAGTCTTAGGATATGTAATGACAGGGCTTTATATAATCCTATCCTTGTTGCATTTGATATATAGTTTTATTGCTTTTAGATATATATTCGTTTTTTATAATTATTTATTATTAAATTTATTATTATTGTTTGAAGAACTGGTTTTGAACTAAACAACCGATTTTTCGTGAAACGTTTGTGGGGCAGGAATTAAAAGGTGTCAAATCAGTTTGATGCTTCGTCTGTTAAAAAGTCATTCGTTCAAACTGAAAGCTGAGTTTGTTGCGCTGACAAATAGTCCAAGTTTGGCTGGTGCCTTTTATTTTTTCGCTAAAGAATTATGGCGATCCAATAGTGATTTAGAATGGAATTTGAAAGACTCTAACACAATACGTGCTGGAACAAATAAGAGTCAAAATTATGTTCGGAAAACCTGGGAAATTTGTTGGCTTGGATTCGGGATTGAGTGTATGATTGGTTCACAGGTAACCTATGGCGAAATTCATAAATAACATTACACCAAGATGTTAAAAATTTGAGTTTCTGCATTAACATTCTACACTAGTAGTCGGCACTCATAGCCACCAGTGGAAATGTTGAAAAAATTAATAGCGTAGCTTCAAATAATATTTATAAGACCGCAACAGGTGGTTAATATTGTATGAATGGACAGTATAATCCTACAAAAAAAATCTTTCAAGGCGAGCAAAATCCAACCAAAAATTGGGTAAAGGAAAATTCGTAGCGATGCACCACCAATGGTTTCTCAAATTTTTGCAATACATAAAGTAAAGCTCAAGTAAAACACCCAATATTATTTACCACGGTATCCAAGTTCTCCAAATATAAATTTATGGCTGATGAGTTAAAATATTGGGTTTTGGCTGATGAGTTATCCACCGAATATACCAGAATTACTACCCAAAGATTTTAAATATAAATTGTGATGTCAACGTTACGACCTCCAGTTAAAGCACTTGATGGAATTAAAACCATGTGGAATCGAAAATACTTCAAAAACCGCGTAATTTGAAAACGCAACCAAAAAAATATTGAGGTTGTTTAAAAGCTGCTATAGGATTGTGGCAGGTGGCAAATTATAAATGAATGGAGCTGACACCAAACTAAAACAGCTGTTGTTCGAATATTGTCTTGCGGTAATTGTCTTTGCAGTAAATGGTTACAAATTCTGTGGAAAATCCGAGCTACATAAAAACTAAAACAGAGAAAGACGTTTCCACAACAATTGAATCTAAGCTTCGGAACGATACGAGTCTCACTCGGGCAAACATTTTGAAAGCTGTATCAACCAAAAGTTTTTTTCTCAGGAAAGAACTTTCAACAATGCATAATATGTTATTATTAGCCATGATCTCTTTATGCCGACCACTAGTAGTGAGCTTCCTCATTATCAAGTAAATATGTCGCTTCTCAAAGGTCACCACCACTTTCTGTCCATATAAATCGACTTTGTTGTATAAATCGAAATAACTGTTTACCCCCACCTAATATAATAGTTCACTATATAGTATATTCTTTGCTATAAATTTCATTTCTATTCAGTTGCTAAAAGGTGACAAAGTCCATATAAAATATAGTATTTGTAGTTTTTTATTTTTATTTTTGTTGTAGTTGTTGTTCAAATTTGTTTACTGTAAAAGTTTCATATTTAGCGGATGTGAATGTTGTTGCTGTAGCTATTGTTGTTGGGTTTTCAATTGTAAATCATATGTCGCTGTCGTTGTTGTTGTTGTTGCTGTTGATGTTGATGGTGGTGCTACTGTTGCTGACATCATATTATATTCATTCAAATAAATCTAAAACAAAAAACCGACCGACCGACAACTGACTAACTACCGCTTTCGTTGCGATTTGTAATAAATTCAAGCACACATTTAGATAATGCATTTTTCTCTTTTTTTTTTATTTTTTTTTTTTGTTGTTTTGGTTTTGTTTGTATTACAATTTGAAATATGATGCTGCTGCTCTGCTCTGTGCTGTTTAGGTTGAAGATTCCATATATTGTAACACATACCCAACACACTGGTCGTTACAAATATGCAGTCACACAAGTCATTTATTCATTCATTCAGTCCGTCACTCAGTCAGTTAGTAAGAAGAATGCTTTTTATTTTTTTTGTATATGTAAAAATTTTTAAATTCAAATAAATACTGGGTTTTTGTATTTAACTAACAAAGCGTAGGAATGAAATATTTCCTCCTCTTACATGTATTTTAACTGACTGACTACTGCCTGCTTCCCTGTGTGTTGTCGCTCCTGGTATGGTGTTTTTTTTTTTTTTCTTTCTTTCTACATATTACATTTTGTTTATATAACACATTACGTTTGTTCACTTTTTCGTTCCATTCATATTCATTCATGAGCTTTTTTACATGAATGATTTGAATTTTCACGACTGCAGGCAGTAGTTAGTTAACCAGCAGCACCAATACCGGCGAGCAGAGCCGCGGTTATTTAAAGTATTTATAAGATATAGAAATTCCAAATGTTACTACAAACCAACATTCAGAAATGAAAAAAAAAACCAGTTCCACAATGTGGTCAGTTAAATGGAGGCAAACAAAAATTTATAAAATAATCAGACGACGACGACGACATTCGATTAAATTATTCATGTTTGAAATACATTCATGCCTTTACATACCTACTTGTATTGTATTTAGTCAGTCAGTCGTTAGTGATTAAAACTTAAAACTAAATTCATTTAAATTGATAGTGATTTTCTTGAATTATTATTATTATATTAGAAACAAAATTCATTTGAATATTAGTAAAAATTTTTGTAATTTCGCTAGATTTATACTGTTCGCACAATATAGAACATTAAAACAGGTTGGATTACTCCAAAGTCTCAGTCATGATATTGGTTTGCTCCAATAGAAATTTTGTTTGTTGTGCCAGAAAATATCGAATGTTTTGTTTTCTATTAGGATACATTTAATATTGATTGAGCATTTGGTCTTACTCAAATCTAACACTTGGTTCAATGAAATGTTGAAGAAATAGATAACAGAGTTTCAAAGAATATATGATATTGGATCAATCCCGAAACTTAACCACAATCGACTATATGTATTTATAAATCTTTAAAGAATATACAATAACATAAAACAAAAGTTATTCGCTATCAAATGAAATATTCAACAATATCTAGCGAAACTCTTCCTAGTTAACGATCCCTCTACCATGACATTCAATCTCTCGGTGGCCGCCAATGTATTGACTTCTTACTGATTCATCATTTGACATACAACCCCCAGCAGCTAAGCAAGTAGTCCCTTATAGACAGTAATTGTCAGTAACGTCTGATCACTTGGCTGACTCCAATTTATATATTTTGGTCATTTGACACGTATGTGATCTTTGTAGTGCAGAGGGAAGACCATTGGTTACTTTATACATCCCTGGTAATCTAGCGTGAAGACAATTGTCACTTAAGTGTCTCTAAGTAATCTGGAGTGTAGTCACTTTAAATGTTTTGTGAGTAATTCGTTCAAACTGGTTTTATAAAAATTGTGTTGATATAATTCTCATACAGTTTCTTTTCTTTTGGCTTAAGTATACTGACATCCCATGTAACCTAGCGTGAAGTCAATTGTCTCTTTAGTGTCTCTAAGAAACCTACAGTGTAGTCATTTTTAACTTTTATTTTGTACTGCTCTTTAGGAAGTAGTAATTTTACCCACCAGAAATAATCTATTGGAGAGTTGTCGGAGGAAGGTTTGTTTATAAGCAATCGGTTATTGGACTGTCTATAAGATGTCTTTTTAACTGACTATTTGAGGTCAATTAGCACCTGTACATTAGAGTGACAATCAGTTGTATGGAAAAAAATTTGAGTTTGATTTTTGAAGAGTGCCGGGTGGAATATTGTGACACTAGGTCTAAAAGATAAGTACTGAAAATTTGAGCCAAATCGGACAACGATTTCGGGGCGCGCATCGAGGTCAAAGGTCAGATATATGTAAAATTTTACTATTTATATGAAATAAATTTGTGAAATTCCTTAACTTTTTGCATTATGTTACAGAAATATGTAGATTTATTTATATTAATGCAAATTACAGTCAAAAAAATATTTTTCAGATTAAACCTATATCTTTTTTGGGTCAAATTGACCCACAAACTGTATTATCGTTAAAATTCGGAAAAAATGCAAATTTTTCAGTTTTTGTAAAAATTTTGCTACTAAATAATTATTTTTGCAAACTAATGCATAAGAATCGAAATGTGTACGTAATTGTCGTTCTAATGAGATATAAAAGATAATAATTGGTTAAAAAATTTTAAAGTTATTAAAAATTCCCCAGACCATTAACGTGGCCCAGGCCACTTGAACAAGAAATGTAGGAACAAAATTAACATATTTTAAGAAATATTAAAATAAAAGCTAATTTTTACTTAAAATATATCCGTATTTACACTGTATGAGTTTTTGTCTTTGTAGAATACCGTTAACCTATTCGCAGGGATGGCCAAAAAAATTAATTTTTTTTAACGGCAGTTTCAAATCTCCATTTTCAAATTTTTAAAAATTTTCTTAAACAAATTTCAGAATTTTTTGATAATCACATTGGGATTTATTGAAATCATAATAGAGAATAAAAATGCGAAAAAATTATGTCAATACCTCTTACAGTTTTTCCGTACCTACGATTTAAATTTTGTGATTTTCGGGAAAAAATATTTTTTTGGCCATATTTTGCCGAATGAGAGCAATTTCCTTACTGTTACAAATTTTAAGTAAAACCTATACAGAATCTTATAGTTCAGATCATTTTAAATATACTCTGAAAGTTTTACTAAAAGCGGACAACTTTAACCCTTAAATGGTGAAGGTTAAAAGTAAAATTTAGCAATATTTGGAATTTCAAAATGAAAGATAACAAAATATTCTAAATTTTTGAACAAATTTTAAGGAAACTTGCGAAAAATATACCTTAAGGTCTTAAATATACAATAACAGTGCAAAAATGAAAATTAACCCTTAAAAGCACTTGGGGTCATAATGACTCTATATTTGACTGTGGTTTTCGGGATTTTAAAAGTTTGGACCCCAAATTATATTAAGGGTTAATTTCCATTTTTGCACTGTTATTGTATATTTTAGACTTTATGTTATATTTTTCTCAAGTTTCATTAGAATCGGCCCAAAAATATATAACATTTCGCCATCTTTACATTAGAAATTCCAAATATTGAACAATTTTAACTTTGACCTTCTCGGTTAAGGGTTAACGTTTTCCGATTTTAGTAAAACTTTCACAGTATCTCTAATATTATCTGAGTTATAAGATTCTGTATAGGTTTTACTTAAAATTCGTAACAGTAAGGAAATTGCTCTCATTCGCCAAATTATGGCCAAAAAAAATATTTTTCCCGAAAATCACAAAATTTAAATCGTAGGTACGAAAAAACTGTAAGAGGTATTGACATAATTTTTTCATTTTTTTATTCTCTATTATGATCTCAATAAATCCCAATGTGATTATCAAAAAATTCAAAAATTTGTTTAACAAAATTTTTAAAAATTTGAAAATGGAGATTTGAAACTGCCGTTAAAAAAAATAAAATTTTTTGGCCAGCCCTGCGAATAGGTTAACGGTATTCTACAAAGACAAAAACTCATACGAATGTAAATACGGATATATTTCAAGTTAAAATTAGCCTTTACTTTAATATTTCTTAAAATATGTTAATTTTGTTCCTACATTTCTTGTTCAAGTGGCCTGAGACACGTTAATGGTCTGGGGAATTTTTAATAACTTTAAAATTTTTTAACCAATTTTTATCCTTAATATCTCATTAGAACGACAATTACGTTCACATTTCAATTCTTATGCATTCGATTGCAAAAATAATTATTTAGTAGCAATATTTTTACAAAAACTGAAAAATTTGCATTTTTTCCTAATTTTAACGATAATACAGTTTGTGGGCCAATTTGACCCAAAGGAGATATAGGTTTAATCTGAAAAATATTTTTTTGACTGTAATTTTCATTAATATAAATAAATCTACATATTTCTGTAACATAATGCAGAAAGTTAAGGAGTTTCACAAATTTATTTAATATAAATAGTATGATTTTACATATATCTGACCTTTGACCTCGATGCGCGTCCCGAAATCGTTATCCGATTTGGCTCAAATTTTTAGTACTAATCTTTTAGACCTAGTGTCACAATATTCCACCCGGCACTCTTTGAAATCTAAAAAAAAAAAATCGGCTGTCACCCTACTGTACATGTTAAAATAATTGGTAATGTAGCTGATCAAGTAACCAGTTATGTAGCCTGGTATAACTGACTCTATGTAACCGGTATGTGAATTCAATGCGTAGGGCCAGCTATCAGACATGTACATGTTAAAATAACTAGTCACGTAGCTAGTTATGTAATTAGTTGTCACCCTAAATGATAGGTAAAATCTCTAGTTTGGGACAGTATCCTACAACTGCTGGGCCATGACTGGACTCCCAATTCTCATACAAAAAAATGAATCGCAACGTTACGACCCCTAGAGAAGCACGTGACCTATAGTTGCTTCGTTCTAAGTAGAAACAATGAGATCGTATATTGAGGTTGTACCATAAGATCAAGACAGTCGGAGAATTTTTAATCAATCTGAATCAACTGACATTGAAATAAAACAACAAGGGGTAAAATCCAACAACAGTTCCCGAGCGAAACTTTTCGTAGTGACTGGTCACCGTTCCCGTTCAACATAGAAGAATTTAGGGATGGTCTAAATACTAGTTTCTTTTTAAATCATATGTTATTTTGACACTGACAGATTTTTTTATAATCGAAATTTTGACTAACATTTTGTTGAGTGTAATTATTCAAATTGGAAACATTAGTTTATGAATGAAATTGTTTTTATAAACACCAGTGAGTAAGCATAAAAGCATACATAATAATTAGTTAATGGTACTAAAAATATACATGAAGTTTTATAGAACTTTTCATTATTTTGTCATAAATTTGTTTAAATAATGTGTGTACAACCTAAAAAACGAAAACAAACTCATACTCCATGAATAAGGGGGGACTGACTATAAGCAAGCATATCTTTGCAACAATCTTTGTGCAGCAAACTTAAACTACAATAAACTAATAATAATGATATTAATAATAAAAATAAAAAAATTGCTGTATAAGTTAATTATTTCAGCAAAAAGAAGACAAACAGAATTGTTGAATGAAATTTTTCGTTATACTTGAGTTAGTTTTCTTAGATGTATTTTTTACTACACCTCTCATAGTTAAACTACAAGTATGTTGTATGATGATGATGATGATGGCGGAAAAGGCGGAAATAATGAACTCAGAAAACAGTCAACCAGTAAGAAAAAAAAAAGAAACCAACCCATGAAGGAAAACACAATGAACAAAAAAAAATCACGAAATATTATGGAATTGCATGAGTTGTTTTTAACCGCCTTTTTAAAATTCATTCATAAAAATTGGTTTCTTTCATACAAACACACGAACACACCGACAGACAGACAGGCTTCATTGTTGTTATAGTTGTAATATTTTGTTTAAGAATCACATAAAAAAAAGTAATTTTATTATTTCACAGTTACTAGGAGCGAGGAAAAACAAAATATAATTAGTTTATCTTGTTGAACAATAAAAATTATAACATGCATGAGAGGGAATAACAATAATAAAAAAATGTAAAAGAAAATTTAACCACATACATATATTGTATTTTAACTATATGACAATTCTTAAGCTGTCACTCAAAATTAGTAAACGTTGGTTTAATGGTTGACAGTTAATCTATTGTTGGTTTAAATAATTTCCAGTTTTTCAAAACTTAGATTTCAGCTGTCGCTCTAATAATTAAACGTTAAACTACCTTTTAATTAAACTGTTTTTAAATTGCCAAATTAGTTTTAGAAAATAAGGGTTTAAACCTGTAGCGATTTAGTAGCTTTTAGACAGACAGTTAAACTAAGTTTATTTCCGTATGAAGAACTAGTTTAAATTGTGAATTTAATTTGTTTAATCATGAGTTTATGCTGTCACTCTATAGTTTAATATTTATACGTTGGTTTGACGTTTTAAAGTTAAACTTCTTTTTAATTAAATTGCGTTTAAATTGTCAAATTTATTTAACAAAATAATGATTTAAACATGTAGCGATTTGTTTATTTTAGACTGGCTGTGAAACTAGTATTAAAAACTGGTTAAAACTGCCTTTAAATTGTGATATTAGTTTTACGAATCTTGGGTTTAAGCTGTCACTCTATAATAGCTTAATATTTAAACGTTGGTTTAACGTTTAAGAGTCAAACTTCTTCTTTATTAAGCTGTGTTTTAATTGTCAAATTAGTTTAATAAAATAAAGGTTTAATCCTGTAGTTTTTCTCTAGTATTAAAAAGTATTTTAAATTGTGAAATTAGTTTTACAAATCTTGCGTTTAAGCTGCCACTCTATAATAGTTAAATAATTAAACGTTGTTTTAACGCGATTTAGTAGCTTTTAGACAGACTGTTAAACTAAGTTTATTTTCGTATGAAGAACTAGTTTAAATTGTAAATTAAATTTGTTTAATCATGGGTTTATACTGTCACTCTATAGTTTAATATTTAAACGTTGGTTTAACGTTTTAAACGTTGGTTTAACGCTTTAAAGTTAAACTTCTTTTTAATTAAATTGCGTTTAAATTGTCAAATTTGTTTAACAAAATAAAGATTTAACATGTAGCGATTTGTTTATTTTATACTGGCTGTGAAACTAGTATTAAAAACTGGTTTAAACTGCCTTTAAATTGTGAAATTAGTTTTACGAATCTTGGGGTTAAGCTGTCACTCTATAATAGTTCAATATTTAAACGTTGGTTTAACGTTTTAAAGTTAAACTTGTTTTTAACAAAATAAAGACTGGTTATTTTTTTCTCTATGAAACACTAGTTTAAACTGCCTTTAAATTGTTAAATTAGTTTTACGAATCTTTGGTTTAAGCTGTCACTCTATAATAGTTTTATAAATGAACGTTGGTTTAACGTTTAAGGATTAAAATATTGTTTTTATTAAACTGTGTTTAAATTGTCAAATACGTTTTATTTAATAAGAGATTAAACCTGTAACGATTTATTACATTTTAGGCTGACTGTTAAACTAAGTTTTTCTGTAGTATTAAACACTAGTTTAAACTGCCTTTAAATTGTGAAATTAGTTTTACGAATCTTGGGGTTAAACTGTCACTCTATAATAGTTCAATAATTGAAAGTTGGTTTAACGTTTAAGAGTCAAACTTCATCTTTGTTAAACTGTGTTTTAATTGTCAAATTAGTTCAACAAAATAAATGTTTAAACGTGTAGTTTTTCTCTAGTATTAGAAATTAGTTTAAATTGTTTTTTAATTGTGAAATTAGTTTTACAAATCTTGCATTTAAGCTGCCACTCTATAATAGTTAAATAATTAAACGTTGTTTTAACGTTTAAAAGTTAAGCTTGTTCTTAATTAAAGCTTCTCTTAATTGTCAAATAAGTTTTACTAAATAAGAGTTTAAACCTGTAGCGATTTATTACATTTTAGACTGACTGTTAAACTAAGTTTTTCTGTAGTATTAAACACTAGTTTAAACTGCCTTTAAATTGTGAAATAAGTTTTACGAATCTTGGGTTAAACTAAGTTTTTCTGTAGTATTAAACACTAGTTTAAACTGCCTTTAAATTGTCAAATTTGTTTTACAAATCTTGCGTTTAAGTTGTCACTATATGTATAATAGTTCAATAATTGAAAGTTGGTTTAACGGTTAAGTGTTAAACTTCTTCTTAAACTGTGTTTAAATTGTCAAATTAGTTTAACAAAATAAAGGTTTAAACCTATAGCGATTTGCTAAATTTTAAACTGGCTGTTCAACTATGTTTTTCTCTAGTATTAAACATTTCTTTAGATTGTGAAATTTGTTTTACAAATCTTGCGTTTAAGCTGCCACTCTATAATAGTTAAATAATTAAACTTAGTTTTAACGCTTAAAAGTTAAGCTTAATTTAACTGTCTTAAAATTGACAAATAAGTTTTACAAAATAAGGATTTAAATTAGCAGCGAATTACTAAATTTTAGACTGTTTTTAAAGGTTTAACTTCTTCTTAAAACTGAGTTTAAATATAACGATTTCATTAGTTTCTGAACTGAATGCTGAATATTAGAAAATTAGCATTTCTAATATTGAAGTTACTAAGTTCAAAATATTCTAAATTAAAATTATTGTTTTTTTAGATCAACCTTTTTTTAATAACTTTTTTCCCATTTTTTACATAATTCGCAGAAAAAATTCATAATTAATTGCCAACCCGCATAACTCATTGATGACGTTATGTGTGTGTGTATGTGGTTTTTTTAATTAAAACTAAATAACACAAATTGAAAACATTGTAAAAAAATCACATGTCTTTCAAACTGTGTTTTTGTTAACAACGTGCGGGCGTTTTTTGTTTCTATTTTTCTATTTATTTATTCATTTATTATTATTTTTTTTTTTAACTTTTCATATTTAAATGAGTGTTTTTAGTTTTAATTTGCACTTTTTTTGTTTTTGGTCAAGATGTTGCTGATTGTTTAAACAAATTTATTTATTTTTTTTTTTTTTTTGTTTCAAATTCATTGATGAGTTCACAAAACGACCTTCATAAATTTTGAAACAAAAGTTTATATAAAAATATGTAAACTGTTTTTTTTTTTTTTTTTTTTTTGATGAACATACATTTTTTATAGTTTTCTCTTAAACCGGATTTGGCTATAAAGAAAAAAAAAATAATGTTGTCGAAAAAGTTATTAACAAAAAATGGGGAATAAAAAAACTACCAGCTTTCTCATATTGTTTGGTTTATTTTAAAATTCTTTAGTATTTGAAGTCAATCAAAAATACAAAAAAAACAAACTTAATGGCTTAATAACGTCATAAGTTAAAAATATTTAAATTTATTTTACTCTCATCAATGAATAATGTTCATACCAGTTGGTTAGAAAAAACATAACATAAATAAATAAATATTGTAAATGACAGTTGGATGCAGATTTTGAAAGCAGGTTTAAATTTTTGGTTTTCGATAACTTTCAGGGATAATTTTCTGTTTTCTCTTTATATAACTCATTGATGAATTGTTCAATTATGAAAAAACCAAAAAGAACAATTGTATAGACCTTTCTTCCTGTTTTTAGCATTCAAATGAAATGCGTGTTTATGACAATTACATTTATTACACACACACAATACAAAATTCATTGAGAATTTATAACCCCTAAAGCTTTTTTAGTTTGCTCCTGTTTAATATGAATCATTTGTAGGTATGTGAGTTATGATGACTTGTTAGTGGGTCTTGTGCCCCCTTTTGGTTTATGGTCTGTCTGTATATACAAAAGTTTGTTAACATTTTGTGTCTATTTTGTTCATGCCTTTTGTTCATTTGTTTGTTTATTTTGTATAAACGTTTTAACAATCAAACACAAAATACATACCTACTTAGATACACATATGTATGTGTATGTATGTATGTGCATTATGAATTTCGTATTTGTTAAAAAAAATTTCATTAATTTCATTGAAGATTTTTGTTCCGTTTCATACAACTCATGCATCGTTTTTATTTTCATTGAATGAAAATATGTATATATGTACATAATTGTATGTATTTGAAACAACAACAAATTGTATATAAACATTTGCTCATTCGTTTAATATAACGGCACAAAATATGCACCACAGCACACGACTATTTATAGTTTTCAAACTCGTCGTCGTATGTTTCAAACAAAAACAAAAAAGAGATGAAGCAGTAAAAATTATGACTCATTTCTTTATTGAGTTCTGTACACTTGTTTACAATAAAGCGAATAGTTAGAGTTACTCTACTAAAACTCCCTGTTCCATAGCATATCATATTTGAAATTTACCTAGGTATACATGCAAAAGTAAATTGAAACCAATTACATTATCTTGCCAAATGTTTGATACTTGAGACAAGATTATTACTCACTTCTGTCAAGGATTTTAGCACTTCTCTTCTCACATTATTATTTTAGATTTAAAATTTACTTTAACCATGTATTTTGCTATTTAAATTTTGTTAGTCTAACTTGTCTATTCATGTTTTTCCTTGTGTAAATATTAATTAATCAAATACACATCTTCATTTTACATTTTGATTGATGGTTTAATAATTGACATTTTTGTTGCGTCTCGCAAATGGATGAGAGAAATCTTTGGAAATCCTGAACCACAGTAAATTAAAATTTCTTTAACATTTTACAAATTTGTAGAGATACTAAAATTAATAATACTCATGCTTTATCATGATAATTTTTTACCTTAAAACTTATAGCATTATTTTTCTCTCTTTAACCATAAAATTATTTTTGAATGCCCCTCTCTCATCTTGCTTCTTTTCAAAGTATTTTGAAGCTTCTCGAAGACCTATTAATTTCAAATTGGCCATACTTTTATATTACGAATCGCGCATCTATACTAACGAATCTTCTAGACATGGACATACTAAAATTGATATATACGAAGCTGCTTGAAAATCTGTAAAGTTGAAATTCAAAAAACTTTTATACTACTAAACGCGCTTCATTCCTAACAGGTCTCCATACTGCATTAACAGGCAACATCCAGAGAAAGAATGTTCTTGTACATGATCACCATAACCATTTCAATATTTTTTAACAATACTATGGTCACTGCAATTATTTATGAAGGATTAAACCATGCTATGCTGTTTTAGGATTATGATGATCATAATTCTTAAATTTTTAGTTTAATGGTGGCTTTGTCTATATTAAAATCATGGCTGTGTCTATACTTCCATAAGGCTCTGTCTATTCTTAAATTTTTAGTTAAATTGTGTCTCTATAATTAAATTTTTAGTTCAATCCAGCCTCAGTTCATTCTTTAATTTTTAGTTCGATCGTGGCTCTGCCTATACTTCAATTTTTAGTTCAATCGTACCTTAGACTATTCTTCAATTTTTAATTTAATCGTCGCTCTGACTATACTTTAACCCTTTGTCGACCGACGGTACTTATAAGTACCATAACAATAATAAGCTTACAAAAGGAAAACAAAACATATTTTGACCCTTTTTGCCCAAAAGTACTTTGAAGTACACTATCATCTTTGGAATAATATATTTTTTTTTGCCTATTGGCAACCTCGCTTACTCAGAATAACGGTGAAGTATCTCATGTTCTCATTGTGGTGTTTATTAATGTTGTAATGATAAAAAATACTGTTTCGTAAAATACCATGGAATAGACTTGAAATAGAAAATGTTATAAAAGTTACAATATTAATCAATATATTAATAAAATTTAAACAAAAATGAGTTTTTTATCTATGAGTTTTTTTTATATTTTGGCTGATGCTGACCCAACGGTACTTAAAAGTACCAGGTCCCTTTCGATTCCTTGCAGGTTCCTTTCTGTTCCTTGCAGGTCCCCCACAAAGATAAAATTTTGTATATAACTTCCTGAAGTCCTTATTTTTAATATTGCATAAAAAAAATAAAAACTTTTTCAACGATTTAACGATTTGGTCCACAAGGGGTTAATATTTAGTTCAATCGTGGTAATCTCAATATTTAAATCATGGCTATGTCTACACTTCCAGCTGGCTCTGTCTATTCTTAAATTTTTAGTTCAATTGTGTCTCTGTCTATATTTGTGTATTCTTCAATTTTTAGTTTAATCGTGGCTCTATCTATACTTAAATTTGGATCTGTCTATAATTAAATTTTTACTTTAATCCAGGCTCAGTCTAATCTTCAATTTTTAGTTCTGTTTTTAGTATGTTAAAAATCCCTAGATTATTTGCTGCAAAAGTATAGACATACATTAATTAATTCTTTCCTTCTCCAATAACAATGTTTGCCCTCGGATTGATAGTAATTGTTGTGATAAAGTCAGGCGCTACTGTCTGCCCATTAAACCATAAGGAAATATCTCTGTGTATGGTGATGATGGTATTGCAGCAGATCACAGAAAAACAGAATTTATTAGGGGGAAGTATAAAATACTGTTTGTTTAAATTATGAAATGTAAACAAAGGGATTTATTTGTTTTTAGTTTGTTGTTGTTGTTCTCTTTTTTTTTTTGTGTTGTTTTTATTAAAATTTGTTTTGCGCGCTACCACATTGCTGCTGCTGCTTTTTGTTTCTTCCTGCTTAAAAAACCAAACAGAAAAATAAACAAAATTTTATATATTTATTTGTGTTGGAGCAACGAAACAAAAAAATATAAAAAAAAAATTATAATAATAATGAAGAAAAAATAGATCGTAAAATGTATTAATTAAAATGAACTTTGTATATGTTTAAAATGCCATGAACAATTTTACACATATGGAGGAAGAGGGGGGGGGTGGTAGGGTGGTAGGTTTATATGGGCTTAATAGTGCGTAGGTCCGTTTAAATTATAAAATAATGTTTTTTTTATTTTATAGTAAATTTGCTTTAAAAAAAAATCGTATTAGTTTGTCTGTATGTAGGTAGTTGCTCTGTTTATGGTTCTTTTGTTTACATTGTGAAGTTGGCGTTGCCAACTGTTCTGTTTATGGTACTTTATTAAAAGGTACCGTTATTTAAAGTGTATATGTGAAGGAATTTTTAGGTTTAGTTTAGCTATGGAATTTTATGGTTTTAAATGACTTAAAAGTAAGGTTTCTACATAAAAAAGAACTAATGGAAGGGAAATGTCATAGTAAAGGTAAAAAATTTAAATTTTATAGTCATTGCTCTTTAAGTGAAGTCTCTAATTATAAAGAGTGCATGTACTATAGATAATTTAAGGTACTAATAATGTTGGCACTTAAAATGTTTAATAAACAATTTTATTATAATTATGATTTGCCTAATTCATATTTGTTGTTCATTTTTATATTTCGAGTGGGTTTATTAAGTTTTTGGAAAAAATATTTACTTTTTTTCAGCTTTTCAGTTGTATACTCTCAGTTTAATGCGGACTAATTTGCATAAAAAAAGAAATATACTTCAAGTATATACTAGGTAGCTGCCATTCAAGAAACGTGCTAAGAATATTGAACAAAAAAATATTTATAAATAATGAAAAAAAAAAACAAATTATATTTATTAAAAACACCAAACAAAACAAATAAACTTTATACTATTTATATTGTAGGTCTTTTCCATATATAGTATGTATATTTCATACCAAAAGGGCTGGTAGAAAAAAGAAAGAAGAAAAAATAAGCAAATTCGTGGAATTGTTGTTTCACCATTTAGTTTTCTTTTATTTATACAGGAAGCTTAGAAAAAGACAAGATTACTAATAATAAACAATAATAAGAATTGTTTGCTAAACAAAAAAAAAAACTCATAATTCTCGTAATTTCATAACGCAGCCAACCATCCAACTAACCCAACGTACATTTGTCCGTCCCTGTCAAGTATAAGTTGAAATTCCTTTAAATTCTTTCTTTTTATTTTACTTTATTTATGTATAAAGTTTGTAAGCTTGGAAATAAAAAAACACCCACTATTGTAATAATAATAATATTATTAAAAATAAAAAAAAATATATAAAGAAAAGATAAAGAAAATAAAATAACAGAAAAAAAAGTTCATATTGTAATTCTTCACAGTCATTTAATTTATTCTATACGTCCGCTTTTCAACTAAGCTTAAAGTGTTGTTGCGTTTGTGGCTGTCCCTGTCCCTGTCTCTGTCTGTCCATTTGTCTCTTTTACCAGTACTTGTTGTATATTGTAGTAGATATTGGGGTATGTTATTCATTCTTCTTTTATATGACCGTAGTACAAAACGACCGGAAATCGCCAACAACACCGTTTATTGTTGCAATTTTTTTTGTTGTCGTTTATGTTATTTTTGAATTTTTCGTTAGTTTTTTCTTTTTTTTTTAATTTTATAGTGCTGGTGTTTTGTCGTATTTTTAGTTGTATCATGTGCGTTAACATGCTGCATGCTTTTAGTAGTTTATTTTTTAACGATCATACATTTAATTTATTTACTTTTAAAGTGTTAAAAAATCAGTATTTTTCAAGCATTCATTCGTATTTTTTTTTTTTTTGTTTTTTGGTGAATGTGTGTGGGTTGGGTTCAACTAGAATTTTATTGAGTAGAATTAATTTAAAAAAGATAATACCCTATAAACAATTAGGTAGACAGACACAACAAACAAACGCATGTATTTTTGTTTCTTAAAAATGTTGCCAAACGAATTTAAACTAGATAGGAGAGATAGAGAGAGAAGTAGAGAGTAGCCAACTTTGTTTATGTTGTGCTAAATTTGGCATTTCCTTTTATTTAAGTGATGCTAGTTGTTTTTTTTTTTAATTAAAATAATTGAATATGTAAAAGGACTTATTTCGCATCGATTTTTGTCTCTTCTAAAACAATTTATTTTTTTTATATGAAAGCAATATTTTGCCATTGATTCTTTGTAATAACTTCGGAATACTAAATTGGTAATTGAATAGACTATGAATAAGACTCTTAAGTGGCCAAATACATTTTTTTTCTAAGAATTTAAAACAAGACATCGATATATCTATATAAATATATAAATGGCTTTGTAAGTTTGTTTGTTTGAGCATCACGCCTAAACGGCTGAACTTGAAAGCGTCAATAGGCTATAACTTTTTTCAATACTTGGACCAGAAAGGGATAAACAGGGGGAAAACCGTTTTTTTTAAATAAAATCCTTACATATTTTTCTTACTACGACAGGGGTAGCGAAGCGCACCGGGTCAGGCTAGTAATTTATATAATATTCACTATAAAGAAATATACTTTCCGAACCCCTCGAATAACATACGTATAATATAATGAATGATATCTCTGGTGATACATATCTGTAACAAATTCATTCTAGAATATGTCTCAAAAAAGTCAGACAAATCGGGCCATAAATATTCCAGATAATAAAAGGGTATATTCTTTAAAACATAACATAAGGACAACCATTTTTAAATAAAAAGTTAACGGTATTTGGTTGCTCTGTTTATGGTTCTATTGTTTACATTGTTATAGTTGGCAACGCCAACTCCATTTTAATGGTGGTTTATTTATAGTTAACGGTCGTTGCTCTGTAAAAGAGATATTTTTTAAGTTAACAACCGAACAAAATTTTTCCCAAAAAACTAACATATTGATGCTGGTGGCATAAAATTTTTAGTGATAAACTCTGTTCCTTTTTTTTAATAATGAACAGAGTTTATCACTATAAATTTGTTATATAAAAAAACCCAAACCGACCTAGGTTAAAAGGATCTAACGGTTTATAATATAGGTGTTATATCTCTTACAAAAATTATCTCTATAACTTTGTTGTTCGATATACCCATTTGATACTATTTCATTACCGATCCGCTTGAAAGTTTTGACTGTTCCCCGGTACACAAGTAATCATTTTTGTCAGTGTTACGAGTGTAGTGCCACACATTTATTTAACTGTTTTTTTTTAATATTTTACAAAAATATTAATTCAGTTTTTTTTTTCTTTAAATGTGTGGTACCACAAACTATTTTGTATTCCAGGTTACAAATGAAAATAATAATAAAAAAATATTAGTGTTGGCGTTGCCATATTTGGCTGTTAAGCTTAAAAAGTTGTTAATTTATTTCAACTATTTAACTTTTTCATATTCAGCCCTATTCAGCAAATAATTTTGCTTTGACTTCAATATTATAAAACGAAAGTTTTACTACTTTTTCCACCTTAAGCCACCTCCGAAATAATTAAATTTTTGAATAAGTCTTAAAAAATTGTTTTACCTTATTTTGAGCAAGATTAAAGTGAAATGATCCCGGTATATCCCTGTAGTAATATAACGGGAACAATATTACCACAAAATAAAATATTTACAAACTGTTTTCAAGTCATAAACTTAAAGGTGTCAAGTTTTTATAATTGTTTAGAAGTATCCCTGGCAGATTTTCTTTTCTTATGTTCGAATTTGAAATTTTTCCAGAATAGAGCAGATTTTCATAAGTGTCGAGTGTTTATAAATATTTAGGCGTTATGTTGATAGATTTTTATTTTCGATTTGTTATTTACAAAATAAAATAAAACAATGTGTGGGTTTTTATAATTTGTTGTTTTGGCGGTTGGTTTTTTATGTTTGTTTTCAGGTTAACCACATTTAGCAGTGGTAATATAATAAGACTGATTAAACAAATTTAAATTTATAATTATTTGTTCATAATTAAAGTTTCAAGTAACTAAACTAAAAGAATTTTTATTGAAAATTTTAAGTTAAGAAAAGAAACTGAATTTTCCTTTTAGTTTAGTAAGTAGGCTTTCTCTCACATATAAAATACATAATATATAAATAATATTTATATAAAATAAAACTAAAAACAACAGCAGCTTGCTTTAACCAAAAAAAGATGACATGAACTAAATCCAATGCTAAGAAAAATACAAATACAACAATATAAACTATAAAATATTGTGTACAAATATAAAAAAAAAATCACAATAAACATAAAAGGCATTGAGAAAGAGGCCACTTCTACCGACCAGCAGCAACAGCAGCAACTCAAGAAAAATCAGTTAAATTCTGAAAATGAAAAAAAAATAAAGCTAATGAAAAGATATGAACTGAAAATTCCTAAGCAACGCCATTGTCGTACGTTCTTTATAACTATAAAAGGGAAGGAGAGAAAAAAAAAACATTCAACAAAAACCCAGAAACATACGACATAAAGAAAAAAAATAAATAACAACAACAACGACGACAATAAGAGAAGAACAAGAAAAAGACGAGGAGATACAAAAAAAGCAACACTGCAGTATTTTCGAAAACATGGCAGTCAGGGGTGGTGAACAAATTGGTAGTTTAAAACTGATTTTACAAAACGCAAACATTGGTGTAGGAAAAGTTGAGGGAACCAAGATAGCTGTACCCTATAAATATAAAAAAACCTAGAGCATTATTCTTATTTCTTCCAAAAAGCCGAGTCAAACTTAACAAAAATTAAAATTTTTTTAAAAAACAGTAGCTACATAAATATTTGAATATTTTATTATAAAACAAATCATTTCAAAAAGTATTAAACAATTTTTGTTATAAGCTAATGTTAGCTTTAATATGAGATCAAAAATTATAAAATCTGTCTAATAGTTTTAAAGTTATTAAAATCTATTACAAAATATGAACTTTGAGCCAATAAAAAAAACCAACTTAAGCGAATTTCGAATTTCTATAAAACTTTAAATGTTGTATGGCCAAGGAAAACAGAAAATTTTCGTTTCGTTCCTAACAATTTGTAATTTATATTGCCCAGCCCTGCTGTACATGTTGTGGAGTGTTGTTGTTGTTGTTCTTGTTGTTATTGTTGCTTGGCTGCATGTTTGTTGAGGATGGTGGAGGTGGTTGGTTGGTTGGTGCTGCAAATTGTATATGTATATATAGAAAGAATGTGAAGTAAACCCAGTCCACAGTAAAAGAATGTACGAATATGTTTGATAAAACAACAAACAACGACCTGTTGATGCGTAAATATCAAAGCACACACAAAATAACAGTAACAACAACAAGAACAACAGCAGCAACACAAATCCACACACATACACACTTGCAACGAGTACAAGGAAAAAAAGCTTCCCAAAACGAAAAACAAAAAAAAAAAAAAAAAACTACACTCAATAATATCCGCATGTGCCGGCGTATTAAACTGCTGCTCATCACATTGAGCAGGCAGCAGAAAATGTTAAACGCACTTGAGAAACTTTACAACAAACTGAATACAACAATCACACACACACACACACACTCTTTCATCCACACAAGATTTTTCAGTCTGTCGAGGATGATGATGACGTTTGTTGTCGAATGCCATTGAATGTGCTGGCCGGACCATCATAACTAACCAGGCATCCGTCGTTCGGTTCGGTTTGGTTTGGATTGTTCGCTTTGGTTGGCTTGATTTTTATTTAGACCTACTATAAGTAAAAACTAAGCGGTTATTGACACTAAATACTACTACTTAAGTGGAGAAGTGGAAAAGGAAATTGATGAATATGAGGGAGATGAGAATGAGAATTTGAAAGGGTTTTTCATTGTAAAGTCAGCCTGACCTGTGTGACTGGATGGCTGCTGGTGCAGGCAAGGCTGTTTAGTAGCTTAATGAACACAATTTTGATGTATAGATGTTATACAGTAAGGTTGGAATTTATAGGTAGAGGTGGGACTTTCAAGTTTTCCATATTTAAAGCTTGAGTTGATATAATTTCACTAAAAAGTTTTAGAAATCATGTCAAAATCGATTCTTAAGTCGTTATTTTATTCATTCTAAGAGAGCTACCTTTGTTGCGTTGAAGAAGGATTCGTATTTGGCAGTTGTTTTTGCTTGTTTCTGCAAGGACTTGAGGCAAACAAATGGTAGTGTGCAATCTGAAGACATCATTTAATGTCCTTTCTTCCTGAAGTTGTCAGTTTTGAAATCTCCGATTTCTCAACGACGACCATAATTAAATAACAAAAAGGTGCTGTATAACTAAAGAACAAAGGAGGTTGATCGTCAGTAAATCACATGACGATATTTTAGCATCTGTTCTCGCGTATAATTGATATCCGAATTTGAACGACCTTCACGAAATTCATGAGAAAGCCAACTAATACGATTATCTAAAGGACAATGGAAGTTGATTGTCAGTAAATCACATGACAATATTGTAGTATGTAATCACGCATGGAGTCGAAGTTTTCTGGCATAACCGAATTTGGACAACTTTCACAAAGTTCGTGCTCAACAACGACCACGATTAAATTATAAAAAGAATTGTACTTTATAACTAACGGCCAAAAGATGATGATCTCTGTAAATCACATGACGTTATTGTAGTATCCGTTCTCTCATAAAGTCAATGTTTTTTGGTACAACAAAATTAGCTAAAACCTTCACGACATTCGTTGTGTAGTCAATAAAGACCACAATTGAATTACAAATGAAATGGGCTTTTTAACTAAAGGACAAAGGGTTGATCATCAGTTAATCAAAGGATAGTATTGTGGCACTGTTCTCCCCTAGAATCGATGTCTTCTGGCACAGCCGAATTTAGACGACCTTCACGAAATTCGCACTGAAACCAACTACGACCCCGATTAAATTACAAAAGAATGGTGCCTTATAAATAAAGGACATTTTGTTGATCTAACTCACATCGCAAGCACAACTTCCAAATGTTCATGAATAAGTAAAGTTGCATGGAACATTTGATGAAGCATGCCTCATATATTTTGTGGTATACGAATTTGGACGACCTTCACGAAATTCGCACTGAAGCCAACGACGACCCCGATTAAATTACAAAAGAATGGTGCCTTATAAATAAAGGTCAAAGGAAATTGATAGGCAAACTGCTGTAACGAAAATCATGTAACATTTTGTTGATCTAACTCACATCGCAAGCACAACTTCCAAATGTTCATAAATTAGTAAAGTTGAGTGAAACATTTGATGTCTCATATTTTTTGTAGTATCAGTTCTCGCGTAAAATCGAATTTTTCTAGCTCAACCGAATTAGGAAGATTTTCGCCTGCCTTTCTCCTGTAGTCAGCGCCGAGCTCGATGGAATAGCAAATTAATGATGGTTTACAACTAATGGTCAAAGGAAGTGTGCAGATCACACTGCAGTGATAGATATCATTGAAGATTTCATGATTAAACTCAAATCATAACAGAAATATGCCAATTCAGATTAGTTGGTACAATAAAACCACTTGAGCTATTGCGAGGTCGACATGGTGTTTATATGATGCTGACAGGAAAAATCTACTTATTGGATTTCGTCGCAAGTAGATAAGGCTACTGGTATAAATTATTACAGGACACTGCATCATAGATATGAAGTTCAACGACTACTGCAAAAGTTGTCATTATAACCAGGCCTTCGCCACAATCAAAGAGCGTACTATCATGCTTGGAAAAACTATCGATGATGAATCTCGAAAACATCTACTCATTCATCAGAAGATCTTGGATTTTATAGCGAGCAGATATGGCTGGTATGCTATGAGAACGCCATGCGGTTCAATGACTATTTTCAGAAGATGTCAGGATAAATCTCACATAACTCTACTCATTTATCAGATAATCTGATTGCTTCGGTATGAAAACAACACCTGTCGATTTTTTGCACCCCTTGCTTGCCAAAATGGGACAGCTTTGAAAGGATCCTAATTCACTGATGATCTTCAAAAATACCAAATTGTTTGTTGGTGCAAAAATTATTTTTTTATATTCTTTTACAGGGTTTTGCTTATATCTCTGCATTTTGTGGACCAATTTGGCTCATATTTTCTTGAAAGTATTTCCGTTAGATCTAACTCACTTTAAATACAGTAATTTATGGTTCGAATTGACTAATTTTCAATAGCAAAAGTGGCTAAAAACGTTAAGCAAATTTACTACTAAAACTTCACTAGGAAGAACTGTTGAGAACTGCAAACAAGGCGTCATCAGCTTTTTGCGGCATGGGTATTAAAATGAGGCTGTGTTGGATGAATCCTAGTGACCCGTTGCCCACACGACCTAACCTTTAATACGACAACATGATTTTTTTACATATTATGGCAAATAGCTCTGCAATTTATGGAACAACTTCGCTGATATTTTAATACATTCTAGAAAGTATTTTCGTAAGATCTGGGTCTCTAGAGTTTTCTTTAAATACATAAATTTATGCAACGAATTGGATGAGTTTCAATAACAAAAACTCTCTAAAAACTTTCAACAAATTTATTACTAAAACATCACTATATTTGTTAACCGTACTGCAACTAAAACCATTAAAAATAAACTTATGTCTGGTATCATTAAAAAATTATTAATAAAAACACAGAAAAGCATAAAAATCTGCGCACACAGACACCCCACGATCTATGTGTGGCAAATCAACTAAGAAAAAACGTCAATAACCCAATGTGCAGTGCAACAAACAACTCACTCGCTCAATAAACAGTATTTAAATTAATTTAATTTTTGAAGCATTTTGTTGTTGTTGCACAAACACATAAAATCATATGTATGTGCTTTATACATACAAACAAACAATTTAAACTTTACAAATTAGAAATTATAACTATTTACAGAACGGAAGTTACTCGTATAATTGTAATAAAATTCTATTTACAGCAGCACTCACTCTGTTATTATTACTTATTTCAATACCCCAGCCCAGCATAACAGAGCAGCAGACAGGGCAGATGGACAGACAGACAGACAAACAGACTGACAAACAACACAACGAATGAACCACAAAATGAAAATGCACTGACTGACAAAATCATACTCGTACATGAGAGTGTGTATGTGTGTGTGTGTATGTACGAATGCAAATGCAAGAAAGATGTGAGTGAATGAGTAATAATATCATTCTCATCATCTTCATCAGCAACAACAACAACAGCAACAAAATCATCATCTTTATTTAAATTGTGGTTGCATTTTATTAATTAAAGTAGTCCCAGAAAGACAACAACAACAACAACAAAAATTAAATAAAGGAACACATTATAAACATATAAAAAAACAAAAACAACAAAAATATGGAAAACAAACTGGTTGCATGCATTTATTGGATGTTCTGGTCTGGTCTGGCCTGGCATGGTCTGGCATACAAATATGCTTTAATTTTTTTTAGTATTTTAAATTGTGAAATGCGTAAAAACATTGTATGTATATTTTGTTGTTGCTGTTGCAGTTTAAAACAAATAAGAAATTAAATGAAAAATAGCTCATATAATGAAATGACATGTAAATTAATAGCATCTGGTTGATTTTAATTTAAATACTTCGTTCGCTTTTTTTCTATTCTATTCATTTCATTTAATATGTTTTCAGCTATAGGGAACTAAAAATATTTTTCTTGACTTAGAAGTAGGAGGGAGGATGATTTTATATAAACAAATTGTTTTCTTTAATTTGTATAGAATTAAACTTAGAAAAGCTAATGTTTTATATGCATTCAAAATGATAATTAATCCTTTAATTGGTAGCAAAATGATAACAAAACAAATTTTGGCAAAATTTTTATTTTATTTAAATTTAAAATCTTTTAATAAATCTTTAAGAAAATGTTATGTTAATTTCAAACAAGCAGTATTTTTAAGAGTTTTAAAACATTAAGCTTTTTATGAGTCCAAGTACATTAAAGGGTTAATTTACGCTAAACTCAGACCGCATGGCATATTTTTTTTATAAAGTTTCATCAAAATTCACTAATAAATCCATAATAATTCGTTTTCATTATGGTTTTATTTGCGAATTTTGAAAAAAATTTATCCAAATTTACTTTGAAAATCAGTCATCGCTACGCGCAACTTATAGACAACTGTTTTATTGTAAAATTGTGTTGAGCAATAAGGCAAATTTTTGGAGTGAGACCACTCCACAACATACTACACAGACTCCATTAAATCCAAGAAAATGTATCGTTTGGTGCGGTTGACACGCTGGTGGCATCATCGGACCTCATTTCTTCAAAAATTAAGCTGGAATGCGCGTTACGGTCAACGTATTTGACCCAGTATGATAAAGTATTAGACAAGCACGATTTTGGGAATATTTTCAGAAAACAATTGTCCAATTCACAATCGGTGTCGTAGCGTTGTATGTCATAAATATTTTTCAAACTAATTTTTCGAAATAAAAACAAATCATTAATGAAACTAGTAAGAGTGCTATATTCGGCTATGCCGAATCTTACATACCCTTCACCTTTGTTGTGGTGGCATTAATTGCCAACTTTCAGCGTATAGCATCCTAAATATTTCAAGAAAACGTTTAAAAATTTTACATTTAATTGCTGACGAACAGATTATATTATAGAAGTTACAAACGAAATGACAATCTTATATATACACTTCTCACGAAGGTGAAGGGAATAAAAACAACAACGCCAAACGTAACGAAACACAAAAAAAAAAAAAAAATACGCAAAGCAATGAAACCAACACACATCCAAACATACGTTTTGTTGTTTTTTTGTCAAGACATGCGATAAATTGTCTTTTTTTTTAATGAAATTTTCAGAGGTTGCCTCGGATTTTTGCTCATATCACCGTTATTTATAGACGGATTTGCCGATTTTAAATAGAAAACTTCTCGAAAGCATGTCTGACAGAATTATTGAAGATTTGGATCCCGAAGATATCTGGGATCTTCAGAGAATTGATTTCAACAGACAGACAGACGGACATCCGCTATCTATAAGGATCCAGAATATATATACTTTATAGGGTCTGAAAATTATATTGTGGAAATTACAAACGGAATGACAAACTTATATATACCCTTTTCACGAAAGCGAAGGGTATAAAAATACGACTTAAAACTATACAACGCTACGACACCGATTGTGAATTGGACAAATATGTTTTAATGAAAAATAAAATATGTATTGAGAAAAATTTAGGTTATGAGATATTGCCATTCTTTTTTTTTTTTGCTTTTAATTAAAAAAATTTCGAATTAAATTCTCAAATTTGTTTGAAGTGCTTTCATTAGTCATTCATACAACAATGTTTTATTTTTGTTTAAGTCAATATGTATGTACATAACATATTGACTTAATTCGTCAACGCTTTATCTAAATAGATTGAAATGTACTATTTTTCCAAACAGAATTCTAAATTTAAATCCAAAAGTAATCATGGCTCTAAATATAGTTTGTATCAGTTATCTATTTCTATGTACATACATAATTCTATCTACAACTAACTGTCTCCAACCTGTCTTTATTAGGTCTAAATTTCAAATTTAACAACATTACACTTTTCTATTTCCTGATTTGCTATATAAATTAATGTTCGAACTACTTGTACGTACATTTGCACTAAATATCAATTGATGATGTTTCATTGCTTTCAACTTCCTCTTTCAACTCCTCTTCCTCCTTAACAAAGGGAAACGAGTATGTGTCATTTTTTTTTTAGTCAGTCAGTCTTTCTTTCCGTTTTTTTTTTGTTGTTTGTGTTGCCTTTTAATCATTACATTTCAATATGAATGAATTGATATACGAGTACGAAGACTACAACAACAACAACTTTATCTGCGAAATGAAACAGAACAAAAAAAAAAACGAACAAAAATTAACTGTGTTATGAATGACAGTGAATTGTACTCGTAGAGAGCAGAGACCAGGGTTACTGTAGCTGTAGCACGCTTCCCTTTTTTCTTTATATATATACAAGCATATATGAATGTCTACAGTCTGTTATTTACACAAGGACTGGGTATCTCTGTCCCTACCTCCCCCCTTCCACACATCATGGTTAAGCTTTAAGTGCAAAATTGTATGGAACAAAAGAGTTTTTTTGTATTTTTTTTTTTATCTCTAGAAAATAAAATGACTTTCTAAAGCCCATTAATTTATTTTTACGAGTATTTTATATATGTACATATATTTTTTTCCATTGATAAAGTTAGATTTTTTGTTTTTTTCGTTTTTTTTTAACGATTTTGCAAATTAAAAATAAATATAAACAATTTGTTTGTATTTCAATGATTGCCAAAGATAAGATAAGCAAATAGTTTTACAAACAGTTATACACAGATATTTGTATAAAAAAAAAAACAACATATAGAACATATGAGGCAGGGTGTTATTAATTAGTATGGTATGATTTTAACAATAGCAAATTGGGGTAGGAATATCTACAGGGTCTAATTGTAAGTTGACCTATTCTTGAAGGTCGATAGGAAAGGACGATAGGAAGGACGATAGGAAATAAAAAACTTGGTTGCTGGGAAATAATAAAACAATTGTGGTGGCTTTTCAATAGATTTGGCAGGTTCGTGCAAATATACCATAGCCACCAAGGACCGAACATGAGCAACAAGAAAAATTAAGAAATTAGAAACAAAAATAACTGATTACAACAGAGAAGGAAACTTAAAAATGCGGGATTCACATCATATAGCATATCTTATGAACGCGACTTTTATCGTTAATAACTTGCATATCACTTTGAAGGGTACATATCTGTAATTTATTCTTTCTTAGTTATTGAACATTATAGTGTAAACAACAAAGCGTCATATGCGGGAAGTTTTGTTTTACTTCTTTAATTTGAAAAACAAAAAATGACGCTGAAGCACACCGATTGCTCCCCAAAGCTTATGGTGAATGTGTTCCATCGTTCAGAAGTGCTGATTTTGATAGGGACAAAGATCGCCCAGGCCAGTCAAAAAAGTTGGAAAACTAAGAATTGTAAGCATTACTCCCTGTAGATTTTAAAACTCTACAAGAGTTTGCAAAATAATTTGGAGCTATTCAACAGCAATTTCAAAATTTTTGCAAGCAGCAGGACTTATTCAAAAGCAGGGAAATTGGGTACAATATTATATATCTGCTTAAATCTGGCCGGATCATCACATTGGCGGAAAAACGCCCAAAAAAACCGTAAAACATGAAACCGTAATATTCTATCATGACAACCCTAGGCCACATATTGCAATACCTGTTAAAAAGTATTTAGAATGAAATGGGACTATTTGTTTCGATCGATGCAGGACGCTTTCTCTGGGATACGCTTCACTTTGAAACAGAGTTTCCGAAGGCCAGTCAAAAAAGTTGGAAGACTAAGAATCGTAAGCATTACTCCCTGAAGATTTTTAAACTCTACAAGAGTATGCAAAATCATTGGGAGCTATTCAACAGCAATTTCAAAATGTTTGCAAGCAGCAGGACTCATTCAAAAGCAGGGAAATTGGGTACCATATGAATTAAAGCCGAGAGGCCATGAAAGACGAAATAATGTTTGAACGCTATAAAAGAAAATAATTTTTGCACCAAATCAATACTTGCGAAGAAAAATGGATCCATTACGATAACCCGAGGTGTAAGGAAATCGACACCAAAGCCAAATATCCATGGCGCTAAGGCAATGCTCTGTAATTGGTGGGACCAAAAGGGTCATATCTACTATATATCTGCTAAAATCTGGCCGGACCATCACATTGGCGGAAAAACGCCCAAAAAATGCTGCCACACATGAAACCGTAATATTCAATCATGACAACCCTAGGCCACATATTGCAATACCTGTTAAAAAATATTTCGAATGAAGTGGGACTACTATTTATTTCGATCGATGTAGAACGCTTTCTCTGGGATACGCATCACTTTGGAACAGAGTTTCCGAAATTGTCTTGATTCGTTCTTGGCTTCAAAAGATGAGCAGTTCTTTTGAATCGGAATTCATATGTTGGCAGAAAGGTGGGAAAAGGTCATTGAAAACAATGGCCAATACTAAAAATTTAAAAAAAAAATCCAGCATTTTTAAGTCATACCCCCAATAGCTTTTAGTATTTTCGCGATATTTATATAATGAAAATCTGCAAAATCAGCTCATAAAAAGCAGAGATATAAGCAAAAACTCGGCGGTAAGACTATCGGATTAAAAAATGTCAGTAATTCTTTCCATAAAACCATTCCCAACAAAACAAATTCTTTAGTTTCATTTCAAGGATATTGATATTGAAAATCAGACAAACCAGGTCACAAATGACTGAGAAGCAGTCAGATTAGATTATCCGGCGGTAATCTAATCTGTGAAGCCTTTAGATCAGCACTTCGAATTAATTAATTCAATTTCAGCTTAATTCAGTCAAAACCAATGCGAATTCATATAAGGTGTACTCGTTAGCCAAGCTGATCGTCAGCTGTTTCATCTCAACTGTCAAAATTTGTGTTAATATTGGTGCGCGTCATATATATGTGTGTTTTTGGTGTTCCACTTTTTTCCTATTGTTTTATATTCAATTTCTTCTGTTTCTCCACGCGTTTGAACTCTTTATCGAACATTTTAACATCCTCCACATGAAATAAAGCAATAAATATAAAACTTACACTGGTTTGTTGTTAAATTCCAGTTTAATATTGAATTCGCCGTACTTGTATTTTTTGACAGATGGGATGAAAAGCAAAAACAAAAATGTATGTTGTTTTTGTATTGTTGTATTTGTTGTAGGGACGAGTACACCTTATATGAATTCGCCTTGGTCAAAACATAATTTAAAAAATGTCTGCAATTTCATTCCATCAAACCATTCTTAACAAAATTGTTTGCTTCATTTAAAATTTGAATAGAATTCATTCATCGTTGCAGTAATTCATAATGGAATAAATTCATTCAGCCTTTCAATGGTTCCATTTTTATTAAATTCAATATGTTTGAAGTACTAAGGAATTAAGCCTATGAATTAATTTGTAATGCATTCATTAATATAATGGTTAGGAGACATTTTAATTGATTTTGAAAATTGAATTAAGAATTAATTATTTCGAACCTTTTGCTCTCTATATAAACTTGATTTGTTTGTAATGAAAGTCAACATTTATTACAAGATTTCTCGATTCCAATTGGAATTTGTGTTCTAGAGATACACCTAAATTGAATATTAAAAACTGCGTATAAAATTTTTAACATTTCACTGACAAAAGACATACAAATCTGTTTCTTATTTTTTATTTTTTGTTTATTTCGACGTTTAATGTAATTTGTAAGACCAAAAGTAAATAATTTGTTGTTGCAGTTCGTGTTATAAAAAAAAAGTTTAAATTGTGTAAATATTAAAAGTAAACAGCACAGCCATAAATGTTAAATATCAAAAAAATATACTGAAATTTCTTTAATACTTGTTGTTATACTTTTTATGTCTACTTTTTAATGTAAACCAATTTATTATAAAGCAATATTTTTCTTTACAGAAGAAAAAAAAAACTAAATAAAAAGAAAAGTATTAAAAAAATAAACATTTAGGGCTATAGGTATTAAGATAACAAGTCAATAACCTTTTTCTTTTTTTTTTTTGAAATATGTAATATAAAAAAAAAAAACTTTAAACAGATTATTTATGATTATGTGACTGACCTAATTTACTACAACATTTTGACTGTCTAGATATGTAGTTGAAACTTACCTTGTAGGGCGACCACACGACAACCATCTTGTTTCAAACGTTTATGTAAAACGTTTATGGTGGAATCAGGACTGCCTAAAGCAGAGCCCACATTTAAACCACCCAAAACATCCATGGAAGAGGATTGTTGTGAGGATAACAGCAGAGTGGGAGCTGAGGATGAATCATTATTGCTATTTGCCGTTTGCATGCCGCCACCACCATTAGCAGCCACATCATTGTACAACACAAACAGACTAACTTTATAGCCATTTTGTATGCGTTCTTTAAGATCGGGCGATTTGATGGTGGACAATAGATCGATTTTGCCAGCGGCCAGACGCCTCAGCATTATGCTGGGTATGGAGAAATTAACAGCCGATCGTATATGGCACTCGCCAAATTCATTTGAGCTGCGACAATCTAATATTATTAAATCTTTGGCATCGCGCAACGAAGAGGAACCGGAAACGGTGCGCAATTCCGATTGCAACCATTCCTTGCTAATAAATTCATATTCGGTTTCAGGCATTTTGTTTGTTTGTTTATGTTTTTGTTGTTGCTTCTCTGCTTGGCTTTGTTTTGTTTACTTTTTTTTCACTCACTCACACACACACACGTTTTAAACTTTGTGGTTTATGTAAGCAAACATGCAGACAACTATTGAGAGGTTTTGTTTTTATTGTTTTGAATGGCTTAAATTTTTTGAGTGTAAAATTGTTAATGTTGTTGTTGTTGATTGTTTTTTTTTTTATTATTCTTATTATTATTATTTTTATATGTATTTGCTGTTTGTAGATTCAAGTTTATTTTAGCACATTATTGTTATCTTACGAAATTCATCAACCATTTGTCATTTTCTAATTTCTAAACAAAATAAAAATTATCTTCTGAGCAGAGCAGAGAACGGAGGAACAGCAGCACAGAGGCAAATGACGACAACAAACATTATTTGTATTTATGGTTGGTTGTTGTGTTTAGCGCATTCATTGCTTCTTAACGTTTTAATATTTATTTATTTTATTCTGTATTTGTTGCTATTTATTTTTCTTAATATTTTGTTGTATTTTGCATTTTGTTGTTTTGTATTTATTTTCTTTTTTTTTTGCTTATTTGATATTCTTTAGTTGTTTGTGTCTCAACTTGACATTACTCATGGCTTTTTTTTTTTTTTTTTTCTTTAATGTTTTGTTTTTCTAAAGTGTAGGGTACACTTTTTTGTTACAAATATTGTAATTTTTATTAATATTTCTGTTAAATAATTTAAATTATTTTGTTTATTAAACAATTTTTTAAAGGGAGTTTTATTTATTAAATTTATTTTGTTACAGGTTCTTTTTATTTATATTCACTTAAATTTTTTCGTTTTTGTTATTGATGTGTATGTATTTTGTTGTTGTAGCAACTTTATTTAGTACTAAGCTATTTCTTTTTTTTGTTTGTTACTTTGTTTTGTAGAATTTTTTCTTATTACTTCTTTTGTTACACAAAAAAAAAAAAAAAAAACACTGTAATTCTTATAAAACACTAATTTTACATAATTTAAGTATTTTTAAATGAATTATGGATTTTTGGTTATTTCAATATTAATAATTTCATTTATATTTTATTTGATTTTAATTTATGTAAATTATTATTATTTTATGTGTGTTTTTTTTTCTTCTTTTAGTTCCAAGGCACACCACCAGAGCGCTACCATACGTTTTGAATAACAACAGAGAAAAAAACAAACCATTAACGACTACAGCCACGAGTAAAGTGATTTTCATCCAATAATTTTTAAACAGTCAAACAAACATTCTGTGGATGGTTGGATGTTAATGCTCAAAGTTTGTTTTTTGTGTGTGTTTTTTTTTTTGTGTGTTTTACTTTTTGAAAATGAGTGTAGAGTATTGAAAGTATACAATTGTGCTGAGTGACTGCTGAGCTGCTCAACGGCAATGTAAACGTTACTTTAGCAGGTATGTACAATAATTTTCCTTTATTATTCAAAACCCTTATCAAAACACTAACAAAAATCATAAATACTTGTTACTCTCTTTCTACAATTACACTACTCTCCCATATATTCATACATATGTATATTCCGTAGAAATGTAAGTGTTTGGAAATGTGTGTTTTTCAGTAAGAAAATGTCTCCATATTGTTTTTTTTTGCTTCTGTTTTCTACTTCATTCAATCAGAGTGTAGAGATTTCTTTATTTTTTTTTTTTGTATTATTTATATTTTTTTACATTTGTTTCTATGAGATACACATATTAAAATCAAATATCTCTTTATTACTTGCACTCTTTATTCTCTCCCCTTTACTCATTTCGTTTATTCTCCTAAAGATTGTTTTTTGTTTTCGTCTCTTTTTTTTTTGTATAAGTTCATTGATATTTTTCTTCTATGTATCAGTATGTGTGCCGATTCATTGAAATATTGTGTTCAGTTTAGTATACCGAAACCGAAAACCTTTTTTACACATACAGATAGATATACGAGCGAACGGTCCTCTCTGCGACGGGCCATTGTTGCCATTTTAGCTGTTCTAGGTAGGGGTGTTTAGTTTGCGAAGTTTATTTTTTAAAAAAAAAAAAAACGCTAGTATGTTTTTATATTTACAGTTGAAAGAAATATTATAGCAACAAGTGCAACATTTTCGCAAAAATATAAAAAAAAGTTTAACTTTTGTTTCTCACAATTGATATTTTAGGAACCCATGTAGAATATCCTTCCATATTCGAATTTTACCATTTACAGGCGCCCGAACAAATTGATTATAAAATCCATAAATTTTGGAATAAAAATCAAGTTCAATTCCTGAAATAATAATACATAATTTAAACTTTAGACTTTTTTTACAATGGTTCCAATTTTTGCTGTGGAATTTGCACCATTCTTAAAATGTTTGACTTGGAAACTGACTTGAAATCCAAAGTCGAATACACTAAACTGTATTTTAACTCTTTAATAATGCTTACTAATATTTTAGTTCACTCAAGCAAGTAGTTTTTGGCTAAAATTCAAACTCTGGTGGAGTACCATTAAAAACTCAAATCATAAATTGGTGGAGTACCATTATCACTCTTGATGTTAATAACAAGGTTTAAGCATTACATATTATAATCCATATTCTACGTTCTTTTAAAGCCGAGAAAGTTGACTTTGAAGCACATAGAGCAATAAGGACAAGGTGGACAGCTAAAAGTTTGAAAAAGGTTGCCATTGTTACGTTATACTTCTCAAGAAAGCGAAATTCTCGCTCTTCTGTACTTCAATGACGCAGAGGACAGAATACAAGTCGACAAGCCTTTCAAGTCTACAGGCTTTACTCCTCAATAAAGAGAAGAAATTCTCGCTCTCCTGAACCCCTACGATGCAGTGACAATGATTTCGATTTATCATGAGCGTGGAGGCTCATTTTCAACTGAACTCATACGTAAGCAAAAAATAATTTCTGGGGAACTGAGAATCCAAATATCATTCACGAAGAACTTTTACATCCATTTAAATTCACTGGCTGTGGCCGGAGGTGACATCGGTTCGTATTTTTCCGAGGACGTTGTGGGTAACACGGGAACTGTGACTTGTGAGCAATACAGAGAACCATGATGAACAAAATTTGTATTGCCACAATTGTATAAATTGGGACTAAAGGACGTGTGGTGTGAATTGAGGAAAGTTCTATATAGAAGATAATTACGTTTGATTCGATCTTATCTAGTTACAACAACGGGTATACTAGGATTCTATGATATGAATCGAGAGAAGAATTACCATCGTCAAAATCAATATGTTTTGATGAAAGAACATCTTGAAAATATTTAGAATTTATACTTTTCATTGACACTATTAAGAGATTGTTTCAAGAAGCTAATCAGTCTTGTCTAGCTTCATATATCCGGTCTACCACAATCTTGAATCAAATGTATGGCAAATGTTGCTGTCATCTGCGAAAAATAAGACAAATTTGGAAGTTTAGAAGAGAGAGAATGGGGACATTCAATAATCATAAGCTTGAATTGAGAAAGCTTGATATGAATTGTCTCGAGATGTCAAAAACAATCAGTTGTGAAAAAACTACTTCACGTATCTCGTTCCCTTCGCCCGTAATGAATGGAACGAGATACACTTTAAATATTTTATTTGTCTTCACATTTGCTTGTATTTTTTATGGAATAAAAGGCAACATGACTGAATATTTTTAAGACAAATTTGAATTTCGAAAAAAGGTAGCTTTATCAGCTAGCTGGGTCAATGAATGTTAGATCACATTTAAGAGATGCCGATTTTAGAAGCTACCTTTGTTACGTCTGCGTTTGTAAGACAAATATAAAAATGGTTTAGAAAGGCTTAAGAGATGCTGATGTGAGAATCTTAATTTGACAAATTTCTTCTCGCATTCAAAATTTTTTTTTTTTTCCAAGTTGTTCAGTGAAAATTATTGCTTTATCAGCCGAATTATTGAATGGTTGATTACATTTAAGAGATGTGATTCGTATAAATGTTAGGTTACTTAGTTAGGCAAGTTTTCTTACTGGAGTTCTGAGTTAGAACAGAGAGGAAAATGGATTAGAAAGAGGTACATAGTCGCCCGTAATACAAATTCGTTTGTTAAGCTATCAAAACAGTAATTTATGAAATATAATTAATCCATTAAAGGGTTATTGGAGGCCGAGAACTTTAAATTGGAAACCCTATTTTCTGTGATAGCTGATTTGACAGTTCGATGTTGTTTTGGAAATATTTTGGTTGGGAATTCATCATAATGGCAGTAATCTGTCCAATAAAGGGTTTTTAGAGGCCGATAACTTAACCGCGTAACTCAATTCGAAACGATTTCCTTTCGAATCGAATTAGCGAGTAACCCCCATGGTTTGACAGTTCGATGTTGTTTTTGGGAATATTTTGGTTTAAATTAAAACGTATGTTTCAATTCGAAAAACTTCATCAAGCATTTTCTAAAAAGTTGAAAATAATAGAAAAAACTTAACTTTCCATAAATAACAAAAATCGGCTATTCCAAAATTCAAAAAGTTTACTTTTTAAAAATCGAAAAATCAACTTTTTGTCAGATGATTTTAAAAGGGGTTGCTGATTAGGAAATTTTGAAGAAAACCATTTTTATGATTTTTTAATTTTAATGAAGATTTTTTTGATAAAAAAATATAAATTTAAAAAAAATATTGAATTAAATGTTAAAAATGTTATTGGTAGATTTGTTTTTCCAAAAATATATTTATCATAAACATTTTTCGGTTCATTCTTTTGGATTTAAAATTCATAAATGTTGCATATTTATTATACCTACTATATTTTGCTCTTTTCTGTAAATGTTCACTGTACTTCGCCATTGAGTATTGTTGCAAACAGTCATGATATTTTACAAATAATAAATAAAAATCCTTCAGCTGTACATATATATTTTGAATACATATAAAATATATGAATCTAAGTTTTATTTAATCTAGAGAGTGTATGTATCCTCTAACTTTCAGTAAAACTAACACAACACCTTTCACAATACAATACATATTTAATACACAAAAGTGTCTTATTTCCTTTGCAATACGCTCTCTCGCTCAGATAGTAACGGAACTTAAACAATATTTTGCGAAAAAAAAACCAACAAATAATGTTTTTTCTCTGTTTTGGAGACCCAAAAACAAATTTAAATTTATATCCATGACCCTGATACTTCAAAAGCAAAAGTATTGCAAAAACGAAATAAAGAAAACCCCAAAAGAAAAACAACATCCTCAACAACTCACAAACAGCAACCCGACCTCAGAGCAGCAGCTTAAGTACCAACAACAGCAAACACAATAAACGAGGAAAAAATCAGTAATAACAACCCATAAACAAGGTGAACTTATTTCAAGGATATCAAAAACAAATACAAGCGCGTGTTCGTTCAAGTCTACAAGATAAGCAACAAAAAAAAAGTTCATCCCCAGCAGTTAAGCATGTAGTCAATGTATCCCTTATAGACAGTAATCGTCACAAATGTCTTATCACTTGGCTGACTACAATTTATATATTTTGGTCATTTGACACGTATGTGCTCTTTGTAGTGCAGAGAGAAGACAATTGGTTACTTTATACGTCCCAGGTAATCTAGCGAGAATACAATTATCACTTAAGTGTCTCTAAGTAATCTGGAGTGTAGTCACTTTAAACGTTTTGTGTGTTATTGGTTCAAACTGGTTTTACACAAATTGTGTTGATATAATTCTCATACAGTTCATTTTTATTTTTGCTTAAGTATACTGTTATCCCATGTAACATAGCATGAAGTCAGTAGTCACTTTAGTGTCCCTTAGTAACCTATAGTGAAGTTACTTTAAACGTTTATTTTATACTGCACCTTACGAAGTAGTTATTTTACCCACCAGAAGCAATCCATTATAGAGTTGTCTGCTTGTTGACCAGCTATTAGACAATCTCATTGTAGTCAAAAAGGGTAAATGACCCCCTGCTTAGGACATGCAAGTTTTAAATGATGGGTAAAATCACTAGTTCGGGACTGTCTCCTAGAACTGCTGGGTCGCAATACACACAAACTTACACAGAAACACTCACTCACTTATACATTTACAAGAATTTATACAAATGTGTATTGGTATGTGCAAAGTTTTCATAAAACGGAAAAAATGGCGTCTGCGCTGTGGCTGTATCCTTGTTTTCAACTCTACAAAAGTTATTGTTTGTATGTGTTGGCTTGCTGTTGGGGGCCATTAAGGTGGCTTAAAGCCAACAATAAAAGAAAATGTAAAGCGTGAGAAGAGTAGGGAGAAGCCAGGGTAAATTTATAATGAAAAATACATACACAGTCACAAACATTTGCTATGTATTTGGAGTAAAATTTGTTTGATTGTATAAGTGTTTTTATACATATACATACATATATAATATATTATATGTATGTGTATTTACAAGTATATAACGGTTATGTATTGAGTATTGGCCAAAAGCAAGCTAACTTTAATTCATGAATGAAAAACCCACGCAGGACATAAAATTAAACATCTATACTCATGCACATATTTTTTGGGTACATACATACTTGTACATATAAGTTAATGTGTATAAGTTAAAACCCACTTAAATTAAACGTAAAGACACAACGACCATTTGCCAAAAAGACAAACAGTCATATGGTCAGAGAGACAAAGTTTACTTTGGCAAATATTACTTTGGCAAACATGTAAATTCGATAGACAAACACAGAGAGGGAAAAGCTGTCACAGAAGTACTTTTTTCAAAAAAGATATTAAAAATGAGATTACTTTTTGAATAATTTGATAACATTTAAAAATTATAAGAACACTAATAGATTAAAATTGTATTTTAACAATTCGGAATGTATTATAATCGTGTTATAATAAATTATAAAGCCTTATAATTGTGTTATAATTAATTATAATAAATTATAATGCTTTATAATTGTGTTATAATAAATTATAATTCTTTATAATTGTGTTATAATTAATTATGATAAATTATAATTCTTTATAATTGTGTTATAATTGATTATAATGCTTTATAATTGTGTTATAATTAATTATAATGCTTTATAATTGTTTTATAATTAATTATAATAAATTATAATGCTTTATAATTGTGTTATAATTAATTATAATAAATTATAATGCTTTATAATTGTGTTATAATTGATTATAATGCTTTATAATTGTGTTATAATTAATTATAATAAATTATAATGCTTTATAATTGTGTTATAATTAATTATAATAAATTATAATGCTTTATAATTGTGTTATAATTGATTATAATGCTTTATAATTGTGTTATAATTAATTATAATAAATTATAATGCTTTATAATTGTTTCATAATTAATTATAATAAATTATAATGCTTTATAATTGTGTTATAATTAATTATAATGCTTTATAATTGTGTTATAATTGATTATAATGCTTTATAATTGTGTTATAATTTATTATAATGCTTTATAATTGTGTTATAATTAATTATGATAAATTATAATTCTTTATAATTGTGTTATAATTGATTATAATGCTTTATAATTGTGTTATAATTAATTATAATGCTTTATAATTGTTTTATAATTAATTATAATAAATTATAATGCTTTATAATTGTGTTATAATTAATTATAATAAATTATAATGCTTTATAATTGTGTTATAATTAATTATAATAAATTATAATGCTTCATAATTGTGTTATAATTGATTATAATGCTTTATAATTGTGTTATAATTAATTAAAATAAATTATAATGCTTTATAATTGTTTTATAATTAATTATAATAAATTATAATGCTTTATAATTGTGTTATAATTAATTATAATAAATTATAATGCTTTATAATTGTTTCATAATTAATTATAATAAATTATAATGCTTTATAATTGTGTTATAATTAATTATAACGCTTTATAATTGTGTTATAATTAATTATAATCCATTATAATAGGATTATAATAAATTTCAATGCATTGTAATAAATTATATTGCATTATAATTAATTATAATACCTTATAATTGTATTATATAATCAATTAGAATGTATTATAATTGTTTTATAATAAATTCACAGTGAAATTTCTATAATTTTGTCAATACAAAAGCAAAAAAAAAATACATGTTTTCCATAAAGTTTGGTACATAACAACATTTTCATTTCGCCTCCCTGTTACAGACAGACATTTTGGCACAACTTAACAAGATTTAATAGAAATTTTGTTGGCCAGTTGTTGTTATTTTTGTTGCTGACAACCCATTTTGTGTAAAATGTTGTTGTTTTTTGTTTTCCTTACTGCTGTTTGATGTATTAGTTTTTGGAACTTTGGGAAATTATGCCAAAATAAAGTTTTTCTTCTTCTTCTTGATATTGTGATTGCTGTTGTTGCCGTTTTTACACCTACCAATATGTCAAAATATTTTTAGAATCAATTTAATTTAATACTAAAGCGTAAAATGAAACGAGAGAACGAACGGAAGTGGGTTTCAAAAACATTTCTCAATATTTTATTTTCAACTGTTATTGCTGCTGCTGCTGTTGTTATTTGCTGTGTGGGTTTTATTTTTTGAATGGCCTGGTTTACAATAATTACATTGATTTTGTACTCCATACTACTAGAATACTCGTTTCTGAAAAACCACCTAAAATCTGTAACGATTCTTTTTCATTTTTGTTACAATATTATGGAACGTAGTAAATGTGTAACTGAGTTTAGCAAATTATTGTTTGTTTTATTTTTCGTATTTATTTTTATAACATCCTACATTATTGTAAATAAATAATGTGAAAAAAATAACCAAAAATAGCTATGGAAAATATGAAAAAGAGGGATTTAAATAGAAAGACACAGAGGCTGGTTCATAGAAGCTTATTTACTATTTACCCCTTAACTGTTACTGTCTATTTATGAAAATTATAAATAATTTTATGAAAAGACATTTTTAGTTCAAGAGAATTTAAGTTATTAATATAAATTATTAAAGACTGGAATCACTTTAACTAAAGCAGGGAAGAAATCAAAAGATTCTATGTTATAATACATTATAATTTAGTTATACTTATTTCGTATTTTTATACTATATTATAATAAATTATAATTTTGTATATTAGAAGGCATGTTATCTGTGTTACAATGTGATATAATTCTGTATAGTGCATTATTTGAATTATAATAAATTATAAAGCAATATTATTATTTTATAATTAATAATACATTATAATTCTGTTATACAAAATTGTAGTGCATTATAAACTGTGTTATAGTATTTTGAATGTATTATAATTATTTATAATGTATTATATTTATGTTGTAATAATTAAAATTGTGTTATAATACATTAGATATGCCTTTTTAATACGATATAATGTGTTAAAATTCATTATAATTGCTCTATAATTTAGATACACGATATTATGATGGATTATAATTGCGTTATAATATATTATAATGCGTTATAATAAGTAATAATACCATGTCATACATTATACTTACCTAGTATAAAATATATTGTTAAAAGTGTTTGAAAATTTTATTAGTTTTTGTAGAAACCAATATAAATATGTATGTTTTTTGAACGGTTTATTTAAGGAACAATTAAAGAACAGTATAGCAGTTTTTGTTAGAAGTCATCAAAACGTATAACAATTTATGGCAAAACTGTACCAAATTTATAACAATTTTAGTCAGTTTCAAGACTGTATAACAGTTTTGATCGAAAATTATATTAGTTTAATTTGAAACTAAACTCTATACATGAGTTTTTATGAATTTTTATATTAGCTGAAAACTAAAGGACACATTTTGTAACATTATAACAGTTTTTGCTAAAAGTAATCAAAACTTAAACCACTATACATAATTTATAACACTTTTAGTGGGTTTACATGACATAAATGTAAGAACAACTTTTCTAGACAGCTTTCATAAAAAGTGTTCGAAAATTATAACAGTTTAATTTGAAATTCTACTGAGTTATTTATTACTTTTAAATTAGAGGAAAACTAAATTTTTAATTAAAATGAAAGAAACGTTGGACAACTTTTCTAAACAGTATAACACTTTTCATTAAATGTTTTAAAAAATTCTAAAAAGTTTATATTGAAGCTGTATTATATACATACATGAGTTTTTATTATATACATTAGTTCCAACAGTTTTTGCTAAAAGTAATCATAATTTATAACAGTTTATTACGAAATTATACTAAATTTATAACACTTTTAGTCTGTGCAAATTACAAAAAATGTATGAACAACCTTTCTACGCTGTATAACAGTTTTTGCTAAAGGAATTCGAAGCTTATAATAGTTTATTACGAAGCTATACCAAATGTATAACACGTTTAGTATGTTTGAAAACAAAATTTGGTGAAAAATTTTATTTTTTATTTTAATTAAACAAGTCTTAAAATATTTGTAAAAACAATTTTTTTTTATAAAAAAGAAATATGAAAAAACTCTTTTTAATGAAAAAATTAGGTGAAAACATCTTTTTTTGGTCCAATTTTCAATTTTAAATAGCAACAGTGCCAACACTATACCCGTGTAATGCAGTTTTTGTTTCCATCTGGGGTATGCATAGTTTGTCCAGGTCCTCCAAAGTCTGCTAATGAGAATAATCCGACGATATAAATGCTTCGGCTCTCGGTCGGCTAACGACTAATTATTCGTAAATATAGCTTATGGATTCAATCCGAGGAGATAAATTATTCAGCTCTTATCGGCTATCTACAACTTATTGGCTAATACTAGATAATGAGTACAATCCGACGAAATAAATGCTTCGGCTCTCGGTCGTCTAACTATGGATTTGAACTACTGTATTAGTACGAAGTAAGAACTATGGCCTCTTCTACTTATGCTTTTTTACCCGGAAGCAAAGTATTAGTAGATCGGGACTTCAATTCTTGCTTGCCTTGTTCATGTTTTTCTTAGATGTCTTATATTAAAGTTCACATAAACTATTTGGGAATTATTAACAATACACTAATATATATTTGGTCAATTCGCAAGGTTTCGTATCAGTCATATTGTCATAATGTCCTAATATATCACTCGGCTTAACCGACTCTTAGGCATTCGACGTTGGTCACTGCTGATTCGTTACGATAACACAATAAACATAGCATAGAAAGGACTATTATTTTAGGACATTTTTTGCTTTAAAAGCAATAAAAACCATTGTGAAATATTAGGACATTATGACAATATGACATGATAAGAGACCTTTTGAATTGACCAATTGTGTTGGTATTAATTATGTTAAGTTGATGGATTGAATTTTGTAACTGCAGATTACATCCGATATATTGATGTATCAATCATGTTTAAAAGTTATTTTTTGCTTTCGAAAGTTAATTTTAACAGACAGACGCTATATCGACTCCCCTATCTATAACGAACCTTATAATAGTTTATTACGAAGCTATACTAAATGTATAACACTTTCAGTATGTTTGAATAATGACAACTTCGGGCAATTCCGTTGAGTAGAGTCGAAGGTTGTATCAATGAACAGGCCTTGTGAACGGACTGTCAGAGTGGTACTTGACTTGTTCATGGCCATCGAAACCGTCAGTCGCAACACGCTCTTCCAAAACATTCTAACGATAATAATGCTAAAAAAACACCCCATCAAAATTAGCAAAACTTAAGGTAGGGTCACACATGGCAAATATTTACTCAAACAAGAGTAACCACATTTTTTAGCAGAAATTTGTTTGACGTGTTTACTCTTACAAGTGTTTTGTAAGATCAAACAGCATCAAATAAACTAAACCTTAACTTTTTGTTTTGAATCATCCTACGTAAAATAAGTTTTTGAAATAAATAAAAGAATTCAAATATATTTTATTTAGTAGTTATGTCTTTTTCGTCAAATGCCATGTGTGACCCTACCATTATTCTTACTTGCGTAATTATAAGAATTTCAAAAAATGTCCTATAAATTTAAAAAAAAAAGAAACGTAAACACACCTGGGAAAACTATGAATGAACATAAAACTTTTAAGAATAAAATAAAAACGTTTACATATACATAAGTATATACCCATCTACATGGTTAAAAATATTACTAAATGACCTTGTCATGTAATAAACCATAAAAATAGCACAAAACTTTTTTATACATATGAATTCACGTACGAATATATGTATATGTAAGTATGTGTTCGGTTCAAGTTCAGACGAGTATGACACCCCATTTGTTATTGTTGTCGTTGTCATTTTGTTGACAAAATAAAGGCAGAGTTGCATTTTATTTGTAATTTATGTTTGGAGGAGGGGGTGTAGATTAGTTATCAAAATAGCAGCCAATAAAATTATGTTATAATTTATATTTTTGTTGTGTTATAAATATATGTTAATAAGAAATTATGTCAAATATGGAGAGATTTGTTATGTTTTTTTTTATAAAAATAATTTGTATTTTTGTGTTTTTTATTAATTTTTAAATGAGTTCATAATACGTTGATGAAATGCCCACACAAAATTCATGTAAGTAAATCCAAAATATGATTTGGTTGAGAAAAATAAGTAGAAAAACAAAAATATTGTACAAACGAAAAAAAAATCGATTCCAAAAAACTTGTGGGCTTTACACTTGTGACAAGATTTCATTCATCACTTACGACAAAATGTGTTTGTGTTTCAATATTTTTTTTTTTTTTTTTGGAATTTTACGTTTTGTATGTCACTTAAATTGTTGAATGAGTGGCTGGCTGGCTGGTGAGTGTGTGTGGAGGTTACAGGTTAAAAGAATTAATTCTTTGGGGAAAACACCTGTGTTCGGAAAAGAATTTATATTAAATTTAAGAAGCTCCCTTTTAATATCCATTTTTTTTAAAAAACAACAAGCAGAATCTTTAATTGCAAAAAAATGCTATCACAAATATCTTTATTCCGTAGCGGATATACAGTTTGTTAAAGTATTTTCAATAAAACCATTCAACGGAAGTGCAATTATTTATTCTTTTATGTTATAAGCTACGCTTCCTGTCCTGTTTGCATTCTGGATTAAATTCTTTGTATGATCTGATGAGTAAGTTTATTTTGAGTTCGCGTTTTTTTTTTTAGCAGCTTTAAGTGACTGGGCTAAACAAAACAAATTTTTAGCGTAAATTTTTGCATACCCACATGCGAGTGTATTAATTCAACGAAAAGTGAGTTGGCTGCAAAGTAAACACACATGACTTACTTACTCACTGGCTAACTGACTGACTTACTGAAAGTCGTAGTGAGTGAGTGAGTGATTGTGCGAGTGGGTAAATAAGTGTTTGAGAATGGGTGTGTGTATAGAATGACTAGTATGGTTCAAGCTGTCCATTTTTATTCATAAATATTTGCCATACAACCGACCATTCATTCATGTACTCACTCACTTACTAATTCATTCATCCGCTTGAGCAAAATACACGCCGACAAATTTAAGATGTGAAAGAAAATGTTGTAATGTAAAGGTTTTTAAGATTCTTTTTAGTTTTTATAGTGTTATTGTCTTGCTCATTTGACACTTAACGTAAATAGTAGTCAATTGGTTTCTTTACACGTCCCTGGTAATCTAGCGTAGAGTCAATTGTTTTTTTAATGTCTGAATTGTCCTAATTTTTATTGACAGATCATTTTGAAACTCTTCAAATTTTTTATTTTTTTTTGTAATCTCCGTTTGTTTGGTTGTTGATTAAAATGTATTTTCCGAAGTCCCGAAAAATCTATACATTTGTGTATTTACTATTTTTCTCCGTGTAAACTCATATTTATTTACGTGTAAACAAATGCCTGAAATGCGTGTGATTAACAACCGTTTTTGTTTTATTTTATTCATTTGTTTTCATGACTTACAAAGCTCAAAGCATTGCAAAAATGTGGTTGTAGTATGAACAAGTATGAATGGATAGATGGATCGATAGATGTAAAAAAAAAACATACAATATTTTTTGTGAATGAAAATACAACCACACCACCTACCTCATCATCACTCACCCAACCAACCAACCAAACATAGGTGGTGGTATGATTTGGCGGCTTTTTAAGTATTGATATGTAAATGTATTTTTTATATTAAACGGAAGTTTTTGACATTAATATAAAACAACATACACATGGTCACATGGCCAAAGGAGTTAAGAGTACAGCCAAGTAAATAACTCCAAAATCAGGGTTAGAGTTTTAAAGTATTAAAGAATTTTAAAGGGACTTTTTTATAATTTAAAGATATTGAATTTTCTAATTATACCCTTCAACATCAGTGGCTAGGGTATATAATGAGTTTGTCATTCCGTTTGTAATTTCCAAATTTTTCATTTGCGACCCTATGGAGCATATATATTCTGGATCGTTATAGATCTGTCTGTTGAAGTCAACTTTCCGAAGCCTCCAAATAACTTATAAACATGATTGATATATCAATATGTCGGGAATAATCCTGATTCGGTTGCTATTTAAAATCGAGAAAGTCGGCCAAGAAATGACGGAAATATAAGCAAGACTACGATTTGTTACCTATTTTTTATCTATATCTGGATTACTAAGTCATTAACATAGACAATTTGAATATCTAATGATATACATTTGAAAGATATTTTCTACGATGTATATAACGCCATAGATATTCAAATCGACAAAATCGGGAGAAATATTTTTTAGCCGGATTTTTTTTCTGAAACAATTATTATATTTTCATCATTATGGATCCATAGAAAATTCTGGGGTTCATACTCCATACACAGATAGACACAAGTACGAATTTATATACTACTCCTAGTGAAAGGCATAAAAATAAATGAAAAGGTCAAACTTTTTTAAATTTTTACTTTCAAGTTTTTTGAATCGATCAAAAGTCAAACTTATTGAATCGGTCAAAGGTCAAACTTTTCAAAATTTTACATTTATTGAGAAATTTATTCTCTAAATTCCATAATTTAATTATATTATTCAATGTCCTTATTGAATCGGTCAAAGGTCAAACTTTTCCAAATTTCACAGAACTGAACTCCTAAATCTCATAATCCAACTGTATTATTAAAAGTGTCAAGTTTTTTTCAATGCATTTGTTTGTTTTCAGTATTTATTGAATAGGTCAAAGGTCAAACTATTGAAAATTTTACATTTATTGGAAAAATTACTGAAGTTTAATCTCTAAATTACAGAATTCAAGTGTAATATTAAAAGTTTCAAGTTTTTTTTTTGTCTACCCAATTGTTTTTACGCAGTCCTTAAAGAATCGCCTACAACTTCCGCTAGAATAATATGAGTATTTTAATACTCATATTATAACTATCTGATTGTCTGTTTAAACGACTCACTGAAAGACAAATCAAAACGACAATAACCAATTTAAGTCCTACATTGGCTGGCTCAATTTGCTTACATTTTAAAATGTTTTTTTTTTGTAATGGTCCGTCCCTCCCTCATACACTCTTAAAGTCTAAACGGAAATGTGCATAAATTTTGCACAAAATGTACGCAAATTTCCTCTTTTCTTTTTATTTGCTTATTTATACATATTTGTTTCTTCGTTTAGTTTTTGTCGGACTATATATAGCAATTCTTAGAAATTTGTTGGTTTTTTTTTAATAAAATTCTTTAAACAAAAATTAAGCAATGTAATCATTCAAATATCATAAACAAATAAACATAAATATTGAAAAAACACACAGAATTCTCACAAAATAATGTGCTGCTGCTGCCCGTATTACTCAACGCTCATAAAATTTTACGTTCAATTTGTGTTTACACCAGAGTTGCAAAACAATAATTGTTGTTTTTACAATACAAAAAAAAAAAAAAAGAATAAAGAATTAAGAATATAATATTTATTAGCCATTAATTTCAAAGAAAAGTAATTAAAATTTTATAGTTTCAATTTATTGTTTGTAAAACACAAACAAATTCAAATTAATACAACATGTATTATTATTATTATTATGAGCAAACAACCTACAAAAAACTTTCCGGTTTTTTCCATAACCTAATAAGTTTGCACTGTTTAGTGTGTTAAACAAATAACATTAGGTTAAAAATTAAATGTTAGTTCCGGTCATCCTAATAATTTATATTCACCAAATTTGTGTCAATTTATTTAGTTGCCATTTACCATTTTTGTAACAAACCCATAATAATAAAATAATAACAAATAATTGACAACGACAAAATTATTTATTGCTGAGTCATTTATATGTTTTATTATTGTTTAAACGTCTATTGTAATGAAATCATCTAAATATTCTGTCAGGAATTATAACTAAAGCCCCTAAAGGTATTGTCCAACAACTGTATTAAATGACTCATTTAATAAAATATGGCAATACTTAGCCCTTTCACAGGTTTTGTACAAATTATATGTGGCAACATCATAGAATACGCATGTGGCAACGCAATATTAAAAGTAAACAAACCAGGGTTAATACGTTCTTACGTTTTCAATGCTATTTTATTGAAGACAGTTGATAACTTTTGCCACAATTCCTAAAACGGGGAAAATATGTTTCAAAAATTCAGATTTCTCATATTATTCATATAAAAATGCAGGATTTGCAATAGATTGCGTATCTTTTTTTTACTTGAAAATGTCATATTTTGTTGCAATAAAGTGTCATATGCGGGAAGTTTTGCTTTACTTTTTTAATTTGAAAAAAGTGCCGCTGAAGTACACCGATTTCTCACCAAAGCTTATGGTGAATGTGTTTTATCGGTTTCAAAATGCGATAGATGGTTTGTGCGGTTCAGAAGTGGTGATTTTGACACAGAAGATTGTTGTCATACTCAACAAGAGTTTGCAAAATCATTGGGATCTTCTCAAGCAGCAATATCAAAACGTTTACGAGCAGCAGAATTCGTTCAAAAGCAGGGAAATTGGATACCATACGCATTGAAGCTGAGAGACCTTGAAGGACGAACGCTATAAAAGAAAATCTATTTTGCACCGAATCATTACTTGCGATGAAAAATGGATTCATTGCAATAGCAGAATCGATACCGAAGCCAAATATCCATGGCGCTAAGGTAATGTTATTATGTGGTGCTGAAATCTGACCAGAACGTTACAGGGAACCTGTACCGAATGCAACTGATTCGTTTGAAGCGAGCATTGGCAGACATGAAACCGCAATATTTTATCATCGCAACGCTCGAACCTTGCCCCGTCCGACTACTACGAAGCCACGTAAATACAAATCAAACCAAAAACACCTCAGCACTGACCATGTGAAATTTCATTAAGATATTTGTAATCGTTCACAAGCTATCTAAAATAAAATGTTTCTAAACCACAGTGCACAGAACTCGGCACATTGGTATATGTAAAGCTACATAAAACGATCCTAGCAGCCTGTATATAGCTTCCTGGTCAGCAGTTTTGAGCATGAAGCGGGGACAAAAGCGTTTAAAATGGATTGTTTTCATATCAGCCTTTAATACACCGCATTTTTAATTAATCTAAACCGTTTTGCTATATCTCAAAACATTTTCAATAATCCGTATTCATAACATAATAACAAATTTAATTTCACCCCTCATTTATCTAAACTATTACACATATCTCTTTAATTTGCATTCAATTATTAAAAACTACCTCAAATTAACTTATTTTGCATATCAGCCAAAAATAAATAGTTTGAATCAATATTGCCTTAACTATTTTCAAATTTCAATTCCATCGATTCCACTTTTACACAAATAACATTTTCCGATTTAAATAAATTGAAAATGTGTTTTTGTAAACAAATGTGATTCATATCGAGTATAATTTTTCGCAGCCACAAATACTTTTTTCAACACCTTGAACTATTCACACGTTTTTCACAGACTCTGGCGTCTAAATTATTGAGAAGTAGAAGGAAAAGAATTCAAAGAATTTTGCAATAATTTTTTTTCTGTTTTTGCCCCACTCAGGTGGAAGCAGGTGTAGCTATGAATAGCTGTTTTCATTGAAATGGAATGAAAAATGAATTTATATTTAGATTATTAAAACAAATAATAGAATTCTGCTTAAAATACAATAGGAATTTTTTTCCACAAAATATATACTTGTCATATTGATTTTGCGTAAAAATAAGTATGTTGGATATTTTCCTAGAAATTAATTGTGGGGTGGTAATTTTCCTCTGCTGAGATACATACATCATAATAATTTAAAAACAAATATTTAATCAATAATGCTTTTGGTTTTCAAAAACGAAACAAAGAAATTTAATGAATGACCCTTGTTGTATGATGGCCCCCGGACCTTTCACTTGATTATAGCAACAAGAAAACAATTTGATTTCAATTTAGATTTCTGTAAACTAACCATCCAACACTTTCACTTGTTATCATTATTTTCACATCTTCACATTTCTATATGTACGAGTAAACGAACGAGCAATTTTCATATACCCTTATTGAATGGAATCATCATATTGCGAACCATAATTTACTACAAAAAAAAAAAAAAAAACAAATATGTACAAACAAATATGCAACAAAATGTTGGCATATGCATATGGGCATGTAAAATACACTTGAAGAAAGATAGATGTTAGTTTAGCAACAAAATACATTTTGGGAAAAATTTTGTGTGATAATTTTTTAGGATATAGTTGAGGTTCTAGTACTGTTCAAATTTGGTTCAGTTCTAGTTCAGTTCTAGTTCAGTTCAGTTCTAGTTCAGTTCTAGTTCAGTTCTAGTTCAGTTCTAGTTCAGTTCTAGTTCAGTTCTAGTTCAGTTCTAGTTCAGTTCTAGTTCAGTTCTAGTTCAGTTCTAGTTCAGTTCTAGTTCAGTTCTAGTTCAGTTCAGTTCAGTTCTAGTTCAGTTCTAGTTCTAGTTCAGTTCTAGTTCAGTTCTAGTTCTAGTTCAGTTCTAGTTCAGTTCTAGTTCAGTTCTAGTTCAGTTCTAGTTCAGTTCTAGTTCAGTTCTAGTTCAGTTCTAGTTCAGTTCTAGTTCAGTTCTAGTTCAGTTCTAGTTCAGTTCTAGTTCAGTTCTAGTTCAGTTCTAGTTCAGTTCTAGTTCAGTTCTAGTTCAGTTCTAGTTCAGTTCTAGTTCAGTTCTAGTTCAGTTCTAGTTCAGTTCTAGTTCAGTTCTAGTTCAGTTCTAGTTCAGTTCTAGTTCAGTTCTAGTTCAGTTCTAGTTCAGTTCTAGTTCTAGTTCAGTTCTAGTTCAGTTCTAGTTCAGTTCTAGTTCAGTTCTAGTTCAGTTCTAGTTCAGTTCTAGTTCAGTTCTAGTTCAGTTCTAGTTCAGTTCTAGTTCAGTTCTAGTTCAGTTCAGTTCAGTTCTAGTTCAGTTCTAGTTCAGTTCTAGTTCTAGTTCAGTTCTAGTTCAGTTCTAGTTCAGTTCTAGTTCAGTTCTAGTTCAGTTCTAGTTCAGTTCTAGTTCAGTTCTAGTTCAGTTCTAGTTCAGTTCTAGTTCAGTTCTAGTTCAGTTCTAGTTCAGTTCTAGTTCAGTTCTAGTTCAGTTCTAGTTCAGTTCTAGTTCAGTTCTAGTTCAGTTCTAGTTCAGTTCTAGTTCAGTTCTAGTTCAGTTCTAGTTCAGTTCTAGTTCAGTTCTAGTTCAGGTTCTAGTTCAGTTATAGTTCTAGTTCAGGTTCTAGTTCAGTTATAGTTCTAGTTCAGTTCTAGTTCAGTTCTAGTTCAGTTCTAGTTCTGTTCTAGTTCTGTTCTAGTTCTGTTCTAGTTCTGTTCTAGTTCTGATCTAGTTCAGTTCTAGTTCAGTTCTAGTTCAGTTCTAGTTCATTTCTAGTTCAGTTCTAGTTCAGTTCTAGTTCAGTTCTAGTTCAGTTCTAGTTCAGTTCTAGTTCAGTTCTAGTTCAGTTCTAGTTCAGTTCTAGTTCAGTTCTAGTTCAGTTCTAGTTCAGTTCTAGTTCAGTTCTAGTTCAGTTCTAGTTCAGTTCTAGTTCAGTTCTAGTTCAGTTCTAGTTCAGTTCTAGTTCAGTTCTAGTTCAGTTCTAGTTCAGTTCTAGTTCAGTTCTAGTTCAGTTCTAGTTCAGTTCTAGTTCAGTTCTAGTTCTAGTTCAGTTCTAGTTCAGTTCTAGTTCAGTTCTAGTTCAGTTCTAGTTCAGTTCTAGTTCAGTTCTAGTTCAGTTCTAGTTCAGTTCTAGTTCAGTTCTAGTTCAGTTCTAGTTCAGTTCAGTTCAGTTCTAGTTCAGTTCTAGTTCTAGTTCAGTTCTAGTTCAGTTCTAGTTCTAGTTCAGTTCTAGTTCAGTTCTAGTTCAGTTCTAGTTCAGTTCTAGTTCAGTTCTAGTTCAGTTCTAGTTCAGTTCTAGTTCAGTTCTAGTTCAGTTCTAGTTCAGTTCTAGTTCAGTTCTAGTTCAGTTCTAGTTCAGTTCTAGTTCAGTTCTAGTTCAGTTCTAGTTCAGTTCTAGTTCAGTTCTAGTTCAGTTCTAGTTCAGTTCTAGTTCAGTTCTAGTTCAGTTCTAGTTCAGTTCTAGTTCAGTTCTAGTTCAGTTCTAGTTCAGGTTCTAGTTCAGTTATAGTTCTAGTTCAGGTTCTAGTTCAGTTATAGTTCTAGTTCAGTTCTAGTTCAGTTCTAGTTCAGTTCTAGTTCTGTTCTAGTTCTGTTCTAGTTCTGTTCTAGTTCTGTTCTAGTTCTGATCTAGTTCAGTTCTAGTTCAGTTCTAGTTCAGTTCTAGTTCATTTCTAGTTCAGTTCTAGTTCAGTTCTAGTTCAGTTCTAATTCAGTTCTAGTTCAGTTCTAGTTCAGTTCTAGTTCAGTTCTAGTTCAGTTCTAGTTCAGTTCTAGTTCAGTTCTAGTTCAGTTCTAGTTCAGTTCTAGTTCAGTTCTAGTTCAGTTCTAGTTCAGTTCTAGTTCTAGTTCAGTTCTAGTTCTAGTTCAGTTCTAGTTCACTGAAATATACTATTTTTTAATGCCAGGATTTAAGGAAATAATATTTTGTTTGCAATGGAGAATATTTTATTTTTTACAGTGTATACATAACATGGCTCTACTACGAACTGTAGTCGTAGTATGATCGTCAATTTAGTTGAATGAAACTAATTGCCAGAGGCTAACTAAGGTTAAATACGGAACTATTTAGAATCCACAATTGGATAAATGCAATATATACTCACACAAAAACAATTTAAAAAAAATACAATTGTTCACAAATATGTGTTAGTTCGTATTCATACAATACTTATCAAACGTACATACATTGTAGCATTAATTTGTTTTATAGAGAAAGTTTAATTCGTCGTCGTTGTTGTTTTGTTTGAATTTTAAACATTCAATTGACAACTAATATGGTGTCATTTCCGGTTGCAGACCAATATGATGGACGATGACGATGACTCAATTTCAATTAGTCGTATTTGTAGTTCAGCGCATATTATTATGATCACAACAGCAAAAGCAACAACGACAACAACAATTAAATGAAAAATGAAATGTTAGATGATAAATTTTAACAATTTGTTGTAATTTAATTTATACACAAACAACTAAACAATGTTTTGCACTCATGAGTAAATGCGGGGGCATTTTCCTTGTTTACGTATGTTTAAATAAATGATTTTAGATTTTATTTTCTAACTCAAGTATCCTTTTTCGCATTCGCATAAAAATTGTTAGCTATTGCTGGCTTTTGTTGTTGAGTTGAGTTTTTCCTTTGTTATAAATAAAACTTTTGTGTATAACACAACACCCACAGTATTTTACTTTTTGCCACTTTTAGACATAAACAAAACAAAGACAAAAACAAGGAAAATGAAAAAATAATTTCGTTAGCAGCAATAAAAATTATATTAAAATCTATAGGGGCCCACTGATGTTACACATTGGGCTAACGAAATAAAAAGGGCCAGGTATTTTCGCTGGTTATTAATTTTATAAATAAAAAAAAAACGTGTCACTTTGCTCTGAACTAGCACAGAACTAGAACTGATGTGGAACTGAACTAGAACCTGAACTAAACCTAAACAAGAACCTTTACCTGAACGAAATCTAGAACTTAACTGGAACTAAACTAGAACCTGAACTAGATCTGAAATACTATTTTACTTTTTACCACATTTAGACATTGGCAAAACAATAACAAAACCTAGGAAAATGATCCCACAATTGGATTAAAAAGTTACTGAACATGAAACCCAACCTATGCAGGGTTGGGAAGTCTTTGTTTAAGTCTGTTTTTGCAGAATTTTATGTAATTGGTATTGCTTAAATTAACTTTATATTTAAGATTGATTTTAGGAAAATATTTGTAGTGATGGATACCCCTAATATACATATATTCTATATTAATAAATTCTTTCATTCGTCTTTACATAGGCACATACATACACACAAATACTCACACGAATAAATGCAAAACCCACGCAATTTACTTTAGTTGTACATAATATACAAACAGACACAAATTCAAACCATTTGATTAAAATTAGACGGTTTGTCTGACATTTTCTAAGTTTTTGTTTGTGCACAAATACGAGTACATATTTTAACAGGGATGAAAAAAGGTTAGAAAAATTTTAAATTTTTTTACTCGTTTAATATTTTGCATTAATATGTAATTAAATTACAAATTTTACATTTAAAGGTCTGCCTTTAATGAATTAACTATTTGAGTATAATTCGAAAAAGTACCTTTTTTAAGTACTAATGCTAAATTTTAAATTTTATCTTGTAAATAATGTGTAAAAATCTGAAAACTTGGTTTTATATGAAACAAATTTTTTAATTTCAGTTACTTTGTTAATAATTCAGTAAATTTTACTTTGTTGGTACAATTTATGACTTTTTTTACATTGTTTAATATTAAATAAAAATAAAGAATCATCAGAGAGCTTCCTTACTTCCTGTCCTACCATAAATCTAAAACACTTGATAACAATGTTTACAAACCCCTACTACCTCAATATCCCTCTCCCTGTATCACTCTCTCCCTCTCTCTCTCTTTAATAAACGAGTGAGCATTTAACTGTTTACACATTGTTCTATAACGGTTTATATTCAAACAATAACGTATTTTCATTTAGCTTTTTTCCTGTGTTGCCATTTTCGGCTTAAAAACCCCCCCAACCTCTGCCATGTTTATTTAGACTTTTGGGTGTTTGTATATTAATGTACGAGTATTTACTACTATTTCGTGTTTTTATATAGATTTCGCCTTGAAAGTGTGTAGGTATATGGTTTTATATACATAAAAATACATAAATGAAAAATTCCGTTAATAAAAACAACAAATTGTCTAAAGGAAGAATGAAAATACCGTAGTAAAGGAGGTGGTGGTTGTTGTTAGAGACGAATAACTAGAAGCAGCACACAAGACGCAATCCCAAAATACTACAATGTGTTTATAAAAAAAAAAACAAATTTGTATATTTTTGTAATTTGTGTGGGTGTATTGTGTGACTTTCTATAGCATTTCTAAATTATGAATGAAAGTTTTATTTTTTTGTATTTTAGTTCGGTTTTTGTTTTTTTTTTTTTGTTCTTTTTGTTGCTGTGTTATTTTTATTGTGTTTGAGTTGAAGTATTTAGTTAGTATGTCCAAAACGCCCACGTACGTTAATGGCAAAAAAGCTTTTTCAACATTTTATATGCTGTTTATTTTATTTTTACATAAACATACCCCCCACACACATACATATGGACATTTCCACAGAAAAAGTCCAACATTTATGCTTAAATGTTTGCTTCCCTAAGAAAGAAAAATAAAATGCATTACAAAAAAAGTAACTAACGATCAGTAAACGGTAATTTTTTTGATTTGCTTTCACAGACATTCTAATGTCACGTTCGGGATGGAAAAACTCAAGTATTAGCTCATTACTTCTGCGTTTCTGGTAGCATATTTTTAAATACTTTTAAATTAAATCAAATTTAGTGTGACAAATTTAGTTTAAAAGAAAACATGGAGGATATAAAGCTGTGTTAGGTTTTATTATGTTTCAAACTGTGTCACGTAACGTCACCTGTTAAATATTATCCTAAGTGCAAACTATTGCATAGTGAAATATTGTAATTTTAAATTACGAATGGAATCTGTAGCTGATAAGAGGAAGAAAAAACACGACAGAAACACTAAAACAGACCGCCTGAGTCATATTTTTCAACATTTCTAAATACCTGATCGATATATGGAAGATTAGTTGTCGAATATAGCTGGCACAAAATAAACAATTTCTATAATTCCCTCTTAAACTAAGGGACCTTATTACTTGTAAGAGAGCTACATATATGTTTTAAAATTTATTAGTGAAAAAATTGGATTTTAAAAAAAATATTTTTTAAAATTTTAATATTTTTTTTTTTTTAATTTAACATTTTTTTTCTAGTTATTAGTGAAAAAATTAGATAAAAATTAATTTTTGAAAAAAAAAAACAAGTAAGAGAGCTATATTCGGCTGTGCCGAATCTTATATACCCTTCACCAAATTATACTTTAAAATAAAAATTTGAAATATTTTTAGCAAACAAAATAATTTTTTTTTCAAAACTGTTTTTCAAAATTTAAAAAAAAAAATTTCAAAATTGTTTTCAATTTTTTTTCGGAATTATTTTGATTTAATTTTTTCAAATTTTTTTTTTAATTTTTTTCAAATTTTTTTTAAATTTATTAGTGGAAAAAAATTTTTTTTGGTAAAAAAAAAATTTGGGTACAAAATATTTTTCCCAATTTTGACCCATTATAGGTCCAAATTATTATAGCCTTATATTCATCGTTGCAATGGAAATATCTATCATTAGATATCCATATTGTCTATATTAATGACTTAGTAATCCAGATATAGATCAAAAATCGAGGTTGTCCCGGTGTTTTCCTTATATCTCAGCTATTTGTGGGCCGATTTTCTCGATTTTAAATAGCGACCGAGCCGGAAGAATTCCCGGGGGCTACGGAAAGTTGATTTCAACATACAGACGGACATGGCTATATCGCTATCTATAACGATCCAGAATATATATACTTTGTGGGGTCGCAAATGAAAAATGTAGAAATTACAAACGGAATGACAAACTTATATATACCCTTGCCACTCATGGTGAAGGGTATAAAAAAAAATTCGGGTTAAGAAATATTTTTTCCCGATTTTGACCTATTGTAGGTCCGACTTACATACTATGGCGTTATATACGTCGATACAAAGGCCTTTGAAATATCTATCATTAGATATCCATATTGTCTATATTAATGACTTAGTAATCCAGATATAGATAAAAAATTGGTAAAAAATCGAACTTGTTCTGGGTTTTGCTTACATCTCAGCCAGTTGTGGACCGATTTTCTCTATTTTAAATAGCAGCCGAAACGGGTCTATAGCGGTTATATTGATGTATGAATCATATATGTAAGTTATTTTTGGGGCTACGAAAATTAAAAAAAATTTTGAATTTATAAAACTGAAAACGCAGTTTTACATTTTTATTTTCCCGTTTTTATAAAAATTTAAAAAACTGACTTTAACTTTTGTCACCGTCTTTAATTGCAATTCGATTCCTTTCTTTTTTATTACTATATATAGAACAACTTACTTTCTACACAAATTTATATAAAGAAATCAAATTAAAGTTAGGTATTCCCAAATAGGTATTTCTTATTGACTGTCACGTATGTAACTATGGAAATGCCCATATACAGTTAGATTAAGGATGATGATGTTGCTGGTGAATGAGAAAGAGGGGGTTGTGTAGGTTGGTTGGTTGTATTTTTATTATTCTCTATTTGTAATTTTTGTTGTTTCATGTTGCTCATACTTGCTGTTGTAGTGTTTTGAGCTCTCACTGTAAGATGAGTGTGTGTGTGTGTGTTTTTGTTGTTGTTGTAAAGTTTGATTATTTGTGGGGGTGTTGTTTGCTGTTGTTGTGTTTATCGATTTGCAAGTTTAGTGTTTGTACACACACGTGCTTTTTCCTCAAGTTTTTGTTGTTATAGAGAGGAATATTATTAACTAACAAACAAAACAACAAACAGTAAACAAAAGTATGACCATAAATCGTCAGCTTTTGTTGTCGTTTTATAATATAACAAGGTCTTGACCTACGAAGTCATCGTCTACAGTAATAAAGAATTGTTTTTAGTTTTTGTTTCGTGATATGGGGTAGAAAGAGTTGGGTTGAATTGAAGGATTTTTTTGAAAGTTTTAGTTTTGTTTTGTTTAATCTTCTTGTAAGTTCTTTCTTTTAGTATCTTTTTTTTTCAATTAAAAGTTTTTTGATCAATATGTAGTTTTTTCTTCATATTTGTGGCTAATATATATGAAGCTTTCATAAGTACTGGGTACATTTATAGAATATTCTGGTGCCACAAATAAATTTGTGTCTTTAATTTTTTTATTGAGCATTTTTTTGTAACAATAACTGTATTTGAAACTAAAACAAAATATTTCCTCCAAAAATGGGTTTGATAATTTCTTTTATAATGTATACATATATTTTATGGTGATGGGTATGTCAAATTTGGTTTCATACTCTATCTTGTTTTTTTTTAATTTATACTTTTGAAAATGCAATACGAATTTTTTTTTTTTTTTTGTAAAAATTAATTAAATTAATTCAAACACACTTTGAATTTTTATAAAATTGTAAATTTTGCGATTTTTGTGAAGTTATTTTAACGAGTTTTTGTTAGTAATAACTTTTTTTTTTTTTTTTTATACGTTTTTATTAGTTTATTGAATCTGCCTTTTATAGGCCTAACAATAAGTATTCAAATCTTATAACTAAAATTAAAAATAGTTGCTCTCCAACAAGAGAGCCTTCAGTTAGTAATAACTAACGTTGCTTATTTTAATACAGACAAAATTATTTAAATAAATATTTTAACAAAACGATAGATACATTTTCATAAAACTTCATATCTCAAGACATTGGTAGCAGAAAAACACAATAAAGTGGGCAAAAATATATTTAATTTTTAATTAAACTTTATAAACATATACGAGTATTTAAGGAAGATTTGAGTTTATAATACAATTTTGAGTAATTAGTATTTTAAACATACAGCTGGATTCGCGTCAGATATTGACATAGTTCGTTATAATCATGTTCGATAGTATTTTAATGTAATGTGCATGCATATTTTTTTATCTTTAGATAATAATCTACAGTAATTTTTTGGATAAAGATAATAATGTTAAAATAAACAATAATGTCGGTAATACAGTAAAAATAAAAAAATTGGATTAGTAAACGCACCAACCAACTATGTCCTATAAACTGTGTTATCATTAAGCTTATATTAAAAATCTCAATTCGTAAACTTCTAGGATGACATTGGAAAATTAAACATAACGGAATTTGTGGCGAATGTTTTACTTAATTTCACCAAGACTTTTTTCAGCTTTTTTATTTTATCTCTAACTCCTCATTTTGTTTTATACACCATTTTTATATTTCACGACCGCCAAGTAAAATATATTTATAAAAAATAAGCTATCGTGTCCTACGGGTTTCGTCCGTTGTGTTTTTTCTGATTTCCCTTTTTATAATTCGAAATTTTGAAAGAAAGATAAATTAATTACCAATTTTGTATGGCAATACTGTGTATTGTTTATTTTACTACATATACAAACCATAATATTGCAGACACAATCCATAATCGGTACTGCCAACACAAATAGAAACTGACAGGCGTTTTTCGTGTTATCTTTCCATAATGAGTAGCATAGATATAGAAGAAGCATTCATATGAAAGAATGACAGTAAACAATGGGAGAAAGCAAAATAAAGAAGAATAAATAACGTGCCGTGTTGCCATGGTACATATTTAAAAAAATTACACATGCATATTTAAAGGCGGGCTAGAATGAATAAATTATTACATTCATACAATATCAAAACAAAAATTATCTTAGAAAACATCCAAATAGAAAGTTCATTTTTGTTTATTACTGTATTTTAATTTAATTTTTCGTACAATAACAAATACGTTTTTACAAAGTTTTCAAACAATGGTTTCAAAAATATGGAATACAAAACAAAAGAAAATGTAAAAATGATTGTGGTTTGAAAAGAGGGACAAATATATTTCACACTCGTTGCCTATTGAAAATTATATTTTTCTGTCGCTCTGCAAACTGCAACCATTGAAAACTTTTTTGACAACTCATTTTTTGCATATCTGTAATAATCTGCAATATATTGTTTTTCATAAAATCAATAGAAATAAAATTAAAATTACACAAAATTTCAAACTATTTTTTTTTAATTTTGTTCAATACAAAATTTAAAATAATAGTAGACTTTATGGATTTTAAAATCATGACTTATCTTTTCGACAACAGATTTAAGATTTTCATCACAGTATCACTTCTATGGACTTGTCAGATTTGTAGCTCTTACAAGAAACCCATCATATTCTAAAAAAAATTCTATATACAGTGACGGACTTAAGTATAGGCACAAGAGGCATTTTAAAGAAACTACTGTTTATTTTTATAAGGAAACACGAAATATTTATTTTATGATTAAATTATAGGTGTAGAGGTTATACATTAAAATAATAAGCATGATAATTAAATACATTTTCATTGCAAAAAAAAATTATTAAAAAAAAACAAAAAAAAATCATTATTTTTGCTGGACAAAAGTATAGGCACAACTGTTTGTACAATACTAAAAACGTCTACGGTCATTAATTTAATATTTAGTTGGCAGTCCTTTTTGCTTAATAACGGCCTTAAGTCTATTTGGCATAGAGTGGACTAACTTTTTTGTTATATTTTCGCCTATGTTATGCCATTCTTCCATTAAAATAGCTTTAAGCTCAGTCTTATTTGAAATTGGGCGTTTTCGGATTCTTCGCTCCAACTCCTCCCACAAATGTTCAATGGGGTTTAGGTCTGGGGACTGCGGGGGGTGTGGCAAGACATGAGCCGTATTATAGGCAAGCCACATCTTTACGTCATGTGCTGTGTGCTTCGGGTCGTTGTCTTGCTGGAATGTAAATGACTCAGGTAAGTTTAGTTTTTCTGCGCTTTTTTTGACATTCTCCTTCAAAATGTTAAGGTAAACTGTCTTATCCATTATCTGGTCAATAAATACGAGCTCTCCCACACCCGCAGAAGACATACAGCCCCATACCAAAACACTTCCGCCACCATACTTTACTGTTGGTAAAAGATTTTTGCCTTCATATGCAGTGTTTCGCTTTCTCCAGACCCTAGTGTGTCCATCAGGCCGGAAAATATTAAATTTACTTTCGTCTGTGAAGAGTACCTGATCCCAGAAATCGCATTGCTTATTTTCAAACTGTTTGGCATATTCTACTCTCTTTTTTTGATTAATAGTAGATGTTAAGGGTTTGCGTCTAGCCACACGTGAGTTATACCCAGCTTCATGCAAGGTTCTCCGAACAGTTTTGGAGTGTACATCTTTGCCAAAATCTTGTTTAATCTCTGCGGCAACCTGGGAAGATGTTATTTTTGGATCAGCTCTTACTTTTCGTATGATTTGAGCACGTTCTCTCTCAGTTAATTTTCGAGGACGACCACATCGGCTTGCATTTTCAAAGTTTGTTTTGCCTTTGAACCTATTAACAATAGTCCGTATGGTGAAACGACTGCGATTCATTAATTCCCCGATCTCAGCAAACGATTTTCCTTGGTTATGTAAATGTAAAATTACTCTGCGCTGAGATTCAGTAGTTTCACATTGTTTAGGGCTCATTTTAAAATAGATAACAAACAAATTAAGTATTTTCCAAATTTTTTGAAACTTCTCACTTTTTAAATGACAAACAAATAATAACGGAACATAACATCATGTGTCGAATGAAAAATTGTTGCCAGATTATTAAAATTTTAATAACTGGATAGATGCATAAAAAAGTGTGCCTATACTTTTGGCCATCGTATTTTAGAACTTTTTGTACTTTTTATCTGCCAACGGACTAACTGATCTTTCTACATGAATAAAACTGCTAGTGTCTTAAAATATACAGCAACATTTAATAGATTAATAGTAGTTTTAATACAAAAAATATTATTTTTGCTTTTAATGCCATCTTTAAATACAAGGTGGCTGTTGTGCCTATACTTAAGTCCATCACTGTATATTTTTTTTATGAATAATTTTGTTTACAGAAATAAAATTCAAAATATTTGTTGTAAAAAATTTTGCATTTTCAACTTTGGCATTTATCGCATTTTTTGTTTGTGTTTGTCAACGTTGGCAACACCGTTAATGAGTTCGTTTACCTGGTCTTTGCTTTGAATTTTTTTTATAATTTTTATTTTTTTGTTTTTTTGGCAAATATACGTATGTTGTTTCATTGTCTGGCGGATACAAGTTATAATAGCGCGCAAGTAGTTAATTGAAAACAATTAAAAAAACACAATAAATTCGAAAAAAGAGAAAATAAAATTAAGAAAAACTCATCCCAAAATCATGGAAACTTTGGATAAGAAACCAAAAGATTTAAAAGACGAAGTGCCAGCAGCAGACGGCACAGAAAAAGTGACCAAAAGTGAAAGTTTCAATGAGCCAGCAAGTTCCGAAGAAATTGAGGAGCCTGCTAGCAAACGCACGAAATTGTCTGAAGGTGAAGAAGAGGCAGCAGCAGAGAAAAGTGAAAAGACGATAACAACCTCAACGGGGGCAGATGAATCACAACAGGATGATTTGGTTACATCCACTGTAGGCTTAAGACGTTTTAAACGCATTCCTATATTTATTGTAGACTATCACAATGATGTGTTGGAATTTATTTATCGCTGTTTGGCCAGCCGACATTTGCCCTTGGAAAATAATACTTTGCTACATTTTGATTCACACCCCGATATGGTCATCTCACGTGAAATACCAGCCAGTGCTGCCTATGACAAAGAGACCATGCTGGCAGAATTGAGTATAGAGAATTGGATTATGCCGGCCTGTTATGCTGGGCACTTTAATCGTGTTGTCTGGGTGAAAAACTCTTGGTGCAATCAAATGCCAGTGGGCAAGTATAATTTTAAAGTTGGTCATAAAGAGGATAAAATAAGTGTGGACTGTTGTTTGGACTATTTCATATCGGAGGGAAATTATTGTCAAACCACTGAGTTGGAACAGGCCCGTGACTTGGAGCTGCAAGTGGTAAATGCCGATACAGAGAAAGTGCCCAATCCAAAAGAGCTTTTAGCAGCTGATGATGCCTCTAACTATATATTGGACATAGATTTGGATTTCTTTAGCACTTCCAATCCATTTTTGGAAATCTATAAAGATGCCAATTGCTATATGCAGCTTAGCGACATATTTCATTTTGAAAGTGCCACAGAGGCAAATGTTATCGGCACTACGGAGAAGAGAAAACTACAATTGGAAGCTTTAAAGGGAATTTTTGAATACTTGGAGGAAAAAAGAACATTTGAAGGCATAGAAAAACCCGATACTGACATAGTATCGCAGGAAGTTTTTGAGAAAATAGAAAAACTGGCAGACTCTTTGCAGAAAGTTTACGCAGACGATGAAATCGATTGGTTGCTGATATTTGATTCTGGCAGCACTACTGACACAAATGGCCTTCCTCATCACATTAGCAGCGAAGTTGAACTAAACTTATACTACACACAATTCAAAGAGTTCCTTAAAAACTTACCTCATCCTCCGCTTTTAATAACAATGGCCTGTTCCGCAGAAGATGACTACTGTCCCCGTAATCAGGTGTCCTCTATACAGGAAAAAGTTGTGGAAATTCTGCAAGAAATTTTTGGCGATAAAATACACGAGAAACCCATATTACACTACATGGACGATGAATGGGATGTCATGAAGTTGTAAAGGTGCTAGAGAAGAATGAGAAAGAAGCTGGTGCTTGATAGTAATGATGGATCGAAACAAGAAGATGGAACGTTTAGAAGAAGGAGTATTTATACTTGTAGTGTTTTTTTTTTTTTTTTTTTAAATTAGTACTTATTTTAAGTTATAAAATTTATAAAATTTTATGCAATTACGTACATACAGACATACATACATATATATATTTAAACATAAAAAAGAAATCAAATATAATTTGATTGCAAGACAGCTGCAGAGCTAAGAGAATTAATAATATTGAAATAGTTTTGTAAGATTTTGTGCAAGTTTATCCACAAACAATCATGTTTTGTCCTCAATAAAAAGGAATGTTGTTGAAAGTGTTACGTTTGAGTCGAATCAAATTAATATATGTAAAATAAAACCGAGTACTTGGGATGTTACAGAACAGTTGTTGCTGAGGATGACATGCCTTCATCGAGTAACTTGATCATTCAGGTGCGTAGATATGGCTGTCGTGGGTATGTGTTTTTTGAGCTTGTAAACTACTGTCAGTATATTTTGTGAATTCCAATGGCAATTTCGCTGGAAATTTGAAAGATCTAATTTTAATATGTAATTCGTAGGTATGATAAAAACCAAAATCTAGTGTTTGATTAAGGATTAATAATTTAAAAAGAAATAAAATAGCTGAATCTTTATTTGTCAATCAGAGATAATCTTAATTTGGCCATCACTTTATATATTGTTGAAATGATATTGCGTTGTTTTGTAATTTAGGTGATGATATTAATAGTCCTTAAAAATCATAATACTCGTTTAACCGAATATAGACCAATACATAGAAATTTTAGTCCTTAAAAATCATAATACTCGTTAAAAATCATAATACTCGTTTAACCGAATATAGACCAATACATAGAAATTTTAAACTGATGATCATCTTTTTTCTAGCAATTTCATTTATTGTAAAAAAACCTCTTTATACAAACGACATAATTCACAAAATTTTTCATGATTATGATCCACAAATGTTTCCGGATGCACATCATGCTCTATATCACATATGCCCACCGATGTATGGGTATTATTGGAAGAGCAACTGGAAATATAAACTCAATTTATTTAAACATTTTCCGATTACCTTTTTTACTTTTCAAAACATTCTACTAACCTAGAAGCTATAGAAACACGACGTCCCGTGGGTTTTGTATAAACAGATTCATTGAAAGGTTTTGTCGTTGCTTCCTTAATGGCTCTAGTATGACAAACTGTTCTTTGTTTACGTATCCTGGGTTGGTTATTTAAGAAATCTTCCGATCTATTACTTTGCACAGTACAAGGTCTTTGATATAATATGGGTTTTATGTCTTTCGTTATTTTGGCATTGGTGGTGGGGCGTTTTCTTAAAATGTTGTTGCAGTTTCTTAAATCTTCGAAATTATTGCTTAAATTTAAAATTTTATCCTTGATATAAAATTGTGTGGTTATTTCCACTTTAGGCGCTATAATGCCCTAAAATAGAAAGAAATTTAAGTGTTATTTTTAAATGTAAAGTACATACATAATTGAAAATGAATTTCATTTACCGGAAATGCTGGTGTCGTTTTCATTAACATTTGTCTGGTATTTGTGTGAGGACATTGTAATTTCGGTTCTATGTACTGTAATAAATCCATTAAAACCCCTTGATAGTAAGCCAGCCTTCTGCCATTTTGCCACAAAGTTATTTCCAATGATTCTTTAGACAAATTATGTATAAGATTGGCTATAGATTGGGCATTTTTGAAATATCCCTCCATTTTGAAATGATCATGGCACAATAAGGGAAAATAGGGTTCCATAGCACCAGTGCGGAAAAAATAACCCAAAGCCTTGATAGTTACCTCCAAATAGCCATGACTGCAAAGCCAAACGCCGGGACATGTAACCTTTAAACAGAAATTATTTGCCCAGCTATTTATTTAAGCAAATCTTTGAAAATTTACTTACCGCTTCTAGTTTTAAATTAATTTTGACATGGAACCGTTGGGTATCCATTTTTTTTTTTTATTAATGTTTCCAAATTTAATTTTTCTATATGAGGGGGCAATTTGGGGGTCTGTATTGATAAACAACTCTTTGATGTATTGGTTAGAAACCTAACGTTGTCATGTTAACTTTAATTGCTAAGGCAACAGACCACCCACTAAAGGCAAATACTTTTTTCTCCCCCCTTCGAAAAATAAACCTGTTGCTAAATTAAACAAGCACCAGTACTAAGAAAACTACTAATTATTATAATTTCAACAGTGTTGTTACTATTTATTAACTTATTTCCTTACAAAATAACATGTGTGTACGTACTACAATATCTTAAACATATTCTAGTAAATCTAGCTGATCAAATATTTTACCAATAAGATATATAAATAAATTATAAGGTATGGCCTTTTCATATTCATGAGACTTAAGACGACTTCTCAACTGCATACAAGATCTAGCTATGTCCCTTAAAGTACTATGGACATTGGGCTCCAAGGGCAAATGAAGGCAAGCCAACACACCATACAGCCAATCGCCCAGCCACTGGTCACTACAAGCTAAATCTAAAATTGTTACCGAAGAGGCGGCCGCTGAGGTGGATGAAGAAGCAGCTGCTATGGGCAAACCTTCACCGTCATTCTCATCGTTTCCCTCCCCCTTTAACCAATCACTAAGCATTACTAGCAGTTGCTCCAAAGTACGTTGATTAAAACGTAATATAACGCTTAAAAGAGGTTGATGTTGTTGACAGAACTTCAGCCAGGCCAATTCATCCGTTATCATGGGTGGCTCCAAAGAGTTGTCATAATTGTGTTGCACCAAGTGCTGGCGCAACATCATTATCTTGGAGCGAGTTCTTATAAAATTGCCAGATTGTATATTCTTCCATTCAATGGTAGGCAATAGATTGCCATCGGGTAAAACATCAACACAGCTTAACTGAAATATAAAATATTATTATTCTTTGTTTAAATGTAAACATTTTCTTAATTTACTACCTCTTGTCCTTCCAAATTAAGCGAATTTGCTTTAGAGCCGCTTTTCTCCAATTTTGTGGGCCTCTTGACAACAACAGCCGGACAATGTTTACGTTCGTACAGCATGTGCATTAAATACTCTTCACCACTTTGTGGCTGCTTAGAGGGATCAAAATCATCGCCTGGTGGTGTTATTTCCAAAGCTTGCTGCTGAAACGTTTCAGTTTCTTCCACTTCCATTGTTTATAAACAATTTGCGAAATAAAATCGTAAGAAACCGTTCAATTCGATAAGGCCAAACAACAAACAAATGTCAAATTGGTGGTCAAGTAAGCAAAGGAAGTTATTAAAGTAAAGTCATTGAAGGGGAATAATGAGAATATGGGGAAAAGGTGAATTATGAGAAAAACAAACTATAATTGTTTATAACCTTCAACTTAAAAATCACTCCCTGTTAAATTGTATTTGGTTCATCCGTAGCGATAACATTTCTTTGATAAATTGTCCCAACAGTTTATATTTAAATTTTTGCTGTATATCAACATTTCCTGAAGTACTGTCATATAAATTCAAAAAATAATTTTTGGTTCACAATGTTAATATGCAGTACCATATTATATATCGCATAAAAGGTATTTTGAAGCACTATTATATATATTGGCTTTAAATTCCTATAACTCCACAACTAAGAGAGAGCAAAATAGTAACGTGTTTGTTCTTATAATTATGAGAGCTATAAACTCCAAACTAATTATTAAAAAGCAAGCTGTTTCGACGATCTTGATTTATGCTTTAATCCAGTACTAAAACTGTTTATTAATTTGGTTTTTAAATTTTCACAAATCTTGACGCTGGCCAAAGAAAATTATAAAAATATATAAAATTAAGGTAAAACATAACATTTTCATCCTTTTCTTACAAATTCTTTTTGTTTAAGTCACCTTTCTTGGTGAAGTTTCCATAGTTTTTTGCCAATCCTATGAAATATAACCACATACTATATGTGTATATTATAAGTTTTAAATAATCATTAATTTACGTTGACCTGTATTGACTTATTTTATTTATTTCCCAATATTTAACAAAAAAGGTGAATTGTGTTACATTTGCTTGTTAACTCTACACTCTCACAGGTTTTGTTATTGTTTGTATCGACAGTGTTGCAAAATGTAATATAGAATTTCATATCATTGAGCAATTATATATGTTATATATATTAGAGCTAAAACAAACACAACACTACATAACGGCAAAGCGATGAATCGCAGTGGTTAATAAAATATTGAAAATTTATATAATTTCTATTATTTACTTTACCTTTCTTGCCAAATCTTTTCGAAATATTTAATTAAAAAACGTGAACATTTTAAATATTCAAATATTTTATCTTTATTTTTTCTTGTTGGTTTTTATGCAAATATTTTTTGTTCATTTTGTTTTGTTTACATAATTATTTGTTACTATGTATTAGTTTTAAATTAACAATAATAATATATTTCTTCAAGTCAGTAATTTATTTTTGTTCATCTATAAATATTTAAACATATACACAATTGTATGTGAATATGTTAGAATATTTCTGTTGTTGAATATTTTAGCAAATTCGTAATTAAATTAACTAAGCTAATTAATAAAATGAAATACAATTTCCTTAATTATACAAATACATACATCTATTGATTACCATTTTTATGTAACTATATAATAATAATTATTCAAATTAAATTATAATAATAAGTACAAAACCTAACAACATCATCGTTATTCTTATTATTATTATAATTTTATTAAAAATTACATTGATTTTAAGCATTTTCTTCTTTTTAATTTACTAAAACTACTCAATGTAATTTTAAAATTTTATGTTATTTTTTGTAGTTAAAGAATATAATCACAATGAAAAGTATAAAAAATATCGTTTGAGACTGATTAAGGTTTAAGACTTTACACCATTTTAGTTTGCTGAAAAATAGAAACATTTAAAAAGTGTGAAAATATAAAGGAAGTGGACCAAAATTAGTTGTTTCTGGTTCTAAAGTTATGATCGAAATAGTTATCGAAATGACTTAAAATTCTGTTAAGTTAAATTATTGAAATATTTTAATAAATTTCTCGGCAAACTATGGTTCTAAATGGTCTAGACTCTAGAGTTTAATACAAAATATAAAAAAATGAGCTAATTATTTTTATATTTCTTTTAAAAAAATTATTGATATTAAATTTTTAATCAAGATATGGATACCACATTAATTCAAAGTAGAAAAACATTTTTTTTATTAAATAATTTTTAAAGTTTCTAATTTATTTATTTTTCCTTGTGTATAGAAAAGTTTGGTTATTTTAATTTTTTTTTTAAAAAGTTACATAAATATTTTGGTAATGGCTGTAAGTCTTACTTATGCTAGTTTTTACTTCTCTATTTTAATTAATTTTATTTTAATTTTTTTAGTAAAATGTCAGCAATTTTTTTTTTAATTTGTAGGTTTTATTTAATTGTTTTTTATTATTATTAGTTTATTAGCAATAAAAGTCTAGTTTTAGAGTTGTTTTGTAGGCATTTTCAAAAAACAAATTCAATTCGAAGCTTAAGAATTAGTATTGAGATTGTTAATTATACAGGCACTTTAGTAGATAAAATATAATGAAAAAGAAAATATGCAGGAAAATGGAAAAGTATTAAATGATTATTTAATAAAAAGATATGACTAGAATTTGGCTAAGCTGTTCACTTTAATGTAGTGGTCTAGTTGTAGATAACATATTGAGTTTTTTCTATATAAACATTTCAATATTGTATTAAAAAAAAAAATAAAATATTTCGGAGCACAATCACTGATGTCAAGTCGAACAAATTGGCAGAAATTCGGTAGTTATTATATCAATGAACTTCACCATAACAATAACGGAAAATTTTCCGATCTATGTGTATTTCTCTACGCAAAAAACTATTTTCAAAATTTTGTATGAAAATCACTCAAACATTATGAAAACTGATTGATTTTTATACGAACTTGTAAAATTTAAAATTTTTTTATGAAAATCAATCAGTTTTCAAATAATTTTTGAGTGTTTTCCATACAAAATTTTTCCAAGTTTCCGATCTATGACCCATTTTTTCAATATACTGACAGTTCTTATACAAAAATTATATTAATAGGAAGTATATCGTTACGAAAAACGATAACCAGACATTAAGAAAATGGGGTTATGTGTATTTATCTATGGTTTTTCGTTCGTATTTGTGAATTAATTTTATAAACCTTTAAACCAGCGAAAGGCAGACTCACACCACTACAGTTTTTAGATATTGTAGTTGTATGAGTTGAGTAAAAAGTTGAGAAAAAAACAAAAACAATAACTGAAATAAACAAGCATAAAAAACGAAAAGCGTAAAACAACCTGCTTCTATCAATGCTCATGCGAGACTGACTGGTTTTGATTGTTTTTATACAATGTGTGTGCTTGCGTACATGTGAAAACAAAAACAAGAGAGCTCATTTGAGAGCTCAATGCCTTTCGCTGCTTTAAACAAAACTATTATGTCCCTATCAAGGCGAATTTATACAAGGTGGAGTCAATCAATCAGCTGATAACTTTTTTTTTCGCTTTTTGGTTCTAACAGTTGTCAAAGCTTGTGTTTATATTTAAATATCTACATATTCTAAGCTTATTAACAAAATACTTATTTTTTACATAAATAAGTAAAGCCCTCACTATTCAATTATCAACACTATATTAAGTTTTAATACATATTTGTTTAATTTTTCATTTTTGTTTTTTGACATTTGTTAAGACCAATTGTTGTTTTTGTAGAACTGCCACCACCTTGTATAAATTCGCCTTGGTCCCTATTTTATAAAAATCTAAACAAAAATGGCGGGGAAAGATAAAAAACATTTTATGTTTATTATATTAATTATAAAATTAAAATTTGAGGAAAAATTTGTCTGACTATTTGTTTTTATACGTATTCTCTACGATATAGGTATGTGTACAATTTGTAAAATTTCTTTAACAAAACTATTTTCATTGAACTCTTCGTATTTGCAATAACTTTTTAAAACTTTTCTTTCACATTTTCAATGAAAATTACTTTCCAAGCATCTTTGATCTCAAGTTTATGGTTCAAGGCTGAATTTTATTTTTTTAACAAGTAGCTGTTTATTGGCGTCCCTGCCAGGGAAGTTGTTTTGTTTGTTTTGATTATTTATTAGCTCTCTCATTTTTTTTACCTATATGTTCTCAGTGGCAGTATTGCCATATGTTTAGTAAAAAACATTTGTTTTGTAAACAAAGAACATGTGACAGTCTCAAATTAAGTTTGGGTTGATTAACAACTCGCGCGTCATCGTAATTATTTTTTAAGTGCAATCAGGCACGTTTGAGTTCTTTGCCTTTGATAATTTTGATCCTCACTCTCGCGCGTGTTTAATGTAAGGCTTCGTATAAAGGTTCCTATTTTACGTCGTTTATATCAACTGCGTGTCTTTTAATTTGGACAAACCCTGGTGGAGACCATAAAAACTCTTCGGTAATGGTGGAGTACCATTTAAAACTCATATCGAGAATTGTTTTAAGCGTTTCAGCTTCCTATATAAGACTTACTTGAATTGAGTGATTTACCTTGGCTTTTTGGTTACGTACCTTGCCATTGATTTGAGAAATCAAAAAAAAAAAAAAAAAAAAACAACATGTGATTATAAAAAGGATTGCTAACAAATTAAAAATAACCTGGTTTTATATCCAAGTTGGATATGGCAGATTTAACAAAAAGGTAAATAAGAAAACTTTTATTAATAAACCTTTTAAACAAATACAAAGTTTTTGTTTTATACATTTGTATGGATAAAGTTATAAATGTAAAATATCTTGTATAACTTATATCCTTGAGTAATATTTATCATATAATGATTTCATATGAAATCTTTTGAAATAATTTGTTATTATTACAAATTTGTATAAGTCAAACGGGAGTAGAAAACAAACCAATGCAAACAGAAGAAAACTTCTTACAAAATACATTTAATAAATTCATTTCATAAAATTGGTGAAGAAAAAATGTTTGTGATAAAAAAAAAATAGGGTTTAAAAATAGGATTTCTATGGCATTATATATGTCGATGAAAAGGTATTTTGCCTTTCATTTGATATCCATATTTTCTATGTCAACGACTAATAAATAAGTAGGTAAAAAACAAGTAAGAGAGATACATTCGGTTGTGCCGAACTTTACATGTCCGATTTTCTATGGCGTTATTTACTTCGTTGGAAAGGTGTTTAAAACATCTATCACTAGATATCCATATTGTATATATTAATGACTCAGTAAAAATAGTTCAAAAATCAATGTGGTCGTGGTTTTTTGCATATATGTCAGTCATTTGTGGACCGTTTTTTTTTGATTATAATTTATCAACCGAACCGGGACTATAGCGGATATATTGATGTATGAATCATGTATGTAAGCTATTTGAGGGCTAGGGAAAGTTGGTTTCAACATACAGAGGGGCAGACGGATCGACGAACATGGTTATGTCGACTCTGCTATCTATAACGATCCAGTATAAGGACTGAGATCGAAAAATTCTTAACACACGTCTTTCATTAAAACTTTTAGCCCAAGTATTATTTGATTTTTTTTTGATCAAGTTATCTTTGTAAAGCATGTCAGTTATTATCTCTAATGTCAGTTATGTTAATTTGCTGTTAATCTGATTAAAATGAGTGACCAGAAAAAAGTGCGTACTAAAATTATTAAATATTTTCAACAAAACCCAACTTGGTACTACAAAAAGTTGGCCAAACAATAAATGGTCTGCCGTCAAACTGTTTCCAATGTTATTCAACAGTACCGGGAGAACTTGTCCGTTGATAGAAAACCTGGTCCAGGTAGAAGGAATGGTTCACATGATGTTTATTATGCCAAAAAAATAGTAAGCATTTTCAAAAGAGCTCCCAACACGTCCGGTAGGAAAGCAGTTCGGTTAGCTCAGTGCTCGGACTATTTGGTATGAAAAGTTAAAGCCAATGCAGGTTTATAAATATACATGGCTCAAAAAGTTCCTGACAGGAACGCTGCTAAAAAGTTAGAGGCCAAAAACAAAGCAAGGAAATTGAAGTCAAATGTTATAAAAAAAAAATATTCCTGCTGCATAATAAATGACGAAACGTATGTTCTGGCAGATTTTTCGCAGCTTCCGGGTCAAAATTTTGATGTTGCTGATGTTCGAGGGAATGTTGAAGAAAAGTTTAGGAGCCAAAAGCAGACAAAATGTCCCAAAAAGTTCTTGGTATGGCAAGCAATATGCAGTTGCGGCAAAAAAGTCAATCATTTGTTACAAAGGCCTCTATAAATTCCAAAATTTACATCAAGGAATGTTTACAAAAAAGGAAGCTTCTATTCATAAGACTTCTTAGTGTTTTTTTTTACTTATATGTTATTGGTAGAGGGTATAATAAACTTCCTACAAAAAAATATTGAAATGCATCTTTCCTGAAATCTTTAATATCTCCCCAAGCTCTGCCTTTGACAACAAACTACTCAAACCTTTTGTACAACACAGTTATATTTTCATCATTGCTCAAGGAAGAGTGATTTATAATATAATAATTGTTTTAATTTATATAAACTGCAAATGATAGGGACAAGTATATATGTAAGTAGAAGACGTCAGTCATATTACAATTCAAAGGATAAACATACAAAACCAACCGACTATTTCATGGATATATTCTTCATATTAGTCAAAAAATATATACACACATTTTGTGTTTTTGTAACAATTGGCAATTATTTAGATGCCAACTAAGACTGTTGGTTGCTGTTTCCACATCTTACAAGATTTGTTAATTAAATAATCAGTTGTGTTAGTCAGTTGTGTCTTGTCAAGCAGCAATGTAGAGAGAGAACAAGAGGAATGAAATGAGATGGTAACAATGACATTGAACATATTGCCAGAGTTTTTGAGTTTTTTCATGTAAGGAAATTAATTAATATAGAGAGATTTGATTTGTTAAAATAAATCCATAATCAAAATCTATTAAAAATAGTTTAACAAATACTTAAAATTGCCTAAATTTTGTTTATTTTAACTTTAATTAATCTGATTTTTATCATATCAATACTAGTTTGTCAATGAAAACATAATAATATTGGTAATTATATGATTTATTTAATTAACTTGGTTAAAAGTTAAAGTATAGCAAGTATAGCATATAGAGCTATTTTTAGGAGGCAGATCAGATATATTTTTTATGGTTAACTTACTGCATGGCAAGTCCATTTTATTTATATTTTAAACCAAACTTTATTGTACCACAGCTCTGTTTTAAACACATAAATAGTTTGTTATCCTTTAACTAGACCACTACAAAATTTAACTCAGACAGTTGTTGTTCCAATGTTTAAATAAGAAACTTAAAATATTTACTACCAAATACTACATTTTTCATTAACAAAATAAAGCAAAAAAAAGGAAAGAAAAACTACGAGTGTAAAAGAAAATATACACTAAGAGAATTTTGAGCATTTTAGTTGAAAAAGGGAAACCTTTTATATTTGTTTAGTTTAAATGTAAAAAAGCTAATAAATGTTTAAGAAAAAAATAAATAAAAAAACACTACTCAGTATTTAGTGTATAAACAGTTGCATTTTTGACAGTTACTCAACACACCTTAAAAAAATTTGACATATTGTCAAGTATGTTTTATAACAAATGCAAACTGTTTTATAAATATTTGAAATTAAATTATAATATTATTTAATTAATATCAATTTATAAATTTTTAGGCATTTAGAGTTTTATTTTTTTTTTTCATTATTTGAATAAATTTTATGTTGGCTTTTTTTCTCTCTTAATATTTTTTTGTTTGGATATGTTAATTTTATATAATGTTAGCTAGATCTTTATAAAGTTATGAACTTTGTTAACACATTTATATTTCAGTTATTGGTTTAATTTAGAATTTTAGTTTGTTTTTGTTTTAAATATATTTTCTTAATTTTTTTACTTAGTTTTGGGATTGTATCACAATTAAACATTGCATTATTTTGCTGCTTTTAAATTTTTCTTTTAATTATTGATTTGAAGGTTTTGTGCATAGTTTTTATTTTTTTTTGGTTACTAATTTCTATCCTTTAAACCCAATACTCTCCTGAACCCCGACAATGGCTTTGAGGCATTATTTCCCGTTAGTACACTTGTGGATGTTAGTGAATAAGCATTTTGATATGTGACGGGAAAATCTGTCGGGGCCAGGAGTAAACCTCACGTACGCACAAATTTGTAGACTATGAGAAATACCATAAATGAAATGGCCACTAAGATGACAGCAGTTATCACTTTGGCGCAGGTATTCAGACCGGATTCATTGGGATTGAGAGGACGCGAACTCATGCGCGTATTGGAACGTCTTCGTTTGGAAGCCAGGCCGCGTGCTAAAGCCGGAAACGCTAGAGATTGTGTGAAGGTTAATTTGTGTATGGACTCACTTAGCGAATAGGGACCCACCGAACCGCGTGCCGCTGCGCGCAGCAGTGCATATTCCAAATCCAACGCATCGAAGAGGGAGTAACGGGCAGTCATGGTCGAGGAGCGACGACGTTCGTGACGTGAATCACGTTCGCGATCTGATTGCGGCTGTAGCCAAGGATCGGAGACTCGCTGCTGCGCCCCCGCACCAGCGGCCGCTGCTAAGGCTGCTGCTGCAGCCGCAGAGGAGGAGGACTGGTGTGCGGTCACACCTCCGCCTAAGCTAACGGCGGCCACGGAGGTAAGCGACGACGTCGTCGACGACGAGGCAGAACAGAGACGCAAATTCATAGCCAGACCATTGTCATGGAACTCAGTCGCATCCTCGATCGAAGTTTGATCGGGCGATGTTTGGGCTCGCTCCAGAGCCGCCGAGTGTTTCATGCGCAAAGCAAACAATCTCGCATGATCGGGATGTAGAAGAGCACTGGATTTGCGGCGATAATTCGGTGCACCTATACTAATGCTGGCTCGTGCTCCCATCCTATGGCCTCTAAGGGATAAATTGGGTGATCCTTGTGTGGGGGTGGTGGCAGGTGAAACATTACAGGAACTAATGGCTCCACAATCGACTATTGTTGGCCCATTACCACTAATACTCATCAAAGCGGAGCCCGGTGGAGGTGGCAGAGCATTAGGCGATGGCGAAGCCTGCACCGAATCAATACCCGAATCTCCCGCATGCAAAGTATCACAGAACAGTGAATTGCGTCGGTCTCCTCCCGTATTCAAAGTCAAATGATTGCCCGATGTGCTGTTGCTGCTATTGCCCGATGTGCTGGTAGTCAATGTTGTACCCACACTAGTGCTGGTACTGTTGCCACCACCACTGCTGCTGCTGGTGCTTGTTTCGGCTATGGCAGGGAAAATGAATGATTGGCCATCAGCCTCACCCCGGGGAGAATCCTGCAATCACAACAATAAACAGAAAAAGACACAATAGTTGCACATTAATACAAGAAATTCCCAGGCGTTATTTTCAGAGGAAGAGAATAATTGAGTGAAAAAAGTGCATGATAAATGATTTGTGTAATTAAGTAAAATACATATTTATACATAAAATCCATTGATACATACTATATGGAATAAAAAGTTTAAACAATATAAATACAAATGGAGTAGTACAGTGGGGGAATTCCTAAAAATAATAGGGGAAATAAATCTGTAAATTCTAAATGAATAATGCTATTTAAATAAAATTTCCCATGGCTATAGAAGAGGTTGTAAGGTTTTGAGATAGAAATTAAAAAACCAAGGTAAAAGAAGTCTCCAGGCCTCAAAATGGGGTACACCGGGTATCGATCCGATTTTAATATTCCCCTGTTACAGAATTCCATTCCGATCGGAATTGGAATTAATTCCGTATTTTGCTTCTTTAGAAAAAGGAATTTTTTTTTCGGAATGAAAAGATTTTTGGGTTTTAAAGTAGAATTCATATTTGCTTGTAATTTTCCTCAATTTTTTTATAAATTTCTTTACAAAAAACTTGATTCTTTTTAATATATAAAACTTTATCAAATTAAAATCAAATAAACAGAATTATTAGATCCTTTCGGAATTAACAAAATCGAACGACATCTGAAGAAGTTAAAACAATAACTACGGTATTATAACCATTCCGAACGAAATGTGTGATAGGCCTATATATGAATATGAATAGATAGATAGATAGATAGATAGATATGAATAGATAGAATAGATCTACAAAAAACCTCGTTATAGCTATTTATTATCTCTTATAGTTTCAATCGCATTTGAAAATTAAAATTGTATTTTTTTCCTAACCTAAAGTCGGGGTTTTTACTTATACATATTTTATTTCCAGTTCTTTTAGGAATTCACCCACTGTATGGTGGTAGTTGGGTAAATGTTGATGTGTGTTCATATACATATATGTATTTATAGGTGTATTAGTGTTTTATAAAAATGGGAAGGGGTTAGGGGGTCTATGTGTGGCTTATAATACAGGGGGGTTATACAAATTAAACATATTTCAAATTTACATTTTTATTAATTAAAAACCTTGAATACTTATTAAAAATTGTATACTATGCTGGTATATTCACTTTTCTAATACGTTTAGTACTTAGCAATGGGAGTTAAGAAAGACAAAAAGGGGGGGGTTTTATATTTGCGAGTATTAAAAAAAAGTTAAAAAGTAATTAATTTAAAGAAAGAGAAAACATGCAAGTTCTTTTAAAGCTTAATAAGTTACAAGAAAAATTACTAGAAAAAGGTAAAGTAAGTAAAATAAATTGGAAAATATTCTTTGTTTTTTATTTAAAAAAAAAAAAAAAATTGTTGTTTGAGTAAAAACGCCTACCCTTTGACCTTCGGGACCGCTGTTACGACGCAATTGTATAAAGCCTTCCTGTCTTAAAAGCGGCTTTAACAATAAGTTAACAACATACATAAATATATTTTGTACACATTTTTTTGTTTGTTTATTTTTTGTTTCATATTGTGTTTACATTTTTTACAAAAAGGATTCCATTGAAAGCGGTGTCATATTTATTCAGTTAAAAAATGTTAACGGTTTTATGGTTTTTTATGCGAACATAGAGACGAAGACAACAGAAAAGAGCAACAAACATATTTATAACGAAATTAATTATATAAATTAAATAAATAAAATATTGTTGTATGTTCAATGTTTTCAACAGAGTAAAGAAAACTTATATTAAATGTATAAAATGCTAATTATTATATATTTTTTTTAATAATTTTTTTATTTTTTTAATTTGTTGTTGTAAAGAATAGTGGGTGTATGTGTTTGTTTTCTGTGTTTAAACAGTGATGCTTTTGTTGCTGTTGCAAAACTTACCTGACTGGGCCACACTTGCAGCAGAGGCAGCGAACATGTAGGTTTATTGTTTAAGTTGCCACCGCCCACTATAGCTGCTTTGACCTTTGCCACGCCACCACCTTCGCTGTCGGCCTCATGGCTGGGTGCTGTTTGGGCCAGACTGGTGTAGTGTAGATGATTAAAACGTTGAGCATCATTTGTGGCCTTTGCACGTGTAGGACTTTCGTATCCGGTAGAATCTTCGGATGATGTTGTCTTTGGCGAACGCCAAAATCGTTTTAGACGCAATTCGCGTCTTTTTTCTTGTTTCTAAGGAAATAAATAATGTTAATCTTTGAGATTTCAAAAATGTTATATTAGAATGTAAATTGATTTGCTATACACTATTCTTAAAATATTTATGGATTTAAGCCTATTTTCACAATGTCCAAATATTTTGGTGTTATCAAACTAATGAAACTACATATATATCACAGATTATTACAGATATGCAACAAATGACTGTTGCCAAAAAAGTAATATCGAACCGTGTGTTTATTTTGACGTTCTACAACCACTTTTCAATGGTTGTGTTTTTATACCCTTCACCTTCGTGAGAAGGGTACATATAAATTTGTCATTCCGTTTGTAATTTCCACAATATAATTTTCCGACCCTATAAAGTATATATATTCTGGATCCTTATAGATAGCGGAGTCGATTAAGCCATGTCCGTCTGTCTGTCTGTCCGTCTGTTGAAATCAATTTTCTGAAGACCCCAAATATCTTCGGGATCCAAATCTTCAATAATTCTGTCAGACATGCTTTCGAGAAGTTTACTATTTAAAATCAGCAAAATCCGTTCATAAATAACGGAGATAACCTCTGAAAATTTCATCTAAAAATGACAATTTATTGCATTCTTTGACAAAAAAGCAACAAAACGTACATATGTTTGGATGTGTGTTGTCTTCATTGCTTTGCGTATTTTGTTTTTTTTTTGGTGCTTCGTTCGTTGTTGTTTTTATACTCTTGACCTTCGTGAGAGGGGTATATATAAGATTGTTATTTCGTTTATAATTTCTACAATATAATCTGTTCGTCAGCAATTAAATGTAAAATTTTTAAACGTTTTCTTGATATATTTAGGATGCTAAACGCTGAAAATGGGCAATTAATGCATCCACAACAAAGGTGAAGGGTATATACAATTCGGCATAGGCGAATATAGCACTCTTACTTGTTTTTATCAAAATTATTTTTTCAACTGATGCTCTGAATGATAAAATTCAATACTGCATTGACGAGATAAGTGAAGCGTTTTAGCAAAATGTAGTTAAAAATTTAGTACAAAGATCGGACGTGCTAGAATTGGACATTTGTCTGACTTTAAATAAACTGAATTTGTCAAAAAAGTGAGTTTTAAGACAATTTACTTCATAACCTAAAATTTGCTCTCGCTGTAGATTCAATTACGAATGAGGTGTTAAATTTCTGATAAAATTTATAATTAATCATACGCCATGTAGTTTGAATACACGATTTTTAATAAAATCTCCACAGGCCACAAAGAAAGAACAATATTGAAAATTGAAGCGAATTATATTGAAATATTATAAATTTTCTATCTTAAAATAAATATGTATGTTTGTTTTCTATACAAAATATCTTATTATGACAGCTAGTTTTACCTTTAATCTCCTATATGCTAATCTTTGTTATAACAAAAAAAATGAAATAACAAACAAAATATCTATATTATAATATTCCATTGTACAACTTTGACATGACATAAGAAGTTTGTTTCACTTTGAAGTTTCTTCATTTTACTTCAGGCCATTTTATGATGATGTTGTTGTTGTTGTTATTGTTGTATTTCATAAATTTATTATTTTTTTGTAAGCTACTACTGTACAATAGCAGCAACATCTTTTGTATATGACGTCTTTGCTTCTTAAGGTTATAAATCTATAATTTCCCTTGAATTTAAATTTCTGCATACATACATACATATTTATATTTCTTTTGATTGTTTTCTGTTTTGTTTATGGTATGGCAACAATTTGTTGGTGTGCTTGGCCAATTGTTGCTAAGTTGCTTAATCAGGAAAGTTTAAATATTTAAAATTGCAAGATGATGTTTAATTTTTCTATTTAGAAAATGGTTTTAGGCAATTGGTTGTTATAAAATAAATATTGTATTATTAAAATTATTTACAAAGAAAGTTGGTTAAGAATTTGTGGAAAATTAATAAAAATTTTAAATTAATGGGATATTTTAAAAGTTTTAACTTTCTTACCATATTCAAAATTCTTATTATGTAATAAAGAAAGACTACCAAGCATAACCTTAACATTTAAAACATTTTTCCTCTTATTTTCCAACTTTGTTGATGAACAAATAGTTGCAAAAATACCTAAAAATAGAACTCTTATTTTAAACTTGTTAAATGACAATTTTACCTCTATTTTAAACTCAAGAACTAATATTCTTCCATACATCATCAATAACAATGCTAACCGATTTATTTTATTGTTCCCGTTTTTCTTGTTATTGTTTTTCTCCTGTTCTTCTTCTTTTTCGTTTGACCATAAAGTACTCTACTCTATTTTACAGTGCTTTCACTCTCCTGACACAAATTGAAAACAATTGTTTTTATGTGAAAAAAAAGAAGAAAAACAAGAAAAGTTTTGTTTTATCTATTTGTTTTTGTTGATTCAGTACTCTGTTTGCCATGCATGTATGTGTGTGAGAGTGTATGTTTGCAATTCAATGCAACAGCTGGCAACACTATGTTTAATGGGGCTGCCAATGCATTGCATGTTGTTTGCCATCAATAATAGATTTTCAACTGAGGTTACTAAAAAAACAAAAAAAAAAAAAACTAGCAAAATAAAACGAAAAATAAACTTTAGTGATTTTGCAATACAATGGCGGTGGTTATTTTGAGGTAAAATAATTTCCAGTGTTTTGTCTACACACACCTACACATACATACATACAAACACACACTCATATAAAATAAATGGTTTTGCTAGAACTTGGAAAAAATTTGAGAAAGATTTTAAAAATAGCAGCAACATTTATTGTTATAATTCTGGGGGTTTGCTTGGTAAATTGATTCGAAAAAAAAAATACTTTAATATGAATTACAATGTATTTAAAATACAAATTCAAACATATTTGTTGTCAAATTGAGGTATTGCTATAATATATTTTCTGTACAAAATATTGCTCCTTTTCTGCCCTTTATTATAATATCGTATTTTTTGAGCTTATAGCAGATCAATTTGGCACCAAACTAATGGTATTTAAAATACCTGCCCAATAATATAATAATTATACATTTTGGTAAATGCTCAGTGAGATTTCCATAAGAGGACAGAAAAAAGGCAACATTTTTTAGCATGAAAAAACGGCATAAGTAAAAATAACATTTACAATAGTGATCTAATGAATTGAAGTCATTCAAATAGATTTTTTTAACAATAAAATTAATAAAAAGTTTAAAAACAATTCCGTTTGTTGCCCTTTAGTACAATATCATATTTTAGGTACTATATTGCATACCAAATTTAATATATTTATAAAACATTTTTACAAATACTTTGTGAGATTTATACATTTTTGAATTTGAATTATATTTTAGACCAAATTATAAAATTTTAAAATGTTTTCTTCTTTTAATTGACGTAGCCCCTAATTATTGCGATAGAAATTGAAAAAGTTTTCAAAAAAAAAAAAAAAAAAAAGAATAATCACTCACAATGGTGTTGAAATAAATTAAATTCATATTAACCAAATTGTTTAGCAGTAAAGTTAAAAAAGTTTTACTTTGAATTCATTTTTCTTCTCTGAATAAAAGTTGCCCTTTTTCTGCCCCTTTTTTATAAAATCGAATTTTTAGTATACCATTTGTATACGTTTTGTAATTTCTACATTTTTAATTTGCGATCCCACAAATGACTGAGATATAAGGATATATAACGCCATAGAAAGTCTGGCTCAAAAGCGTGAAAAATATTTTTTAATCCAAATTTTTTTAAACTAAAATTTTTTCATTAATATATGTTAAAACTTAATTTTTTTTCATAAAATTTTTTCGCTAATAAAATTAAATTTTTTTTAATAAAAATATTTAAACGTTTAATTTTAAAGTATAATTTGGTGAAGGGTATATAAGATTCAGCATAGTCGAATATAGCTCTCTTACTTGTACTATATTCATTGGGCTAGTCCATATACAGTGAAATATATTGAATATACTTTAACTTGATGCCTACTACGCCCAGGTTCTAGGCCCAGTACTTTACATATAAGCTAGGGTACTTTCGTAAATGCAGTAATATTGCATCACTGCAGCAAAAGCTTAGCGTTCGAAAAAGCATAATTGCCATCATTGTTTTATGGCAAACATTTTTGAATGCTAATTGTTGGCAGCGATGCCGCAAATTTTTGCAACCAATGCTCTATTTAGTTTTCTGTTGCACAAGTTTGCAAGTTGGAATAAAAGAAAAGTTATTAAATATAACAAACCAAAATTTGTCCGAATCTTAAATAAACTACAAATGAAAGAACAAATTAAACACAAATAATAGTTTCCAAACTTCGGTGTCACTTGTATCTGATGTATTAAGAATTTAAGCGAAAGTACATATCAAAATTTACAGGAAAAAATATTGTGCATCAAATTAAACAAAAGTATTAGTTAAATTTGTTTTAAAATCGTTAATTTTCTATACAATTTTATATTTATTATTTTTAATTACATATGTATTACGTTTTTCTGTAATTGTTTTTATTTGTTCCTTCATTCTCCAAATTTTCGTAAACAAATAGAGTTAGTGTTGCCACATTGTGTACAAAATGTTTCAGGTAACCTGATTTTCCTTCTAAATTAAAATATTCAGATATAGTGAAAATAAACTTATTAGTTAAGATAGCTAGCTATTTTATCTAACACAACTGTAACATTCTTTTACTGTGTATGTATTGCTGTAAATAGTAACAGTGACTAGTGTAAATTGTACTCTATAAATACCTATGTATATATAAATGTAATTTGAATACATATTTACCTGCATATTTAAAAATCAAATCCTTTTTATTGTGGTTTTTCATCCCCAGTCTCTTATTACCCGTTTGGCGACTGACTATCAATTGGAAATGAGCGCATACAAATATTTAACTGTAATTATAGTAAAAGAACGGAAATATGATGAGAAATAATGATGGTTAAATACACGAATATGTTTGTTTATATGGATTAAATAAACAGGTATTTTAATTATAATGTTAAATAATTGCAAAGTTTTTATATTGTCCATATATAAAAAAATGTATAATTGTTTGTGTGTTTGCTGTATGTAGATAGAGTATATAGGATCAAGTTAATGAAGGGAAAAATACCAATATGATTTCAATTTCAGCTAAAGGAAAAAGTTTCTAATATTATTTGTAAAATTTACAAAGTTAATGCTTGTTTTTGAGGTAAAAATTTTAATGTTGCAAGAATTGAGGTCAATAAAATCAGGGTATTAACTTCACAACGAAAACTTTTGATGTTATATATGTATGTTGATAAAATAAACCTTACAAATTTCTAAAATTTTCCTTTAATTACTGTTAGTTATTAGTTTTCCTGTGTTTATTTTACAAATACATAGTATTGTGCTTTTCGACAATTTATGGCAATTTATTATAAATAATTAATGTCACATCACATTTTTATTTGACCACCCATTTTCCCCTTTTCATCATTTGAAATATTTATTGTACATATAAACAAATATTTGTCAATTAATTGTTTAAATATCTTTTATATTACTTGTGTAATAGTTATATTTAATTTTGTACATGTCAATAAATATTTAATTGTATTTTATCAGTCTACGGAAGTTATTAATTGTAGTTAAAATTGACATCATCTGGTTAAGGCAAATTAAAATTATATATGTATTCTTTATTGAAATAACAAAAGTAAAGCAAATTTATGAGAATGTTGTATATTTTTTTTCCAATATTAAACTTTGTCATCATTTGTTTTCAAAAGGCTATTGATATTTATGTCAAATTTTTGACATATTTGTTGCTTTTCTTTTGTTAATTTTAAATTAACATTTTAACGAAATTGATGGCATCATTTTAAAAACAAATTCAATAAACATAATGCAACTTTGTGAGCAATATTCAGATTTATTTCTGTTTTCAATTACATAATGCATAGGGTATCAAAGAGACGAGATGTATTTGTCAAAAAGCTAACTCTTGCAACAATAAAATACATGCTAGTAAATGTATGATTTATTGTATTTTGGTGTCGTCTCTATGTATAATTCTCTATGCCATATTGTTTTAAATTAAACAAATGTTACTTGTAACGGTGTGGGACAATATTGAACAGATCCAAAGACCAAATTGGTTAGTGAGTCATTGGTTTTACTTAAAATTTAAATTGACATTTTCCAATAATGGTTGTTATTAACCATTCCACACATCTTCTTTCATATGTGTACATGTCCTTGCGATTTTAATAACTAATTTGAAACCAGTGCTTACATGGTAATTAAAAAAAAAACGTAAAATAATTTACAGTTTCAGAAAATAACGTTATCGTTTGTATGCATTTCAACAGCAAAAAAATCACGTTATATTTAAAATTGATTGTGCCTTCGGGCTTTAAAATTTCAAGTGTGTAAATATCATTTCAATAAATGTACTTGGTCTACAGTAATTAAACAATGTTATTTTATATAGATTTTATTATCAGACATGCAAAATCGTTGTGCTAATACAATAAAGAAACACGAATTGCCATAATTGTTGACACAAGTCTTTAATTTGGACAATTTTAATCATAAAAAGTAATTAATTTGCAAAATAAATGAGCTTACATAAAATTGTAACATTTCTGGTTATTGTGAATAATCATTCACAATAGTGAATAAATTATTGAAATTCAAACAAAATGCCTACCATTTTTAAAGTTACGCCGTTTTATTTTCTGGAAAAAAATTATGCCCTTTTTGCTGCCGCCTTTTACGAAATCTTATTTTTGATATAGAAAATTTCACCTTTCATAGAAAATTTCACTTTTCATAGAAAATTTCACTTTTCATAGAAAATTGCACTTTTCATATACATTTTTCTATGAAAAGTGCACTTTTTATAGAAAACTCCACTCTTCATAGAAAAGTGCGTTTTTCTATGAAAAATGTACTTTTCATAAAAAAATTCACTTTTCATAGAAAATTTCACTTTTTATAGAAAATTGCACTTTTCATATACATTTTTCTATGAAAAGTGCACTTTTTATAGAAAACTCCACTCTTCATAGAAAAGTGCGTTTTTCTATGAAAAATATACTTTTCATAGAAAAATGCAATTTTCATAGAAAAATGCACTTTTCATAGAAAAATGCAATTTTCATAGAAAAATGCACTTTTCATAGAAAAATGCAATTTTCATAGAAAAATGCACTTTTCATAGAAAAATGCAATTTTCATAGAAAAATGCACTTTTCATAGAAAAATGCAATTTTCATAGAAAAATGCACTTTTCATAGAAAAATGCAATTTTCATAGAAAAATGCACTTTTCATAGAAAAATGCAATTTTCATAGAAAAATGCACTTTTCATAGAAAAATGCACTTTTCATAGAAAAATGCAATTTTCATATACATTATACAATTTCATAGAAAAATGCAATTTTCATAGAAAAATGCAATTTTCATAGAAAAATGCAATTTTCATAGAAAAATGCAATTTTCATAGAAAAATGCAATTTTCATAGAAAAATGCAATTTTCATAGAAAAATGCAATTTTCATAGAAAAATGCAATTTTCATAGAAAAATGCAATTTTCATAGAAAAATGCAATTTTCATAGAAAAATGAAATTTTCATAGAAAAATGCAATTTTCATAGAAAAATGCAATTTTCATAGAAAAATGCAATTTTCATAGAAAAATGCAATTTTCATAGAAAAATGCAATTTTCATAGAAAAATGCAATTTTCATAGAAAAATGCAATTTTCATAGAAAAATGCAATTTTCATAGAAAAATGCAATTTTCATAGAAAAATGCAATTTTCATAGAAAAATGCAATTTTCATAGAAAAATGCAATTTTCATAGAAAAATGTACTTTTCATAGAAAAATGCACTTTTCATAGAAAAATGCACTTTTCATAAACAAATGCAATTTTCATAGACAAATGCAATTTTCATAGAAAAATGCACTTTTCATAGGAAAATGCACTTTTCACAGAAATATGCATTTTTCACAGAAAACTGCACTTTTCATAGAAAAATTTAATTTTTATAGACCAATGCACTTTTTTCACAGAAAATTTGCAAGCGTTAAAAAATGGTGCATGTCTAAGGACCCCACAGCGCCCCTCCTGAGGGTTTGTGGGTTGCTTCGTCAAAACTTAAACTTAAAATTTCATGTCAATCGAAGCAGCCAGTTAGAAATGACAGATTTATTTCCAATTTATTTTGATTCCGCCCCACTGTGTGTACTGTAACATTGGCTGATAATTAGTTTAAGAATCTCACCTTAACTTTTATATAATTTTACCAGAAATTCGTTTTTAATGTTTTTTTATCGATTGTTAATTGCACTTTTTTGTTTTCCTATTATTTTTTATTTTTTTATTTAATTGTTGCTTTATGAAACATGTCATTCAAAAGAGTAAAATTGTTGTCGTCTGCTGTCATTTCTAGCGGCTGTCGATTTTGATGTAGTTTGTTGTTGGTTTACTGTCATTGGTAGTTGTGTTACTTGTTGTTGACAGTCATTGTCAAGGCGTGTCATTTGCGGCAACTATTTAATGTGATTACCCTTAAGTACAGCTAGTCCGGGGGACGTCAGTTAGTTAATGTATGATGTATGTAGCATGTGCAAGGCCATTAAATGACATTAAAGGTGTTGTAAAGTGGCAATAAAAATTGCATTTTTTATATTTTTATATGGTAATTTTGTTTATGCAACCAACCGCCAAACGTTTTATATGATGTAATGACATTTTATTGGCAGATTATTACTTACCTATGTATGTATGTACGTGTTTATTGAGGGAGAGGTATTTTTGTGTAAAATGTTAAAAGAATTTCAAAAGTTTTCTTATTTAATGTTTAACTTGTATTAAAAATAAGAAAATTCTTTAAGTTTTTGTGTATTTTGTGGCTTTTGTTTCATTATAAATGTCCTTGAAGTTTTTTTTGGGGAAAAAAAAGAAAAATAATACATACCAAAATTAAAAACTCTATATTATATTTTATATACAATACATTCGTATATATATTTTATTTTATAAATTATTTGTTGCTTTTATATTAAAGTTTTCGCCACCATCTCTTTGCGTGACAGAAAATGAAAAAAAAAAATAAAGAAATTGTGTAACAAATTAATGAGATTGTTAAACATACTCGAGTATATGAAACGAATGTCGTCTATGTAAGATATAAAGAAATATATACAGACATACAAATGTATTCTTATATACTTAAATGTATAGCACTCCCACGCTTACGCAGACACTACCCAATAGGAAATTTTTGAATAGAAATGTTACCAAACTATTTAAAAGCATGTCGAAACATGTTGTCAAGTTCACTTAAACACAGATCATAAGCAACTCTGATGAACATTCTCACTGCTACTATACGAATATTTTAGTGATTTCATAAGTATTTTCCGGATTTTCTTTATCTAATCACTCTTAAATTTTAAGTACAGAAATGCTATCATATCATCTACAAGGTATTCAAAAAGTTAAGATTTCATCAAGACATTTTCCATAAAATATTTATTAAACCTCTCATAAAGTCTAAATTTCCTGTTGGGTTCTCAGCTCTATTGTATTAAAGTGTTGGGTGGGTAAATTCTTTTTTGTGACAATTAAAATAGTTTGCTATTAAATAAAATAAAGCAATCACAACTTAGACATTTATTTTTTCTAAAGTCTCTAAAACAAAAACAGAACTTTAAAAAGATGTACTTGAATTAAAAGGTCAGGGTCATCAGGTGTTTTTCACACAAAAGAAAATCTTCTTATTAAATGCATATGTATATACATTATTCAAATAGGTTGAAATATTGATAAAAAGTATAATTTGTTTGCACTGATAGAACATTTGAAGTAATTGTTGTTCAAAAACAAATATTTAATTGCACAAAAATTTAACTGAAAGTATTTTTTGTAAAGAGTCTGTATTATATCGGTGCCCCACTTTGGGCCCTTGTGACCTCAAGCTTCGATATTCTAATTAGCTCTTCTACATCTTCATTATCTGGACTATCCGTTTAGTAATTACAGATTTATATCCACAATTTTTTTCAATTCACCCACTGTGCTCGTAAATGGGGCAATGACTAAAGGTTTCTTCACGAATGATATGTGGATTCCCGATTGACCGGACGGTAACATTTTTTTTCAGATGATAATAAATTCCTTTCATAAAAAATTGGTTTTCAAACAAAATTTGTTCAGCATAAAATGTAATACGGTAAACGGTAGTAGTCTGATTATAAAACGGTAGTTTGATTGTATGACGGTAGTCTGATTATAAGACGGTAGTCTGATTATTAGACGGTAGTCTGATTATAAGACGGTTGTCTGATTATAATGACGGTAGTCTGATTGTAAGACGGTAGTCTGATTATAATGACGGTAGTCTGATTATAAGACGTTTGTCTGATTGTAAGACGGTAGTCTAATTATAATGACGGTAGTCTGATTGTAAGACGGTAGTCTGATTATAATGACGGTAGTCTGATTATAAGACGGTAGTCTGATTATAAGATGGTAGTCTGATTATAAGACGTTTGTCTGATTATAAGACGGTAGTCTGATTATGAGACGGTAGTCTGATTATAAGACGGTAGTCTGATTATAAGATGATGGTCTGATTATAAGACGGTAGTCTGATTATAAGACGTTAGTGTGATTATAAGACGGTAGTCTGATTATAAGACGGTAGTCTGATTATAAGACGGTAGTCTGATTATAAGACGGTAGTCTGATTATAAGACGGTAGTCTGATTATAAGACGGTAGTCTGAATATAAGACGGTAGTCTGATTATAAGACGTTTGTCTGATTATAAGACGGTAGTCTAATTATAAGACGGTAGTCTGATTATAAGACGGTAGTCTAATTATAAGACGGTAGTCTGATTATAAGACTGTAGTCTGATTATAAGCGGATACACTGATCAAAAACACGGTAGTCTAATTATAAGAAGGTAGTTTGATTATAAGACGTTAGTCTGATTATAAGACGGTAGTCTGAATATAAGACGGTAGTCTGATTATAAGACATTTGTCTGATTATAAGACGGTAGTCTGATTATAAGACAGTAGTCTGATTATAAGACGGTAGTCTGTTTATAAGACGGTAGTCTGATTATAAGACGGTAGTCTGATTATAACACGGTACTCTGATTATAATGACGGTAGTCTGATTGTAAGACGGTAGTCTGATTATAATGACGGTAGTCTGATTGTAAGACGGTAGTCTGATTATAATGACGGCAGTCTGATTATAAGACGGTAGTCTGATTATAAGATGGTAGTCTGATTATTAGACGTTTGTCTGATTATAATGACGTTTGTCTGATTATAAGACGGTAGTCTGATTATAACACGGTAGTCGGATTATAAGACGGTAGTATGATTATAAGACGGTAGTCGGATTATAAGACGGTAGTCTGATTATTAGACGGTAGTCTGATTATAAGACGGTAGTCTGATTATAAGACGGTAGTCTGATTATAAGATGGTAGTCTGATTATAAGACGGTAGTCTGTTTATAAGACGTTTGTCTGATTATAAGACGTTTGTCTGATTATAAGACGTTTGTCTGATTATAAGACGTTTGTCTGATTATAAGACGTTTGTCTGATTATAAGACGTTTGTCTGATTATAAGACGTTTGTGTGATTATATGACGATATTCTGATTAAAAAATACGTTAGTCTGATTATAGGACGTTAGTCTGATTATAAGACGGTATACTGATTATAAAAACGGTAGACTGATTAACAAGACTGTAGTCTGATTAAAAATATGGTAGTCTGAAAAAAATAGTCTGATTAAAAATACTGTAGTGGTCTGATTGTAAGAAAGTCTGTGTATAAGGTAGTAGTAGTCTGAGTACAAAACAGAATTTCACCAAACGTTTTTTAACCAAAAACTGTTTTGAGTGAGTTAATCATTAAGAAAATGTTTTTTTTTTAAATTTTTTTTCTAGAACTTTTTACATCCTAGAAAATATTTTACACAAACAAATTAGAATTTTATGTAGAATTTTTAATGTTGTTAATAATTACAAATTCACATGGCAAATACATATTTTTTTGGCTTCTAGTTTATATTATACAAAAGTTACACGTGTCGTATTTAAACTCTTGTTGCTGTATTATTTATGCAACGTCTCAAGATGAAACAACTCGGTGTATAACAATACTGCAGACTGTAAACAAAATTGTTTGCTTATTTCTTAACTTAATGTTAAAGCCATTTAAAAACTAATTTTTTTTCCTCTAACAATAAGAAAACCTTTTGCCAGTAGTAGCCTGAACTGTACAAATGCTTGTTTTATACTTTATACAAACTCAGGTGTTTCTACTTACTTACTACGTCGAAACTAATAAATCTATAACAAAAGAAAACTTTCCTTTTTGGAAAAAAATATTATGGACATTATTATTATCGTAGACCTAAAGAAGAAAAAAAATAAAAAGACAAATTAAGTCCATTGTAACACTTTAATACACAATTTATACTAAAACTGAAAAAAAAACTGTCAAAAAGTTCTTGAAAAACCTCCTTTAGCCAATGGTGGGTTGTTTGTTCAGGGATTGTTTGTTTTGGAAAGGGAGGGGAGGGGTGTAGAAAATTTATCACTAGCATGGTGTTAAACAAGAAAACCTATAATAAATTGTTTAATTTAAAAGTTAATTACCGTTAACTTAGAGTGAGTTGTTACATATCTAGTTATAAACATACATACATATGTAAAGTACAATATAAAACAGTGGTCGGCACAATTAGTATAAAACACTTTGGTAGTACGCATATTCTGCTTGTGTTTTTAAGGGACAATCGGCAATTTGTTGCACTTTTAATAATTCGTGTGGTATACATGTGAATTGTCAATGAGGTCCGGCTTTTGGGGCGATGTGTGCCGATCACTGTTATAATCTCATTCCTTAATGCAGATAGATTTAAGTATGTACTGTGTACTTTGCTATATTTATCCTTATATGTAGATAAAACAATAAATCGATTAAGACATAGACTAGCAGCCAGGCATTAGGTTTTTGAAAGGTCATTAAACGTTGTTCCATTATTAATTACATGTCCCTTTTAGTTGAATGTCTAACACACTTCAAAAAATTAATGTAAATATGCACTCAAATGTTGAGTGTTTAAGTAAGAGAGTGTTTATGTTAAAAGGGTGTTGTAAACTACTTGTAAGGACATACTAAACATTCAAAATTGTATTTTAAGTTTAAATAAACTTCTCAAGATTTTCTTTAAAACATCTTGTGGTAGTTGTTTTGATGTTGTTTTTGTCTTTCCTTTGTAGTTGATATTTTTCAATACAAAAGGTAAAAACCCACTGTTAATCAAGTATTTGTAATCGGTTTAATAATAATAATACTCGTAGTAAGAGATGTCGTGTGCTACTTAATAAAAATTAATTTATGCATATGTTTTTTGATATTCTTGCTTTTACTTTAACTAATTTCAAAATTTATTCTTGCTTTATAAAAATAATTATATACTTTATTAATTGTGAAAAAGTAAAGTACAAAGGGAACTAAATAACGGCACGGTTTGAGTAAACTGAAGCGGTAACGGTACACAGTGGGGGAATTTCGAAAATATAAGTGGAAATCAATCTGTTATTTTTAAACGGATGTTTTGGAATTTGGCCTTATAGAATATCGAATAAAATAGTTGAAATTGAAAAATTGAATCAAGAATAATCATATAGTTTTATTCGAATAAAATAGTTTTATTCGATTAATCGAAAATAAATTTCATAAAATGACCCCAAAATTTATTTTAATTTAAATTATATTTTAAATTCAACTAAAAATCAAGAATAATCGTTTAATTTTATTCGAATAAATCAGGGTTATTCGAATAAAAATTTCATAAAGTTACCAAAACAGAAACTTAAACTATTTAAATATTTTAAATTAAAAAAATCACGAATAATCGTTTATTTTTATTCGAATAAAATAGGTTTATTCGATTAATCAAAAATAAATTTCATAAAATGACCAACAAATAAATTTTAACTATTTAGATATTTTAAATTCAAATAAAAATCAAGAATATTCGTTTAATTTTATTCGATTAAATCAGGGTTATTCGATTAATCGAATAAAAGTTTCTTAAAATTACCAAAAAAAGAAAATTTATTTTAACTATTTCACTAGTTGAAATTGAAATAAAAATCAAGAATAATCGTTTAATTTTATTCGAATAAATCAGGGTTATTCGAATAAAAATTTCATAAAGTTACCAAAACAGAAACTTAAACTATTTAAATATTTTAAATTAAAAAAAATCACGAATAATCGTTTATTTTTATTCGAATAAAATAGGTTTATTCGATTAATCAAAAATAAATTTCATAAAATGACCAAAAAATAAATTTTAACTATTTAGATATTTTAAATTAAAATAAAAATCAAGAAGAACCGTTTAATTTTATTCGAATAAATCAGGGTTATTCGATTAATCGAAAAAAAAAATTACCATAAAATAAATTTTAACTATTTCACTAGTTGAAGTTGAAATAAAAATCCAGAATAATCATTTAGTTTTATTCGAATAAAATAGGTTTATTCGATTAATCGAAAATAAATTTCATAAAATGACCACAAAATATATTTTAACTATTTAGATATTTTAAATTAAAATAAAAATCAATAATAATCGTTTAATATTATTCGAATAAATCAGGGTTATTCGATTAAAAAAAGTTTCTTAAAATTGCCAAAAAAAAATTTTACTATTTCACTAGTTGAAATTGAAAAAAAGAATCAAGAATAATCATATAGTTTTATTCGAATAAAATAGGTTTATTCGATTAATCGAAAATAAATTTGATAAAATTACCCAAAAATAAATTTTAACTTTTTAGATATTTTAAATTAAAATAAAAATCAAGAATAATCGTTTAATTTTATTCGAATAAATCAGGGTTATTCGATTAATCGAATAAAAATTTCTTAAAATTAACAAATTAACAAATAGTTGAAATTGAAATTAAAATCAAGAATAATTGTTTAGTTTTATTCAAATGAAACATGATTATTCGATTAATCGAATAAAAGTTTCTTAAAATTACTAGTCGAAATTTAAATAAAAATCACGAATAATAGTTTATTATTTTATTGAAAAAAATTGTCTTAAGTAATACAAATACTTGTGCAAAATGTCCCTACATGAGACTCACAAACCTAAACTTCCTTTGAAATGTGTTTTTTCTTTCATAAAAACCTTAAGGTGAAAATATCTTTGTTTTTATTTGTCATCAACTACTTTAATAAATTTTACATAATTTAAGTTTATTTCCATTTGAACAAGTTAAAAAAAAAAATGTTGACTGCAATTGTTTCAGGAAGTTTCAAACTGAATAACTTCTGCTGTCATCGTTGCGCCCTCTAATTTCTAGGTTCTCTTAAGGTTGTTTTAAATATGTCCATTAAGTACACATTAGTAATTTTCTAGTTCTTCCTTTAGTAGAACAATACACTCCCACTCCCAGTAACTAACGAGTGTACAAGTGGCATGGCAAATTTTGTGTTTCCTGTAATGCAGGAGGCTATAAAAATCAATTTACTTTTAATGTGCAAAACAAAAAAATATGTCATTTAATTTTGTTGTTGTTATTGTTTTGTTTTCAGTTTCTTTCAACATGTGACATACAAACCTATTTGATTTCAAGTTTTTTCTATTACTTCTAAGCAAAATTTCATACATACGTTTCTTTTTTTGTTTTCTTTACTTTCACATTTAATAGCAAAAACGTGACACAAACTTTGCCAATGCTAAAAAGAAAACAATGCGATAGAAGAAATGGTAAAAAGTTGGAAAAACCGGAAGTCAGCAAAATGGCAAAAGTAGAACCAATGAATCAACAAAAAATACACATTAAACGTTTACTTTATGGCCATACACACACATACACTCATACATGCGGAATGAATTATTATTAATATTTGCAGCATATTTTTAGGGGTAAGTTTTTAAAAAACCTTTTTTTAAATGATTATAGCTAATGAATTTTAAATACGAGTCTTGTCTTTATAAAAAGAGGTCTTCAAATTTAAAGTCAATGCCAATTATTACTAAAGATACCCATTATTAAATGTTGCATACATTACAAAATCATACTTATATAACTCCAAACAAAAGGCTAACTGTCCTTTAGTAATTTTAAATTTGCCGGAAAAAAGGTTCTATTGTATAAAATTTTGGTAACTAAAACTACACTTTGTGTGCTCGTGCATGTATGTTTAAAGGGGGGGAAAAATATAAAAATTTTCCTTTCACTGGTCACGCAGTTTATTGTTGTGTTGGCAACATACTTAACTTTAAGTGAGTACTTTACCAGACAACAACAACAACACCACCACCAACAATAGCCGTAGTATAATGTCTGAGGATAAAAAACCCAAAACATACAATCAACTTAAAGATAACAAGACAAACTTACTGAATTATTGTTCGAATGAATTGTCTATGCAACTCACGAACGCCTCAGCTACGAATGTGATGAAAAAGACCAAAACAAAAAGAAAAGTTGTTGCTTAGCAGAGTTGTGGGAAAAAAGAATACAAATATCTTAAAAAGTTATAATAAAATTCCCGGGAATTCTTTGTCACCATGTTCTAAAGTCTGTATGTTAGTTGAAATAACGACTAATAATTTATTTTTATTCGAATAATCCTGTTTGTTTGATTAATCTTAAAAATCACAAATAATTGTTTATTTTTTATTCGAATGAAACATTATTCGATTAATCGAATAATAGTTTCTTAAAATTACCAAAAGAAAAAAGAAATAATTTAAACTATTCCATTTTTATTCGAATAATATCTGTTTGTTCGATTAATTGTATAGCAATTCCATGAAATGACGAATAAATGAATTTTAAATAGTTGATTTTATGATATTAAAATAAAAATCGCGAATAATCGTTTATTTTTATTCGAATAAAACAGGTCTATTCGATTAATCGAAAATAAATTTCTTGAAATGACCAATAAATGAAATTAAACAATTTGATATTTTGAATTAAAATACAATTTACGAATAATCGTTTAGTTTTATTCGATTAAAACGGGGTTATTCGATTAATCTAATCCCGTATAAAATGGTTATTCGACTAATCGAATAAAAATAGCTTAAAACTTATAAAAAAAACTAATTTCAAATATTTGGTATTAAAAAAGGATTTTATTCGAATAACTTTTTTATAATTACTAAAAAATTAAACATTAAATTGAATAAAAACAGCAAATACGAAATTTGAATTATTCGATTAATCGATTATTTTTATTCGAATAAAACTGGGGTTTTCGAATAATCGAATAGAAATTTCTTAATACATATTATTAAAAAAAAATAAAATTTAAACTATTTGATAATTTAAAATAATCATTTATTTGTATACGAATAAACCAGGTTTATTCGATTAATCGAATACAAATTTCATAAAGTTAAATAAAAAACGCCAATCATCGAAAATTGGTTGTATTTATAACAGTATTGAAACCACGTACTTAAATCAACTTTCCCTTTTCGTTATCAATTTTCATTTGCTTGGCAACCATTTCCCCTCTTAACTTTCTTATAGCTTAACAAAACATACACCAACAACAAGAAATTATAAATAAAGAATAAAAACCATCAACAATGAAACACAACTTCGGGCACCCTTTAGTTAAATTTGATCAAGTCCAACAACTAAAAGTAAAAGTTTACGATTTAATTTCCTGTCTTATTACTCTAGCAACTTTAAGACACTGAACTTTGTTTGTTTGTTGTGTTAAAATGTGGGTTAAATAGAAATATCTACAAATGAACTTGAGTTATAAGTTTTGTAATTGTGAAAAAGTTTTCTTACATTTAACAGCAACGAGGGCTGTGTGAGAATCATTAATTCATATACCATTCAATATGGTTTTCAACAAGGATTTGTATCAGACATGGTAAAGTTGATACGATTGTTCTTTTTTTTTTTGGTAATTTTATGAAGTTTATATTCGATTTATCGCATAACACTGTTCTATTCGAATAAAATCTTCGATTATTCCTGATTTTTTTATAATTTCAAAAACTCAAATACGTGGTTTAAATTTCTTTTTTAGTAATTTTAAGAAATTTTTATTCGATTAATCGAATAATCTGGCTTTATTCGAATCAAAATAATCGATTATTCATTATTCTCATTTTAATTTCAAATAATAAAATAATTTATTTCGTTTTTAGTAATGTTAAGAAATTTCTATTCAATTAATCGAATAACACTAATTTATTCTAATAAAAATTATTGATTATTCGTTATTCTTTTTTAATTTCAAATAATCAAATTGCTTAAATTTCGTTTTTAGTATCGTTCATAAATTTTTTTTCGATTAATCGAATAACAATATTTTATTCGAATAAAAATAATCGATTATTCATGATTTTTATTTTAATTTCTAATAATCAAATAGTTTTAATTTATTTTTAAAAATTAAAAAAAAAAATTCTGTTCGGTTAATCGATTATTCGTGATTTTCGAAGGAAATAAACGATTATTCGTGATTTCTATATTTAATTTGTATAATTTAATAAGAAATTAACAGCTTATTCGTGCTTTTTTATTTCGCATATTTTAACAGTTTACTTAATTTTAATTTCTATTCAAACATTCGAAAAACTCGGTTTTATTCGAATAAAAATAATCGATTATTCTAAATTTGTATCTAAGTATTTAACATTTTAATAGCTACATATGTTTGATTTTATAGTAATTATATTTTTTTATTCGATTATTCGAAAAGCCGGTTTTACTCGGTTTCACATTAATCGATTAACCGTGATTTTTAAATACATATTTATGTGATTCTGAATAATTTTTATTCGATTATTCGAAAACTCGGGTTTATTCGTTTTAACTTTAATCGATTATTCGAAAATCCGGGTTCAATCGGTTTTACATATATCGATTTTTATATTTATTTTGTATTTCTTACTCGTATATTTGTTGTTCTGACAAATTTTATTACAATAGGGTTTTCTAAAATTCGGGTTTATTCCTTTCAACTTCAATCGATTAATCGATACACATATAACAATATTTTAGTTTGAAATATATTTATAGTTTAGTTTTCTATTTTAGTTATTATAAAAAAATATTTGATTACTCGTAAACCCGGGTTTATTCGGTTTTATATATTTATTTCGTAAATTTTAGAAGATTAGTTTTGAAATTTTAGTTTCTATTAAAAATTTGTATTCGATTATTTTTTGAGTTATTCTACAAAAAAAACGGGGTTTATTCGTTTCAACATTAATCGATTAATCGTTGCATAAGTGTGCAATAAACAAATTTTTTACAATTTACTTTGATACATAAATAAAACTCCCGATTAAAATCAATCGAATGTTCTTTACACGAAGAAGCAACAAGTAATTTCGTTTATTTTCTTTAGACAATTTTGTTTATAACTGTATTTTTTATACTAAAATTCTTGAAATTGAAAAAATATAAGTATGTTAATACCGCGAACGATGATTTTCATGCCTGATCTGTATGTTGAAATCATGAAGTCATTACTATTTAGAATCAGTAGAATAGGCTTATAAATGATTTAAAAATGAGAAAAAACCATGATACCGTCCTTACCTTTTTCTCCAAACATTTGTTATTCAGCATTAAACAACTTTTCGTTTTACTTTAATCAATCAGGACATTAAACTATTATCTTTTTTTTTCTTACTCAAAATGCTCCTGTTTTATTTTTTTTTTCTTTTAATCTATAAACTACAACGACCTTGACTAGCCATAATGGTGGATGATGATGAGATGACGATGATTATTATTTTTACTAATATCATAAAAAATATTTGCAATCATAAGTCATGGCGATTTGGTTTTTTCTTTTGGTACAATATTTTTACAGATACAAGTATTAAATGCAAAGAGTCTTTCTTTTTTTTTTTTTGTATTTAACAAATTATTGAAGAAGAAATAACAAGGATAAGAAAAGCTTTTAAAATAATTGCACACTATCAAATAAATCAAGAGTAAAAATGAAAGAGAGAAAAATCTACGTGCATTTACATAGAACTAACTGCTAAAGAATTAAATACATTATTTAAAGATTCTAGGAATATTAAATATACTTATAGATTTAAACATATTACAATAAATAAATTATTTGCTAAACAAAGTCAAAGATGTAAGGGATTTAACAAATGCTACCTAGTATTTAGTATAATACATTTTAAATTTTTGGTAATGAACTGAAAATTTAAAACATAAATAATAAAATGAAACTGTCCTTAATAAAAAAAAACTAAAGTTGTGCTAAATATTGCTACTGTTATACACCAATCATTAAAAAATGCACTCTGACGTTGGGAACCATACAAAACTAATGGTTTTTTATTAACTTAATTTCGAAATTTTGAAAAATGTCTCAGAATATTAATTTTTACGTGGTGTTAATAAAAAAAACTAATTATGTGACTTAATTTTAAAAATTCATACATTTTATGTATGTTCGAAAATTCGAACTTAATTTCGAAATTTCGGAAAATGTTTCAGAATATTAATTTTTACGTGGAGTTTATAAAAAACGGATTATGCGACTAAATTTGAAAATTTCATACATTTAAAGTATGTTCGAAAATTCGAACTTAATTTCGAAATTTCGAAAAATGTCTCAGAATATTAATTTTTACGTGGAGTATATAAAAAACTAATTTTGCGACTAAATTTGAAAATTTCATACATTTAAAGTATGTTCGAAAATTTTGAAAAATATTTCAGAATATAAATTTTTGTGTGGAGTTTATGAAAAATTGAATTTTGCGACTTAAGTTCAAAATGTCATACATTTTAAGTGTGTTTGAAAATTCGAACTTAATTTCGAAATTTCTAAAAATGTCTCAGAAAATTTGGAAAGCGCTCTCAGAATATAAATTTTTACGTGGAGTTTATAAAAATCAAATTTTTCCACTTAATTTGAAAATTTCATAAATTTTAACTATGTTCGAAAATTTGGACTTAATTTCGAAATTTTGAAAGATGTATCAGAATATAAATTTTTACGTGGAGTATATAAAAAACTTATTTTGCGACTAAATTTGAAAATTTCATACATTTAAAGTGTGTTCGAAAATTTCGAAATTTTGAAAAATGTTTCAGAATATTAATTTTTGTTTGGAGTTTAATAAAAAAAAATATGCAATTTAATTTGAAAATTTCATACATTTTAAGTATGTTCGAAAATTCGAACTTATTTTCGAAATTTAAAAAAATGTCTCAGAACATTAATTTTTAAGTGTAGTATATAATTTTGCGACTTAATTTGAAAATTTCATACATTTTAAGTATGTTCGAAAATTCGAACTTAATTTCGAAAAATATTTCAGAATATAATTTTTACGTGGAGTTTATAAAAAATCTAATTATTAGTTAAAATTTGAAATTTTCTTACTTTTTAAGTATGTTCGAAAATTCCTGTGAGTCATATTTTTCAAAATCAAAATCACATTTTTATTTAAAAATCCTTTAAGTAGATTTAAACCAACCATTACAAGTATCGGTATCAAATAACTGCCACCTTTTTTTTATAAATATAACCAGGGTTTTGTTTTCATTTCATTATTTGTTTCTTTTTTTTGTTCAAATTTAACAATCAATGTGTTAATGATGGAAAATATGATCCTTAATCACAAAAGAACACAAACAATAACAAAATAGTAGCCACAACAAAAATAAAACAAACTATTAAAGCATTATATTACGTGTTATAGTGTAATAAAACGTAACTAAATGTTAGTTTTAGCAACCTTAAAGCCACCTCACCTTTGCCAAAGTTTATTTATGACAATGAAAGAAAAAGGCAAAAACCCACAACAACAATTATGGCTAGTGAAAATTATACAGGGTGGGGTCTCTATTAAATAACACAGTTGGAAATTGAGTATTTGAGGTCTTAACAAGTATTTTCCATTGAGGAGAGATATGTCAATAGCTAGTCTAGATTTATTACAGATCTCTTTTTAGATCGTTTTACTTTTTCAAAGAAATTATTGTTTTTAGTGAAGTTATTAAATAAAGATAGTGCGAAAGTATATCTAACTTAAGGAAAATTTCCTACTGTGCATTAAATTACACATCTACTACCTAAAAAAACAAGGTATAAAAAACATAAATTAATAAAACAAGTGAAATAAAATACATACCTACTAACACCAAAATACCAACTAACGTTTGTGTGAGCGTATAAGGATTCATGTTAACAAATTGATTTTTTGGCATTTCAAGTAGCTCAAACTATTTTTTCTACTGCTTTTAAGTTTCATACAAATGAACAACAGTTTTATATAGCGAAAAAGTTATAATAAAAGAGCAAAATACGCGAAGAGTTGCAGGCAGGGAAAAGACAGTAGTAAAATAACACTCGCATTATAACCATAATAGACTATTTCAATTGAAATGAAATTCATTGCATACTTTTAGTGTATTTTTTTATTTTGGTGCACTGTTTTTTTTTTTTTTTTAATGGAATAATATGCAGTGCATATTTCAAGGCTTATACAAATTAAAATTGTATGTGCATATTTTCGGTAGAAATTTTGTGTATAATTTCAATTGAATGGAAATTATTATGCAAGGGTTGTTTGATAAGTAGTATATGTGTTATGTGATTTGAAATTAAAATTCATAGAGTTTAATATTTTATTGTTGCCAAAAAGGCGTCATTTAGTTAATAAGTAGTTAGAGTTGACAGTCCTTAAAAGCTTACATCTTATGAATATTTATTTACATATTTAAACATGTAACAAAGCAAGTGTTTAACTGTAATAAAATACATAATTTGGGCAGGAGTATAAAAAAAAACAGGAATGAATATTAAAAAGGACTTGTGGCTGCCGCTAGAATTTTTTGTATGTTAATTATGAATCATTCACATATTTAATGGTCAGTTTAGACATAAAAAACGTCCAAGGATTTTTTATGATAAAAGCCCAACCACTAAGTAGCCTTCAACGCCTTGTAAGAAAGAAAAAAAAGAGTGTCCATATTTGATTCCACAAATGACAAAAAATATTCAAAGTTCTTTTTAAAAATTATGAATTTGTTTACCCAAAAACTAAATATGCAGGTTAAAAAAAATTAGTTCATCTGTATGTCTGTCTGTCTGTCTGTCTGTCTGTCTGTCTGTCTGTCTGTCTGTCTGTCTGTCTGTCTGTCTGTCTGTCTGTCTGTCTGTCTGTCTGTCTGTCTGTCTGTCTGTCTGTCTGTCTGTCTGTCTGTCTGTCTGTCTGTCTGTCTGTCTGTCTGTCTGTCTGTCTGTCTGTCTGTCTGTCTGTCTGTCTGTCTGTCTGTCTGTCTGTTTGTCTGTTTGTTTGTCTTTTGAAATCAATTTTCTGAAGACCCAGATATCTTCGGGATCCAAATCTTCAATAATTCTGTCAGACATGCTTTCGAGAAGTTTCCTATTTAAAATCAGCAAAATCCGTCCATAAATAACGGAGATATGGGCAAAAATCCGAGACAACCTCTATTTTTTGCCTATTTTTGATATATATCTCGATTACTAAGTCATAAATATAGACAATATGGATATCTAATGATAGATATTATAAAGTCCATTGCAACGATGTACATATATAAGGCTATAGTAAGTTCGACCTACAATAGGTCATAATCGGGAAAAATATTTTTTAACCTGAATTTTTTTCACAAAAAAATTTTTTTGTCATTATTTCACTAATAAATTAAAAAAAATAAATTTTTAAATTAATAAAAATTTTTTTTTAAAAATTCGAAAAATCTTAAAAAACAATTTCAAAAAAAAAAAAAAATTTTATAAAAAATTGTTTAAAAAAATTTTATTTTAAAGTACAATTTGGTGAAGGTTATATAAGATTTATCTCTCTTACTTGTTTTTGCTTAATATTATTTTAGTCGAAAAACCAGAGGCCGAAAATAAGGGGTCCACTTTAATTTCAGCTGTTATTGGCGGTTATTTTATTTTTTTTTTCTGTTATATTGAGAGAATTTTAGGAAAATTTTTATATCATTTGTGGGCCGATTTTCTGGATTTTAAATAGCAACCGAACCGGGTCTATAGAGGGTATATTGATGTATGAATCATGTATGTAAGTTATTTGGGGACTACGGAAAGTTGATTTCAACATACAGACTTTATTGGGTTACTATTTTAATTTTATGAATATGTAGTTTTTATAATTGAAATTAGATTTTAATTTTTTTTTTTTTTTTTGTCAGTGTTCTTATTTGTTTTCATTTATTTCTACGTCATCACAGTATTTATTTATCATACCAACCGCGTTGAATTTTTTAAATGTCAACTTAATTAGATTTGTTAAATGTGCCTAATGAATTTGAAATATGTATGTTAATTATCGATTGTTTAGAAATATTTGTGTGGTATTGAATATAAAATATTTAAACAAAGCTTTGGTTAAAATTTGGTTTGGCCTACATAAATAACCCACAAATAAATACCAATTTTAAGAAATATTACAATCATGAAAGAGAGAACAATTTGATTTAATAGCTAATTAAGCTATGTTTTAGTATGATAATATTATTTTGCTTTTAAAGGAGCGAAAAAATAATGAGTTCGTTCATTTGGTTCGACGAATGGTGTATTCGGTATTAATCGAATACACTTTTCACAACATTTTCATGCCGTGGTCAAGTCAAGCATACTCGGCATAACATGCGAAGGTAATGACGAACGCTACTCAAGTAAATTATAGAATTTGTTTTATTTATGTATCATATACTAGCTGAAAAGGTTCGCTTCGTTTTTAAAAATAGTTTAATATCAGAATGCTTTTGCCATCGATATTGTAATGATCTACGTTTGGTACGCTATAATTTAGAAACAAAAAATACTGTTAAGTCTCCTTTGTGAATGTTCACTCATTAATGATAGCACGTTTATTAGTTCATTGTAATGTGGATTCTAACTCATTCGAAACGTTCCATTAGAATAAAGAAAAAGTACCATAAAAACCCACGTTTTGTATTCTCACTCAGTATCATGAATGCTTAAATTCGTATTTCTATGTCCATTATTATAGGAAATTTAAAAAGAATTATTAAAGTACAATTCTAACTCATTCAGGATCATGTGTGCCTAATTTCATGATTTTTGAATTCTCATTCACTCAGAGCCATATATGCTTAATTTCATGTTCCTAAAAGTACTATTAGTAGGAAAAGTCCGTTGATAGTAGATTCTAACTCAGTTAGGAGCATGTGTGTTTAATTTTCTGATTCTTGGTTTATTATTATTAAAAATTCAAAAAGTACCATTTGAAGAACGAAAAAGTACCATTAGTACTCCCTTTTTGATAACATTATAACGTTAAGGATGATGTTTTCTTTACTCAGAAGCATATCAGCCAATAATTTAATATAATAAAAAAGTACCATTAGAAGAAAATATACAAATTTCCTTTTTCCCTCTTGATCCCTTTCCTGATTCTAGGTTCAATATTATAGAAAATTCAATCAAGCCATATATGCTTAATTTCATGTTCCTAGGTCCATTACTATAAATATTTCAAAAAATACTATTAGTAGGAATAGAAGTACTTGTAAGTCCCTTTAATTTCCTGATTCTTCGTTCAGTATTATAGAAAATTAATAAAGTACCATTTGAAAATCGAAAAAGTACCATTAGTTCTCCATTTTTAGTACCATAGTACCATTAATACCCCTATCCTTGATTCAGTCTTTACTCATAAGCATATCACCCAAATATTATAAACATAAATAAATTAATATATTAAAAAGTACCATTTTAGAAGAAAAAGTACCAATTTGCCTTTTCCCTCTTGTACACCAGTCAATATTGAAATTGGTAAAATTCTTTATGACAAAGATATGTTTCAAAAAAGTACCAAACTGCACTCGAGTTCCAAATAAATCCATGCTAGTTAATTTTAGCATGACTATATTTAAAATTTGATGAAGCAAGATTTGGTTAATAATTTTTAATAAAATGTATTTTCCGTTTTCCCCTGAAGGATTCGAATTTCCAAAAAGTACCAAATTTATATTTGGTATTTTTTTTATAAGTTTTTATTGGTTTAAAAGAAACATAGGGTGACAAAAATAGTACCAAAACACAGTTTTTACCCGTTTCCACCGCTAAAGAGTTCGAATTTAAAAAAAAGTACCAAACACTTGTCTGCTCATTTTTTTATTACATAAATGTGCTTTTTATATTTTCGAATTTCTAAAAATCTCTTCGTAGTGGATCTACATGGGAGAAGGGAATATATAGTCAAAATTTCATATCTCTAGTTTTTAGCGTTTGGACAAAGCGATGTTGAATCTGTCAGTCATTAAGTAAAGTTACTCTTTTATATATATAGATTAATGAAGAAAAAACACAGGCTCTTCATAGTTCATCATCTTTGCCTAGCTAAATGACATGTGTGACACATGTTATGTAACCCGATTTTATGACATATGTAATAGGAATATTTTTTATAATTAAACCACGACTAAAAGAGTTGAAGTATGTACTTAAATTAATTGAGAAAATGTTCATCAAATATATCCAACATAAAATTTCAAATAAAAAGACTTGCTTAAACTTTTATTAGCTCTCAAATTCAAAACAGCATTATTAAAATTAATGTCTACATTTTTATGTTCCATGTCTTAACCAAACAAATTCGTTCCTCATATCAAGAAACCTATAAAATTTGTTTTGCAAATAACCTACAAAATTGTTAACAAAAGATTTTGCACATGAAAATTTACACAGAAATCTACACCAAAATAATAAACTTGCCATTACCTTTATTTAGAGTTTTGCTAGATATACTGCCCATAAAAGCAAAAACATCTTAAACTTCTATAGTATTTGTAGAACTAAACTGAAACTACTAAAACCTACTACATATTTATATATTCATCTTCATTTATTTAGTTTTTTTTTTCTAACATGAGAGCCACTACCACTGCAATCATTTTGCCTAGAGTGGAGCACAATTGCAGTGCTAGTACTTCAACATTTTGCATAAATTATATATATATAAAAAAAAGAACTATAACAAACTCTATTTTACATTTGCAAGTTTTTGTAGGTTTTGCAGCAAAAACAACAAAAATTGGTTTAAAAATACATGCGCCATTTTTAAATTTTTTAACCGGCCCTACAAGCCACATACAATCAAACTCACACACACACACTCACACACACACTCACATCCCCACACAAGAAGCGCTTCCTTCCGTTTTTTCTTGTTCAAAATGTGTGGTTTTGCAGGATATTGTCGGTCAAACAAGAGCTATTGGGGGTCCGGGGAGGACTTGCTTGTTTGGCTTCAGTTATACAATATGTGAATTTGTTGCAGCAACAATAATATAGAAAAAAGAATTATGTGGAAAAAAAAGAGCAAAGAATAAGTGTTCATTGTGGCACTTGAAGTTTATGAGAACTGTACGGACAGTAGGCGGCAAAAGTAAACAGATAGTGTGTTTATACATGTCATTTAGCTAAGTAAATATGATGAACTATGAAGAGTCTCTGTTTTTTCTTCATTAACCTATATACATATATAAAAGATTATGTTACTGAATGACTGACAAATTCAACATCACTCAGTCCAAACGCCCAAAGCTAAAGATATCAAATTTTAAACTATGTAGATTCACCAAGAAACGGGTACATTTTTTAACCTTTTATCCTGTAAACTAATACAGATACCAACAATATTTAAAACGTATCTTTTACTTAAAAAATTAGCAAACAGGAGTTTGGTACTTTTTTGAAATTTGAACCCTGTAGTGGAGAAAACGGGTAAAAATTATGTTTTGGTACTTTTTTTGTCACCCTATGTATATTTTAAACCAACCTAAATATAAATTTTAAATCGTATTATTAGCTTGTCAATAAAATAACAAACATAAATTTGGAAATTCAGAAGCCTTTAGGGGTAAATCTTAAATTACATTTTATTAAACATTATTAAGCCATTCTTAACACAATTTTAAATATAGCCATGCAAAAATTAACAGCATGGCTTTATTTGGAATTTGAGTGCAAGTTTGGTACTTTTTTAAAACATATTTTGTCATTAAGAATTGGGCCAAAAAGTATTAAAAGTAAAAGTATTATTCAAACTTCAAATCGTTTTTATTTATTTTCCGGATTCCTAAAAAAACTTAAAAAGTACCACATGAAGAACGAAAAGTACTATTAGTTGACTTTTTTTAAATAAATTAATATATTAAAAAAGTACAATTAGAAGAAAAAGTACAAAAAGAGGGAAAATGTGTACTTTTTCTTCTAATGGTACTATTTTAATAAAGGGGATTCCAACAAGAGGTGTTATTTTAAATCACTCGGTACTTTTGAATCTTTTATTATTTGACATTTGACAAGTAGAAACTATGACATTACTAAAAATGGAACGATACACGCTTCAACAACGCATTGAAATTATTAAAATTCACTACAAAAAAGTGGTGAAAGTCTTGCAGTCACAGTTCGCAAAACTAAAGCAATTTTTGGCCGTGGTGAAGCATCTTGGCGGACCGCAATAAAGACATTGGTGGACAAATTTGTGATGTGAAGAATAAAACCCGTGCACGCCGCTCAAGAACAACTGAGAATATTGCTGCTGTAGCCCAAAGTGTTGAAGAAAACCCAGGTTTGTCCATTCCTCGTCCTATGCGCTATCGAGAGATGATTAATGATGATATGGTCGGAGTTGGATGATATTGATCTGGACAACGTTTACTTTCAACAAGACAGCGCTTCGTGCCACACAAGCAATGAAACCATAGCTCTTTTACGGGAAAAGTTTCCGGACCGTGTTATGTTTGTGACAACCATTTATATGATGAAAGATTTACCATATTATGTTGCTCTTATATAATAATCTGAGAACAACATATTATGATAAAATAATTCATCATATAAATGGTTGTCACAAACATATACATGTTTACTGTAACCATATATATGTTTGAAATATTCATGTGAATCGTAAATTAACCATATTATTGTTACCACAATCATATATATAGTTACTGTGACTATAATATTGTTAAAAATATTGAAATGGTTACTGTAACCATGCACAAATGTTGAAATGGTTACAGTAACAATACCCAACTATATATTTTTTCTGCGTGTGGGATTTGGTTATGGAAAATTTCCTGAAAAGGATATGGTCCTGTAAGCGTGGTCGTGGTGGCCATTTGGCTGATGTTGTTTTTCATTATTAACGGCATACCTTCCTGTTAATTATGAAATAAACATTCGATCATTTATCTTAAAAAATTAAATTTTTCTTTGAAAATAACACCTCTTGTTGGAAAACCCTGTTATTAATTTATTTAACTTATATCTATTGGCTGATATGCTTCTGAGTAAAGACTGAACTAAAGGATAGGAGTCTTAATGGTATTATGGTACTAAAAATGGAGAACTAATGGTACTTTTTTGTTCTTCAAACGGTACATATTTCAAAACTATTTTTTTTTTTTAAGTCTTAATTTTTATTAATTTACCATATTTATTGTTTTCCTTGCAATTTTTGTGATTTATCTTGAAGCTTTTTTACATTTTAATTATGTTCGAAAATTCGAACATAATTTCGAAATTTCAAAAAATGTCTCATAACAATAACTTTTGTTGGGTTTTTAAAAAAACTTAAACAAATCGATTTTTTTACGAAATTAAAACTGATTTTTTATATAATTTCGAAATTTGAAAATTTTGAAAATTTTTGTAATTTTTTTTTTTATACATTTTTGGTTTTTCTAATTTTTTTAGTGCAAATTTTATAGTTTTAAGCATGTTCGTATATGTGAATCAATTTACGCAAAAAATAAGGCTCAAAATGTTGATATGTATAGATTTTTGTTTTATAATACGCCTCAAAAGCATGAGATTTTCAACAAAACAATACCATTGGAGACATTTTATACAATTTCGAAATTCGTAAATAAAATTTATTCTTTAAATTTGTATACATCTTTGTTTTTTAGCTATTTTTTAATTTCTTTCTCTGAATACTTAATTATCTTACTGTACTTAGATGTGCAGCAAGTTGTTACGTACGTGCATTTTAAAAATTTGCCTGTGGTAAATTGTTCATGCAAAAAAAAAAAAGAGGATTGCCAATATATGCTTCAAATGTTTTATACCTGAATCAAAAAAAGGCAGCAAGCGTAACAATATTCATACAAAGTACATTGTATTTTAGCATTAAGCGCCTTAAAGTAGGCAAACAAATTTAAAATGTTCAAGAAATATATCTACATTTTTATATATAAAAAGTAAATTTGAGTATTTAACAGTTCAGTAAATTCGAATTAGTTTTTTAACGATTTTTTTGTTTGTGAATAAAGAAAACCACTGCACAATTTTTTATCAATAGCATAGAAAATCCCCTAAAGTAGATATATTTTTTTTAAAATAAAAAAAATATATGAACTTAATATTTTTGCTCATACTGTTAAATACTTGGCACCAAAAACATTTGGTTTTTATAGCATTTTTTTCTTTTTCTGGTTTGTGTCTCATTTTATATTAATAATGAACATGTTGAAATATTCCATACATGCAACACGTATTTTGGTCAGCTTAAATTTATGCATTATTAAAACTGTAGCATAAAAATGGGGTGGCAGTAGATATAGATGTTAATAAAAGCAAAAAAATATAAAAATATAAAATTTAAATTAAATTTTTGAGAAAATTGCTTTAAAAAAAAAGAAAAAGAAAATGTTGCATTTGTGAAATTTAATTTTTTAAAAACAAAAGTAAAATAAATCATTTCAGTTTCCATTATGGATTTCTTTTGTATGTAAGAGTAAGTGAAAATGTTGGTGTATATATCTCTTGTTGACACATTTCAAAAAATATGGCTGTATGCTTGGTCGGTTTCTAAGCATGTTGACAAAAAAAAAAAAAAAAAATAATCGAAATGTGAATAAAACTGTCTCTTAAAAATGAAATATTTACATTGACACCAAACCAGAGAAAGTAAACCATATTCTATTGATTTGCTAAACTCTGCATAATACTAGAAAAACACAAACCAAAACGTTTTTTTTAAGGCCTAAAGCAACATTTGAAATCTACTCAAACGCATTTAATATAAACCCCCCTAAAAGCTGGCAATAAATTTTGTGTGTTTTTTTTTATTTTTTGTATGTATTATGTATATTTTAGTATCACACTAAAAGTAGGCTTAGTTTTAAGTCCTAACAATGAGAAAATATTTTTACAAAGATATTTGTTAAATTAGTGTCACTTAATTTCATTTATTCACATTCTAACTCTATTTCCTAGGGCCTTCCTTACTTCCTTCCTCCCAAACTGTCATTCAGTTTCCCTTTGCAGTACTTTGGTTTTTGTTAAAACGTTAAATGTTTATTTTATTTTTTAAAAAAATGCTTATTTACCATATAAACTGCATTTATATCAACTAAATAAACATTATGCAAATTTTTATTTCTGTTCATAAAAAATATTAATATACAATAACAAAAGGAGAAATGTACAAAAAAAATACAAAAAACATAACATCGATGGCATGAAAAATATTTTATGGAATTTGTGTCAGCAACATGTGTACATATGCATAAGGCTTTTTTTCCAAGTTGAAAATTAAAATATAAAAAATAATATATCAACGCAAAAGCAAATACTCCAGCACAATGTGCACAGTTACCCACACTTGCATTAATGTATGTACCCAATCACTCACATAGATATTCACATAAACATAAATAATAGCCATACAATACATGCACAACATACATATAATAAAAGAAATATAACAATAATATTTATGTATACTTTGAGGCTTATAATAATAACATGCATATTAAATATTGAAAAAAAAAAAAACATTAAATATATATTAAACATTTATGGGTGTGTAAATAGTTTTTCTGAGATAGCGGCTTCAATACATGACCAATATTTAAATTGTATTTAAAATTTTTTAAATATATATTTATGTATTTAGCTTAACATGTAAAATCATGACTTTAAACCATTTAAAGTTTAATATTTTTTGTAATTATTGTCAAATTAAATTACATTCACAAATCTCTTCTTCCACCTCCTCTAACAGAAATTAAAATTCTTCTGTAGGCTTACATTTCATATTATTTATAATAATCTCTTAAAAATATGCAATTTTATGCTAAATTATTAGCTTGATGAATATTTTAAATGCACACAATTAAAACTGTGATTAAAATTCTAGCTTCTGGCCATAAAAAGGTATTTAAAAATTCAAATACAAAATATAATATTTTTGAAAATATAAAAATTATATAATTTTTTTTTTTTTTTTTTTTTTTGTAATGCAACATCATTGAAAAATGTTATAAATATAAGTATACTGGGAACTGTTTGAGAGAAAAATAACTTAATTCTTTAACTTTTTTTTAAAAAATGAGAGAAAATATACATAGATCGCAAACTTGAAAAAAAAACTAAAAAAAAAAAATGATTCAAAAATGTTTCACATACGAGTCATAGAGACAACAAGAGCGGAAACTAGAAAAAAACTCAAACAAAAATTTTACTCAAAATATTCACGCATACGAGTGTTGTTTTTGTTTTCACGTAGTTTTTTTTAATAATGTATTCTCACCACTTATGATTTTGACAACTGAGTTAGGTCTTTGACAGGAGAGTTTCCGCTCTATATATATTTCTCTATGATACAAGTGTTGTTTTTGTTTTCTAATACATTTTAATACATTCTCACCATTTAGGGTTTTCACAGCTGAGTTAGGCCATTAACAGGAGAGTTTCCGATCTATGTGTATTAATCTTTGTATGTAAATACTTCAAAAAGATGCATAGCTAAATCAAAATCGTAAAGTATTAGTAGAAATTTTATAATTTTTTAACCAAATTCCAAGTTTTTTTCAGTTTTAGGCAAAGCAGTAACATCAATGTTACAAAAATTTTATTACAAACTAGCTTAACCCGTTGCACTTTGCCACCCCTATAGTAGTCAAATAAAAAAATGTGAAAGGATTTTATAAAAAAATTTAATGAATATAATTAATACAGGATTTTTTTGTTAGTTATACCCTTCACCATGAGTGGCAAGGGTATATATAAGTTTGTCATTCCGTTTGTAATTTCTACATTTTTTATTTCCGACCCTACAAAGAATATATATTCTGGATATATATAGATTGCGAAGTTGATATAGCCATGTCCGTCTGTATGTTGAAATCAACTTTCCGTAGCCCCCAAATAATATATCAATATGATTCATACATCAATATATCGGGAATATATCTTCCGACTCAGTTGCTATTTAAAATCGACACAATCGGCACATAAATGGCTGATATATAAGGTAAAAACCAGGACAACCTCGATTTGAATATAGACAATATGGATATCCAATAATAGATATTTAAAAGACCTTTGCAACGGCGTATATAAGGCCAATATAAGTCGGACAATTGGTCAAAATCTGAAAAAATATTGTTTAAACCGAATTTTTATTTTACCAAAAAAATGTTTTTGTTATAAAATTTTTTCACAAATAAATTTAAAAAAAATTAAAAAAAATATTTTTGATAATAAATTAAAAATCGTTATAGAGCCATATATAGCCATGTCCGTTTGTATGTTGAAATCAACTTTCCGTAGCACCCAATAAACTAACATACATGATTCATACATTGATATATGTATGAATCATGTATGTTAGTTATTTGGGAGATATATTGCGAATATATCTTTTTTCGATAATAAATTAAAAAAAAATTTTGAAATACAATTTTTTTTTTTAAATATTTAATTTTTTTTTTAAAGTGTAATTTGGTGAAGGGTATATAAGATTCGGAACAGCCAAATATAGCTGTAACCAAAAATATGTTTTTTAGTTACAATGGTAACAAAAGAACTTATCTCAAGGTTTACTTAACGATTATAAATCTACATTGTACAAAATAAGGAAGTACATCCACTGTTCCGATCACGACCATTTTTAGAAAAAAATCGTAAAAAAATCCGAACTTAGCTTAAAGACTTTGACAATTATTGATCTCCAAATATTTGAAAATAACAATATCTGTTGTATACTAATCCACTAATCTAATCCGGCCTATTTCCAGACAACTACGTACCATGGTAGCAAAAACATCCTTGAATGTAATGCATCAATTTTAGTTATTCAGATATTCTAAATTTACTATGTACTTTGTACTATGTACCTACTGGTCCGATCCAGACCATTTATAACAACACTCCGTACAGTGATAAGAAATTAATTCATATATAGTTTTAATACTTTACAACGATAGCTCTCCAGATATTCGAAATTAACTATTTTCTTTGTACAGGAGGTCCCACGCTCACTAATCAAATTCCGACTATTTTCAGTCAAACTCCGTACAGTGACAAGAAATTGATTTATACAAAGTTTAAATACTTTTATTATTATAGTTCTTTAGATATTCGAAATTAACTATTTACATTGTATGGGAGGTGACATGCCCACTAGTACAATACCGTCTACTCACCCAAACTATGTAAAATAACAAGGGTGTTATTCGGCGAAATTTTTGAAGACTTCCACAATTACAGATCTCCAGATATTCGAAAATAACTATTTACTTTGATTGGGAGGTGCCGCACCTCCTATTTCGATCCGTCTCATGTATTAGTACATAGTTTTGAGGTTGTATTGGTGCCTTTTTAATTTACATCAGACACACAGAGTTCTTTAAAAATGTTTACATTTTAATTTATTTAAATTTTCTTCTATTTTCAATACCAAAAATTGAAACTCTGTTCCATAAATTAAATTCTACCACAGATAAAATTATGTTCCAAAAATTAAAAAAAAAATAATAATTTTTTTATTTGAGCAAAATTAACGTGTTTCGGAAATATAAGTGTCCTGCAAAGTATTAAAAAAATTTTCCAAGAATTGTTTAGAAGTATAATAAAACGGTTCAGTCTACATTTAGTCGGAAAATCAAAGTTAAAATTTCAAGTATTTTGATGTGTTTAATTCTCTCACAAATATGTTGAATTCACATATCACAAGTACGTGTGAAGAGTGTAATTATTGTTACTCTCAGTTAATTCTGGGACAGTTCTCGGAATTTCAAACATACTTAAAAATTATAAATCTTCGAAATATATGATGAAAATATCAAATAAAACTAAATATTAAATAAATTTTATAAAAAATACTGATGTTTTTTTATTTGAATTTTCAAATTGTGATTATTTGGGATAAATGTTCTATTTGTTTATGTATATTATAAAACTAGCACAAAATTTAACATTCTGGGATATTCTACGGAATTTCGAAATTAAGTTCGAATTTTCGAACATACTTAAAAATTATAAACCTTCAAAATATATGATTAAAATATGAAATAAAACAAAATGTTAAACAAATTTTATAAAAAATATTATTTATTCGAATTTTGAAATTCTGATTATTTGGTGCAAAAATTCTATTTGTTTATGTATTTTATAAAACTAATGCAAAAATTAACATTTTGGAATATTTTTCGGAATTTCGAAATTATGTTGGAATTTTCGAACATACTTAAAAACTATAAATCTTGAGCAAAAATTCTATTTGTTTATGAATTTTATAAAACTAATGCAAAAATTAACATTTTGGAATATTTTTCGGAATTTCGAAATTATGTTGGAATTTTCGAACATACTTAAAAACTATAAATCTTCGAAATATAAAGCAAATTTTATAAAAAAAATATTATTTATTAGAATTCTGATTATTTGCAGCAAAAATTCTATTTGTTTATGTATTTTAAAAAACTAACACAAAAATTAACATTTTGAAACATTTTTAGGATTTTCGAAATTAACTTCGAATTTTTGAACATACTTAAAAATTATAAATATTTGAAATATATGATTAAAATATGAAATAAAACAAATTTATATTCGAATTTTGAAATTGTGATTATTTGAAACAAAATTTCTATTTGTTTATGTATTTTATTAAATACGGAATTTCGAAATTAAGTTCGAATTTTCGAACATACTTAAATATTATAAATATTCGAAAAATATTATTAAAATATGAAATAAAACAAATTTTTTTAAAAAAATTTTTTTTGGGAAAAAAATTATATTCGAATTTTGATATCTTTATTATTTGCAACAAAATTTCTTTTTGTTTATGTATTTTATAAAACTAACACAAAAATAAACATTCTGGGACATATTTGGGAATTTCGAAATTAACTTCGAATTTTCGAACATACTTAAAAACAAAAAAAATTTACTAAAAATATGAATTTTTTCACTAAATTAGCTTTCATATTCAAAATTTTTTCATAAAAACAATTATTTTCGAATTTCGAAATTATTTATTGCCATTTTGTTTGAAATTTAAATTTGTTGCATAATTTTCACACGAAAAAAAACCAAAACAAAAATTAACATTCTGGTAAATTATAAAAATTTTCCATTTCTCACATTAAACAAATTTTATTTAAATCAAATTAAATCTATGAGACAATAATAAAAAGCAATAAAATAATAACCCTAATAAAATTAAGTGCCAAACAAGTTCCTCAAATAATTGAAATGAATATTACAGACATAAAAATAACAATAACAATAATAATTTTTTATTTTTAATTATTCCCTAACAAAATCAGCCCTTTTTATCCCTTGCATTATCCCTAAATTAATGTGTAGCAGCAGGCGTTTGCTGTTACAAAACCTTGTAAAGTAAACTGAAATGTTGTTGTAGTTGTTTTTGTTTTTTTAAATAGATAAAACAAATACTGTTGTTATCTACAACATTTTACATGATGGCTTAAATGCTGTGTGCTGTTTTTATAATTAGATTAAGTATCAGCTTAGTTTCATTTTCTATTTTGTTTTAAATTTTCCATTAAACTACAATTACGTGAGTTGCAGCATAAAATGACGTCATACTTAATATAAATTTAAGTAGTTTATTAGATGCTTTTTTTCTTTCTTTCTTTTGTTACTGGAAAAAAGTAAATTATAAATAAATTAAGGGGATTTGAAAGCTGAACAAAAACAAAGCAAGTGCATTATCATTTTGTATGCAACACAACACAAAACAATAGTTTAAGTTTTAACTTATTTAGTTATGCAGCTAAATGGTAGTTTATTATAGAATTATGTAAATGATGTAGATATTTTACTTAGTAATTTGTTTGTAACCGCTACCGAAGATTTCTGTGAAAGATAACAACGTAAGCAACGTAAAATATTTGATGTTCTACCCTTGTTAAAAGTATACTTGTATTATTTTGTTTTTGTTACCCCTTAATGTATGCATTATTATTTATATATATACTTTTTTTCTGCTTACACAAATATGCAAATACGAGTATGTTAGTTTTTACGTGTGTAATACACACATACATGAATGCTTTAGTATTTTGCCACGCATCTATTGCATTTTACTTTGTGCACATTGCCATCATGATTGTTTTTGCACAAACGAACAACAAACAAAAAAAAAAAGAAATAAATGCATTTAGTCAAAAAGCAACAGCTCGTTAGTTATATATTTTTTCACTTTATGTCATTTTCAAGTGATAACACGTTAAAGTAGTTCACTTAAACAGTGGAGGGCAAAGAAATTGTAGTATGACAGTTGTATGTACTAATGCCATCAAAAACAGAATAAGAGCGGAAACCTGGCTCTAAAGGAGTATATTAAAGGGGACAGAATACAAAATAGTTTCATCTATATAAAATCCTGCTGATATCACCTGCAATTCTCATACCGAAAAATCGATTACCTTTCCGTGCTACAACATTTCAGTACTATTGGCATCCCGCTGTTTTTCCCTTGTTGACATTTGACAAAAACTATGAGAAATTCAGGGAATGTCAGGATGGTTGAAGGTGCAAAAGTTTGCACAAAGACTCAGTCACCTTTGACACACTCTTCCAGACTTTTTTTTGATGGTGGGTATAAAAACATAGATGAACATGCAAACATCAGAACCGATTTTCAAATTTCAGTCGAGCAGAGTCAATCTAAAGCTTTTCAACTTTTCAAGTATTTAGTAGTTCATATTTATTTCTTATAACAATTACATTATTAACTAGTTTTGTGAGCTTAACTGTAATCCATGCTGTAGAGAGAGGTACGCATTTGAGTATCTCAGTGTCTAGATATTGTGATGTCTGTATACGAGTATGTGAACATCACTTATTTTTGTTTTTATATTTCTCTTTGTGTTTGTTTACAAATACCCAGTAGGAAATTAAGTTTTTAAGACAATGGCAGAAGAAACTCTCATGGACATAAGTCAGAATTTCGTGTGGTGAAACACAGCAATTTTACAGCCTGTCTTCATCTTTGATATTTGACATGGGCGAAATAAAAGTTAGACAAATTATACATCAGCAGTATCGAAATTTTAGCAACTTTTGAAAAATGTATAAATATCATTAACATTTTAATTATAATTTTTTAAAATTTTAAAAAATTAACAACAAATTTTGTAAAAAAAGACAAATACTTATAAATATTGTTAGGAAATTGCACTATCAATTTGAATTTAACGGTCGGTAACGACTGCTTCAACATTCATCGTGTTTATCAACATTTCCAGTGCTCGAAACTTCTACTAAACAACAGTGTAAATTATAAATAATTTAAAAGTATAACAATAAGAATGTTAAATCAGCTAACATTAACATTAAAGCTGCTAAAAGCTTTACAAAGAGAACATTCTAGTTTTGCCAGCGAGATATTTCATGAAAATACTAGAAGATGACAATGTGTATATTAGTAAAAGCAAGTTGCAGGGCAGTTAGTGCATTGTAGGCGCTCTTAAACGTTACATCAACTGTATTACCAGTGTGTTTTTATAGTGTGTACAGTGCAAGCTCAATATTCGCGACTAATTAAAATCCAGACCTGTCGCGAAAACTAAATTTTATTAAAAAATTTTTTGTAATTTTAACATTTGAATTGTTTTTATTGATATATTTACATTTATGTTGCTTTTTTGGAAAATTATTTTTAAAAATAACAGATATTAGACACTGATATTTTATACCAGAACGTAGCTAGAATCTGAACTGAATTTTCGAGATTGAAGTTTTTTTTAGTTTTAGCTCCAAATTTGTTCCCTTCTCGCCAAGCAAGTGAGCAATTGTTTTTTATACTTTAATTTGACCAAGTTGATAACGTTTTGATCTAACGGTTGAATAAGCGCAGTGCAATTGGGTGGTAGATTCATTGCTATAATTAAACCGTCATCACGGTTTATCTAAAAGCAAAACTGCTTTTTGCGGCAGACCTTCTGAAGTCAAAAATAATCGAACCTAAAAAATGTTTACTTATGCACAACTTACTTTTACTAATTTTTGAAAATTACCTTACGTGGGGAACAAATTCGTGATGGAACCAGTCCTTGAATATAAATGATGCCATCCAGGCGTTATTATTGGAGTTGTATATTACATGATTATTGAAAAGGCATTTAAAGGCGCGTGGATTTTTCGATTTTCCAACAACTAACAATTTCCAACAACATCAACGTAATCTTTAAACTCTTTCACAAATGGATCAAGAAGATGAGGTTTCAAAAACAATTTCTCGTCCGTTTGTAAAAATCTAATTCCATGTTGACACTTCAATCATCCTTCACTGGGATTGAAATCTGAATTGATTTGATAAATTTTGGAATACAAATGACTGGCTTTTGATCATAACATCGCTGCTGATATTGGAACATTTTTTCCCTTTGTTTAGATTTATTTAAGATGCAACGTTTGCCAGGTCCATTTTCTGTTGTACGTACTAACTTTTTGAATGAATTTTCTTGCTTTATAATGCGGTGCAACTTCACGCTAATTGAATTTATGGAATCTGCACTTTTAATTTTTTTTAAAATCCCTAACTTTTGAGAAATCGTTTTCTTTAAAATATGTTGAACTTTTCCCATATTAAGAGATGTATTTACACAACAAACGTTGTCCATCTCCGTTTAAAATATACCACACTTTTGGACACCTTTTATGTGCTCTTCAATTCTTTTTTAACAAGAGCCCAATATCTCTGCACTGGCCTTAGCTCCAGGGAGTTTGGAGAATTTTCCTCTATTGGTACAAATACCACATTATTGATCTTGTACCACTCAAGACCTTTCTTACCATAGTGATAGGGTGCCAAATCAAGCCAAAAATAAGTGGACACACTAAGAAGTCTTATGAATGGAACCATCATTTTTTATAAACATTCCTTGATGTAAATTTCGGTATTTATAGAGCCCTTTGTAACAAATGTTTGGGTTTTTTGCCGCAACTGCATATTGCTTGCCATACCAAGAACTTTTTGGGAAATTTTGTCTGTTTTTGGGTCCTAATCTGTTCTTCAATATTCCCTCGAGTATCAGCAACATCAAAATGTTGACCCGGAAGCTGCGAAAAATCTTCCAGAACATACGTTTCGTAATCCATTTTGCAGCAGGAACTTTTCGTACCAAACAGTCCGAGCACTGAGCTAACCGGGCTGCTTTCCTACCGGATGTGTTGGGAACTCTTTTGAAAATGCTTTCAATATTTTTGTCTTTAGAAACGTCATGTATACCATTCCTTCTACCTTAACCAGGTTTTATATCAACGGACAAGTTATCCCGGTACTGTTTAATAACATTGGAAACAGTTTGACGGCAGACCTTTGATTGTTTGGCCAACTTTTTGTAGGACCAAGTTGGGTTTTGTTGAAAATATTTAATAATTTTAGTACGCACCTTTTTACGTCACTCATTTTAATCAGATTTACAACAAATGAACATAATTGACATTAAACTGACATGCTTTACAAAGGTAACTTGATAAACAAAAAATAAAAAATAAAATAATACTTGGGTTAAAAGCTTTAATGAAAAACGTGTGTTAAGAATTTTTCGATCTCAGTCCTTACTTTTCAAAAATCTAAAAATATCATTAAAATTTTAAATGAAATTAAAAATTGGTCATCTAATATGTAATTAAGTATCCAAGTATTCTGCAAAAAAGTAATTTTACAGCCTTTCTCAACATTTGTGTTAATTTATTTAAAAAGTGCGAAATAAAAATTATACATCAGCAAAAAGGAAATCATGTCTAGTCTTCAAAACTGTGAAAATATCTATAACATTTTAATTAAAATTTAAAATTATCAACGAATTTTTTCAAAAAAGCGAATATTGCAAAAGATTTGTGAAAGAAAATGTTTACATTTGTTTAAAATATTTAATGAAAAATAAAAATTGTACAGCAAAGACTCTCACATGTTATTAAGTATTCAAGACTACGGAATATTTCCTATAGAGTATATGGAGGATGTACGGAGGATATGTGGATATGTGTGTGCATATGTTTGTATGTGTGTTCGTATGCATGCATAAGTTACTTGTTGTAAATTTATATTGTGCATGCATACTTAAGCATATTTGTATTCTTTCTTCATTCATACACATGTTAAGTCGCTTTTAAGTATTTTATCCTCTTGTGCCATGTATTGTTCTACTCATTTCATGCATTTTACTATATTAAAACTAAAGAAATGCAACAAAACAAAAATTACAACACAACTTTTCTCCATTATCATCATACTCGAAAAAATACAATAGAGAAATTCTTTCTTTTTCATTCTTTTCATTTCGAATACTCTATATAACAAATTGATTTTTCCTCTTTATTTGTTAAGACAATAAAACATAGCTTAAGCTTTTTTTACAAAGCAAATTTATTCAGCTTTCAAAAATAAGAAAAATTACATTTTTCTATTTCCGGAGAGTAAATTTATTTATCACTTTTATTACATTGTATACTCACTCCTTTGACAATGTTTGGCTGGCTGGATTTCTTGGCTGGTTTGTTTGGTTTTCAGCCATGAATCTGTTTTCCTTTTCAGTTTGGTATTTATTTATAGCCATTGTATAATTAACTTTATTGTTGTAGTGATTATGTTGATTGTACATTTAATGATGCTTTAAATTTTTAATGAATTGCTTTGCTTGCGGATGCTGCTGCTGCTGCTTCTTTGTGTAAGGGAAATTATATAATTTTGTGTATGATCTTTATTTTGGACCCTTTTTGACATTATTGTATTTAAGCTGAAGATTTTAGTACAACAAAATTATTTTAATTTGTCTACCAATGATGTCAACAGTTACCTAAGCAACTACTTAGTATTATTTATAATATAGGACCAAGTTGGGTTTTGTTAAAAATATTTAATAATTTTAGTACGCACTTTTTTTTCTCGTCACTCATTTTAATCAGATTAACAACAAATTAAGATAATTGACATTTAACATAATAACTGAAATGCTTTACAAAGGTAACTTGATAAAAAGTAAAATAATACTTGGGTTAAAAGTTTTAATGAAAAACGTATGTTTAGATTTTTTCGATCTCAGTCCTTAGGTAGGAGATTTAACGATGTTCGTCTGTGTGTTGAAACAATCTTTCAGAGCCCCAATTATCTTACTGACATACATATACGTATGTATGCTACATCAATAAATCGGTACATAAAAAAGTTGTGAACAGTTATTTGTGAAGATATTTCGAAGATACTTTCTAGAATGTACATACATTACTTATAAAAATAGTTATCATATCGATATGATTTCTAAAACAAATCGTTTGTATTTTCCTTTACCTAAAAACTCATGAATACCACTTAACTTGTTTACTCCATTATTCAAATTAAATTGCTTTATCTATTGATTTTAAGTACTACCATTAAATCCTCATCTCAATTGGTAACTATGTTACAAGGACTTTAATTCATTTACTCTTCTTGTCCTGCTAGTTCTTTATTTTTCTGGCATTTTCTCCAAATCTAACCAATAAATCATAACAACCCATACAATTCACACAATAAATGTCTGTGTTGAGAAAATAATTTCAATTTAATTTAATTAAATTTACCATTAAACCCAATGATGTGTGCTAAAAGCACAAGATAAATCAATCGAATCAAATATTTGATAAAAAAAAAAAAGATGTTTATTATTTTGCCTTTATTGTGCTAAGTTTAATTTTGGCAAATATTTATACAGTTCATTCATTGTTGTATTTATTTTTTTATATATATATTATTTTCCTAATTTTTTTTTGTTTATTTCTTGGGGCCAGTCAATATTTAAACGTGTACTGTATACTTTTGTTTTTTTTTTTTTACCCTAAAGGTAGGCTACAGTTTAATGTGGCAGGCTAAAGCTGAGAGTACTAAATATAAATGTAGTTGTGTGGTGGGTGGTAGTTGGGGCAGGAAGGAAATATGATGATTTCTTTTGTTGAATATCTTATTAAGATTTTTGTTGTTGTTGTTGTTTTTGTATTAGTTAGTCGTGCTTTGTTATACGTATATTCAAATTGTGCGTGAAAATGGCTCCCCAGGAAATTATAAGTGTAACATTTTGAGTACTCTCTTTGTTGTTGCTGTTGTTCTTAACGTTTTTATTGTTAAAAACCCAGCACCATGTTCGTTTAGGCCCTTTACAACTAATATCGGCCTGCTTAGCAAATTGTGTTGGTACTTTGTCCGTCAGCCACTCCGCCACCACGAAATATAATATAAAATATTACTGTTTCTTTTGTTTGTTAATAATTCCTTAACATACAATAGCAGGCTCCGAAATAAGCTCAAGGTAACATAATATACGTGTTTGCTTTACATTTAGTTTAAAATTTCAGTGGAAATTTCCATATTTTATCCTAAATGTATACCTTATTCTTGGAAGTAACAATATTTTAAACTCTAAACTAAAGTTTTTTGCCATCTTTTAAAATTTAGCTATAAAATCCCTTTTTTACAATCTGTTGAACATTAAAATTCATAAAAAATTCAGTAGACTAATTAAAATTGTAACTTGTATATAATTCTTTCCACTTTGTTTCTTTTCAATATTTAAAGAAAGTTTTATCTGGCTGTGATACTTCTAGCTACTTCCTCACGGTTACTTTAATTTGCATTTAATGTTCACTTTTTTTATTTCCTGCATAAAGAAATGGCTTAAAACATAATTAAAACAGATTATAATAAAAACAGCCTTAATGTATACTATATTTACGAGTCTTTATTCTATCTACTTAAGTATGCAAAGAGAAAATACACATAACAGCAAGAACGTATGTATAAGTGGTGAGTGTGTGTATATGTGTTTTTATTAGAAAATTCTTACTTAGGAACAAGTAAACATAAAATATATAAAAGAAAAAATTCTCACATATTCAGGCTTTATACACATTGGTTTCGGTATCATGTTTTCATCTTTGCCTGGCCATTTTGTGCTGCCGTTTTTAAAGCAGGACCACAGGGAGTTGGCAAACAGTTCACGTGTATGTGGCCAACAACTTTCAGACTCACATTCCCATGCATACATACGTTTTATGACAGGTTAATACACTTTTCCATTTGTTTGCTTTTAGCCACATGCATGCTTATTGTAGCAAACAGCAAAAAGACTCTCTGTGAAAGAAACATTGAAGAAAAGCCAATGGCTGGCTAATATTTTTTGTAGCAGGCAGGTTTTATAGAAATATTCTTTTTATTAATGCATGAAACCCGCCTGGCTAAGGCCAGTACTTTTTAAAATTATTAGAGAACAACTCTAAGGAGTGGTATATTGAACGAACAGAAAATAAACATATAAACTGGGGGAAAAACTTAGCTTTTTGACCTTTTCTGTATGTAAGTGAAGTTTACACTTTGCTTTTTTTTTGTTGTATTTTGAACTTTTAAAGATAAATAATTTTCGAGAATCTAGTGAACACAAACAAACAAATGGCCGGCCAAACACAATTCAACAACGACAACAGTAATGGAAATGTGTACACAAATGTAATTAAATTGAAAAGGTCAATAATGGTGATTAAGAAAGAAACAATCAGAAACGTTTTCATGTGGAATGTCTAAAGGGCAATTACCAGAACTAAGTAATAGGGGAGTGTATTGGTTAAAAATTAAGAATGTTAAGGAAAAAATATAATAATATAAATTAAATCATTGGCTATGAAGATTATATATGTTAAACCTGTTAAGAATATATATTATTTATCCTGTGTCTATTAAACGATTTCCATCTGGACTTCATTCCGTCAGCATGACACTTCCCGAAGAATCCAGCTAATAATAAGGTGCTAGCGAATATAATCCATGCTAGACTGTCATCATCAATTTCAGCAGATCTTCGTAATGAGCAAGCTGGTTTCAGATCACACCGATCTTGCACCGATCATATAAATATCCTACGGATCATAGTGGAACAATCGGTAGAATGGCGATCTCCACTATATCTTATATTTATTGACTTCGCCAAAGCCTTCGATACTATCCACCATCAGGCTATTTGGCACGGACTTCGATGTAAAGGAATTCCACCCGAGCTAATCGACCTTATCAATGATCTGTATGGGAACTCAACAAGTCGAGTACTGCATGAAGGCATGTTAGACAATCCCATTGGTGTAAGCACTGGGATACGACAGGGATGTCCTATCTCCGCTGTTATTTAATATTGTATTGGACTCAATTGAAGTTTGTTCCACATACGCACAGTACGGCTAAAGAACGAATTTTCCTTGTAATGTGTTGTGCGGTCCACTGGCCAATCGGCCACAAAGCGATGTGTTCTTGACGAAATTTTGTGAAGTGAAGTAATTCCAACACCATTTCAAAAAACCGAGACACTTGAATGCTTCATTCGACACTTGAAAAATGTGTTCAGACCAGCTGACATCACATTGTATTTTCATGCCCAGAACATCAAGAGCGCCTGATTTCACAATATTTACATCATCTATAAATACAGATGAAGCAACATTGTTTGTCGTTCGTTTTTGTGTCAACATGCAACACTGAGTCTTGCGGGCGTTGAAAGCGACTATATTCGCACGACCCCATTCAGAGATTGTCACAAGGTCCCGATTAAGGGAAACATTCATGTTTTGCCTCATTGCCCCAATCTCCGACAGGCTTGGTCTATAAGTGAATGAATATGAATGGCAAATGTTGCTGTCATCTGGAAAAGAATAGATAGGGTTGGAAGTTTGACGTAGGTTATTTAGAAAAATAAGGAATAGAGTAGGAGAAAGAACGGAGCCTTGCGGTACCCCTGAATTCAACTTGAACTTGTGTGATGAGATCCCATCTATAACCAATCGTAAGTGCGATTTCTGAGAAAGCTCGATATAAATATACACCAAAAGCAGTAAGTTTCGATAATAGTGCACCGTGCCACACTCTATCGAACGCCTTGGAAATATCTAGAGCCACCACTTTACTTTCGCCAAAACGGTGAATGGAACGACACCATTTTACCGATAGGAAGGCTAGCAAGTCTTCCGTAGAGCGTCCTCTATGGAAGCAATACTGGCGGTCGTTAAGCAAATTGTTGGATTCTAAATATTTAACCAAATGGTAGTTTACCATACTTTCCATAACTTTGGAAAGTGCAGAAAAAATTGCTATTGGACGGTAATTTTCAGGGTTATTAGCCTCACCCTTTTTAAGAATTGCCGTAACATTAGCAACCTTCCAACATACAGGAAATACGCTGACACGGTATGAAATGCTGAAAAGGTTGGCCGAGCTATGGACGAGCTAACGTCGAAGAGCACTGCTTCAAGACCAGCGCTGGTATGCCATCTGGCCCAGGAGACTTATTTGCGTATAGTTATCGTAGCCTTAAGTTTGCTTCCATTTATTAGACATGTTCGAAAGTAAATGACGACATATTTCGTTAGTACATCATTTGCAATTGAACCAGGAGTTTAGAAGGTACATATTGTTACGTTTTAACCTTTTTATAACGTTGGTTTATTTCCTTAAAATAAACCGGATACTTTTGATTGCAAATAAAAGCCGTTTAGTAGTTAAACATTTATAACAACTCTTTATTAATTTAAAATGTACAACAACAACAGTTTACATAGTTACTCAGTGTCTTTATACACGTTTATCAATTCGCTGAAATGCACACATACTTAAATGTACTAGACAGTTGATGCTAACTTTAACAGCTCCTATGATCAACTCACTCACTACTGCAACCTCTGCCACTATTTATACACACGCCATTTTTCGTGAATTTTCTACAATGCTCTTAACGGACAAACTAGTACATTCGAATTCTAGAGCTTTCAATGTTAATGTTAGCATGCTATTAACATTGCTGATAAGTAGAAGCTTCTACTGATGGACGTGTTTATAAACATGATGAATGCGGCAGGCAGTCGCTACGACCTTTAAATTCAAATCGCTATTGCAAATTCGTAAAAATATTTATTAACACTTTTTTTCGCACGACCCAACTGTGACGCAGTATTAAGTTATACAGTTTGATAAAGGAAATATTATTGATAATTTTTCAATAGTATTACGTATATACGTGTGATTGTGTTTCTCAAAATTCCTTTTAAATATTTCCATTTGGACTTTATCCCGGTTTCACTAAGATCTAAAATTATTTGAATTCTGAAATACAATTAGAATATGATTAAATATAATTTAAAAATTGTGAAATACTTATGGAAATTTCGGAAATACAATTGGAAATAGTTTAGTGTTATTTTACTATCATTGTGAGCGATTTTTGAACTTGTCATATTTACTTTGAAAACATTCACAATAGTGGTAACAGTATTTTGGTGGTTTCAAAAATGTGTAAAATTTGTAATGGGTAGTGAAATTGTTAAAAACTAAATTATTTATTAATAATAGGACAGCTGAGTTTAAATAGCTTAGATTTTAAACTTTTCTTTTTGAAAGTGATGTAAACAAAATAAAACTCTGTTACATGGCAGTCTATATTTGCATATATTAAATTACTTGTAAGCTGCAAAAGTATTAGTTAACTACCATTTAAACTTCGTTTTAAACAAATTTACAAAATTGTGTTTATATAAATATTTTATAACATGTGTAACAGAATATTTTTTATTAAAATCCACTTACCGAGCAACATGTTAATCCTCGTTTATATTATAGTTGTAAAAAATGTTAAGCATTGCTTTTGTAAACGTTGTTTATTTTATACTTCTAATTTTAATCCTGTTTAAAACTCTGAATGTCTGCAGTTTATAACAGCTCCATCATCAGCAGCCTCATCGTCAGGTTGATCTTGTTAACTTCTTAACAAATGATTTTTAGTTTGTCTGTCACTTGTATATTCTTGTATACTTATTTTTCTTTCCTTTTTTTATGATGATTATTATTCTAGCACACCTTTTATATGTGTTGAAATATATATATATACAGATACAATTATTATATGTATGGGTTTCTATGAGTGTTTGTGTGTGTGTGTTTATTATTTAAATTCCTTTGTAAACACCATATAATGTTACACATAAATACATATGTATATGTATTTTATAATATCCACATTTATTTATTTATATATTTCATTCACTTGTTGTTGCCATTTTTTTTTATATTTATTTATATGTTTGTATTTGTGTCTACTTTATATGTTTTATTTTTTCGTTTTTTTTTTTATAAATTATGTGTTAGCAACACTTTGCACGTTTCTATCTGTGTCACAGCTCAGTGATTTCTGCTGAATGTTGTTTTTGTTGATGTTTTCTGTTTGCTGAAAATGTTTGTAATACTTTGTGTTGTTCTAACATGACTTTTACGGTTTTTGTTTTTTTTTTTTTTTAAAGAAAAGTTTTTAACATGTCTGTTACTTTTAAAAAAAATTCTAATACAATTTGATGTTTTTCGGTTTATGACTTGTACACAGTGGTGGTTAGAGAAATAGCATTGCTATTTCTGCGAAACGTTTCACAATAGCTTAGATTTTTTGATATGCTACGCTTTTAACTAATTCTTTGTGTGAAAAAAGAATGTTTACTTTTTCAGCATGGCGTTAAGTTTACATTCATTTATTAGACATGTGGGTTATAAAATCCAGACATATTTTACTTCAGCACAATGAAAATTGTGTAAAATTTTCAAAAATGAATAAACAATTTTATGGTTTGAATATATTGCTACAAAATTGTATTATTTAATGAATTTAATGGTCTGTAAAGGCTGCTTGCAACATTCATCATGTTTATAAACATTTCCATATGTATAAATTTCTACTTATAAACAATGTTGATAACATGCTGTTATTAACATTGTTTATAAGTATGACAACATATTTATGACAACTAGGTGATCATTGTGGAAATAGAACATTAAGTATTTCCCTTAGATTATTCATTAAACTTTTAAAAAATGGCGCTGTATATATAAAAAGTAACAGCTAGTTGTGAGTCATTTAGTGTATTGTAGTCACTGTATTACCAATGTATTCTTTGAAATTAATAAATATCTATATATTTATTAACAGTATACATTAAAACAGGGTAAGCAAGAGGGAGTCGGAGTTACTCACATTTTTAATTCGTTCGCATGTGTTTGAAAATAAGTCTCACAAAGGAATAATAATATAAAAAGTAGTTCACAAGATTAAAAGAAGTTAAAAATGTATGCCATTTGTTTTCAAAAAAAAAAAAAAAAAATTGTTAGCGAATTTTATTTTTGAACTTTTTTTTCACTCTTTTCGCATTCTATGTTCTATTGAAGCTCTTAATAGAGTTTTAGTCTTCATGCAAATATAACAAATAGAAAGTATGCAGCTTTCCTAGCTGACGAACAACCAAATGAAGAATTGAGATGAAATTTGCGAATTTTATTTTAAAACTTCTGAAAAGAAAAAATGTTGTACGGGAATTGTAGATAACTTCTAATTTACATGTTTTTATACCCTACACCACCATAGTGGGGAGGGTATATTGGATTTGTGCAGATGTTTGTAACGCCCAAAAATATTAGTCTAACACCCACCTTAAAGTATACCGATCGACTTAGAATCACTTTCTGAGTCGATTAAACGATGTCCGACCGTCCGTCTGGCTGGCTGGCTGGTTGTCCATGTAAACCTTGTGCGCAGAGTACAGGTCGCAATCTTGAAGATATTTCGATAAAATTTGGTACATGTAATTTTTTCTGCCCAAGGACCAAGCCTATTGAAATTGGCTGAAATCGGTCCATTATTTCACCTAGCCCCCATACAAATTACCTCCCGAAATTGGACTTTATCGGTCATAAATGTTTAATTTATATATGTATCTACACAATTTTTTCTCCAAATAAGTTTTATATATACAGAATTCATGTAACAAAATATTATTACGATCGGTCCATAATTAGTCATGGCTCCCATAGAAGGCCTGCTTCCGATAATCACTTTAACGAGCATAAATCTCTTAAAAATGTTGGTATACACATAAAATGCAACATAAATAACTTTCATATAGACATTAATCACACTACTTAATTTCATAGTGATCGGTCCATAATTGGTCATAGCTCCCACATAAGGCCCACTTCCGAAAATCGCTCACGAATATAAATTATTGAAATTTTGAAAGAAAAATGGTTTTGCTCATTTATTTAGTGTAGGGTATTATATGGTCGGGCTTGACCTACCATACTTTCTTACTTGATTTTTTTTAAGCACTGCTATTATTGTCACCATTTCTTTAACAATTTAAAGCAATTTATAGCTCATGTTAAATTATTGTCATTTACAAGGTTTCTTCTGCTTTTTAACTTTTAACAAATTATAGAGGATGGCAAAGAGACACAAAGAAACGTGTGAAAAATGTTTTTTTAATCTTTATGATTTCATTATAGAGATTGGTTTCAGCCATGATTTTATATTAAAATTGTATAGCTATTTCACAAAAAAAATTCTCAATGTAATTTAAAGACTTAAAAATGTCTACAGTATTTATAGGTATTTTAATTAATAACATTTGCAAAGAATAAGAAAAACTCAATTTTCATCAATGTCAACTTTAATTTAAATGTGTTAAGAGAACTCAGGAACAGAAAACTGTCAGACAACAATTTTTTTTTTTTTATTTAAAATAAGAAATTCTTATTAAGAATGAAAAAATGCCTCAATGCTTAAAATTGTTCTCCTGTCATCTAAAAAAAAAAATAAGGGCCTCCCTGTGGCCTATGCTACACTTCTGGTGTTAATTTTAATTGTTTTCTTTTTACGTATTTTCCATGTATTTGTTTTGTTTAAGGTTTTTTGTTAAAACAGCAAGAATGAATGAAGAAATATATGTACATATATCAATTTAAAATGAAATTCATTTCATTTTGTTATTGTTGTTGTTTTACTCAAAATTCTATTTTAAGCTTGATAAGTTAGAGAAGAGGTCTTTTGTTAAGTTTAATTTATAACCTTTGCTTAACAAAAAAAAAGAACTGTTTTTATTATTTGTTGTTTAACGGCCCTGAATTTGTGTAATACCTTGTGAAATCTCCTTCCTGCCTCACTCTTTTCTAGCATTTAATATTGTACTATGTTTTCCTACATATTTTAGTTTGTTTATATTTTTTAGTTGTTGCTCTGGTTATATCTGTATGTGTATGTATGTATATTTGTAGTTTTATGTACTCGTTAGTACTTGTCCAAAAGTTGTCAAATGTATGTATTTTCTTGTTTGCTCGTTAATGCACTTTCTGTGTTGTCAGTAGTTGTGTGTTTGTAGAATTCTGCTGCATTTGTATGAAACTGCTACACAAACTTTGCTACAACAGCAAGTATAACTAACTGTTCTCTTTTATTCATGTACTCTTAACCCCTTAATATATGCTTTAATTTCGTGTTTTTTTTTTTTTTTTTTTGTTTTGCTTTTGTTTTGAAATAGTTGTGTGTTGTTTCTTTGTTGTTGTTTTTAGTTTGTTTTGTTATTTTTTGTTTGTATGCAGTTATTTTTATACGGGTTTACATTATTAATATGTTTTTGTTTTTGTTGCTGTTGTTTGTTGTTGTGAAGTATGTCGATGTTTTTTCTTGTAATGACGTCACGGTTTTGCTTTAGGTGCACTCATAAAAAAGTGTTAAATATATTAAATATAAAGCAAGATGTACTGAATTCAAATATTTATATTTATTTGCAAACTTTTTCGAGTGTAGGGGAATTATGATTATGTTCCTACTCAAGGCTTAATGAATTCCTCATTTCTTTTATTTAAACTGGATAGATATCTATCTGTTTGTTTATTTAAAAATTTCAAGTTTTCAAAGTTTTTGTTTTATTTTTAACCAAGAACAATGAATTGCTTGTACCTCTACATAGCCTTTATACTTATCTGCATTGTTTTATATCCTCTTGTTTATATTTTTACTCATATTTACACAAGAATGCCTTTTGTTTGGGCTTGCTAAATTGTGCTTTATATTCTCTAGGGAGATTTCTTTAAATTATTATTTTTTCTTTTTTTTTTTTTTGTTGTTGTTTTAAACATTTAAATGTATTTGTATGACAATCTTGTTGCTTTTTTTTTTACATTAACGTTTTATTAAAAACCCTTAGCAGCAGCACAAAATAAAGACCTGAGTTATCCCTCATTTAAGATAAAAATGTAGAAATTTTCCTTATAGTTCACTGTTTTACATACATATTTGAAAAAAGTCTTTTGTCTATAAAAAGTATATGCGTTTATTTGTTTAATACTTTGCGCGCTTTGTGCCACCTTTTCTCTAGAATTGTGTGTTAAACTACAAACAGATGTCGACAATTAACCTTGACTATGAAGTATTGTCCTAATCGAAAGGCGGCACATGTACAAGTGTTTTTAAACTTTAATGCTCAAGCTTAGGGGAATTTTTAAATTGTGATTTATTGCGTATTTAACTAATATAAACTCATGTTAAGGTTATTCTATGAATGTCATGAGAATTCATGTCAAAATACGAACAGAAAAGTGTCACTCTCAGACTTGTGTCACTTTCGTTATTCATTTTTTTAATTCACAATGTAACGTAGGAGTCATTGTAAGTTTATCGAAAATTTAATGAATGCATTAGAAATTGAAAAATGTATATAAGGACTGAGATTGAAAAATTTTTAACATACATATATATTAATAAAAGTGAAACCACTAAACTTACAGTTTTGAATCTTTTTTTTATTTGATTGAAATTATTATTACAATTTACAAAAAAGAAATATTTTTGTAGTTCTAATCACTAATGGTAAATTTTGAACCATTTTCGAAAACCCTTCCATTATGGTTTTTATAGTGATTTCTGTCACTTTGTTCGAACAGGTTGTCCATCTCCGTTTAAAATCTACCTCACTTTTGAACACCTTTTTTGTGCTCTTCAATTCTCTTTTAACAAGATCACAATATCTCTTCACTGGCAATAGCTCCAGGCAGTTTGGAGGATTTGCCTCTCTTGGTACAAATACCACATTATTGTTCTTGTACCACTAAGACATTTCTTACCATTATGACAGATGCCAAATCAGGCCAAAAATAAGTGGACACATTAAGAAGTCTTATGAATTTTTGTAAACATTCCTTAATATAAATTTCGGTATTTATAGAGCTCTTTGTAACAAATGTTTTGCTTTTTTGCCGCAACTGCTTGACATACCAACAACTTTTTGGGACATTTTGTCTGCTTTTGGGTCCTAAACTTTTCTTCAACATTCCCTCGAGCATCTGCAACATAAACAAATTTACTCAGAAGCTGCGAAAAATTTTCCATACGTACATTTCGTCATTCATTATGCAGCAGGTATATTTTTTGTATAAAATTTGACTTTAATTTCCGTGCTCTGTCTTTGGCCTCTAAATTTTTATCAGAGTTCCTGTCAGGAACTTTTTGAGCCTTGTATGCTTTTAAACCTTCATTGGCATTAACTTTTCGTACCAAATAGTCCTAGTACTGACCTAACCGGGCTGCTTTCCTACCGGATGTGTTGGGAACTCTTTTGAAAATGCTTTCTATTTTTTTGTCTTTAGAAACATCATGTGTACCATTCCTTCTACCTGAACCAGGTTTTATATCAACGGACAAGTTCTCCCGGTACTGTTTAACAGTTTGACGGCAGACCTTTGATAGTTTGGCCAACTTTTTGTAGGACCAAGTTGGGTTTTGTTGAAAATATTTAATAATTTTAGAACGCACTTTTATCTGGTAACTCATTTTATTAAGAACAAATGAATATAATTGAGATTAAACATAATAACTGACAGGTATCGTGATAAAAAAAATAAAAATAATACTTGGGTTAAAAGTTTTAGTGAAAAACGTGTGTTAAGAATTTTACGATCTCACTCCTTACTTCTAGATATTTTTTTTTTATCCAATTCATATTATAGACTGTCTCTGCTCTTCCTTCTAAAAAGTCCGATATACGTTCCAACATCCCTACTCTTAAAAGGAGTTAAAGAAGTGATCTTTTAGGATTTCTACAATTTAGAAAGCTGTAGATTTTGAAAGCTTATGTATTAGCGGTAAAAACACTAGTTCTTGAGTTAACAGGCTTTCACAAAGACCAACTTACAGATACTTCTTTTAGATTCAATTTACATTATAGACTACCTTCCTAGGAAAGACTTCTAGGCCTCTGTACCGCAATTCTGTAACTTTTTAACGACAAAATGTTGTCGTTAAGTAATCAAAATTCGTTAGTTAACAATATTTATCGTTAAGGGATATTCCGAATTAAATTTTACCGATTATTTTCGTTAAAAATAGTAGGTAGATAACGAAATTTGTCGGTAGGTTAACGACAAATAAAATGTTCTAATTAAGCTATAACGAGAAATCGTTAATTTCAAACAGTGAATATTAAATTCGTTAAAACAACCGATATTTTTCGTTACTTAACGACATCGGTAGGAAAGTATAAAAAGTTACAGAATTGCGGTACTGCTCTCCTTTCTAAAAGATCCAATCTACAATCCAACTTCTCTTCTTTTTCTTAAAACCTTAAGAATGGATCTTTTGGAAGACCTTGGCCCGCAAAGACAATGCGTGTAAAAAATATATGACTATGCATTGGGAGACGTCTTGTGTCTGCTAACTAAGGTCTTTTAGAAGGTGTCTTTACTGCTTCTTTTTACCGTTAGCATTGACTTAGACCAGGCGTGGAGACAGAGGGGGTGAAATAGAAATTTACCTCCACCCCCAAACCGAAAAGTTTTCATATAAAAAAGAAGGCGAAAAGAAAGGCACGGATCTAGGTCCTTAGACTGATACATATTTAATTGATTTGCCGCCAAGCCTAGTCAAATCCTAGCACAAGCCAGCAAATTTTGGAAAATCGCTTTTGACAGCACTTAATTTTAAACATTATAAAAAGCAGAGACCAGATACGGTAAGATAAGTAGCAGTAACAGTACATATTTATCCACAAGAGTTTGATTTTCATAATCATTTATAAAAGTAAATAAATAGAAAACTTTAAACTAAAAGTAAATAATATTTGCAACATTTAGATTTGTGGTCGAGTTATTTTATTTAAACAAGTTTAAAATAAAGGTCCTTCCACTTAAACAAAATTAATTTAATACATATTAAGTAGCTATTTTATCGAATTTATTTTATATAACCGAAAAAAAGTGCTAATTTCTAACATTAGCATTTGTAGACGAGTTGTTTTCGGTCTCTGAAAAGGGTATATAATTTAGTATAATTTAAGTAAATTGTTCAAGAAATCTATTTGAATGGCAATATTTGATGGCAATATTAAAATTATTTTTACATTTTCTAAAAGTAGACATAATTTCCTTATTGCTGGAATAAACAATTCTAAGTTCCTTTTTCCATGCATTTCAGTTCTTTCATCTTCCAAAGAAGTCATGTGGTTGAACATATATTAGAGCAAAGAAACTTGAGATAACATCAAACCAGAGCAATTTTGCAAGCGAATCAGTTGGTTACATGTGTATTGACACCTCGTAACACAGGTATATAGGAATCGTTCTCATTTACATGGTGTCAACATTTGACCAAGTCTTTCTTTATCTAAGAGAAGGTTGTTTCATTTTACATTTACCACAAAATCTAAAGTATTTTGTGAAATACAAATTGTAAAAACTTGTTTACACACGAGGTGTTTACTTTTAACACCCTGTATTTAAACAATGAGCGTATAAGTTTAATTTTCTTAAAGCTTACACTCTACTCTATAATTTTCATATACAAAGTTTTTCTATAGCACCAGTAGTTTAGAAGATACTTAACCATTAGCACGACCCAACGACCAAATGCTAGACGTATGAGTAATAAATAATTTTGAACTCAATTAAATGTTGAGTATACGTTCAGTTGAACAAAAAAATACAAAGCGTTTAACTTTAATCGTTAAAAACTCTTTAAGGAGATGTCGGAATTAATTGATTTAAAAAACATTTAAAAGCAGTTGGTGTCCTCTTTACATTTCATAATTACAATGTAATATTTTCATTTAGTAGGGGATTCATAATGTAAATGTAATTCAAAGTTACAGTTTCATATTAAAAATATTCTTTAAAGTGTATAACTTTAAGCATTAATATCTGTTTAATGAGATGTTAGAATTTATTGATTTAAATTATATTTAAAAGGTTTAATTGTCTTCTTTAAATTTCGTAATTAAAAAGCAATATTTTTATTTAGTGGGAGATTAATAATGCAAATGTAATTTAAAGATGTCTGCATTTTTTCAATTTTATGAAATGTAAACAGAATGATTTTTTTGAGCCATTATACTTATAGCCATAAAGAAAATATACATAAAGCGGAAACTCTCCTATCCAAGAACTAATTCAGTTGTCAAAAACCCAAGTGGTGAGAATGTATTAGTAAAAAACTATGTGAAACAAAAACAACACTCGTATGTGTAACTTTTTTCTAGTTTCCGCTCTATGTATATTTTCTCTATGCTTATAGCTGCCTCTCGTATGACAGTTTTCTTTTATTTAAATCTTCAACTTTGAATATTTTTTTGAAAATTGATTCTGAATTATGATTTATTTGTTAAAATCTATTGTCTGCTTGCATTGTAATTATGTTACTCTTTTTTCAAAATTAAAATCTTTAGATCTCTATAAAATCAGAATGTTGCAGAATTCTATGAAATAAAATGTAACAAAATTCATAACAAATTATCTCTGAACAAAGACTGTTTAGAAATTTCCTTTATAAGAATTTACACCCAAAAAGTTAGGCACTGGTTGTCCAAAGTTTAATATTTGTTATAAGAAAGCCAATGATTCAAAAGTTCCGTCGCAAAATAAAGATTTTGAAATAACTTCAAAACTGCATTTTTGAATAACGTTGAAACATTAGATACATAACAATAAATTCAAATGTTTATTGTAAATATGAAACAAATTCTACAATTTTAAGAAGGCAGAGTTTCAGGCAGTCATTGAAACTCTACTAGGATCCCTTTTCTAAATGCTTCTGGTATTTTTAACATTTCTACATACATACATATTTTAGACTTTCCGTTTAACAATATGTTAGACACCAATTAGTTCTAAATAATTTGTATTTGATTGTTTTAAACATATTTAAACTTTAATATTTTTTAAGATAGTTAAGCTGAAAATTAAGATTTTTTTTTTTTTAAATTTTAATTTAATGTTTTTCAATACAAAAACCATATTTAATAATTACTTTAATTGCTTTAAAAACGTTTTTGTTACCAGACATTTAAATTTTTTTCTTCAAACATTTATTTATCACTTCAAAAAATACCCCTTAAAACATACATATATTTATATGGTAACTCAAATATCAAATATTATCGATTGGTAATTCTTTGTTCGTTTTTTTTATTATTACATATTTAAATTCAACTTTTTTTTTTTTCATACACTTTATGTTTTTTATAACAACTTTATTTGTAACAGTTCTTTTTTGTGTTGCTTTTTTCTTCTTGTAAACGCAATATTTCCGCACACGCACATTTACGCATTTACACACATGCACAAAATAACACACATACATTAAGATTCACACATAGCCACATACAAAAATCATATAAAACTATTACCCTCTATATATGTATGTGTAATAATTTATGGTTGTCACTTAAGAACTGTTTCGTTCTGTGTAATTTTTTTTATATGCATTTTTTAAGTTTAAATATAATTAATTAATTTTTTTTTTATTTTTAATAATTTTTGTTTTTTTTTTTAAATAATGTATTACATATTTATTATTTTTAATAATTAAATAATTTCTTTAAATTTAAATAATAAACAGCCGTTACAATTTTGTATTAGTTCGACTCGTTTGTAACAAAAAAGCGACTCGAATTCAGGAGTGTAAGCAACAAACTGTTGTTTTGAGCAGAAGTTTTGTTTAACTTAAGTCCCAATGATTTTCCCGTTAACCAAACACTTCAACAAATAAAGAAAGCTCTTTCTTACTCGCACGTTGTTTGGCTGGCTGCTAACGGGAAAAGTATGCACACACACACATAAACACATAAAGCTTTTATTTACAATTACCACTGTTTAAGAAAGGTTAGTTATAAAGAGCATTCCCTTTACAGAAGAGAGAGAGAGAGAGTCAAAATAACTGTTAGTTATTTACAAATATAAGAGTTTTCTGTGAATACCGTTAAAAATAAACAAAAAATTCTCTCATTTGTGTTACCTTTACCTTTTGTTTATATATTATATGTTTGTTTTTGTTGTTTTTACTTATTATGGCAATTGTTGCTTTTACTATACATACGAGTACTCGCACATAATGCTCTAGAGTAAAACTATATGTCATGTTTTGTTCTTCGTTATTTGTTTTTTTTTTAAACTGCCTGCAGCCTTAATAGAATTTTTCTTGGTTTTTTTTTATTATTGAGCATCAAACATGTGGTTTTAGGGTTGGTACGTGTTTGAAATATTAATCTTGTTAAATTCATTTAAATTATCGCATCACATTCGTTTAGTCTTATTATAACAAGTGTAGTAAGTACGAGTTTGTGTAATTTTCTTTAAACAAATTGATTATTTGTTGCTGCTGAGTAATAGGAGTAAAAGGAAAATATATGTAGGGGAAGTGTTTTTTAAAAGAAACATAAAAGCATATAAAAAACAAGTAAAAGTTATCCATAACTATAAATTCGTATGGAAAATGTATCGATGACTAAAATTTAGTATAGAAAATTTATCGATAACTAAAATTTCGTATAGAAAATTGATCGACAACTACAATTGCTTAACGAAATTTATCGATAATTAAAATTTCATAAATAAAATGTTTCTAAAACAAATATTTCATACAGAAATACATCGATTACAAAAATTTCGTAAAAAAATGTATCGATAACTAAAATTTCGTATAGAAATTTTCTCGACAACTACAATTTAAAAACGAAATTTATCGATAACAAAAAAAAAAACGTGGAGAAAATTTATCGATGACAAACTTTTTTGTAAAGAAATTTTATCGATAACAAAATTTTCGTAAATTTGTTATAAACAACCATTTTGAAAAGAAAATGATTCGATAATTAAAATTTCGTATAGAAATTTTATCGATAATAATAATTACATTCAAAAATGTATCGTTAACTAAAATTTCATTTAGGAAATTAATCGATAACTCGAATTTCGTGTAGTAAATTTTTTCGATATTTAAAATTTCGAAAACAAAAATTTTGTAAGGAAAATTTAACGATTACAAATATTTGTTAAAAAAAATGCACGAATAACAAAGATTTTATGAAAAAATTTATCGATAACAAAAATTTTGTAAAAAAAAATATCGATAACTAACATTTTCTATAGAAAATTTATCAATAAATAATTTCTGTAAAGAAAATTTATCGAAAATTGAAATTTCGTATAAAAAAATTATCGATTGTTTAAAAAATTTATCGCAAACTCATTCGTTTGAAAAATTATCGATATTCAAAATTTCATTAAAAAGAGATAAGATATACATAAATTTGTGTTACATATCAATATTTAAGAAATTGTGACTTCTTTTCAAAAATTTATAACATTTTTAGGAATTAAAGAAAATCATAGACATTTTTGTTTATAAATTTTTTTAATGAAAAACTTTAAAAAACTTTTAAAAATCCGAAAATTTTTTTTAGATATTTGGATCCAGGTCTAGCAAAAAATTATTTTTTTATTTTCTATATAAATAATAACGAAAAACCTAGTACTACTACTAATGCACATTGCTTTTGACTCAGTTGTGATGCTTAAAAAATTATTTTTTTATAAATTTGTTAACTAAATACATGTATCTGCTATTAGCAAAAAACCACATTAAGCTAAAAAACTGAAATTATTATTTTCAGTAGTAGATTCTATATATCTCAAACCGGATTGAGGTAAAACAATTTGGCATAATTTTTAATTGTTTATATACCAGACCTTGAGACTACGACCCTGTCCCTCCTTTGGTGTTTTAATTTTCAAACTTAAACTCAACTACACCTCCTCCTGAAATTTTGAAATTACAGATTTATTTAAACTTTTATTTAATTCCTCGCATTGTGATACGTTCAAATACATCCTTTAGTTTTATGGAATCTGTATTTCTATTTTCCACAATGTAATCCACAAAAACTCTAAACCTACAATAGCTTTTAAAAAGCTTAATAATGGAAACTAAATCGTATAACAATAACCAAGTTGTCTAAAATATCTCACTTGTAGTTGACGTTAGATGTCGCCACGTGTATTTTACTGTTATACTCCCATTTCCAACACTACTCAACTCTATTGTGAATGATTTTGCTTTCATACTGTATTTTGTTTTGTTTCCATACCATTCCGTTGCGTACAACAAACGTCAACTCGTTTGACATGTTATTGAAGTGAAAAAAAAAAGAAAAACAATAGAAATCTAAAGAAAAGTATCATTTTCCCCCAGAAAAAAAAAACATGTAAAATACTAATAAATAAAACAAATAAAGTGTTCAATACATGTGTTTTTGTGTCTAAATCAAAGAAAATCGTGTAATGCTAATTAGAAACTAAAGTTGTAGCAATAATATACAAGATTTAAAAGAAATTTAAGTCGTTTTTGTGTAGAAAACAAGTGCTGCTGTGCGTATGTTTATGAGATCATAGTACCAAAATAAATTGTAATTCAATAACTTTATCAAACTTAAAGCGGTTAACTGTTAAATAATTTCAAGGGAACATGATTAATGATACAGGATGATGGATTTCGATACAGATGAATTTCGAGGGCTGGCGGCCTCAAGGCCACGCACATTTTCGAATGCATCGCAACAGTCTCAGCAAAGTTCTAAGCAAAACTTTCCGCTGATGACCAGTGACTCTGGCCTGTACACCTGCAGCTCTAACACCAGTGACTGCAGTTTGCAATTGGAGTCTGATACGGATTCCTATCATCAAAGCAGTAAAATAAAAGGGCCAAAAGATGAACGTCTTCAATTAGCCTTGCAAGATGTGCGCAAATTGCGCAGTGAATTGCAAAGGTTAACAAAGTCCGAACAATGGTATAAACAAGAGCTAAGACAACAGAAAACTACACGCCTGGAGGATTTAGAAAGAATTTATACCCAGGAAAGAAAATTTATGCAGGAAAATCAACGTCTGCAAAAGGAATGTGTAAGACTGTATGAAAAGTGCAATGAACTGGAAAGAGAATTGGAAAAGCAAAATCAAGAGGCCAATATTCCGCAGGAAGAACACGTGTTGGATGATGATGAGCTAGATGAAAATATTCTTCAGTTTGAAAAGGAACAGCAAATGGCCTTAATTAAAGATCAACAACAATTGATAACGGTGTTGCGCAAGCAAAAGCGTTCTCTTTTAGAGGATCTCAGGTCATTGACCGAGGAAAAGGATGAAAAAGTTATGGAGCTGCAAAGACTTTTGGCTGACTTAGAGTATGATAATAAACTAATCACCAAGAAATGCACACAGTTTGCCAAGGAGCGTGTGAATTTGGAAAATAATTTAAAACAAACAGATTGTAAACTTTCGGGTACACTGCAGGAAAAATTGAATTTGCAAAAGTCTATTGTGGATCTAAAAGAACAATTAGAGCTGCAGAAACAAATGCTTAAACACAAGGAAAGCGAAATTGAACATATACAACAGCACTATACTAATAAAATACAAGATGAACAAGATCTAGATGAAGTGCATAAATTAAGTATTAAATACCAGGAAGAAATTAATGCAAAAACTTTAGAAATCATTAATTTAAAAGAAAGACTTGAAGAAATGCACGATGAAATGGAAGACATGCAAAAACTACAGCAACAAAATGAACTGCAGCAAAGACAAATTGAACAGTTGAATTTCAAAATCGAAGCTTATCGTTTAGAACTACTAGAACTAAAGGCTTCGGAGGATCAAAAGAACAAACAATTGGATGAGCTACATGAGACCATGGATCAACTTATTAAAGATAAAAATGTGGCCTTTAATACCACTGTAAAACAACAAAATGATCTGTTGAGAGTTAAACAGGCTTTAAAATCTACCCAAGAGCAGTATGAACAAGTACAAGAACTATATAAAAAGACAGAATTTCAACTCGAATTATTAGAAATAGAACATGGAAAAGTTAAATTTCAAAATGAAAGAGATTGTCAGGAAATTGAACATTTAAGAACCAAACTTAAAGAGTATTTACAGCAGACCACAGAACTAAGCAATAAAATACAACTTTTGGAACTGGAATTGTCAAGGGTATTAAAAGAAAACTCACAACTTAAACAAGACACACAGCAAATGAAAAAACACATACAGAACTTGGAAGAAAATGTTATAAGGGCGAAGGAGCAAGACAGTTTTCTTAATAAGCTACAGCAAAAAGGTAAGAATGAACAATTTCAATTAATCTAAGGGAAATTTTGAAAAGATTTCTTCCCAAATAACTTTTCGAAAAACTATTTCCTTAAAATAAATAATTTTGTCTTATTTTCTTTTTATTTCTAAGAAATAAGAAAACATAATGAGGTTCTAAATCTACCGACTAGTTTTCAACAGCCCCAAGAAGTCGATAAAACTTCACAGGATCACGATTTCTTAGAACTTCAACAACAATGTGAAATGCTACAAGCAAAACTTGATTTTATCCAAGGCACTCAAACACATTCAGAAAATCATCAAATTTTACAAACTCTACAGGAGTTTATGAATAAAATGGCACAAGTTCAAACCGAAGATAAGCAAATTTCCTCAAATTCTTGCACAGCAAAAGAATGTGTGGAAAAAGACTCAGATTTTCTAAAATTAACTTTGCAAAGTAATAAACTTCAAGAAAATCTTGATAAATTAAATGATTTTCTGCAAGAAAAACATCAACTACTTAACCATCTCAATAAAATACAAGATTCCAATGAAGGCATGGAAAAACTAGTCACAGAGAATGAGATACTTAAGAAAAAATTATGCGAAACTGAAGCAGAAGCCTGCACACTACAAATCAAGCAAGATATCAATGAAAGAACGCAAAGATTTACACAAATGCAGGAAAATCTTGAGCAGCATAAAGTAAAAGTAAAGACAATGCAAGAAAATCTATTGGAAAACGATGCAATAATATATAAAATGGAAAGAAAACTAAATGAAAAAGATGAAAAACTAGTGCAATTACATCAAGAAAATGAAAACCTCAAGATACAATTAAGGCAGGAGCTAGCTAGCAAGACTGATTTAAATGGAAAATTAAAACAAGAAACGGAAAAATTATTAGAATTAAAAAATAAATTAGAAGAGTTAAAAATGAAACAGAGACTAACTAAAAATCAAGCCATACAATGTGATTTACAGGAAGATCGAACAGTAGCAGACTGTGAAGTTAAGGAACTTAAGGCACATGTATTACAACTGCAACAAGAACAACGCCACTTTCTGCAACAAGAAGCTTGTAAAAAAGAACAACGATTGCAACTTTTAAACAAAATGCTGGATTTGCAAAATAATAAAATGCTAAATATGCAAAAACATCAGCAGGATTGGCAGGAAATGTTAACTTCCCTCAACAATGCCCAATCATTGGAGGAGAAAACACGCAAAGAGTTAGAATTAAAACGCCTAGAATTGGAAGAACTTAATCAAGTATTTGCGGAACAAAATGAAGAGTTTAGAAAACTGGAAGAATTCACCGGTTTATTAGAGTTAAAAAGAAGACAAGAAAAAGAACACCTGAAACTAACATTCCAACAGGAAATCAATGTGATGAAGCAACATCTGCACGATTGTCAGCAGGAAATCGAACAGCAAAAACTTGAAAATGAAAAACTAGAGAAACGAAACGAAAGATTCCAACAAGACATTAACGAAGACTATGCTACAGATGTAGCAGACTACAAAAAAGAAATACGAGAATTAAAATCTAGATTAAGTAGAATAATGGAGGAAAAGCAGGAACTAAAGCAACACCTCAGGGAGATGGAACAACAAACTAAAGATCTCAAAGATAATAAAAGGGAAGCCGTCTGTATGCCAGACCTGAGTTTGGTCAAGGTATCAGATATGGCTGTGGAAAATTCTATAGAAACTGTAGAGGTATTAAGGCAAAACATAAGTGAAGATCATTTACGTATATTAACCAAAGTATTGGAAGCAGAATATCAACGTAAAATGCATAGATATGATGAGCATATACATTCTTTGCTTTGCAATTTAAAAAGTCTTAAGAAGTCTTTAAAAGTAAATGAGGAGAAAACCGCTTTGTTAACTGAAGAACAGCTTAAAACAAAAGAAGAACTTAGGGAATTGCAAAAGACCAAAAGGAGTTTGGAGGACATGCGTTTGAAATATGAACAAAGCCAAGATATCATTAAAGTAAGTTTTTATACATGAGCAAATAAAGTAACAAAAACTTATTACGAATTATACCAAACTTTACAGTTTTTCAATATAAAGTTAAAATATTTTTCTAAGAAAATTTGTAATAATTCGTAATAGTTTTCTGTTATTGTACTATTATTAAAATGTTATACTAATTTTTATTGTTTTTAAAGGAATTAAAGCAGTCTTTGGATTTTGAACGCAAAAAATTTGAACTATCTGACGTAGGGAAATCTTCTCAAACCGAAGGCACCACGTATGAAGTCTCTAATCTGATAGATGATTACAAAAAGGTAGTAAATTAATTGTATACACTAATCATGTCAAAGTATACATTTTAAAATTTCTTTATAGTTGATACAACAATCTGCTTTAATCACCAAACGACCCTCTACTACAGCCATTCTGGATTTAATACAGCGTAGCAATCAGTGTGTGCCAAATTTCCAGAAACTTGAAACCAACGTTGATGGTTTGCGTTCTGAATTGCAGAACTTTTTAACTTCTTACAACCCCAAAATGCCAGCCAGTTCTCTAATAGCTGCTGCTTCTCTAACTGTGCCTCCCTCACTAATGGATGAGCTAAGAGCAGCCTCGGAAGGATTTTAGTGTTAATTTATATTTTTAATTGAAAATGTTTGGCCTTGCCTCCTCCTCCTCATCTATTCCTTTATGAAAATGAAACTGTTTTAGTCAAAATATTTATTTTTTTTTAATTATTGTTTACTTTATTTAATTTGTAATTTTTGTTACTTTTTTCGATTGTGAGCTTTTGTTTTTGTTTGTTTTCTATCAATGTTTATTTTTGCACAAATTTTTAGGATTTATTTTTTTAAATTTTATTTTTGCTATTATTTTATTGTATTTCGAAAAAAACGAACAGTTACTGTCCCAATAAAAAAGTTTAAATGAAGATTTAAAAATGTTTTTTTAATTAAAAAGCGGTAAGTAAAAAGAAACTGAAAAAGAAACAAAGTTCGATAAAATAATTTAAAAAAATATTTGTTGGTAAAAAAAATTGTTTGTTTAAAAAATTTTATGGTGAATTTTACCGTTATCTTTAAAATACAGTTATCTAAATAACTGTCAATGTCGTTACCGAAATAAGCAAAAATAACGTTACCGATATAATCTAAATTAGCGATACCCTTTCGTATAAAAACAACAGAACTGTATTATAAATTCCTTTGCTACAAAATCTTTGAATTTGATGAATTTTCATTCATTTGAAAAAATAACTTTTATTTTTTGTTAAAATTTCGTTATTTTTCTGACATTTACAAGGTGTGGTAGCCCTAATTGTAAAATATTTTTTTTATGCGGCGAATAGTTGTGGCAAATTCAAGAGATTTGGTACAGAGATGTAAATATCTGGTCGTGATGGTACTTTTTTTTATAGATAATAGTACCTGCCTAAGATATTAATTTGTAAATACGTCTGTGAGGAATTAATATTCTTAGCTTTCACTGTTAAATTAATTTATAATAAAATTCATTCAACCTTTGAATGGTTAAATTTTTGTTATTATATTATTCTACAAATTCTGACTTACCGGAAACTTTGTAAAATCATAAACATAAAATTAAATACTAATAGTCGTTTAAATTTCAAAACAACTGGTTTACCAGTTTAATTATGATGGACTAAAGTCTAAAACTCTGTATCCCTCTATCGGACAAACATTTAACTTCACATAAAGTCTCATCACGTGCCATAAAACCCAAATGTGAACTGTTATCCAAGGTGGTGCAGTAATTCTTGAGTTTAACAATTATGAACAAAGACATCTGTTTTAATAATATAGATGGATTTCATATAGCTTTTTGTGATAGCTGTCCAAAGGATTTTCTATTCTGGTTTATTTCAGACACAAATTTGGAAGTACCATTATTCAAAATGCTATTCATGGCTCCCATTGTAAAATTTTTAAAAAATTACCTATTTTGAGGATCTTGCTTACTAACTAAAGCATTTTTACTGTTTACTGATTTTAATCAATACAATTTCATAAATTTTTAGCATTTTTAAATAATTTCTTAATTTTTCATTTAATTTTGTTGACACAAATGCATTCTTAGTACATTAAGTACCTCTTTGTGCCAAAAAGTACCATTTCAACCTGACATTGTGTGTTCGATTTTGTACTGGAACGAAATGAGGTTTTATCATCTCTGGTTTGGAACAAAAGTGAATAAAAATAAAAAAGTGCTTTTAATCAGAATTGTTGAACAAAAGAAAATTATTCTCGTAGAAGAAAAACTGCATTTGTGAAAAGTTATTTAAAAAAAATAATATAAAACATAAATAAATAAAAACGAGTAATTGTCACAAGTGAGAAAATTTGCTATCTTTTTAAAGAACCATAAATAAAGTAAATGTACTTTAAAAATTCCTTTTGTTAATAATTAAACGAAATAATGTAAAATGGAAAAAACACTTTGAAGTTCAAATACAGTAGATGGAGAAAATCAATAAAGAATACGATACAAGGAAAAATTCAAAGTAGAAAAACACACAGCAACAAAAAGTTAATAATCTCAATTTGTTTGCTTTATTATAGAGGAAAAAAAACAACAACAAATATAAATAATAAATAAAAAGTAAAAAAAAACAAACACGCGAATAAAAGAAGTTATTAGCAGTTAAATTAATAAGTTTTTTTTGTTTGCCTTAGTGTATACACAAAGTCACACAAACAACAAAGTGTATTTTTTTTGTAGTTTAAAAAAATAGTTATTCTAGTGCTTACAAAGTAATATAATAATTAACAACAAATTAATTAAAATATTGTAGAAAAAACGATAAAAAAAGTTAAAATTTAATTAAAAACATATGCCTGTATAGTTGTTGTTGTTTCCAGTGTCAAAATAACATGTTTTTATAGGATTTTCTGTATTTTTGTTGTTTTTGTTTTATTTACTGTTGTTTTTTGTGTTGTTGCTCTCATTAAGCCATTTTTAATTGTGTTTTTTTTTTTCGTACAAATAAATTTACGTGCGTATCAGGAAACAATTTTAACTTAATAATCAGAATTTATTTTTATTACTTTTCGGAAATATATCGGTCATATTTTATATATTATATTGAGTAGGTATTTTATGTTTTTCTTGTTTTCTTTAAAAATTTATTTTTAAATGCAAGAGACATTTTTATTATTTCAGTTTTGTGTCAAATCGAAATTTTAATCTTAAAGTTGTATACTTTTTTAAATTATAATAGGTATAAATTTTTTAAAATATTTAAAATTGATGACCTCATTAGTTATTGTTTCTTTTTTATCTTTGAGCTAAAAGGTGTATTCATGTGGTACCTCCCCATTCCCCACCTGGTCTTTGAAATGCTGTTTATACAGGAAATAAATTTATATCCTGTGTTTATGCTTGCATGATTATTGTTATTTAGGTTCTTTTTTTTTGCCTTTTAAAGCATGATTCATGCCTATTTGTCTTTTTAATTATACTATATTGTAGGCCCCTTGTGCGTTCTAGAAAAAGCAACACCCTTAACAATTTCAATGTGTTTTGTTTTTATCAATATTGGCTACCGGTTTGAAACGGTTAAAAGGTAACGGTAACGCTAACTATTTTGGTAACGATATTTTGTCTTATTTCGGTAACGGAAGAATTAAAAAAAGGTGATATTGGTGATTCTCCTCTATACATACTTTAATAAACTACATTATTGAAATGAAAATTTTATATTCTCATAATTTAAAATTATTTATATAAAAGCGGTAATGGCATTTTAGAGGTAACTGTATTAATGGTATTTTAGCGTTAACGATAATTGCTGTTATTTCGGTAACGGTAGTTAACCTTGGCTTTTGTGATCAAATCATCCTATATTAAATTTTAAAATACGACATACTTAGTTTGCAAACGTGCTAAGTCCACTTTTTATGAAAATTGAGATTTTGAAACAAAACGCTAGTATGTATAAGTAAAAGAGTTTTAAATTATTTAATGTTTTTCTCCTTATACTGTGGTATACAAAAGTGCTAAGTCCATTTTATTTTGTCAAAATATCAAAATTATTATCTAAGTGAAATGGAATTTAGTGCAACTAAGTTATTGAATATATAATAGCGTCAAACTTTTTTTTATTTATAGGGTTATTCATTCAATTTCAGCCAAATCATAAATCATTTTGAAATTTATTACCAATTTGACTCCTATTATCAAAAACGTATCTCCATTCCTTGCCTTTTGAGAGCAACTTTGGTGACAATAGAGACATTAAATTAAAAAAAGAGTAAAACGTTTAAAATAAAGAAAATCTTTTAATATCAAAAACGTTGCTCCATTTATTGCCTTTTGATAATAGAGATAGCTTCATTCCTTGCCTTTTGAGAGCAATTTTGGTGACAATAGAGACATTAAATTAAAAAAAAGAGTAAAGCGTTTAAAATAAAGAAAATCTTTTAATATCAAAAACCTTGCTCCATTCATTGCCTTTTCACAATAGAGACTTTAAATCAAATGACAAATTTAAAATGGATAAAAATAAAAATGTTATAGAAAATGTGTTACCTTCGCCAAAAAATTCCAAATCAGTAACAGAAAATCAGGTCCCAAAAAGGACTTATAAGTCCCCGACACTCTTTTTATAAACTATGATTATTTATCAATCTAAATTATACCAAATAATCAATAAAACTGCATTGACAGATTTAAAAAATATTTAAAATCAAGGATTTTAGAACCTTTTTTTGCACGTTTGCACACTAAGCTAATGATATGTAATTTAAAATATAATTTCACCATATGTAACTATACGTGGGTAAATTTTAAAGTCTTTAAATATTTTTTGCATATTTGAGCAAATTCCTGAAAACTTTAATGTTTTTTTCCATAATTAATTTAAATTTAATAAAAATACCGAAGATTTTATAGACAGAGCCACAAAATACAGTCAAAATACAGTCAAAGTTTTATAATGGCATTTATACATTTAGAAAATATTCACTACGGAACAATCTAAATCTCACCTCATATGGGATACAGGGAAAACTTTTCGGTGACAGCTTAAATTGACCTACAATTTTTGATATAGATAAATTGCAAAATTCGAGTGGAACAAAGGAAATTATCAAAACTATAACTATAATAAAATAACACCTTTAATAATTGATGTTTTTATACCCTTCACATGAGTGGTAGGTCATTTGCGACCCCATAAAGTATATATTTCTGGATCTTTATAAATAATGTAGTTGATAGCCATGTCCGTCTGTCCACCTGTATGTTGAAATCAACGCTCCGAAGTCCCCAAATAACGTACATACATGATTCATACATCAATATATGCGCTGTAGTCCAGGTTCGGTTAATAATGCCTGAGATATAAGCAAAAAATCATGACTACCTCGATTTTTACATATTTTTGGTCTATTTATGGATTACTAAGTCATTATTATAGACATCATGGGTATCTAATGTTCTTTCCACCAAAGTATATAACGCTATAGTAATTCGGACCTACAATGGGTCAAAATCGGGAAAAATAGTTTTCAGTTTTTTTCTTACAAAATTCTAAAAATTAAATTTTTCAAAAAAAATTTTTAAAATTAAGAACACTTGTTGTACCAAGTTTTAACAAATTTGAAACGGTTAAGGTCCTATCCCTTGTCGAAAACTAACTAATAATATATTTTACAATTAATTTTACGTTTTTCTATTTTTAATAAACTAAAATCTTCAGTTTAAATAAATTAAATGTCCTGATTTATTAGACCCACCTAAAGTTTTATTGTTTTTTTTTATTATTATTTAAAATTTATAATTATCATTGCATTTATTTTTTACAATCTGCTAAATATATGTAAATCAATAATATGACTGTCATTAAATGAATATTATATGCTTTATACTAAATAAATAACGTTATATTATATTGCTTTATTACAAAATAAAATACATATCTACATATTAAATAATTAAACTTATAACCCCTTTCCTTTTCTGTTTAATTGTAGGTAAAATAATAAAAAAAAAGAAACAACAAGCATTAGTAGTATAAATAGTATTTTGCATTTACCAATGGAAACATGGATAACGAACAACCACATCAGGAACTTGTTAAGTGTGTCCTTGTTGGCGATACAGCCGTAGGCAAAACGCGATTAATATGTGCTCGTGCATGCAACAAACACGTTTCCCTTTCACAATTATTATCCACTCATGTGCCCACTGTTTGGGCTATAGACCAATATCGTATATATAAAGATGTAAGAAGATGTTCAATACACATGATGATGACTTGTACTGTGGTGTACTTGTCATAATATTGATTTAGTTTTGAACTTGTATGTTTTATATATTTTTTTCTAATTTTTTGCTACTTTAAAGGTACTTGAACGCTCGTGGGAGGTAGTGGATGGTGTCAATGTATCCTTACGTCTCTGGGACACGTTTGGTGATCATGATAAAGATAGGCGTTTTGCTTATGGACGGTATGTGAAATAAGAAAAAAAAACTCGTGACTGCAATTTTTTTTTAGTTTTTTTACTTTTGAATTAGTTTGCAAAAAACCCTTTGTGTTTCTCATATCTTGTAAAATAGCAAACTTGTTTTAATCTTTATTTACTTGTCTTTATTATAATATGTATCTTTATTTGCCACACACGAGACAATAACATTATTGTTAAAAACAGTTACTCGTTGGCCACCATCAATAAATTAAACGATAAGACAAAGATATAAATAAAACAAGTTAAAAATAACAGCGTAATTGTTTATGAAAAACAAATATTTTGCTTAAAATGTAAAATTCAAATGTTCAAATGTTCAAATATTTATAATTGCAGTTTACATATTAATAATCATATTATTTACTTTAACTGTCAGCACATTTAATTTCTATACAAGGCGCCTAAAATTTAGCACTTTAAATTTATTTGTTTATTTGTGTGTTTTAGCTCTGATGTCGTTTTGCTGTGTTTTTCCATTGCCAGCCCTATATCTTTGCGGAATTGCAAAGCCATGTGGTATCCAGAGATAAGAAGATTCTGTCCTGATGTGCCCGTAATATTGGTGGGATGTAAAAACGATTTGCGTTACATGTATCGCGATGAGACCTATCTCTCGTATTTTGGTGAGAGAAGTACCTTTGTAAGGTGGGTTTTTGGTAACAAAATGTTATTTTGAAATTTGATTATTAATTGAACGAATATTCAAAATTAAAAAGAGCTGCTCTCAAAAGTGATTTGGTAATGCCGGACGAGGCCCGTGCCGTGGCCCGAGAACTGGGCGTATCCTACTACGAAGCCAGTGTTTTCACCTATTTTGGGGTGAATGAAGTTTTCGAAAATGCCATACGATCGGCCTTAATAGCCCGACGACAACAACGCTTTTGGATGACAAATCTTAAGAAAGTGCAAAAACCTTTACTACAGGCACCCTTTCGCCCCCCCAAGCCGCCACCACCCGAGATGACCGTAGTGGTGGGCAATTTTCGCCAGGACATGTACAACATGTTTTTGGCTCAAAATTATACCGATCTTATTTTGGTTGTTGGCACAATTAAATTTCCCGTACACAAATTTATGCTAGCTGCAGCTTCGAATGTTTTCAATCGTATTTTGAATACCGAAATAACCGATATGGGCGGACGCAGCAGCAGTGAGTCGAGTATGGTAGGAATATTTCAAATGAATAATTCAAAATTTATTTGTGCTTATAGTTTTGCAAACATTTACCTTTAGATAAGTTCAACATTTGGTGAGGCCACAACAGCAGATTTCAACGATGACACCGAGTGCCTGATACGCAATGAATCTCGTGCACAAAGGTATAGATAGATAAATCACATATAAGTTTTTGATCACATATTTTAAACCCTTATTTTAACAAACTCCAGTTATCTTTTTTTTTGCTATTTTAACTAAAAGATAGTTGAATATTGTGAAAATAAGGGCTAATTGTAAAATTGTAATTTTTATAGAATGTGGGAGCAAATTAAGCGCCGTTCCAGTTATCAAGCTTTGCCTTTAATTGAGGCCAAAAAACCAAGTGAACTTTATAAGGATCTTCATCATCCTGTATTCCAAAATATACGCATAGTTCAGGTGGACAATGGTCGGGGTAATCTGATAAATCAAACAATTATAACATTAACAAAGATTATAACCACACAAGCTTTGCATCAATGTCTCAAATTTATTTACACTGGCACTATTGAAAAAGAATTGAACAATATACAGGTAAGATGATTTTTAAAGACTTAAATAGATTTTAACTTAGTTTTTTTTTTATATTTCACACTGTAAGATCTTCAAAATTCTGATCAAATTGGTGTACGATTGTTATATTTTTTCTTACTAACATTTATCCATCAAAAACTATACAGCAAATAATTTATATATCAAAGATTTTTTCACCAAAAATATTCAGTAAAAAGTTTTTGTTTCCAAAAAGTCTTCACAACATTTTTTTCATAAAGCAATTATGTACTTTATTTTAAATTTTTAAAGACATAAATCGTTTTGTTTATAGTCCTTACTGTAAGATCTTCAAAATTCTAATGGTGATGGTGAAAACTTTCTCCCAAAAAAAAAAAAATTTAGTGAAAAGTTTTCATCAAAAACGTTCAAACAAAAATATTCACTAACAATTTCACCAAAACTTCACTAAAAATTTTTGAATAAAAAATTTCACTCAAAAACCCAAAATTTTTCAGACATTTTTAACAAACAAATGTCACTAAAAAAATTGCAGCATAAATGTTCTATAAAAAATTTCACTAAAACATTTTCCAAAAATGTTATCCAAAACCCCTGTCGATGTAAAAATCGGTTCAGCAGTTTAGTAATTATTGTTTAAAAACTAAAGGTACCAATTTTACCGGTTTTCCCCCTTTTTATCCCTTTCTGGTCCAAGTATTGAAACAATTTATAGCCTATTGACGCTTCCAAGTAAGGATCTATCTACGTTCCAAATTTCAATAAAATCGGTTCAGCCGTTTAGGCGTGATGCTCAAACAAACAAACAAACAAACAAACAAACAAACAAACAAACAAACAAACAAATAAACAAACAAACTTACAAAGACATTTATATATTTATATAGATTTCTCGAATCAAAAAAAAAAAAAAAAATGTCGGTAGAAAATTTCACCCAAAAAATGTTCTTCTAAACACTTTCATCTAAAATGTTTACCCAAAAATTTAAAAATTTCGGTAAAATATTTTAATAAAAAATTTCACCAAAACTTTTCACTAAAAATTTTCAATAAAAAATTCACTACAAATTTCACTTAAAACATTAACAAAAAAATTTTACTGACAATTTTCAGTACTAAATTTCCACAGAACATTTTACTTTAATATTTCACCCAAAATTTCTATTTCACTAAAAAATTTTATCCAAAAACCTTGATATAAAAATGTCAATTCAAAAATCTTTACTAAAAAATTTCTCCATAAATTTTCAATAAAAAAAAAAAAAATTTCACCAAAAATTTTCACTTCAAATTTCACCATTAAACCCAAACATTTCATTGACATTTTTCACAAAAAAACTTTCACTTCAAATTATGAGTACAAATTTTTAACAGAACATTTTGCTACAAAAAATTTCAATACAAAATTTTAAAAGAAAATAAAATTTTCAAAAATTTTTACCGAAAATTTACAATACAAAATTTTAAAAGAAAATTTGACCAATAAAATTTTCAAAAATTTTTACCGAAAATTTACAATAAAAAATTTATAAAAAGTTTTCACTAAAAATTTTCGATAACAATTTCAGCAAAAATGTTCAATCAAACATTTCACCAAAACTTGTAACCAAACCCCTTTATATAAAATTATCACTCCAATAATAAATATTAACTAAAAAAAAATTTCACAATAAAAACTTCATCAAAACATTTTACTCCCCATGTTCACCATAAAATTTTTCCAAAAAATTTTACAAAAAAATTTCACCAAAAAATGTTCAATAAAAAATTTCACTATAAATGTTTAATAAATAATTTCACTACAAAATGTCACCAAAAAATTCAACTAAAATCTTTACTAAAAATAAAAGATTTCACCTATAATTTTCACTAAAAAAGTTCGCCAAAAAATTTCATTAAAATTTTGACCAAAAGATTGCAAAATGTTTCGAAAATTTCATTTAAATATCCTCCAACAATTTTTAAATAAATATATGTATTTTAATACTTTTAGGATATTGAACAAGCTGCCGATTTGCTGGAACTGCCTCAATTAACACAATTGCTTACCAAGACACAAACTAACGCACCCAGCATTAATGATGATCCTAGTTCTCATATATGTCTTGTAAGTTGTTTTTATTTAAAATTTAAAAATTATAACTTTCATTTGGTAAAAATAATTTAAAATCATTTACTATAGAGTATTAAAGAAAATATGGAAAAACATTGCATGGGCGATGGTTGCTTTACCGATATAACATTTGAATTGGATGATGGTCAAATGAAAGCACATCGTGCCATATTGGTAGCTCGCTGTGATGTAATGCGTGCCATGTTGGCTGGTGATTTTCGTGAGGCACATTCTAGTGTGGTAAATATTTAATGACTATTATGTATTTGTCCTAAAATAGTAACACGTGTTTTAACATTTGTTTAATTATTTAGATTGTATTTCCTGGCGTGACTATTTATACATTCCATAAATTACTTTGCTATTTATATACCGATGAAATACCACACATTTCGGCTGCTAAATGTCTTAATCTTTTGGAATTAGCCAATCGCTTATGTCTGCCACGTTTGTTAAATTTAGTTGAGTGTCGTGTTATAGAGGATCTCACCATGATTTCACAAAAGGAAACCAATGAAACCGTAGATCATTGTCTTAAGCTTTTAGAGCCTGTAAAGGTAACAGAAATTATTATAATATATTAGTACATATATGTATGTAAACATTTTATTTTTAATTTTTTATGTTAAAGCTGCACAATGCCGATCAATTGGCTGAATGGTGTATGTCTTATTTATGCGTCAACTATAATGTAATTTGCCGGCATTCAATTAAAGGCCTCAGAGCTTTGCACCAAGATAATCAAGAGTACTTGCGTGAACACAGATGGCCACCCGTGTGGTATTTAAAAGATTATGACTACTATCAACGTTGCATTAACGAAATGAATAAAGAGTTAAAAAACTCACGTCGAGATTCACGCAGTGATGACGAAGGCTGTCTTTGTTTTACAGGCGGTGAGTAATATTTTTATCTTATATTTTTGTTTTTTTTTTTGTTTGTGTTTAAGAGGGCACCTTTTTATTTTGTGTTACGAGTACTTATGTTCTCGTTAGACCAATAATTTTCATACATTTTTGTTTACGTTTTTCGTTTTATATTTATATTGTTTTATTTATTTTGGTTTTTTTATTATAAACAAATTATTTATTTCTCTTTTGGATATAAAAAAAATGTGTCGTAATCTAATGTTGTCGATTTGTTTCTAGTAACTTAAATATATTACATATTATATGGTGGTTTGTATAGAAATTGCACGCACATAAATTAATAAAATATCATCATCATTATCATGCAATTTGCGAATATTACTTATGTACATTTGGAGACATTCGTTTAAACACGTAGTTCATTTGTGTTTTGAGTTAAATTTATTGCTGCTGCTTTAAGCAAAAACAAAAATATATTTTGTCATAATGGGGATTTCTTTGTTTAGCACGTAAGAAGTTCGTTAGCAGGAAATAAATTTACTTTTTTTTATTGAAAAAAAGCGGAAGTTGTGAAGTGAAAGAAATGTTGATATTTTTAGAATTTTATTTATGGAATTATTATATTTGTGGTTTATGGTATTGTGAAATAGTTTATAAATACATATTTAGGGTGAAATATAACCTAAGTTTAAAAACTTTCATAATTCGAATCACAACTAGGAAATTGTCTGTTAAATAAATAATTGTTTCAATAACTATTTTTTTTATTTATTTTTCGCCTAATGTTTACTATACATATTATTAAGACAACCACCAACAACTTTTTTACAAAAAATTTTGGTTTCATAAAAAATTATGTCTAAATTCTGTTTTTACCAAAAATGTTGTTTTAATTTGTTTAAAAAGGTTGTTATCGCCAAATATTTTTAATAAAAAAAATGATTTTTCACTTCTCAGTGAAAATGTTTTGTGAAATCTAACAGTGAAAATACGAGGCTACAGATTTTTGGATAAAAAATTATTTTATTTTTCAACACAGTCTCCTTTGAGCTCTAAGCACTTTGTCCAAAGTTTCTCCAATTGTTTTATCCCTTCCAAAAATTAAGATTTGTCGAGGTCATCAAAATAGGAATTTTTTATGAGATGATTTCATCATTGGATTCAAATCTCTTTCCGCAGAAACATTTCATTTGGAAACCAGAAACAGTCACTCGGGGCTAAATCCGGAGAATAGGGCGGAAGAGGAAGCATTTCGTAGCCTAATTCATGGATTTTTGCTCTTTTATCGCTCGACTGTAAGTAAACGCAGCCAGCCATGTTGCGGAAAGTTTTCTCATGCCCAAGTGATCCTTCAAAATTAAAACCTCTGAGCCACGTGAGATGCCTATGACTTCCACAATCTCTCGCACATTCAATCGGCCAACACCATATAAGGAATTTTTCCAATTGTTTCGGGTGTAGAGACCTCAACTGGGCGTCCAGAACGTACGGCATCTTCCGTGCTTGTACGGCCACAACCGCACTTTTTTACCATTGAATTTGATGGTGCAGAGTTCCCATAGTATTTATCAAGCTTAGCCTTATTTGAGTGTTAGTTTTTTTCCGCAAAAAATAATGCTTAATGAGCAGAGGAAATTCACTTTTTTTCTAATTTCTCCACAAGTCACGAGGTAGTCTGCTATAAAGGGCTGTCAAAAACAAACTAAATAACACAGCTTGTTAAAATTTTGACAGGAGTCAACTGACAGAAGCCTGTTGACAGGAGCAGTGACATTTTGTAATGATTTTTTCAAATAAACATTTCTTTTTGGTTTTTTTGATTGACAAATTTTTAGTGAATCTTTCGGATGAAAATTTGTAGAGAAAGTTTTAGAGAAATTTATTATTGAAAATATTCAGTGAAATTGTTTGTTGCAATTTCGTAATGAAAATGTTTATTGGACATTTTTTAGTGAACATTTTTGGTGAAATTTTTCAATGAACATTTTTGGTTAGTGAAGTTTTTGCGAACATTTTTACTGACATTTTTTTGAGACAATTTTTATTGGAAAACTTGGATTAGGGTTTTCCTCTTCCCAAAATCCGCTCTTGTCACACTCGAAGCTTTAATCGGTTTAAAATCAAAAAATTCCTTTGTTTTATTTAAAAACTAATGAATTCCGACTATGTTTTGTATATAAACAAATTTAAACGACTTTAATTGTTATTATTTTCTCTAAATATGAATATCCTAGAAGTTGTAATGTTAGTCAGCTTAATAATTCCTTAATAAGAACATAAAATTTCAATTTTATTCCTCTTAATGACATGGGTGAAAAAAATCGGTTATTTCAACCGTTTGGCTTCTTTTCCAAATGATTATCTGTTGGTGGAACCAAAAAAAATCTATGGATATAATGGAATCATTCAATTAGCAACAAATTTGGGCATCACAACGTATCTGATTATTGTAACAATAAGAAAAAAACGTATAAAGAAATTCCCGAAAATTTCGAAAAGAAATTTTGAAAAAAATTTTTGGTGAAAACTGTTTGGACATTTTTAGAAATTTCTTTTTTTTTAAATTTTCGTGAAATTGTTTTGAGCAATTTTTTTTTTTTTTTATACATTTTGAAACATTTTGAAGAAAATTTGTATTGAAAAATATTGGAGAAAATTTTTATTGAAATTAGTTTGAGAAAATTGTTTTGAAAAAATTAGTTTTGAAAATGTTGGTGATATTATGGGAAAGTTTTAAAGAAATTTTACAAAAGTTGTTATTGAAAATGTTTAATGAATTTTTCATTCAATTTTTGTTGCAACTTTTCGCGAAAATTGTTAGCAAACATTTTTGGTGAAATTTTTCTAAAAATTTTTTGTGAACATTTTTAGTGAAATGTTTCAAAGACAATTTTAAGTGAAAATTTTTCAAAAATCCATAAAATTAATTACTTCATTTGTGAAAAATTTAGGTGCAAATTTGGAGTGAAATAATAGTTTTTTAAACATTTTAAGTGAACAAAATTATTATTTTTTTTTGTGAAATTTGGTATTGAGCGTTTTTGTTCGAAATTGAAAAATTTTTTAAGACAATTTTGACTAAAACAAGCTTTTACAAAAAATTTGTGAAACGCTATTTTATAATTTGTAGCAAAGAAACATTTTTGGTAAATATTATTAATAAAAAATCCTGAATAAATTAATTTTAGTATGTATTTAGTTAAAATTCTTTGGTGAACATTTGAAAATTTATTGGTGAAAAATATTCGGCACATCCGATTTTAGCATTCCTATTTATTTAGTTTCTTTAAGTACTTAATATTAAATCAGCTATGCGACTAATTATTCTATGAGTTACAAATACAATATAAAAAAATCTGTATTATACAGATAATTTCAATATAAAATAATACAAAAACTTCCATGGTCCTTCGAACGAAAGTCTACTTTTGTACATAAACATACATTTTTTTTGCATTTACATACACAATTCACTGGCGTTTATTTCACCCCACATTACAAAAACTACATTTAAGCAACACATTGGAAATGGTTAAGAAAAAAATTAAAACAATCAATTGGCTAAACAATACATTTCCATTAACCATTTTTATTTGGTTATGGGAAATATTCAAAATAAATGTGAAATCAAAAGAAGCATAAATAAATTAACAAAAAATTTAAACCATAACTTGTAGCATTTCCATAAACAAAACCAATTAGTTTTTATCCATACGCACTTTGATAATTAATAAATAGATTTTCGAAAAAGTATTTTCTTGGATGTTAGGTAAACCAAAACAAGAACGGATCGCAGTGGGCAATGTGAATGGAGAAAGCACAAATGATAATCAAATATTCAATAGTTCTGAGAATTCTATGAATCACATTGATCTGGAGGCCGATATTGATTTGAACCTCTGACATCCAGCACTGGGGCATCGAAGGTACAAAGTATATGGAAAAATTGTGCAATAATATAATAAAATTAAATATTATCTTATTTATTAATTTATATTTATTCAGGTCATTTCGTTTTATTGTGATCTTGCCCGTTTTGATATGTTTCATTTGCACTATTTTGAGTATTTTAATACTTTTCCAAATCTACACATAGCGCTTGCGGAATTGTGGCCTAAAGTATGATGAAACCTAGGAGGCATGGTGGATGAATAAACTACTATTATAAACAACACTTTTGGACCGCTAGTGTGTGTGTGTGTGCTTTTTATTTTTAACAATAACAACCAGTTTAATGAAATGAAAATACGCTACGCTGAACGTATATAATTATTATTTTCCAAAAAAAAAAAAAGAAAACATTTGACAAAGCTAAAATCAACCAACAACAAAAATTATTATGAAAAAAAGAAAACCAGCGCATAATTCACTTTGTTTTTCCTTGATTAAATAAACCAGGCGTATTGTATGACAAAAAAGCAACAACAATAACAACAACAAACTAAAATAAAACAAACAAATTTAATAACAAATTAACGCTTTACAACAACACCATACTTACAATACAAACTACAACAAACAAACAAAAAAACATATAATAAAAATGATTAATTAAATTGCGAAATAGGGAACTATTGTCTAGCCATTAATTTTAAGCATATTATGATGTATAATCGTTAGTTAGCCGTAAGTTCGTTCGTTCAATCGTTCGTTCATTCATTCATCCATCAAAACACTATTTTTCATTTTAATTTGTTTTATTACAATAATATACCTTGGTTTTCCACCTCCTTTGTTTTGTTTTCATTTTACAACATTTTAAAATTTTGTTGTGTTATTTTTTCATTTTGCCATTTTTCGATTTCACATGTTACCAACCAACTACTCTATTGACTGAAGGAATAATGTACATAACTCACAAATGTCAAAATTGCATTTCTTCTTCAAAATAGATATTCAATATTTATAGTTGAATGTATGTATTGTGATATTTGTGAAAAAACTTGATTTTTTTCATGTTAATACAATCTAATTAAAAAAAAGTAGGTTAAAAATGCGTCATTTAAAAAACTAAACTGAAATAAAATAAAATAAAAAAACCAAATTAAGATTTAAATAAAATTCAAAAAATAAAACAAACATATTTTTTGGTAATTAAGACAAGACAATTGAATAAATTAGTAATTTAATTCATGAAAATAAAAGCAAAAAAGTAAAAAAAAAAACAAAAACAAAAACTGCATGTACATACGTATTTTTTATTAAATATTAAACAAATATTACTATTATTAATAATAATAATAAAAACTACACAGTAGTAAATTTGCCTGGATACAAATTATTTAATCAAATGTCACTAATTTTGTTTTCTTTTTATAGCCTTCACCATGAGTGGCAAGGGTTGCTATAAGTTTGTCATTCCGTTTGTAATTTCTATATTTTCACTTGCGAACCCATAGAATATATATACTCTGGATCGTTATAGATAGCAGAGTCGATATAACCATGTCCGTCCTTCAGCCTGTATGTTGAAATAATACAGTTGCTATTTAAAATCGAGAAAATCGGTGAGATATAAGCAAACAACCACGACTATCTTGATTTTTTACCTATTTGTTTTATCTATATCTATTACTAAGTCATTAATATAGGCAATATGGATATCTAATGATAGATATTTCAAAAATCTTTCTAACGACGTATATAACTCCATAGTAAGTCGGACCTACAATGGGTCAAAATCGGAAAAAAATATTTTTCAACCCGAAATTAAAAAAAAAATAATTTTTTTTAAAAATTTTATCTTACTAAAAAAATATTTTCAAATTTTCTTTACTATAAAATTTGATTTTACTAAAATTTAAAAAACAAAAAATATTTTTTTGGTAAAGTTTTACCAGAAACATATTTTCAATAATTTTTTTTGAAGTATACTTTGGTGAAGGTTATATAAGATTCGGCATAGCCGAATATAGCTGTCTTACTTGTTTTTTTTTTTTTTTAAGAACTTCGATTTTAACAAACATTAAAAAAAAAAAAATATTGCACCTTGGAACATGGAGGTTGGTATATTTTATAATTGTGTTTGGTAACTCATAGAATAATTAGTATCCGTTTAACCACCGTATTTTTGTAAACTATATATTGATGAATATATAGTTATTTTGTAGAAATTTTCTATATAAAAAAGTTTTTCTTTAAATTTGTGTTCTATTTGTTTACCTCTCTGTTTTTTAAACCTAATCCGAGTAAAGTTGTTTGTTTTTAATCGATTTCATTTATTTTGCTGTTTTGTAAATGGAATCCTCACGATTTACTTGTCTTACTTTCAAGTAAATAAACCTATTTTAAAATAAATAATCGTGCGATAGGCAGAACATCAATTTCTCAATCGGAATCGGTTTTGAAAACGACAAATGTAACTTTTTACACTTGACTTATGAAATTCAATGTAATTTTTTGTTTAATGGATAAAAAATTAATTCCAGATCGAATATGAAACCGATAACTTTCGATTTCACGAGACCAGTGTACTTTTTCTGTCGTTTTCAAAACTGATCCCGACTATGATTGGATTCTATGACAACTCCGAATTATTCTTTTTTGAAATAACTCGAGCTTTTTGTATACTTTGTCCTATTTCGTATAATTCGTTTAATTGTTGTGTGAAATTTGTGATTATGTATTTGGTAAATTGCTTTAATTTACCCAATTAAAAGATTGTGTGGTCTTTTTATTTTTTATTTAATATTAATTTTATTTAATTAAAAATAGATAATTGAATTAGCTTTTGAAATTGTTATAAAATTATGATCTTACGACGAGTTGTGATGATGATCAGAATGAGAATGAGAATGGTGGTTGTTTTGTGTTGTTGAAAACATGAACTTTATTAACGGCAACCGGGTACTTGGTATCAAGTAGTAGTTAGTGTCAATATAGTGATGCCACATGTATTTGTTTGATTTTAGTCAACTTTTTTTTTCTGAAGTTGAAGTTATTGGTATTTCGTGTAATTTTTCTTTTATGTATTGATGATTTTTTTGTGTGTAATTTTCGTATTTTCGCTTCTATCTCGTACATTTTTGGTATGATTTGTGTTATCCATTTACTGGTTAGAAAACTACCGGTCTGGCAATGATGTCAGCTGTTAAATATCTTTCATCTGAAGTATCATTTAGTGAAAAGTTTGCCATTTACAAATATGGTTCGTTTAATAACCGAAAAACTCTTATAAATATGTGGTTAAATATTACTGCAAAAGTGGTTCAAACGTGGCCACTTTTGGTCAACGATGAAGCTCATTTCTCACTCGGTGTTTACGACAATAAGCAAAATTGTCGCATATGGAATTGCTACAATTTTGGAATTGTCGCAGAACGGATTGTGGAAAAGCCTTGCATCCAGAAAAAGTACTTTTTGGTACGCATTATGGTCTTTAATTGTCATTGGACTGTATTTTTTCGATATTGACTCTGGAACGGTTCTTCCAGTATCAGTTCAGAGTGCTATGGCTGTATGATAACCGACTTTTTTTTGGCCTGCTATGGAAGATTATGAACTGGATTATATGTGGTTTTAACAATACAGTACCACGAGCCACACAACACGACCGATTTTGGCTTTATTGCATGGGAAGTATCCAGAACGTGTAATTTCACGTTTTGGCGACGTCCAATGGCCACCAAGATCATGCTATTTGACGCCGTTAGACTTTTTTTGTGAGGCTATGGTAAAGACCGTATTTATGCGGATAACGTTGGAGCATTTTTGAAAACCAACATTCGTCAAGTTATCGCCGAGATATTGCCCGAAATGTATGAAAAAGTGGACGAATACTACCTTAAAAGGATCGACTGCTGCAACATCTAGAGGCGGTTGTTTAAATGATATTGTATTTCGTACGTAATGACAAGGTCCAAGCATTATAATGAAATAAAATTTTTTTCGAAATCATAGCTTTATGTGAGTTTTATTTAAAATTACTTTTAAAACTGAAAAATTTATAACCCGTTTCTTGTTTTTTTTTTATACAATTATATTGATTATTTTTCTACATTTGGCAGCTCTTATTGCAAAAAAGCTTTTCTATGAGAGATAACGCCTGTGAAATGAACATATTTATATTTAATAATGTTAAAAATATTTTAATTAAAAAAAGTTGTAAAAATAATTAATCAAATGTATAATAAATTAAAATCATTGTTTAAATAATGTTTAAAATTACAGCTTTGTTACAGTAGTAAAATTTAAAATATTTGTTCAAAGTGTGCAAAAAAATATTACAGCTTTCCAATGGGATGTTAACATGTTATATACAAAACCATCAGAGAAAGAAATGTTAACATGTTGGCATTAACAGAAAGCTTTAAAAGTTGATGGGAATATGTAGTAAAATGTTATTTAAATAGAAAAAATAATGCAACAAAACTGCATCAATCAAAAACAAATTCAAATGCTGTACTTTATCAAATGAAAATATTATAGGGACAATGGTCAGGGATTTAGCCGCAATGTCTAGCAAATACTGATTTATTACCTACTATACTAGAAGTATTTGTAGATTTTAGTTTGAATTTAAAGCAACAGGGTTAGGTAAATAATGTACTGGATTTAACTAATAATTGCGTTGTCAGTTGCCTTAATGGAGGTATTACAGATGCCAACTGGCAGCTATAATTTTCTGTTGCTAAATTGCAACCAGATATTTGTGGTTACCCTCAGGCAACGCAACTAAAGTTTGGTTGCCATTCATAATCGAGCCATAAGCTTGTTACTATGATACTATGGGAACTCCTCGCCATCAATTTCAATGGTAAAAAAGTGGTTTACTAAATCTCATGACACGGAAGATGGCGAAAGTTCTTGATGCCCAGTTGAGGTGTCTACACCTGAAACAATTGAAAAAATTCACGATATGGTGTTGACCGATAGGAGATTTAAAGTGTGATAGATTGTGGAAGCCATATGTATCTCACATGGCTCAGTGGTTTTAATTTTGAATGATCACTTAGGTATGAGAAACCTTTCCGCAAGATGGGTGTCGCAGTTGCTCACAATCGACCACAAACGCAAATCATGTGACAACTTCGCATGAGTGTTTGGCGTTGTTCAACCGCAAAATGAACGAGTTTTTTGTAGATCCACTCGAAACACACCAGATACCAAACAGCAGTCAAAACAGTAGGTTTATCGGGGTGAATCGACGTCAAAGATGGCCAAGGTGGGTTTGTCAGCCAATAAAGTCACGGCGACCGTTTTTTGGGATGCACGTGGTATAATTCACACTGACTACTTTCAAAAGGGTAAAACAATCAACGGCGAATATTAGGCAACTTATTGGTCGATTTAATGAGGATTTGAAAAAAAAAAAACGGCCACATTTGGCCAAGAAATAAGTTGTTTTTAACCAGGACAATGCAAGAGTACACACTTGCGCAGTTTCCATGGCAAATCCATGAATTAGGCTACGAATTGCTCCCTCATCTGCCCTATTCTCCGGATTTATATCTGAGTGTCTATTTCTTGTTTCCAAACTTGAAGAAATACTCTGTATCTCAGCTTGTGTTCACCTGAAGAAACACCCTGTATCTCACCTTGTGTTCTAACAAGGTGGTCACACATTTAATTTACTGAAAGCTAATGTTTTCGTTGCAATCCTTTCGTACATCATTTTGTAATTGGACCACTAGTTTAGAAGTTGCAGATTAAGAACACACCTTTAATTAAAACATTTCTCTATTCAATCATAATCATGTAATATTGAAACAAACTTAATTTATGCACATTCATAATCACCATAAAAGCTTTTAACATTAAATTGTTTAAATATTCAACAGTTTTTTTTTTTTTTTATATAAATCTCTTATTTTTAATTAAAATGTAGAGGAACATATAATCCGTTTTAATGCAAATCAAATAAAAAGTTTTATCACAAGTGCGCCCACTTGTCAGTTTTTTGTTTGTTTAAAAAAGTTAAAACTGAACTTCTTTTCAAAACAACTGGCATATTTTGTACAGTTATTTATAACAAATTTTAAAAGCTATTGAAAATTTGTATGAATACATAGTTTTCAAATGCAATTGACCCCCTTTTTTAAATGTGAAATTATAGTTTTAAGGTAAAAAAATAATATAAAACAAAAGAAGTAAAGTTTCAATTAGTTGGTAAATAGTAAGTAGGTCTGGTATTGTTTTAAACTAAAGTAGGATTCACTTGAATTTGAAATAAATTTTGTTAGAAAAGGAAACTTGTTGAATTATTAATATTTTTCCTAAAATTTGCCTTTAAACGTGCTACACAATCAAAATGTAATTAGCCTTGGTAAATTTACTAAGTTTTTAAGAAAGTAAACATAAAACTCTTGCAAAACTACAACAACTCCTTTTAGCTATTACCAGCAACCTTTTTCTCATCATAACTATAAGTATTTTGTTTTAAATAAAACTACCGAAACTTTTTTAGAGAAAAAAAAACATATTCATTTACAATTTCTTTGCAAAACCCAATTCTCTGCTAAACCACAATTATTACTTTTTGTGCTCTTTTGACCATAAAATTATTTGCACCATTTGTTAGGAGTGAGTGATAGATGTCCAGTTTTCTAAGAATACATAAAATAAAATGCCATGTATTTTATATGTACATACGTATGTATATAAAGTTTATATTACTTACTACAATAAATGTCTGTCTATAAAACATAGACAGTAGTATTTCTGAATGTTTTTTTTCCGGATCATTTTTATGTTTTAAATGAAGCTTGAAATATATGCTCGTTAGTGGAACACCAAAAAACAAAACAAAAAAAAGTTGTAAAATATAAGAAATATAAACCAAACTTAATTTATTTTCTTTTAACCACATTTCCTTTGGTGTTGGTTATTATTCATTCTTTTTGATTTGACAAAAATTTATGAAGTAGAAACAAAAAAATTAATGGGGAAGTTTTTATTTTTATCTCTTTTATTTGATATTTTGATTACATACGCATTTGAATTTGTTATTGATAACGACAATTTGGAGTATTTTACTAGTATTATTTGTTAATAGTTATAATATAATTGTCCATTGCACATTATTGCAGATTTAGGAAATAAATCTGACATTTCTAACTGGCTGATCCGATTGCAAGATAATTTCACATAGGCATAGCAGGGGAGTAATCCACAGAACCCTCAGGAGCGGGTCTCAGATTAGGATAACTCCGACATGCAATATTTGTCAACACTTTCACTTAAGAACTTTCTACAAGTGTGGAACTGTTACAACAAAGAGACCAGAAATAATCGATTTTCGATTAAAGAATTTTTTATTTATTTTTTTTTACGAAAAAACCCGCCATTACTCTCGGCTTTATAGAAAAAATGTTTCCCAAGGAACTTATAACAGCTTTAAATTTGTTTGAAAGCTACCACAACAAAGACAGTTTTAAAATATTGGTGTATGACTTAAAAATGCGGTATTTTTATAGTTTTAATCACTAGTGATGAAATTTGGAACCTTTTTCGGAAACCCTTCCATTAACGTTTTTATAGTGCTTTCTGTCACTTTGCTCGAACAGGTAGTCCATCTCCGTTTAAAATCTACCACACTTTTGGACACCTTTTTTCTGCTCTTCAATTCTCTTTTAACAAGATCCCAATATCTCTCCACTGGCCTCAGGTCCGGTCAGTTTGGAGGATTTGCCTCTCTTGGTATAAATACCACATTATTGTTCTTGTATCACTCAAGGGCTTGTTTACCATAGTGACAGGATGCCAAGTCAGGCCAAAAAAAAGTGGACATACTAAGAGGTCTTATCAATGGAAGCATCCTTTATTGTAAACATTCCTTGATGTAAATTTCGGTATTTATAGAGCCCGTTGTAACAAATGATAGGCTTCTTTTACCACAACTGCATATTGCTTGTCATACCAAGAACTTTTTGGGAAATTTTGTCTGTTTTTGGGTCCTAAACTTTTCTTGAACATTCCCTCGAGCATCAGCAACATAAAATTTTTGACCAGGAAGTTGCGCAAAATCTGCCAGAACATACGTTTCGTCATTCATTATGCAGCATGAATATTTTTTTTATAAAACTTGACTTCAATTTCCGTGCTCTGTTTTTGGCCCCTAAATTTTTAGCAACGTTCCTACCAGGAACTTTTTGAGCCTTGTATGTTTTTAAACCTACATTAGCTTTAACTTTTCGTACCAAATAGTCCGAGCACTGAGCTAACCGGGCTGCTTTCCTACCGGATTTATTGGGAGCTCTTATGAAAATGCTTTATTTTTGGCTTTAGAAACATCATGTGGACCATTCCTTCTATCTGAACCAGGTTTTCTATCAACGGACAAGTTCTCCCGGAACTGTTTAATAACATTGGAAACAGTTTGACGGCAGACCTTTGAATGTTTGGCCAACTTTTTGTAGGACCAAGTTGGGTTTTGTTGAAAATATTTAATAATTTTAGTAAGCACTTTTTTCTGGTCACTAATTTTCATCAGATTAAAAACAAAAGAATATAATTGACATTAAACATAATAACTGACATGTTTTACAAAGGTAACTTGATAAAAAAAAATCAAATAATACTTGGGTTAAAAGTTTTACGATCTCACTCCTTAATTTATTCATAGAATTGGCCATTGTTAGCTATGAACTTTTCCCATCTTTCTGGCAACATATGGATTCCAAACGAAAATACCTGCTCATCTTTTGAGGCCAAGAACGAATCAAGAATCAGAACAGAGTATCCGAAATTATACTCTGTTCTGAAGTGAAGCGTATCCCAGAGAGAGCGTATTATCGAAAAAATAATAGTCTGTAAACTTCCCCACCATTTCATTATAAATAGCATTTAACAGGTATTTGTCCGGACTTCGTAATCGTAATCGATCCATTTTTCATTGCAAGTAATGAAAAATATTTTCTTTTATAGCGTTCAAGCTGCATTTTAGGCATACAAAATCGTCTTTCAAGGTCTCTCAGCTTCAATTCGTATGGTACCCAATTTCTTTTGGATGAATATTGCTGCTTGCAAACGTTTTGAAATTGCTGCTTGAGTAGCTCCCAATGATTTTACAAGCTGTTGTTGAGTTTTACAACAATCTTTATGGAGTAATGCCTCCAATTCTTGGTCTTCAAACATTTTTGGCTGGACTGGGCGGTCATTGTCTTGTGTGTCAAAATCACCACTTCTGAACCGAACAAACCATCTCTTGGACGTTGAAACCGGTGGAACACATTCAAGCTTATGTGAGCAATTGGTGTGCTTCAGCGGCACTTTTTTTTCAAATTAAAGAAGTAAAGTAAAACTTCCCACATATGACGCTTTCTGATAACTGTAGCAGTATTCTAGTTAATGTTTTGGCAACGGATTCCACAGACCCCTGAGGTGGAGTCCAACAAATAACTCTAACAAAATTTGTGCACACTTGCTCGATTAGGCATATACAACATATGCTTGCGTGTGCAGGATACAACCTGCAAAAATTACAAGTTATGATTGTTACATTAAGAGCATGACTCTGTACCCAACTAACTAAATTGCGAACTAAACATAGAATATTATGAACTAAAAGGATTTAATTACGGAACTGTAGTTTCTTTTCAACATTTTCATTTACTATTTTCTAATGCTAACTTTATACTTTTTTAGTTTTCTTTTATCCTCTTAATAGTAAACTGTTTACTGATGTTTAAATTTAAATTTTAATTCTGTCTACCTTTTGTGTAACATTTTTTTAAAAAAAAGTTATATTTCTTGTTTGTCTACTTTCAAACCATATTCAACAAGCTTTATACACATTGTTGTGTTTTATAAAAAAAAAAATTAACTTTTATGTACTTAAATCCCTTTCAGTTTCCATTAAAATTGTGTGTATTTATACGCACTAACCTACCAACATTATGCTAAAAGTAGTAAATAAAATTGTACTACTTTATATTTACAGCATTTTCTTGTTGCAGTTCTTTCATTTTTTTTTGTATTCTTCTGGTGTAAAAGAGAAAATGCAACAAGAATTTTTAATTGAAAAAAGTTCAAGGTTAAAATGAAAGAGAAGCAAATGAAGATGAAAAATGAAGCAACAAATACTGTTAAAGGTTCAAAAGAAACAAGAAAATGATTGTCAAGTTGAATGTTAAGAAAAAAAATTAAGAAATTGATATTTACAAATAGCAGCAACAACATAAAGAACTTAAGTGCAAAAAAAATAAGAAAATAAACAAAACTTTCTTTCAGTTCATGTAAAAAGTTGTTTAACTTACAGATTCACCTTTTGCTTTACAGGTAACTCACAGCAAATAAATATGTATATGTACAAATTTATTGACATTAAAAACTCAATAAATGTCGTTTATTATTTAAAATAAAAAAAAATATCTATCATTAGCAGTTGGCTCAAATACACACACACACACACACACTGAGTATTGTATCCTTGCATTTATATTGATTTCATTTCCTGGATCTCTGATTGCACGTTTCTCGTTTTATAGCAAACTTGTACTTATACAATGATTATTTCCTTATTTCTTACTTACTTGCTTACTACTTAATTAAAACGAATGATGTCTATTGTGAAATCCTTATTTAAATAGAAAATCATAGTAAATACATAAAATTTTAATTTTAAGGGGAAACGGATATCAAATAGCTTATAACGGAAATGATTGTTTTTGAAAATAAAATAAATTTTAATTAAAACACCTACATAAAAGAAATTCTAACAAATTTTAAATGTAGGCAATAAAATAATGTATATAGTTTTCAACTATTAAAACCATAATGTTATTTTCTGTAGACTTTATGAAGTATGTTTTAATTTTTAAATATTTTAAAAAGTCAACTACCCTTTCTGCAAATATAAAAGAGATTTTAAAAGCTTTACTGAAATCTTTATTATTTCTATTTTTCAGCACATACATTTAGGGGCTCTTTAGAATTGTAAGCCATAAATCATTGTTGTTATTTCTGTTTGTTAGCTAGATATTGTGTTGTATTTCGATTATTATTTTAATCCTTGTGTAAATATTTTCAGATTTTTATTATCATTTCTATATTCTTATAACACAATATCTAACTATCTCTGTCTGTTATGTTAGCTTGTCTGTCTGTCTGTTGTATTTATATATGTTGTTTTAATTTTTGATATAATCCTTGACATATTTGTTTTTTTTTTTTTTCAACTACTATACTATTAAAATAGTATCGTCATGTATTGTTTTCATCTATAAACTGGAAAATAAATCTAAGCTGTAATTTTATCAGATTAAAGCGAATTTTATAAACTCTACATAAATGAAAATTAGTTTGTTTGAAACCAAACTCTAGGTTATGAACACAACTACGGGGTTTTTTTTTTCTGCCCCTCAGGAGCGGCGCTGTGGGGTTTCAAAGTAGAAATTTTGGTTTTTCTAAAATCAATGATTTTTCTTAAAGCCCTCGATTAGGCCGATTAGTGTTATTTATCTATTATAATTATTTGGTCAATTCACAAGGTCTCTTATCAGTTATATTGTCATAATGTCCTAATATATCACGACTCTGCGGCTCGGCTTAACCGACTGTTAGGCATTCGGCGTTGGTCTCTACTGGTTCGTTACGATAACACAATAAACATAGCATAGAAAGTAGTATTATTTTAAGACATTTTTTGCTTGAAAAGCAATTAAAACCATTGTGAAATATTAGGACATTATGACAATATGACATGATAAGACCCCTTGTGAATTGACCAATTGAGTTTTACGCATTTAAAAATTCAAATTTTAAAATTCACCATACCTTGGAACAGTTTCTTCATAATATCGGGTACTTGAAACTTTTTTCTTATGATTTCCTTATTTATTGTTTAACTAACAGAAATTTTAAAGCAATCGGTCATATAAATAAGGAAAAGTCTACTACGATACGATCTCCATATTTAAAGAAAGTTTCACTTAAACTCTCTTCTTTCTTAGCCGTTACAAACGTTTTGTCCTCTCTATATACTGCTTTATTTTGAATGTTCCAGTGTAGTGTAATTATTCCTGCCTTGAGGATTTTAATAAATGGATAAAATAAATTGTTTGTATTGTATATTTTTTTTTTGTCTTGCTCTCTAAAATAAATGATTTCGAATACAACTGATTGTAATGGTCATGGATGCTAAGCAAACATTTGGTTGAATATTTGTGGTTTTAGATATGGAGTTTTATAGTTGTACAGTGGTAAAGAAATGGCGGCATACAGAACGTTAAACAAAAATATACACAAAGAAAACAGATTCGTAATGGCAACCGAATTTGTTGCCAATCGAATGATTCTGTCTTAGTGACCGAATTTTACAGTTGTGGCTACAGAATTTTAGAAGTGGTAACTAAAGTTTCATTTGTTCCAATCTAAATTTTACTTTATGCAGTGATTTTCTGTTGCTGGAACCGAAAATTTTGTCCAACAAATGCGGTTGGACAAAATTTAACAAAACTACACTCTTTTCACATTTTCATTAAAAATGTTTCATTATATAAAGTAAATTATTAACTATATATAAAACTAAAATACTTATTTTATTGTTTGTCAGCATTTTGTTGCTAAATTGTGTGAATTAAAACATTTTTTAAGACTATTTAAAAAAAATTTATTTTGAGCGTATGAGTAATATTAATTATGACTTATTTTAAACAATTGTTAATAACTGCGGGGCCTCTTAAGTAATTTAAGAACTTAAAGTCTCATTAGAAAGCCAGCATTTATGGATTCTTAATAAATGTTATTTCATATTATAAAATATATTTAAAGTTATTATTATATATGCCTAAAAACAAATATTTTTTTAAGAACAATTTTTTGTTTTATATAACACTTTTTTATATAATATATAATACTCTCTAGTGTTTAAATAATGTTTCCTTATGCTCATTTATTGTTAGCAGAAATAAGTTTTTCTCTCTCACTTTCATATCTAGCTTTTTTTATATGATTTTTCAGTATTTCGTTGAAACATATGTATGGTAATCACCCTTATCGCTGTTAGCGTAGGCTTTTTACGTAATCAACAGTTTCGTTAGAGATTAGAGAAACAGGTTCCATTTTATTGTTAATCTTGTACGAAACTGATAATGGCTTAAAACGCCTACATTATTATATTGTTATTTTAATTATAAAATAAACTGCAATTGACTGTATCTTTCAAACGAATTAAGCTAACTTTTTCGCACACAAGCGGTTAACCTATTTTGGTCGAGAGGAATGTAAATCAACCATTTATTTGTCAGTAGTATATAGATCATTATCCACCACGACATGACGATACTTAAAACTTCTGAACACTTGAAACTTATTTTATTTATATTTTTGCCCTATATCAAATATAAATACCAGCACAACTTTTTAGACATCTTAATGAAAAATATTTCTTGGAAATATGTTATTTACATCTATTGTCCAAATATTTTTTTCTTTCAACAAAATTAGGTTATATTTTAACTTGAATATTATTAAAAAAAAAAATAATTTTTCCAAACAATAAGTATTTGTCTTGAGTTTTTATTTCCTTTTTAGTTTATTATTACAATACATAGCTAGAAAGTGTAATAAAACTGTAATTTAATTGCTTGGTACTGGAGTTACACTTGTTTTCAACTTAAATTCAAGCTAAAATGCTTATTGCGAGCTATTTTTTTGTTGGTAAAATAATTGTTTGTTACTCAATTCTTCGAACTAAAGCCTTAATTATAAAAAGATTCTTGACATTGATCCTTAAAGGATATACAAATTAAATGCTCATTAAGTTTTGGTTTAATTCTAGCAATTTGAAAGATATCTAGTCATTTTACAAAAAGTTACAGGCAGTTCTGTAAAACTACTAAGCAATTAATATTAATCATACGTCATGTATGGCTAAAATAACAAAAATCTTGAAAAACACTTTACATCAGGGGTGCGTAAAAGTTCCTTGTGGAAGAGCAAACAACAATACATTTAAAGAAAAACTAATTTTTATGCAATTTTTTTTGTTGTAAAAACCAAAACATACAAAGAATAAAGAAAAGAATACACACTTCTTTAAACAATACCATACGATAAACAAAAACAAAATCTACATTGATGATCGCTGTAGCCAATGTTTACCAGCAAAGCATACGAAAGTGTTGTTGCTTTTGCACTTGCGTGTAGACAGTGAAGATCGACAAAAAAAACAAACAAGACAAAGTTGTTTGTGTATTTCATATTGCTAGTGCTGAGTGTCCCATTGAGTATAGAAACACACAGCCTATAGCTAAGAGCATTTACAAAAACAAATGAGCACCAAGAGTATAGGGCTTGGGCACCATTGCCTTACATAGTAAGATATGTCAAATTGAAGTGAATTTCCGGTTAAAATAAAAGAAAATAAAAAAACCTTGAATAAGTTAATACATTCATGTCTTTAAGATAACTAGTTATTCCGTAATGTTACCAAGTTTTTGCTGTATAGTTTATTCAGTGTCTGAAAATTATTTTCTTTAACTGTAGGTATCGAACATTTTAATATTGCAAAATATTTTCTAATATTTTATACTCCATTAACAGAAATTTAAAAATACCTAAATAATCCTTAAGCTAAAATAGGATTTTTAAAGGATTTTATGGAAAATTTAAATTTTTTCTTACAAAATCTTGAAAAAAAAAAAATTACTAAAAAGGATAGAAATTCATTCAGCTTAATTGGGGATGTGCAGCAAATTGGCATTTATATGAGTTTAATCAATAAATTAAAGAGCTTAGTTACTACAACCATGAGCCACATGCAGTGAAATAGACTATATTTTTCGGAGAGTGGTAAACGAACCTTTAACCCCCAGATTCTAATCTAAAATTTCGAAAGAACATGCTTAGAAAAAGTTCTAAAAATTATTTGGTCAATTCACAAGGTCTCTTATCAGTCATATTGTCATATTCTAATGTCCGACTCTTAGGCATTCGGCGTTGGTCTCTGCTGGTTCGTTACGATAACACAATAAAAATAGCACAGAAAGTAGTATTATTTTAGGACATTTTTTTGCTTGAAAAGCAATAAAAACCATTGTGAAATATTAGGACATTATGACAATATTACATGATAAGAGACCTTTACCAATTAATATGTGTACTAAAATTTATTTGCGCTGTTTTTCTACAAACAATTTTAAGAATCGAATTTATGTTCGAATATTTAAAAATCATAGAAACAAATTTCTAAATAATAAAATTAATCCTTGATAACTTAAGTTTTGTATAAAAATTAATAAATTCTAATTTTGAATTTAGGTTCGATTTTTCGAATATGCTTAGAAGTTATAATAGTTCCGTTAATCAATATTTTTCTGTTAAAAAAAATATTATTTTTAATTTGGAATTTTTGTTCGAATATTTTCGAACTTATTAAAAACGTAAAAAAACATACAAAAACCTAGCTAATTAATAAAATCACTCCTTACATTTTCACAAAATTCACAATTTTTGGTATGAAAAAGTCAAAATACTAATTTCGAATTTATACTCGAATTTTCGAACATGTTTAGAAAAAGTGATAAAGATAATGTGTGTTTGTCCTTTAAAGTTTGTTCTATGAAAAATGAAAATTTCTTAATACATTTCAATTTACATAACTAATACTTCTCCACAAGCCTTCAAATGTTACAAATTCATTAACAAACCATATCTACCTTTTTAAATGAGGGTTACATTGTTGATAATATACATATGTATAAATAACAGAGTACCAAATATTCATTCATTTGTCACTCATGTTCATGAAAAGACAATTTAAATTTTTGTTGTGTTATGTTCACTTCATGTATGAAGAGACAGCAAATGTTTTTGTTTTATTCATTCATGTATGATAGGATTTGTATTGTTTTTTTATTTTCACTCAGAAATGAGAAAATAATAGGAACTTTTTTTCATACACATGAGCATTTTTGAGAAGTAAAATTTTTTTAAATTGTTCACAAATGAAGGGCATCAAGTTTTATTTTACACAACTGTTCAAAAATGAAAAGCAAAAACATGAAAAAATTTTGTTTATTTACGCTGCATACATAAAGATAATAAGAATGTGCGTAATTTTGTTTTGCATTGTTCAACAGAGGTTTAGAAAAGATTTTTTTGGAAATAATTCGGTATCTCGCAAACTAGTAAATACATTGTTAAGAAATTTCATATGGTTGGAGCTGAGGTGTTTTCGGTTCGATTTTCAGTTGTTCAGCTTCCTAGGGATAATGGGGGAAAGTGCGTGGCCCCTCAAAGTTGGTCACCTCGTGTCTCACATTTTACAAAAAAAAATCGCCAAAAATCCATTTATGATCCAAATGAGCTGAAATTTAAAATATAGATAGACCTTGAGAAGATCTACAAAAAATACGCTTACACGTGTAGGTTATCTCTTTTAGTTGAAGAAATATTTGGGTTTATTTATTTATTTTTTTTAATTTTGCCCGATCTTTTTTGACATGGCGGGCCTACGGAGGGTCGAATTTTTATTTTTAAAAATCAGCTATATTGCTGATAAAATTCTAAATAAAATAAAAACAACTTGCTAACAGTTATCTCGTCCCTTTAAAAAGTCACACGCATCCAAAGTTGGAACATGTAAAATGCGCAGTATTTTTAACATTTATTTATTTTTTTCATTGAATAGAAACAAATAAAACAAACAACGCACACATGAATATAAAAGAAGACCAAACATACATGATAAAAAAAAACCAACAACATTAATGTGTATGAACATTAATGAGCGCGATGAGAAAGCCTCTCAATTTTGAGCATTGGAGATTTTTTATTTCTCACTATTCATATACGTATATGTACTTTAAAAAAAAAAAACAGTGTATTCATTTATGTGTGATTAAAATTCAAAAAATTCTTAGCAACTCATTTTCGAATGTGAGCATAAAAAAAAAATTTGCAAATTTCATTCATGACAATTTATCATGAATGCATAAATTTAAGTGTTCATACATGAATTCTTCTGAACCCTGATAAATAACCAAACAACTTCAAACTGTTATTTATCTTTAGCTGGGCAATTAGTGCCATTTTCATTTATTAAACAGATTACCGAGATAAAATTCCAATTTGTTAGATTTTCATATATATTTTTTTGTGTTTGAGTTTCTTCTAAATTGCTGCTAGCATCAATGTTCAAAATCATAGTGGTTTTGTGGTTAACAAACAGCTATATAAACCTTCATGTAACTAGCATACTTTATTACGAAAATAATTTATTTGAGTGGCATTTGTTAATGATAGATGTTGGCTGTTGTTTTTACCATATGACCGTGACACCTTAAAAAGAATTATTTGTTATAGACAACATTTTATTAAATTTCGTTAAATACAATACAAGGCTTTTGAAGATAATTGATGAAAATGAGGGTAAATGTTGACATTAAACGAGCTTTAGAGCAATAAGAGCAATTTCTAATATAATAATATTAATCATACGCCACCAATGTATATGTTTTATAATAAAGAGTAAAACACCAGTGCGTATGAAAATTTACATATAAATAATAACAATCATACGCCATGTTGAGGTTTTTTATAATTTATTAACAAAATGTATAAAAAATTGTTATCAAAACATAAGTCTTTAACAAATTTGTGTAAATAAAACTTATATGTTGAAAATTTTATATTATGAATTTTTATATGCATACATTTTTAAGAAAAATAATTTTAATTTTTAGTTTTTTTTTTTTTTTTTTTTTTTTTTTTTGCAAAAACTTAATAAAAAGAACTTGTAAACTTTGTACTTGTATGTATAAGTACATACAAGTACATCCATTATACACTTGCATACATATTCATATATTGTTATTTATTTCATTTTAATATTTCAGTTTTTGTTGTGACAATTTTTTTTTTCTTGCATAAACTTTACATTTTATGTAATAAAAGTTAAAACAAAGCAAATATTACAACAATGGGTAAAAAACTTGGAAATTGATGTTAGGCGAATTAAATACATGCTATCATATTTTACCCAAAATATTCTTGAAATTTAGTAACATTTATCAAACTTATATTTTTTTTCTTGCAGGTTTTGCTTTATGGAAAAATCTATTTTGACTATTTTCTTATACTCTTGTGTAACCAAGTTTCCGAAAATGTTATTAAACCTTAAAATTTGATGCAGTGTGCTTCACAAGTGAGAAAAACCTCATAAAACAAAGGAACTTTCAACAGCAAAAGTTAAACTTACACGCATTGTTAAGCTGGTAAGTAAATTTAATATGAAAAATTCATAAACAACCGACTTTATGTTAAACTTGACACTTTGCTGCATTAAAAGCAGAGGAACAAATAAAACTATACAAGCATAAAATCCTCCTGCCTCAAACACTGCTTTCAGTAGGTTTTTTTTTTTTTTTTTTTTTTTTAAACCTTCACTATACATACATACATATATGCAGTTTTCATATTTTGTTAAGTGTCATTGTTCTATAAAACAAAAAGTTAACAATGAAAGTGAAAAAAGTTGACTAGTAGAAAAATGGAAGTGAATTATCTATTTTTAGGATATTTTTTTTTTTTGTTATAAAGAGAACATAATTAAAATATATTCTTATTAATGTCAGTAACCGGGCGGTAGAATTTAATTAAAACGCAACAGGTATTAAAATGCTGAAAAAATATATAATGAAATTATGATTATAAGATTATTTTAAATTTCGAATTTTCAAAGATAACTGAATGTGGAAGAAATAACTAAATGAAAGCTAATTCTTTAAATACTTATGATTACATACAAATACCTATGATACATATAAATCTGAATTCAAATTTATATTCGAATTTTGGAATATGCTAAAAAAGGTAAAAGAATTAACCCAGTTCGATAATCATTTATGTTTTGTAGCAAAAATCAATTTTTTGCTATAAAAAACTAAAATTTCTAATTTCGAATTTTCGAACATGCTTAGAAAAAGTTATAAAAATATTATTTGTATGTAACTTAATTTTTTGTTACTGTAACTTAATTTTTTTATATGAAAATTTAAAATTTCGAATTTAAAATTTATGTTCGAATAATTTTGAATTTATTAAATACGTAAAAGACATATAAAAAATTCTATATAACCCAGTTCGGTAATCATTTATGTTTTGTAGCTAAAATCAATTTTTTGTTATAAGAAACTAAAATTTCTAATTTCGAATTTATGTTCGAATTTTCGAACCTGCTTAGAAAAAGTTATAAAAATAACATAATTTTTTGTTACTGTAACTTAATTTTTTCCTATGAAAAAGTAAAATTTCGAATTTAAAATTTATGTTTGAATAATTGAATGTAAAAGACTTATAAAAAACTAGCTTGACCCGGTGCGCTTCGCTACCCCTGTCGTAGTCAAAAAAAAATATGTAAGGATTTAAAAAAAAAATAAATGTAATTAATACCGGAATTTCATGTTTCCACTTTTTCCCCTTATTATCACTTTAAAGTCCAAGTAGTGAAAAAGGGTATAGCCTATTGATGCTTCTAAATAACAGTCTATCTATGTTGGAAATTTCAATAAAATCGGTTCGGCCGTTTACTATTTATTGTTTAAGAACTAAAGGTACCAATTTTACCGGGTTTCCCCCTGTTTATCCCTTTCTGGTCCAAGTATTGAAAAAAGTTATAGCCTATTGACGCTTCCAAGTAAGGATCTATCTACGTTCCAAATTTCAATAAAATCGATTTAGCCGTTTAGGCGTGATGCTTAAACAAACAAACAAACAAACTTACAAAGACATATCGAATTTCTGTTCGAATTTTCAAATATGTTTAGGAAATGTTATAAAAGTCATTTGTGTTTGTGCAACAATCTCTTGGTATAATAACAAATTTTTTGTATGAAAAATTAAAATTTCGAATTTAGGTTCAAATATTTTTGAACTTTTTAAAAACATAAAAATACATACAAAAAACTAAATATATACTAAAATGTAATCCTTGATAAGTAAAGTTTTGTATTAAAACTAAATTTTTTATATGAAAAAGTCAAAATTTAATTTCGAATTTATGCTTGAATTTTCGAATATATTTAGTAAGTATTTTAAAAAGATTTTATCATTGCGCCATAATGTTTTAGTACCATAACTGGAATTTTTCCTATAAAAAAGTAAAATTTCGAATTTCAAATTTGTATTCGAAAATTTTCAAATTTATTTAAAAAGTAAAAAACTTACAAATAATTAACCAATTTGAATAATTTTGTTAAAATAAATTGTTCTTGTTTCAATCTATGAAATAGTAAAAATACCAATTTTGAATTTATGTTCGAATTTTTTCGAACTTATTTAAAACTTTAAAAATGTAAAAAAAAACAAGTTAACTAATAAAATCCATCTGTTATAAATACATTTTTCTATGCAAAAGTAGAAAATACTAACTTCGAATTTATGTTCGAATTTTCGAATATGCTTAGAAAAGGTTATAAAAGTTATCTGTGGTTGTTCCATAATACGATTTTTTCTATGAAAAAGTAAAATTTCTGATTTCGAATTTATGTTCGTATAATTTCGAACATATTAAAATTAAAACAAAAACTTTAAAAAAATATCTTATCATCCTTAATAACATATGTTTTATAGCAAACATTTTTTTCGGGCATGAAAAAGTCAAATCTCGCACTTCGAATTTTCGAACTTGCCTGGAAATAGTTTTGAAACATTCAGTGTTTGTGCCATAATGGTTTTGTATCATAAAAAGTCAAATCTAGGACTTCGAATTTTCGAACATGCCTGGAAATAGTTTTAAAACATTCAGTGTTTCTGCCATAATGGTTTTGTATCATAACTCGATTTTTTCTATGAAAAATTAAAATTTCAAATTTAAAATTTTTATTAAAAAATGTTCGAACTTGCCCAAAGCTTGGACAATTTACAAAAAACTAACAAAGTAATAAATTCAATCTTTGATAACTTATGTTTTGTACAAACAAAATCGATTTCTTGTCATAAAAAGTGAAATCTTTGATTCCAAATTTATGTATGTTCAAATTTCCAAATTTTTTCGAAAAAAATATAAATTTTTAGAAAAATTTAAAAATCCAGAAATTTTTTTTAATTAAAAAATATTCAAAAGCAAATCTCAAAAGTATAAGTTCGAATGTTTCGAAAATAACTTTAACACTTTTTAGAATATGTTTTGTTTTCGAAACTATATTCGAAACTTTTCAGACATCCTGTAAAGTTTGAAGGAAATTCTTGAACATTTTAAAATCCTTTCTAAAGTATACGAAACTAACTATGAATTTTTGAATATTACTAAAAAAATTAATGATGTTATTGTTCTATGACGGTGACTACTCGTATGAAACTCTCATTAAAATTACTTGCTACTTTTTCATTATTATTTTTATTTGATTAAATATTTATTGTTGCAAAATACAAATGGATTTTTTAACACTTCATTAAATTTGTCTATTACAATCTATCCATCAGTCAGTCATTCATTCTGTACATTCTCTCTCTCTCGCATTTATCTATTCATTTATTTATTTAGTAAAGTGTTTTTGCTCTTTACATTGAATCAATCATAAATATAATTGAAATACAGAAACGTACAAACGAGTAAAATAATAAAAAAAAGATGTTTTAACATTCATCTAAAAAAAAAATAAGAGAAATATATAAAATACCATAAATATTTTTATGTCTAGTGAACATATTTTTTATGGCTATGGTTCTGGTTATTGTTGTTGTGTATTTGTAGCCGTTTGCTACAGCTTTAGAGTTTATTTGACCATAAAACAAAAGAGAAGATGTGATGTGGCAAGTGCCAACAACCAACGAGATGACAGTTTTTGGACTACTGACAATGAAGTATGAGCAGTTTTGAAAGGGGTTTATGACCATTAAAGCATATAAACGTAAAATGAAAACAGAAAGAAAGAAAAAAAAAGTGAAACAAATATTTTAAGATGAAATAAAGTAGATCCTTTTTATGTCTGAGCAAGTACGAGTATAACGGTCTGTGTCCATAATCAAATAACTTAAGTAGTATGTATGTTCTCAATGACTGAGTGAATGAATGGCTGAATAAAGCTGGCGATGATGACATCTGTATGAAGTGCTATTGTAGTCCATAAACAGCAGTTGTAAAAATATATTTTACGTATGTTCTTAAATACGTGTTGTGACTAATATATAAAATTTGGGCCAAGTGTTTGGTTAGTTTGCAAAAAAAAAAATAACCAACAATTCGTTTGTAGTCACGTTGTTGCTAACATCAATGTTAATGGGAACAAATTTAAGTGGCGATTTTATAATATTAGAGTTGTATTTTAAATTTACCTAAAATAAATATCAATGAGTTTTTAATTTCACTAATGGTTCAAATAATTAAATGCGAAACATATTGATGATCTAGTTCATTCTAAAATTTAATTTTTTGTTATTGTTTGAGTTATGCTATATGCTATATCTATATCTTCTGAATGTCTTCTGAATTTTCAGGTGAATTCGATCCGCCAGTTAGAAATGACAGATTTATTTAAAAAATATTTTGATTCTGCCCCACTGTGCCTTGCGTTCTAGCCAATTTTACCGTGTCGAATGCTTTTTAAAGGTTTACAAAGCCGACAAGTGTTTGCTAGTTAAACTATAGTTTTTTTTCTTTCTGAAATTTGGGTCATCGTGATCGTGTTCTCCATAAGAAGCGACGTCCTCTTTTAAAGCATTCAAAAGTGTAATTTTGTCCCAAGATCGAGCACAGGATAAGAGTTAACTATGAGATATAGTGTAGCGTAAAAAATTAATGCCATTGCTCTGTCTGGTTTTATGGCTTAGTTGTTGTTGTTTAAAAAAAAATTCCTAAGAAAAATTCATAAATATAAAGATGTACTTCAAATGTTTTATCATTCAAACAAACACTTCAAACACAAAAACTGATAAAATATATTTTGTTTATAACTTTGACGATTTATCACTTGTTTATCGTTTTATCTAAAGGATTTAAAATATGCTTGTTTGTTTGTTTGTCTAACATCATCAAAATCCTTAAAAGACGTCAAGTAAATTAATGTTTGTTTACCAACCATCATCAAACTGCCGCCCAAATGGCCCAAACGGCCGACAACTAACAAATAAAATAAAAATATGAAAAATATGAAAAATATTAAATTACTTTTCTAGACTGTAATAAGTGGCAGCTAAGCGAGCGAGGTTACTGTTTTATTTATTTCGAATACATATTTACACAATAAATATTTAGTTAAGCTTATGGTAGATTTAACTAAATACTATTTGAGACACAGAAAATCGTCTAAATAATAGGTAGCGAAGAGAATATGGACAGGTTATTAAATTGAAATGCTGATTTAAATGTTAGTGTCATACAAATTTATTAAATGATTTGGACATCATTTACCTAATAAAGTATAAGCTTTTTAAATATCATAATTTATTTTATTTATTATGTTAAAATATTGCCAAGAGCTGTAAGCATCTTAAGTTTTACAAAATTCTTTCCCAAAAATAACTCTTAAATTCTCAACTTTATTATGTCATAATTTAGAATTTAAAAGAAACAAATCTTTTTAAAGCCATACATTAAGTTTGAAGTTAAATATATTTATGTATGCTTATATTTCCTTGTCCTTAACAATACATAATTCAAATTGTGTGAGAGAGGAAAATATGCTCAGGAACTGGTGAAAATGTAGACATATGAAACCATTTTGTCTCTTCTCTTCATTTTTTGTTTTTGGGTTAAACATTAATAAAACTTTATTATGAAATACGGAAGAAATATGGAAAATTCTCAAAAGCATAAAGTGGAAAATTATATAAATGTTGTGGCTCGTCCTCAATACTAGTGTTAAGAGGAATAGGAGTGAGGTTGCTGGTATTTATAAATTTAATATTATTTGCGGGTATTTATTTGGAAAAAAATTAGCATTTTATTAAAATTTACTCTCTATATATAGTTATTGAATTTGATGAAGGTTGGAAAATAAATTGTGCGATAAAAAGGGGTGTGAAATTAGATAAACAAAGGTGGGAATGGTATTTGATACATTTATTTTGCATGATTTAGAAAATACAAAAAATGTTTATGAAAATCTTATAGTATTTAAATCAAAAGGCGATTAGGTATCATTTTTAAAATGCATGATAGCATAAATAAGTAGTGCATTGTTAAATAATGTAACAGTAAAATTATGGGTAATATGAAAAGAAACTTGTTGAAGTTAGCTAATTTTGAAAATATATATTTTTGGTTTCTGGGAAAATTTTGCTCAAAAAAATCATTCATAAGTTTTTAAAATTATTTCGTAAATCTTAAATAAATCTTTTGCTGATATTCCTTAATTTGTTCTTAACATATATGCAGAACATTTCATTGCTATATTTAACTTGGTTCCCGGTGAAAATTGCGTTTTTATAAATTTAGTCCTAATTAATATCAATCATACGCACCCATGAACAATTTTATAAATTTTCAAGTTTCTTTAAAACTGTTGGAGATTTTTAAATTTTAAATGAAGTTGTTTAAGTGATTTTCAATTTAAAATAAACTAACAGAGTTGGAAGGAAGTGCAATAAAAAAACACTAAATAATTGGTTACTTAAATAGCTATATATATATAACTTGTTATTTTAACAGGTACATGTTCAAGGCGGATGCTAATTGACCCCTAAATGTTCGTCTAAAAGACAGCTTTTACCCAATCAAATAACAGTTAAAAATATACAATCTAAGGAGTGAGATCGAAAAATTCTTAAGTTCAATTAACAGCAAAGTTCCTGACAGGAACGAACCGGATGTGTTTGGAGCTCTTTTGAAAATGCTTTCTATTTTTTTTGGCTTTAGAAACATCATGTGGACCATTCCTTCTACCAGGTTTTCTATCAACGGACAAGTTCTCCCGGTACTGTTGAATATCATTAGAAATAGTTTGAGGCAGACCTTTGAATGATTGGCCAACTTTTTGTTGGACCAAGTTGGGTTTTGTTGAAAATATTTAAAAATTTTAGTACGCACTTTTTTCTGGTCACTATTTTTTATCAGATTAACAACAAATTTATATAATTGACATTAAACATAATAACTGAAATGTTTTACAAAGGTAACTTGATCAAAAAAAAAAAAAAAAATAATACTTGGGTTAAAAGTTTTAATGAAAAACGTGTGTTAAGAATTTTACGATCTCACTCCTTAATAGTATTTTTTAGTAGTTGTTTCATTCTCAGGGAACTCACTTATTAGTTACATACAGTCCAATACCCTGTATCTTAGAAATAAGTACAGACTGGTATGACAAGGAACTTTAAAATGATAATACACCCAGTAATATCAATGTAGTTTAAAGTTCAGAAGAAACTTCTTAAGATTAATTAATTTTGAATAAATAGTTTAGAAAAGTTTGCCCCAAAAATCGTTCATAAGTTTTTAAAAAATGTTTTGATGTTATACCTTAATATGTTCTTAACATATATACAGAACATTCTATTGTTCTATTTAACTTGCATCCCGGTGAAAATCCCGTTTTTATAAATTTAGTCCAAATTAATATTAATCATACGCACCCATGAACAATTTTACAAATTTTAAATTATCTTTGAAACTGTTGGAGATTTTAAAATATTTAATAAAGTTCAAGAATGACTAAAGTCTTAAAGTGATTTTCGATATAAAATATATATGGAATGTATCTAGTAACAGAGCTGGGAGTACAAGAAAAACGGAGTAAATAATTTCTTTATTTGATTTTTTTTTTTAAAGAACGTAATAATTATTTTAATGTTTTGTGTGGGTATTTGTTCTAATTGTTCTTTTCGTAATGCAATTTTTTGTTTGTATTTAATATAAAATATTTTCTAAATTGCTTAAAATATTCAAAGTCTTTATGTTTTTTTGTTTAATCAAATTTACATAATTAAAATAAAAATTTAAAATAAACAAAGAATTTTTATTTTTTTTTGGTTTTATTAAATTTCATAAAGTTTTTATGCAAAGAATTTTTATATCTACATATTTTATTATTTTTGCGATGACACTCACTCGTTTAAATAGTAAAGTGTCATAAAATTTTTTTATAGTTGTTGTTATTCAGGCGGGTTAAATAACATCAAAACATGTTTTTGTTAAAATCCAAAAAAAAAAAAAATATATATATTTAAATTTTTATCCTACACACGATGTATTATTATTTTTTTTAGACTGTGGTAAACAATACGTGCTGGACATTTTTATTTGAAAATAATATAACAAAATATTTACCAAAAATATTTACTGTTAGTGTATGTTTGTTTATTTAACAAATATTTTATTGGTTTTTCCTTAAATTATGCATTTAGTTTTTGTTCGATTTATTTTTAAATTTTCAATGTTTATTAAAGCATAAAAATATCGTATTGCAAATTGATTTTTTTTTTATCATTTAATTTGTTTTTTCTTTCAATTAAATTTAGTTTTTTTTTTTTGTTGTTAGCTTTGATTGCAGTTTCTTGAACTGTTTTTTTTATGGATTTCTTAGGTTTACTTAGTAAATGGCTACAGTGAGTGTGTGTGTTTTTTTTCTGTTAGCAACTGACTGGAGGTTATTTGCTGAATAAACATAAAGCTGGGAAATGCTTTCAAACCAATATAACACGAATATTAAATAAACTTCAATATGTGGTACTAAATTATCATAATAATTATGATATGTACATCAGAGTTTAAGCCATGATATAAGAAATTAAAAATTTTTGTGAAATCTTTATTCTGTGTTATGCATCCAAAAATTGTAATTCTCTTAATATATTTTTCCATTACTATGACCCATTTCAACTCTTTCGTAGCATTTGAAAATGTTTAAGGTTCTTTTACTGCTTCCGGGTAAGCAGTCAAATAAGCTAACTTGTTTATAAACCTTTTGAAAAGCTTTTCAAACTCTTTCTTAACTTTTTATAAAATCTCGTTACACTTGTTTTACTAAACTGTGTATGCATCTTTATTTTTGGTAGCAATCCAAATAAATGGCTAGATTTATACACTTTAATGGAAAGTAAATTAATTGAGTATGAATGATTTCTGAAGAATCATTTTCAATCAATAAAATACTGAGTTAAATGGATTATCAACACAAATTTTAAATGGCATCTATTAAATGAAATATAGATTTATTCTCTTTTTGGAAAATTATTTTTTTAAATTTTTTCCCGCTGGAATATTTAGATTTGGATAAGGTCCTTTCTGTAGTAGACTTTACAGACGGACATTCGAATGAAATAGCAGAATCATCACAGAGTTTCATAAAATTCCAGAACAAAATATTTAATATGCCATCATCTCCAGCATATATATACCCAAGAAATCTTTATTACAATAGTTCACTTGTTTCCGAAAAAAATAATTTCAAAAAAATAGTTTCTTTTTGTTTGAAAAATTAAAGAAAAACTATTTAAATTTGTTTCTGTAAATTTCAAACAGAATGTCAGAAAACTGACAGAAGTTAGACCTCAGACTTTTTATTAAATAAATAAAAATTGTACTATTTACTTTTCCATAACTGTTTGTGTAAAGCAGTGTCGCCCAAGATCACAATTCCCTAGTAGCGTAATAGGGCAAGAAAATTCTGCTGACGTTACTTTGATACACATACACTATAAGCTTACTTGTGTGTTTTCTTATAATGATCATGTGTTTGTTGCTTTCATATCCCAGCAGTTAAGCAAGTAGTCAATGTTTTATCACTTGGCTGACTCCAATTTATATATTTTGGTCATTTGACATGTATGTGCTCTTTGTAGTGCAGAGATAAGACAATTGATTACTTTATACATCCCAGGTAATCTATTGTGAAGACAATTGACACTTAAGTGTATCTAAGTAATCTGGAGCGTAGTCACTTTAAACGTTTTGTGAGTAATTCGTTCAAACTGGATTTATACAAATTGTGTTGATATAATTCTCATACAGTTTATTTTTATTTATGCTTAAGTATACTGATATCCCATGTCACATAGCATGAAGTGAAGTCACTTTAAACGTTTATTTTGTACTGCACTTTAGAAAGTAGTTGTTTTACCCAACACAAGCAATCCAATGTACGTACATGTTAAAATAACTAGTAATGTAGCTGATCAAGTTACCAGTTAGGTAGCTAGTAAGGTAACTGACGATATTTAACCAATATGTGAATCCAATGCGTTGACTACTTTAGACTAGCTATTAGACAGTCTCATTGTAGTCAAAAAGGGTCAATTGACTCCCTGCTTAGGACATGCACGTCTTAAAATAACTAGTCACTTAGCTATTGAAGTAACTAGTTTCACCCTAAATGATGGGTAAAATCACTAGTTTGGGACTGTCTCTTAGAACTGCTGGTATGTTGAGTTGATTTTTATTCTCCGCTGTTTTACCAACACAACCAAAGCTTTGATGGTATGTGTTTGGGCACCACTGGTGTAAAGTTATATACATATTAAATTCTAACTAAGCAATATCAATTTTATGTTTTTAAGCAAAATTCTTTTTGAATTCAATTAAGATTGTGGCTGTCTCTAACTCCACTGGAGTTTTCTAAACCATTTGCAGTTGATATTTTTTGAAAGTGGTTTCAATTATTCATAAAAAATATTTTATACTGAAACAAGAGCAACTGTTTTTTTTCTCGACTTAACTAGAAACAATAGGACCCATGGTCACCAATTTCTTTAAAACTAAAAAGTTGCCGAAATCGAATCGTTTTACAAAATTAATAAAAAAACGAATGACAGTTTATTAGAAAGTAGAACAAGTAAATCATGTGAATACGTTTCTGTAAATCTGCTTCTAAGGACTGAGATCATACATGTTAATAAAAAAGAAACCACTAAACCTTCAATTTTCATTTTTGTTTTTTTGATTGAAATTATTATTACAACTTACAAAAAATATTATTTTTATAGTCCTAATCAATAGTGATGAATTTCCGGAAACCCTTCCATTAAGGTTTTTATAGTGCTTTATAGCTTTCTGTCACTTTGCTCGAACAGTCAGGCCAAAAATAAGTGGACACATTAAGAAGTCTTATGAATGGAAACATCCTTTTTTGTAAACATTTCTTGATGTAAATTTCGGTATTTATAGAGCCCTTTGTAACAAATGTTTGGCTTCTTTTGCCGCAACTGCATATTGCTTGCCATACCAAGAACTTATTGGGAAAATTTTCTGCTTTTGGGTCCTAAACTTTTCTATAACATTCCCTCGAGCATCAGCAACATAAAAATATTGTCCCGGAAGCTGCGAACAATTTTTCATACGAACGTTTCGTCATCCATTATGTAGCAGGTGCTCTGTCTTTGGCCACTAAATTTGTATGTTTTTAAACCTACATTAGCTTTAACTTTTCGCACCAAATATTCCCAGTACTGAGCTAACCGGTCTGCTACCGGATGTGTTGGGAGCTCTTTTGAAAATGCTTTCTATTTATTGGCTTTATAAACATCATGTGGACCATTCCTTCTATCTGAACCGGGTTTTCTATCAACGGACAAGTTCTTTGATTGTTTGGCCAACTTTTTGTAGGACCAAGTTGGGTTTTGTTGGAAATATTTAATAATTTTAGTACGCACATTTTTCTTGTCACTCACTTTAATCAGATTAACATCAAATTATAACTGACATATTTTTCAAAAGTAACTTGATAAAAAAAAAAAAAAAAAATAATAATACTTGGGTTAAAAGTTTGAAGGAATATCGCGCGTTAAGTTTTTTTTCGATCTCACTCCTTATACGGGGGAATGACAAGAAAGTGCTAGCTCTAGTGCTAGTTGTATTTATAATTTCTCTACAAAATGCTCTTTTTTTAATGTTACTCATACACAGAGAAAACAGATGCCTAGTAGCAACCGAATTTTTAGCCAATCGAATGAATCGGTTGCACACATTGAATTTTTCGGTCTTAGCAACAGAAACTCAGTTGATAATGAAGAATTTCGGTTAAAGCAACCAAACTCCTTTTAGCCCTTCTAAAATTTTGTAGACACAACTGTAAAATTCTGGTACTAAGGCAGAATCATTCGATTGGCAACAAATTCGATTCCTACTACAAATCTGTTTTCTCTGTGTATTTTTATTTTTTGTTATCACATGAAAGGTTATTCCCTAGTATTTGTATAATTTATGCAAAATTCCTTTTTGGTGCATATTTAAGCTTTTAGTATTTATTTGGCTTGATATGCAATACCTTGATGGTTTTTTGTTGATGGCAAAAAGAGTAACAACTGCTTTACTCAAGTTGTCATAGGTGATTGAGTCGAAACTGACTACGCTCCATTTATTTGTCATAAACTATTTTTTTAATATATATGTACTAGTTTGTGTTCGTTTCGTTTTTTGTTAAAAATGGTTACACACCGGAGGGTCATGAAGAAAGTATCTTTAAAGCTATTAATTTGTGTGCTGTTTTTAAATTCCTTAAATGTTCTCCATGGTATTTTTATTTTAAAATTATCAAAGTAATGTGAAAAAAATTTAATTTGAAATAGCAATGGTAGTAAAAATTACTACTTTTTCTTCATTTCTTAATAATGCTTACTACTTTAAAATAATCAGACCTATTCCTGATCTTACTCTTATTTTATACTTATGTTTACAAATGTATGGCTTAAAAGTTTCCATACAATATGTTTGAAAGTGCCTTGTTTTGGAGTGTTATTTTCCAGATTATATTGCCTTGACAAAGTGTTGCACGTTTTCCCGAATAGAGCATAATCTCAGCAACTCAGCTCCTGTTGCATTATTCTGTAGAAGTATATATACCTATAGACTACATACTTAAAAACATACTTGCACACGTACAGTAGATATTATGAAAGTATGTTGCATGCAGTTAATACCCACTATACACTGTTTATGTCAAAATAAATGTTAGATTTTACACTTTTGGTTTAAAGTGCCTGCACTAGTGCTACTAATAGTTGTAGTAGCATGGGTACTAGTGTTAGTACTTGTATGTTGTGAAGTGTATGTTACATTTTTAATTTTCCACAATTACGGTGACAACCATAAACAAGTAATTTTACCTTAAATCCTTTGCACATACATATAATCATACACATACTTATATATAAGTGTAAATGTGTGTATATAACATTTACATAAAAACTAGGTTAATCTAAAAAGTAACCAGCAGTTTTAACAAGTAGCTAATGTATACCTTTTAAACATATGTTTTGATGATATTCCTTACTTTGTTCTTAACATATATGTAGAACATTTCATTGCAGGATTTAACTTGGTTCCCGGTGCAAATTGCGTTTTTATAAAATTAGTCCTAATTAATATTAATCATACGCACCCATGGACAATTTTACAAATTTCCAATTTTCTTTAAAACTGTTCGAGATTTAAAATTTTTTAATAAATTTTATAGAAGCAAAATCTTCAACAGTTTTATAGAAAATTGCAACTTTGTAAAATTGTGTATGGTTGCGTATGATTGATATTAATTTTGAATAACTTAAGCAAAAAAATTTTCACCGGGAACCAAGTTAGATACAGCAATGGAATGTTCTACATATATGTTAAGCCTAAATTAAGGAATATTACCTAAGGTTTTGAACTTTTCCGTATTACCTCGTTTGTTAGTGAAATTTGCGTTTTGTTTAACATGCATTTCATATGTTGTGTTTAGTTTATCTGCATGTTTTAATAATGATTTTGTTGTTGTTGGCTGATATGGAGGTGTTGTTATATAGTGACAATGTATGTACTACATGTCGTTGCTCATATTTCTTTAGTCCCAACCGCATAAGGTTTAAATATTAGCTTATGTCCCTGACAAAATGGTTACAAGTATACATAGAGTTTTATCAACAAACGGTTGTTGTCACGTCACGTTTGAAACAAGAAAAATGATAAATATTCAGCTCCATGCATGAATTTAGGTATAAATTCAGTATCATTATATTTTAAATCATAAATTATTTGTGCTTCTTATTTATATGGAAAATTTTCCTGGAAAATTCGTGTTGTTTGTTATAAATTTTTATTTCTTAAAAAAAAAAAAAAATACTTTAAGTAGACTCTTTGTTCGCTGAATTTGCTGTGGTTTTGTTGTGTCTGTCTGTTGTGGAATGAGGCTGATTGTGGCGTTTACAATTGAGTTTAAACAATTCATATTAATTGCTGATAGATGAAAATAATGGCTGTTTGTAAACAGCACAATTATCGAATGTTTGCATTTGAATAGACATCAATTTATCGTTAACAGGCATGTTCAAACATAAATGAGATATAATTTAATTTCTGTGGACAGTAAACAGTTTGAGTTGTGAAAAAAGTATATTTAAGTTTGAATAAAATTTAAAATTTTAGTATTTTTTTTTAGGGATTTTTTCCCTAAAATGATCGCCTTCTAGGAAAGAAGTCAATTTAAACATATATATGTATATTAACTATATAGATGAGACCTTAGGCTTTTATAACATACCATGCATTTTACCTTAATACCTTTGCACACATAAACGTAAACATTCTTAAATATAAGTAAACATTTTAAATTTACTTAAAAACGAGGTCAATCTAAAAGCTAGCGATCAGTTGTACAAGTAGTTTTAAACAAATATTTTAATGATATTCCTTACTTTGTTCTTAACATATGTGTATAACATTCCATAGCTCTATTTAAGTTGGTTCCTGGTGAAAATTGCGTTTTTATAAAATTGGTCCAAATTAATATCAATCATACGCAACCAAGATAAATTTTATAAATTTCCAATTTTCTTTAAAATTTAAGGATATTTTAAAATTCTTAATAAAGTTAGAGGATGTGCAAAGTATTTGAACTGATTATCAATTAAAAATAAAATTGGAATTTATCTAATAACAGAGCTGGGAGTATAAAGAACAAAGGACTAAATAAATTGTTTATAGAATTGTTTTCTAAACACCACAATTATTATTTTAAGTAATACGTTTATTGAATGTATTCATTATGGTTGAGTTTTACAAGATTTAAAATTTTCTTTCTGTTAATGCATTTTTTCAACATTTTATCTCCCATTATATTTATAAGCCGTTTCTAAAGCAAAATTTCCATACAAAATTAATTTTATAAAATTTTGGTAGCTTATGATAATAGGGAAATTTTAATACTGTTATTTATGTAAATTTATGTAATCTTTATTTGTTTTTGTAAAGAATATCAAAAATAAAATTAACTGTCTAATACTAAGTACAGATTAAAACGAACCTGGGAGTCTGCACATAAAAACACCTGTTGTGTGTCCTAGTGTCTGTAAAGCTGCTAATACAATTATTTAAAGATAATGTAAAAGAAACATACTTTATAAATAAGTTAACTTAGAACATGGTTGAGTCGAATCTTAAATATCCTTCAACAAAAAACTAGACTAACACAAATTGCACCAGTTTGATTGAAGATGGTTGTAAAAAATACAACAATAATTAAAACTACTAGAACAGCACTTTGGATTATACACACTGCACCAACATTCTAAGCAAAAGTATTAACATTGGAAACTGTTTTTATAAAAACCCTTATTTGAAAGATTGTTTCACAATTTGGTCTATAACTTTTTTTGTACTCCAACGATTTTGATGACTTTCAATACCAAAAAGCTTAAAGCAATAACACATACTCAAGATGAATAGCATTAGTTTTGGTTACGTATTTTTGGCGTGAGTGTGTTTTACACACACACAGTTGGTAATAGAAAAATTTTTCATTATTCCATTTTTTTTAACATTATGGAATCTAAGATGAATATTTCTATATTACACACACATAACGAAAATCTTATCTATACATTTATTCATCATGAGTAAAGGTTGTAAAAAAATGATAAATTTTTTTAAACAATAATCACTACAACTTATTGAATATTAAGAGAAGTGGGTTTTCTCTAATAAAATACCTCTACAAATTCTTCATTTGAAATACTAAAATATTTACCTAAAATTAATAAACCCAATCACAATTTATTCGAAAACATTCTAAAATATCATGACAAAATTCCTCTAAATAAAATTGATGGTTATTACTGACATTTTAGTATTTTACTTGTTTTTTTTTTTAAATATTTCTAAATAATTTGTATTCTTTACATAAATATTTAAAGCTTTTTTTTGTATGTATTGCACGTCATGAAAAATACTTGTGTTTTTTTATGTTTTGTTTTAGTTTAGTCTGTCTTAAATATTTCTTTTTCGTTGATTTATTTAAATGCCTAAACGAAACACTAACAACACCATCATCAGCATCAGAAAATGTGGCAAATTTTGAGTGACAGCAACATGATGACTTAAGACAGTTTTGTGCTGTTTTGCAAAATGTTGAGAAATGTGTGGCTGGTGTTCCTTCGTTCCTTAGTATTTTGAATTTGTGTCTTGTGTTTTAGAATTCCACTTTTTAGTGCTGAAAATAAGTTGGAAATACACTGTGAAAATTGTGAAATAATATGTTAAAATATGCTCAATGATAATGTTTTGGAATAAATCTAAAACGTTTGTCATTTTTATAGTTTCCTTAAGTTTAGAAATATTAATCTAAGAACTCACAAAGTTTATAAATTTATGTCATGTTTTATTTAGAATATTAATTCTGTTAATTCTATATTCTTTTTTCTTGCACTCCTAGCTCTATTAGTAGTTAAATTCCAATTTTATTTTAAATTGACAATCTCGTTAATGACTTTACTCTATATCTAACTATATTAAAATGTTTAAAATATCCAACAGTTTAAAAGAAAATTGTAAATTTGTAAAATTGTTTATGGGTGCGTATGATTGATATTAATTTAAACTAATGTTATAAAAACGCTATTTTCATCGGGAACCAAGTTAAATGGGGCAATAGAATGTTCTACATATATGTTAAGAACAAATTAAGAAATATTATCAAAAGATTTGTTTAACATTTACAAAACAATTTTGAAAATTTATGAACACTTTTTTCCGAAAATATTAAATAAAACCTAAAGTATATTTTCAAAAATAATTGATTTTAACAATTTCCTTCTGAACTTACAACAACATTTGTATTACTATATGTATTATCATTTTAATATCCCTTCTCAGGCCAGCTGTATTCATTTTCATAAAACCGGGTATTTGTCTGTCTCTGTGTTTTCTGTCTGCCTCTGAGTCAACTACTAAGAACATACTTTGTAGTTGGTATCTCGTTGGATTGAGTTGTAGGAGTTGTCCTTTATTCTAATTACTAGAGGACTATTAGCTCCCGTTTAGGATATTTACATGTTCAAAAAGCTATTTATACAGCTTATCAAGTAAACATAAATATAGCACTTTTGTTCTTGCACTCTCTTAGTAGTTAAATTCCAATTAAAATTTATACTGACAAACAATTAAAAGACTGTCAACCTTGAACTTTATTAACAATTTTAAAATCTCCAATATATCTAAAGAAAATTAGAAATTTGTAAAATTCGTCATGGGTGCGTATGATTAATATTAATTTAGACCAATTTTGTAAAAACGCAATCTTCACCAGGAACCATGATAAATAGAGCAAGGGAATGTTCTACATATATGTTAAGAACAGATTTTGGTATAACATTAAAAGATTTGAAACACTTATGAACGTTTTTTTGCGCAAAATTTTAAATAAAACCTAAAACATATTTTAAGAATTAATTCATTTTCATAAATTTTTTGTGGACTTAAAACAGATAGTAAATTAATGGGTCGATTATGGATGGGAACTGAACTTCAGTTGCGTTTCCAGAGGGTAATCACAAATTTCTAGTTGCCAGTTTGGCAACAGAAATGATAGCTGCCAGTTCCCATCTGTAATTCCATTTAGGCAACTGACAACGCAATTGATGTGCGGTTGCCATTCATAATCGACCCATAAATAACCCAAGAAACCGGTTCGGTTCCGTTCATTTATTCATTATACTACCGACATTTTTGGTGCTTATAAGAAATAATTTCTTTTAGTGTATCTAAAGTAAAACAGTCTTAACATAAATACATATAATTACGTAGGCATTTAAGAAAAATAAATATCATGTCTAAAACAATTCTCACAATATACATACATTTAAGTATGAGATAGCAGAAATTGTGATTTACAGTAAAAAAAAATTGAAATGACACAAAAACTTTATTTGCACCAAGATCTAAATTTAAAATTAAAGAAATTTTTAAAGCAAATAAATGTAAAAATTTAATTTTTTAAGTAACCTTTCTGTTAGTTTTTTTTTTGAAAAGAAATCTGTTTTAACAAAATTTAGTGTTTCCATACTAAACCATTGTTAACGCTTTGATTTTTTTTTTTCTAATAAAGAAAGTGTAAAGCAATTTGTGTACACAATGTTTTTGTGAAATTTATTATCTTGGTGAAATCTCTTTTCTACAACTTCTTGTGCTCATAATAAATAATGTTTGTAAATTAAAGCGTAAGCAAAAGAAGGGGAAATGAACATATAAAAAACATAATTATTGACACTAAAACAAAAAATTTATAAAAAAAAAAATTAAAGTTTCACATAATATTTATGTTTTCTACTACTCCCCCTGTTTTGTAACAGGCTACGATTCTGTATCTGTATGACCCTATTTTCTGCCAAAGCAAAATGAAAATTCATGCACACATGTTAAGTGCAATTTGTATGTTGGTACATATATGCAATAGTCTTCATATACATCTACATAAATATTTAAAAAAAAAATAAAATAAATAATAAATTAATAAACCATGTCAAACATTTTTCATCAAGTCATGTTTGCATTGAAAACATCAATGTCATGACGGTATTAAAAAAGAAAATCCACACACGGAAAATGGAACAAAGGAACAGAAATATTCATTTATATTTCTCTTCATATAATGCTGCACACACAGAACACGAGCAAAATTCCTCTAAAGTTATTAGAAAAGCAAATATGTTTGACTAACCCAAAAACTAAAAACTAAAAAGGTAAAACTTTTCAGGAATCCATAATCATTGTAATGGTTCATTAAACTTTTTGGCAAAATATTTGTCCATATTAATGAAGTATTAAGAAATTTATTCAATGGGGGATTATAAATATGTTAAATATTGAAAGCTATGCAAACCAAAGCACTTTAGCTAAATTTGGAAGAAATATTTTAAAATATCAATAAATAAATTTATTTTTAAGTAAAGTTTTATTATGATTTATGATATTTATTGTATAGCTCAATAATTATATACTTTGGGAATAAAATAGCTAAAATTTCATAAAATCTTAATTTAAATTTAGTTTGTTAACAAGGGGCACTAAATTGATGAAAAACTTTCATTCTTATTTCTTGTAAAAGTACTTGCAATATTGCTGCAAAAGTTTTCAATTTGTAAAAACGTTTTACAAAAAACATAGGTAAACAATATACTATATACATTAACCCGCTAATGCTTAAGCATGCCTCAAGGCACTCATCGCAAAAATGCCAATAAATGCAAATATAACTGATTTTTCATTTCAAAAACTCTTCCAAAAAGCTCTTAAAAGCTCTCTTCTTTCTTATTTAATACACTTTTTACAAACAAATTGCATTAACAACCATATAAATATATGGGAAGTCCATGTTGTGTCTTCGAACGTTGATAAAAGTGGTTTAAAGTTTCCCTATGGCAATCATATTTTTTCTCTTAAAAAGTATACTTACATTTTATATATTGGAGTCAAGATTTATGTAAAAAAATTTAAGCTACTCTTTAGATACGTGTTTTATTGATGAGTGCCTTCAGGCACTCTTGGGCATTGCAGGCTAGATTTGCTGCCTCAGCTTTCCCTCATATAGTAAAATGTTTTCTTTTTTCTTTGCTTTGATTTGGAATTTTTTTACATAAAATGTTAAGGAATGTCTGGTCGAGTGAACAAACGTTTCAAATTATCTGATTTGAGTGATGAACAATTAGAAAAGTTGTTTTCAATAAAAAGTGACAAACTATACTAACTAAAACCCGACTATGTTTTAATCTCTAAAATCCCAAGGATGCCTGAAGCACTTATTTAGTTTTTCCCACCTGGCAGGTAAACCATTGATTGTACAAACTTTTTAATATTGTTTTTGAAATCAGATGCCCAAATTTACCATTAAAAAAGTTATTAGCAACGTTTTTAGCCATTTTTTTAGAAATTGGTAATAGAGGGTTAAAATACAAATATAAAGAATTTTAAAAAGATCGGTTTTTAAAATATACACTGTAAAACTTATTATTTCTCCTTTGTTCTATTAAAATCAATAACATTTATTCATATCCTATCTAAGGCAATACCTATACCTTCACACTGAAATCGTATATTGTTTAGTCTAAAAGTTAGACCTTCGGTAGCTATTTACTAATGTTAGTTCTTCAAGTTTCTCCAAAAAAATTATTTTATTAAGAAAAATGAGAAGTGAATAGGAGGCAATATATTAAGAATTTAAATTTCTGTATTTTTGAATTTTTTTCTTTACAAACCATATCCTAAAAAGAATCAGCCAAATCGCTCCAGCCGTTCTCACGTGATGCCATTACATACATGGACCATTTCATTTTTATATATATAGAAGATTTGCTTTATACTTGTGAATTAAATGTATTTTCCTGTTTTTACTCCCTTTTTGGTACTTTTTTTCCAATTGAAATTACCAAATTTTACTAAAATAAATTGCCGTATCATATTGGAAGCTCGTAATAAAATATTCATTTTTTTTTTTAAACAAACACAAACTGCGAAGCGTTTTGCTTGTCTGCAGATACAACCAGAGTCTCTGGCGGGAATCGAACCCGCAACCCCCATATTGAAAGTCCCACACACTTTCGTGTAGTATTTCGTATTTTATAAAAAAAGTACCAAAAATAAGTACAAATGTCACCCCTTTTCGAACGCTAATAGTACGAACGCCAAGTACCAAATTTATATTTTGTATTTTTTGAATATGATTTATAATTTATTTCTATGTTTATTGCTTTAAAATATACATAGGGTGTGAAAATACTACCAAATGAAGTTTTAAAAGGTTTGAATTTCAAAAAAGTACCAAACATGTACTCTTTTTTTAACCCACCATCAGAGCTGGGGGGTATATGGATTTTGTCATTCCGTTTGTAACATATTTTTCAAAGAACCAAAAAGCATATATTTTATGGGTCCTCATAAGATTCAAAGGCGATCTAGCTATGTCCGTCCGTCTGTCTGTCTGTTGAAAACAAAGGAAAGGAGCTAGCTGGCTGAAATTTTCCACAAATACTCTATGTTGATAAGGTTTGTTTGGATCGGTCCTAGCCCCATACAAATGTCTCCCCGGAATACTGTTTGAGCAGTCATAAATATATTGATTATGCTGCAATCCTGATAAAATGTTGCAAAAATTAGTTCTAATTACTCTGAAATTATACTGTAAAGTATGACGAAAATGACTTGAACATTCATAATTGTCCTATAATAATTAATATCGTGATGAAATTGGACATAAATAAGTTTTATATGAATCTAAATTTTTCTACTAACATTTCTGAGGATCGGTCCATAGTTGACCCTACGCCTCATATAAACACTATATCAGAAAAATATTTAATTGTCACATATTGATATTGGTTGTAAGCAGTTCCACACAGCCGAATATAACACTTTTACTTAATGTATGAAGATGAATTTAAATTTTTTTTAATGTTACCCATTTTTACCCTCAAAAATCCCTTCTTAGTGGATCTGGATTGGAAGAGTTCAAATGCCTCTTAAATTTACTCTTTAATATATAGATTTACTTTTAAGCCAAAATATTCATAACTTTTCAGTCTATTTCAATTGAAGCTCTAATATACAATTTAAACTCTAAGAAAATTTCATTTTCAAATATTTTTCATGAATTCAAGTTTGAGAACAATTTTGAAAAATGATTTGATGCCACGTTGCGACAATTTATATTGTCAAACAATTTTTTCAAATCAACCTCAAATTGAATTCAAATTTGAAACTTTAACCTTTAACCTTAGGTTCGAATTAGGTTTGGGAATCATGTTTGATATCAAATATAAGCAAACGCTTCACTTTGCTTGGTGGTTTAATTTACAACTTTCTGTTAGTGTAAAACACGTTCAAGTCATCAATACAAAAACGAAACTTATGAGATTCTCCAATATTGTTTATTATAGTCCTAAGCATAGATAAATACACAAGATCGGAAACTCTCCTGTCAAAAACCTAACTCAGTTTTCAAAAACCTAAATGGTGAGAATGTATTAAGTAGTAAAAAAAAAACTAAGTGAAAATAAAAACAATTCTCGTATGTATGATTATTTTGAGTAGTTTTTTTTTGTTTGTGTATTTTTCTAGTTTCCGCTCTATGTGTATTTCTCTATGGTATAGAAAACGTTATGAACCAAACTATGACACAGCCTTTCAATACAAAAGTAATCCTCCTATCAGAAAATGCTATAAATTTTGCGATTGGCCCCTAATGTCAGTTCTGTTTTAATATTTGTGTAGTAAACACATGCGAAATACACGTTAATAAACAATGTTACGCTACACTGCTCCAGAACGCGGAATATTGCTGACTATTTGACCAATAATCGGCAAAATTTATTGCATTTTCTGATAGGATTACTTTTGCGCCACCTTGTATTAACAAATTCACTTACTATTGATTAAACAAATGAATTCATTTTTTGTTATATTCTTCTTTCCACTCAATTTTCTCTTAATATTTATATCAAATTTAGCTAAAATTTGAGAACCTTTTGTATGAAACTTTTAAATTGATTTGAATTTTTTATTTCTCCACTACATTTCACTCTCAATTACAACTTTCGTTTGGTATATATGTACTTCATAACTACAATGCAGTTGTAATATTTTTCTAGTTGCATGGATAACCAAATATGCACATATGTTTGAAAGATTTCTTGCTTTTTTGATTTAAGAACTTACGAAAAGGGAAAAGTGGATTTTTTCTTAAGCAACCACTCTTCAGCGCTTAAGGCATTTCTGTATTTCTATTATAACTTGGCACTCATATGAATGTTTGTATTACTACAATGTACTATAAACTAATAAGAAATTCTAAACCAAGGTCAACAATCTTTTGTATGGCAGAAACAAAATTATTAATTTTATTAAATAAAACAGAAAAGTGCAGATTTTTCAAACATGAAATGTAGCAAAGGAGCTCGTACTCAGGGGCATATAATTGCAATAAAGGTATAATTAAGAAATTGTAAAAATAATTGAATTCAAGATTGAAATGAAAGGAATTTTTAAAGAATTTTACAAAAATTTTAATGTAAAATGTAAATTGAAATGTTAGCAATTAAAATTTTTAAAATTTTTTACAAAGAACAAAAATTAGTTTAAAGAAATGACAAACACATTTCTTTTGTAATATTAAATTTATAAGAATTTTTCAAGATAACTGTATCTATATTATTATATATTTACTTTAAAAATGTTCTCTAGTTTGTTAAAAAAAAAAACTAATATCACAATTATGAAAATAAAGTTCTTATGAATACTATTTTAAACCTCATAAAATTTAATGACTTTTCCAAGTACATACGTACTTGTTTTTGGCAAAAATTCTTGCAAATGAAAATGAAAACAAAAACTAGTAATAATTCCCTCAAAAGAATAAAATCAAAAAGAACATACTGCTGCTTGCCACACTAAATAAACGGATTCATTTGTCTTTCAATTAACTTTAAGCAGCAGTTTGATGTCATTAAAACAATTATCAAGACACTGTAAAATAATTGCATTTGAAGTTGTTGCAACAAATTTCAGAAAAAATAAAAAAATAAGAAAATTATCAGAGCAAAGCATTTCTAGCAGACAACATTTGGCATGAGTACTTAGTAATAATAATTTATAAAAATAAAAGCAAAAACAAGTAATAAAAACATTTGCAAGTGATAATGGTTCTCTACAATTTAAACCATCTCGTGATTGGTGGGTGTAGGGAAGGGGAGGGAGGGGAAATTAAATTTAAAAATGTATCCCTTAGAATAAAAAGAAAATCATGCTTAAGTGAGTGTGAAATGATACAGAAAAAACAGCAAATAAAGAAAATGAAAAAATATACTTTTCAAATATTGATTTGTGTTGATAAATTTCTGTAATACATGCCACAGCATTTAACATGTGGTTTGTGGTTGAAAATTACACTTAGAGAAAATGTTAAAAAACTGATTGAGATTGAAAAATCTTGAATATAATATTATTATTGAATGAGAAACGTTCAGAGCATAACTTTAGAAAGTTTTTCAAGCAATTGTTCAAATAGTAGATGAAAGAACCAAAACCACTACATCTTCAAACATTTAGTTGATCTTATATTACTTTGACAATACAATAATGATTACTTCTGAGGTCTATTCTAATTTAAAGAATAACAAGTAATATTATTATATTCGGTGGCGAATATTATATACCAAAGTATTCTTTAAGATAAATATTAAAAACAATTTCTGGTAAAAAAAATAATGTTTGGAAAAAAAATTATGTATTTTTCCCGATTTTGACCCATTGTAGGTCCGACTTACTATGTCGTTGCAAAGGTCTTTGAAATATCTATCATTAGATAAGTAATGTCTTAGTAATCCAAATATAGTTCAAACATAGGTCAGAAATCGAGCAATTTTAGTCCAATCTAAGTCTACAGTCCAATAGCGAATATATGTATATAGGTATGTATATATATCATGTATGTTATTTGGTAGCTTCGAAAGTTGATTCCAACATAAAGTCGGACAGACGGATATCGACTCAGCTGTTTAAAGCGATCCTGAATATATATATTTTATGGGATCACAAATGAAAAATTTTTAAATTACAAACGAAGTGACAAACTTAGGGTATTAAAAATTGTCTTATGAATTGTTCTTTAGTTGAAACAAAAATTTTTAAAAAATCGAATTTTTGAACTTTCAACTTTTTAAAATTTTTGTAGTTTATGAAAAGGCTTTCCACTTTTTATCATATTTGAATGTAAAAAATATTTATTGATGAGAAAACTGAAAAAATTAAAAAAATCTACTTCTTCGACTTTTTTGCGATAAGATAATCGAATGTTCGACTTTTTTCCGATCAAAAAGCTGAATTCGACTTTTCGATTTTTTTGAGCAAAAAAAACTCGATTGTTCTAACAAGAAATTATTAAACCCAAATGAATACTTAAGTATTTTAACAAGATCTACTCTCCTCTCTATGTCTTTTGGGGCAAGTGAAGAAGTTTGATTTCAAGTCATTTTGAACATATCAATATATTACAATAATGCCGTTTTCTTTTTATTTAACATTTTAAAAATTTGTATTGCCTTTAATAAATTTCCTTTATTTTTACTTTTAAAACTTTCTTATTTATACAAGTCCGTTTATGTACCTGTTAGTGCTTGGAAAATTATGATTCTTGCTTAAAATTTTTTGATTTAGTTTAGGATTTAAGGAGCGATGTCCAAAGAGACCAAAGCGGTCCAATATGATTCCGTTTCCATTTTTCTCATCTTCTCCCCCAAAATATTATTATATTTATTGAGTTTATTAAAAAGTACCTTTTCCAAAAACATTTTTTAAAAATATCTGAAAAAGTACTTTTGTTAAAAGTACTTTTTTATAAATATTTTTTTTTAATTTTTTTTGAAAATTTTGTTAATTTGACTCAAAACTTTAATTAATATCTGCAACCTGTAAACATTATCAGATTGTTTGTTTTCAGTATTTGGGTTAGATGATAGAGAATAATGTTATGTTTAAAAAAAGTACTTTATTTATTTCTTTATATATTAAGAGAAAGTACATTTTAAAAAATAAATCAAGAAAACTGACATTTTAACATGTTTTAAAAAGCACCTTTTTTAAAATTACCATTTTTTTTAAATATCAGTAAATAAAGTACCTTTTTATAAATAAATTTAAAAAATCATTTTAAAAATAATACTTTTGTAAAAAGTACCTTTGTTTAAAAAAAGTTCCTTTCTAAAAATATATTTTTTTTTAATTTTTTGGAAAATATTGCTATCAAAATTGACCCAAAACTCACAACTTCAAATAACATTATGCGACCTTTTGCTAAAATTTTCAGAATTTGGGTTTTAGATGATGGAGAACAATTTTAGACCTTTGGAGGATCGTAAATCTGAAAAATAAGGGCCACCATACCACACATGCTTAAAAAAGTACTTTATTTATTAAAATAAACTACCTTTTAAAAAATAAATTAAGAAAACTGACATTTTAAAAGTACTTTTTAAAAATTTAATTTTTTAAAGAAAATTTCCTTTAAAAAAAATAAAATTTTTAGAACATTATCACAAAGGTTGTTTTATAAAAAGTACCTTATCTATATAAATATATAAATGTCTTTGTAAGTTTGTTTGTTTATTTGTTTGTTTGAGCATCACGCCTAAACGGCTGAATCGATTTTATTGAAATTTGGAACGTAGATAGATCCTTACTTGGAAGCGTCAATAGGCTATAACTTTTTTCAATACTTGGACCAGAAAGGGGTAAACAGGGGGAAAACCGGTAAAATTGGTACCTTTAGTTCTTAAACAATAAATACTAAACGGCCGAAACGATTTTATTGAAATGTCCAACATAGACTACGACTGGGGTAGCGAAGCGCACCGGGTCAATCTAGTTATAAATAAATTTTTAAGAAAACTACATTTTCGAGAAAATTGCTTTTTAAAATTACATTTTTAAAACAGTTTATGTTTAAAAAAGCATTTTTGTGAAAAGTAGCATTTAAAATAATACATTTTTGAAAACCTATATTTTAGAAAAAGAACTTTTTATAGCTTAAAGAGCATGTCATGATGATCAATATGTATTCACGCTTTATATAAGTTTTTTGTACTAACCAAGTGTCCAAGACTTGTCCCAGATTGTTTATTAACATTCTACATTTAAATACATAAATAAACACACACTTGTATTTATTATTATTATATTTTTTAAATTGTTATTTATAGTTTAAACTTTTAGCAAACTTCATTCACACTTGCACTTTACCCCAACTTACATTTACACTTAAACTCTGTGTGTGATTGTACAAAATACCAAGAACGAACAAAGTTGTCATAGTAAATTCAAAACTTTATTTTGAAAAGGTGATAATGATAATACTTACTTGTTGTAGTCAACCCACTAACTGACAATAACTAATAAGAGAAAATCTACTGCTACTACTAACAGTACAATAGTACTATGACTAAAGACTGCACGCGTGGGTATTTTAGTTAACTACAGTAAAAGCTCTTGTTAATGAATTGTAAAGCTCTGGTTCTGTTTTATAAAATTATGTTTTCTATATCGCAGCATACTTTCAGGGTTGAGTGAGTGGGTTAGTGTAAACCCCTACTTACTGGTTTTAAAGTTACACGCAACTTTGTTGAACTACTTTTACTTGTCATCACAAGGGTGCTTGAAGTTTTGTGTTTTATCCCTTTTTGCTCACATTTCATTTATTATTATTAGTTTTTTTTTTTTTTTTCTGTAGTAGAGTTTCAATATAACAGTATAAATGCATTTAAACACATTGTCATGCTTCATGTGTTGAATCTAATAATGTTGCACTTTGTTGTTCCCTTTAACCTAAATAAACTGATACACTGCAACTCTGCCAGAAATTCCAAACGACCCCTTTTGGCCAAATGTCACATAACAAAGTTTAAAGAGGAAATACTAAAAAAAAAATATTAAATTTGTATTTCTTGTGTAAATAATTTATTGCTTTTTTAAAGCATTTGCTTACTTTATACTTTTGTTAAAGTAACAAATTTTCCTTTTTTATGTTGGTTACACCTTAATCAAAATATACCTATATAAAAAGGCAAAGTTTTTATACTTTTTTGCTCAGATTTTTATTATTTTTTTTTTGGCAAAAATGTCACATGTAAAATTCACAAACAACATGAACATGAAAACTTTTTCATTTGAACGAGTGTGTCAGTTACAGAGGTTCTTACTCTCGACAACTCAAACAACACCCACATGCCTAGAAATATACATAAAAGAAATTTTCTATTTATTTGAAAATCATACATATTGTATGTATATGTTGCAGTAACTCTTCACGCATTGACTTCAAAAGAAATCCTTTCCAAAACCTTGAAAGGAAACACTTAAAAAACAAAATTGTTTCATTTTAAAAAAGTAGGCAAAAGTTTCTTAAAATTATTTTGTTCACCACATGACTTTTATTTTATTTATTCAAAAAGTAAATGGAACAGAAGTTTAACACAAATAGAAAAATAAGAAATAAATAGTTTAAAGAATTTTCCGGAAATCGTTCGAAACAAATAGTAGACGGACGGGCGCGGTGTGGACTATAAAGCGGGTGAGGCAAAACTTTTCAACCACTTCATTCTAAATACTTTTGGCAATGATGAAATATTACGGTTTCATGTCTGGCTGCATATTCTAAGCGTTTTTCGGCCAATGCTCGCTTCAAACGATCAGATGCGTTCGGTTCAGATTACCTGTGATGATCTGACCAGATTTCAGCAGCTTATAACAGATAGAACCCTTTTGGTTCCACCTAATACAGAGCATTGCCTTAGCGCCATGGATATTTTGCTTTGGTTTCGAGTCACATACGATCTCTTATGCCTCGGGTTATAGTAATTTTGCACATTTTTCATCGCAAGTAATGATACGGTGCAAAAATTATTTTCTTTTATAGCGTTGAAGCAGCATTTCAGACATACAAAATCGTCTTCCAAGGTCTCTCAGCTTCAATTCGTATGGTACCCAATTTCCCTGCTTTTGGATGAATCCAGCTGCTTGCAAACGTTTCGAAATTACTGATTTAGTAGTTCCCAATGATTTTGCATGCTCTTGTTGAGTTTAACAACCATTTGCATGGAGTTAATGCCTTCAATCTTGGTCTTCAAACTTTTTTGGCTGGCCTGGGCGATCTTTGTCTTTCAGTTTTGTAGTTATATTATTCTATTTGGGTATTTTAAGAATAACAGACGTATACGTAATATTTAATTAGTGAAAATAAATATAATAAGCATACGCCTCAGATACATACAAAATCACAGCATTTTATAATAAAACGGTAATCGTATGTACCCTTCACCAACGTATACTTAAAGGCGTTCATACGCAAAAAGAGAAATTGTAGTTTGTGTGCATGTATAGGTAAAAAATAAAATATCCGCAACACACCTGCTTCGTTGAATGCTGTCAAGAACCTGAATGAAATATTTGTATTTTTTACGCTCTTGTTGTGAATATTGTTTACGCTCGTGTTGTGTACGTGTAAATTTACGAAAATCTTTGTAATCTCAACAAAATGAACGCGCATCACTGCTTTAAGGTAAAAATTTAAAATATTTTTTTGTGAAACAAATTTTAGTAAAACAAAATTTGAGAGAAAAAATAATATGGGTGAAAAAATTTTGTGGTTAAAAATATTTTTAGTTGAAAAAAATCTCGGTTAAATTTTTTCCCGATTTTGACCTATTGTCGGTCTGAATTACTATAGCGTTACATACGTCGTTGAAATGTCTATATTAATGATTTAATAATCCATAAAAAATTTGCAAAAAAGCGAGGTAGTCGTGGGTTTTTGCTTATATCTCAGCCATCTGAGGGCTGATTTTCTCGAATTTAAATGGCATTCCAACCGAGACTATAGCGGATATATTGATGTATCACGTGTGTGAGTTATTTCGAGGCTTTGGAAAGTTGATTTCAACATACATATGAACAGACAGATGTATGGACATGGCCTCTAACTGAAACCTAAATGAAAAATGTAGAAGGACAAACATAAATATACCCTTGCACATGATGGTAAAGGGTATAAAAAATTGTTTTATTTTTTTTAGCAAAAATATGTTTCTGCCTCAAATTAAATTTCTCAAACGCACTCATGTTTACCCGCAAAAGAAATAAAGAAAAATATACAAATATTTTTGTTCCACCGAATCACCTTTAAGACATTTATGTATGTATTTTATTGTCTTTATAAACTGTTGGCCATAGAGAAAATATACATAGAACGGAAACTAGAAAAAAAAAACTCAAACAAACAAATTACTCAAAACAGTTACACTTACAAGTGTTAGTTTTGTTTTCACATAGTTTTTTTTACTAACACATTCTCAGCACTTATGTTTTTGACAACTGAGTTAGGCCATTGACCGCAGAGTTTCCGCTCTATGTATATTTTCTCTATGCTATTGGCCTCTTGTCAAAGTTTATTTATTTGAGTACTTATTTATTTATTTATTTGAGTACTTATTCATGCATTATGTTTCTGTCTTGGAGAAATTGCTGTGAAATTTATATATTTCTTTTCTCGGGAATTAACATGCTGTGCAGTTTTCATAAAGAACTTAAGAAAACATCATAATTCTTTGGAACATCAACAGTGTGCTTTAATATTTTTTGTCATTAAATGAGAGTGAGGGTTTATTTTTTTATATATATTCTCGGTAATTTGTTAATGTTACTCGTGTTTGAATTATGATAATTTTTATTGGTTAGAGCAGTTACAGCATTTAGGTTTGTAGATGTGTATAAATCATAGAATTAATGTAATATGTATGTATTTATGGTTTTAAATTCAAATCGAAATTAATTGGAACATAATTTATTAATACAAGTGCAAAAATTAAGACATTTTTACTTAAGTTCGAATTTTCGAACTTTTACTGGTAATTGCTTATAAACAGTAACATTTAATATAGTAATGAAAATTACATAAATAAAATACTTACTTTCCTTGACTTCTTCTAATATTAAAACAGCTTAATTATGTAGGAATTTTTTCAAAATTCTAGTATTTTTGCTTAAACTAATAGTTAAAAATAATTGAATATAATAGAGCAATTAAATAATGTTCGAACTTAAGTTCGAATTTTTAGTACTGGAAATTACTAGAACTAAACATTTTTCATTGATTTTTTTCAAGAATTTAAATGTTCGTACTTGAAAAACAGCTTAATATAAAGGTATTTTTCAAAAATTTAATTAGTTTAGCTTAAAGTATCTTTTGAAAATTATTTTAGGTGGACAATTACAAAATGTTCTAAATTGAGTTCAAATTTTCGAACATAAGCAAGGAAAATTGAATATTGTATTAAAAATCACATAAATAAAATACGATTCATTTATTTTTTCTTGAATATACATTTTTCAAAAATTCTATTAGTTTTGCTTAAAGAATCCAATGAAAATTATTTGAGAGCAATTAAAATATTTTCGAATTTAAGTTCGAATTTTCGAACATAAGATAAAACAAGGAAAATTTAATGTGGTATTGAAATTTATATAAATAAAATACTTTTCATAGATTTTTTTCTTAAATAAAAATTTTCGAACTTTGAAAACTGCATAATATGAACATTTTTTTGAAAAATTCTATTAGTTTTGCTTAAAGAAACCAATGAAAATTATTTTGGAGCAATTCAAATATTTTCGAATTTAAGTTCGAATTTTCGAACATAAGATAAAACATAGAAAATTGAATGTGTATTGAAAATTATATAAACAAAATATTTTTCATTGATTTTTTCTAAAATAAAAATTTTCGAATTGTGAAAACAGCATAATATGAACAAATTTTTAAAAAATTCTATTAGTTTTGCTTAAGAATCCAATGAAAATTATGAAAACTATTTTGGAGCAATTAAAATATTTTCGAATTTAAGTTCGAATTTTCGAACATAACATAAAACAAGTAAAATTTAATGTGGTATTGAAAATTATATAAATAAAATACTTTTCATTGATTTTTTTCTTAAATAAAAATTTCGAACTTTGAAAACTGCATAATATAAACAAATTTTTCAAAAATTTTATTGGTTTCGCTTAAAGAATCCAATGAAAATTATTTAGGAGCAATTAAAATATTTTCGAATTTAAGTTTGAATTTTCGAACATAAGATAAAACAAGGAAACTTTAATGTGGTATTGAAAATTATATAAATAAAATACTTTTCGATGATTTTTTTTTAAAATAAAAATTTTCGAACTTTGAAAACAGCATAATATGAACAAATTTTTCAAAAATTTTATTAGTTTTGCTTAAAGAATCCAATGAAAATTACTTTAGAGCAATTAAAATATTTTCGAAATTAAGTTCGAATTTTCGAACATAAGATAAAACAAGGAAAATTTAATGTGATATTGAAAATTATATAAATAAAATACTTTTCAATGATTTTTATCTTAAATACAAATTTTCGAACTTTGAAAACAGCATAAAATTAACAAATTTTTCAAAAATTCTATTAGTTTTGCTTAAAGAATCCAATGAAATTTATTTTAGAGCAATTAAAATATTTTCGAATTTTCGAACATAAGGAAAATTGAATATTGTATTAAAAATCACATAAATAAAATACTTTTCATTGATTTTTTTCTTGAATAAAAATTTTCGAACTTTGAAAACTGCATAATATGAAAAATTTTTTAAAAAATTCTATTAGTTTTGCTTAAAGAATCCAATGCAAATTATTTTAGAGCAATTAAAATATTTTCGAATTTAAGTTCGAATTTTCGAACATAAGATAAAACAAGGAAAATTTAATACTGTATTAAAAATTACCTAAATAAAACATTTTTCATTGATGTTTTTAAAAGATTTTAATTTTCGAACTTTCAAAACAGCTAAATATGAAGGAATTCTATTAGTTGCTTATAGAAAATTGAATACTGTATTGAAAATTACTTAAATAAATAATTTTCCATTGATTTTTTTTTTTCAAAAACTTAAATTTTGGAACATCAAAACAACTCAATTTTTCAAAAGTTTTTATAAGTTTTGCTTAAAGAATCTGATGAAAATAATTTTAGAGCAGTTTCAAAATTTTCGATCTTAAGCAAAAAAAAAAAAAATTCTATATTTTTTAATTTAATTTAAAAAAAAAAATTATTTTCGAATTTTCGAACATAAGCAAAACTTTGGAAAATTTAAGACTATATTGCAAATTGTGTTAATTTTTCAGCTTACTTAGCCACTTTTCCATTCTTTAAATAACGATTTTTTCTTCAAAATGTGTTTCTAAATCTTTAACAATCATTCAAGTATCTTCCTATAATTTTGAGAATTAAGATAAAATTTTATCAAACATTTGTCTGCTTTGAATTTCTTTATTTATTTCTACTATTTACTATAAAATTTGTTGTTATTTTGTTTGTTACTGGCAATTAAGTTGCTTTCAAATCAAAATAACTGTTGCACTTCTGCTTATTTGCTGCACTACATACATACTTGCGGCATCTTGAAGTATCAAAGTCCTTTTAATAAATCTGTCTGCTGAAGCATTAAATTAAGTTTAAAAGTCTTACTCTAAGCATACTTGGACAGACTACAATTTCACCTAAAGTCATGTTTAAGTGTATAAATATGTATAGAATGTGTGTATGTGTTTGGTGACAGCCAAGCAGCAAGTGAGTGGGAAAATGTGCAAGTTTTAGAGTATCTATGTTTTAAGCAGCTGTTGTATAGCTGTGTGTAAGTATGTTTAGTTTTCTTCTGTGGTTGTAGTAGTTTATAGCCAGCAGGTAATTGCTGCATTTCAATAACAAATTATTTAATAATGTCAAAACAAACTTGTGGTTATAGGGAATCTAAACGTTTGTATATAGACATTGATACATTAATGTATAAACCTAATTTTGTAATTATGTATGCATTTGCTTAGACTGTTTAAAATTAAATTATAGTCCAAGGGTTTTATAAATTATTTGCAAAATTCTAAACTTTCTTTTGCCAAGTTTAATTTAATTATATTTAAAACATTTTCAAGATTTCATTATGAAATGCTTGCTAATACTTGTTTTTTATGTTTTCCTTTTACACAAATATTCTTAAGCAAATAAAATTTTAATAACAACTTGATTGTTGTTTAAATAAGAAGAATATTTCATGTCTAGAATCCGCTTTCAATTGACCAAAGCCATCTCATATTTTTTATTTATTTGTGCCATTCTTTACCTCCTTTTGCTTTGTGCTTGCTGTCTTCTAATTAACAATTACTTTCCTAAGAATTTCAGCCATAAACATAGGAATTTTTAATGTTACCTTAAGGAAAGAGAAAGAGGGATAGAAGACAAAGAAGTATCAGAGGATTCTTTTTCAAATTAACCTCTTATTTCATTTACGTTTTGCGTACACAAAGTAAGAGTTTTTCCAACAAGGAACAATAAAAAATAAAAACAGCACAAGAATTTACAACTCAATTGCTTGGAAATTGTTCAACCATTACAAATGTTTTTTTTTTTTTCATTTTGAAATGAATGAATAAATATTTTATAAAAAAATGGCAACCAATGAACAGTACTAATGGATTAGGAGTTTTAAAGGTATTTGGTTGCTAATGTTGTGGAATAGTGTAGATATTGGTTTGGTATTTACATGTAGTGAATCTGGAAATAATTCTAAAATATTTAAACTTTCAGGCTAATTAGTTTAATGAAAATGTGATAAATATTTGAAAAATAATTTAAGAAAAACTTTTCAATAATAATTACCACAAATATATTTACAAATTAAATTCTCTCGTAGTAAATGTTGCAAAAGTTTGTTGTACATAAATATAACTAATTAATGTGTTATTTTTAATCAGCTGTTTAGAAAAACGAAAAGAAATGATTTGAAAGTTTTGCGTTTTATTCGAGTATGAGCATTTTTATGGTAAAGAACGCGACATTAGTATGCCTTTAAAGTGACAAAAATAAAGAAATCATAACTATTTCTCATAGCCTTTTAGTAACACTGGGTTAAAAGCAAAAAGTTTTTATATTTATTTTTTTCCAATTTATTAGCAATAAATAGCAAATCAAAAACGCGACATAAACGACAACTCGTAATTTTTTAAAGCCACTAAAAACTAAAATATAATAATGTCAAGCTCAAATATTTAAATTTGAAGTTTGATCATAATATGGATATAAGAACGGGAAGTGAAGAAAATAAAGAAATATCGTGTTGCTTTTTCTCTATATTAGCAATGGGATTAAAAACCCGACAAAAAATAGAACTTCGACTACATCTAGAAAAATGTTAAAATCTGCATATTGGAAATTAGGTTTTTAAAGCAAATTACATACTATGTTCCAATTTAAAACTAAAATATAATAATATGGCATTAATTTCATTGTTTTCATGTTGAAATATTTGCGTTATTTTTTTTTTTTTTTTATAAATTTTAGTATGATTTCGCACTTGACATATTTTCCCATCACTTTGGTACTAAGATTAGTTCAAGTAATTTCAACACAAAATTTTATGAACTTCGAAAAGCTACGTTTTTATATTAATAACTTTAATAACTTTGACTCTTTAACTAAGCCTACTGGTAATAAATTTTCTGTCTTTACCAATGTTTGCTACCAATAGGGCAAACCTCAACCTCTCTTTTTCATATATAGTATCGCTCAACTTCTTCTGCCTTAAGTGAAAATATTCACTTTTTTCGTTTAGAAGCTTGCTATTTATTTTGCCAATATCGATAGCTGTTCATGGCATCTTCTCAACTACTACTTTATATAAAAATTATTTATTAATTCAGTAGATCACTATTAATTTTTCCCAAGCACCGCATTGTTGCTTCCCTACTTCTTTCGGCAGACATTTTGCTTATTTACAATAGCGAACGCGACACACTTTGTAATAAAATGTTTAGTATGAGTATTATATGCAGTAATTAGTTAAAGTCGCTTAATTAAAATGATCACGGAGTACTGATAACATACGCTTATTTAGGTGCAAGAAGGTGACATTATAAGATGACTAAAATCAAATAAAAAATTGCTGTTAATCGAACTTTGTTTAATTTCTATGAACAAATATAAATTGCTATAGTGAACGCGACACACTTTGCAAATCTAAATGAAATATTTAATGCGTAACATTTTGCTTATTTACAATAGCGAACGCGACACACTTTGTAATAAAATGTTTAGTATGAGTATTATATGCAGTAATTAGTTAAAGTCGCTTAATTAAAATGATCACGGAGTACTGATAACATACGCTTATTTAGGTGCAAGAAGGTGACATTATAAGATGACTAAAATCAAATAAAAAAATTGCTGTTAATCGAACTTTGTTTAATTTCTATGAACAAATATAAATTGCTATAGTGAACGCGACACACTTTGCAAATCTAAATGAAATATTTAATGCGTAACTTTTTTTTACAACGATTTCGGAGTACTGATAACAAACAATGATTTGGGTAGCGGAACGCCACATTGGAGCATGAACAGAATCAAATGAAAAAATGACCGTTAATCGAGCTTTGTTCGGCTTCTTTTTAATAATTTGGTGTTGAAAGAAATATTTGATAAGAAAAGTGCAAAAGTGAAATTGCCATTAAAAGTAGCTAAAAGCAAAAAAAATACATATTTTTCAGTTTTCCGGCCAATTTTCTATTAATTAAGATTAGCTGAAAACTTGTTATATTACAAAAATTTTTAAATTTTTTAGTAGAATAGCTAGAAAAATTAAAAAATTTGCGAATTGGAGCATTATTTTTAAAAGCGTTTTTTTGGACTAAAATATAATAATGTGGCTTTCTTTTGGTAGTGTCATGCTGTCACAGCATTTATTATGATTCAGCACGCGACATATTTTCCCCTCCCGACATGTTTAGTACAAATGGTAGGTTTTTTTGTTTTGTTTCCAATGCATTTATGGAATCAAGAACGTGACAAAAATTATGATATTAGAGATTTTCGTCAACCGATGTTATGTTGAGGAAGACTGTAGCGGGTCAGAAAATGCATTTCAATCTGCTAAAATAATTTATATAATTAATATAATCCACAAAGTTTTTTCAATCGCAACTTTTTCTTTTCACACAACGATTTTTCAATAAGATTTTTTTTTTTTCTGAAAAAAAAAACTAACATAATTGGAAATTTTGTTAAAAAAAGTTTACTAAAAAGTTTTCTTTGAAAACTGTTACAATATTTTACGAAAGTTCTGTTGCCGCTATTTTAAAGAAACGTTTATTGTTTTTTTGTTAATCTCCTGTATGTTTTAAAAAGTTTCGTTTAGCTAATTTTTATTAAAACAAGTTTTAACAAACTATTTTATCAATTTAATTAAATATTAAAAAAAACTGGTATTAAATATAATTATAATTATTCTACTAATCCAGTTATTAAAAGTTTTTCTTTTAATTGTAAAAAAAAAAGTTAGCTACAGTTACAACAAAACTGTAACATAAAGCTATTTATTACAAAGTTCAAAAAAATAATAAATAAAGTTTATTTAAACAAAATTCAAGGTCAATTTAAATTGAGAAACCATGTGGCCAATAAATTAATTGAATATTACTTTAATAGATTCAAAAAACATTTCCCCAAGCCTTGTAATAATTTATTCAAGATTTTCATTTTTTGATAAATCTATCAATATCACATCATCTGCATGCATCAAACTCTCTTCTAAACATTGGCATGTGTCTTGTGTTTACGGCGATTGATGGCAGGCAGCAGACTTTGTAAAGATGAATTACAAAAAAACAAATAGAAAGAAAAGAAGCTGCAGAAAAGCTGCTGTTATTTCGACAACTTATTTATGACTGACTCTGACGTATGCACAGTTTTGCACTCACACTCTCAGTTGCTCTTGAAATTGTTTTTGATTATCAGAAATGAATGATGAAGAATAACAAAAAAAAAAAAAAAAAAAAACATGAACAAATTTAAGAAACAGCAAATTTTCATAGCTTGCAGACATTTTTTATTACAAAACTATAAAAAACAAATATCGACAAAATACATGCAACCAATTTTACGTGTTTTCCACTAGACTTCAACTATGTATAAACAATAATAAACATACACACATACACTTTTTAACATAGAACATTCAAATACATTTTCATTCGCAAAAAAAAAAAAAAAAATAAATAAAATAAAAGAGTTGTAAAATGCTCAGATACACTCACACAGAACTTAATAAACAATAGAAGTACACACGCGAAAAGTTAATTGAAACGAATTCAACAACAATTCCAGTTAAAGTGAATAGCAGCGGCTGCTGATATTCACTGCTGCTGCAGCTGCGAATAAATTAACAGATGAGATACAATTTCATGTGGGGTTTTTGTTGCAACAATCACTATGGATACAAATTCATACATCGCTGTTGCCACGGACACAAATAAATCATCAAATGAACAATCACTTGTGTTTGTCGTCTTTCATGCAATTGTACGGTGGTTATGTGCAACCAAATATGTGACAGCCCGAGAGTGTGAATAACTATACATGTGTACATATGGGCATTTCCAGGGTCAAGAACGCGACATTCATGCAAAAAATAAATAAATCTAAATGACTACGTTTAATGCAAAATGTAGATTTTGTGTTTTGGAATCAAGAACGCGACACAAAATAGAAATCGTTTTCCTCTGGATCTAGGAAAAAACGTTTTTTAGGACAAAAATATTGTGGCTTTCTGTTGGGTGCCCCGATAGACTACACAATAGTGTGCTGGACTATCAGTCTGGGGGTTGCAGGTTCCATTCCCGCCATCTGGGTGTATCTGCAGACAAACAAAACGCTTCGCAGTTTGTGTTTGTTTAAAAAAAAAAAAAATAGTTGTCATGCTGAAATATTTGCATTCGTTTTTTACAGAATTTTGTAGGATTTAGCACGCGACATATTTTCCCCTTCCAACATGTTTAGTGCAATAGAAAGATTTAGTTGTTTCCAATGCATTTGCAAAATGGGATCACGAACGTGACAAAAATCTATGAATAATGTGGCTTTCATTGGTTTCTTTACAATCTTTATTATTATTTTCCATTTACGTTTCTAATAAGGATTAGTTCATGTAATTATTGTGCCTATCTGTTGATAATTGTCATGCTGAAATATTTGGATTAGTTTTTTTTTACAGCATTTAGTAGAATTTAGCACGCGACATATTTTCCTTTTCCGACATGTTAAGTGCCTAAGAAAGGTTTTGTTGTTTCCAATGCATTTGCAATATGGGATCGCGAACGTGACAAAAATACAAAAATCTATGTATAATGTGGCTTTCTGTTGATCATGTTTTAATATTTTCATTGGAATCTTTATAATCTTTATTATTATTTTTCCGTCACATTTGTAATAAGGATTAGTTCATGTAATTTCAACTAAAAATTGCATTAACAATCAAAAGCTTCATATTTATTAGTTCCACATACTTTTCAAATGGTGCTTCTTTAACTTTAACTCTTTTAATAAGCCTATTGGTACTATATTTTCTGTCTTGGGTATTTCTCATGGTTTGTTTACGGTTATAAGGCTCAAAATTATCTGTTTCTATAACATAAATTTTCTTTCTGTGGCTCAACTTTGTCTGTCTAAGTAATACAATAATTTTCCCCTTTTTTCTTTCAGCAGCTTGATATTAGTTTTTACATATTTCGATTGCCCATTTAATTTACTGTAGTTGTTGCTTTCGGCGCACATCTAAATATGTATATTAAAATAATACAAACATTTGAATTTGAAATAAATTTCACTCACGATAGCGAATGCGACACTCTTTGAAAATCGAAATAAAATGTTAAATATGATTATTATATGTAGTAACTTATTTTTGTTTTTGATTTTGTAAAAAGATAGTGAATGTGACACACTTGGAAAATCAAAATAAAATGTTTAGTATGATTGCTATAAGGGGTATTAGGGGTATCAGAACGCGACATTGGAACATAAACAAAATCAAATAAAAAATTTAACGTTAATCGAGCTTTGTCAATAATATATTAATAATAGTATTATTAACATAATATATGTTTAAGTTTTCAGGCCCATGTTCTCATTATAACAACTAAGATTAGCTGAAAATGCTTGAAATTATTGAAATTTATACTTTTTTTGACTATATTGTTACAAAAATTTATTTGTTTAACTTAAATTTCCGTTGACGCTGGATCTTTCTGTAGAAATGCCCATATGTAACACAAAATTGTATGTATTTATATAAATACTCGTACCTAGCTATCACAGTAAACAGCAATACAGTGTTATCTTTTTTTTTTTTTTAAATATAGGTTATCTGCTCTTTTTTAAATTACAAAAACATATTGACATTTGTCTTTTTCTACTGTTGGCATGTCAGTCAATATTTGACACTCGTCAATAAATGCGTATGAGCGTGCCCCTTTAAAGATTCAAATGTAATTAATTATTTTTATGGTAAATATATAAAGTTGAATTTTATTGTGTTATTTTTGAAATGTTACTATTTTATTGTTGCGATTGTAATGATTTATAAATTTTGTTTGGTTGGATAATAAATATTAAAAAGGTAACAGAATAGTAAAACTATAATTTTTTTGTTTTTAACATTACATAAATTTCAAAATAATGAGCTTTATTTGGACTTTGGGAAATGGATAGTCTATGAACTATACTGTTTGTTGGAAAATTGCATTTTTGTAACTTAACCATTTTTTCTATTACTTATTAATAAGTTTCTTATATAATGGCAAATTTTAGATATTTATTAACCTTGTTGATAATAAGTTGACCCTTAGCTTTCATTGTTCGTTTCTAAGTTCTCTATTCCAGATTATTTTTTTTAAAAAATCGGACAAATCTGTCCACAATTCATTAGAAATTTTAGATATTTGTTAACCTTGTTGATAATAAGTTGACCCTTTGTTTCATTGTTCGTTTCTAAGTTCTCTCTTCCAGATTATTATTTTTAAAAATCGGACAAATCTGTCCACAATTCATTACATATTTATATCATGATTACATTCACTTATGAACTGTTTCTATTAACAAAAAATTAATGCAAACACACAAAAGGACACAAATAAGACTCTATTAAAAACAAATTTTTCATTTGATTTTGTTTTTGTCGCATTCTTGTACATACATAAATCATCGTAGTTCATAATAATCCAGTGGCATTTAATTTAAATCAAAATGTAGTGGCTATTGCTTGTAATAATCTCACTAAGCATTTTATTTTTTGATTTTCAAATTATGTCGCGTTTGCTATCGTATGTTTGTATGTGTTTAATATTTAACAATGTATATATATTTATGTAAATGGGTAAAATGTATGCCAAAAGAAGAAGACAGACTGTTTAATGTCGCGTTCTTGTACCTAAATAAACGTATATTAGCAGTACTGCCGGATCGTTTTAATTCCATGGCTAGTAATTTGTATTGAAACACAATTGTGACTTTAACTAAAAAACCTTACTGCAATCATTTGGGACAAATTCATAGAAATCCAATAAAGTAATAAAATATTGCGAAAAAGCAGTTAACAAAATACAGTGAAAAGCTATTGAAATTATTATACAATACAAAGTAGCTGAACGAAAAAAGGGAAACATATTTCATAAGTCTTATCTGGGAAAATCAGTAAAGAATTTCAAAATGGGTATTACCAGTTGGAAATATCTTAAAGACGTCTGTTAGAGTTCATCATTAGCTTGAGAAAAAATCTGTCATAACAAATAGAACTGGGTAGAGTTAAAGTTTTTGAAGCACTATATAAAAAGTATGTTAGACCAATAAATAAGAAATACGAAGGTTTAGGTACTTAATGCAATTTTGAGTTTAAATTACTCGAACTATTCCTTATTACAAATGTGGCGGCAAAATATGTCGCGTTTTAGCATAACAACTATCAACAGATATCATCATTGTTAAATTTATGTTTTAATTTACAGATTTTTCCATTTATGTCACGTTCTTGATCCCATATTGCAAATACATTTGAAACAAAAAACCCTACATTTTGCACTAAACATGTCGGAATGGGGAAAATAAAGATTGTAAAAAAACGGATACAAATACTTCGGCATGAATTGTGTTCTGATTCGCAGATTTTTTTAATTTTTCTAGATGAAAACGAGTTTAGTTATTGATACCATGTTCATTGCTAATATATTTGAATCATTATCTTGCTCTAAATGTAGAATAAGTGATATTTCTTAACTTTTTTCACTTGAAAGTGGTACAAATGTCGCGTTCTTGGTGGTAGAAATGCTCATAGGCAGTATTTTCGGGCGTGGCAGAAATATTTCTAGAATTGAATCAACCAATATTTTACTGAGTCAAATTTTGTTTAATTTAATTCACATTATTTAGATGCAAACGAATACGAGTTATATTTTTGATACCATGTTTATTGGAAACAGCAAAACGACAAAACCTATATTTTGCTTTAAACATAGTGCTATTAAAAAGCTATTGAAAAATGGGAACAAGATACCACTTAATAAGATTTCTATATTTTTTTCACTTCAAAGGCGTACAAATGTCGCGTTCTTTATGGTGGAAAGTGACATAATATGAACATATTTCATATTTCTGGAATTCTCTTTAACAAATATTTTATCCTAGGGGTGATTCAGTTGTTTTTCTTCGACTCATCAAAAGGCAAATCATCATTCTTCTGCTACATGTGGTAAATTAGTTTGGAAAAAATTAACACAGACTTCCGAAATTATCGGTTTCACAAATACAACATTTAAAATTAAACAAACTACAGTTCCTGTAACATTTTCCTATAAGACATTATTGTATTAAATTATATTTTTAAACTTGCGCAATTTCGGAGCTTTCTGTGATATTTTGCTTCTACAGCCTGTCATGTAACAATTATTCATATGTTGCTTTAAAGTCAATGCTTATCAACTGTGATCGGCGCTTTTAGACAAATGGGGCTAAATATGATCGGTTATTTACCATACAAATCATTACAACAGAGAAAGACAGATCATAATATGATATTATAGTACAAGTTCCATTTTCTCTTTATGCCGACCAAGTTGTTTAATAAATAATTACTTATATTTCAGCCATTATTAAATATATAGTAGAGCAGATTATTAAGACATATATTTTTGTCTATATTATTATTTAATTATTGCATAAATATTGTAAACTTTAAAAATAAATTAGTTTCTTGCAAGTGTGACAATTTGTTAACTTAATTACCTCATTTCGTTCATATTTTTTTTTTTTGCAAAAAAGAGTTTTTATAAACATTTGTTTGTGGTGTTAATCCACTAAAATATAAATGCTGTGTGCGTAAATCTACGCGTTTATATTTCGACACATAAAGCTACAATTTGTGTTATTTTTTTTTTCTCTCGTTTTATCTCACACTACCAATGATTGCAATTGATTGACAGCTGTATGTCATAATTTTTATGGCCACAATTATTCAGTACAAGTAGGAGTGCCACTTTTACTTGCCTTTTGGCTAACACGAATCATAAAGTGCCCTGCATTTAGTAGAAATATGTGGGTGGGAATTTGTTTTGTAAGAAATTTTTATGCTTTTACTGTTAAACAAAGAAAACAAACTCTGTTCCATTGTGTTCAGCGTGATTGCAGTTAATCGGTTGAGTGTAGTAAAAAACAAATAGTTTGTGTGTCTGTGTAAAACTCGCTCACGTTTTAAATACAAAATCGAAGTTAGTGAGATTCAGGTAGAATGTTTATAATTTTACTAAGTAGTTTGGTTTTTAAAATTAGTAAAATCGGTTGAGTAACAAAAAAGTTATGATACTAAAATAGGAGCAAACTCTGAGCACTAACTTAAGGACTTAATATTGCAAATTTTTACTGAAATATGTCGCATTATTTTTGATTCTTTTTTTTTTAATTATAATTCATATTTTTTTAAAATTATGACTAATACTTAGTTAATGGTAACAATGATTATATTTTTTTATTAAATTTATTGTTGTTTATTTCAAAATATTTCTTTTGAATTTTCTGATCAATTCATTTTATTGTTACCATTCTTAATTTTTTCCCCCAAATTTTGTAGAGTGCTTTTTTTGTAAAACATACAATTGCTGCACAATTCTGACACTTGTCTTGCAATTTAAACACAAAAATCAAAATCAATCTGTTTCTGTCATAAAAATGTAATTTTCATAATGAGATTTTTTTTGTCATTTATTATTTGTTTTTTAATTTTTTATGACTTTTGCCTGTATAACTCATTCTACATTTCTTTTTACCCCAAAGTGCCACAGTGTTTAACCCAAATTTCGAAAAGTTAAAAGCAGCCAAAGAATGTTAATTGGTTAAATACTCTTGAGTACTTGTGCTTAAGTTGCCGCCAGTAATTACGAATTTAAATGCTTCAGCCTCTGTGACGACACATGCCAACACATTGCAAAAGGAAGTAAAAGTTAAAAAAAAAAGTAAAAGATTTCTGGCCTTTAAACATGTATTCCCCAAGTTATTTTTATGAAGCTAATTAAAGTTAACTTAATTAGTATAACAACTATCTGGCCAGTGAATTGTGGGGGTTTATTTTACAATTTACAGTTGTTTAAAGCTTTTACTCTGTTACGACTAACAGAGCTCTGTTATAGCGTTAACAGCCTTGGAACGATTTTCATTGTGTTGAATGCGTCTGTCTGCTTGTGTATGAGTGTTTTGCACAACTAATATTCAGTGGCAAAAGCAACATGTATTTTTTTTTTTTTTCATTCGATTTGTTTGTTTGAAATTGGAAATGAATGGAAAAGTTCATGCAACTTGAAAATGCAAAAGGAAGCCAGACGACACTCGTCGCATAGAACACAACAAAACGCAATTTCGCCGGCAAAACATTAAATAGTTGACAAAAAAACAGCGAAACGTGCACAGCGTATTTTAAAGGAAGAAAATATAAAATATTTAAAAAATAAATAAATGAAGTTTAATTAAAATAAACTAAACTAAAACCTATCATAAATTTAAAAACAGTTAGAAAAAAAAAATCCTAAAAAAATTATAAAAATTTAAATACATAATATAAATAAATCTATAGGATATTAAGGTAATTTAAGTTTCAAAATGTAATTATCATCAACGTATTAAAGTGTTGTAAGTGTAATTGTGTGTATAAAACAGTTTTTCTTGTTGGAATAATTTTTCTATTTATTTTTCTTATCGCAATTTTCTGTGACACCATTTAAATAAAAACAACACCAAACCAAATAATATAAAAAAAACAAGAAAAATGAAAAAAATATATATTTTTCCTTTAACTAACAAACACATCACGTACTGCAAAACAATGTCATGTGTTGCATGAAATTGAACACCAGCATAAAAATCTGTAGAAATTATTTTAGTAGGTACTTTTCACTGGTGAACTCACAAAACAAAAAAAAAAAAAACAAGAAAATAAAGAAAAGTCCATTAATTTTAAAATGAAATGTAACTGTGAGTCTCTATCTCTGTATAACTGTCACTTCTTAAGGATAATCTATTTTAACAGATTTTACATTTAAAAGTGTTAAGTAGGGTAAGTTACAGTACTTGAAATGAAGATTTTTGAAAACAAACACAAACATTTTTGGGGCCTTTAAATTTGCTTAAAAAAATCTAGTTAATTTAATTAAAAAACATTAATTGTAAAGCATAATTATTTCAAAATTCTTATAGGTTTTCAAAAAAATATGAAAATTAATTCATAAATACAAATTTTAAACAAAATTTTTTATTTCCACTGTATATTTTTGAACACAGAACAAATTTAGAACATAAATTGTATGAATTACCTTTCATTGATTTGAATTCATAAAAGGTATTAAAAAATTCATAAATTTTATGAACTTGTTCATAGTTTTTCAACTTTGCATGAAATCAAAAAAGAATTAGAAAATTATTTAATTATTTTTTATGATTTTCAACAAATTCATACTCAAAATTTAAAAGTTTTGAGAATAACTTTTGAATGTTCAATTCCTAGAGAAACATAGAGCAGAAACTATAAAAAAACTCAAAGAAAAAAATTACTCAATATAATCACACATACTTTTGTGTGATCACAAAGTTTTTCATTTCATAGTACATTCTCACCACTTAGGTTTTAGATAACTGAGTTAGGTTTTTGACAGGAGAGTTTCATATCTTGTCCATTTATCTATGTTTCAATTCATATCATTAATACACACATTATTTTATAGTGTTTTAATAAAAAATTTCAGAAAACAATTATAAATTTTCAAAATTAAAAATTTTTAACCACAGCTGAGTTTAAGGTGATAGTCCAAAACATAGAATAAATACATAGAACGGAATGTTAATGAAACAAATTTAACAAAATTGCTTTCTTTTCCCACATATGTGTAATACATCACAATACACTCTCATGAATTAGGTTTTTGGCTCTGAGTTACCATCTAGTTGTGATCTATGGTCCAAAACATCAGAAAATTATACATGTACAATAATGCAAACACATTTTTTGACAATCGAATTATAAGTTGATTTAGATGCTTGTAAGTCTGTGTAAATCAAGCTCTTGTCCAAAATACAAAACTGAAATGAATGAAATTTATCTAAAAGTTTTATCATTGTCCTAAGCAGTTTGGTATTGAAAAGCAGCTAAATCTGTTTAGTTTTATGTTATTAAAGCGAACTATTTGGAAGGAACACTGATTAATGATACTTAGATTGATTTAAAATAAATCAGCCACACGACCCAAATATAAAAGCGAAATTAATGAGATTTACCTAGAATGTTTATCATTATCCTAAGCAGTTTGGTATTGAAAATCATCCAAATCTGTTAAGTAGAAAGAATTTTATGAAGCAAAATGGGAGACAATTCTATACAAATTGAATTAAAATATATTTTCTTCATTCCATTTCATTTGTTTTTAATCATTTACATAATGAATTTAAAAAAAATTATAGTTTTGAACTCATAAAAAAATTAATCATTCATTGTAATGGATTTGAATTCAAAAAAACTTGAATGATTCAATTAGGAATTAAATTTATAAAGACTAAATTCTTAAAGGAAAGAAGCAATACGTTTCGAGTACTAAGGAATTATAAAGAGAATATATTTAATTTGATTTTGAAAATTGAAATGTGAAAAAAAATTTATTACTGAAAAAAAAAAAATGATTTTTGTAGTTTCGAATTACGACGTTGGAAACATAGAGAAAATATACATAGAGCGGAAACTAGAAAAAAAACTCAAACAAAAAAATTACTCAAAAATGTTACACATACGAATGTTGTTTTTGTTTCCACATAGTTTTCATCATTAGATATCCATACTGTCTACATTAATGACTTTGTAATCCGGATATAGATAAAGAATAGGTAAAAATCGAAGTAGTAGTTTTTTTCTGCTTATATCTCAATCATTTGTGACTTCCGTATAGAAACAGGAACCAAACCGGGACTACAACGGATATATTGATGTATGAATCGTGTATGCATGTTGTTTGGGGGCTTCGGAAAGTTTATTTCAACATGCAGACGAACAGATGCACATGATTATATCAACTCCTCTATCTATAACAATCCAGAATATATATATATGGGCATTTCCGGAGAAAAGTCCACCCAGACCGAAAAATTAAAAGTTAATCAATTCAAATCAAATTGAGCTCCAAATATGTTTAATATATACGGTAATCATGGTACCTAATTTTATGATGATCGGTTTATAATTAGTCATAGCTCACATATAAGGCCTGCTTCCGAAACTAATTTAAAAATTTCTCAGTGTAGGGTATTATATGGTCATGCTTCACCGACCATACTTTCTTATTTGTTTTCTTTTTCTTATTTCTTAACCAAAAAATATATCAAATGGAAATTTAAATAACGTAACGTCATATAACGTCACGTCAGATACTAAAGCAAACAAATAAAAAACGAGTAAAGATTTTTAAATTTTATATTATTTCAAATCCCACTAAAAAAGGTTTTATACAAACAGTCTTACCCAATTCGCAGAGTTATGCAATTTTGTAATGCAATTCAAGCCACTTTCTGTTTTTTGTAACGTCAAGCAATCGCATATTTTTGCTAATATTTTCAACTCCTTAGGGAGTACTTAATTACTTCGCAAATATAGCCACCTGAATGTTTAAATCACAAACAAAAATTAAAATAAAATGGCTGCAGTTAACTGTAATTATATATATGATTGTGGTAACCATAATACGGCAAATTTAAAATTCACGTAATCGTCGCAATTATATATATGACTGTAGTAAATAAATACAACTTTATGGAAATCATGATCATGATATACTGATTCATCATAATGTGTTGATCTTCAAAGCCGAAAACAACATAATATGGTAAATTCATCATCATAAAAATGGTTGTCACAAACATCTACTCATATACATATGGGCAATTCCACGAGAATGACTACCACGACTGAAAAAACAAAAACCAATGAAACAAGATGATTTCAAAAGGATAAAACACTAAAATGTTACTATGTGAAAGTATTTAGAGCTTATTACAACATTTTAAGAGCAAAAATAATAGTTTAAACTGACTATATTTATTTTTTTTTTACTTAATTGGTATGTTTTAGTCTAAAATTGTGGCGAAAACTAAACTATCAATTAGCATGTAGTATGAAATGAATTTGACTCTGATTGTTTTTTTGCTATTATCAAATTGTTTATTGAAACCGAATATATATTTTCTATTATTTTTTTTAGTTTTTGTATACATATATTTACAGAATATATATTGTTTTACTAGAAAAGAAAAAATCTGTCATGTACGGTATGTCACGTACGATATTAAATTTTATTTATTATAAAATCATCCAAAGATTATTTTGATTTAAATATGGCGGATTGTAAAGGAAAAATATTTGGTTTAGTGTAAGAAGTTAAAAGAAAACATAACTCATTTCACGATTCGCAAATTTTCGGATATTGATACATGCATTACTTCTGTTTTATGTCACGCACGATATGCCTTTATTTCGTTCTACTTATTATTATTTTTAAAATATAGTACCCTCTGAATGGAACATAAAGACCAAATTATTTTTCAGATACTCTTATTTTTGCAAAATCTATTCCACTCTATAGGCGTACAAATGTCACGTACGATGATATGGAATTGCCCATACATGATTGCAGCAATTATGTGAATGTTAACATTACCATATTATGGTTATATTTATATTTTCTTCTGCGTGTATGTGAAATGTTAACCTTTAACTTGTTGTACAATTCTTTTGCCAACAATTTTCATTACGACCAAATCACTTCGTGTTCATACTTTAGAATGAAAAATCTACTATTAGGTAATGCAGCAGTATTTATGGCTTCTCAGATTACGGATGCTTCTGGGAAACATTCATTAGTTCGTAATCATAATCAACAGCATTTGTGATATACTGATATGCGAAAAGAGAATAATTTCTGAAAAATAGTCGAATAATCTGATTATGAATTTACAATTGCTAAATTCTGTGTATGGTTTTCATTCTACTGACAAAATTTCATTAAAGTTGTTTGTTTTTTTTTTTTGTTATCTCACCAGTTTTAAATTTAGTAAATGCTTGCAATACCTGAATATGGCAAATAATTGGCATTGCTAAAATTTTGCAAAAAAAAAAAAAAAAAAATACTTGAAAATATGTAAAAGAGAAATCCTTTCTAATTGGATTTTTTTTTTTAATTGTTAATACATAAGGCACTGTCAAAGTTTAAGGTGTTTTGAGTTTATCAATTGGTTGGTAACTCAATAAAATTATGATTTTTATTAATTATTTTGAACTGAAAAAAATATATTACTTTCGAGTTAAATCAAAAAAAGATAATTTTTATTTCAGCTCTAATAAATCAAAATAAAAACATTTAACATTTCATATAATAACAATTTATAACAATCACTCATTTTTGTTTAACAATTCAAAAAATAACTACTATTTTCTAACTCCTTTGGCCATAAATGTTTACTAAAGCTAACAATGGTTGGCCAAACAAATTTAGTTTACAAAGTTTACTTAATAAACCTTTGATATAACTTAAACAATCGTTTAGGAATACCGATGTAAAACTTCATTCATTTTTACATGTTCACTTTAAATGTAGCAATTTTTGTTTAAACATTTTTCAAATTTCACAAATTCAATTTATCTTTGTAGTTATAAAATATTCTCTTTTAAATGCACAAAAAAAAAAAAAAAACTATACACTCACACATATACATCTAGAGACATAGATACAAATGTACATGTAGCCATGAAGTTCAAAACATAAGTAGTAGAAGATGAACCAAACTAAAATGGAAACAAATAAAACAAGATTTTCGCATAAACTATTAAGCAAAACAAATTGAGGTGTATTGCGTTCTCTGTTGCAATAAGAAAAAATGTTTAAGCATACGTGCAACAGACTGTTGAAATGTAAATGTTACATCCGAAACAGACGAGGAGGACATTGCTACTAAATGCATTAGCAACCCAGTATGGTTCTTTCCATGAAATAAAATCCAAATCCGAATACACAAACATAACAAATGAAAAATGTTTCTATTTTGTTAAATTTGTTTAAAATATGCTATATTTAGGCTTTAAATTTAATTTATGCTAAACAAAACTGTCGATGTTCTTCGAATTTTGTTTGAGTGTGCACCATCCCATATGAAGATGTTTTTACTCTACCGATTAAAATGTTGTTTTTCAGCATTTCATTTTTTTGTTGGGAGGGTGAATTATTAATGTGCAATTTGTATACAACTGCCATAAACTATAATATCTTATAGTCTAGTACACTAAACAGATTTTTCGCTTTCATAAATTCATGCAACAGTATTAAGAACACACTAGATTTAATATTGATATTTAAAATATTTCATAATTTATTGCCAGCATACAATAAATTTAAAAGAAACTACATTATTTTTTGTTTTTTTAAGAAAATGAAAATTGTGTGGATTTGTTTGTATGTGTGTTTTGTGTGTGTGTATGTGTAATTTTATGTTGCATTTGTGGCAGTCAATTTCACATTAAATGGTAGTATCGTGTGCCATGAAAGTTACCCTTTTAGTAACGATATTTTGCTTTGCTTTTTTTATTATATTTACTGCTCTATAGGTTAGAAGTGTTTACTATAAGTTTATAAAATCTTTTGCAACATATTGGCAGGATTAAATTTAAAAAGAATTATAGAAAATTTATGTAATCGATAAATTTTTCAATACAAAATTTAAATTATCGATAACTTTACTAGAGATAATTCGAGCTATCGATTCATTTTCTAGAAAAAATCCAGATATCGACCAATTTTCTACAGAAAGCTCATGATTTCTACAAATTTTATTGATAAATTTATTACAGAAAATAACTTTAGTAAAGAAAATTGAAGTTATCGACAAAATTTCTGGAGAAAATTCAAGGTATCGATAATTTTTCTATAGAAAATTTAAAAATTTAAATTTTTAATAGAAAATTCATGTTATAGAAAAATTTTCTAGAAAACATTTAGGATATCCATACATTTTTTAAAAAATGTTAAGTTATCGATAAATTTTCTAAAAACTGATATGTTATTGATCAATTATCTAAAGTAATTCAAGATATCGACCAATTTTGTAGAGAAAATACAAGTTATCGAAAAATATTCAAAAAATAAAGTAATCGATAAACTATATATTGAAAATTTCAATTATCGATAAATTTTTTAGAAAAAAATTCAAGTTATCGATAAATTTTCTAGAAAAAATTCTTGTTATCGATATATTTTTTAGAGAAAATTCAAGTTATCCATTATTTTTCTGGAGAAAGCTCAAGTTATCTATAAATTCTCTATAGAAATTCAAGTTATCGATAAATTTTCTGAATAAAATTCAAGTTATCGATAAATTTTCTAATGAAAATTCAAGTTATCGAAAAATGTTCTATACAAGTTCAAGTTATCTATAGAAAATTCAAGTTATCGAAAAATTTTATAAAAAAATTGAAATTTTCTAAAACAATTCAAATTATAAAAAAATTTGCAGGATAAAATTCTAGTTATCGATCATTTTTTTATCATAAAATTCAAGAAATTCGGAAAATTTTCTATTAAAACTTAAATTATCGATATTATTTATAAAGAAAATTTAAGTTATCGAGAAATGTTTTATACAAGTTCAAATTATATATAGAAAATTCAAGTTATCGAAAAATTTTATAAAAAAATTTTAATTATCAATAAATTTTCTAAAACAATTCAAATTATAGACAACTTTTTAAGATAAAATTCTAGTTTTCGATAATTTTTTTTATTAAAATTTAAATTATCGATATTATTTATAAAGAAAATTTAAGTTATCAATAAATTTTCTAAAGAAAATTCAAAATATAGATACATTTTCTGATAAAATTATAGTTATCGATAATATTTTTAGAGAAAATTCAAGTTATCGATAAATTTACTAGAGAAACTTGAGTTTTCTCAAGTTTTAGAGAAAGTTATCGAACATTTTTCTGTAGAAAAATTATTTATAACTTTTCATTAGAAAATTCAAATAAACAATAACTTTTCTAAAGAAAATTCAAGTTATCGTTCAATTTTCTAGAGAAAATTCAAATTATCGATTAATTTTCTAGAAAAAATTCAGATATCGACAAATTTTATACAGAAAATTTAAGGTATCAACAAACTAACAAAAACTATAAATTTTTCGACAATTTATTTAAAGAAAATACAAATTTTCGATACATTTTTTTTAGAGAAAATACAAGTTATCGGTACATTTTCCAGAAAAAATTTTAGATTTTTCAAGAAAATTCAAGTTTTTGATAAATTTTCTGGAGAAAATTCAAGTTATCGATACATTTCTAGAGAAAATTCAAGTTATCGATAATTTTTTTTTAGAGAAAATTCAAGTTTCCGATAAATTTTCTTAAAAATTTTGAGTTATCGATACATTTTCTTTGAGCTATCGATACATTTTCCATAGAAAATTTAAGTTGTTGATGAATTTTCTAGAGAAAATTGAAGTTATCGTAAAATGTTCATAAAAATAATGTAATCGATAAAGTTTCTGTTGAAAATTTAAACTATCGATACACTTTCTATACAAAATTCAAGTTATCATTTAATTTTCTAGAGACAATGCAAGTTATCGTTGCATTTTTAAATTCAAGTTATTGATGAATTTTCTAAAGAAAATTCAAGTTATCGAATAATTTTCTAGATAAATTTCAAGTTATATCAATAAATTTTTTATAGAAACTCCATGTTATCGATAAATTTTCTAGAAAAATTTCAAAAAAATTAATTTTCGATACCTTTTCTGTAAACAATTCAAGTTATAGATATCTTTTTAATAGAAAATTAAAATTATTAATAACTTTTCTAGAGAAAATACAATTTTCTAGAGACAATTCAAGTTATCGTTGCATTTTTTAAAGAAAATTTTACAAAAAATGCATGTTATCGTTATATTTTCTATAGAAAATTCATGTTATCGATAAATAGTTTTTAGAAAAATTCAATTAACTTTTAATTTGTAGCAACCCTCAGATTCAGTCCTTAACTAAATACTAGTCTAAATGTAAACTTATTTTTCATTTTATATTTGTTTGTAATTGTTGTTATTACAGAAATTGTTAATATTATATTTGGATGTTTTTATAGTTTTCTATGAATGTGTCTGAGCATGAGTAATAGTTTGAAGCATTCTTACCACTGACACGTAGTGCAAGTCAATTTCCGCTTGAATCACTTTGTCATCATGTAAAAAAAAAAAAATACATACAGTTAAACATCGAACAGTTACACAAAGAAATTCAAGCAAACATACATACAATTTTATTATTTCACATAAATATTCTATGTACAAAAATAGTTTTCTAACAGAAACATTAAGTGCTTAGAATAACGTTCATCCACTGCAAGAAATAAAAAAAAAAACGACGAATGTAAAGAAAATTTTACACAAAAGAACTGTATTATAGATTATGAGTAAGTGTGAAGAAGTATTTACTTTTTTTTGCAAAGCAAAACATTTTATGGGGCAAACATCAAAAATATATTATTTGAAATAAGAAATCATGCTTTGTATAGAATTAATCTTTAACCCAAATATTACAAACAGCAGGGGGTCAAATTGCATGCATAAAAAGTTATTTGTTAAAGATTTAACCCTTGGTTATAAATTAGTAAAAGGCTTAGGGCCATTATTATAACTTGCCTTTATGTTTGTACTAGTAAAAGGTAACTTTAAAGTTACCTTTTTCTATTATGAACATAAAGGCAAGTTGTAATAATGGCTCTTAAAGGCTTACAGTTTTAAATCCTATTTTATTACAACAATAAATTATAATTTACAATGGCTTTTTCTGTTGGCCTTTCATAGGTTAATATTTAAAAACCCTACCTGCAGTGCACAATTTATTACTTACACTATATGACGATTGTAATCATTAATAAAATGGATAAAAACTTTTCATAAATACAAATTGCAGAAAAAAAAAAAAAATCAAATGCTGATTATATCCGTTTTATTATTTGTAAGTATTTTTCCTTTTTTCTACGCTTTTTTCTAGTCCTTCATTAATGATGAGATTTAGTTTTTTACAATTTTTTTTTATTCGATCATTAATCATAGTCACACAGCAATGTAATACAACAGTATAAAACTAAAAAAAAAAAAATGAAAACAATTTCTTATATTGAGTTTAGTGTTCATTGGCTATGAACTGCACTAAGGTATTATAAGTTAAATAAATAGGTCGTAACAATTTATAGTTTTTAAGAAAGTAAAGCATATTGCAATCGTATGACTGGTCGTATACGTAATATGAATTATTTTGAAATGAAAAATAACTCATACGTTGATATATTTATAAAAAAATATTTTAGATAACTCAATAATATGATTGGACAATATAATTCTGATTTTAAATCATTAAATATTTAACAATGTCTTTTAAAATGAATCTTTATTGTGATTTGCTTCAAAAATTTTATTTTATGAACGTCTAATATTCCTTATGATCGACTGTAGTTTCCCATTTTAATCCTACCTCGTTCTTTTTTTTTGTAATACAATGCTTTATTGCTAAACATGACTAATTGATGTTCCTGTGTTTAATAAAAAAACTGAAACTAAACAAGAAAAACTTTCAATACATGCGCCTGCAGACATGATAAAGGAATAAACTTTATACATAAAAACACTAATCAAAATGAGTAAGATGAACCTGTATGAGGGTTTTCTATATAAAATGAAATTTTATATTTTGTGTACTTTATTTACCTTGATTTATTATAATGTTATTTCATTAAAGTGTTTGCAGGTTATAATTTAAAGTTTTTCTATATAAAAATTGTATTAACAAAAATAATATGGAAGTACATACATACACGCAGAAAAAAAATATAGTTGAACATTGTTACTGTAACCATTTCAAATTTGTGCATGGTTACTGTAACAATATCAAAATTTTTAACAATATTATAGTCACAGTAACAATATATATGATTGTGGTAACAATAATATGGTTAATTTACGATTCACATGAATATTTCAACCATATATATGGTTACAGTAACCATGTATATGTTTGTGACAACCATTTATATGATGAATAATTTTATCATAATATGTTGTTCTCAGATTATGATATGAGAGCATCATAATATGGTAAGTCCTTCATCATATAAATGGTTGTCACAAACATATACATGGTTACTGTAACCATATATATGGTTGAAATATTCATGTGAATCGTAAATTAACCATATTATTGTTACCACAATCATATATATTGTTACTGTGACTATAATATTGTTAAAAATTTTGATATTGTTACAGTAACCATGCACAAATTTGAAATGGTTACAGTAACAATGTTCAACTATATTTTTTTTCTGCGTGTATATCCTCAATGAAATAATATCGAATATGTAAATATTGCTATACACCTATGTTCTGGAAAATGTAGCGTTTCCAAATCGCTTACGGTTTGTAAAACGCTTTTCAGCATATTCTGAAAACCACGCGATTTGCTATTTGTTCCAGTATACACTAGCGGTTTGAAAACGCCAAATTTCTAGCGTTTTCGTTTGTCAGAAAACTTGTTTGGAGTTTTCAAATCGAAAACAGAACGGGGATATATTTTTTATAGAAATGGAATATATCAATATGTATACCCTTTAAGTTTGTTATTCCGTTTGTAATTTCTACATATTTCAGTTGCGAACCCATAAAGTACTTATATATGTATATTCTTGATCGTTATATCAGAGTAGATATAGTCCGTATATGTCCGTCTGTCTTTTGAAATCAACTTTCCGTTGTCCCCCAATAACTTACAAACTTGATTGATACATCAATATTTTGGGCATAGTACCGGTTCGGTTACTATTTAAAATCGAGAAAATCGGTCATTAAATGGCTGAGATATAAACAGAAAACCACGACTCGATTTTTTGATAAATTTAAAAAAAAAAATTTTTCAGTAAAAAATTCGTTTTTATATAATTTGCTGCAAAATCTAATCTAAATTATAACGTTCTTAAAAAAATTGAAGGTATTGTCATTCCTATTTTTATACTTTTTATATTTTTGTCCGTTTGTAATTTCTACATTTTTCGTATGCGACTTCATAAAGTATATCGTCCCTGTTTTGAATATTAGTACTATGTGAATTTTTTCGAATTTTTTTTATTGTTGCAATTTGTTCCTTTACTGGTCATACATGTGTGCAAAAAAGCATTTTTTGATATTTTAATTGGTTCAGGATTTAACAAAAGCACCTATGTGATTTTCATATACTAAATGCTTCAACAAAAAGTCATATGTGTTTCTAATCATATAGGTTTTTTTGTTCTAATCACTATAAATACATTAAGTTTATACTAGTAATTATAACGTCAAAAAGAGTAATTGAACGCGAGTCTCCGAGTGTGATTATAGATCCAATATTTTTTTTTCAAGCGATTTAATATTGTCCGTCCATCTCTAATTTATCAAATTTTAAAATATAACTTTTGGCCGCGGAAATGTTGATTTTAAACGAACAAACTGGTGATTTTGAAGCAATTGTAGATAATGATGAAAACCACATTAATAAAAATGTAATTCTTACAAAAACAGAGGTAAAATAAAGACGTGAGAAAATGAGGCTTTTAGGTAAACAATATAGACAAAGAAATGCAAGATCTATAAAAGCTAAATCGTGGAAGCATTTGGCTTTAAAAAACGGAAAGGTCTAATCTATGCGGTGCAATTGACAATGTTCGAATGTTTTTGGATATTGTCATCATGGATTGCTAAAAGAGCCTTCATCAAAAGATTGGTTCAATTAAGAACCAAAGCTTTAAAGCGTCGAACAGAAACAACTGCAATAAGAAAACAATTTTACTTTGACTGTTACTTGCCTACTGCTGATGGAGTCAGGCATTGATTATGCAAAAAATTCTTTTTAGAAACTTTCAATTTAGAAGCTAATACATTCCAAATATGGATCAAATCTAACTATAAAAGAAATTTTACAAAAAGAAAAAAAAAGAAGAAAATGCTGCTAAAGTCGGAAATTTTCTAAAGTGGTTGGACTTAATACCGAAAATTCCAAGCTATTATTGCAGAGCAAAAAGTAGGAGGGTTTACGTAGATGAGGAGTTTAAATCAAAAGTTCAAATGGACAAAATATATTGTGAGTGATGTAAACCAAATAATCAAGTAGCATTTATGAGAAATAAGTTTTGCAATAGTTTAAAGCAGCAGAAAATATCAATTTTTAAATCTCGAAAAGATAAAGGCGACACATGCGTGGCATATGAAGAGGGAAATTTAAAAGAAGAAGATTATAAACTTCATATTATCAAAAAGAATGAAGCTAAAGCTGCAAGGGAACGGTTGTAACGATGGATATGCAAGTATTTCATTATCTTCAAAATTTTTAGTTTCGGAACAATATTATAAAACAAAGCTTGCAGTTCACAACTTTACTTTCTATGTTAGAAATACCAAAGATGTTTTTTTGTTTGTGTGACATGAAGGAGATGGAGGCGTAACGGAAAATAATATAGCAAGTTGTATTATAAAATTTTTAAAAGATTATTGTTTAAAATATAAAGTGGTAATACTCATATCTGATGGTTGCAGTTAACAAAATTAAAATATTTCTTCATCCACAGGCCTTGAAATTAAACAATTAATTTTAGAAAAAGGCCATACTATAATGGAAGTGGATAGTGTACATTCAACTGAGTGAGTATGTAAGTCACATGACACTAGCCATCGCAACCATACAAAATAAATTATTTGGATTTTAAATTCTTTAAAAATTATGAAGATGTCGCAGGGAATTTCACTTCAATTAGACCAGGAAAAAACCTGGGGAAGCAACAGTAATTGATATTCGAGCTCTTCTTTTTAAAGACAATGTAGTTAAGTTTAAAATACGTCACTCAAATTATTGGGAAATTTTACAACAAAAGAGAGCAAAGAAAAATAAAGTTGTTGAACCCAAGCCATTATATAGTTTATTTGAATACACTGTTACATTGTTATACTAAGCTAAATATACCACAATTTTTATACCAAAACCTTAATATTCTAGCCTAAGTATGTAGGTTAAAATATTTAAATATATACTGTATAAATACTGTTTTCCAAAAAGTGCTATGTGGAGATTTTTTGAATAACTCGAAAACGCGTTAAAATTTTGTAACTTTTTTGATATACACACAAAGTACATTCGCAAATGAGTCCACGGAATGAATTTTTTTTTATAAGTAACGCGATATAAAAAAAGTAGAGCTAAATTAAACAGTTTTTTTGCTTTTCTGAAAACTTTGTTAAAACCCACATAGTACTAATATTCAAAACAGGGACGATATATATTTTGGATCGTTATAGATAGCGGAGTCGATATAGCTATGATTTTGTCAGCCCGTACATGATTCATACATATTCATATTTAAAATGGAGATAATCGACCCACAAATGGCTTTTGACCTATTTTCTTAACATACATATATCTTAATAAAAACAAAACCACTAAACTTATAGTTTTAATTTTTTTTTTTGTTTTTATTTGCTTGAAATTATTATTTATTTTATTTCAAAAAAAAAAAAAATATATATATTTTTATAATTTTAATAACTAGTGATGAAATTTTGAAGACTTTTCGGAAAGCCTTCCATTAACGTTTTTATAGTGCTTTCTGTCACTGTGCTTGAACAGGTAGTCCATCTCCGTTTTAAATCTACCACACTTTTGGACACCTATTTTGTGTTCTTCAATTCTCTTTTAACAAGAGCCCAATATCTCTCCACTGGCCTTAGCTCCGGTCAGTTTGGAGGATTTGCCTCTCTTGGTACAAATACCACATTATTGTTCTTGTACCACTCAAGAGCTTGTTTACCATAGTGACAGGATGCCAATTCAGGCTAAAAATAGGTGGACACATTATGAAGTCTTATGAATGGAAGCAGCCTTTTTTGTAAACATTCCTTGATGTAAGTTTCGGTATTTATAGAGCCCGTTGTAACAAATGATTGGCTTCTTTTGCCGCAACTGCATATTGCTTGCCATACCAAGAACTTTTTGGGAAATTTTGTCTGCTTTTGGGTCCTAAACTTTTCTTCAACATTCCCTCGAGCAGGAAGTTGCGAAAAATCTGCCAGAACATACGTTTCGTCATCCATTATGCAGCAAGAATATTTTTTTATAAAACTTGTCTTCAATTTCCGTGCTCTGTTTTTGGCCTCTAAATTTTTAGCAGCGTTCCTGTCAGGAACTTTTTGAGCCTTGTATGTTTCGAAACTTGATTAGCTTTAACTTTTCGTACCAAATAGTCCGAGCACTGAGCTAACCGGGCTGCTTTCCTACCGGTTGTGTTGGGAGCTCTTTTGAAAATGCTTTCTATTTTTTTGGCTTTAGAAACATCATGTTTCATCATGTTTTCTATCAACGGACAAGTTCTCCCGGTACTGTTAATAATATTGGAAACAGTTTGACGGCAGACCTTTGAATGCTTGGCAAATTTTGGAAAAAGTGTGTTAAGAATTTTAAGATCTCACTCCTTAGATAATATGAATATCAAAGAACTTTGCAACGACGTATATAGTTGAACCTACCATGGGTCAAAATCAGAAAATATATTTTTTAACCCTAATTTGTTTTCACCAGCAATTTTTTTTGTCGCACAACTTTTTTCTTTAATAATTTAAAAAAAAATAAATTTATTTTAAAAAACTGAAAAAAAAAACTGAAAAAAAAATTTTAAAAAAATTTTAAAAAGAAATTTTAAAAAAAATTTAGAAAAAATTAAAAAAAAAATGTTTGCCATATAATTATTTCGCAAAAAAAATTTTAAATTTTGAAATGAAAATTAAAAAAAAAAAATAATTTTGTTTACCTACAAATATTTAAAAATTTTATTTTAAAATATAATTTGGTGAATGGTATATAAGATTCGTTAATCCGAATGTAGTTCTCTTACTTGTTAAGTTTTTTATTTACTTTAGTTCACCCTGTATATTAAATCTCAGCCCCTAACTGTTACCTTTAAAATGACATAACAAACCTATCCTTGGCGTAATATTCTTTTAAATGATTTTGTTTTAATTATTTTTAATATAAAACCTGCTACCACCCCACCCTTCCACTGTAACTTCCATCACCGTGTGCTTTATGTAGGGTATTTATATTCATCTAATTAAAGGATAATAAAAGAAAACACACAAAAACAAAATAAATAAATCTAATTTTTCTATGACAAAATGCTGAATGTTTGAAAGTGAGTGTGGTATGTTTTATTTATAGTCGTTGCTATTGAATGCCTTGTTGTTTAGGGGTTTTACGACACTGTATTGTGATAATTAAAACAAAAGCTTTTTATATAACAAGATTGCTTTTAGAGTTTCTGGAAAAAAAAATAAATATTTTTTTCAAATTACTGAACATTAGGGGATTAATTAGTTTTTCCTCTCAAACATAAACTAAAAACAAATGTTGGGAAAAATAAAATCTATGGTTGACAAAGATTTTAATGGTATCATAGTCAGTTGCACGTAGATTAAAGTAGTGCGAGGGTTGTGTGGTATGTTAATCAATATAACCGGCTAACTATAAGTACATAATAAACTTTATATCCTGTTCAATTAAAAGAATTTCAAGCAATTTCAGCTTTTATAAGGTATTTCTCGGTTAAGGTCATTTACTTACTTACTTACTTGTAATGAGACCTTCGTAAACTATTTTATATTAATCTGAGTATGTATGTGCTTTTGTGCGTTAAGTTTTCTGGGAAACTCTAATATTTTTCAAATAGAGTGTTTATTATTTGTTGGGTTTCTAATTGTGTACAATAATGTGTGTTTGAAAGTACTTACATACATGCACATGTATCTGTATGGGATTTATGTATGTGTTTGTACATTAGGGTGGTCTTTATTTTAAACTTTTCGGATTTTCTATGCTCCTAGCTCTAAAATTGTTCTCCGTCATCTAACAACCAATTGCTGGAAAAGCACGTACATACATATTGTTGTTTTTATTTTATTTACTCTACTGTTTAAGGTCAAAAGCCTTCTTTTGTTATTATTGTTTTGGTAATAGTGTTTTTGTTTCTCTGTTTGTTTTTTGCTCATTTTTACCACATGTGGCTGGTAGAATGATGGTTGGTTTTGTTCGTTTGTGGTTGTTTTTAGCAGATAATAACAATTGTTTAGTATCAGTCATAAAGTATACCACAATTATGCGTAAATGCCGATACGATATAAACTTGTCTCACCAATGAGGTTCTCTCTGCCCTCCCTATATGTATATATGTCTGTTCACTGGTAGTAAATTGTGCTGAAATGTATGTATTTTATAGTCATGATATTATTATTTTTGGTTAACGTTTGAGGCTGGCCAAAATGATGAAGTATTACACATTTTGACTATGTATAGAGAAAGTAGTATAACGCTTTTTGTAAATGATAATAAAAACCAAAATTTCCATTGTCATTTACGAGTAGCAGCGATAGTGTTGGTAGGTAGTGACTGTTGTTGTTTGCGGTGATGATGTTGCACTTGCTTTAATACATACATACTTTCAAGGGCTTGATAATAATCCGCAGTACATATTTTATAATCAATGCTGATACCACAATGAAAACCCTTTGTCATACGCATTATTATTAATAATAATGTATTTAATTGCTCAGCCATAATTAAATAAAAATCATTGATATCGATGGCCAATGTTGTTATGGTTCAATACCATTTTTGGTATTGGGTAAATATTGTTTTAGCTGGCTTTAGAGTTTATTGTTTATAAATTTATCAATTGTTTTAAGTTTATGGCCAATTTTATAGTATTGCATGTTCAACGTTTTTATTGAAGTCTAAAATATGTTTACATTACAAAATGTATGTTAGTTTTAAATCATTTTAAAAGGGAAATTTATGAATTTTTATTTTAGCAGGAAGCAAAATTAACATAAGCGTTAAAACTAGGATTTTCATTTTCATTTAAGTAATTTATAATTGTGTGAACACTCGAAAACAATACAAAAAAAAGTAAAAAAAATCGAATCTTATATATTGTTACGTTTTTTCTTTTAAAAACGGTGTTTATTTCCTTTAAATAAACCGGATACTTTTGATTGCAAATAAAAGCAGTTTTAGTAGTTTAAAATTTGTAACAAGTCTTTATTTATTTAAAATGTACAACAACAAGTGTCTTTATACATGTTTATCAATTCGCAGAAAAGCACACACACTTTATAATGTACCATCTTAAATGTACAAGACAGTTGATGTTAACTCTAACAGCGCCTATGATAAAATCACTCTCTACTGCAACCTCTGCCATTATTTATACACACGCCATCTTTCGTTAATCTTCTACAATGATCTTAACGGACAACTAGAACATTCGAATTCTAGATCTTTCGATGTTAATGTTAGCTGCTTAAACATTTAGTATTGCCACACTTATAAACAATGCTAATAACCGCATGCTATCAACATTGTTGATAAGTAGAAGCTTCTACTGATGGACGTGTTTATAAACATGATGAATGTTGCAGGCAGTCGTTACAGACCGTTAAATTCAAATTGCTATTGCACATTCGTAACAATATGTAGCTTATTAGTTTATATCGGAGGTAGGCATAAAGAGATCCTTAAACTAGGTGGCCTGTATTTTTCACTTTTTTGATTGTTGATGCTTCCAAGGTCTAAAATTCTTCTTGGTCATCTAAAAACCAAATGCTGAAAATGTTAGCAAAATCGGCTAATGTTTAGATGTTTCATATTTTATTTGATGTTTCAAGATTTCAAATCAACAAAGAATATTAGGTGAAAATTGTATTCCACTATGTCCTTTCGTCTAGGCCCTATCGTGATTTCAACATATAGTCATCGTACCTAAATAATTACTGAAATTAATTACTGGAATTTGTTTGAACTGTAACAAAGCGTAATTCTTAACTCAATTCCCCAATTAAATTCAAACTCAATTTTTTTTTTAATTTTTATGTTCATTACAAAGTTTTTTTTTTTTTTTTGAGGTTGTAGGTTTAGCTGTGCTTAACAACTTGACATCTATTTACATCATGTACTTTCTAATATAATTATCGAAAATACATACGAGTACAAAGTGTCATAACATGCCACTGTGGTCTAATTAAATTGTAAACATTTGGCAAATGTGTGAACAGACATTAAATATACACAACATACAACACAAACAAAACTCACAAACTGCAGTAAAGTAATACTTTGGTTTATAATGATTGCATGTCTGGCTGCCCATTTGACCAAAGTTTTCAAAAATATTACAGCGATCGAACATTTGCGGAAGTTTGTAGATAAAACATCCAAAAACGACAGTAGTAGTCAAAAATGCAAAAGAGCCTATTGGGAAGATTTTTGTATCCCTAATATTATAGAGAACGGTTCGCAATTATAAACATTCATTTCATTTCTGTTTTATACTGCTTTTTGTTTGAGTATATTTTGCTTCAGTGAAGGTTGTAGAATATTTGGTCAGCTGGTTACTTCTTACACACATCTATCTAAATTGTTTTGCATACATTTTACAACATCTAATAAATTTACATCAGTTAAAACTGACCATTGACTCTATCCAATACCATTATTGCCATTATTATATTGTATGTGGTAACTATTATTAGATTTGGCCAACACACACACTCACATTTGCCAATAATCGTTACGAGACGGGGTATTATATAATCAAATTTAACTCAAATTTAACCTCAATTTATGGATACGTAATGACAACCAAAAACCAAAACTACGATGGACAAAATCATTTTGCTAATGTAATTTAAATGTGATTGTTAACTGTAATGATATCAGCTTAGATTTGTAATATATTATGTAGGAACATAAGTAATTGGTGTTTAAACAAACTGCATTTCTTTCCAACTAAATAAAATGCATTTAAATCACCATTTCCACGGTGAAGAACGCGACATTCGCAGGCCTTTAAAGTGAACAAAAATACTTTTTTTAAATTTTTCGATAGAATTTTAGTAGCACTGTATTTAGAGCAAAAGGTAGATTTCTCATTTCCAATGTATTTACAATTAACATAGGTTCATAAACGCGACATAAAATATAATGCGACTGCATCTAGAAAAATTAAAAATTCTGCATACTAATTTTAATAATGTGACTGTTGATCAGGCGCGGATCCAGGTCAAATATTTGGGGGGGGGGGGGGTTGTGTGTAAATTCCTATTCCCAATAAAATATCAATTCCCAATAAAACACTCTACCCTCTAGATTACTAGAGAATTGGGACGACAAAATACATGAGAAATAATTCACCATTTTAGTTGACTATTTTTAATAAAATTTTTCTAAATGAAATCACCATATGATGTTAAAAAAAACCGAATATATTTTGTACGGTTATTCTACCATCAATATTAATGTATAGTACAAGAATGGGCGGAATATAAATAGTGATATGAAAAGCATTGAAACTGTGTATGAATTACTAATTTAGGCCAAAAATGGGCAGACTAGCAATAGTGGGTGGGCACCTTATAAGGAGTGACATCGTAAGATTCTTAACACACGTTTTTTCATTAAAACTTTTAACCCAAGTATTATTTGATTTTTTTTATCAAGTTACCTTTGTAAAACATGTCAGTTATTATGTTTAATGTCAATTATATTCATTTGTTGTTAATTTGATTAAAATGAGTGACCAGAAAAAAGTGCGTACTAAAATTATTAAATATTTTTAACAAAACCCAACATGGTCCAACAAAAAGTTGGGCAAGCATTCAAAAGTCTGCCATCAAACTGTTTCCAATGTTATTCAACAGTACCGGGAGAACTTGTCCGTTGATAGAAAACCTGGTTCATGTAGAAGGAATGGTCCACATGATGTTTCTAAAGCCAAAAAAATGTAAAGCATTTTCAAAAGAGCTTCCAACGCAACCGGTAGGAAAGCAGCCCGGTTAGCTCAGTGCTCGGACTATTTGGTACGAAAAGTTAAAGCTAATCAAGTTTCAAAACATACGAGGCCTAAAAAAGTTCCTGACAGGAACGCTGCTAAAAATTTAGAGGCCAAAAACAGAGCACGGAAATTGAAGTCATGTTTTATAAAAAAAATATGCAAAATGGATGACGAAACGTATGTTCTGGCAGATTTTTCGCAACTTCCTGGTAAAAAATTGTATGTTGCTGATGCTCGAGGGAATGTTAAAGAAAAGTTTAGGACCCAAAAGCAGACAAAATTTTCCAAAAAGTTCTTGGTAATGCAAGCATTATGCAGTTGCAGCAAAAGAAGCCAATCATTTGTTACAACGAGATCTATAAATACCGAAATTTACATCAATGAATGTTTACAAAAAAGGATGTTTCCATTCATAAGACTTCTTAATGTGTCCACTTATTTTTGGCTTGATTTGGCATCTGTCACTATGGTAAACAAGCCCTTGAGTGGTACAAGAACAATAATGTGGTATTTGTACCAAGAGAGGCAAATTCTCCAAATTGCCTGGAGCTAAGGCCAGTGAAGAGATATTGGGCTCTTGTTAAAAGAGAATTGAAGAGCACAAAAAAGGTGTCCACAAGTGTGGTAGATTTTAAAAGGAGATGGATAACCTGTTCGAACAAAGTGACATAAAGCACTATAAAAACCATAATGGAAGGGTTTTCGTAAAAGGTTCAAAATTCCATCATTAGAGATTAAAACTATAAAAATTTTTTTTTTTTTTTGTAAATTGTAAGAATAATTTCAATCAAATAAAAAAAAATTAAAACCGTAAGTTTAGTGGTTTCGTTTTTATTAACATATATTTATTAACATAGAATTTTTTGATCTCACTCCTTAATAAAATGGAAAAGGGAGTAAGAAAATATAAATATATATTTTTTTTAAAACACACTAATAAATGGTATATTAAATACTGTTTGACAGTATTAAATATTGAGTGAATAATACATATTTGTACTTAAATATACACATATTCGCATATAATTATATGAGATTATATTAAATTGAGAAATAATTGTATTAAAAATACAAATTACATGCAACAAAATGTTATATGATACAACTAAGGCTAGAAATTAAATTAAAATTCATATGAAATTATATTTATATCTATTAGTTATACAAAAGAGCTGGCTATTATTTTTAGACCAACCGGACAAAAGCTTTATAATGTCCACAACACTAAAGGTACGTCCACAATGTTGAAAAAAACGTAACCACTATTTTCAGTAAATGTTTATTTGATCTTAGATAACTGTTATAAGAGCAACCAAAGCACAGTGGGGAAAATTAAAAAAATGTGGAAATAAATCTTTAACTTCTAAACGGATAGTACAATTTTATAAAATGTGCCATTGCTATAGAAGAGTTAAAGTTTTGAATTTAGACTTTAAACACAAAATGAGGTATTTTAGGTATATATATATAGAATATACTAGAAGATACATATAAAAACATTATTGTAATGGAAAAGATAAGATACACAAATCACACATCAACATGTAGGATATTATGCCTTCTTTCCAAAAATATAAGGTATAAAATCTTTAAGAATTTAAAAATTCATAGAAGATTTTTTTCAAAAATAAGCGAACAAAATTTTAGCTGATTTTTTTGGGAAAAATTTTTATTTTTAAAATTCAATAAAAGTTTTGTATATAAATCGTTTTAAATGAAATTTTACGGTTATATAGACATTTTTAATCAAAATGTAAACGTAAATTTTTGATTGAAAATCCCACAATTCCCAAAAAACTTTTTAAAAATTCCAAGAATGGGATTTTTTAGATTGATTCTATTGACGGACTATAAATTTCCTCCGTTGTTGTGTAAAGTACAAATTCAAAACTTAAACTCAACTACAACTCCTATATTACACTTTTTTTCAATCGGCATCACTGTGCAACGTCAAACAATATAATAAATAAATAGTAGGGGGCGGATTTTCATGCATTTATAAAAAATTATGCGTCTAAAAATGCTTTATTCAAAAAAAACATTATTAAAGCATGAAAACAGCCAAATAGAACGAGTATTGATATATTTTGTTTTTGTTGTTTTTAGTGTTAGTAACTGTTTTGTTAAAGAAATGTATTGCATATTTTTAGGTGCATAATTTTATTTATAAATGCATGGAAATCCATCCACTAATAATGAGCTAATATTGTAATATTTTCTAAACTGAAACTTGTTTAATTAACCCTCTAATGCTTAAGCATGCCTCAAGGCACTCATCGCAAAAATGACAATAAATGCAAATAAGTATAACTGATATTTCATTTCAAAAACTTTGAAAGCTTTTTAAAATAATTTAAGTGCATTTTGTAGCAACTGTTACATTCATTTTTAATTTATTGGAATTCTTGCGATGAGTGCTTTGGATATGCTTGGGCATTAAAGGGTTAAATAACGATTTGTTCTAAGGAAAGAGGAATATCGATTTTTTTAGTGGTTACGCTTTTTTCGTCAAATATTTCAACAATGTGAACGTACTTTAACACTTCCAAATATTAGCAACCTCTCAGTAACCTTGTTATTATTTTCTATTTTTTTTTTTGTTGATATTTCCATTTCATTTGATGATGATGTTTTCAAATCAACATGACAATAATCAACAGCCATCATGTACAAAATAAATATTATCAAATTATATGTATCACAGGCCATTTATATGTTAATCAGAAACTTGTGTTCTGCAGCAGCTGATGAAGACATTTGTCTTCAGCTCCCTCCCACTCCTTCGTTACAGACATAATTTATTTGTTGGCAATTTAATTGTGAAATTAAATTTTCTTAATACAAATTCATTTACACTCTCCAGTGCTATTGCTGTTGTTAAAATTTATAACAAGTATTAATTGTAATACTTAATAGAAGTGTGTTCTGTTGTATTGTGTATCTTTAGGGCTAATTATGTGTTTTAAATACACAAAGTAATCTGATTATAACTAATTACCCACAGTAACATCTAGGCTATTTTATAATCAGGAGGTTCAATGCTTAAATACTACAGATATGCCATCTAAATGGCTTTATTTAGTGTTTTGTTTTCAAACTTTTTGAAGGTCCTTCGTAGAAACGAGTTTTGTATTCTACACCCACAATAATGATTTTGTAGGCTTAAAGGATGCTGTTATTAAAGAGGATTATTGCATAGTAATAAATTCTATTGCATGCAACGTTTTGTTGGTTCCTTATATACTCGTATACTCTTATACTTATTGTATATTGTTTTAATACGCTATTTACTGTCTGAGTTAACTATAAAATAAAATTTATAGATTTTATTTGAAACTGTTGCTATTACAACCTACTCATCTGATATGACTTTCAGTGTAAGTGTGTTTAACTTAATTAGGTAATTATGTGTATTTGTTGTCTATAAGCATTTAAAACTTTTAGGGGTTTGCTTTGAAATCATAGTAACAAAAGGTTAGTTAATGAATGTCTATAATTTCATTTTTATTATTTCAATTTATAACACAAACATTGTGGTTATTGTGTGGTTAAATAAAATATACCTACATATACATACAAGTTTTTTTCTGTGTAAAATTTAATTAAATTTAAATTATGTGCAAATATTTAAGCAAAATTACTGGGATTTTTATTAAAAAAAAATTTATATAGTTTTTAATACTTCTTCAATCCTTTTTTAGTCTACCATATGACTAAAGAGACCGAAAAGTATGTTACTGCTATAGAAGTTAGGCTATAAAGTGAACTGAATTTTATTTCATTTACTCCATTGTGGATATTTAATTAAAATTCTAAACAAATAATTAAGTATTAACAAAACCACGTTGAAACCTATATGCAAAATTTCAAATTAAATTTCGTTTTTCTTAAAGACCCTTTATACGATTACATTTTACTACACCCAGTTGGGACAGCCTTAACAAAGCAATAGAGCAATGTGTTTTGCTTATATGGCATACGGATGATTCTCTTCATTTCTTGAAAGATTTAAAAAAAAAAACAGTCTACAAGCGGTTTTTATTTGTGTTACTGTCTTAAAAGTTGAACGTAAAGTCTTATCGTCTAAACCAGCTATTACTTACACCATAATATGATACAATATGTATTAAAAGCGTCTTTAGATGATCACATTTTACGACTCACTCATGAGACAGTAACAGAAATAATATCCAATCCTTTAAGTCAGAATATTTTGAGTTCACTAAGAATATTTTGAGTACCAAGAGATATAAAAATGTCAATTAACTCTTTATTTAATTTTTCTGGTCAGAAAAGTGACTAGTATTTAAAGTGGAACTCAAATTTTCTGCTTACTTTGTAGATTACTTGTAATCTCTAAAGTATATAGTCTGTAAACATAAATACCCAAAATATTAAAATCAAGTGTTTATGATAACGAAGCTACAGTGATGTATAAATTGGCCATTTGTTAAACTACTTGTATTCAGTAATTAGTAATTACAGTGGAGAACAAACTATACTCTAAAGTCTTCCAATAAGGACTTCCGAACTTTGACAGCAGATAGCGGCCATATTGTTGAAGCTACATCTATCGTTTTATAAAAAAATCATCTTCAGCTATGAGGCCCATTTCTGGATGAACAAAGAGCATTATTGAATTTACGACGATACCAATCCACATGAGATATAAGTCACTGTTTGGTGTGAATTGGGGTTAGCGGCGTCGTTAGTTCACATCACTGTCAATGGCGAGCGCTTTAAGTAAATGATTACCAACTTCTTATGGATGATATGTACATCAACGAAATGTGGATTCAACAGGACGGTGCTACGTGCCACACAGCTCATGCCACATTGGACATTCAGCACGAGCGATTTGAGGACATGGTCATCTGATGTGGAGGCGATTTGAGCTGTCCACCGAAATCGTGCAATTTGACCCCGTTAGACTTTTACTTGTGGAGTTTCCTTAAATGGCAGGTCGATGCGAATAAGCCACAAACCACAGTGGCCCTCAAAGACAACATAACCCATGCCATCAGTTAAATTTGGCGAGATTTATGCGCCATATTCATAAAAAGCGAAGTCGCGGCGGATGTATCACATATAATGGCAAATTAATAAAAAATGTCGATGATATCTCATACACACTTTGTTTTATTTAAATTTAAAAATAGGAAGCGCTTTATAAATTTAAAATTGTTAATTAACTTCCATCCTGATTAACAGCACACAGAGAAAATAGATTCGTGATAGCAACCGAATTTGTTGTCAATCGAATAATTCGGTTGCATACATAGATTTTTTTTGGTTCAACCAACAGAAAGTGAGTTGACAAAGAATTTCGGTCAAAGCAACCAAACTTTTGTTACCGCTTTTTAAAGTTTGTAGCCACAACTGTAAAACTCGGTCACTGAGGTAGAAACATTCGATTGGCAACAAATTTTGTTGCTATCACGAATCTGTTTTCTCTGTGTAGCTATGAAATTTTAATTGGACCTGTATTAAACTACTTGTAGTCAGTAAAATGGTTAGTGCATAGAGTGAAGAACAATCTGTATTGTTATATAATCAGTATCTTTGTTTGGGTTCATGCAAAATTTGTTTAATAAACAATTAGGAGAGATATATTTGGCTGTGCCGAATCTTATATACCCTTCTCCAAATTATACTTAAAAAAAATTTTAAATATTTTTAGGTAAACAAAATTTATTTTTTTCTAGTTGTTTTTTTTTCAAGTTTGAAAAAAAAAAAATTTTTTTATTTTAAAATTTTTTTTTTTTTGTTTTTTAATTTTTTTTTTTAATATTTAGCGAAAAAAAACTTTTGGTGAAAAAAAAAAAATTCGGTTTAAAAAATTTTTGCGATTTTGACCTATTGTAGGTCCAACATACTATGGTCTTATATACGTCGATGCAAAGGTCTTTGAAATATCTATCATTAGGTATGCATATTGTCTATTTCCGATTTTGACCCATTGTAGGTCCAACTTACAAAGGTCTTTGAAATATCTATCATTAAATATCCATATTGTCTATATTAATGACTTAGTAATCCAGACATAGGACAAAAATCGAGGTTGTCATAGTTTTTTCCTTATGTCTCAGCCATTTGTGGACGGATTTTAAATAGCAACCGAGCCGGAAGAATTCCGGAGATATTGATGTATGAATCGTGTATGTAAGTTATTTGGGGGCTTCGTTGATTTCAACAGACAGATAGACGGACAGACAGACAGACAGACTCCGCTATCTATAAGGATCCAGAATATATATACTTTATAGTGTCGGAAAATTATATTGTGGAAATTACAAACGGAATGACAAACTTATATATTTATACCCTTCTCACAACTTGCAAGTAACAATTTGTTCCCTGATGAGACATACTACTTTCGGAAGCCCCCAAATAACTTATATTTATGATTGATCCGCTATAGTCCCGTTTCGATTGCTATTTAAATTCGGGAAAATCGGAAAAAAACGACCCAGTTTTCTTTACCCATTTAGTTTCACCTTAATTTTTTTTAAAAAGTTTGCAAAACTTAGAAGGTGTCAATTAGTTTCCATATGGGCACAAGGGCAAAAGTCAAGATCTGAAATTTTCAGCTATGAAAACAATATCTCGTCTTGTTCACTGTCACAACATCTTAGATATGACAAATTATCAATTATTATAAAATTTGTAGTTTTCTTTATTTGGAAAGCGAATATGTTCCAGTGACTCTAATCAGTATACGATTCTCTACACTCTATTATATTACTTTTGTTTATTATACTTAAATTTGTTACACTACACAACAGCCAAAAAGCGCTCCTCTTGAAAAACGTTTCAGTTCAGGGTGCCAAAATTATGTAAAATAAATATTTTGCTCGAGAAAGCCTTTGCAAAAAAATTGTATTTATATTGTAATGTATACAATTACTTTTCTATTAATACTACATACATATTACTTTAAAAAGATCATTAACTTTCTTTAATGAACTTACTTTCTTTCTTAGTAAAAACCATTTATTTTATATGACAATATGCACTATAAAACATCAAACAATTTCTTCTTGTTTATACCGACACTCGGTCAATATATTATACAAAGTAACAATAGTTTGTAAACTACAGAGAGACATAGAGGAATGAGTTAAAAAATAATAAAAATAAACACACACTGCAAGAAGAACAACCTTTGTTACTTACGCAGTCTTGTCTTAATTGTAACCTTTTGTGTTCGTTTAAACTTCCGCTTCCTGTAAAACTAATTAACTTTTTGTATATATTTCAGAAAATAATGTATGCCACTAGAAACTGCAACAAAGACTTGTTATTGTACATTAAAACGTTGTTATACAACTTGTAAGATAGTAACGACTTCTATACATGCATAAATTGCCAAACAATATGTGTCAATCTTGGAGAAGTCTTGTCATATATAGTAGCACCAAGGAAAAGAACAAAAATACAAGCAAGCAAATGAACAAGAATATGATGACAATGGCTGTAGCAAAAACAAAGCCAAGAAAACATGCTAACAGACAACAATTACCGCATTTATGGTGGTGGTGGCTTATCATTGGCACAAACTTATTAAGTTTGTGCAGTTTAGCGCAGGCAATCAACAGTAATGATAGCAGAGGCAGCAACAACGAAGAATCAACAATGAAACCAATATTAAAAACTACAGCTACCACTACAACCCTGGCAACTACAAACAATACAACAAATGCAGTTGATACGGAAATACATATTGTATCAACAACACAACAACTACTCAATACTGGTGTAGCTGGTGAAATAAAGGAAATTGAAAAACAGCCAGTTGCTGGCAACAAAAGCCTCAGTACACTAAGCAACAAAAATAATACTACAACTACTACTATTACTAATGCTTCCACTACCATCATACCCTGGAATGAGTTGAGCGAAAAGTTAATCTTATGGCCCAATGCCACCATAGAATGGTTAAATCTAACGGATGTCTTGAACAGCAACGAATACACACGTACAAAAGCTCCAAACGATCAAGCCGGCAGCGGTAGTGGCAGTGGCAGCGGAAGTGCAAGTGGAAGTTCATTTTCTACAACTACTTTATCGTTTAACCATTCAGATCGAAATTTATTCACATTTCATGAAGACTGTTTGGCCAACAGCAATACTCTGGCACACATCTGCACCATTGTGCTGTACTCGGTTGTTTGTGTTGTAGGACTTTTTGGCAACACACTTGTCATTTGGGTGGTATTGAGATTTTCCAAAATGCAAACTGTTACCAATATCTACATATTAAATTTGGCCATTGCCGATGAGTGTTTTCTCATTGGCATACCCTTCCTGCTGTACACCATGCGTATTTGTAGCTGGAAGTTTGGTGACTATATGTGCAAGGCCTACATGGTTAGTACTTCTATTACACAATTTACCTCTTCAATATTTTTGCTAATTATGGCGGCCGACAGATATTTAGCGGTTTGTCATCCCATCGAATCGCCCAAGTACCGGACGCTGCGTATAGCCAAATTGGTTTCGGTGTTGGCCTGGTTTACTTCGGCCATTTTAATGTTGCCGGTAATATTGTTTGCCAGCACCGTCATTCAAGAGGATGGCATTAATTATTCATGCAACATCGATTGGCCAGAGGTGTATAAGAAACATTCGGGCACCACCTTTATACTCTATACATTCCTATTGGGTTTTGCCACTCCTTTGTGTTTCATACTGGTCTTCTACTATTTGGTCATACGCAAATTGCATTCGGTGCAGCAGAAACACACATCGAAAGAAAAGAAACGTTCTCACCGTAAAGTCACACGGCTGGTGTTGACTGTCATCACTGTTTACATTTTATGTTGGCTGCCTCATTGGATTTCTCAGGTTTCGCTGATTAGTGCCTTCGTGGGACACCGGGAGCTATCCAGATTTGAAATACTACTCTTTCTGCTGTTTGGCTGTCTGGCCTACTCAAACTCAGCCATGAATCCCATATTGTATGCATTTCTCAGTGACAACTTTCGTAAATCATTCACCCGAGCCTTTACCTGCATGAAGCATCACGAAATCGAGGCCCAATTGATTAACGAACATAGTGTTTTCAACCACAAACGTACGGGCAGTGGCAGCAAACGTAAAAACTCCAAACATCTTTCAGTGCCTGGGCGTACTGCTATGCTTAGTGAAAATAACTGCTCTTTTTTGGCCGCAACCACGGTGCACAATAGTGGTGTGGGTGGTGGTTCTTCGTCGGCTACATCAACCTCTACAGCCACCACTGCTACCGACAAGTCTTCAAATATCACAAAAAAACCAAACGAACATTTGAATGGTGATGTGTTGGCGGTGTGTAGTAGTAGTACAACAAACAAAGATGAGGAACGCATACACATGGTGGTGAGCCATGACCAGCGGTCACATGGTTTTAAAACGGAATTGTGTCATGTGGAAACACAAAATCAAACGGATGTTTAAATGGCTACGCAATATGTGCTGAGTTGTGAAGAGAATTTTATCACAATTTTATTATTTGCTAATTGTGGTTGAAGAAGTTTTTGGATAAAATACGTTTAAAGTTAAAGTTTTATATATAAAGATTAAGGAAGAAATTAATTTATGGAAAACATTTAAGGGGGTTATTTTGTAATACGTTTCGAAAAGAATTTGGCTTAAAATTGTATACATAAAACGTTTATATCTCTCAAAAAAGTGTTGAATTCACACGGTACAAGTATATGTGAGAGAATAATATTGAAAAATACAGAGTCATAATACTTGTTATTATTTGTTTAAAATTTCCAAAAAATTTTCTTTTCAATCACATTACCCATTAACACTCCAATTCCTACAAAAACATTTTCGACAAGGAATTTTTAAAAATTTTATATTGTTTATAACTTTTTAACAGCTTATCCAATTTTAACTAAAAGTAATGATTATGTACTCAAGTTAAAATATATTTTCCTAAAAATCCTTCTCTTTTAAACACTGGATATTAAATCAAAAAAGTTTTACTTGAGCAAAGGATATCTCAAATAAGATATCTTTAATTCTCCAAAGATCTTCCTCAATTATAAGCTATTGCATGTGTAACAACACATAAACAATTAAGACCAGATTTTGTAAACATTTCGCATTATTTTGAATGTCTATGTAAATTTTTACTTATGTATATCTTCTTTCAAGATGGAAATATCCTACGACTTAACAATCATTTCACGGTATAATGACATCCTTAGAATCCCATTTTCTCATTTTTGGGAGCGTTTTTCCCAGTAGTTTTTATGAAAACAAAATTGAAAACTTAAGTTCATGAATTTCAAGATATCCTTCTTCAAATAACCCAAATCATTACTAATTATCCTCTGATGTCTGAAAAAAATGTTTTTTTCAATTATCTCGAGAATTTTATATATGTTTTAAAGCTCATAATTAAAGAAAGTCTTTGGGAAATGGAAGATCTAAAATTATAAACAGCTGTAAAGTTATGAACAGTTTTAGTTTAGGTATTTTGCAAACTAATGCGAATTTCGAAATTCTGGAGAACTATTAAATGTATATGCATACAAAATATTAAGAAATTCAGAAGAGAAAACGTACAAAAATGCATTACATTTATGGATTGTAATTGTAATTCCACACTCCAAACTCTGAATATAAGTAACTAACGTAACAACAAGATGTTTATGAATATAAAATATAATATTTTTTATTTAAATATCTTAAAATTAAACTCCAAATATGTAAATAAATTAAGGATTTTAAATTCAGACTAACATAATGAAAATACATAAATTAATACTATTTATTAACATGTAATACTTACAATTATAAATTGATGGCCATTATTGAAAATTATACTTATCGCATTTATAAATTTAATAATCTCTTTATTATTATTATAAATCAAATACATATTTATTAATACATTTTATATATTTTTATAAACAGCTAAATTTGAAAATTATGTAAAACATTTACAAAAAATATGGAAAATGTAAATAGTATTTATGATAAAAACCAAACATTTAGTTAAGCGATACATAAATTATTACTAAATAACTTTAAATTATTCATTTATTAGTAAAAAAAAGTTAGGTTTATAATCTAAAAAATGTAAAACATTTGTCTAACAAAGACTGTTTTTGTATTATTTATTACATAGTTATATTTTTGGCACACATTATAAAGCTGCTATATTAATGAACTAGATTAAGTAGATATTTATTTAAACAAAAATTTGCAAAATTACAATTTAATTTGCCTTTTTGTGAAATAAATTTACAAAAACATTGAAACTGTGTTGTTTTGTCTAAAAATCTATTGCAGAAAGTTAGTAAAAAAGTTTAAAAAATCTGTTGCCGGAAGTCAGGCGCAAATAACAAAAAATAAGCAGAGACTAAAACCCTGACACAGTGGTACCTTTTATTGAAATTTTTTTTTTTAATTCCAAAAAATCAGTCGGATCAAAAAATGGTTGTCATTTTCGGATTCAGCGGGTGCCAAAACGGATTAATAGGTGTTTTCGGCCCGATTTGGCAGCTATTTAGCGAGAAAAATGCAAAAAACATAATTTTTGCAAAAATTGTAAAATTCTGTTTTCAATTTGTAAAAAGAAAAGCTAAAAACAAAATGTGTTGCCTGAAGTCAGGTGCTAAAAAAATAGCAAAGACCAAAACCACTTCACAGTGGTACATTTTAATGACATTTTTTTTTTAAATTTCAAAAAATCGCTCGGATCAAAAAATGGTTGTCATTTTCGGATTCAGCGGGTGGCAAAACAGATTAATAAGTGTTTTCGGGCCGTTTTAAGCCAAATTTAAGGAGAAAAATGCAAAAAACATAATTTTTGCAAAAATGGTAAAATTGTATTTTCAGTTTTTATAAACAAAACATAAAACCAAAATGTGTTGCCTGAAGTCAGGTGCTAAAAATATAGCAATGACCAAAACCACTTCACAGTGGTACATTTTCATGACATTTTTTTTTAAATTCCAAAAAATCGCTCGGATCAAAAAATGGATTTCATTTTCGGATTCAGCGGGTGCCAAAACAGACTAATAGGTGTTTTCGGGCCGTTTTAAGCCATATTTAAGGAGAAAAATGCAAAAAACATGAATTTTAGGAAAAATGGTAAAATTTTATTTTCACTTTTTATACAAAAAACATAAAACAAAAAATGTGTTGCCTGAAGTCGGGTGCTAAAAAATAGCAAAGACCAAAACCACTTCACAGTGGTACATTTTAATGACATTTTTTTTTTAAATTTCAAAAAATCGCTCGGATCAAAAAATGGTTGTCATTTTCGGATTCAGCGTGTGCCAAAACAGATTAATAGGGGTTTTCGGCCCGATTTAAGCGATATTTAAGGAGAAAAATGCAAAAAACATAATTTTTGCAAAAATGGTAAAATTGTATTTTCAGTTTTTATAAACAAAACATAAAACCAAAATGTGTTGCCTGAAGTCGGGTGCTAAAAAAACAGCAAAGACCAAAACCACGTCACAGTGGTACATTTTCATGACATTTTTTTTTTAAATTCCAAAAAATCGCTCGGATCAAAAAATGGATTTCATTTTCGGATTCAGCGGGTGCCAAAACAGATTAATAGGTGTTTTCGGGCCGTTTTAAGCCATATTTAAGGAGAAAAATGCAAAAAACATGAATTTTAGGAAAAATGGTAAAATTTTGTTTTCAGCTTTTATACAAAAAACATAAAACAAAAAATGTGTTGCCTGAAGTCGGGTGCTAAAAAAACAGCAAAGACCAAAACCACTTCACAGTGGTACATTTTAATGAGATTTTTTTTTTAAATTCCAAAAAATCGCTCGGATCAAAAAATGGATTTCATTTTCGGATTCAGCGGGTGCCATAACAGATTAATAGGGGTTTTCGGCCCGATTTAAGCCATATTTAAGGAGAAAAATGCAAAAAACATGAATTTTGGGAAAAATGGTAAAATTTTGTTTTCAGTTTTTATACAAAAAACATAAAACAAAAAATGTGTTGCCTGAAGTCGGGTGCTAAAAAAACAGCAAAGACCAAAACCACTTCACAGTGGTACATTTTAATAAGATTTTTTTTTTAAATTCCAAAAAATCGCTCGGATCAGAAAATGGATTTCATTTTCGGATTCAGCGGGTGCCAAAACAGATTAATAGGTGTTTTCGGCCCGATTTAAGCCATATTTAAGGAGAAAAATGCAAAAAACATGAATTTTGCAAAAATGGTAAAATTGTATTTTCAGTTTTTATAAACAAAACATAAAACCAAAATGTGTTGCCTAAAGTCAGGTGCTATAAAAACTACTGAGACTTAGAAATGGCACAGTGTGGCAGTTTACTTGTAATTCTTGTACCAATTTAAAAAGGAGTTAATTTTTGTATTCTGTTTTGAATTAAATTCAATAATTACAGCTACTACATCATTAGACTCCTTTCTACTCATTTGTTAATTTGTCCTTATACTTACTTGTACAGATTTTTATAAACATTTTTACTTTAAAATACTGCCAAGAAATTTATTAATATGCTAGAATAATGAAAAAAATTACAGAAACTGTTAAGGAATTATTCATAATGAGAATTTAAATTTATTAAAGTTTAATAAAACAATTTGTCTATGCTTAAAAATAGTTTCAAAATATTTTATAAAATTATGCTTTTTACATAGAAATTTTGTTTTATAAAGCTGTGATAAAATTATTAATTATTAAAATACTATTAAACCTACCAAAACATATTTTGCACATTAATTATTAACAATTGTTAGCTATTTAATCCCTATTGCTTAAAATAATTCAACAAAATGTATTAATTTTATGCATTAAAAATACCTTAATAATTTATTCTTAAAAACTACTAATACTACAAATTTACTCTTAAGATTATATATGTATATTGATTGTACTAGTTAGTCTTTTAAAATGCTATAAATAAAAACAATTTTTGGAATAATAAAAAGAACTACATTTCAAGTGTTTTATTTTTATTCTTTAATCACAATTAGCATGCATAATCCGTATAATGTTTGATAACTTAAATTAAAGAGTGATGTTCTTTGCAAATGTTTTCAGTATAGAATGATCCGATTTTTGTCTAGAAGAGGTTTTCCTCAGTTTTGGAATAACTTGCGGAATTTTCCAAATTTTATTGTGAAATATGTTTCTGAAAAGAAAGAAAATTAATGAAATTAGATCTTGTTTTATTAATCTTTTAAATAATATTTTTTTAAGTTTAAGGCCGTTTAAATAGATTGTTTATATTTTAATTTCAATATTTTCCTACTTCGTTGTGTTGTGTAAATAAAATAAAATCTTTTTTAAAATATTTTTCTTGAATATTTCGAATTTAGATTCGAAGTTTCTAACATATTGTAAAAAGTTTATATATATTCTGATACTATATTCAAAATACTTAGAATTTTTTTTTCGAATTTTTTAAGTTTGAAATTGAAAAATGTAAGAAATTGGTCTCAAATAAAACTAAAAGTATTTTTTAAGGATCCTCATGATTTAGAGATTATTTTAACAGCTTTAAAAAATGTTCGAACCAAAGTTCGAATTTTCGAACTTAAATTTAATTGATCTAGAGCATTGGTAGGCAAAGAGAGGCATTTAATTTGTGGCATGTATGGGTAAAAAATAAACTATTAGCAACAACATCAAGCAACTGAATGAAATATTTGTATTTTTAGGCTATATAACGCTCTATTACTCTCTATTGTTTACATTCGCGTTGTCCAACCGTCTACGAATGATCTAGAGATTATTTTAACAGTTTTAACAATTATTCGAACATAACTCGTCAGGGTTATGCAGAGATTATTTTAACAGTTTTAAAAATTGTTCAAAGATAACATGGAGTTTTTGAATTTGACTTTTAAACATAGGGCCTCATTTTATAAAACGAAACGTTTGGAAGCGTAAGCAATTTGTATGTAGAATACTCGGAAAAGTGTTTAAAACTTGAATATTTTCCATAGAATTTAATTTTTAAAACAAAAAAAAATTATTTTTTTTTTGTTTTTTGAAATTTTGAACCTTTTTCGAAAACCCATCCATTATGGTTTTTATAGTGCTTTATGTCACTTTGTTCGAATAGGTTGTCCATCACCGTTTAAAATCTACCACACTTTTGGACACCTATTTTGTGCTCTTCAATTCTCTTTTAACAAGAGCCCAATATCTCTCCACTAGACTCAGCTCCAGGCAGTTTGAAGGAAAAATTGGTACAAATAGCACTTTATAGTTCTTCTACCACTAAAGACCTTTATTACAATAGTGACAGATGCCAAATCAGGCCAAAAATAAGTGGACACATTAACAAGTTTTATGAATGGAAACATCATTTTTTGTAAACATTCATTGATGTAAATTTCGGTATTTATAGAGCCCTTTGTAACAAATGTTTGGCTTTTTTGCTGCAACTGAATATTGCTTGCCATACCAAGAACTTTTTGGGAAATTTTGTCTGCTTTTGGGTCCTAAACTTTTCTTAAACACAATTGAGCCAGAAGCTGGGAAAAATCTGCCAGAACATACGTTTCGTCATCCATTATGCAGCAGGTATATTTTTTGTGTAAAATTTTACTTCAATTTCCGTGCTCTGTCTTTGACCTCTAAACCTTTAGCAGAGTTCGTGTCAGGAAGTTTTTGAGCCTTGTAATCTTTTAAATCTTCATTGGCTTTAACTTTTCGTACCAAATAGTCCAAGTACTGACCTAACGGGCTGCTTTCCTACCAGAGGTGTTGGGAGCTCTTTTGAAAATGCTTTCTATTTATTTGGCTTTAGAAACATCATGTGGACTATTACTTCTACCTGAACCAGGTTTTATATCAACGGACAAGTTCTCCCGGTACTGTTGAATAACATTGGAAAAAGTTTAATAGCAGACCTTTGATTGTTTGGCCAACATTTTGTAGGACCAAGTTGGGTTTTGTTGAAAATATTTAATAATTTTAGTAGGCACTTTTTTCTGGTCACTCATTTTAATCAGATTAACAACAAATGAACATAATTGATATTAAACATAATAACTTGCTTTACAAAAGTAAAAAACTCAAATAAAACTTGGGTTAAAAGTTTTCATGAAAAACGTGTGTTAAGAATTTTACGATCTCAGTCCTTATATGGGAAATAGTTGTGTTCATTTTTAACACATTTTCCTAAGTATTAATTACATTTTAACAAAATTATGAATTACACAGCCATTAAGACGCTAAACTTGTTATTGAATAAAGTTATCCAAATATGAACATGCTTAAAATAAAAACAATGTAATAAAGTTTTTCTTCATTAAGCCATTTGAAGAAACTTACAAAATTTCATAGAATATCTCTAGCATATTAAAAGAATATAAAAAGATGTTATAAAAAGCAGACACGTATGTAAATTCTTTGAGTGATACCTTTTTAAATTTTGATTTAAATGCAACACGTGTTATGAGCGTTATTTAATTGTGCGTAAAACTACACGTACTGTGAAGTATGAGTATTATTTAATTGTTTGCGACAAACACGACGTATAAGCGATATTTAATTATGATTTTACAAATATTACTCGTACAACGTGAGACATTTCAAATGTGTGTGTTGTCAAAAGTTGAAGTAGACAGAAGAAGACAGTTTAAAACTTGATGAATTATTTATGTTTAACGTATTTAAATGAAAATATCTCACACAAGGTGTTGGATGCTTGTCATGCCTAAAGTGGTACATGATGTATGATAAATATTTAATTTTTGTAAAATGAAATGTTGCGTAGTATTATGTGTACATTAGGGTGGCCAGTAACAAAAAAAAAAAATTATTTTTAACGAAGCTTCAAAAAATTATACATCTAGTTTTCGTTTCTAATTAATGCTAAATGAGGATTAAAAATTATAATTTTAACAGTTGCATCTATTATGGGCCAAAAACTAAATTTGATAAATATCCGCCAATTTCAAATCGGTCCCCACTCCAACTCATACTCTGTACAACAGTTAAAATTCTCTAAACTCTTTTAGCGTTTATTGAAATCAAAAACTAATATTCAACATTTTTTTTTTTAAATTTCGTTAGCCTTTGGTTTTTAGAAGACGTAGAACAATTATAGAACATGGGAGCAACGAAAAAAAAAAGATTATCGATGTTATTAACCTTATCTTACCCTTGTGTGAGAAACCACACAAAATTAATGTTCATGAAATTTATTGACGCATTAATTTATTCAAAAATATTTTTTGATGTGGTGATATTTCAAAAGGTAACGTTGCTTACCCTTTGTGTGTTTTTCCACACATATGTAATTTATATGTATTTTGCACTAGGAACTGCATATATTGTCCTCAAATGTTCTGTTTCAGCCAAAAAAGTGTATTTGGTAAGCGTACTTATAACCGAAATGTTTGTGTAAAATGTCTTGATGACAAATATATAAAAAAACTAGTAAGATAGCTATATTCGGCTGTGCTGAATCTTATATACCCTTCACCAAACTATACTTTAAAATAAAAATTTTTAATATTTTTAGATAAAAAAAATTTAATTTTATTATTTTTTTTAAATTTATTTGTGAATTTTATTGACTTATCCTGCCGCATCAATTTGGCATAGAAAACGCATTAATTTATTAAAAAATCTTGTTTGATGTCCTGATATTTAAAAAAGTAACGTTGCTTACCCTTTGTGTGTTTTTCCACACATATGTAATTTGTATGTATTTTGCAATGGAACAGCATATATTGTACTCAAATGTTATGTTTTAGCCAAAAAAGTGTATTTAGTAAAAACAATTATTTATAATTATTTTTTTTTTTTTTGTGAAAAAAAAAATTCGGGGTTGAAAATATTTTTCCCAATTTTGACCAATTGTAGGTCCGACTTACTTTGGCCTTATGATTGATGATAAATCCTGATTTTGACTACAAAAATAATTATGTTGCTAGTGTAAAATACAAATATGTATGTACATACTGTATGTGTGGAAAACCACACATGAAGGTAAATAACGTAATTGAATTTGAAAAACGTAATGTTTCTAATATTTCGTCTTAACATGTTGTTCTTAAAATGGAGCCATCATAAAGTGTTGTAAATATCTTCGTTGCGCTTGTGATTTTTTTAAAATTTCTTTTATTATCGAATATGATCACATAGATTAATGTGTATTTGTAAAACTATTTCTCAAACTGTGTTTTGATTCTTCTGAAAAGTTGCCAAAAAATACAAAGGACTGCTGGTTAGCCAATCCACGATATTCCTTTAAATATGTAGCTCTATTTAATTTAATGTTAAAGCTAGATTTTATAAATTATATAACTTGTATTTTTACTGTTTCCTGCTGTTTTGTAGGAAACATAAAAACCGCTTTAGGCTTAACCACATATCTGGTGTGCTGTTTACAGTTTCCGAGATTTTACTTTAATTTTGTTGCTGTGTTTGATATTATTTTTTGTAGCTGTTCATAGTTAATTTATCTTACACTTGAATTAACTTTAATTTTCCTACAAATGCTGTTTTTTTTTTTTTGAAATGTTATATAAATCTTTGAGTTGTATAAGACACGTTGTTCTTTTTTTTATATTATTTTCTTGAGGGTAAAGAGACATAAACCTTAAACACAAACATGTTATCATAAACAAAATAAACACTAACTAAATATCAAACCCAAGAGGGAATCAGAATACAAAATACAGTAGGGAGTCAACATAAAAGGAAATAAAAACTGAAATTGTTACAGTTATTAACCGCAAGTAGTTGCTATCTTAAACAATTATCTTCATTTATATTTGGTTTCACTATAAATGTTTTCCCATAAAATCCACCAAAAGTAAATACTCCATTTTGTGTGACTTTATACAGTGATTTCCTCTTACATGTGCTAAATGCCGGCAATTTTTAGCTGTAAAGGATGTAAATAACAATTATATTAAAATATTTGCATGCAGATACCCAGCTATTAAAGTTGGCTGCAGGGTAAGTGTACCATGGAATGAAACAATGTTATTTTTTACCCACCACTTTTATATTGTTTCCTATTTCTTTTTTCTTATAAATTTTTATATTTTACAATAAACTTTTATTTTGGTAGATTTTTGTGTTGGTTGTACGTTTAAGTGGTGGTGGCCATAGAAGTGGAAAAAAAGTTTTATATCAGCTGGTTGTTTAAACTTTATGTGAAGTGTACATATGTATTCTGACAAGAGTTTTTTATTTTTTTTTTTTTTTTGTCAGAATATACAATTATTTAAAAAAATCATATATACAAATTAAAATATACAAAAAAGAAATATGTATGTACAATATTTAAAGCCATAAATATTCTTAAACAATTAAAGTTATTTGGCACGTATTAAAAATTTGTTTATTACTTTTATTTTTTTTCTGAATGTTGTAAAAAACTGTAGTTGTGTGAACATTTATCATTATTATTTACATTTGTTATCACTGAATGTTATTTCAAAAAGGTATAAATGTTATAAATTGCCTTTAAAAAAAAGGGTAATAAAATATGACACCCCAAGGAATTGTGTAAAAAAACATAGGAAATTATGTATTTCCTTTTAAGTTGTACAAACAATATTAAGAATAAAAATAAAAAGAGTTTTTTTCTACCATTCTAAAGACTTACAGTTCCTGTTAAGATCAAACGTTCAATTGATAACTCGGTCTTTAAGGTATGTACACAATTGAACTTCTAAGTACCAGTAAATTTCATTTACTGCATATGTATTTGGGAATATAACAAGCACAGACTATCAATAATTGTTTGCATAGCGAGAGCAAAAATACAATTTTCAATAGCCAACGGGTGTGATATATATTTGTTCCTCTTTCCAAACCACAACCATTTTGACATTTATTTCATTTGTTTTTTATTGCCGTATTTATGAAACCAGAAGATTCATATCTGTATAATTAGTGATGACAAGTAAGAGTGCTATACTCGGCTATGCTGAATCATATATACCATTCAGCAAAGATAAAATTGGGCGAAAAAAAAATTTGGAAAAAATTGGTAAAAATAAGAAAGAGAGCTATATTCGGCTGTGCCGAATCTTATATACCCTTCACCAATTTATACTTTAAAATAAAAATTTTAAATACTTTTAGGTAAACAAAATTAAAATTTTTTTTTCAAGACTTAAATTTTTTTTTAAATTGTTTTTTAAAATTTAAATTTTTTTTTTTTCGAAATTGTTTTTTATTTTTTAAATTTATTAGTGAACATTTTTTTTTTGTAAAAAAAAATTCAGGTTAACAAATATTTTTCCCGATTTTGACCCATTGTAGGTCCAAATTATTATATACATCGTTGCAATGGACTTTGAAATATCTATCATAGATCAAAAACAGACCAAAAATCTAGGTTGTCCCGGTTTTTCCCTTATATCTCAGCCATTTGTGGGCCGATTTTCTCGGTTTTAAATAGCGACCGAGCCGGAAGAATTCCCGATGTATCAATTATGTTTATAAGTTATTTGGGGGCTACGGAAAGTTGATTTCAACATACAGACGGACATGGCTACATCGACTTTGCTATCTATAACGATCCAGAATATATATACTTTATGGGGTCGCCAATGAAAAATGTAGAAATTACAAACGGGATGACAAACTTATATATACCCTTGCCACTTATGGTGAAGGGTATAAAAATATTCAAAACTAATTTTCTAAAAAAAAAATTGGGAATATTTTTTTATAAATTTTTTGGAAGAAAAGAAATAATAAAAAGGAGTTGAACAAAATCGTAGCATTTAAAGGAAATATAAACCAATTATTTTAAACTTGTAAAAATGTTCGCGGTTTTAAGATGGACTATAGCGAAATATTGATGTATCTATCATGCATGTAAGTTATTTGTGGGCTTCGGAAAGTTGATTTCAACATACAGACGGACACACGCACTTGGCTTTATCGACTCCGCTATCCATATCGATCCAAAATATTGTTACAAATTCGCAATAGCGATTTGAATTTAACGGTCCGTAACGACTGCCTGCAGCATTCATCATATTTGAGGGCACGTCCATCAGTAGCATGCGGTTGTTGGCATTGTTTGTAAGTATGCCAACACTAAATGTTTGGCCTGCTGGCAATGACATCGAAGGGTCTGGAATTCGAATGTACTAGTATGTCCGTTAAGAGCATTGTAGAAGATTCCCGATATATGGCGCGTGTATAAATAGTGGCAGAGGTGGCAGTCGTGAGTTGAGTTGATCAATGGCGCTGTTAGAGTTGGCATCAATTGTCGTGAGCTTGAGCTTGTCATTATAAAGTGTGTGTGTGCATTTCTGCGAATTAATAAATGTGTAAAAATACACTGAGTGACTATTTGAATTGTTGTTGTTGTACATTCTAAATAAATAAACAGTTGTTACAATTTTAAACTACTAAAACTGCTTTTATTTGCAATCAAAGGTATCCGGTTTATTTAAGGGAAATAAACCTATGTTTTTAAAAGGTAAAAACGTAACAATATATATATTTTTTGTCCCGTCATTTTCTTTGTTGAATAACTGTGAAATTCGCTCCTATGGGCTTACTAACGAAGTAGTGCTTTTGATTTTAGCATGTGTTTTTGTTTCAGTGCCGCAGCAAGTAATGTCCGATCTTATTATCTGCTTTAAAAGTTCTGAGAGCTCAGACGCTGTGCGGAAGACCAAAACTTATGAAAGTATACTAGGTACTTCGAAAAAGGCGCGACATAATATTTGTCTAATGAGTACTAACTTCAAAACAGGTTTGTGTGTTTTCTGTTGTTTAAGAAGCGATTCTATATTCGATTTGTAACGACTTTTCTAATGACAACTTTTATAATGAAAAACACTTGGCGACAAATTGTCTATATAAAAACTCCTGACGGCAACTTTTTGCATAGAAAAAATTTAAAAATAAAACTTGTGACGCGAGACTTTTTCTATAGAACGCGAATTTTTCTATAGAAAAACTTCCTGACGAGATTTTTTTCTATAGCTAAACTTTCAACTCTTGAAATATACATATTTTAGGTGAAAAACTAGTTTTTTTTTAGTAAATATTTAACGAGTGTGACCTTAACTTTAGCCCACTTTGAACCAACCAACATTTCCAGAATTATTTTAAACTTATTTCTTTTATAATCATTTTACACACAAAGAAACAAAACTACGACAAAGGAATGTTTTAAATTAACAAATTAAAACTTATGTATGCCACATAAAAGCCTTGATTTCGTTGGAGTCATTGTAAATAATTGATTTTAGTATGGCTCAAGGCTTCTTTCAACAGCAAAAGCGAAAAATACAAATTAAATTAAAAAGTAAAAAACAAAAGATTTAGTTCATTTGATTAATTTACACAGGGAAATTTACAGTGAAATGTGGATAAAAGTAGTGGTCGGTAGTCATAGCCACCAAGGGTGGAATATAATCGGTTATTTATGAGTAAACAACATTAATATCAACAAAGTTCATAAAAATTGGTGCGATTATTTACAACAGATAAAGAAAGTGAATGATAAGTTATTGTAATACCTATTATATCTTGCTCTTTTTTATGCTAATTACTGGATTAGAGACTTTGAATTATTTATTAATTCCATGACTAAAAACATAATATAAAAAAAAATTGCTACTAAGGTTATCGGCTTAGTCTCAGAATTAGTAATTGAAAATTATTAACATAAACTCGTGAGACAGTAATATCCTTCTTTCTATAGATCTCTAAAGATTTGAAAAATTACAAATTATAAAGCATTCTGTTTGTTTTATGAATTTTGGAGTTTTTCTTTTCAACTTTTTCCTTAATCTTCAAAGTAAAACTAAATATTTTAGCTGATTTCTGTATACTTGTTAAATGTGTTGTTTTTCATTACAGTAAACTAAAATTCCTATAAATCAAGCCCTACTGTATCCTCCTTTAAACATACATTTTTACTCATTCAATTGTGATAAGGCCAATTAATGTGTCGGTATTTGTTTATTGTTTTCTTTTTACTGTGTTTATCTCATCAACATTTCTCTTTCTCTCACACTATCTCTCTCTCTGTGTGTACAATTAATTTAACATCCTCTTTGATTGTGGTTGGTCCTGTTGTTGTTGCTGCTGCAATGGTTTTCACAATATAAATAACAAAACACAACATGCATGGCCTTTGTAACAGTAAAAACAACAACAACAACAGTATAGACATAATAAATGTGATTATAATGTTTTTAAACTGACGCAAGATTATTTTTTCATTTAACGAAATTTAAATGTGTTAAATTTTTTAAGGAAAATAAATATTTTCATTATAATTTTGTTATGCTGATCACGTTTTAAATTCAAACACATTCAATTCTGGTTGGTGGTGTTTTTAAATGATTTTCTTTCCAATTGATTTACTTGTTAAGATTTGTTTGGTGTGTTTTATTTAAGGGATTTTTTTTTTTTTGCAAATTATTTGTTATAATCAAAGAGGGCATAAATTGTTATTTTATCTCTAAAGAAATATATAAAAAAATACACATAAATCGTGTAAAATAATGTCATTTAAAGCAGTTTAAATGTTATTTGAGCAGATAATTTTAAAAGCATTCAATTCTGCCACATGATTACAATAAAGGTTTAGATTTATGTATTGATTTTTTTGAAAGAATTTTTTATATAAAAAATTGTAATAAATTAAATAAATCGTCTAGAAAAATTGTTTTAAAAATAGATTTATATATAATTGAAATATATTATAAATTTTTATGGTTCAACTGTTTTAAAATTAAAATTTTTTTATATATGGTCAATTCACAAGGGGGTTATCATGTCATAATGTCCTAATATTTCACAATGGTTTTTATTGCTTTTCAAGCAAAAATGTCCTAAAATATTACTACCTTCTATGCTATGTTTATTGTGTTATCGTAACGAACCAGCAGAGACCAACGCCGAATGCCTAAGACTCGGTTAAGCCGATCCGCCGAGTCTTGATATATTAGGACATTATGACAATAAGACTAATAAAAGACCTTGTGAATTGACCAATTGTTATATAAAGTTTATAATCTTTAGGCAAGAGATAATATTTTATAATAAAACAAGTTTTAAATAAACCAAACAAAGTTTTATTTTTTCCCCTTTGTATTTGTTATAAATCAATACATTTCCTTAGAATTTTTTTTTTAAATTTTATTAAATTGTTTGTCTGTTTAGTTATACATATATAAATCAATATTTAAAAATATCTTTATTTGCTGTATATAAAAATAATCTTTTGTGTGGCAAATTTTATGAGACAACTCCAGCTGCGTCTGATGCTGCTGTATTTTGTATTCCATTTCCTTTTTGGGAAATAATAAATGTCTAGGAAATTTTCTAGTTATTATTGTGGTTTATTTTTAATAATTTCTGGGTAATAATTATTAAAAGTTTGCTTTAGATAGAACACAGTTTACGCAACATGCTAGTAACATCATTGTTGTACAAATATAGAAAAACAAGTTATTTTTATATAAGTGTCATAGCAATTTGCTCATAAGGTTGGTAACACTTTAGATAATATTTATTTAACTAATACTTCAAAACTGAAATTACCAAAATAGAACAATTAGGTAAGAAAAGTTATTAAAAACTGTAATGAATATTTGCCAAATGAAAGAAAGCATGGGATGTTCAAAGAAAGTGGCCGAAAAAGTAACACTATGCGACAAATGGTAGGGGTCAGTAACACTATGCAGGGCATCTGCCCAACGGGAAAAAGTTATATAGTCCCGGCGTTAGGTCTAGGAATCGAGATATATCGATTTGAAATTAGTAAGTATTGTATAGAGAAATTTATATTTTTCATTAATTTTGACTATCTAAATGTCCGAATATAGCAATGTTATATTCAGCAAAATTGTTAAGCTCAACGCTGGCTACAACATAGTCAATAAATAAAAGTGTTATTTTTAATTTTCATTGAGTGGGACCATGGAAAATCAGTTTTTCATCATTTTTTCGTAAGTTATCTAACAAAACTCAATTAAAATCATATAATACTATAGCCACAGGAAAAAATATAGTTGTACATTTTTAGCATAACCATTTCAACATTGTTACAAGTTTGTTTTTTTAACAATATTATGGTTACTGTAACTATGTATATGATTGCGGTAACCATAATATGTTTAAGTTACTATTCACATTATTGTAGCAATTATATATATGATTGTAGTAAATAAATATATGCTTATCTTCAAAATTGTTCATACAAATATAAGACTTTGATAAAACTAAATTAATATATTTAAATTGTAATGGATTGTCGCTTTAAATAAAGTGTATTTTTGATTCGTTGTCTACAACCTAAACCTCCGTGGAAGATTTAATTTTACCCCTAAAGGTGGTTTCTTATTTTTGTTTGCTGGATCTTTCATATCTGTGGATGAAAAGATTTTATATTCTACTTTTTTTTTTTGGTTGATTATTATTTGTCTCTATGTTTGTTTATCCTTATGCTTAAGTTACACATACTATGTATATCAATTCCATTAAAATACAATTTCAAATAGTTTTTCTAGCTAAAAGCTTTATTTTTTTTTTAACCCATAACCATCATAAACTAAAGGAAAAAGGGGAAAGAACTGTGTTTCTTTTTTTCAAAGCATTTAAGAAACAGTTTTGAAATCAAAAAAAAAAAAAAAAAAAAAAAAAGGGTTGTATAACAATTCAAAAAATAAAAGCCATCAGAAACAACAAATAAAAATCACTTTTCCAGTATTCGCCTTGAAGGCAAAACTGTTTTGTTATCCATGTCTGGAAATCAAAACAAAAGTCAGTTTTCTCAACACAATAACCTTCGATTTTAGTTGTATTTGAATAGTGATATTTTTTGTAGTAGTAGTTCTGTTTCTGTTTGTTTATGGTAGAAAATTGTTTTATAATACTTTTGAGCAAAAAGTTTTATTTTCTTTGCAGTAAATGTGAAGATTTTTCTTTTTCATTGTTATAAAATACTTATGTTTATGTTAAACTTTATTAAAAGTCAACACACACAAAAACTAAAGTAAACAATAATAAAAGTCAATTTCTTAAAAGGCCCAACAACGGAGTGGGGAAGACGGGAGGCAGAAAATTTATTTGTTTTGCTACAAGTGAGTGAAAATATGGAAATCAGTTAAACATACATAATTTTAAATAATAATAATAATAATATTAATATTCTATATAAAAATTATATGTATGAGAAAATAACATTTGTTAATATAAGTATACCTATGCAATGAATGCTGTATATATAGCCGGCATAAATAAATATTTGTTAGAGATACACATATTTACCAAATTTAATTTTTTTATTTCAATTAAATACAACATAATATTTATTTAAAAGCAACTCATGTATGTGATTTACACAAATATTTATTTATAACATTAAAATCAACTCAAAAAGGCAGAACATAAATAATAAAACTTACTTGCGGGGTTCATTAACCAAAGAGATTAACTTGACTTTGTTAAATTGTTTAGATTTAAATGTCAAAATATGTAACTAACTTTTGTTAAAATTCAAAAAGTAAGCGTAACACCGTTTAGTTAAATTGCAAAAAAAAAAAAAAAAAAAATAAATAAAAAAATATATAATTTTTGTAATTTCACTTAATAATTATACTAGTGTCAATACTGATGTCCATTTAAACCATTGAAGCCCGTTTCATAGCACAATTGTACAAGCTAACCACATACATATTCTTATTATCTTTAGTTTAGTCGTCACTGAGACAGTGACGAATGTACATGCTAAGCGGGTGTATTGCTATTTTTTAATTTTTTTTTTATGATCACTAAAAGAAATATTTCGATTGTTTAATATATTTCGTACTTTAAAAAATCATTGAAGTGTTTTATAGTATTTTCTCTTAATTTACTTTTGTGAAAATTTTATTTTCAGATTTGAAATGATTTTAATCAGAAAAAAGTAATAAAGTAGCAAAATCAATATTTTACATATTTTCAATATTTACAAATTAGTCGAAAATGATTAATATAGAACTCTCAATTAATGAGCTATGATAATATGTCGCAGACCATTAGATAAATATTGTTGACTTGATTATTGTTAACGAAAAAAGCTTTAAAAATATTGACATCTTTTATTTAGTTTACTAAACTTTTCTTTCAGTGGAGCTCTCTTTTACACACCAGCACAAATACAGTTTTATCTTCGGGCATCTCTGATTTAAACACATGCATACAGTTAAACAAATACAACAACAATAACTATTATAACGTTACAACAACAAGCTCAGCTGAAGTAACAATGTTGAAATTTGTTTTCGTTAATATCATTGCATTTTTCGTGATTGTGTCCCATTTTGTTTTATAACTTTTTTTCTACTTAACCGATTTTAATGAATTGTAATACCAAATTACTTAGGACAATGTTTTATATTTGAGATTGAAGCCCGTTCATTTCTGTTTTGAATGTTGGACGTGAGCGTGTTTTACACACACAGACAGGCGGTGATAGCTAAATTGAAATGGAGTTATAAACAATTTATAAAAGTCTTAGAATACATTTGACTAAGTTTCCTATTAACTTTTATCGATTTCAATTTTATTTATTATTTATTTAAAATTTAGTTTTTTATTTATGTTTGAGGATTTCACTTATAATATACGTTATATTTAACAAATTAAGTTTCCTGAATATATTTTTGCAATCATTGTCAGAAAATAGTGTGTAACTAATTCTACTGTATGTTACAAATCCTTTATACAAAATTATCAAATGAATGACGGTTATACCTCCCAGTAAACGCATTAGTTTATTATGAATTTTCGTTTTTATACCCTTCACTATGAATGGTATATTTAGATTCGTCATTCCATTTGTAATTTCTACATTTTTCATTTGCGACTGCATAGAGTATATATATATTCTGGATCGTTGTAGATAGCCATGTCCGTCTCTTGAAATCAACTTTCCGAAGTCACCAAATTACTTACATGATTTATATATCAATATATCCCCTATAGTCCAACTCTAGAAAATCGGCCCATATATTTTTTAAGCTTTTTTTTAACTTTTGAGGCCAAGAATGAATCACTTTAATATGGGATAGTATGGTCCAAAGTGAAGCGTATTACAGAGGGAGCGTTCTGCTTCGATCGAAATAAATAGTAGTCGGACGAGGCAAGGTCTGGACTATAAGGCGGATGTGGCAAAACTTCCCAACCACTTCATTCTAAATACATTTTAACAGGTACTGCAATATTTGGCCGAACGTTGTCATAATGAAATATTACGGTTGCATGTCTGGCCGCATATTTTGGGCGTTTTTCGGGAAATGCTCGCTTTGAACGAATCCGATGCCTTTGGAATAGATTTCCTGTGATGGTTTTGTCAGATTTCAGCAGCTCATAATAGATTGTACCCTTCTGCTATCACCAAATACGGATAATTACCTTAGCGCCATGTTTAATTGATCTTAGGCTTCGAATTATTGTAATGGATCCAATTTTAATCGCAAGTAATGATTCGGTGCAAACATAGTTTTATTTTATAGCGTTCAAGCATCATTTCGGACATGCAAAATCTTCTTTCAAAGTCTCTTGGCTTCAGTTCGTATGGTACCCAATTTTCCTGCTCCCATTGATTCTGCAAGTTTTACAACAATCTTCATGGAGTATCGCTTCCAATTCTTGGTCTTCAAACTTTGTTGAATGGCCTAGGCCATCTTTGTCTTCCGTGTCAAAATCACCACTTCAGAACCGCTCAAATCTCTCGCACGTTAAAACCGATGAAACACATTCACGATAAGCTTCGGTGAGCAATCGGTGTGCTTCAGCAAGCACTTTTTTCAAATTAAAGATGTAAAGTAAAACGTCTCCCATATGACGCTTTGTCATATCGACATTTTCGAAGCAAAAAAAAAAAAAAAACTTTGTTGTTTACACTATAACGTTCAATAACTAAGTGAGAATAAATGACAAATATGTACCCTTTAAAATGACATATAAGTTATGAAAAATCAAAAAACACGTTCAAAAGATACGGCATCTATTTTAAATTCCGCAGTTCTCAATATTTTCATGAAAATATTTTAACAAATGAACTTCGACCTCTACAGTAAAAGGGTTAATAATGTTGGGTGATTTTAGTAGCTTTTGTAGAAGTATTTGGCTGGTTTAAATTAATAAATAATTTCGCAAAAATATGTGTACGCAACGTATACTGTGTCTCACCCGCAAACGCTATGATAAACACATACTTCACTGAAGTTAAAACTATACGATTTATTTAACTTATTCAACATTTACCTCGAATCTATGCAAACGCACATGTCTGATCAAACCTTAAGACCTCAAACATGTTCTATAAGAGTATTCTAATAACAGCAGAAGAGTAATTTAACATTTTTGCTTTAATTTTCAACAATATTGCTTCTTTTTTTTTGTGTGTGGCATCTTATAATGCGCCTTAATTGTTGGTATTAAAAAAAAATAAAAAATAAAAATAAATTACATTGTTATAAAGTCTTTGATGTCGATGTTGTTGTTGATTGTTATTAATTTTTCGTTTTCATATAAAGTTTTATTTTTTGTGGGTTTTTCGTATTTTTCTTATATTTCAATTCTGTTTGTGTTTGACTTGTTGTGGTTTTTCGTATATTATTCTGTTGTATTGTATTGAATTGAAATGTATGTAATAAATCTCCAAGATAATGATGTGCCAAACAAAAATACGCATATTTTATATGTGGTTTTTGTTTTTGTATACACACATACGTTTTCATTTCAAATTCAATTTATATGTATATGGGTGTTGGTTTTCTTTTTTTTAGTAAAATTTTTACTTTGATTTTTGAACGATTATTTGTATTTATGGCTGATAATATTTATGGAAAATAAATTAATTTCTCAAAAGGTATAATGAACTTTGTGTACTTTTAACAAAGATAGAGAAAATTAAATTCTTTTTGTTTAAATAATAGAGTAAATTTAGTTTCTGTTAAATTTAGAAAAAATTGTGTCTTTTTCACACACAAAACTTTTTTATATCCTGCCAGGTTTTTGGGTAAAAATAAAACTTTTGTAATTTTTGCTCTATTACGCACACAGTTGCTTATACGGGTTTGAGTTTAGAGACTGTGTGTGTGTATGGCAGCCTTATATGGCAAAGTGATTAACTGCAGTTTATGATTTTAATGTCAAAACATTTGTCTAACTCCTAACAATTCTATTCAATGGATATTTTCATTTAGAAGTGGAATTGAAATAATTAAATGACAAAATTTTGTGTTTCTTCACATTTTATTTGTAGGATTTTTTCTATTTAATTCAAAATTTCTGCTATTTGAATTCTGAAGAAATATTTTTGTTTTTGTTCCTGATTATTAAATATAATCTTCATTTTATCTTTACTTTATATTTTAGTGACTTAATCTGTTTGACAATCAAGGCTTCCATATAATTGTACAAGTAAATTACTTTTTTTTTTTTTGTTGTTAGTAATACTCCAGCCTGTTTTTATTGTCATAGTCATTTTATAGAAAATTATTATTCCATAAACACCTCAAGTTAAACGTAATATAGTTACAATGTACAGACACAGAAACAAATTGTAACAATTACACTATTTACAGAAAAAAAAATTAATGAAATAAAATAAACTTGTTTTTAAACAAAAATATGTATTTATTGATAAAAGTAAAAAAAATAATAATATTTTGCTGATGAAAAATATTGTTTCATAAAACATTTTTATGAAAAAAAATTTTCAATTCAATATTTGTAGTTTTTGATGCACTTTATGATTGATTATTATATTATTAAATTATTCAGGCTTGTTCTAATAAAGAAAATCTCTTTTTATTAAATTTTCATAATTTCCAAGAATACAAAAATGTATTTGGTAAAATAAATTTAAAATATTTTTGACAAAAAAAAAAAAAAAAATGTAAAACTAATTTGTTGATAAAAATACGGCGAAAAGATTTGTTAGAGAAGATATTGATAAAATTTGTTCCTATGTAAATAAACTTTATATTTTAATATTTTAGAGATAAAAATTTCGAAGGAAAAAAAGTTGGGGTTCACACACGTCAAGTTTACTTGGGCAATTCTTGAGTTTGTAGATGAAAGAGGAGAGGACATTGAAAGATTTGGCTCTTTTTTCTCCTCCACTCTCTTCTATAAACTCAAGACTTGGACTTATTTTGTGAATTCACTTCCTTCAGCCTTTGGGAATTTACAAATTGACTTCGCTTACTACTTTTAACTATATTTTGTGTATCAAGTACACAGATAGGGAGTTAACCTACAAAAATTAAGTCTGGTAATTCCTAAAAACTAACAATTTTTTAAAATCCCTAAATTTTTAAATTTTAAAAATTTTTTCTGTTTATTACAATTATTATGTACAACATATATACATAATGTTTATTAAATTTCTTGAGCATTTTTAAATTCCTAGAAAAATTGTGTAAAATCCCCAAAATTTCCCAATCAAAAATTATGATATTTAATATGTTTACAACTTTAAAAACAATATTTTAATCATTAAAATCATTCACATTTATTTTTTATAAATTCCTGAAAAGTTTCTGTAAAATAATTATTTTTTTATGTTTTGTAATTCATGGATTGACTTGAAATTCTATTCCCAACAATATGTTTGTATCATTTAGTCATTTTAGAGGTTAAGTATCTAAAATTATTGATGTCTAATGATTCCCAAAAATTTTTTAAAAACTCCCAAAATCTCCAAATTTTCCTAAACTTTTGTTCATAATATTTATTCTGTACAAAATAACGAGATATATCTCATTATTATATTAAATTTTTATAAAATTTTTTAAATTCCTAAAAATTTTTGAAAAATCCCCAAAATGTCCAATTTAAAAATTTCTGTTTTTATTATGTTACATCTTCATTTCAATCATTAAAACTTTTATAAGTATTCTCAATTTGTTTTGAAATAATTCCTAAAAAGTTTTTGTAAAATATCCAAAAGTTGGGATTTGAAAAAATACCCAAAATTTCCAATACAAAAATGTTTTTTTTTTTTTTCAATATGTCTATATATCTACAAAAAACTTTTTAATATTTAAAACCATTTTTCTTCAAAAAATTTTTTTCATCTTAAAATTTTTAAACAAAAAATCTAAAAATTTTTAAATATTACTGAAATGGGAAATTTTATTTTTCTATAAGACAGTCAAATATGGAAATCCTTCATACCTGTTGCAAAAATTTATTTTTGGTAGTTCTAGTAGAACGCACACGATGATTATACCTAGGCATTTCTCACTCGTTATGAGTCGTTCGTTTTATGTGACTGTATCTAGATTATGGAATACAATGATTTCATATGAGGATCGTAGATTTTCACATAGTTTGTCAAATTTCAAACTTATTTTTCTATCTAATTTATGAAAGAATTTTTGAATCGATATTTTTGCTATGCTGGAGCTGACTATGGTACAATCAAACAGATAAAACTATTAAAAGAGCCAATATTTAACACCTATTTTTTTTTTTGTTTTTTAAATATATAATTGAATACACTCTTTTATAATTTTAATTTGTTTGTTTTACCATGGGCTATCAATCCATTTGTTTAATAATATTTAAGTTTGTGCAAATAATAGGGCATTTCTTCATATTATTTTTTTTTTCTCTCTTTTTATTTTATAATTTATAAAAATTTTGTATTAATACTTTTATTAATGTAATTAATTTAATTTAGTTGTAGTCCTGCTAATTTTGGCCCTAAGGGCTTGCGGCATTTTTGAAATACATATAAATAAATAAATAAATAAATAAATAAATAAATAAATAAATAAATAAATAAATAAATAAATAAATAAATAAATAAATAAATAAATAAATAAATAAATAAATAAATAAATAAATAAATAAATAAATAAATAAATAAATAAATAAATAAATAAATAAATAAATAAATAAATAAATAAATAAATAAATAAATAAATAAATAAATAAATAAATAAATAAATAAATAAATAAATAAATAAATAAATAAATAAATAAATAAATAAATAAATAAATAAATAAATAAATAAATAAATAAATAAATAAATAAATAAATAAATAAATAAATAAATAAATAAATAAATAAATAAATAAATAAATAAATAAATAAATAAATAAATAAATAAATAAATAAATAAATAAATAAATAAATAAATAAATAAATAAATAAATAAATAAATAAATAAATAAATAAATAAATAAATAAATAAATAAATAAATAAATAAATAAATAAATAAATAAATAAATAAATAAATAAATAAATAAATAAATAAATAAATAAATAAATAAATAAATAAATAAATAAATAAATAAATAAATAAATAAATAAATAAATAAATAAATAAATAAATAAATAAATAAATAAATAAATAAATAAATAAATAAATAAATAAATAAATAAATAAATAAATAAATAAATAAATAAATAAATCATTCCTACTAATTATGCCAAAGTTTTAAAGCATTCCGCAATTTTTTTAATCAATTCCCAAACAATTTTTGTAAAATCACCAAAATTCCATACTTTAAAATTCGTCTTTGGGAATATTAAAAAAATAATATTTTAATCAATTTTAAATTATTCACAAGCTTTTTTAATAATGGGAAATGCATTATAAATCATTCCTATTAATTATCCCACAGTTTCAAAGAATTCCGCAATTTTTTTAATCAATTCCCAAACAATTTTTGTAAAATCACCAAAATTCCATGCTTTAAAATTCGTCTTTGGGAATATTAAAAAATAATACTTTAATCAATTTTAAATTATTCACAAGTTTTTTTAATAACTGTTAAAGAGTTCTTGTGAAATCCACCCCTTTCACAAACATTATAAAATCCATTTTCCTAAAAATTTTAAAATCTGGGAATTGCAGAATTTTATAAAATAGTTTCAAAGATTCTTAGAATAATATAATAAAAATGAGTTGATTTGACTGTATTTAATATTCTGCTTTGTTCGTACCGGGTGGGAGATTTCGGATATGCTACTTGAATTTCAAAAACCTTTCGCAATTAAGAACTGGTATGTTAAAATGTGAAAAACTTTCATTTTAGTTGGAAACACTAACAACTTGTGTTGGGTCTTCATAATGTTGTTAAGGAAAGTTATATTTATTAGAAAAACGGACTGCCTGCATTACTTAGAAGTTATTTAGTAATGATTGGCGTATAATATACTGTATAGGTACGTTTGTGTATATACGAATGCACTCACGGAAAATCATATGTCGCATGCTAAATTTTACTAAAGGTTGTAAATAAAAGAGAGCCACATTATATTCCAATTCTCAGATTTTTTTTTAATTTTTCTAGACTCATTCGAAAACAGTTTTAATTTTTTGTCGCGTTCTTGATCTCATATTTGTTGCTAATATATTAGAAATAACAAAGCCTATGTTTTGCACAAAAGAGCTACTAGAATGCTTTCAAAAATGGAAACAATTGTTAAGATGTCTTTATATTTCCTCTTCAAAGGCTTACGAATGTCGCATTCATGATCGTGAAACTGACAATATGTAACTAGTAATTTTAGTGACATTAAACTAATGATCAATTTATGATCCAATTTTTAAAACATGTAAGTGGTTGCCGGCAATTACAATTTCTGTCAATTTAATAAAGTTAGTAAATACTATTATATTAGCATTTTAATTCATATTCATTACTTGGTACAGAAAGTTTTAGCAGGGCATTTTATTTGCAAACGACTCGGCCTTCTGGTTCAATGGAGAGCATATATATTTGTAAATTGTTTATCATTTTAGTTTAGACAAACAAAATTAAAAGTATTTAAAATTTTGACATTTAATTTGCATTTGTTTCGCAAACAGGCTTAACCTATTATTCACAAGATATTTTATTATTTTATTTCAGAAACATATGTATGTATAATTGAAAGCATTTAGACATTTAACACAAACATTTTAAATAGATTTATGTTTAATATGCTTTTAAAATAAACTCTTTAATTTGTGAAAATAAGTAAGCAAAGGAATTTTTTCGGAATTTATATAAAGAAACATAGAAATTTTTGACATTTTAAAATATGAAATGTTTATTGTGCAAAACATACATACTAATTGATAACAAGAAGAAAAATGTTTTTAAAATTTTGTTGCCAGAAAATATAGTATATTTTTTTAATTTATTTAAAAAAATTACCACTGTTAATCGATGTCAAAATGTTCTAATGATTTCCATACAATCGATTTTAACTAACTTTTATTTTCACAACCATGAACTGGCAGTTATTATGTGTATTTAAATATTTTGCCATTCTTATATCTTACATTTAATCAATTTAAGACCCCATAAGGTTTCCCCATATTTTAGGTGACTTTCTAATACCATCTAGCCTAGTTTATTGCATGTGTGTGTAAAACACCCTCACGTATAAAATACAAAACCGAAATGTATGATCTTTAATTAAATGTGTTTGTCATTGTTCTAGCTTAATTGGTATTAAAACTCAGTAAAATTTGTTTAGTAGAAAAATAGTTATGAAACATAATGTGAGACAACCTCTTCAAAATGTGAAGACTTTTTAAAAAATTTTCAACATTATTGATGTTGTTTATATTATTCTTGTAATTAGTATCTGACTTCAATATATTTATATTGAAATAGAAACAACACATACACTGCATGTGTATATGTTTAGGTGTGTGACTGAGCATCAATGTTGAAGCGAGTGTAATTCTATTTGTAGCTGGTGAACGTGTTTCTTTTCCATTTGGGAAACAGTGTTTACCTTTATTTTTTTTTCTTTTGCTGCTTGTTTTTACACAACTGTTAGTAAATTTAATGGGTATGTTTTAACAACATAAACTAGGTTTATTGTTTTATTTACATGGCTGTAAAAGTAAATAAAGTTAGAAGTCCAAACGATTGGAAAAAAAAGGAAGAAGAATATTTATAAACTGCGCCCTAAATAAATGTCAAAAGAAGAGAAAAATTAGCTTGAAAAAAAAGTGTTGCAATAAAACAACTAAACGAATGTGCTGCAGTTGTTGTTAAACAAACAACAAAGAAACCTTAAACTAAATAAATAAAACATTTTAAATCATTTAAGTTGTAATTACAAGTATGGGAAAATGTAAATAAATAGATAAATTAAAAAGAATGAAAGCAAGTGAAAAACAAAAAAATATACAGAAAAATAATAAATTGTTTGGGGAAATTTACAATTTACATTTTGAAAGGTTAAACAAATAATTTCATTGACCATTATAAGTTAGAAAAAGTAAAAAAAAACTTTAAACGAAAGCAAATAAAAACTCTGCTATAAAAATATTAAAAATTTCACGCAAAATATTCACAGTACTTTTGTGGTTTGATTGAATCATAAATATTATTTTGATTAAAATTTTAACTGAAATTTTTTTTGTAACATCGACAAAATTTTAAACATTAATATTTCTAAATTTGTACCAATTAAGTTTTTAAAGCCTTCCGTAGCTTTTTTTTATAAAATTCCTAAAAAGTTTTTGTTAAATTTCCAAAATCCCAAACTTTAAAATTCTATTTTTTATATTTTACATCAGAAAATTCATTATAAATTATGTTCACTAATTATACTAAATTTTTAAAGACTTTTTTAAACAGTTCCTAAAAAGTGTTTATAAAATTCCCAAAATCCCAAACTATAAAACGATTTGTTTTATATATTTATTTAGGTAAATGCATTATAAATCATTGCTACTAACTACACTAAGTTTTTAAAGCCTTCCCAAGATTTTTTTTTATAAATTCCTAAAAAGTTCTTAAATATCCAAAATCCCAAACTTTAAAATTCAGTTTTTTATATACTTACATCAGGAAAACGCATTATAAGTTATGTTCACTAATTTTTTAAAGCCTTCCCTTGTTTTTTTTTTAAATTCCTAAAAAGTTTTTGTTAAATTTCCAAAATCCCAAACTTTAAAATTCTGTTTTTTATATGTTTACATCAGGAAAATGCATTACAAATTATGTTCACTAATTCCCTAGCTTTTTTTGTTAACAAATTCCTAAAAAGTTTTTGTTAAATCCCCAGAATCCCAAACTTTAAAATAATTTGTTTTAATATATTTATTTAGGCAAATGCATTATAAATCATTGCTACTAACTACACTAAGTTTTTAAAGCCTTCCCTAGCTTTTTTTTTAAATTCCTAAAAAGTTTTTGTTAAATTTCCAAAATCCCAAACTTTAAAATTCTGTTTTTTATATGCTTACATTAGGAAAATGCATTATAAATTACGTTCACTAATTTTTTAAAGCCTTCCCTAGTTTTTTTTTTTAAATTCCTAAAAAAATTTTGTTAAATTTCCAAAATCCCAAACTTTAAAATTCTATTTTTTATATGTTTACATCAGGAAAATGCATTATAAATTATGTTCACTAATTATACTAAATTTTTAAAATCTTCCCTAGCTTATTTTTAAGAAATTCCTAAAAAGTTTTTGTTAAATCCCCAGAATCCCAAACTTTTAAATTCTTGTTTTTAATATATTTACATAAGGAAAATGTGTTATAAATCATTTGTACTAACTACACTAGGTTTTTAAAGCATTCCATAACTTTTTTTTATAAAATTCCTAAAATGTTTTTGTGAAATCCAAAAAATACCAAACTTAAAAATTATTTTGTTTACATGTTTATATCAGGAAAATGCATTATAACTAATTATACTAAATTTTTAATGACTTGGCTAGATTTTTTTAAGCAATTCCTAAAAAGTATTTATAAAATGCCCCAAATCCCAATTTTTAAAATAATTTTTTTAATATATTTACATAATATCATTACTACTAAATGACCTAAATTACAAAAGCATTCCCTTTTAAATTTGTAAAATCTTGAAAATTCCAAATATTCTATATTAAGACCTAACTATAGGTCTAAACCAGTGATGCGCGTTCATATTGTACAGGTTACGAAGATTTTCGTGAATTTACACGTACACAACACGATTGTAAACAAAAAACACACAACAAGAGCGTAAAAAATACAAATATTTTATTCAGTTGCTTGACAGCATTCAACGAAGCAGGTCTGTTGTGGATATTTTGATATTTTATTTTTTCTACCCATACATGCTTACAAATTAAATTTTTCTTTTTGGCTATGAACGGTCTAAACTAATTTCAGGCTTAAGTTGTTTTCTTTTGTAAATGGCACCTAGTGTAAACATACAATTAGACAACTTATTTTAAACATAATGAATTCTATTCATTAACCATAGTCAATAGATTTATTAAACAGAAATTTCTATACAAAATGCATATAATAAAGCTTTGTTAAGTTTCTTAATCCCTTTAAAATACAGCTAAGTAATTATAAATAATAGACATTTATTGAAAATAATAAATTCTTTTGAAAAGCAATCAAAGCTCTCTTATTTTTCCTTTTAGTAATTTAATATGCCTCCAAACACATTGAAATACAAAGAGCGTTTTTAACACAAAACAATTCTTAGTTGAATGACTTATAATTATAAATTAATTAGGGAGTATGATTAATTTAAAATTTTGTTTTATTATTTATAAACAAATTGTTGTTTACCTACTTGTTTATATTTTCATTTCAAAAAATATAATAGAAAACACTGGGACAATAGCTGTTGTTTATTTTTCATGTCTAGGAGGCCATATTACTGTTTTATAGAATTTTAGCATTTCTGCATAAACATAACAAAAAAAATAAAAATAAACATTTTATGTTTCTATCTCTGAAGGTTCAAACAATAAAGTCAACAGATAAATGGAAAAAAAGCCCCACAAAAGGAAAATTGTACCACCAGCATCATCATTATCAACATAAACTCAGAATGTATTGTATATGCTAAAAAAAAGTACAACAATTGTATAAAAACATTATAAAAAACATAAAAGAGATTTTTCCAGAAAATCCTTTTAAAATTTTGTTGTGTTTTTTAGATTTAATGAAGTTTTACAAGTTGGAAAATAACAATACTCTTTATTAGGATAATCATGATAAATCATATTTATGCCAAAAGTACTTATGTACAGGTCATAATTACAAAATCTTTTTGTGTGATGTCACGTTTTATAGGCATATGGTGTTTTACATAACTTGCGCTTTCCAGATATATCAATGGGTCTAATTTTGGGAGAGATAAACTTAAAGTAGCAAATACATTTTTTCAATTGAACATTTTGTTGGTCTCAGATTATGATAAACATACAATACCATATTGTATGCTTCATTCATTGTAATGCTTCATCATAAAAATGGTTGCCACAAACATATACTTAATTACCACAATCATATATATGTTTGCTACAATCATGTAAATGGTAACTTAATCATATTATGGTTGCCGCAATCACAGTGACCATCATATTGGTAAAAAACTTTTAAAAATGTTGAAATGGTTATGGTAAACAAGTACAACTTTATTTCTTCTCTGCGTGTTTACATCATGTCTGATGAAGGGTATAGAACTTAATTATAGTCAAAGAAGTCTAGGCATTCTATTGAAAGATGGGTTAACCAAAACTATGTTTAACAAAATTTTATGATTTCTAGATTTGTATAGGAGAATCGATGTTAATTTTGACTATCATACTCAAGCTCAAAAACAACATCTATTCTCTTTAATTTGAAGAAATTAGTTTTTAAAGTTTTTCAAAATTAATATTTTACTTTAGAAATAAACTTATTAAAAAAGTACTTCCAGGATATTTTTGGAAGATGCTTTGTAATTCTCATTGAGTTTAAACATAAGCTTTTATAAAGTATTTTTAGTTTTCCTAAAATTTTGGAATAGGTTTCTTCATGAGCTGACCCCTAACAATACATTTCAATAAGGGGCCCAAATTCGGAAAATATTGTGTGGAAATTTCGGGAAATTCTTCTAAAAATTACAGTATTATATTTGCTGCTAATCGTATGATATGAAAAACTTCTCTTTCAAAACTCTGATAAAGTGCAGACACAATGAAAAACAAATAAATTTATTAAATTATCGTAAATTTTTCAAATCCATTTTAAGCAGACAAATTTAACATTTTGTTGCCTTTATAGCCAAACAGTTAAGGGTTCATTTTTGTGCATATGTAAATTCAATATATGTACATACATATTTACTTACTTATCCAAATGAATATGTATTCTAAAATATATTTATTCGGTTGCTGTGTTACCAGACACAGTAATTAATAGATGTTTGATGTGCATTTATACATGAAATATTTTTATTTAAAAAACAAGCAGAAGTGCTATGTTCGGCCAGGTCGAATCTTATATACCCTTCACCAAAGAGTACTCATACTTTTAGATAAATATTAAAAACAATTTTTTTGTGAAAACTAATTTGTTAAAAAAAAAATTGTTGGTGAACAACAAAAATGTAGTGAAAAAATAAATTTGTCGAAAACATATTGGGGTAGAGAAACTGTTGTAAACAAATAGGGTAAAAACTTTTGGTGCAAAAATCGAGGTAAAAACAAAATTTCGTTAAATAAATTTTTTTGAGTGCAAAAAAATTTGGCAAAATATAAGTAGTCGCGGTTTTTTGCTTATATGTCAGCCATTTGCGGGCCGATTTTATCGATTTTAAATAGCAACCTAAGTAAGACTACAGCGGATATATTAATGTATCAATCATGTATGTAAGTTATTTGAGGGCCACGGAAAGTTGATTTCAACATACAGACGGACAGACGAACATGGCTAATTGACAACGCTATCTTTAACGGTCCAGAATATATATACTTTTTGGGGTCGTAAATGAAAAATGTGGAAATTACTTAGGGAATGACTAACTTAAATATATCCTCACCACTCATGGTGAAGGGTATAATAAACCATGCAGTCCTTGGAATTAGTTTTAAATTGACGAACTTGGAACCAAATTGAAAGATGAGAAGTTGTGTCATTACGAAAGATTCAACAGATATTCCCAACACTACCATTCACGAGTAAAATCACTAGTGACCACTGACGATTTTATTAGTTAAAGATAATGCAAAGGTAACAAATTGAAATCTTAACTTAACACACTTATTTAAATGACACTTGTATACCTATGAGGTATAAAAACAGCTGGGTATAAACAGATAAACTCATAAATCACTCACTTTTTGTTAACATGTCACTGTACCATATATGAACAAGCTAACAAATGTACTAAGTGCTGTAAATAAATACTTATGTTAAATGGTTTCAATAAAAATATCCTTAAGGGTTCGTTATAATATTATTGTATTTTATAGAAATACTGCAACAAAATTCTACAGTTCTGGTTCATTAATTTTGCCATAAAGTTCAATAATAAATGTGAGCTAAAGGTGTGAGTTGCACAAGACTGATGATGTTGTATCATGCGAGTTTAAGAAACAAAAAAAAAAAACTCTGCCAACACTAAAAACAGAAGAACGTACGTTAATTACGCTTTTGCAAAAAGATATTTAACATATGTTGTTTTTGCTTGTACATTACAAAGAAAAAATAAATGTATTTTACTTATTTTCTCTTATACACACAGAAAAAAAAAAATAAATTGTGCATGTTTACCGCAACCATTTCAACATTTGTGCATGTTTACTGTAAGCATTTAAACATTTTTTAACAATGTTATAGTCAATATTTGAGCATGTTTACTGTAACCATTTCAACATTTTTTAACAATTTTAAAGTCACAGTAACTATTTATATGATTGTGGTAACAATAATATGGTTAATTTACGATTCACATGATTGTAGCAACCATATAAATAGTTACAGTAAACAAATATATGTTTGTGCCAACCATTTATATAATGAAGGACTTACTTACCATATTATATTGCTCTCGGTTTATGGATATCATAATCTGAGAACAACATATTATGATAAAATAATTCATCATAAAAATGGTTGTCACAAACATATATTTTTTTTACTGTAACCATATATATGGTTGCTGCAATCATTTGTATCGTAAATTAACCATATTATTGTTACCACAATCATATAAATAGTTACTGTGACTTTAATATTGTTAAAAAATGTTGAAATGGTTACAGTAAACATGCTCAAATATTGAAATAGTTACACTAAACATGCACAACTATATTTTTTTTCTGTGTGTATGTTGAAATGGGTGTGTGTGTGTGCAAAATAAAAGCTAATAAAAATGTTAATTTACCACATCAGCAGCCATAAAAGCAAAACTGTGTGAAGAAAATATTATTTTCAGTTTGGTATGATTATAAATACACTACCAGATAAGTTTTTAATATAAAAACTAGTAAATAATACAAAAGCCTTAAAGTTTAGCTAAAATCTTAAACAAAAATTGTTTAGATATAAATTTTTCTCTACCAGCTTCATCAGCAGACTTTGTAAACTTTGCTGTCCTTTTAATATACTAAGTACATATTTCACATACTTCCTTACCCGATAAGTTAGCTGAAATTTACACACTCTTTTGCAATGTTTTTGTACTCTGTTTATTATTACTAGAATATTTTCTATTCATAATGAGTTCACAATAATGAAGAACATAGCAAGCAGCATACAGCACAAAAACCTTGTAATCACATTCAAATTGTTTTGGTATCCAATAGTCCTCAGTTGATCCCCACTGAATAGGTTGCCATCATGCACAATCATCACCTAATAATTTTGGTTATAAAATCGAAAATACTCAAAAACATACCCTGAATTTAAGACGAATATCTGAATTTCTTATTAAACTTGGCAGAGCAACTCATACAAGAACAACAACAACACTCATAAATATTTCCTTTGGGGTTAAATGTAAATTTTGTTTGCATTTTATATTTGACTGGTGAAAGATAACAAATGTAATGAATTATTAATTAATAATTTGAATGTAAATTCATTTCACGATTCCTATGAAATATTTTCAGGGGTGTAGGTTAAATAACTGTTTTATATATTTTAAATATGGTGGGAAGTATAGTGTCATAACTTTATTAGATTCAATTAAAGAAATATATAGGAAATACATATAACATTTGTTTAATGAGGATGATTTCAAAACGGATTTAGCTTAAACAAGTGAGAGTGCTATATTCGGCTATACCCTTCACCTTTGTTGTGGATGCATTAATTGCCCATTTTTAGCGTATAGCATCCTAAATATATCAAGAAAACTTTTAAAAATTTTACATTTAATTGCTGGCGAACAGATTATATTGTAGAAGTTACAAACGAAATAACAATCTTATATATACCGTCCTCACGAAGGTGAATAGTATAAAAACAACAACGCCAAACGAAACGAAACACCAAAAAACAAAATACGCAAAGCAATGAAGCCAACACACATCCAAACATATGTACGCTTTGTTTCTTTTTTTTAAACACCAAAAAAACAAAATTCGCAAACCAATGAAGCCAACACACATCTAAACATATGTACATTTTGTTGCTTTTTTGTCAAACACCAAAAAAAAAAAAAAACAAAATACGCAAAGCAATGAAGCCAACACACATCCAAACATATGTACGTTTTGTTGCTTTTTTGTCAAAGCATGCAATAAATTGTCTTTTTTGAATGAAATTTTCATCTAACGGATTTTGCTGATTTTAAATAGGAAACTTCTCGAAAGCATGTCTGACAGAATTATTGAAGCTTTGGATCCCGAAGATATCTGGGGTCTTCAGAAAATTGATTTCATCAGCAGACAAACAGACATGGCTTAATCGACTCCGCTATCTATAAGGATCCAGAATATATATACTTTATTAGGTCGGAAAATTATATTGTAGAAATTATAAACGGAATGACAAATTTATATATACCCTTCTCACGAAGCTGAAGTGTATAAAAAGTACTGTTTTAAAAACTACATGTTCAAAAAGTATTTTTGTTAAAAAGTATCTTTTCAAAAAAGTACTTTTTTTAAATTATATATTCAATACGTAACTGTTTATTTTTAAAAAGGTACCTTTTTAAAAATTATATTACTATTACTATTATTACTATTACTATTACTATTACTATTACTATTACTATTACCATTACTATTACCATTACCATTACTATTACTATTACTATTACTATTACTATTACTATTACTATTACTATTACTATTACTATTACTATTACTATTACTATTACTATTACTATTACTATTACTATTACTATTACTATTACTATTACTATTACTATTACTATTACTATTACTATTACTATTACTATTACTATTACTATTACTATTACTATTACTATTACTATTACTATTACTATTACTATTACTATTACTATTACTATTACTATTACTATTACTATTACTATTACTATTACTATTACTATTACTATTACTATTACTATTACTATTACTATTACTATTACTATTACTATTACTATTACTATTACTATTACTATTACTATTACTATTACTATTACTATTACTATTACTATTACTATTACTATTACTATTACTATTACTATTACTATTACTATTACTATTACTATTACTATTACTATTACTATTACTATTACTATTACTATTACTATTACTATTACTATTACTATTACTATTACTATTACTATTACTATTACTATTACTATTACTATTACTATTACTATTACTATTACTATTACTATATTATAATTTTTAAAAAGGTACTTTATTAAGTACCTTTATTTACCTTTAAAATATGTACTTTTTGAATATCAAAAAAACCATAATTGCCAGAGCCCTCAAGAAACTTAACATGATTTACATTTTTATCCTGGATGGCATTAGATGGCATGGTCCTTTATATATAAAGTAAATAGGTATTATTTTATATATAGACAACTATAATAGTTAGTAGCAAAACTTTAAATAAGTTATTTTGGTACCAGAGGAAATCAAAATGAGTGGCATTAAAAAAATAGGCGTGGCACTTTCTTTATTTACTTTGCATTGTACATAGTTTAGATGCGAAGAAAAACTAATTTTCATCAAAACAACAAAAGTTAGAAAACAGCTGCTGATGCTTAACCATTGCATGCTCTGGTAAAAAGTCTAAAAGGTGCCTTTAAACTCCTACTACTTAAATACTCATAATACAGCAACTAATTATAAATGTTATAATTTGCATGACAAAGGATTAAAATTAATATTAATGAGATTCAGCATTTTGGGAATATGTTTGAGCACACAAAACAAAAGACGTCGTATTTTTATTATACTTTCTCAAAAAGAGAACACAAAACTTGTGGCTTATTAAAAAGCTTATTTATTACGAACTTTTTATTTAATAAAACATTTTGACAAAAATTTAATTATGCAAACTATTTAACAATGTATTTCTCCCACCTAAAAAGTAAAAATATATAATGATAAAAAGCCAACAACAGAACAATTTTAATTTGAAAATTTAACAAGCAGGATAGCAGTTACAACAATATGTTTGAAATCAAAGGAAATTTGCTTAAAAAAAATATAACAATTATAAAAAAGCATACATACACTAGAGGAAACTATATTATGTTTGTTAGAAAGCAAGGACGTTTTTTGGTTAGTTATTTTTATGCATTTGCTTTAAATTGTCCTTGTGGTGTGAATAAAGCTTATGGTAAATATATTTTAATTCCTTTTTTTAAGTGCAAACTATGATTTAAAATAGAATATTTTACACCTATAGTTTCACAGCTGACCACAGTTGCCATAACAGATAATCTTATTAAAATGAAATCTTCATTATATGGCTGACTAAACTATAGTATGTCGTACTAAATTGTATTTTCTTCATTATGATGATAAAGGGTGTGTAAACATTTGCTGTTTTATTTGAAATTTCCATATCTAGAGAAAAAATACGGTTGTGATATGTCCACACATCTAATTAGAAGTTATTCAACACTATTATGACCACTGTTATCAGTCATATGACTGTTGCAATCATATTGTGCTACAGTTACTTCCGATTTTCTTCACATACTTTGTATAAAAAATGACACGCCTACTGTTCTGATTCCACCCTTAAAATAACTTATGCCTAGCTTTGAGGCTCTAACTGTTATACAAATACTAAATATTTACATTATATGATAGGGACCATTCCCACTAATCCGATTCCGCACTCGGAAACTTTTGACACAAGAGGTCGGAAGATAGTACCTCATGGTTTTGACGTTGTATAATAGTTAAAGCGAAGTCGCTTTCTACTATTAGTGATATCATGCAGGTTGATCTTGGAGAACTGTCTTCTTGTGCTTAAAGTAAGAGACTGGGAGCAAACCATGGAATACAAAGTTAGTCCTCTTTACCAGTTAATACAAGGTGCAGAGGTTTAATATAACAAAAGGAGTAGTGAAACTAACATTAGTGGATGTGTCAAAGTACTTGGGCATACCTGCATACCATATTTAAACACCGAGGAAACTCTCAAAAGAGTGCTGAGGAATATCATTGGGAAGAATTGAGGTTTGCGAGACTAGATTTGCACATCGGATCTGAGACCTATATTTACGTATGGTTGAACTAGCGGAGAGAGGCAATTATTGGATAGCAATAGGAAGATACTACAAAGACCTCCAAGGGGCTCCTTGCTTGGTATCACTGGTGCTATTAGAAGACCTCAGGATACCCTGTATACCTACCACCTATTGAGGATATATGTTTAGATAGAGTGGCGGCAATAGGCTCTACTACGACTCTATAATGTTGTACGATATCGCGTGCCTTGGACATGACGTTCTGGGAATCATATGGTCTCGGTACTTGATTTCGATATTACATCCTCAATAGCGTTCCCAGAAAGGGAAGAAAGACTTAGATTCGACAGACTTTTTGAAGGGTTCTCAGTATTCACAAACGGATCTAGTATAGAAATAAGCCCAGGGGCCGGTATCTTTATTGAGGAGACTGATACCCGGATGTCATATAGATTTCCCGATGAACGCAGCGTCTTCCAGGCTGAGATTTTGGTGGTCTTGAAAGTATCGAAATTGATAATGGCAAACGTCACAAACGTCGAAAGTTAATTGGCGCTGAAGGCTTTGAATTGCCATGTGGATAACTCCAAGATAGTTTAGGGATTTATGAGCTACGTGGGCTAATGGGTTTGTAAGTTGTCAGGCTATGATGGTCGAGGGCGAACTTGGAAGACAAGGATCTAAATTGGAGGTCAGGAAATTTATGGAACATATCTGGGAAGTACTTGAATGTCACCAACTAATACTGGAAGAACAGAATGGTCAAGGAGTGCCAATGGTCCAGCGTAGACATGGCAAGAATCAGACTGCTGTTGGGGGTGCACAGGGGTAGTTTGAGAACCTTTGTAAGGGTGATTACGGAGCACTATTCGATAAGGTCAAGAATTAATGAATAGGACAACGACACTCCGATGTTTTGTAGCATGTCGAGGAGAAGGAGACAATGTCATTACAACGCTATAAAACTAGCCGGGTAGGAGATTCTACGAAGGACTATGGATCATTACGTGCTGATATTACTGACTGTATACAACCAACCTTTAAAAAAGTAGGGTGCTAAGACAGGATTATATTAAAAAGAATCTTCTTCATATCCTGTTTTTCTTTAAAAAATCCATATTGTATTATATGTAACTATATTCTATATATGCATAAAACTTTCGTTTTTTTTTTGTAAAACTTCCCACCCAGCAAACATTTATAAGCTTTTTTTGTGGCACAATTTCACCAAATTGAAATGTATCCTTTGCCAGTGTTTGCTAATTATTCTATAAAAAGTTGGTAAAATTGTTTCCAAAAAAAAACCTAGAAAAACTTAAAAGCATATTGCCACTTTTGTTCCATCAAAAATAATTACTGGGGTTGCTCTTTTTATAATTCTGTGCAATTTTGTTCCTTTTTCTAAACAAAAATGTTCTGGCAACTGTTAAATTTTTCGTTTTTAGTTTATCACATGGCAAGTAATAAAAAACCAGAAAAAAAGAAAGAAAATGAAAAGTGTGTGTGAACACATTGAAACTTAAATTTAGCTTAGTTTAGTTTCTCTTTACTTTTATTATAGTTTATTTTTTCTTTTTCTAAGTTTAGAACTTTATTTTCTTCGTTTTGGTTTTATTTTTTATGGAGGTTTTCTGGGTGATAACATGAGTATGAGTTGGTTAGAAAGTTGTTTACAAAAGACTTGATAAGTGCACGTTAGTTGGAAAAGTTTTCATGTACAATATATTTTCTAGACATTTTGTTTGGGTGTGTGTGGGTTGCCAAAATAATAATAAAAGAAACAAAAAAACTAAAACTAAAAAACATTTGCAAGCATTTTAACAAATTTTCCAAACAATTTTCCTTTTTGCTGTTTTTCTGGAAATAAACACAAGGTGTGAGTGGTTGGCTACATGGACGTTATAAAAAGTGACAGCATATTTTGAGGTCATGGGAAGAAATAATACAAAAAAAAAATTAGCAGGAATTTTATTAAATATTGTGAACAAAAATTGTTAACATAATTAGCAGGAGATTTTTTTTTAGCAAATACAAATTTAATATTTCGGAAATATGTAAATGGCAAAATAATAAAAAAAAAAATTTAAAAGGTCAATTTAATAATTTTTATGCTTGAAAAAAGTTTTCAATTTATTTAAGTTTTTTTTTTTTATGGGTTAAATAAAAAATGGCCTACTTTTTGTATGGAATTTTGCTTTATATTTGCATGGCAATAAATATAGACCTTTTTGTTTTGGAATTATTTAGTGTCTTGCTTATTTATAATGTACTTGAATTGTTTAATTAAGGAAGGCTAATACTCAAATGTTTTATGTAAATATACATAACAACAATTTGGATAGGAGGAGTGTTTTAGAAGTATGCATAGAATCCATATATTTTGAACAATGACTTTTTAAAAGGTTTCATAGTATAAAAGAGAAACATTAGTGGGAGACTGAGTAGTCATCTTTGTCCAGACCAAACGGCTAATGCAAACGAAAGTCTCATATTCATCTACTGCGAAATCAAAATATAGGGTTTTTGGAAATTCTAAGGTTTATCATATATTAATAAAACAAAGTAAGAGAGCTATATTCTTATTTACCCTTCACCAAGAAAAATATTAAAAATAATTTTCGATTAAAAACCTGTTGTGGGATTTTGGAACTTTTTTAAAGGATTCAAAAAACGTCAATTGTATTAATTTTTGCTGCGGAATCGACTGGCGAAATCAGATTTACAATATATTCAACCGTTTTTGCTCTACAAAAAATGAGCTCAAAATTCGCGTCTTTAGGTGCGTTGAACCAGCACAAGGAGTGAAAATTTTCCAAAAAAAAAAGACGCCATTTTATTTATTTACGCAAAAATCTTAAAAAAATGATGATACCCGCAAATCAAATTTTTTAAATTAACTCTAATGTGTATGTATGTGTTATTTGATGGCTTCGTGAAGTTGATTTCATCATACATACGGAGAGACGAACATGGCTATATCGACTCCGCTATCTAAAATAGGGATGTCCAAAGCTAAAACTGTATTTGTGTTGGTGAGCGAAAGAGAGCTCCACTGAAAGAAATTGTTAGTGAAATAAATAAAAGACTTTTAAGGCTTTATTTGTTAACAATAATCAAGTCAATAATCAAATTGTCTGCGACACATTACCATAGCTCATTAATTGAGAGTTCGATATTAATAATTTTCGACAAATTTAAATAAATTTTAAATATGCAAACCATTTTTTTTTGCTTATTCAATTACGCTGTCTTGATTAAAATCATTTCAAATATGAAAAAAATGTTTCACTAAAGTAAATTGAGGGAAATAACTTCAATGATTTTTAAAGTTCGAAATATATTAAACAATCCAAATATTTCTTTCAGTGATAATGAAATATAAATTAAAAAAAAAAAAAAAAATAGCAATACATCCGCTTAGCGTGTACATTCGTCGCCGTCTCAGTGACTACTAAACAAAAGATAATAAGAATATGTGTGTTGTTAGTCAGCGCGAAAGCACAATGAAATGGACACCATTGATCTCGTTGTTTATAAGATCTTTTAATTGTCATTTATCACCGTATGTGTGCATGTGTATGTATGTGTAGTTTATGATGTACATTGATTACTTTGGGTCATATTATGATTACTTCAGAACATAATATGATCATGTGAGACAATGATATTACGACCATATTTGATCATTACAAATCATAAATCTTATCATAATATTGTTACGTTTTTACCATTTAAAAACGTGGTTTATTTCCTTTAAATAATCCGGATACTTTTGATTGTAAATAAAAGCAGTTTTAGTAGTTTAAGTAGTTTCGAGTATCCAAGATTGTTCTTAAGGGTCAAAACTCGTATGTTCGAATTCTAGAGCATTCGATGTTAATGTTAGCAGCTTAAACATTTAGTGTGGCCATACTTACAAACAATGCTAATAACCGCATGCTATCAACATTGCAGGCAGTCGTTAAGGGGCCCATAGACACATACTGCTCATGCTCATGCAATAAGCATGTGTTAGTAAATTTTAAATTTTTGTTTATGTATGCGACACACAGACAATGCAGTATGAAAAATCAAAATAGTTTAGATTTTGAAATGAACTCGTACTGCTGACAGTTGTTCAAATGAACAATAGTATACATTTTTTCATTTTTATGAAATATAATTTTTAAATTTGACGTTTTAGTTACTGAAAAATAGAAAATAATAATTTTTTTTGTTCTCAAACGCATTTTTTTAAATGATGATTGATAGGTGTGAAGTAAAATATCAATCACACACGTATACGAAGGGTTCATCGGCAGTATGTGTCAGCACTATGCGTCTATGGGCCCCTTTACAGACCGTAAAATTTAAATCGCTATTGCAAATTCGTAACAATATGTTGCTTTTAGATTGTGCTAACCACAACCATATTTTCTCTCTGCGTATAGTCAATGGCGTAAGGACATTCGGTTTCTTATGATAATGACTTCTGTGTGACCTAACTATCAATAAGATCTTAAAGTCATTACTTAAAACTAGTTTGAGCAATAACTAAGTAATGACTTATTATTAACCGACTGTGGTAAGTACTTGCCAACAATGACATCACTGTGTTAAAATGCTATTGTGAAAGCAGTGAAGTAGGATTTTAATTAATTATTTGGTAGTGAAAGTTTTTGCTGGCGTATTATACAACTAAATATTTAAATATTATTTGATTTCGATTAAACACAAATACTTTGTATACGTTGTAAATCATTTGGCATACAGCTCAATATACCCTCGTGCTTTTATTCATATTTTACCGTGAGCTGTAAGAGTTTATATAAGTTTGTCATTGCGTTTGTAATTTTTCTACATTTTTTATTTGCTACCACAAAAAGTATATATATTCTGGATCGTTATAAATACCGAAGTCGATATAGCCATGTCGGTCTGTCTATTGAAATTAACTTTCCGAAGCCCCCAAATAACTTACATACATCATTGATATTTCACTATATCCGCTATAGCCCAACTTTCTGTAAACCCCAAATAACTTACATACATGATTTATACGTCAATATAGTCCAACTTAAATTGCTATTTAACAGCGAAAAATCGTTAAAAAAAGCAAAAAAAAAAAACCCAAATTTTGTTCACTAAAAACTTGTTTCACCAATTATTAGATTTTAATATTAAAACTATTTTTGGTGAAAAATCGTTATCTATATAAATATATAAATGTCTTTGTAAGTTTGTTTGTTTATTTGTTTGTTTGTTTGTTTGTTTGAGCATCACGCCTAAACGGCTGAACCGATTTTATTGAAATTTGAAACGTAGATAAATCCTTACTTGGAAGCGTCAATAGGCTATAAATTTGTTCAATACTTGGACCAGAAAGGGATAAAAAGGGGGAAAAACAATAATAACTAAACGGCTGAACCGATTTTTACATCGACAGGGGTAGCGAAGCGCACCGGGTCAAGCTAGTTGGTGAATAAAAATGGTGACACCAAAATTAGTTTCCAACAAATTTCTTTTTTGTCACTAACATTTTTATTAACCAAATATGTTTTCTTCACCAACAAAATTTTTTAATAAAAAATAATTTAATATTTATCTTAAAGAATACTTTGGTGAAGGGTATATAATATTCGTCACAGCCGAATATATAGCTTTCTTACTTGTTTTTTATGTTTAACTTTCCGCCATCTATTTAGTTTAAATATTTTGAAGCATTCTTTGTTTTGTTTCCGACAAATTCCGAGAAAAAATTCAAATAAAGTTACTACATAAATACATTTCCTTTGTCGAACACAAAAGAATTAGAAAACATTTTATGAAACGTGTCGTGACGCTTTTACCACAATTGTATTTCAATGGAATTTTTTTAGATTTTTTGGGATTTTTGCTGTATAAATAAAAACAATATATCAACAACAGAACAGACAACAATGCTATTGTATTTAACAATAAATTTATGTACCCTTCCTTTAAAATTCTTCCTTCACACCAATAATTTCAATTACTTTTTAGATGAGGGCATTAAAAAGTGATTAATATTTCGTAGAATTTTTGGTGCTTTTGTTATGAGCTGTTTTACAATATGAATTGTAAAACAACATTTTACTGTTTGTTCATTTCCGTTGACACAAAGACGTGCCTTTTTCCAAAAAAAATACTAAAACAAAAGTTCATTCACTTTAAGGTCCTTCGAGTGGGATTGAGTCTGTGCAATAACCAGCAGTGGGAGTACAACAAGTATTGTAGTGTATTTTTTTGTATTACAAATGAAATGACAAAATTAATATGGCCATGACCAGGTTCCTATACTTAACTCTATTACACTCTCTCTCTCTGTTTCCACCCGTTTCTTTATGGTTATAGTCATTTAGTGAGAGTGTGTTGGGCCTTAAAAAATGAACTTTATCTTTGGCTCCTTATTAGTTAGTAGGGGCAGCTTATTAAAAGGTTCTAGGATCTGTTACACACAAACTGAAATACAATGGAAAAATAATAATTAAAAACTTGTTGTGTAACAGGGTGGCTGCTGAAATTGCACAACCATAAAGAACATACTTTGTTTTTTTTTTTTTTTTTTTGGCAATAACCCAAACAAGAAAAAGGTAAAATAAAGTTATGAGCAATATAACCAGCAAGGATATGTAGAGAATAAAACCAAAGCGGTCAAGTTGAGCGCTACACTCTAGGATGCTGCAACAATATGAATATAAACAAATTCATCAAACAATTTAAGGCAGCCAGTGTAAAGTAAAAAACATATATTCATCACACACCAAGAATCAACAAAATCTGAACATTTTTTTTCACTTCTTGTTTGCCCTGAGTAGGGTGTCTCTTTGCCCATAAAATTAAAAGTCATTATTATCAGCAACATGGCATGTAATTTGCTGCTGTCTGTTTTAGAATATTAAGTGGAACCATTGTGCCGTTAATAATATAATTTTTTTAACGTTGATGTCCTTTTACTAAACGCTGGCTGGTGTGTTTTTAATATTCAATAATTTTATAGGAAATCAAATAAACTGTTCACATTAATTTTAACTTCCCTATTAATAAATTCACGTAAAAAATATTAAATATTTTTATAATGTTCCCAAAAAAAAAAAAAAAAAAAATAACATATAAATTTAATGATTAAAACCACACGTGTTTTTAAAATAAACGTAAATTACATCGCAGCAATATGATGTTAGTAATGTGTTGTCTTTTGCCAGCATATAGAGAGAGAGAGATACACAAAAAAAAACTTAAATATTTTAATTATTTTCAGCTTACACGCTCAGACACCGATAAATGTACACATTAGGATGATCCTGATATTGGAATTTTGGAGTTTTCGGTGCTTCTAAAAAACTAAGATTTGTCTCCATCATCTAAAAACTAAATACTGAAAATGTGAGCAAAATCGGATGACTTTTTTTTAAGCTTCGACTTTTGGTTCAAAGAAAAAATATTGTTACGAATGTGCAATAGCGATTTGAATTTAACGGTCTGTAATGACTGCCTGCAACATTAATCATGTTTATAAACACGTCCATCAGTAGAAGCTTCTACTTATCAACCATGTTGATAGCATGCGGTTATTAGCATTGTTTATAAGTGTGCCAACACTAAATATTTAAGCTGCTAACATTAACATCGAAAGATCTAGAATTCGAATGTACTAGTTTGTCCGTTAAGATCATTGTAGAAGATTCCCGAAAGATGTCGTGGGTATAAATAGTGGCAGAGGTTGCAGTCGTGAGTGAGTTTATCATAAGCGCTGCTAGAGTTAACATCAGCTGTCTTGTACATTTAAGTTTGTACATTATAAAGTGTGTGTGCATTTCTGCAAATTGATAAACGTGTAAATCGACACTGAGTGACTATTTAGACTGTTGTTGTTGTACATTTGAATAAATAAAGAGTTGTTACAAATTTTAAACTACTAAAACTGTTTTTTATTTGCAATCAAAAGTATGGGGTTTATTTAAAGGAAATAAACCAACGTTTCATAAAGGTTAAAACGTAACAATATTTTCCAAAATTATTGGGTGTATGACTTAAAAATTGATTTTTAAAATTGTTTAGCTTTTATTTTGAAGCATTTGTACAATGTAAATTTATTCAAAGTTTTCGCCATTGTTAGCTATGACCTTTTCCCATCCTTCTGGCATTATATGGATTCCGAGCCAAAAGAACTGCTCATCATTTTAGGTCAAGAACGAATCAAGCCAATATCGGATACTCTGTTCCAAAGAGAAACGTATCCCAGAGAGAGCGTTCTGCATCGATCAAAACAAATAGTACTGGACTATAAAGCGGGTGAGGTTAAACTTCTCAACCACTTCATTCTAAAGCAGGTATTGCAACATGTTTACGAGCGTTGTCATGATGGAATATTACGGTTTCATGTCTGGCAGCATATGCCGGAAGTTTATTGGTCAATGCTCGCCTTAAACGAATCAGTTGCATTCGTTACAGATCACCTGTGATGGTCTGGCCAGACTTCAGCAGCTCATAATAGAACGACCCTTTTGGTCCAACCAGAGCATGGATATTCGGTTTTGGTGACTATTCGACCGGTTGGCAGGCCTTCACACTCACGATCTCTTATATTTCGGGTTATCGTAATGGATCAATTTTTAAACGCAAACATGATTTTCTTTTATAGCGTTCAAACATCATTTCGGATATGCGGAATCGTCTTTCAAGGACTCTCGGCTTCAATTCGTATGGTACCCAATTTTCCGGCTTTTGGATGAATCCTGCTGCTCGCAAATTTTTTGAAATTGCTGCTTGAGTAGCTCCCAATGATTTTGCAAGCTCTTGTTGAGTTTAACAACAATCTTCATGGAGTAATACCTCCAATTCTTGGTCTTCTATTTTGGCTGGCGTGGGCGATCTCTGTCTTCCGTGCCAAAATCACCACTTCTGAACCGCACAAACTATCTCTCGCACGTTGAAACCGATGAAACGCATTCACCATAAGCTTTTGTGAGCAATCGGTGAGTTTCAGCTGAACTTTTTTGCAAATTAAAGACGGAAAGTAATGACGCTTTGTTGGTACAAAATTCGTCATAAAAAAGACGTATTTACACTATAATGTTCAATAACTAAGTGAGAATAAATGACGGATATGTGCCCTTCAAAATTACATACATATAAGTTATTAAAAACAACAAGATCCGCAATCTTTTGTAAATCCTGCATTTTTAAGTCATACACCCAATATATAAATCACTAAACGTTATCAGATTTTGCTCGAATTTTCAGCATTTGGTTTTTAAATGACAGAGATCAATATTAGAGGGAGAACAATGAGGACCACCCTAATACACAACATACATGTAAACACACCTGTGCAGCTGTAACCATAAAAATGACATAATGACGCCTTTGTTTTAATCCTTGTAACGTTCATAGTTACATACTCACACAAGATGCCTGTAGCCGGTTGCCTGTTGAGTTTGTTTTGCCTTTGGGCAACCTTGAAAGAGTTCTATTATTCATACGAAAATTGATCAAAATATAATTTCGAGTTTTTTGCAATTTCTCAAAGATTTAAAGGATTTATTATATTAAAACCTTGCATGAGCAATGTTTTTTAACAACATTATTTTAAACTTTATTGGTTTATTTTAGAATTTTTCATTAATAAAAGCAAAAAATGTGTTGCAAAAGAGATTTTTAACCATTAAGCAAATATTTCAACAGCTAAAAAAGAAAAGTATTAAAAAATACTTTAAATGCAGATGAAAAAAAGAGGGGAATTAATATTTAACTTACAAACAAACTTGTGTTAAACATCAATAAATAAATATATTAATTTTTTATTAAAAAAAATTTGATTTACCCAAAGAAACATCATGTGCAATAATATATACATGGCATATGTTATTTAAACACTTTGTAAACTGGCATACATTTTCTAGTTAGTTACAGGTTTCCACAGCAATCTTCAGCTGTCCAAGATCTACATCTATAGAAATAGAATTTGGGATTCACAGCCAACAAATCTTATTCCTTAATATGTTCTGATTTACACGAAATTTACTTTCATTTACAATCAGCCCTATCGGCAAAACATGTGATATTTATGTTCTCATGAAATATCCATTTCCCTCGAAGGGAAAATTGTTATCGTGCAATTCTCATGAACTTTTCATTCACAATAGTTGATTTTGTTCGTAACAGCTGTTAATTGTTTACAAAATTCCATCTAAAAATTTCACAACATGTGCAATTTTTTTCACACGAACAAAGTTGGTGAACGAAAAATTGGAAATGGCAACATATTACATGTGAAATATTGATTCGCGATAAGGTGAATGTGTTTAAAATTAAACTTTATGGGGAAAATAATTGTTTTCGTTTACTTATAATTCACTCAGCTATTTGTAGGCCGATTTGTCTGATGTTATAAAGTGATAAGGACTGAGATCGTAAAATTCTTAACACAAGTTTTTTATTAAAACTTTTAACCCAAGTATTTTTTGATTTTTCTTTTGATCAAGTTACCTTTGTAAAGCATGTCAGTTATTATGCTTAATGACAATTATGTTCGTTTGTTGTTAATCTGATTAAAATGAGTGACCAGAAAAAAGTGCGTACAAAAAGTTGGCCAAAAAATCAAAGGCTGGGAAAGGCTTCACTTTGGAACAGAGTATTCGCTATATTGATTCGTTCTTGACTTTATTCGTTCTTGGTCTCAAAAGATGAGCAGAAGACAATGACCAATACTTTAAAAAAATCTATGTTGTACATCCAATAAAATTTAATATTTATATAGATTTCAAATCAAATTTAACCTTGATTATTACAATTCTGTATGTTTAAATTTTTTTTTTTTAAATATTTCAATAGAATTTTTCTAACATATAAATTAGGTTAAAATCATTAAATCATTATTACATTTTACAGAATTTATGTGCTTAACAATTCCACGAAAAATCCATAAATAATTCAAGAAAGCAAGTTATCAATATTAATTATATGTTAAGTATGTATTTATAGAAATAATTCCAAAAACTTATGAATGATAACAACATTTTAACAATTTAGCTTTTAATTATCAAAATTTAGTAGAATTTATTTGCTTAAGCTGCTGGGTTTTAAAACACATGTTACTTTTAGCAAGAAGTCAATATAATTCCTCAGCAACATACAATCATCAAAACTAAGGAGTGAGATCGAAAAATTCTTAACATACATATATGTTAATAAAAATGAAACCACTAAACTTACAGTTTTGATTTTTTTTATTTGATTGAAATTATTACAATTTATAAAAAAAAATATTTTTATACTTCTAATCACTAGTGATGAAATTTTGAACCTTTTTCGGAAACGCTTCCATTAAGGTTTTTATAGTGATTTCTGTCTTTTTGTTCGAACAGGTTGTCCATCTCCGTTTAAAATCTACCACACTTTTGAACACCTTTTTTGTGCTCTTCAATTCTCTTTTAACATGAGCCCAATATCCCTCCACTGGGCTTAGCTCCAGGCAGTTTGGAGAATTTGCCTCTCTTGGTACAAATACCACATTATTGTTCTTTTACCACTCAAGACCTTTCTTACCATAGTGACAGATGCCAAATCAGACCAAAAATAAGTGGACACACTAAGTAGTATTATGAATGGAAGCATCCTTTTTTGTAAACATTCCTTGATGTAGATTTCGGTATTTATAAAGCCCTTTGTAACAAATGTTTGGCTTTTTGCCGCAACTGCATATTGCTTGCCATACCAAGAACTTTTTGGGAAATTTTGTCTGCTTTTGGGTTCTAAACTTTTCTTCAACATTGTCTCGAGCATCAGCAACCTCAAAATTTTTACCAGGAAGTTGCGAAAAATCTGCCAGAACATACGTTTCGTCATCCATTATGCAGCAGGAATATTTTTTTTTTTATAAAATTTGACTTCAATTTCCGTGCTCTGTTTTTGGCATCTAAATTTTTAGCAGAGTTCCTGTTAGGATCTTTTTGAGCCTTGTATGTTTTTGAACCTGCATTGGCTTTAACTTTTCGTAGCAAATATTGCGAGTACTGAGCTAACCGGGCTGCTATCCTACCAGAGGTGTTGGGAGCTCTTTTGAAAATGCTTTCTATTTTTTTGGCTTATTAAACATCATGTGAACCATTCCTTCTACCTGAACCAGGTTTTATATAAACGGACAAGTTCTCCCGGTACTGTTGAATAACATTGGAAACAGTTTGACGGCAGACCTTTGATTGTTTGGCCAACTTTTTGTAGGACCAAGTTGGGTTTTATTGAAAATATTTAATAATTTTAGTACGCACTTTTTTCTGGTCACTCATTTTAATCAGATTAACAACATAATTGACATTAAACATAATAACTGACATGCTTTACAAGGGTAACTTGATCAGAAAACAAATCAAGTAATACTTGGGAAAAGTTTCAATGAAAAACGTGTGTTAAGAATTTTTTGATCTCAGTCCTTAGGAATTTCATTTCTTAGGTTTCGAATAAAATATCAAATAACCCTTATGATATCTAAATATAACATCTTAGTAATACTTTCACAATTAATTAATGTTTACTTATGTGCGATTATAGTAATATTAAATCTTAATTTCTCCTGTAATTAGATACTTTCTTTTATGCCGCTAAGTCTTATTTAATGAAAATTTCTACTTCGAGTGTGTAACAAGGAAAAATTTTCAAAATATATTTAAATTTAACAAATATAACATACATCTTTAATACTTAATAATGTCGGTCTTTGTAAACGTGTATAAACACACACAAACCTACATGAACTACATGAACATTGTACACACTATAAAAATTAAAGAAAGTTGCGTAAATCGTTGGGTATGCAAAAGATAGATAGAAAGAGAGAGAGAGAGACAGAGAATTCATGTGTAAATGATTGTTACTCATACATACTGTTGGCAATTTGTTTGCTGCATGTGTGTTGCTGTTGACATTGTTGTAGTAATTTATAGGATTTTAAGAGTGTCACTCAGTAATCTGGCACTCATTGAGTGTTTTTGTTTTGCCATAAATGCTGTAAGTATTCGTACCAAGCACCAGAATGTTGATGAGTTTTCATATGAAATCTTACACATTTACAAGCTAAAAAATAAAATTTAACATACATTACAGATTTTCCAACACAAGTGTGTATGAAATAAGTCATTTGTTTTTCATATCAAAGACATTTAAGATTTCTTTGCAGGCAAATAACACACAAAAACAAAACATGTTAAAAATTTAAACAATTTTTAAATTTATGTAGATTGAATAGGAATTCAATTTTAATTAAGCAACATGACATTTAGTCATAACTTTTATATAATTCCAATTTTTGGAGAACAAAAAAAGTCATATTTTTTAATATTTTATATTGGATATACAATAGTTTTTTTGGATAACACATACATTTAAAAGAGTGTGTTTGTAGTTTAAAGTATATTTTAACAGACTTTTCAATGGGTAACTTATTGCCACATTTAAGCTTTAATTGTTGTAAATTTTATAAAATATTTCAGATGGAGTTGAGACTTCTACAGAAAAAGCTATACCGAAAATATCAAAACAAGTCTGTAATCAATATTAATTATACGCTCCGTAAGACTTTCATTAAAAATCTATATTTAAAGCAAATATAAATAAAATATTACAAATTTGTAAGGCCATATTCATAAAAAATTTTTAAATTTAAGCAACGTTTTAAATTCAAATTTTGTATGGAAATTTTGCTTGTTTAAATTTTAAATTTTTTTATGAATATAGGGGTTAGTATTTAGAAGGACATTGAACTGTACTTTTGAATTGTATTTAAATTGTTCTGAGAAAACTTTCAAAGCAGTCAGTTATTAATATAAATCAAAAGCTTATTAATATTTATATTTCAAATAACATTGAACTGTAGTTACAATCAAATTTAAAATAGTTCTGAGAAAACTCCTATGCTTAGTATGATTTTATAAAAACATTTGGATTTCAAGGAAATTTTCAAATTTAAGATTTTAATGATATGCAATTAATAATTATGTATAATTCTAAAAAGACATTACAACAAAGTTGTTAGAAAATTTTGTTGTTGTACTTTTGAAAATTACTTAAAAATATCGAAATATTTTTACCTTTTATAATCAAAAATATTTCCGCGAATTAGGTTTAAATGCGCTAAATTGTATGATATTTATTTGCTGAAACTATCACATCAAGCAAAACAGATATAAAGAAAACTATGAAACCAGAGAATATTAATCATACGCTCCCTATGACATAAATACTATTGGTTGTAAGGACTGAGATCGAAAAATTCTTAACATACATATATGATAATAAAAATTAAACCACTAAACTTACAGTTTTGATTTTTTTATTTGATTGATATTATTATTACAATTTACAAAAAAAAAAATATATATTTATAGTTTTAATCACTAGTGATGAAATTTTGAACCTTATTCGAAAACCCTTCCATTATGGCTTTTATAGTGATTTCTGTCACTTTGTTCGAACAGGTAGTCCATCTCCGTTTAAAATCTACTACACTTTTGGACACCTTTTATGTGCTCTTCAATTATCTTTTAACAAGAGCCCAATATCTATCCACTGGACTCAGCTTTAGAGGAATTGCCTCTCTTGGTACAAACACCACATTATTGGTCTTGTACCACTCAATACCTTTTTTACCATAGTAACAGATGTCAAATTAGGCCAAAGATGAGTGGACACATTATGAAGTCTTATAAATGGAAGCAGCCTTTTTTGTAAATATTCCTTGATGTAAATTTCGGTATTTGTAGAGCCCTTTGTAACAAATGTTTGTTTTTTCCCGCAACTGAATATTGCTTGCCATACCAAGAACTTTTTGGGAAATTTTGTCTGCTTTTGGGTCCTAAACATTTCTTCAATATACCCCGAGCATTTGCAACATAAAATAATTGACCCAGAAGCTGCGAAAAATGTTCCATACGTACGTTTCGTCATCCATTATGCAGCAGGTATATATTCTGTATAAAATTTGACTTCAATTTCCATGCTCTGTCTTTAGCCTCTAAATTTTTAGCAGAATTCCTGTCAGAAACTTTTTGAGCGTTGTATGTTTTTAAACCTGCATTTGCTGTAACTTTTCGTACCAAATAGTCCGAGTACTGAGCTAACCGGAATGCTTTCCTACTGGATATGTTGGGAGCTCTTTTGAAAATGTTTTCTATTTATTGGCTTAAGAGACATCATGTGGACCATTCCTTCTACATGAATCAGATCTTCTATCAACGGACAAGTTCTTCCGATACTGTTTAATGACATTGAAGTCAGTTTGACCACAGACCTTTGATTGTTTGACCAACTTTTTGTAGGACCAAGTTGGGTTTTGTTAAAAATACTTAATAATTTTAGTACGCACATTTTTCTCGTCACTCATTTTAATCAGATTAACAACAAATGAATATGTTAATAAACATAACAACTGACATGCTTTGATAAAAAAAATAATCAAATAATACTTGGGTTAAAAGTTGTAATGAAAGACGTGTGTTAAGAATTTTTCGATCTCAGTCCTTATGAATTGAAAAAAGCGGGATTTAAAATAGATGGCGTATCTTTTGAACGCGGTTTTTGTTTGTAATAACTTATGTGTAATTTTGAAGTATATGTAATTTATTCTCAATTAGATGAACATTGTAGTGTAACAACAAAGTTTTTTTTGCTTCGAAAATGTTTTTTTTTTCGAAAGATTGAAGAAATAGCTATCTAACAATTTGGGACACATTTTGCTAAGAACAAAAGGTAATAAGTTACATAGATGAGAAAAAAATCTGTTTGGCCAAAATGTAAAATTTTGAACCCCTAAAGAGTTCTTGACCGATCTTGTTGATCTTGGTACAAAGACACCGATTTCAAAATTTGGTTTACTTGACATGAAATCCTCCATATAAAGATTTCAGATTTTTATATATTTTACACAACACTCATGTATCTTATATATAAATATGCAAACAACAGATGAACATCTATTATGGATTTTTAACAATAAATGTTAAAAAATATTTCAAGTTTTTTAACAATAAAAGTATTTGTAAAACTTTGTTTAGAATCAGTTAAATTTTATGAAATTTATTTGATTAAGATTAAGATTTTCCAGAAAAGTTATAATGAAAATTATGAAGCAAGTCAGTAATTAATATTAATCATACGCTCAGTGGGAACTTAGAAAAAAATCTGTATGTTAGAAAAATAGAAGATTCTTTTATACATTTTAAATAAAATAAATATTTTATTTATAAATCTACAAAATACACACTTTGTTAATCAATTAATTATTTTTTTTATTTTTCAAAAATTATTTCAAAATATTTCAACAAGTTTTTCAGAAATAAAAATATTTCTACAACTTAGCTTCAAATTAGCTTAATTTAATAAAATTTATTTTGTTAAGCTGTCTATTACATAAAAAAACTTATAATGGAAATTATTAAACAAATCAGTAATCAATATTACTCATACGCTCCGTAAGGCTGGGGATACAAATCTTTATTTAAAGGTCATTTTGCAGAAATTTTGAAAGATCAAAAAAGGAAAATAACAGGATATTTAAACAATTTAAATGAAACATACCATACTAGATGTTAAACAATATTTTTATAAACGTTTGAGAGCCTTTAAAAGTCTGTAATCAGATATTTAATGCCTTTGTTATATACATAGTTTAGCTTACAGCCAGATTATATTCATATTCAAATCTCTATATCTAATTTGTTTATTCTAGCTTATGAATAATGCATTTATTTCCTAAAAAAGATTAAAATGTAAAATAATTAAAAATCAAACAAGCAACTGCAATTATAAATAATTGCTACTACTACTACTGGTTATAAAATGTGAGTGTGAAGAAAAGTCTGCGCGTGTAGCTGGCGTAATGTGTGAGTGCGTTTGCCATAGTGTTGATGAAAAAGAAAAATAAACAATACAACTACAAGTGTTTCTTTAAAACCCCAACACAATTTTAAGGTGATTCTTATTTTCTGTTAATCAAAGCATTTGTTCGTTCATAATGTACGTCAGTTTTAGAAGCCATTTCTCTACTCACTTCACACCTTAAAGAACTCATCAAAAATGAAACAAAAAGCGCTCAAAAATGTAAGACTACACAAAAAATTATTGAAGGCAAAGAAATGTGAAAAACGAAATCTTCACAGAAATCATGATAAAAGATTTATTTCTTTTTAAACACTTTAAAAACAAAATGTTATAGATTATTTGTTTTTTTTTTTAATTTTTGCTACCAAATAGAAAAACAAACAAATAAATAATTAAAATGGCATTCCTTAAAGAAAATATATATATTTTAAATCTTAAAAAAAAATTAATTACAATTTAATGTGCAAAAAAAAAAAAAAGCCTAAACATTTGCCAGCTAAGTTCATATGAAAGTAATAAAGTTTTATTCATTTCCATAATTATACTTAAGCTATTTGAAGCGTTAAAGAATATTTGACACCACTTTGAAAACAAACTGTGAAATTGGAAATTTTATTTTTGGCTGTATAATAATTGCAATCATAACTCAAAATGATGTGCGTCTTGTTTGATGAAGGCAAATTTATTAAGAAAATTTTAAGCGCCATATGATCAAAATAAATAATAAAAAGGTGCCTATTTTTATAACAAACTCCCCACATGAAAAATTAATGAAAAATGTGCAAATTGTGGAAAGTTTTTCCTTTGGCAAAAAAAGGCTTTTAAATTAAAAGATTTTTCATTACTTTTGTGGTGTGGGAGTGTTATATCATAGGTATCATAGCTGCAGGGGATTTATGATAGTAATTAAAACATCGAATGGTGCAGTGAAAGCAAAAGTTTTATAGGTGGCTTTTAATTCAGTAAAACTGCTGAAAGGAAGTAAGTATAACAGAAATGTCATTTTATAATGTTTTTAGTGAGTTTTTGGTTTATTTTAATGTTATTTTTATAGTGGGAAGAGAAGCTAGGTTTGATTAGAAAAATAGGACATCAAAGATTATTAGAAACAGTGTTTTCCCACTGCGTATTGGCAACAAAGAAGGCCATAATGACACAAAAACAAACCATATTATTTTCTTTAAATATTTTCAGACATTTTTTACTCAAAGTTATTTTATGGAGGAAATATTAAATTGTTACAAAAGGTATGCTAAATAGAGGGTATATATAAGTTTGTTCAACCATTTGCAACACATAATACCATCCAAATCTACACAAATTTTGTATATTTTTACTACTTATGAAATGTGGATTTAATTTAATCGTTAGTGTAAATCGCGTTCACAGCCAACATACAAAACGGAAATTAATAACATTTACATAGTATATTTGCCATTGTCCTAAGTAGTTGGGTATTAAAAATCAGTAAAGTCGCTGCAGTTTAAAAAGAATTTTTAACCAAAACGTGAGATAACCTTTAACAAAAAAATGTGATATTTTTTCAGCATTGTATTACAGATTACCATCCTTTTTCCATTTGTATCACTTCAAATGATTTTCAGATGCAAAATAGATTTAATTCGACCAATATTTATCAACGTATAGCGACATAAATGATTCAGTTAATTTTCGGATTTCGGATAATTATCGATCTTTTTCCATTTGGAGCACTATTTACCGACTTATAGCCACCTTTATATTTTAAATTATTTTCATATGAAAAATCAATTTGGTTGCATAAGGAAGTGACCAGTATTTATCGACTTATAGCAACTTTCATGCTTCAGTTAATTTTTTTGGTTTTTTCATGTTGGACCACAATTTATTTCATTTTCATATGAAATATCGATTTTTGGTTGAAAATATAAGTGATTCCAGATTATCGTCCTTTTTCCATTTGGACCATTAGTTACCGACTTATAGCCGCTTTTGTGTTTTACTTGATTTTCATATAAAACAAGTAAGACAGCTATATTCGGCTGTGCCGAATCGTATATACCCTTCACCAAATTATACTTTAAAATAAAAATTTTAAATATTTTTTGGTAAATAAAATTAATTTATTTTTTTCAAAATTGTTTTTTTTTTCGAAATAACTTTTTTTAATATTTTTTTTTTTTTTTTTAAATTTACTAGTGAAAAAAAATTTAAGACAAAAATTTGTTTTTGGTTTAAAAAAAAAAATCGAGTTAAAAAATATTTTTCGCAATTTTGACCTATTGTAGGTCCAAATTACTAAACCCTTATATACATCGTTGCAATAGACTATGAAATATCTATCATTAGATATCCATATTGTCTATATTAATGACTTAGAAATCCAGATATAGAACAAAAGAAATGGGTCCGGTTTTTTCCTAATATCTCCGCCATTTGTGGCCGATTTTCTCGTTTTTATTGACGTATGAATCAAGTTTGTAAGTTAGTTGGGGTCTTCAGAAAATTGATTTCAACAGACAGACAGGCAATACACGCAAGGGTATTCTCAGGAGAGAATAACGGGAGTAACGTCCCCACGGACCCTAGTTCTGGCAGACATGGAGAGCGTACCAAAATGGGTGCAAGTCGAGAGGATGCCGCCCTCAAGGCATTCGGCCATATGGATACCCTCAAGAGAGGTGTAAAAAGGAGAGTGACGACTTCGTGGTTGATCCTAGTCATTCAAGCTCAGGAATCATGTGCTGAAAAGGCCCCGCCGAAAGGCATTAAGACCAAGCCCAGTACGGTCTTAATTGTGGCATTTCTGGAATCAGTGGATACGAATTGACGCTATAACGGGCTGACAATTGTGGTATTCTGAAACTTGAGTACATAGAAGTGAGATTCTATGGAAATGGCTTTCAGGATAATGCTGCGGTTGCCCCCGTCCCAATAAAATCTAGCAAGTCTCGAAGTACGTTCGAAAATTGTCACCATTAAGTTGGCGGTGTAGGTTTGGATGATTATTCCCGATTTGTACCGATCTGGCTCTGGCACAAGGTCTCATAAGGACCCTATGGCAACCCTCGCATGGTCTCCCTGCATACATAGATAACCATAGGATCTTAACGTGACTACACAACAATTGGAGATAGCGACTTTGAGTTGGGACCACGAAGAATGAACAACAATAAAAATAACGAAGTTGAAGGCTATAATCCATTTAGGTTGAAAATATTAGTGATCACAGATATTTGTCTTTTTACCTATTTATAGCCACGTTTAAGTTTCAATTCATTTTCATGTGAAAAATAGAGTTTTATTTAAGAGTTTAGCTTTTGTTTTAAATTTATAAAAAAGTATTGGCCATTGTTAGCTATGACCTTTTTCCAACTTTCTGTCAACATATGGATTCGAGCCAAAAGAACTGCTCACCATTTCAGAACAAGAACGAATCAAGCCAATATAGATCATATCAAATAGTAGTCGGATGGGGCACGAGCTGGACTAAAAAGCGGCGAGGCAAAACTTCCCAACCACTTCATTCAAATGAATCAGTTGCATTCGTTCCCCTTTCCCCTTCATTTGGATGAATCCTGATGCTTTTGCTGCTTGAGTAGCTCCCAATGATTTTACAAGCTCTTTTGAGTTTGACAACAATCTTCATGTAGTACCTACTACCTCCAATTCTTGGTCTTCGATTATTTGTTTGACAAAAGCTCGTTGAAACATTGCAACATTTGCGTCCTATTAATTAAAGGCTTTCGTGTGAAAATTATGGTCTCTTTGTGAAAGCTGTGGCAATAAAAGTATTCTGACTTGCATGAGTTTCAATAACTTATATTCAATGCACTTAAGTTTCAACGAAAAATATATAACTTTTAATTTTTCAATAATGTCATTCATGCCCTTTAAATATGCTCTTGAACATTTTATAATTTTAACTTGCCATATTTTTAACAAAGTTTTTTCATTACTCTTATTCGAGTTTTTGTCATACCATATTGAATGAAACTGAATTAAAATTTAAATAAATTTTTATTTAAAACATGTCCATTAAATGCACACAAGACTCGGGCCCCCCACAAACAAAAAAATTGCAGCAGAAAGCCGAAATCTATTTAAAAACATCAAAAACAGCAGCACAAGCAACATGCAACAAGAAAACTAAAAGAAATAATGGAAAATTTGCTCTACCTTAAACTTTAAAAAGGAAAAGTGATTTATGGCGAAAATTTAAAGGAAAAGTAAAACAGAGACACAAGTGCTTCTTGTACAAGTGTGAAGTGTATGTGTATTCAAAGTTCATACACAACAAGTTGTTAGGTTTGAATTGGTAGGTGGTGAAAGGTTTGATGCTTTTGCACAACTGCAAATGAAACAGCTGTTTTAACAGAGCCAACATTTTAACATACTTTGGCGGTTTATAAACACAAAAATGTACTTCGTTTTTGGCCAGATTTTGTGAATGATACCAAAACAACAGACAAATAGATACAACAGTCTTAAACAGACATTAAAACGAAACACAACAATGTTTTGACTAAAGCGCGTTAATAACTAAAAGAAATATAAACGAAATATTTAAAAAATAAATATCAAAAAAGTGTGTGTTCTTTTTTAATTATAAAAATAAAACCTTAAAAATATATTAAAATTAAATCATTAAAGAAAAAATTTAATCATTAAAGAAAAAATGCTTTTAATAAACAACGAACCTAAAGCATTGCAAAAAAAAGTGTTGTGGAATATACAATTATCTAACTAAATATTTAAATTTTATATGAACAATACTTACATAGTAAACAAAATTATTAAAGTCATTGAAATCCAAAAAAATATATATAAATGAATTAAGTGAAATAAAGAAAATATTTACTTTTTGGAAAAAGATTTGAATAAATTTACTTAATTGTAATCAAAACCTTTTAAAATATCTATAACAAAAGCAACGATTCCTTTTTTTTATCTAAAAAAGGCCTAACACAACGACTCTAAATTTGATATCATGCTTTAAAGCAACAAACAATCAAAACAAAAAAAAAAGAAAAGGATTTATCCAACACCATTATTTACTCTGATAATAAAGACAACACAATCTACAACTTTCGCTAAACAAAGCAAAAAGCAAGAACCACCAAAAGAAAAACACTACATAACGGTAATTGAAATTTGTTAAAACTTTTATTGTAACTCTTATTATTCGTTGTTCTCTGACAGCACTTAAGATAGTGCCAAGAATTTGGCAAAAAGCTTTTTAGACCAATTTACTAAAGTGTTTGAAAATGTTTTAGATTTTGTCGTTAAATTGACGCATTCAAGTCAGATTATAATGTACTATTGCTGATGAGTTTTACCCTACTCTTAGTTAAAGAAAGAGTTATGGTTTAGCACTTAGTTTGTATGGTTTCAAAAGTATTTGCAAAACATTCACATCTTTGCTTACAAAATTACCTCTTTGTAACTTATGTGTGTAAAACATGCTCACTTGTAAAATACAATAATGGTATTAATGAACTTCAGCCAGAATATTTGTCATTGTGCTAAGTTATTTGCTATTGAAAATCAGTAAAATCTGGACAATAAAATAAAAGTTATAAACCAAAATGTAAGACCAGCTCAATTTAATCACGTTTATTTCACGTTTTCTAAAGATTTATTTATGATAAATTGTTTCTGTTTCTAGAGTTTCAAAACTACAACAACATGCTTGTTTATGTGTACAATGAAACATGTTGTTGTAGTTTTGAAACTTGTATAAATATTACAATAAAAATCTAGAAACAGTAACAAAGCTGAAAATATTTATCATTAAAATCATTAAATCGAGCTGGTCTTACATTTTGTTTTATAACTTTTATTTTATTGGAGAGATTTTACTAATATTCAATAGCAAACTACTTAGGAAAATGACAAATATTCTGGCTGAAGTTTTTTAATTTCGTTATTGTATTTTAAAAGTGAGCGTGTTTTACACACACAAGTTATAAAATTATACCTTTGTAACCCGTTATGGTAGATTTTCTTCTTAACCTAACAGAAGATAACTTTATGAACTAAAAAGGTCCAAGAAGTCAACATTTTGAACTGTAATACTGTATAAAAATGCTAGATGATTTTATGTTTTTATGTTTAATTTTCATATGAAAGATACATTTTTGGTTAAAAATATAAGTGATCACATATTATCGTCCTTTTTCCATTTAGACTACTATTTACTGATTTATAGCTACGTTCACGTTTCAGTTAATTTGAAAAAATAAACAAACAAAAACAAAGAATGTTAGAACGATTTTTATGTCTTCTGTTAAATTTGTGGACTTAGTACGTTTTCACCCTAAGCTTACGATATGTTAAAAATATCTAAATCCTTTCATTGTAAACTTATCGAAAGGTTATAATAAAACATACACAGTCTTACAAAGATCACAGAAAACATATTATGACGATTTAACCAAACTTCCTAAACATAAACTCTTTAACGGCAGAGGTCAATGTTAAAACATTTAAATATTTGAGAATATAACAAAATAAATCTTAGGTATTTTTTGTCATTTGACAAGTAGAAACTACGTCATTACAAAAAATGGAAATTATTAAAATTCACTACAAAAATTGTGAAAATCTCGCAGTCACAGTTCGCAAAACTAAAGCATTTTTTGGTCGTCGTGAAGCACTTTGTCGGACCGCAATACAGAAATTGGTGGAAAAATTCGAGCTGTTGGGACAAGTTAGTGATGTGAAGAATAAAACCCGTGCACGTCGCTCTACAACAACTGAGAATATTGCTGCAGTAGCCCAAAGTGTTGAAGAAAACCCTGGTTTGTCCATTCCTCGTGGTTCTTGGGAATTGGGCATTCCAAAAACGTCATTAGCCCGTATCTTATGGTCGGAGTTGGATGATATTGATCTGGACAACGTTTACTTTCAACAAGACGGCGCTACGTACAACACAAGCAACGAAACCATTGCTCTTTTACGGGAAAGGTTTCCGGACCGTGTTATCTCTCGAAGAGGTGGTCATAATTGGCCACCGAGATCTTGTGAAAGATAAGGTCCTCATAGAAAGAATTCGTGAGGCTATCGAGGACATAGGGCAGCCACTTTGCGATTTGCTTATGGAAAATTTCATGAAAAGGATATGGTCCTGTAAGCGTGGTTGTGGTGGCCATTTGGCTGATGTTGTTTTTCATTTTTAACGGAATACCTTCCTCTTTATTATGAAATAAACATCCGATCATTTATCTCAAAAAATGCCATTTTTCTTTGAATACCAAAATAAAAATTTCAAAGTATTTCGGTAAATTTTCATAAAATAATACATACACACAACCTCAAAAGTGAGTAAACACTACAAATTATTTGATTTTTTCTAAAGATAATGATCTAACTCTATCCCTCGCTTGAAATTTAAAAGTTTCGGTTTGTTATAGATTGGGCTGAATAATAGATTAGGACTATAAGGATTTCCATGATCTTAAAAAAAATAAAAAAATTCACTGGTGTTCACTCACTTTTGAGGATGTTCATTTAAAAATCTGAATGTGACCTTAGCGGAGAAAAATGTTTAAAATTTGTTTGCTCAATCTGAACCCAAACTTTTTAAAGAGCTCAGTTTGATTGATATATAAGGACAGAGATCGAAAAATTCTTAACATAGAATTTCCGTCTTTGGCCTCTAAATTTTTAGCAGACTTCTTGTCAGGAAAGTCTATGTATGTTTTTAAACCTCCATTGGCTTTAACTTTTCGTAGCAAATAGTCCGAGCACTGTGCTAACCGGGCTGCTTTCCTACCGGATGTGTTGGGAGCTCTTTTGAAAATGCTTTCTATTCTTTCGGCTCTAGAAACATCATGTGGACCATTCCTTCTACCTGAACCAGGTTTTCTATCAACGGACAAGTTCTCCCGGTACTGTTTAATAACATTGGAAACAGTTTGACGGCAGACCTTTGAATGCTTGGTCAACTTTTTGTAGGACCAAGTTGGGTTTTGTTGAAAATATTTAATAATTTTAGTACGCACTTTTTTCTTGTTATTCATTATAATCAGATAAACAACAAATGAACATAATAATTATTTGCTTAGTGGTATATTATACTTACACCACATTGTTATATTATACTCTGTGCTAAAACGATTTTTTTATCCTATCTGCTTTTGAATACCAAAAGGTAGCTTACCCCACTTTTGTATTGATAGTTGGTAATGTAAGGAGTCTATGTAACACCAGAACATCAACAAAAAAAAATTGTGGGTTACACCACGTTTGCGCTGATGGCCTCATATATTTTTAGTACATATTTTTCTTAATTTTCTTAAATATTGCAAAATTTAGTTTGACCTCAAAATCATAAAAAGTTTAATTTTGGTACAAGCATCATTTTTAGATTTATGATTCTCAGCTAAATAATAAAAAGTATTCCGGGTCGTAACATTCTAAAATGGTTTCTAAATATTTCATCGAATTTTCATGAAAAATTTCTATAAGTTAAACATTTTACCTATGACATTTTTAGAAATGTGGATTAAAGTATCATCAGCAGACTAATAGAAAATATTCCGGTATATTTTCCTACAATACAAAATCGCAAATATTGATGAATGTGACATTTGACCTTTTGAGGATTGTGGGTTATTAGAATCTAATAGATATTGTTTATTAAAATTGAGCAACTCTAAACTATTTTGGAATATTAACCAAATTTTTTGATTAAAATTGATTTTTCCTAAAATCCTTTGAGTTCAATTCTTAGGGCTTCATTTTATAAAACGAAGCGTTCAGAAACGTAAGCAATTTGTATGAAAATACTAGGAATTTTATTTTAATGTTTGTCGTTTCGTTTTACAAAATTAGACTCTTAATCTCTGCTAAATGACAGATTTTATATTAAAATTGAAATGAGCAATCTTTAAATCTTAACAATGTGTTTTACAAAATTTCCTAAAATTTGGAATTAAAGGTTTGGTACAAAATTGTATAGCTGAGCATTTATGATTCCAGACATCTAAAATCAATCAATGTACTGTAGCTCATCTAAGAGTCATCTAAACGGTTATTTATTACTTTTACTTGTGATTTTATCACGTTTCATTTGTTGGTGCTTTTTGTGTAAAGTTTTGTTTTTACGTAGTTGGTTTTTCCTGTCTATAGTTCCCATCTCTTTGTTTGATGTTATTCAATACATCAGTGGCATTTGCTCTTAAATTATCAACATCATCGTTGTCATTATCGTCATCATCAATAGATAAAAAATTTACTATATAAAATAAGCTTACCAAGGTCATTTAATGGTCTAATCTAAAATCGATGTGATTTTCAAAAGTAAAACAAAAAAAACAATTAATCTTAATAGCATTTTTAATTGACGTTTTGAAAATTTAGAAAGAAAAATGGCACAAAATATAATTGTTTAAGAAAATTAAAAATGCTTTGTTTTATTAAGGAAAATGTTTTTAATGGAAGTGCATAGAAATTTCAAAAATTAAATAATAATTATGTTTTTTTTTTTTTTTTTTTTTTTTTTTGAACAATTTTATTTCCTGGGGAAAACTTGAAAAATATTTCAAATGTTTAAAAACAGCTTGAAGCTGCTTCTGTAAAAAATTTGTCTTTTTTCTTTTTTTTTACAAGCACTTTCTATGTGACATAAAAAAATGTTACACTTCCGCTTGCCATATCCTTGTTAGCGTGTCATTAGGGTTTACAGTAATCCCCCTGATTAAATGAAAATATATTGAAACAGACAATTTTATGTATTTAAGCAGAAAATCATTTATAACAAATTATGAATATTTAATGTGTTGATACAAATAAAAAAACACATGAATATTTTAAACAATTTGTAAACAATACCAGAAAAATCAAAAAAAAAAAATTAATTAAATTTGTTTAATTTTTTATTAGAATCATATTTAAAATATTCTGTTTAAATTATTTCCATTTGCCTGGTAAAACCTTGAATTTTAACAGGAAATTCTGGGTAGAAAAGGTTGGTTACTAACTTCCAAACATTAGAAAATAGTGCGTGACTTTGACACATATATTTCGTATTATCCACCATTTTTATGGTATTTTTATTTAGTAAATATCTTCCCCATTTTATTACTTAGTGCTGCTCAAGCTCATAAATTGTTTAAGCTTATAAATGTAGTTTCCTTTACCAAAAAAAAAAAAAATAAATAAATAAATAAAAAAAAATTGATTTTTTTTATATTTTTGCACTTAAATGTTTACATGCGTATTATTATGTTGCTGCTTGTATTAAAGCAAACAAAAAAATTTAAAGGAGGTCCAATTTCAATAACTTAAATGAATCAAATAACGTCTGTAAAAAAAAAACTTTTTATTTTTTAATGCCAACAGCGAGGGCGAGATTTTAGACAACCAAACAATTTAGATTAGAAAGTTTTAGCTTAATGACAAAGTAAACTACAAAAAAAAAAAACACTTTAGATTGGTCTATACGGCTGTGAGAAATTGTATATACCCTACATCTAAAATAACAGCTCTACAAACTACTCTCGTTTCAACATTGATAGCCACTCTACACAAGCATACATGCGATTGTTATGTCTCTCTTTGTAATGTTGCAAGAATACAACAACAATCAAAATTACAACAACAAACATTAATCACTTCTACACATAACAACAACATAATATTCCACAGTAACATTGTTAAAAACAATTTCCGTTAAAATAATATAATTCTTTCGAGGAGGTTCTCTCCCATTTGGGTTTATAACTTTTTTTCTACTACACGGATTTTAGTGATTTTCAATAGTAAACTGCTTACAACAATGATAAATATTTTACATAAATCTCATTAATTTCCTTTCTGAATTACGGCCATGAGCTTGATTTACACACACATACTAAAATACACACCTAACTAAATACAATTAGAATGTTATAAAAATCTAAAATATATAAAAAAAACTTTAAGGATTCTTAGATGACTAGTTTGAGGTGTTGCACAAGGAACTTCAAACTTATGACTAGTGATGTAGGGTATCTGTAAACATTGTGTATAGCCCTAAAGCATTGTTGTTAGTCAAGTGATAATTGTACTTAATAATGTAGATAATAATGAAAATATTTGTTATATTTAAACAGTTTTATTAAAACAAAGGATACAAAATACAACAACTACAACAATAATGACATTTAATATTATACTTTTTGAGTTGAAAAAAAAAACAAAGAAATAGTAACCTAAGTTTTTATTTATGCAAAATACGTAAATAGAAAAATAAGAATAATCGTTTAAGTTAAATAAAATCCGCCTTTATATAAACGACTATACAAAAAGGCGTAGCTGGCATTTACTAAAAGAAAAAAAAAAAAACTGATATTAACTTAACTTTTACTCATTTTAATAAGCTGCAAGCAAACACTAACAAACAGTAACTCCCTTAAAAAAAAATATTTTATTGACTTATCAAATATCTTTAAAAGTCATATACATAATATCAAAAATTGGTTAGAAAATATTCCAGTTATTACAAATCTCCACGCTAATTAAGTGCTTTAGACTACTTGGCAAAGAAAGGCAACAAAATTACATCACTTAATGTATGTCAAATGAAATTAATGCATCAATAAGTTAAATAATTGCACTGTCATTAAATCATTTATATTTTTCTAGGTTCTTTTAAATTTTTTTCATAAAATTCTTTCTACTCAAACGATTTCATTGATTTTCAATACCATACTCCTTAGCTCAGTTATAAACATTCTCAGAGAATTTTATTTATTAAAGTTATGTATTTCGGACTTGATCGTGTTTTACACAAACACTTAGAGATAAAGGTTGAAAATCCAACGTTCGTTTTGAAACTGTTGCTTATGAAAATGTCTTCTGTAATTCACTTATATTATATTACTGACCACAATTCTACAAAAATAGATGGACTGTTTTATGCAGCACAATTAGATGGACTGTTTTATTGAGTGGTACAAAATCGATTTCGTTGTATTCTATACCGTTCAATTATGGATGGCAACTGAACTTCAGATTCGTTGTCAGTTGCCTAAATGGTATTACAGATGGCAACCAAAAATTTGTATCTTTTAGCAACCAGAAATTCGCAATTGAAGTTCGGTTGCCAACCATAATCGACCCATAAGTCCCTTTTGGCTCAGGCTAAAATTTCAACATTTATTGTACCAACTGTAAAGAGAACTCTTGAATTATCTCTTACTAGAATAAATTGATTTTCAGCCTAGAATTTACATATTGTACAAGAACTTAGTAAGTATATGAGAAATATCTCAAGCATTTTAAAATAACAAGGTTATAGCACTTTTTTGCTCATATCTCAACCATTTATGAACAGATTCTGGAACGTTAATATGATACAAGGTTTTTGTCCGTAAGATATGATGGGCATTCGGAAAGTTGATATCAACTAACATATGAACATCGTTATGGTATGTTATAAGAATCCATTAGGGGGATTAGAAACGGAATGCTAATGAAGTTAAAGAATATAACAAGTTGTAGTGCTTTGGTCCGGCCGTAGTTTTGGCACACATTTTCTGACAATTGCTATATACCTCTTGAGATGTAACTATTTCCTTTGTTTCTAAGGTCAATTTAAAAAATATATATTTTTTAATTCCTCCACTTAAAAATTTTAATTGTAATCCAACATCCAGCATTTAGCTATTTAATTAAAAATTGAAACAACATGTTATTAAAAACATCATATTCCTTTTGCCACACTAATCATTTCAGCTTTAATTAAACATTCTAGATATATTTACATAATTAATTGTTTAGTTATGAAAATCTCTCTATAAATCACTTTTAATCGCTATTAGCAGCCACAAACTGTTGTTTGCTACAACTGCTGCTGCTAATATTGCTGCTGATATTGCTATTGGGCGGCAGCAGTTTTATGTTGTAACGGCGAAATATATGAAAAAAAAAAAAAAAAAAAAAAAAACAGCAAAAAGAAGTAATTTTATTTTAATTATCTACTCAGATAATACTAGATACTCGTATACAAGTAGTAAACAAACACTTACATATACAGCTGGTTTTAGGGGGATTGTCTCTGTTTTGTATTTATTTATGTAAGTATGTATATACGGATGTGAAAATTAGTATATATTTACAATATTTAGTAAACAAAAACTGTTATCAAAGTTCATTCATATGCACATATGTATGTAATATATTCTAGCAAATTTACAGTAGGTTGGTCCTAATTTTTCATTTTTCGATGCTCCCAAGGTCTAAAATTATTCTCTATCATCTAAGAACCAAATTATTAACATTTGAGGAAAATCGTATAACATTTTTTGGAAAATGCCGAATTTCGTGCCAACAAAGCTTCATAGATCGTGTGTGAAACCTAGCCAACCAGTCGAATCGACATCAAAGCCAAATATCCATGGCGCTAAGGTAATGCTCTGTATTTGGTGCGATCAAAAGAGTCCTATCTATTATGAGTTGCTGAAATATGACCATTTCATCACAGGAAACCTGTACCGAATGCAACTGATTCGTTTGAAGCGAGCATTGGAAGAAAAACGCCCTGAATATGCGGCCAGACATGAAACCACAATATTCCATCATGACAACGCTCGGCCACATGTTGCAATACCTGTTAAAAAGTATTTATAATGAAGAGGTTGGGAAGTTTTGCCTTATCCGCTTTATCCATATGTTGTCAGAAAGATGTGGAGGAGGTCATAGCTAACAATGGTCAATACTTTGAATAAATTTATATTGTACAAATGTTTCAAAATAAAAGTTAAATTTTAAAATTAACCCAAAATAGCCATTAGCCAAAAAAACTATTTTTCACATGGAAATTAATTGAAACTTAAACTTGGCTATAAATCGGTAAATAGTGGTCTAATTGTAAAAAAGACAAAAATCTGTGATCACTAATATTTTCAAACAAAATCGATTTTTTATATGAAAATCAAGTAAAACATAAAAGTGGCTATTAGTCGGTAAATAATGGTCCAAATGGAAAAAGGACGATAATCTGGAATCACTTATATTTTCAACCAAAAATCGATATTTCATATGAAAATTAACTGAAATTGTGGTCTAAAATTAAAAATTAACTGAAATATACAAGTTGCTATAAGTCGGTAAATACTCGTCACTTCCTTATGCAACCAAATTGATTTTTCATATGAAAATAATTAGAAATATAAAGGTGGAAATATAAGTAGGTATTGTGTATAATAGTATAAAAGTATAATAGTATATTAGTATATTAGTATAATAGTATAATAGTACAATAGTATAATAGTATATTAGTATAATAGTATAATAGTATAATAGTATAATAGTATAATAGTATAATAGTATAATAGTATAATAGTATAATAGTATAATAGTATAATAGTATAATAGTATAATAGTATAATAGTATAATAGTATAATAGTATAATAGTATAATAGTATAATAGTATAATAGTATAATAGTATAATAGTATAATAGTATAATAGTATAATAGTATAATAGTATAATAGTATAATAGTATAATAGTATAATAGTATAATAGTATAATAGTATAATAGTATAATAGTATAATAGTATAATAGTATAATAGTATAATAGTATAATAGTATAATAGTATAATAGTATAATAGTATAATAGTATAATAGTATAATAGTATAATAGTATAATAGTATAATAGTATAATAGTATAATAGTATAATAGTATAATAGTATAATAGTATAATAGTATAATAGTATAATAGTATAATAGTATAATAGTATAATAGTATAATAGTATAATAGTATAATAGTATAATAGTATAATAGTATAATAGTATAATAGTATAATAGTATAATAGTATAATAGTATAATAGTATAATAGTATAATAGTATAATAGTATAATAGTATAATAGTATAATAGTATAATAGTATAATAGTATAATAGTATAATAGTATAATAGTATAATAGTATAATAGTATAATAGTATAATAGTATAATAGTATAATAGTATAATAGTATAATAGTATAATAGTATAATAGTATAATAGTATAATAGTATAATAGTATAATAGTATAATAGTATAATAGTATAATAGTATAATAGTATAATAGTATAATAGTATAATAGTATAATAGTATAATAGTATAATAGTATAATAGTATAATAGTATAATAGTATAATAGTATAATAGTATAATAGTATAATAGTATAATAGTATAATAGTATAATAGTATAATAGTATAATAGTATAATAGTATAATAGTATAATAGTGGTCCAAATGGAAAAAGGTCGATAAATTGTGATCTCTTATATTTTCGACCAAAAATCCGAAAATGAACTGAATGATTTATGTGGCTATACATTGATAAATAGTGGTCGAAACGTAAAAAATAACTAAATTCTTTGATCAGTATATTTTTAACCCAAAATCAGTTTTTTCATAATAAATGATTCGAAAAATAAAATTTCTTTTAAATAAAATTTTGATAATGTAAAATATTAGATTTGAGTTAGGCATGACAGCGACGTCAGAGATTTTTTTTTATTTAATACTTAAATGAAATACATAAACCACAGATTATTACAGATATGAAGAAATAACAGTTCTCAAAAAAGTAATATCGAACCGTATGGTTATTTTAACGTTCTACAACCATTTTGTAAAGGTTGTGGTTTGCTGAGCGAGAGCAAAAAATTTGTGCCTTTTTCCAAACCACAAACATTTTTAAATTTTCTTTTGTTTGTTTTCTATTGCCACATTACTGGAACCAGCTGATTCATATCTGTGTAATCTGTGACAAAAACTATTTTTAATTGGAATTTCCTGGTTTTTCTTTTTTTTTTTTTTTTTTTTTTAAATATTACTTTTGCTCATATTTTCAGCATTTGGTTTCTAGATAACGCAGAACAATTTTAGACATACAGAGCATCAAAATCCAAAAAAGGGGCAAAATAAGGGCCACCCTAATATTCTCATCTATAATATATACAAACTTATGTAGTATATTTTAGTAAATGTACAGTCATATGTATATTTCTATTTATGTATAAGTTCATGTTTCACATTTTTCTCTAATACCAAACAAAAAAAAAAAAAAAAAAAATGTTTCTCTAACTTTTTGGTGTTGTTATTATTCCAATAATCTAAACACACGAGTGGTATTTCAGTATGTTGTTGTAGATGTTGTTATCACATGATATCAGAACTATGGGATTATACTATATACTGTATGTAAGTTAATACACAGATAAATTTATACATTCAGATATATGTAAGTGTACATGGTTTTGCAAACGTCATACTATACTTACAAATCTGCCTCATTGCTCTAATAAACGCCTATTTTTTGGAGATTTATTTATACTATAAATATTGGTTAAAGTGACACCATTTTTAGCATTAGATAAATATTTTTCTTTTTTATTTTCTTTAAAATATATTTAAAATTAGGCTGTTTATACACCTAGAGAAAAAACAACTTAAAATCAATAACAACCATATTGAATCAATAAGAAAGATTAACGAAAGTCTAGTAATGTTGAATTTTTATGGAGCAATATTAATTTAAAGTTGAAAATTATTGATTTATCGTATTTATATATGGTTTTTGTTTGGTTTTTCTATAATAATGATCATTACTGAATTAATATGTCGCATTCTTGTTTTTAAGTTGCAGTTTTTCCCTGAGTGTAGTTTACAAGAAATAAAAGCGTTGGCTTAACCTTAATAAGAAAGGATTTTCTTTAATCCTTATGAAATATCTGTTATAAATCTACTTTTCCTCATTTCCCCAATTGGGCTGAATAATTCTTAGTAAAAAAAGAGCATACAAAATTATACAATATAGAACAATACAATTGTACTACTAAACAAATATTTATGTATTTATTTGACAGTTTTTTTTTTTGTAGTACAAACATCCCAGTAGTTTATTTATGTTATTATCATATTATTTGTGGCAACAATGTGTAAAGAACAGATCTACACAAATATTATTATAATATTATACTCATTTCATTTGCTGTACACAAACACATTATTTACCTATAATGTATTCAATTATGAAAAATAAATTAATTTAACTCAAATACATAATGATCAATAGATGATAAGAGTGAAAGTGTTAGAAGTAAAGAATATCATAGTAAGAAATTATATACATATATTTCGGCCTCAATAAGAAATTGTTTTGTTTGTGGTATAAGATAAAATTGCCAGTTTCAAGTAGCAACATGAATTTGATTTAATGTGACATTTAAGATTAAGTTAATTTCCTTTATTGTAATGACAGTAAAATACGATTTTCTGGGTACTGTGGACATTGCAAAAAGCTCATAAGTATATTAAGTGAAATTTTATTAATATTTTCAATTCTTATTTATCATCACAACTTATTGACAAATGTAAATAAAATTTTTGTCAGGTGATGTTTATTTCATGTCCAATTCTTAATCAGAATGATATCTGACAAATATAGGCACTTCCACGGTCACGAACGCGACTATTATATACATTTAAAGAGAATAACAAAGAAATCCGTCGGATATAGGCATTCCACGGTCAAGAACGCGACTCTCATATACATTTTAAGAGAATAACAAAGAAATCTGTCGGATATAGGCATTCCACGGTCAAGAACGTGACTCTCGTACACATTTAAGGTGAAAATATAAAGAAATCTTAAACATTTTTGATTTCTTGTTTTCATTTTTCTAAAGCATTTTAGCACCACTATGTTTAGTGCAAAAGGTTGATTTTGTTGCTTTGCTGTTTCCAATATATTAGCAATAAACATGGGATCCACAGAACTCTTTTTCGACTGCATCTAGAAAAATACTTTTTCATTTTTCTAGATGCAGTCTCACCTTCGTGAGAAGGGTTCATATAAGTTTGTCATTCCGTTTGTAATTTCCACAGTATAATTTTCCGACCCTATAAAGTATATATATTCTGCATCCTTATAGATAGCGGAGTCGATTTAGCCATGTCCGTCTGTCTACCTGTTGAAATCAATTTTCTGAAGACCCCAGATATCTTCGGGATCCAAATCTTCAACAATTCTGTCAGACATGCTTTCGAGAAGTTTCCTATTTAAAATCAGCAAAATCCGTCCATAAATAATGGAGATATGAGCAAAAATCCGAGACATCCTCTATTTTTGGCCTATTTTTGATCTGAATCTCGATTACTAATTCATAAATATAGACAATATGTATATCTAATGATAGATATTTCAAAGTCCATTGCAACGATGTTTATAAGGCTTAGTTGGACCTAAAATGGGTCAAAATCGGGAAAAATATTTTTTAACCCGATTTTTTTTTTCACAAATAAAATTTTTTTATCATAACATTTTTTCACTAATAAATTAAAAAAAAAAATAAATTTTTAGTTAAAAAAAAATTTCAAAAACAATTTCGAAAAAAAAAAATTTTTTTTAAAGTTTATTTTTAAGTATAATTTGGCGAAGATTCGACACAGCCAAATATAGCTCTCTGACTTGTTTAAATTAAAGTAGAATAATGGGGATTTCTGTTGATAATTGCCAGGTTGAAATATTTGCAGAAGTTTTTTTACAACCTTTAGCATGACCACGTATTTTTTCGCCACGTTTGTAGTGAGAATTTGTTTAATTAATTTAAATATCAAATAAATCACTTCAACATAGATATGATAACTATACTAAAATGACTTTTGTTCACATAGAAATTAAATTTAAAAAAATGTTTGCTCTTATATAAGTTTCATATATATTTGTGGACTTTTGACAAAACAACTTAAGTGGAACTTTAAAATTTTTCAGGAGAGCGTAAAAACTGTTGAATTTATCGATAATTATTTTATTATTTGTCCTTAAATGATTTCGAAGACCTTGTACAATTCTTTGAGACAAATAATAAAGTTCTTCAAGAACAAATAATATAATAATTATCCATCAATTCAACAGCTCTTACCCTCTTCTGAAAAATTTTAAAATTCCACTTAAGTTGTTTTATCAAAAATCCACACATATGAGCATTTCTATTGCCAAGAAGGCAACATACGAACAACTTTGAAATTCGTTACTTTTTTAGACGCACTATCTTTAGTTCAAAAGCTAGATTTTGTTATTTCCACTACATTAACCAAAAATTTAATTCGTTTTCGTTTGCATGTAGAACTTATCTGTGAATTTTAATATGATTTGTTCAAGTGAGTTTTCTTGTAGAAATATTTGCATTCGCTTTTTTAATATTTAATAAGATTTAGCACGCGACATATTTTCGCATTTTTCACATTTACAATAAGGATTATTTTAAGAAATGTATGTTTCCTTCTTTTCTTTCACAAGCTTGCTATTTATTTTTGCCAATTTCTATAGAAACTTTTAGCTGGTTTATCGCGATGTTCTTTATACTTCAGTATATCTGATTTAATTTTTCTCAAATACTGCATCTTGGCTTTGCTCCTATTTTTGACACACGTTTTACTCATCTATATATATATAAAAACATTTGCTTTTGATAAAATAATAAAAAAAAAACAGCTTTTAATAAAGCCACACTTACGATAGCGAACGATACACATTTTGAAAATCAAAATAAAATGTTTAGTGTGACTATTATATGATACATTTTTTTTAGTTAAAAGTTCAGCCACTTGATTAGAATAATCGTGGAACAATCGTGATTAAGTACCAGAACGCGACATTATAAAACAAATCATATGAACATTTTATCAATAACCGAACTTTGATGAAAATCTTTTAATTTTTTTTTCGCATTAATTTGTTTTTGATAGAAATATTTCATGAGATCTTGGCAATCATGATATAAATATGTGAACAATTGGTCAATTCACAGGGTCTCTTATCAGTCATGTTGTCATTGTCCTAATATATCACGACTCTTAGGCATTCGGCGTTGATCTCTGCTGGTTCTTTACGATAAAACAATAAACATAGCATAGAAAGTAGTATTATTTTAGGACATCTTTTGCTTGAAAACCAATAAAAACCATTGTGGAATATTAGGACATTATGACATGATAAGAGACCTTGTGTATTGACCAAATATTTAAATACTAAAAAAAATCTCATTTAAAGTAGCTAAAAGCAAGACAAAATATATTTTCAGTTTTCAGTTCGATTTTTTCAGAATAACAAACTAAGATTAGCAGAATATAATATTCATATTTGTTTTAATATAATGTTAGCAAAAATCATTTGTTTATTAACATTTTAATCTTCGGTTCCGGTGGACCTTACTAAGGAAATGTCCATATAATAAGATTTGTTCTTCGCTTTATAATATCCTTTCTAAGATTACATTCTTTTACAAGATATTATTAAATTTACCAAAAAGGTTTGTCATATTTGTAACTAAGTTAATAAAATCTTTAAAAACTGCTATATGTAGTTTAATATTGACTTACATAATTTACCATATAATTACATCATTTCCATAACATTTTAAAAAATATATATAAAAATTCCATTGTATCTACTAAGCTCCTTATAGATACTTATTATTAAGAAAATCATATTACATTGTTTTTTTTTTTTTTTGTTCTTAAATTAATTTAAATTTTTGCTTTTTTCTGCTAAGATCCTTTAAAAGCTTTTTATTCCCAGGCAATCTTTAGAAAATCGTATACAGCAAAAAAAAAAAAATCGAAGAATGTGGTTTAATAATGGCTGTTAAAGTATGTGTTAGAGCATGTTTGTGTTTGTCTGTGCATGTCATAACACAACATATGAATTCAATATTACGTATACGTCATGGGACACTTAATATTGCTCGTTTTCTGCGTCATGGGATATTAAATACTACTGCTACTCATACGCCATGTGGGGGGTAGAAGTTTTAAAAATGTTTATAATTTCATTTAATAATTTTCTTACTTTTTCCATATTAAATTTTTTCTACACAAAACAACTGACAAATACAGTACAATAAAACAAAACCTTAAGCCATTTTTTTTGTAACCTTTTATAACCATTCACCTCGTTTGTATCAAAAAAAAAAAAATTCTAAGAATTTTCATAAAAAACCCAACTCTAGGAAAATAAAAGAAAAACAAATGTGTGCTAGAGTTTTGTGGACTTTTTTTTCTATAGGCTGTTATTTATGATAAAACATTCAGCTAAAAAAATGGAATTAAATTATGTATTTAAATTATGAAGGTGGTATTGTTGTTACTGCTTTTGTTTTTCTTTTATTTTATTTTTTTTTATTATTCTGGAAAAAAGTTTGTATTCAAAAAAATACTGTGTAAATTATTTAAAAAACAGAAAATAAAAAATTTATAATTGTTTATACAGCATATATTATTTGCTTGGGTGAATTTTGTGTGTATTAAACACTCATACAAATAAAAGTTATATACATATAAGTACATTAGGGTGGCATTTATATTGACCATTTTAGATTTTGGGTTCTACAAAAGTCTAAAAACCAAATACTGCAAATATAAGCAAAATCGGATTACGTTAAGATGTTGCAGATTTTATTTAAGTTTAGAGTTTAGGTCAAAATATATTTTCAAAAATTTAAAAAAAAAATAAATAATGAAAAAAAAAAACATTTTTTTTAACAAAATACCAAAAAATTAATTTGACATACATATGCATGAATTTGTATAAATTTGTTTGGTATTAAATTATAATGGGTTGTGAGAAAATGTTTCTATTTAAACATCTATGAGTAAATGAAATACAAAAACTATTAATTGGATTTATTTGCGATTTTGCTCCCTAATGTACAAACTTGTACATTGTTATGCCCTAATGTACAAACTTGTATATGTAAACATATCCCAGCAGTACAAGTAGTCAATGTATCCCCTAATGACATGACTGACTCCAATTTGTTTATGTTTCTAATGCAAAGATAAGTCACTTTATACATCTCAGGTAATCTAGCATGAAGCCACTTGTCACTTGGTGTCTCCAAGTAATCAGGAATGTAAACACTTTAAACTGTTTTATTTACTGATTGTCCCTTATTAGGTTAATCTGAGATTGACTATTAAAGATCAGCTTCGCTGTTTTATATACCCATAACGGTTGTATATATGTTTATTTATTTTTGTATGTGTGCATGCATGTTCATGTTCATGTATATTCTTTCATTTTTTTATAATAAACTACTTATGCAACCCAAGAACTATTGTTACGTTATGAATAGTAGTTTATACACATTTTTTTAAATTTTTTCCTAGCAACTTTAAGTGAAAACTTTATCGGAATATTAAAAGCAAAATATAAAAAAAAATAAAAATAAAGTGTACTCGTTCCTACTTGTAATATGCATGTATGCTTATGCATTCAAATGCTTTTGGAAATTTTTAAGCATGCAAAATTACTTTTGGTTTGGAAAACTAAAAAAATTAATCAAAGAATAGCCATACATACGGTGCATTATGATGTGATGTGTTTATCAAAATTGTATAAAAGCAAAGTAATTTAAGCATTTGATAGGGCTGCAGCTAAATTATAATTTTAGTAAGTAGAAACATTAAGTAATTTGTTGATGACCCCTGACCCTTTTTCAATATGCAGCACCCTTGCTTCATCATAAAAATTAATATAAGTGATGATGTTTACAGTAGAGATTTTAAAACTTAGTTATTGGAATAAGTACTAGGTGAAATTTTTATTCACATTTGTTATTCAGCGTTCATGCTAATCATAATGCTTTAACTAAAATAAAACTTACTGCATAAAACTTACTCACACTAAATATTTGGCTTTCGAATCTTTCGTTTGGTTGGACGGGCTTTACATACTATCTCTTACGCTTCGGGTTATCGTAATGGATAAATTTTTCATTGCAAGTAATGATTCGGTGCAAAAATGATTTTATTTTATAGCATTCAAGCTGCATTTCGGACATGCAAAATCTTCGTTCAAGGCTCGGCTTTAATTCATATGCTACCCAATTTCCCTGCTTTTGGATAAATCCTGCAGCTCGAAAACGTTTTGATTGCTGCTGGAATAGCTCCCAATGATTTTGCAAACTCTTGTTGAGTTTTACAACAATCTTCATGGAGTAATCCCTCCAATTCAATTCAAACTGGCTGGCCTGAGCGATCACCACTTCTGAATCGAACAAACCATCTCTCGCACGTTGCAACCGATGAGTTACATTCACCATAAGCTTTGATGAGAATTGGTGTGCTTCAGCGGCACTTTTTTTTTCATTTGAAGAAGTAAAGCAAAACTTCCCACATATGACGCTTTATTGGCTCAAAATTCGACTAAATGAGAATAAATAACAGATATGAACCCTTTAAAATTATATAAAAGTTATTAAAAACAAAAGCTGCTTTTAAAAGATACGTCATCTATTGTAAATAAATATATGTTATTTTTATTCCAAAGTAAGTCTCGTTCACTAAAGTAACCATGCATATTTATTGTGTCAAAAACAAAGCTCGTTTAACAGTAAATTTTTCATTTGATTTTATTTATGGTCCATTGTCGCGTTCTTGTCAGTACTCTGCAATCTTTCTAATCAAGTATGTATAAATTGTAATTCAAATAAAAATTTTGTGACTTTAACTGAAAAAAGTTACAGAAATCACACTAAGGGCCATTAATACAAGTTGTCTTTAAGTTCTTAATAGTAACAGGTAACTTTAAGCAATAGAAAAAGGTTGCTTTTAAGCTAACTTTTACTATAACGTACATAAATGCAACTTGTAATAATGGCCATAAATATTTTCTTTTGATTTTCACAGTGTTTCGCATTCGCTATCGTAAGTGTGTCTTTTTTCAAATACAATGTTTCTATTATTTTAGCAAGCACTTGCCGAAAAAATAAGGAAAGCAATAATGTAGTACTTTGGAACAATTAAAAGAGTTACACTAAAGTAGAATATTGCAAGAATGCTGAGAAGGGGCTCACCGTGAAAATCTATGGAAATTGGCTAAACAAATCGCAAAATTCTGATTAAAAAATGTTAAAAATATAAGGCGCTATAAATAGAAAAATTGTACTAAAGAAAAAGTGAAGTTTGCAAGAAAAAATCTAGAAAAGCAGTAAAGCAGCAAAAAATTATGTAGAAGTGGGCTTAGTTAAAGTTATTAAGGCTCTGCATAAAAAGTATGTCGAATCAATAAACATTAAAAACGAAGCTTTTGTTGAAATTTCTTGAACTAACCCTTATAACAAACGTGACGGGAAAATATATCACTTTATAAATGTAACGTTTTATATATTTATATATTTATATCATGACAATTATCATTAGAAAGTAAAATTACTCAGTCGAAAACGAGTTCTAGCTTTTGTCGCGTTCTTAATTGCTTATTCGTAGCTAAACAACGAAACGAAAAAGCCACCCTTTATAACAAATAAATGAACTAAAGCTACAAATAAATTTAGTTCATATTAAAACTTTTTTAATTGATTAATAGTGTAGCCACCCACCCTTTTTGGAGCCTACTCTTAAATACAATTCTCTAGAATTTGTAATAAACTATAACTAATTGGCACTAACTGGGAAAACCTTTTAGTTTCATTATAATAATTAATTTAAATAAAATATATTTCCTAGTATAATATTAATATTATTACAAATAACAAAAAAATATTTATAAAAATATATTTTTATTTAAATATCTTGCACAATTATTGTGCATAACATAAATTCGCCATTACAAAAACTGGCGTTTTCTGCTTAAAAATATAAATTTTTATTTATTTTTTCAATGAAAAACGGAAATATTCATTTTCATCATTTAGAGTTTTTCTGTTACAGTTACAAAAACATACAAAACGGAAACAAGGATGCTGCAATTTTACACAGACACACATTAGGTAGGTGCATGTAAGTACCCTGCAATTTAAAATGTGGCAGAGAGATAATGTTGCTTTAGCAAAATTGCTACTTTGGCAGGTTAGTTATGTTCTTTAAATAAACTTATTGAAAAACAGTAATAATAAAATATAAGTGTCTCTTGTGTACATCACCTAGTGCCCTCTAATCACTAGTAATTTCACTAGTAAATGGTTATGCAGATGATGTGTTTATTAAGTTTGGCTACTAGTTATTAACCCGCTCTTTAAAAGCCAGGTAACCACTCCTTCCATTCAAAATTTGTCCCAAGGACTACACGGTTACATCTATGAGAAAGCACATGTGCTGATGCATGTGTTTGTGTTTATATAAGCCAACAGTAACAATGTTTTTTATAATAATATTTGCGCTAAAATAGCTCTCTACTTATTCCCAACAGTTGTATAACATAATTCTAAATGAATATTGCAGCTGAAACACAAATTACCTTTTTATCATCATTATCATATCAATATGGAGTAAATGTGAGCCAAAGTCTTTGAAATTATTATGTATAGCAAACTATAAAATGTATTCCTACAATACCTGTTTAAATGAATGTCTAATGCCATTTGTAGCTGTTGCAACTGTTGCTAATGCTACATTTCATCACATAATGAAAGAATCTCATTAGCAACTGAAAACGAGAAATTGAAATTGAATGTGTAGCTTTTTAAAGGAAATTAAATATACATAAGTATTATAAAGAGATACTAGGAAGCAATAGATAATAATTAATTATAATTTACAAGTGTGCCTTGTATGAGACTGCTCTCATTAGAGGTATTATTATATTAAGACAATTATAATTAGGACTTTTACAATTGAGATAAGAATTCAAAGGAAATAAGTAATTGCTATGTTACCACGTTTGTCAGATTTTGAAACTAAATAATTAAAAAAACAATAACAAATAACAGGGTAACATATAACCTGGGATCCTTAAGTTAGTTGAAATCAGCTTTCCAAAGGCCACAGCTTATAAACGAACCCAAAAAGTATATCAATATAACAGACATAGAGTTTTTGTGTTGAAAATCATTAAACAATTATAAGTAGGCTGAGATATGATAAATAAAATACGAGCATCTCGATTTTTAGAAATATTTTCGGATATATGTATCTCAGATATTAAGTTTTTATAAGAACCCAATCATGTGCGGATCCAGGTCAACCATGGGGGGGGGGGGAATTAAAATTTGTTTTACATTTTGCTTTTTTTCCTTTTTTATATGAAAACTTTTTGGTTTTCATAAGGTCCAATCAGGTACCTGGATCCGCACCTGATTGGACATTATGAAAACCATTTGGGGGGGAATTAAAATTTGTTTTACATTTTCCTTTTTTTCCTTTTTTATATGACAACTTTTCGGTTTTGGGAGGAGAAAATATTGAATGAAAAATAACATTTTTAGCTTTATGACTGATGAATAAAAACAATCATTTTTGTAATTGTCCATTTTATATGAATTTTTGAAATTCAAAAATTTTTTTAATCTTGCATCAAGAAACATTTTTTTGTCACATCCTTCTCAATATGTCCGAAATTATTGACCGGAATATTAAATAAGGTTAAACCAACTTGTAGACAATTTGAATTATAATTTTGTGGTATTTTGTTTAACTAAATGAGATAAATCATTTTCGAGTTATGCTAAAATGTGGTGCAACCGCCCAGTTCAGTGTCGATTCCCTTCCCTTTAGAAGTGTTACTAATAAATTCAAAATTTATGCATTGATTTTAATGAAAGATGGCTCCTTTTATTTGTAATATATCTAGCTTTGTGGCTGAAGAATAAAAGCGAGCAGTTTTGATTATACCCATTTTTTATGAATTTTTAAAATTTTTTAAAAAAAAAAAAAATAAGGATGACAAAATTTTTTTTCGCCACATCTTTTTGAATATGTCCGAAATTATTGAGGATAAATAAATAAGAATAAAACCACTTGGAGGAAATTTAAATTATAATTTTGTGGTATTTTGTTTCATTAAATCAGATAAATCATTCTCGAGTTATGCTAAAATGTGGTGCAACCTCCCATTTCAGTGTCGGTTCCCTTCCCTTTAGAAGTGTAGCAGATATACTTAAAATTTATGCATCGATTTTAATGAAATATAGCTGGTTTTATTTGCAACATATCTAGTTATACTACCCATTATCATTACCGAGCATTTTTGGTCGTTTAAAATTTTTTTTGAATTTTTTAAAATCAAAAATATTTAAATTTGCTTGAAAATAATAGTTTTCGATCCAAATTTCAGAATATCTGTGAAACTATGAAACATACATAAAAATAATGTTAAAAAAACTTGTAGGTTATTTAAATAAGAACAAGCTGGTATTATATTTAACCAAAATCGGATAAATTAATATCAAGTTATGCAAACATATGTAGTGGAACCTCGGCTTTTAGTGTCCTTTTCCTTCCCTCTAGATGTATTACTAATAAATCCATCGATTTTAAAGAAATATGTCTGGTTTTATTTATCATATATCACGCTGTATGACCCATCATTATAAATAGGAATTTCTTATCATTTTCTATTTTTTATGATTTTTTCAAATTTAAAAATTGTTTAAAATCAAAAATTTTTAATTTTGCCTAAAAAAAATGTTTTTTGCCCCAACTTTCACAATATCTGTGAAACTATGAAACTTACATAAAAATAATATTAGAAAAACTTGTAGGTAATTTGATTAAGAACAAGCTGGTATTTTATTTAACCAAAATCGGATAAATTAATATCAAGTTATGCAAACATATGTAGTGCAACCTCGGCTTTTAGTGTCCTTTTCCTTCCCTCTGGATGTGTTACTGATAAATGCATCGATTTAAATGAAATATGCTTAGTTTAATTTGCCATATATCTAGTTTTATGACCCATCATTAAAAGTAGGAATTTCTTATCATTTTCTATTTTTTATGATTTTTTCAAAATTTAAAAATTTTTCATGAAAAAAAACTTTTTGAACTCCTTCTGAATATCTCCGAAACTTTTAAGCAGATTAAAAAATTATGTGGGATAAACTTGAAGGCAATTTAAAATATAATTTATTTAAACAAATCGGATAAATTTGACTCGAGTTATACCAAAATATTGGGTGCATCCTCCCTAATTTTTAATATAAGGGTATATCTCGAAAACCAGAATCAATTCAAACAATGTAATTTAAAGGCTTAGAACTCTATTATGAATAAAAAAAATAGTTATAAATCTCATGTCACATAATAAGTGTTACCTAGTGTTATTGATGTATCATTCATGTTTCTAAGTTATTTGGAGACTTCGGCTTCGTCAAATCAACTCTCTTGGCTTAAGGATCCAGAATATATACCTCAAAATTATATTATACATATTAGAAACTCAATGACAAAGTTACATGAAATGAAATACCAATTCCGTATTCATGTTTTTACATTTAAATTTAACGTTTTTTTTTATTATTATTTTAACAAAACTCAAAACAACCTTGTAAGAATGACCCTTGTATCTCAAATACACTTACATACATATGTTTTCATTATAATTTCGTTTTTTTTTTTTTTTGTTTAATTCAAAAATTCCTGTGTTTAACCTTAAAACTCAGGCGCATGAATGTGCGTGCCTGACCCGCAAACACACTAAATACATACGTTTACGTTTAATTAAATTCCTTATATGAATGGTTTTCCACTTGTGCTGGGCTAGAATTACATTGAAAGGTTTCAATAATCCTGCTATTTTCCAGCAAACAATCAATTCTCTTTCTCTGTTTGTTTCACACACATTTGTGATTTTAACAAACAGCAAGGATATTTGATTTATTTCAATCCTTTTTGTTTTTATGCTACAAAGACAAATATTCAACAATAGGGCCAAAAATGTTATTAAACAATTGTGAGTGAGGATAAAAAAAGGTCCATATTTGTATCAAAAAAATTCATGCCCATTTTATTTACAATCCAAATTTAAGCGGAAACGTTAAAATGAAGAACATTAACCAATAAAAAACGTACATTCGTTTAAAAAGTTACAAGTTACAATGTTTAAACGCCAAAAGGCCAGTGTTTTCTCCTGAACAGTCAGTCGCTTATACATATTTGATTATAGACTATTACACATACATCACTAGTAATCGGGAATTGAATTGAAGATGACATTGACTTGTTGTCATTTATTTGCTTTTGTGGCCTTTGGCTTGCAAAAAAAGCATGTTAAGATAAAAATGTTCAATGCGAAAGATTTTTCATAGATATTGAAAAAGTAAAGGTTTATTATAAATGGGAAATTTTTTTTATTTGTATGACCCAAATAAATGTTGCCTTATGGAGAAAGAAGGGTTTAAAGTCAATAAAAACAAATCCCGCATAATAGCTATAAAAGGATATATAAGTTTAAGTTGAATGTGTCTGAGATGGTATGTTTTAAAAAACTTTATTGTATTAACAAAACGTTTTGAGTTTTAACATTTTGAGTAAGTAGATTAATAGATAATGATAACATTACTTGGAGGTAATTTTAATAAGGATTTGCTGGTATTTTATCTAAGAAAAACGCTAAAATATGTGGTGCAATCTTTCAGGTCAGTGTCGGTTTCTTTACATCTAGAGTTGTTATTGATATATTCAGAATTTAAGCATCGATTTTAATGTTATAAGGCTGGTTTTTTATATTGGGTGTGTGACTTAAAAAATGCGAGATTTTTTTCAAATATTTAGCTTTTATTTTGAAACATTTGTACAACATAAACTTATTTAAAAAATTGGCCATTGTAAGCTAATCTTTCTGGCAACATTTTTGTTACGAATTTGCAATAGCGATTTAAATTTAACGGTCTGTAACGACTGCCTGCAGCGATCATCATGTTTATAAACACGTCCATCAGTAGAAGCTTCTACTTATCAACAATGTCAATAGCATGCGTTTAGTAGCATTGTTTATACATATGGCAACACTAAATGTTTAAGCTGCTAACATTAACATCGAAAGCTCTAGAATTCGAATATACTAGTTTGTCCGTTAAGAACAATGTAGAAGATTCCCGAAAGATGATGTGTTTAAATAGTAGCAGAGGATGCAATCGTGAGTGAGTTTATCATAGGCGCTATTAGAGTAAACATCAACTGTCTTGTACATTTAAGTTTGTACATTATAAAATGTGTGTGTATTTCTTCGAATTGAGAAACGTGTATAAAGACACTGAGTGATTATTTGAACTGTTGTTGTTGTACATTTTAAATAAATAAAATTATTAAATAAATAAAGAGTTGTTACAAAATTTAAACTACTAAAACTGATTTTATTTGCAATAAAAAGTATCCGGTTTATTTAAAGGAAATAAACCCCGTTTTTAAAAGGTAAAAACGTAACAATATGGATTCCGTGCCAAAAGAACTGCTCATCTTTTAAGGCCAAGAACTAATCATGCCAATATCGGATACTACTCTGTTCCAAGGTAAAGATCGATACAAATAGTAGTCGGAAGAGGCACGGTCTAGACTATAAAGCGGGTGAAACAAAACTTCCCAACCACTTCATTATAAATAGTTTTAAACAGGTATTGCAACATGTGGCCGAGCGTTGACATGATGTAATATTGCGGTTTCATGCCAAGCGAATCAGTTGTGTTCGGTACAGGTTCCCTGATCTGGTCAGATGTCAGCAGCTTATAGTATATAGGAACATTTTTAGTCCCACCAAATACAGAGATTTACCTTACCGCCATGGATGTTTGGCTTTGGTGTCGTTTGGGCTTCACATACGATCTCTTACACTTTGGGTTATCGTAATGGATCCATTTTTTGTCGCAAGAAATGATTCGAAGCAAAATTGATGTACTTTTTTAGCGGTGAAGCAATATTTTGAACATTCAAAATCGTCTTTCAAGGTCTCTCGGCTTTAATTCGTATGAAATCCAATTTCCCTGCTTTTGAATGAATCTTGCTGCTCGCAAACGTTTTGAAATTGCTGCTTGAGTAGCTCCCAATGATTTTGCAAGCTCTTGTAGAGTCTTACAACAATCTTCATGGAGTAATGCCTCGAATTCTTGGTCTTCAAACTTTTATGGCTGGCCTAGGCGATCTTTGTCTTCCGTTTCAAAATCACAACTTCTGAACCGCAAAAACCATCTCTCGCATGCTGAAACCAATGAAACACATTCACCATAAGCTTTGGTGGGCAGTCGGTGTGCTTCAGCGGCACTTTTTTTTCTAATTAAAGAAGTAAAGAAAAACGTCCCGCATATGACGCAGTGGTACAAAATTCGAAGTATTCGAAGTAAAAACAAACATTGTTGTTTACACTATAATGTTTAATAACTAAGTGAGAATAAATGAAAGATATGTATCTTTCAAAATGACATATAAGTTATTAAAAAAAACCCGTTTTGAAAGATCTGTTGTAAATCCCAATACTTTTTATTTTTTTGCTAATAAACGAATTGAAAATTGTTATTAAAAATTGCCTGTTTTTTTTTATATTATAATTTGCCTTACTCTTATTATCTTACACTTCACTTGTGGTGATATATTTGGGTTTATTTAACTTGCACTTAGGGGACTAATTTTTCATCAAAAAAAGGTTAACTCAATTAAAAACATACTTAGTAAATATAACCTTAATGTATTATTAAAAACAAAAAAGGAAAATGCAATAATATTTAAAATTAGTATTTGGGTATGCCAGCCAGCACCATGGGGAATACTTAAAAAATAGAAAGACAACATCAGTCAGACTTGTAAATAAAACAAATAGCCAGTCATTTTAACAGTTTTATTTATATTTAAATAAAATTATATTATATTTCATGCAAGTTTATTCGACCATATTTTTTCTCAATTAGGTCATAAATAAGGTAAAAAAAGGAATTAAAGAAAAGGATACAGCTTGCCAATTGCCAAATAATAAGCATTTTTCGAAGAAAGTCTTTGATCAACCTTTGTTCTTCTTGTCATACTTTATAATTTCCCTTAAAATTTGGTTGTAGTTGTTGATATTCGAATGTCTGTTATTTAAAATTGTTTTTGTGTTTTATGACATGTGTCATTTCTTCAGTTTTAATGTTGCTGATTTTCCTTTAACAAGTACATACATTTGTCATTGTCATTATTGATGTACTTTGTCTAACAAAAATGGTCTTGTTAATATATAACGCTAGAAGGTTTGTACTTTTTTTGCCTACATGTTGTTGCAGCGGAAGTTGTTGTGTTTTATATATATTTACACATAGATGTTTCAATATTTTCTAGGAAAATTACAAGCAAAACATACAATACAATATGTTGCTTGGGCCTTAACCTATGAAATACAGTGGCATGTAGAAGTAAACCTACACTTATGTTATTATTTTTCATATTTCAATGTTGGATTACGAATCCAACAAAAAAAGTATTTTTCAAAAATTAATTTATTTTCGTAATAAAAAAGATTCGAATCTTAGAAAAATTTTTTAGAGAAAATTTTTTTTTTCAAAAATATTTTCTTTTTTTTTAAATAAAATTAATCCATTATGGTGTGTGGAAAGACCCTTGAAATACCTTTCATTTGATATACATATTGTCTATGTACAGAACTTACTATTCGATATATAGAAAATATGTAAAAAGAAACAAGATAGTCGCGGTTTTTGAGTATATCTCAGCCATTGATGGATCGATTCTTCTGATTTTCAATACGGCACAGCTTAGGACCATAAACAACATTCTACATGAATTTTATTAATTTATGTTTTGTATTGCAGGCGTGAGAGTGTTTTACACAAACAAACTGAAGAAAGGAGCTTCCTTAAATTTTAATAAAATATAAATTTAAGCACTTCAATAATTATCTAGCTCACTGTATTTTTTATGGTTATAAATTACCCAAAAATTGTAATTAATAACCTGTAAAATTATTAGGTATTACAACAAGTACCCAAGCTATTGATGATAACAATCATGATGATGAGTGTTTATTACGAATACATTCGTACATTCATCTAGTTTTTTTTGAAATTTTATATTTTAAAATTAATGGATGGAAAATTTTAGCATATGTTTTTAATATTAAGCAATATTTATTATTATTATCATTAGTATTTGCCTAAAAGTTTTGAACTTTAAATAAAAATGGCGTGAGCAAAAAACGCACACACATTTAGTGATTAAAATAAATCTAATAAAAATTCAAGACACGCGCATACCAAATAAACATGTTAAACCCAATGAACTTAAAGGAATTACCATTATTTTATGTTTTTTTTTTTGTAGCAAAACTTGGCGCTTTAATCCTAGTGTATGTATTTTCATCCTTTAAAGGCAACAACCAGCACGTGAAGGATTTTAAAGGAATAATGTCAGTTTTTTTTTTTGTTTGTTGAGAGAATTGTTTTGTAAAAAAAGGTTTAGAGACTTTAAATATTTGCATACAATTACAATAAACATGCAAAGTAAACGATTTTGCATTTTTATTATTAATTTGTTAAAAAAAATATTGTTGAACTTTTGTATATTGTTTTTATTTGACTTCAATCGCAGACAATTTAGAAACATTTTAGAGCAACAAGTGAATTTTAAAGGTCAATGAAGTCTATTTCAATCAGTGGATTTAAAATATAGGATTTCTCAGAGTGAAGAGTATTACTTACTTTAATCCATACTGTGCTGGAGGTTGGCCCCTGCAAATTATTGCAATAATAAAATATATAGAGGCATAAAGAATAGTTTACATTATATGTATTAATGTTTTCTTCAACTTGACTTTAAAACTCGTTAAAGTTTTTTTTGATTGCCACTACACATATATACACTTAAACTTCCAAGATTAACACAGAATTCTTAAAATAATTATCTTACAAAACCATTTATTTGTCTACAAAAAAAAAAAAAAAAATGAAAAAAAAACTTCCTCTGCTCAGCCAAAGGATGCAAAGTGCAAAAAGGAAGAACTTAACTCAAACAAAATCCTTATAAATTTAATAAGAACATTACAAAGTTTTCAATTTGTTTTGGGTTAATAAAAATTTTTAGCATAATTTTTTTTTTTAGTTTCTTCTTTTCTTAAACAAAATTAAATAAATTCTTGGGAAAAAGGATAAATAGGTTTTAGTAAAAGGAAACTATTAAAAAAGCATTAAATAACTTAAAAACATTAAAGAAATTTAAAGAATAAGTTTGATAAATTCAAAATAAACAACTCGCAGTAATCTTGGTACTGGTAATACCGTATTTGGTAATGCAGTGACAAAAATAAACATATGAGAAGATTCAACAAATTTCCTGTATGTAGGTGATTTTGAATCCCTTAATTTGACTAGTGAATGAGTTAAGATACACGTATTATGTCAAAGTGTCTTTTCAGAAATATATACAATTTTCAAAGATTAAAAAAAAAAAAAAAACAACTGAAAACTTTTTCAGACTAGTTTGTCCATTAAGAGCATTGTAGAAGATTCACGAAAGATGGCGTGTGTATAAATAGTGGCAGAGGTTGCAGTCGTGAGTGAGTTCATCATTGGCGCTGTTAGAGTTAACATCAACTGTCGTGTACATTTGAGTTTGTACATTATAAAGTGTGTGTGCATTTCTGCGAATTGATAAACGTGTATAAAGACACTGAGTGATTATTTGAACTGTTGTTGTTGTACATTTTAAATAAATGAAGAGTTGTTACAATTTTAAACTACTAAAACTGCTTTTATTTGCAATCAAAACTATCCGCTTTATTTAAAGGAAAAAGGTGAAAAGGTAATAATATTGTGGATGATTATATATAGCAGATGTTTAAATCAACTCTCCAAAGCCCCCAAATAACTTACATGTATGATTATTACAGAAAAATATCCGCTACAGTCCCTCTAAGGTTTCTATTTAAATTATGGAAAATCAGAAATAAACCAAGACTACCTCAACTTTGTATCAATATCTGTATTACTAAATCATTAACATGGTCAATATGGAGATTTAGTGATAGACATTTCAAAGACCTTTCAAATGAACTATGTAACGCTATAGAAATTCAGACCGACAATGGGTCAAAATCGGAGAAAAAATTTTAAACGAATTGAAAAAAATAAAAAATTAGACTTTTCTATCAAATATTTTTTTCATCAACAGTTTTTGTTGAAATAAAAATTTGGTGAAACCATTTTAGGGTGAAAAAAAATTCCCAAATTTTTTTTTTTTAAATTTTTCCAACAAATATTTTTTTTTTTCAGAAAATTTTTTTTCCTCACCCAAAAATGGTTTTACCAATTTTCAATTTTTTTCAACCAAAAGGGTATAAACCAATGATGCCCAAGCCCTATACTCTTGGTGCTCATTTGTTTTTGTAAATGCTCTTTGCTATAGGCTGTGTGTTTCTATACTCAATAGAACACTCAGGCACTAGCAATATGAAATACACAAACAACTTTGTCTTGTTGGTTTTTTTGTCGTTCTTCAATGTACAAACACAAGTGGAAAACAACAACACTTTCGTATGCTTTGCTGGTAAACATTGACGACAGCGATCATCAATGTAGATTTTGTTTTTGTTTATCGTATGGTATTGTTTCAAAAAGTGTGTATTTTTTTCTTTATTCTTTGTATGTTTTGGTTTTTACAACAAAAAAAATTGCATAAAAATTAGTTTTTCTTTAAATGTATTGGTGTTTGCTCTTCCATAAGGAACTTTTGGGCACCTCTGGTATAAACGATTCAGCACAGCCGCATATAGCTCAGTTACTTGTTCATTCTAGTTCAGGTTCTACTTAGTTTATATTTTAGTTCAGATTCTAGTTCAGCTTCTACCGCAAGTTTCAGTTCAAGTTCTTGCTCAGGTGCTAGTTTAGGTTCTTCTAAGATGTTCAGCAAATTTCTTTTAAGATGTTGATTTTGAATCCAATAAACAGTTTGTTTATAAATATTTTTGAATGAAATTTTAAATTTTTTCCAGTTTCTAATTCACCTTCTAGTTCATGTTCCTGTTCAGTTCTAGTGAGTGCAAACAGCCGCCCAGAACATAACTCAAATTACTGTCAGAAACCATAAAAAAATTTCAAGATTACTAATTTTTTTTCCAAAAATAACTCTATACAGTCTTCATCAGAATGACTAGGATAAAAAAAATATATGGCTTAGTACTATAAACAGTCTAGACGAACGAACATGAGAAAAAAGAATGGAAAAATCTATAAATACTTTACAAATTGTTTATTAATAAAACTTTCACTAAATAGCCATTAATTTAATTGCAAAATAAATTCCAATTAATCAATTTCAAAATAATAAATTTTCAATTGTTAAAACAAAACCAAACCAAACAACAAAGAAAAAATCATCATTTCATTAAGAGCTTATAAAAACATCAACACAATTCAAACTAAATTTTAAAACAAAAAGAGTGATACGCAATGAAAACAAAACAAACATATGTACACATACATTCACATTAGGATGGACCTAATTATATTAAACAAGGCGAATTTATATACAAGGTGGTGTCGGTGGCGAATTCAGGCAAATACGAGCGAATTCATTAATTTTTTATATATGGAGTTTGACGTTCGAAACAATGAGAGAGTTGTTTTAAATGTCAAACTCCATATATTAAAAATTAATGAATTCGCTCGTATTTGCCTGAATTCGCCACCGACACCACCTTGTATATAAATTCGCCTTGATATTAAACAAGTTCTAATAATTGTTCTCTGTTAACTAAAGGCCAAGTTATAGAATTTTGCTCAAATCTGTTGCTGTACTTTTTACATGACAGAGTACAATTTTAGACTTTGGGAGCATAATATAAGGGAGACCCTAATACACATACTCTTTCGCTAAAATGAGCAACAACAGCTACTACAATAACAATAAGAAACATATGTTTTATGCATAATTATGTTGTTGTTTTTTTTTAATTTTCTATTATTTTTTGTTTGAGCGTAATTATTTTTTCTTTTAGTTTTTTTTTTCGCTGCGTTTGTAATTTGTTTGTATTAATTGTAGGCGTTTGTGGTTGTTGGTTTTTTTACTCGTAGCTGTCAATGTTGTTTTTATGTTATTGGTTGAATTTAAATGAAAATTCAATTAGTAAAACATTATTATTTAATTTAACAAAAATGTGTTTGTGTTGTATGCAAATGTAACACGTTGTCATATAATTTATTGTTTTCCTTGGTTTTATTTTATTTTTTTTGGAATTTCTTTGAGTTTTAAAGTTTGTACATTAGGATAGCCCTTATTAATAGGTGCTGCCAAGATCTAAAATTATTTTCCGTGATCTAAACACCAAATGCTGAAAATTTGAGCAAAAGCATTTTATTTTAAGTTTCGAGTTTGACCCAAACTGAGTTTAAAACGAAATTTTGAAAATTTTAGAAAAATCAGATAACGTTTAGAGGTTGCACATCTTTGTTAGCATTTAAAAAAAAATTATATGTTCCTAAATCCTTAAATCGATTTTTTTTTTTTTAATAACTTATATCTAATTTTGAAGGGAACATATTTCTCATTAATTCTCACTTAGTTATTGAACGTTATAATGTAAACAACAACGTTTTCTTTTTGCTTCAAAAATGTAAAATTTTGTGCCAACAAGGCGTCATATGCTGGAAGTTTTGCTTTACTTCTTTAATTTTTAATAAAAAGTGCCGCTGCAGCACACTGATTGATCACTAAAGCTTATGATGAATGTGTTTCATTGGTTTCAACTTGCGAGAGATGGTTTGTTCGGTTCAGAAGTTGTGATTTTGACATGGAAGACAGATTTCCTAGGCCAGCCAAAAAAGTTTGAAGACCAAGAACTGCATGGAGAGAAAAAATATAGTTGCGCATGTTTGCAGTAACCATTTCCACATTTTCAAAAGTTTTTTTTAACAATATTATAGTCACAGTAACTAGTTACATGATTGCGGTAATCATTATATGGTTAACAGTAAACAAGTATATATTTGTGACAACCATTGTTATGATGAATCTTTAAATCATAATATGTTGTTCTCAGATTATGATATTAATTAGCCAAGAGCAACATAATATGGTAAAACCTTAATCATAAAAATGGTTGTCATAATGGCTGTTGCAAAATCATTCAAAACGTTTGCAAGCAGCAGGATTCACCCAAAAGCAGGGAAATTGGGTATCATACGAATTGAAGCCGAGAGACCTAGAAAGACCATTTTACATGTCCGAAATTATGCTTAAATGCGATAAAAGAAAACCATTTTTGCACCGAATCATTATTTGCGATGAAAAAGGAATCAATTTCAAAAATTCGAAGCGTAAGAGATCGTATGTGAAGCTCGGTCAATCAGAAAAAAGGAGAAAAAGGTACTTTCTATTATAAATTGCTGAAATCTAACCAGAACATCACAGGGAACCCGTACCGAACGCAACTGATTCGAGAATTGGCTGAAAAGCGCACATTATATGGGGCCATACATGAAACCGTAATATTCCAACATGACAACGCTCGGTCACATGTTGCAATACCTGTTAAAAAGTATTTAAAATGAAGTGGGTGGGAAGTTTTGCTTCACCCGCTTTATAGGACAGACCTTGCCTCGTCCTACAACTATTTGCTTCGATTGATGCAGAACGCGCTCTCTGGGATATGTTTTACTTCAGAACAGAGTCCGAAAGTGACTTGATTCGTTCTTGGCCTCAAACGATGAGCAGTTCTTTTGGTTCGGCATCCATATGTTGCCAAATGCCAATGGCCAATACTTTGAATAAATTTATATTGTACAAATGTTTCAAACTAAAATCTAAAAATTTGAAAAAATTTCCGCATTTTTAAGTCATACAACTAATAAAATTTGGTATCCCATTGTAATGGGTTATTGATATCTTTATTAAAACAATTTTATATTTTATGAACACATTTTTGTGATTTAAAAAAACCAAATTTGTTTAGAAAAGTTCGCCAGTCCTATAAAAACAGGCTGTAAAATAAAATAAAAAAGTCAATATGTTGTGAAAACATATTTGTTTGAAAATTTCCTTTGGGCACAAATAAAAATTTTCCAAGTGATTTGGCATTTAAAGTTAAAGGAAAAATACAATATGGAGTTAATCTAGTACGAAAGAGGAGGCATGTATATGAAGTGTAATGATTAAGAGGCCTCTTGTTTAAACTTGATCCTTTTAAAACAAACGTAAAGGAAGGAAATTATAAAACTTTATTTAAAACCCACATACGAACACAAAAGAGGAACGCCACACCTGCATATGTTTGTATTAATAAAATCTTGATTAATTCCTTTTCAGTTTTGTTTTCACACATTTTTCATTTGTTCTTTTAGATTTCAACAACTGTGTTGGCATTTCAAGAAACTGTATTTTCGATATGTTTAAGTGGTTAAGTGGTTTTTATTTCATTTACTCTTTAGAATAGATCTTTTCTTTTATACATATATCTTTATATATACATATGTATATAAGACTTAAGTACATATGTCAATAACACTCGTACATATGCATATAAGAGCTATGTGTATACATATGTAAAATATGGCACGTATGTATGCTTACCAGACATGAATTTTATCCCATAAACTTACAACACTCTCGAACCTTTCAACCACCCATTATTATGCAAATATTGTTTTATCTATTTATACTTCTTAGTAGAGTAACCTTCATTATTTCTCTTTTATATAGAAAATGATGTGCTAACAAAGACGTAGGAATTCGTATTAGGAATTCGTATTCTTGTACTTATTACGTTTGAAGTTTGTTAGGAATGTGTTTTAAACCAATTAAAAATGTCAATGTCATTATGAAATGAAATGTAATGTGTTATCTAGTTAGCAATAATTGGTTTTTATTCAAGGAAGATTTAATTGCCATAAATACAAGAATGTCTAATAAAGCAAATTGTTTAACTTAATTTTAAGTTTTTTTTTTAGCTTTTGGGATTTTTAAAGAAGGTTTTCTTTCTAAATGAATATTTATACCACTAAATACCACATTTATTCCCTACCTTTCATTTTATTGTTATTTATTTTTAATTTAATGTCAAAGCAATCGTGTGATTCATTCACTGACACAATTTATTCAGGCCTTAAATTAGCACAAAAACCTTGTCTAAATCGTGTGTCGATGTAGCTCAATCATGTGTGAAGAGAAATAAATGAAATTGTATTTATTTTTTTTTACTTTATATTTTAGGGATTTAGTCTATTTGGCAAATAAGACATCGATATAGTGAAAGCTAGAGACCTACTGAACGATTGTGTGTTTATTTTTGTTGATAGTTATGCTGCCATTTGTGTAATGTTTATGTAAAAAGCCGATTACTGTTCGCGCTGTCTATGGCTCTCATTGTTTGAAAGCAGTGGTTGGCATAAAGAGAACATGTAATATGGATTATAATAACCAATTATACACTGTATTTCTCTGCTGTAATTTGACCAGCTATTTATTGTGATTTTTGCTTCTAAATTGAAATGTTTTTAAACTTCGTTGACAATTGTGTTATTTACAGGTAAATAACGAAAAATTGTCGGGTTCTGGGGCTATAAGTGTCAACCACTAAAATAAAGGGAGTTAAACCAAGATTGCCAAATTGTGTAATATAATTGGTAATTAATATAGAAATACTTTTAGCATCAATAGACTAAGAATTTAATGTTGCAAATTTAATTCTGTGCTGCAATAGGATAAAGTTCATCATCATGTTTTAATTTACTTATTTTTCGGTCTGCTTTTCTGTATCATATTAGATTTAGCTGCTTCTTCAGTAAATCTCTATTAAATTCACAAATCTTTGCCAAACATGCTGAAAATTTTATTTGAATTTACTAGAGAATTCCCATTGTTAATAATTTACGATTAATTTTTGTGAGTTATAGCAACATGTTTGAAGGTAAACTAGAATTTTTCTTTGGTGAATGATTGTCTACAAAGCTTTGTGCATTAGGCTAGTCCCAAATTAAACAAGTAAGAGAGTTATATTCGGCTGTGCCAAATCTTATATACCCTTCACCAATTTATACTTTAAAATAAAAATGTTTAATATTTTTAGATAACAAAATAATTTTTTTTTTCAATATTTAAAAAAAAAAATTTTGTTTCTAAATGGTTTTTCAAAATTTAAGTTTAATTTTATTTTTTCAAAATTGCTTTCAAATTTTTTTTTTCGAAATTGTTTTCTAAAATTCATTTTTAAAATCTTATATACCCTCATCAATTTATACTTTAAAATAAAAATTTTAAATATTTATAGGTAAACAAAATTAAATTTTTTGTTTCTAAATTTAAAAAAAAAATTTAGTTTCTAAATTGTTTTTCAAAATTTATTTTTTTTTTCAAAATTATTTTCAAATTTTTTTTCTGAAATTATTTTCTTAAATTTCTTCTAAAATTTATTTAAAAATTTTTTTTTAAATTTATTAGTGAAAAAAAATTTTTTTGTAAAAAATATTCTGGTTAACAAATATTTCCCGGTTTTGACCGATTGTAGGTCCAAATTATTATATCCTTATATACATCGTTGCAATGGACTTTGAAATATCTATCATTAGATATCCATATTGTCTATATTAATGACTTAGTAATCCAGATATAGATCAAAAATAGACCAAAATCGCTGAGATATAAGGAAAAACCTTATATCTCAGCGATTTGTGGGCCGATTTTCTCGATTTGAAATAGTGACCGAGCCGGAAGAATTCCCGATATATTGAGGTATCACTTATGTTTGTAAGTTATTTGGGGGCTACGGAAAGTTGATTTCAACATACAGACGGACGTGGCTATATCGATTTTGCTATCTATAACGATCCAGAATATATATAGTTTATGGGGTCGTAAATAAAAAATGTAGAAATTACAAACTTATATATACCCTTGCCACACATGGTGAAGGGTATAAAAATTATGGATGTTAATAATTTGTTCAAATATTAGCCAATTTTGAGCTAAATCAAATAACTTTTATACATTTTCAACATATTCTCTTTCTTGGTTGACATATTGGCGTCTTGCCTGCAATTTTTCAAATTTTACCATTTTATAGTCTTGTTCAGAGTCTATTCAATCACCAATATTTACAAAATATAGCTAATGATTCCACAGGAATCACAAAGGATCAGGTGAAAATTTCTATGGCTTTCATTTAAATATATCCTGAGATGTTGTTAAACATAGAGTTTCCAAAAAACCGAAGAATTTCAAAACCGCGGTTTCGGTTTTAAAAAATTGAAAACCGATCGGTTTCGGTTCGGTTTTGTGATAATTTATTAACTATTAAATCAGTTGATAATATAGGAACTGCTAAACAAATTTAAAGTTCAAATTTGACGAGTGTTTACGAGGATAAAGGAAAATTGGTACTTTTTCTTTTAATGGTACCTTTTTAATATATTAAATTAATTAAAGTTGGCTAATATGCTTCTCAGTAAAGAAATAATCAAGAATAGGGTGCTCAATTGTATTATGATACCAAAAATGGAGAACTAAACCAAACTAAGGAGTACTTTTTCGTTCTTCAAAATGAATTTTCTATAATATTGAACCTAGAAGGACCTATAAACGCGAATTCAAAACGGATAATTAATGTTACTATTTCTTTATTGTAAAGGTACTATTTAGAGATATTGGATGAATAATTGGATGAAAAAGTTTGTTTCTCATTTCTAAATTTTGAATTTTTCTAGTGAATATAGATTAAAAGTGAAAACCGAAGAATAATTGTCGGTTTCGGTTTCGGGTTTAGACCTTGAAAAACCGCGGTTTCGGTTAAAACCGAATTGGAAACTCTAGTTAAACAAGATTAAGGCCTTATTGGGGGCAAAACAAAGACATAAAATTTAAAACAAACTTTAATTTTAGTTACTTTTCTGGGCCATCATAATGCTTACATATGTGTCCATTCCAGTTACGATTATTTTCTGCCTGAGTTGTTATTGAATTGCCTGGTTCTTAATGTTTGTAACACAAAGTATTATGAATGAATACACTATGTGTGTTTTATATTCAAAGTACGATTGCTAATGATAAAAGCATCATTATTTACTACTTGAAAGAATGTTCGTATCTGTTAATGGCCAATGGAATCCATACAGACACAGTTTATTACATGTATAGTAGTGTATAGCATTACCCTGCAGATCATGTGTTCAACTGCATCTAGAAAAATTTTAAAATCTGCTAATTGCTAAATAATTTTTTAAAGCCTAATTGTTTAAACTAAAGTTTAATTACTTGGCTTTTGATAGTTGTCACGTTCAAATATTTGCATTAGATATTTGGTTTAAACATTTAGTATGATTCAGCACGCGACATATTTTCCGTCATGTTTGTAATACAGATTAGTTCAAGTAATTTCTACAAATGACTTCTTTACTGCATTTACATAATAAAATGAATGTACAAACATTGGGTTGTACAGTAATTTTTTGTGTACAGCAATTTTTTTAAATTTCCAACCATTTAGATGTGGGTACCAGAACGCGACATTGGTACATGAACTTTCGAGCTTTCTTTGGTTTTTTTTCTTATTATTTTGTTGTTGATAGAATGATTTCACAAAATGTATGCTATCATGAACAATAAATACTCAAGATAACAAAACAAATCATTTTATAACAATATAAGAACTCATTTCAATAACGATTCTCACAAAAAAAGTTACAAATTTGTTAAAGTACACAACATTTTCATTAAGATCGCAGAAAAAGCATGGAAATGACTTGGAAGTAGTTTTCAGTGACTACTACATACAGTTTGCATTACGTAGAAGTAGTCGAATAATAACTTATTTATTATCTGTTTTGTAACAGCTTGTTTGCCTCCATTGACACAAGCATATTAAAATAGTGAGTAAAAACACTATTCTGTAAGTCAGAATATTTACACTTAACCCATTAATGAAAGTTTTTACTGGCATCTTAAAACTAATCATGAGTATTGTACCAAAATCTGTTCTTTATTCTTTAAATTATTTTTTTTATAAATTTGTCAAATCTTTGAGGATAGTATCCACCCAAAGAGATAAAAGATTTTTGTAAACAAAAAGTACTAAACATTGAAAAGGTTCCTCACTGCTGCTGATATTTGTGTTAAAATGTTCGTACAGTGTTTATTGATGTTTAACTGCCTGCAGCTATGACACCAAGGCAACTAGAAATGCAAAAATTTCATACATATTTATAAGAGTTGGCTATAAGGAGAAAACTGCTTAAATAAAATTCTGCACAGATGTTTAAAATTAACAAAAATTGCTTGAAACTATGTAAAACATAACGTTTGTTAAAACTCATAAAAATGCTGAGGAAATGCTATTGAAATAGTAAGCTATTATGTTGATATAAATAGTAGAAATGAAATGCTTAAAACCATTGCATATGTTTAAGGCGCATAGAATAATATAGCAGCATAGCAGGGTGCAACACATTCATCGTGTTATTTGTACAACTGCTTTGTTTAATACAGTTTTCTATTTATCATAATATTGCTTGGCCATTAATAATAATGCCAAGAAGCCGTGGCATTCCATAGCATTTCAATCTGTTGTAGTTTCTGTGCACTCTTCTCTCTCATTTCTTATTTTTGTTAATACTGTGTATCATGCTGCTTTTAATGTCCCAGAATCTTTGTTCATTTTCATTATTTTTTGCATCTTGTTAATATTAATTGCAATAGTTTTGACTTCATTTCGACATAAAGAAACAAACAAATGAGCATAGCAAATACAAAAAGTTGAAGGCTAAAACACTTTTGACATAAAGCAGAGGGAAAGTAAATAAAGGTTAATTGAAAAGTTTCCACTTAAAAAGGAAATGGGGAGAGGATGAGGATGAGGAAAGGTATACTTTAAACTCATTTTTAAATTAAAATTTGAAAAGAAATATTTTTTGGGTAGTTATTAAATTTATAAGAGGGCTATACTTCAACTTCAAAATGTTTTCAAAAGCAATTACAAAAATTGAGCTTAAATCTGCACGTTAAATGCTTTGATGTGTTACGCGGTTGTTAAATGGCAACTGAAGTAAAAGCTTTCTCTATCGTTTAGCGAAGGAGGGTAGATTTAAAATAAATCCTTGTCTTTAAAAAGAAATTTTCTTTTTTTTTAGCTTATCGTTCCTTTTTAGTTGGTGCCTTTGGTGGCTTTCAGTGGCAGCTACTTAAAAACCTCTTATTAGGTCAAAAATATTTTTAATTTTACTTAGTTATTAGTTGAATGATGTGCTGTAAGTGTATAGTAGGGTGCTGCTCCCAAGATGTACACATTTTTTTTCCAACATTTAATTTTGAAAATATTGCTACTACTTTGAACCAAGAACTCAAAATTCCACATAAATTCGACTTTGCTCAAATGTTTGGAACCATCGAAACTCATAAAACATCAAAATAAGGGCCCCCTAATGTACAGTATAAGTTTAACAACAATTATTGGTGGTTTTATCTTCACTGTGAAATATTTGCTAAAACATTTTTTTTTCTCACACAATTTTTTATTACAATTTTCTTTTTTTTCTTTTATTTTTCCGTACATTTACAGATTTTGCTCGTTTTGTGCGAAAATGTGGTCATTATTGCCAAGCATTTCATACAACTGGCCAACATGTATACTAAATAATACTTAAAAGATTTCAACAAGACACAGAGGACGAAGGACGTCGCTCATATACTAAAAAAGATAACCAGCAGAAAGCTCTTACTTGTAGCTGTGGTTGTGGCTTAATGCCAACACGTTTCCAGCGTAACTACACATTTGAAACATCAAAGAAAAGAAAAAATGAAATATTTTTTAAATATTTTACTAATGAGCTTAATACCTACATTGAGTGTACAACTTAAATACCAGCAGACGCCAGCAGAATTAGATAACTTAGCAGCAGCAGCAGCAGGAGGAGACGATTTCTTAATGGATACAAAAACTGAAGACAACTTTTTGGATGTGCCCTCAAAAGTTAATGCTCTGTCGGCTGTACTGGAGGACCAATTAAAGCCCACCTTAAGACTGTTTGAATTTGATGCTGAAAAGTTTTATCGCCAACTAAATGCCACCATGTTTGGCGGTGGTGCTGTAGACTTCAATTACTCCCTGCCAAATTCTTCGTATGATGAGTATGACAATGACTATGGCTGCACCTCGGGTCAACATACCATAATTAATTTAATAACCATGATTCTGTACTCGTTGGTGTGCATTATAGGTTTGTTTGGCAACACTTTAGTTATTTATGTAGTTTTGAGGTTTTCCAAAATGCAGACGGTAACAAATATTTACATTTTGAATCTGGCCATAGCTGATGAGTGTTTCCTCATTGGCATACCCTTTCTATTATACACCATGCAAATTGGCAGCTTTCAATTTGGAGAGTATGCCTGCAAGGCTTATATGGTGAGTACTTCAATAACCCAGTTTACTTCTTCCATATTCCTGCTCATCATGTCAGCCGATCGCTATATAGCTGTGTGTCATCCCATCTCTTCGCCGCGCTATCGCACGCCCATGGTTTCGAAAATGGTTTCGGGTTTTGCTTGGTTGACCTCGGTGCTCTTAATGTTGCCCGTGATACTGTTTGCCAATACGGTGGAGAATGGCGAGCATATATCGTGCAACATTAAGTGGCCAGAAGCTCAGAATACCCAATCGGGTACCACATTTATACTGTACTCATTGGCATTGGGTTTCGCTACCCCTCTTATATTCATTTTAGGCTTCTATTGCTTGGTCATACGTAAACTGCATACAGTGGGCCCCAAGCACAAGTCCAAAGAGAAGAAGAGGTCACATCGGAAAGTCACCAAACTGGTCCTAACAGTGATTACAGTATACATTCTATGTTGGTTACCCTATTGGATATCCCAGGTAGCTTTGATAACATCGTCACCCGGCAATTGTGCTTCACGCTTGGAAATAACAATTTTCCTATTTGTGGGCTGTTTGGGTTACTCCAACTCGGCCATGAATCCCGTACTCTATGCCTTTCTCAGTGATAACTTCAAAAAGTCATTTATGAAAGCCTGCACTTGTGCAGCGCGCAAAGATGTCAATGCCCAGTTACAACTGGAAAACAGTCTATTCCCCAAATTCAACAAATCCCGGCCCACAGAAAAACTACTCTCGAATAATAAAAACAAACAGAAAAACTCAATTCTAAATAGAAAAAATAATAAAGCCAAAAATATGGTAAGCTCCTCGGCTCCCACAACTTGCACCACCAACACTACCACCCTTGAGGCTGGCAATCATATTGCGATTTGTCCTTCCACACAAATGAAACATCTGTTGGAAAATCCTAGCACTCAGGCCTCTACATCCTCTAACCAGCACACACCCTCTACGCAGCTTATAGCCATACAAGGTGCTATTACGGAAAACTCCAATTTAGAAAGTTCTTCCGATTGTTCAGATACTCAGACTAAACCACCGGTTCTGCACACCGATTTATAAGAGAGAAAGTATAAGAGATTTAAAGCTAAAGAATCCATAGTTGTTTTGCAGCATCATCAACAATCTAATCAATTATAGTAGTAGAACTTTGAAATCCAACAAATTAATTTAAATTTAGATAGAATTTTAGAAATTGAGGAATTATAAGTATTAATTAAGCAGAGTAAAAGAAATTTGTACACAAACTTGATATTATAATGAAAAAAAAAAGAAAATTAAAATACAAGTGCAAAAGAAAAAGAAAAAAAGAAATGTAGTCTTAGGTTTTTTGTTAAACATTTTTTATAACAAAAAACTTAAAAGTTTTTATTTTTCAAATTGAACAAAAATACTCTCCCCCACCCCCCCAAATAGCTAAAAGGTCCAATATAAAAGAATTTACTAAATAACCAACATATAAATGGAATTTTGAACAAAGTTGAACATTTAATAGATACAAATCGTTTGTATTTAAATGGTTGTATTACAGAAATCAATATAAAGTAAGATTTTTACAAGTTCCTAGAGTACAGTGGTGAATAAAAGTAAGTGACTTGGTTAGGCAATATTCTATAGAAAAGTTTCCTGTTTAGACACTATTCTTAAGAAAAGTGTCTAGTTTAGACACTATTTTATAGAAGTGTCTAGTTTAGATAATATTCTATAGAAAAGTGTCCAGTTTAGACACTATTATATAGAAAAGTGTCTAGTTTAGACACCATTCTATAGAAAAGTGTCTAGTTTTGACACTGTTCTATAGAAAAGTGTCTAGTTTAGACACTATTCTATGGAAAAGTGTCTAGTTTAGACACTATTCTATGGAAAAGTGTCTAGTTGAGACACTATTCTATGGAAAAGTGTCTAGATTAGACACAATTCTAAAGACAAGTGTCTAGTTTAGACACAATTCTATAGAAAAGAGTAATAGTTTCTAAATAGAAAAGTGTCTAGTTTAGACACTATTCTATAGAAAAGTGTTTAGTTTAGAAACTGTTCTACAGAAAAGTGTCTACTGTAGACACTATTCTTTAGAAAAGTGTCTAGTTTATAGACTATTCTATAGAAAAGTGTCTAGTTTAGACACAATTCTATAGAAAAGTGTCTAGTTTAGACACGATTCTATAGAAAAGTGTATAGTTTAGACACTCTTCTATAGAAAAGTGTCTAGTTTAGACACTATTCTATAGAAAAGTGTCTAGTTTAGACATTATTCTATAGAAAAGTGTCTAGTTTAGACACTATTCTATAGAAAAGTGTCTAGTTTTGACACTATTCTATAGAAAAGTGTCTAGTTTTGACACTATTCTATAGAAAAGTGTCTAGTTTAGACACTATTCTTTAGAAAAGTGTCTAGTTTAGACACTCTTTTAGTGTCCTATTTATACAATATTCTATTGAAATGTGTTTTGTTTACACAGCCTTTTGTTCATCACTGTACATGTGAAATTAATTATTTGTTAATAGAACTGTTAAATTAAAGTCATTAGAAATACATTTTTATACTGAAATGTTTTAAAATTCACAAAATAATTTCCTATTAAACAGACAACTAATGCGCAGATGTCAGTTATATTATAGCCTTTTGTATAATCTTTCTTAAGCCCCAGTTACTTTTTTGTCCACTTTTGTCAACTACTTACATTCTAGAGTGCACCAAATTAAGAACAAATAATAAAAAAATAAACGAAAACTAAGAATATTCTTTTAGTAGGGACGATAATGAATTAAATCCAAATATTTGTATAAAAAAACGAATTTAATTAAGCATTTTAGAAAATAACAAATTGTAAATTAAAGTAGAAATAAATAAAATATTTTAAAAACTTACAGAAATTAAACCTGGTGAGTCATTGATTAAAAAAAGGGATTCCTGAAAATAAAAAAAAAGGTTTATTAATAAAATAACTATAAAAATTTGTAACCTCAAAAGGTTAATTTAAACAAATAACGAATAAATAAGTGTTGAAATTAGAAAACTTTAAAGTAAATTTAGAATTTTGTACATACTTAGCATTTAATAAAACATTAATTCAAGAATTTTAAATAAATAAATATTTAATATTTTGAGTATATTTTCCATATAATTGTTTTGTTGAACATTTGCCTAAAAGTAGACCGTAATATTTTATATTGTAAATTTATTTTAATAAATTTTAAAAGCCTACTTTTAGGTTAAACTTTATATTAATAATTAGTTTTAATTAATTTATAATATAACACTCATTAACAACGTTAAACGTTTGTTTTTTTTATTATATGTTTTATGTAAAATTTAAACTTTAGTTTAATGTTTAGTTTTTTCTACTTTAAAATAAACTCTTTATATGTATGGTTAAGCTAGTTTTAAATAACAAACAATTATAAATGTTAAATGTTTTTTAAAAACTTTTTATTATTTCTATAACCAACAAACAAACAAAAAAAGTAAAACAAATGCAAACCAAAACTCTTACAACAACTTTAAATTAAATTACAGGAAACTTTTCATCATTTTAAATGTAAAAGTATAAAAACAAAACAGTTTATTAAATAAATATTACAAAATCTTTGCAAAAATAAATAAATTTTGTTAAAAATTATTAAAAAAAAAAAACACACACACACAAATAAAAATATATAACTACAACAATGCTGCAGTAAAAAGTCTATTTGAATATGTTTTATTTTTATTATTTTTTGTTCTACACACTGGATGTGCTAAATATCAAATAGAAAAATTAATGTATTTGATTTTAGCAAAGAGCTAAATAAATAAACAAATTTATGAAATAAATGGATATGAGAAAAAACTTATAAGAAAAACACACAAACTTCAAAGTCATAGCATTAAACATTTTAAATGGCCCATTTAAGGGAATGGGGTAAAAATTAATGTGTTAAAATTTCTAATTAATAAAAATAAAAAACTATGGGAGGAAATGCTACTACAGCTGCTAAATGGTGCTGTTTTCTGTTTAATGATTTCTTTATTAATATGTAGTACAATTTCGATGTTGTCAATAACAAGTAGAAAATATTCGATGTTTTCTATATTAGAAGAACATTTTTTATTACTAAAGAGTGTGACAAAAAATACTTATAGTTGTTATATAGAACTTAAACCGTTCGATATAAAAATTCTCAAAAATACGAAAATTTTTACAAATTCATTAAACATTAAAATATTGCCATATTACTCGGTATTTATAAATTTATCCACTTTTTCCCGAAATCCTACCTTTAAAGATTTTATAGCTGCTTCCGTTATCTTTTTAGATGAGGTCCTCGCTTAACATCGGCCATGTCCTGGGATACCTTTTCTGTGTTCTTTAATTATTTTTTTACAAGAGACCAATACGTTTTCAGGCCGAAGTTCTGGACAGTTGGGTGGATTTGCCTCTAGTGACACACAATGTACATTATTATAGGCACTGCTGCTTTAAGAAAGATAAAATCCATTCTGTGTTTATCGTCCCTGATGTCACAAATGATTGGCTTCTTTTGCTCAACTGCAAATGGCTGGCCACACAAAAAACTTCTTGGGGAATTTTGTTTGTTTTTTGTCCAGTATTATTCTAGAACATTACCTCATCCATTATTCACATAAAAATCTTAACTCGGAAGTTGAGAAATGTCTGCCAGTTCATAAGTCTCATCATCCATCATGTACTTTTTTTATAAAAATATGACTTCAATTTTTTTCGCTCGTGATTTTGCTTTTAAGTTCTGTACCGCATTGCGATCTGGATCTTTTTGAACTTTATACGACTTCAACCCAGCATTATCTTTGGCTCTGCGCACAAAAGAATCAGAGAATTTAACTTTACGAGCAGCTTTTCTCATAGAAGTGTTCGGTGCTCTTCGAAAGAGTTGTTCGTAAGATAACTGATGCTATTTATCCAGTATGTGAATCCAATGCATTGACTATTTTGAACCAGCTATTAGACAGTATCATTGTAGTAAAAAGGGTCAATTGACCGCCTGCTTAGGACATGCACGTGTTAACTTTACGAGCTGCTTTTCTCATAGAAGTGTTCGGTGCTCTTCGAAAGAGTTGTTCGACTTAATTTGCCTTACAAATATCTGTTAGACCTGATTCAGGTTTTCTTTCAATGTTTAAGTCTTCCTTATACTGTTTAAAGGCTTTTGAAACAGTGTGGCGATAAAACTATAAATCTTTTGGTATTTTAAATATTTTTAAGTAAACAAAATATAATTATACCCTTCACATTCGTGAGAAGAGTATATTTAAGTTTTTCATTCCGTTTGTAATTTCCACAATATAATTTTCCGACCCTATTAAGAATATATATTCTGGATCCTTATATATGTATAGCGGAGTCGATTAAGCCATGTCCGTCTGTCTGTAGAAATCAATTTTCTGAAGACTCCAGATATCTTCGGGATCCAAATCTTCAATAATTCTTTCAGACATGCTATCGAGAAGTTTCCTATTTAAAATCATCAAAATCAGTCCATAAATAACGGAGATATGAGCAAAAATCCGAGACAACCTCTATTTTTGGCCTATTTTTGATCTATATCTCGATTACTAAATCATAAATATACACAATATGGATATCTAATGATAGTAAGTTGGACCTACATTGGGTCAAAATTAGAAAAAATGTTTTTTAACTCTATTTTTTTCACAAAAAACATTATTTTGTTATAAATTTGTTCAGTAAAAAATTTAAAAAAATAAAATAAAAAAAATTTTTTTAAACATATTGGAAAAAACTTTTAAAAAACAATTTTTAAAAAAATTAAAATTTTTTTTTTATAAATTTAATTTTAAAATACAATTTGGTGAAGGGTATATAATATTCGGCACAGCCGAATATAGCTCTCTTACTTGTTTTTATACCCTTCACCTTCGTGAGAAGGGTATATATAAATTTGTCATTCCGTTTGTAATTTCCACAATATAATTTTCCGACCCTATAAAGTATATATATTCTGGATCCTTATAGATAGCGGAGTTGATTAAGCCATGTCCGTCTGTCTGTCTGTCTGTCTGTCTGTCTGTCTGTCTGTCTGTCTGTCTTTCTGTCTGTCTGTTGAAATCAATTTTCTGAAGACCCCAGATATCTTCGGGATCCAAATCTTCAATAATTCTGTCAGACATGCTTTCGAGAATTTTGCTATTTAAAATCAGCAAAATCCGTCCATAAATAACGGAGATATGAGCAAAAATCCGAGACATCCTCTGAAAATTTCATCAAAAAAAGACAATTTATTGCATGCTTTGACAAAAAAAACAACAAAACGTATGTGTGTTGGATTCATTGTGTGTTGGCTTCATGCTTTGTGTATTTTGTTTTTGTTTTTTTTTTTTGGTGTTTGACAAAAAAGCAACAAAACGTATATATATATGTTTGGATGTGAGTTGGTTTCTTTTTCAAAACATATATTATATTTTATATATTTTGGTCATTGTAGTGCATAGAGAAGACAATTGGTTACTTTGTACATCCCAGATAATCTAGCGTGAAGACAATTATCACTTAAGGGTCTCTAAGTAATCTGGAGTGTAGACACTTTAAACGTTTTATGAGTAATTCGTCCAAACTGCTTGTATACAAATTGTGTTGATATAATTCTCATACAGTTAATTTTTATTTTTGCTTAAGTATACTGATATCTCATGTAACATAGCATGAAGTCAATAGCCACTTTAGTGTCTGTTAGTAACCTATAGAAAAGTCACTTTAAACGTTTATTTTGTACTATACTTTAGAAAGTAGTTATTTTACCCACCAGAAGCAATCAATTGGAGAGTTGTCGAAGAGAGGTTTACTTACAAGCAATCGTTTATTGGACTGCAATCGTCCTGCTTAGGACATGCACATGTTAAAATAACTAGTAACGTAGCTATTGAAGTAACTAGTTCCCAACCTAAATGATGGGTAAAATCACTAGTTCGGGACAGTATCCTAGAACTGCTGGGTTGCTTGACAGCATTCAACGAAGCAGGTGTATTGCGGATATTTTTTCTTTTACCCAACTCTAATTGCCTATGAACGCTCTAAACCATAGTCACAAAATATACTGAGATGTTAAGAGACAGAAGATAACCAAGTTTTATATATTGTTACGAATGTGCAATAGCGATTTGAATTTAACGGTCCGCAACAACTGCCTGCAACATTCATCATGTTTATAAACACGTCCATCAGTAGAAGCTTCTACTTATCAACAATGTTGATAGCATGCGGTTATTAGCATTGTTTGTAAGTATGGCAACCGCTGCATGTTTAAGCTGCTAACATTTACATCGAAAGCTCTAGAATTTGAATGTACTAGTTTGTCCGTTAAGAGCATTGTAGAAGATTCCCGATAGATGGCGCGTGTATAAATAGAACGTATAGAACGTAACAATATCTTTCTTTCTCTCAGAACTGTTATAGATGACAACTAAAAAGGAAACTGAGAGGCAAAAACCTAAGTCTGTTGTCAAAAACCTAATTCATGAGAATGTTTTGCCATGTATTTTGTTAACTATATGTGTGAAAAGAGAGAAATTTTGTTTAATTTTTGTTATTGATATTGTTCTCTCCAATTTTGCAATTTTTAGCATTTGGTTTTTAGATGGCGGAATACAATTTTATAACTTAGGAGCACAATAACGGTTTATTTTAAATTTTATGTTTAATTTTAATTCCAGTAAATTGATTTTGCTGATTTTTAATACCAAGCTACTTAGGGCAATAATAAATATTCCAGGCAAAACAGATTAATTCAGTTATTGTATTCTGAGCGTGAGAGTGTTTTACACAAACATATGTTGATTAAAACCGAGATTAAACATAGTTTATGGTGTCTGAGATGAATATTTATAAATGTTGCATAGTGATAGTGGAGAGTATATTGATATTGATCTATATTCTAATGTTAAAAACTAACCATTTTTTAAATTTTGTATTTTCTTTCAACAAAGCACTTATTGAATTAGCATATTATTTAAATTTGCTCTTTCGAATCAATAGCACTAAACCATATTTCTATATATTTTCCTTCGTACCCTGGCATTTCCAAATATCTCTAGCAATAATCATCATCTGCCATTTATTTGTTTGCATTTGCATAAATATGACTATTAATTACTTACACTTTATAAATTGTTATGAATTGACTTCTTTGCAAATGTTTACAAATTGAAATGTTTCCCTTTTTTCTAGCTGAAGCATTCGGTCATATAAATACATTTGCACTTACATTATAATTAAATTTTATTGGTTCGTTATTAGAAAAACAACAAAACAAAAATAAACTGTGTGATTTAATGTTTATAGATTGTTGAAATGGTGCGATTTTAAATAAAACACACACAAATTATTTTTATACTCTTCAGCATGAGTGGTTAGATATATTATAAGTTTGCCATACCATTTGTAATTTCTAAATTTTTCATTTGCGACTACATAGCAAAGTAGTCTGTTGAAATTAGCATTTCGAAACTTCCGAATAACTTACATATATCAATATATCCGCTATAGTACAACTTAGGTTGCTATTTAAAATCGAGAAAATCGGCCCACAAATGGCTGAGATATAAAAAGAAATTATTTTTGATAAAAATAGTTTTTAATATTTTTCTTTGGTGAAGGGTATATAAGATTCGGCACAGCCGAATATAGCACTCTTACTTGTTAATTACGGTTGTTATAGATTTTGATATTGTTGTCTATTTAAACTAAAATGGCTGCTAATATCTGCTGCTGATGGTCGAGAACATTTAAATAAATGCGTTTGTATAGCTATACAAATAAGTATGTTAGAATATTCGAATTCACATTATTTTTTAAATTCATATATAAAATGAACATTAAGTTTTGCTTTTTTTAACCAGATAAAATATTTAATTGTTTATTTCTGAAGTTGGCATACAAAAAAGTGCAGAAATATTTCTGTATGAGTCATTATGTGAATTCAATGAAAAAAGTTTTAATTTCAGGGTAATAAAGGATTGTTTATAGAAATTGAAGCATATTTTTAGGGGTGAAATAATTTTTAAGTTATTTTTTAAACATTTTCCAGGTATTTATAATAAAATACAAATGTAACTTAATTGACCATAAATGAACTGCTCTTAATTACTCAATTTTAAATTCTCAATTAAAACTGTTTAATTATATGGAAATACTTAAAGTTCATAAGCTGTTTTGAAGTACATAATTCATATTTTTTATAAATGCTTTAAATAAATATTTATTAAGCTCTAAACATAAATTTGCATGTGAATAAAAATGTAATAAAATTACTATTTTATTTTACTTTGAATATTTTTTTTTTATCTGGAAAGTATTTTTCAACAAAACTTTTATTAAGAAAATCATACAACAACAAATAAAAACCAAACAATTGTATATAAATTCTTTGAAAATGTGTAAAAGGATTTTATTAAAAAAGATACAATGAAACTGTATATGTAGCGAGATTTCTATATATTTTATTTTTCATACACATTTTTTTCTATATAAATTTTGAAAAGCAAAGTGAAATATTCCAAAAAAAAAAACCGTTTGCTATAACATTTTAGAATACATATTTCCCTTTCAACTTTTAGAAAAGTTGACTTAAACAGTTTCCCCCACTAAAGTAAAAATTCAATTTACTGTTAACATTTTCCCTTTTCTACACCCACAACAGTTCTTAGAAAAACACCAACACATTCTCTGGCGAACGTATTTGTTACGCTTCTAATTATCTAGTTTTATTTCCTTTTCTTTTGAAACCAAATAAAAAAGAATTTTCAACAAAAAAAACTTAAAATAAATTAAATTAATTTTATACAGTTTTTCTTGGTTAAATATTATGAAGCATAGAGAAAGAGCTAAATTAATAAATATGTCGTATGTTATTTAAATTTGTCATATGGTTTGTGTTAATTAGAAGATACTATGTACATAAAAAAATATGTATGAGCCACAATTTACAAAATCAAATTAAATATATTAGCCCAATTCACAGTCGTGTGTATTTGTATTGCAAATTTATGTAATGTTGTATTTCTGTTTATATCGTTAGTGTAAACTACAAATGTTATGCATATACAATGATGCAAGACAATTTACACAATAATGTGAGCATTAAGCTCGAATTAATTCATTGCCTTAATTTCTTAGTATTCTAAAAGCATGGATTTAATTCTTTTTTCAATCGTTCAAAGGTTGAATAAATTCAGTTATGAATTATTTAAATAAAGCTAAACAATTAGATGTTGGGATTTCTATAAAATTTATGAAAAAAAAAAAATTAATTTTTTTTTTTTTAATTTTCATATCAAAATTTTAAATTCCAAAATTTTTTTTTTCAAAATTAATTTTTTAATTTTTTTTCAAACATTTTTTTTTATTGAAAATTTGTTAGTGAAAAACATTTTTCCCGATTTTAACCCATTCAAGGTCCGATTTACTATGGCGTTCTATATGTCGTTGCAAAGGTCTTTGAAATATCTATAATTAGATATTATCTATATATAGATTACTAAGTCATCATAGATCAAAAATTGGTAAAAAATCGATGTTGTTCTGCTTTCTTCCTTGTATATCAGCCGATTTTCTCGAATTAAATAGCAACCGAACTGTTCAATAGCGGATATTTTGATATATGAGAGTTGATTTTAACAGACAAACGGAGATGGCTATATAGACCATAAGATCCAGAATATATATACTTTGTGGGGTCGCAAATGGAAAATGTAGAAATTACAAATTGAAAGTACCCTTGCCACTCATGGTGAAAGGTATAAAAATCATAATACTCTTGAAGAGCCCTTTGAAATGCCTTTCATTTGATATACACACAGTCTTCTATGTACAGAAAAATGTCAGCAAAATCGAGGTGGTTTCGGTTTTTTCTTATAAGCTGTCATTTATGGACAGATTTAACTGATATACTACATGTGGGTCTATACGATGTCTTGGGGATTAGAAAAGGATAAATAATATATCGAAAGCCTATGTTCAAAACATTGTCTAGAAGGGTACAAAATATTTCCAAAAATCGAGGTAGTAATTGTATTTTAATCATAACTCAGCCATTTATGAATTGATTTTGTTGATTTTAGAATATTATTTAATAATTAAAAAAACATGACAAGCAAATGATAAGAAAAGTACTTTCAAAAGAAAAGTTCTGTTTTGCACTTCCTTTTATTATTCGTAACAACATTCCAACAGAAATCATTGTATTTATTCAGCGACAAGTGGCTGAACAAACAGCCCAATGAAACAGTATACGTTTAACAGATAGCGACACAGTTATCCTTCTCTGAGTCATCGAATGTAATAGTGATGTGACCACAGTAACCTGTCTTTACTGCCACCACTCCTAATAACCCATCTCATATTCACCAAAGTCAAAGTTCGAAAGAGATTAGGTATATTCCGACGGTTTGTACATTTTGTTAGGACTCGTAAGATAGAGTGCTGACTGTAAAGCTCATCTGCCCTAACATTTCCTTGTATCTCGTTTGACTACTGACCCAAATGACCCCTATGCTCAAAGCCGATTAGATTATAATGCAGTTGTAAAAACGACATTCGATTCCAGCCAGCCCACAACTTCCTCAAACGACAGAATCCCCAATTAAAAACCGGTACAGTGAACAATAAACCTGTTTACATTAAGCAATTAAGATCAAGGAGTATAAATTATTACACACACGATCGATCTCAATTTGCAGAGACCAACGCCGAATGCCTAAGAGTCGGTTAAGCCGAGCCGCCGAGTCCTGATATATTAAGACATTATGACAATATGACTGGTAAGAGACCTTGTGAATTGACCAATTATATGAAAAAGTACTTTTAGTTAAGAAAAATACAAAATTTTGTGTTTGCATTATTTAAAAAGCGTAATGATAAATTTAACACTTATTAACTAAAAGTACTTTGGGGTAAACAAATTAATTTTTAGTTTTTGATTTATAGATAGATTTAATATTTAGTCTATGAAAAAGTACTTTTATTTTAAAAAAGTACTAAATTCCAAAAGCACTTTTAATAGAAAAAGTACAAAAATTGGAAAAAGTACTTTTGTACTTTATATATGAAAAAGTCTATTCAATTTAATCTAATAAAAGTTTTTATTGTATTTGGTACATTTTTATTTTAAAAAAGTCATAAATTCAAAAAGTACTTTTAATATAAAAAGTACAAAATTTCTAAAAGTACTTTTGTACTTTCTATATGAAAAAGTCTATTCAATTTAATGTAATAAAAGTTTTTATTGTATTTGGTACATTTTTAAAGAGTTCAGAACAAAGGTACTTATTGAATTTGGTACTTATTAATTAAAAGTAATTTTCAGTAATCAAATTTTGTTTAATTTTTAGTTTTTGTTTTATAGATAAATTTAATGTTTAGTCTATGAAAAAGTACTTTTATTTTAAAAAAGTCCTAAATTCAAAAAGTACTTTTAATATAAAAAGTACCAAATTGAAAAAAGTACTTTTGTACTTTCTATATGAAAAAGTCTATTCAATTTAATCTAATAAAAGTTTTTTTGTATTTGGACAAAGATACTTATTGAATTTGGTATTTATTAACTAAAAGTAATTTTCAGTAATCAAATTTTGTTTAATTTTTGTTTTATAGATAAGTTTAATATTTAGTCTATGAAAAATTACTTTTATTTTAAAAAGTACTAAATTCAAAAAGCACTTTTAATATAAAAAGTACCTAATTGCAAAAAGTACTTTTGTACTTTAAAATTCAATTTAATCTAATAAAAGTTTTTATTGTATTTGGTACATTTTTAAAGAGTGCAGAAGAAAGGTACTTATTGAATTTTGTACTTATTAACTAAAAGTACTTTGGAGTAAAATTAATTTTAATTTTTAGTTTTTGATTTATAGATAGATTTAATATTTAGTCTATGAAAAAGTACTTTTATTTTAAAAAAGTACTAAATTCAAAAAGCACTTTTAATATAAAAAGTACTTTTGTACTTTCTATATGAAAACTCCTATTCAATTTAATCAAACAAAAGTTTTTATTGTATTTGGTGCATTTTTAAAGAGTGCAAAACAAAGGTACTTATTGAATTTGGTACTTATTAACTAAAAGTACTTTTCAGTAAATAAAATAATTTTATTTTTTGTTTTATAAATAAATTTAATATTTAGTCTATGAAAAAGTACTTTTATTTTAAAAAAGTACTTAATCCAAAAAGCACTTTTAATAGAAAAAGTACCAAAATTGGAAAAAGTACTTTTGTACTTTCTATATGAAAAAGCCTATTCAATTTAATCTAATAAAAGTTTTTATTGTATTTGGTACATTTTTATTTTAAAAAAGTCCTAAATTCAAAAAGTACTTTTTATATAAAAAGTACCAAATTGAAAAAAGTACGTTTGTACTTTCTATATGAAAAAGCCTATTAAGCCTATTATTATACAAGTTTTTATTGTATTTGGTACATTTTTAGAGAGTACAGAACAAAGGTACTAATTGAATTTGGTACTTATTAACTAAAAGTACTTTTCAATAAACAAATTAATTTTAATTTTTAGTTTTTGTTTTATAGATAAATTTAATATTTAGTCTATGAAAAAGTACTTTTATTTTAAAAAAGTACTAAATTCAAAAAGCGCTTTTAATATTAAAAGTTTGTTTTTTGTTTTTATCTTAAAGCTATTATAAAGTGATTAGCTATTTCAATTTAATTTTTTACTAGAATCCAAATGTAACACTAAACCAATCAAATATAAACTATTCGCCTACATTGTTGCACACATTTTAACGTTTATTGTAGCATTACAAAACTTTTACATAATTTTTAAGCAAAGAATTTACACTCTGTAATTAACTCTTGATGTACTAAGTTGATCTCCAGCGTAATTTAATATTCAATTGCGCTGAGCTATTTTACACTTTAAACGATTACACGCGCCAAACTAAAAATTTAAAGTAAATTTAGATTGAAGCTCTTTTGACACATTTACACCCTTTAAACTTATACCCTGGTAGGTAGAACTGTAAAGGAAGGGAATAATTTGTTTGGCCATTTGATATTAAACAACTAATGAATATATTTATAGAATATATCCGCACAAATAAGGTGTATATTGACGTCTTTTGTGGCCAATACTCCCACAGGGATTTAATCAATCAATTTTGTTAAACAATTCGGGAAAATCATACAAATCATTTTTAAAATATTTACACAAAATGTTAGAGAGTAATAAGTGTATATATATCACAAAGAAAAGGAAACTTTAATTTATTTCAAGTATAAATATACATTTTGATAAATCATAGTAACCTGCAGGGTAAACATTATTTGTAGCAGCATACATTTAAGAGTTTGTTTAACCAAATTTAAAGCCTACTTTTAGGCAAGTTTTAGTTAGAGTAATTTAAAAAGAAATCTTTGCTACACAAACAAAAACCATTAGTCATTATTGACATTTTTTCTTATTGTTCTTTAGCGCTGTGCACACAGAAGGGAAAAGAGAAGGGGGGCAAAGGAGTTATTTGCAAGTGTTGGCTCATCATAGGCCCGCCAGTTGTTTGACAAGTAAACAAAGTAAAGTTTTTATTTCTCCAACAAAGTGTTAAAGAAGTTAACAAAGTGTTCATTTTTTTACTTTTTTGGCTGCTGTTGTCTTGCTTTGTTGATATTTGCATTACATGACTTTTAATCTAAACATTTATCTTGTTAAATGTTTTCCCCCCTTCCGTTTTATCAATATTGTGCCGTCAGTGTTTTTCATTCTTAGAATTCTAAATATCTATTGTATGCCATTGTATTTCAGTTCAGTTTTTTATTGTCTCCTCAATTCGCTGTTTTGGTGTTTTTTCTGTGCCATTCATTATTTTGCCACATCTCTAATTTAAGGTTTGGGGTTTTTTCATTTGCCATTTATATACACTCGAGTGGTCATTTTGTCTTGTAGCTATTTTTTTCTCACAATTTTCTCCGATATTACTTTATATAAAGCTGGTTTTGTGTGAAATATCCTTTAATTTTTTTTTTTTGTATTCTTTTGGCAGGTCCATTTATAAATGTTTGTAGTATGTATATGTCTTTGCTCTTGGAGTTTAACAGCAAACATGACAAATTTTCCAACATATGTTGGTAATTTGTTACTTACTGACTTTGTACATCCCAATATAAGGTCCACCAAAAGCAAAGAAATAAAAAATCTGTCTCTGCCGTTTGTCAAAGCACCATCTTTTAAGGGATTTGGGATTTTTTATTTATTTATTTTCGTATGTTGTGTTTTTATTTTATCAATTGATCAAGAGTTGTTTGGCTTCTCTTGCTTTGTTTACAAATAATAACAATAAATTATCAAGTGTAAATAAAAATCAGCATTTTTATGGAAAAATTTTAGTAGAAAAAGCTTCAAAAGGCCAGTAAGTACTAAATTAAAATATGCCTAGGCATTTGTAAGTTAATGGAATTTTTCTTATAGATATATGTATATAAATGGAAATAAATTATGAAATTCCTAAATGGCCAAGTAATTTGAAAAAAAAGAAACAAGATAAATGAGAATTTTATTTCACTACCTAAAGAATATGTATATATATATTTTTTTAATATTGAAAAGGGATAAAAGATTTATAGTGACAAACGATATTGTTGCCCTGCAGTGCAAACAAAAAAATAAATTTCTAAAGTTAAAAAAATATACACAAAAAAAATTGTTGTTGTATTTTTCACCAAACACACAAGTTTATTCACCAAAAAAGCTTTTTTATTTATATGTATAAGTTTTTTACAAAAAAACTTTTTCACCAAAAACATATTTACCACTAGCTTTAATTTACACATTTACCACCAGGATCAAATGCAAAATTTTGAAATATTTGATATGTTTCATAAAAGCTTTCACAAAAAAGCTATTTTTTCAACCACAAAAGCTTTTTTCTCCAAAAGTCTTTTTTCACCAAAAAATATAAAAAAGAAAACATTATTGCACCAAACATAGTTTTTTCACCAAAATATTACATTAGAATCGGCCAAGTCAAAAAACATATCCTCCAAAAGCTTCAAGATTAGAGCATTTAAGAGTTTCATAAATTTATTTTTTCCGAATTCCACCCAAAAAGTTATTGAACCAAAAAAGATTTCTTCATCCAAAATATGTTTAACATTAATTAATGTTGACCCCGGGGACAAAGGTCAATTTGCCAATTTACTAAAATTCTCAGTATATGCGTATATTTTTTGTTTTGGAGCAAAATATTGTTACGTTTTTACCTTTTAAAAACGGGGTTTATTTCCTTTAAATAAACCGGATACTTTTGCTTGCAAATAAAGGCAGTTTTAGTAGTTTAAAATTTGTAACAACTCTTTATTTATTTAAATGTACACCAACAACAGTTCAAATATTCACTCAGTGTCTCTATACACGTATATCAATTCGCAGAAATACACACACACACTCTATAATGTACAAGTATGCACGTACAAGACAGGTGATGTTAACTCTAACAGCGACAATGATCAACTCAACTCACGACTGCCACCTCTGCCACTATTTATACACGCGCTGCCATCTCTCGGGAATCTTGTACAATGATCTTAACGGGCAAAACTCGAATGTTCGAATTCCAGAGCCTTCAATGTCATTGCCAGCAGCCCAAACATTTAGTGTTGCCACACTTATAAACAATGCTAATAAGCGCATGCTATCAACATTGTTGATAAGTAGAAGTTTCTACTAATGGACGTGTTTATAAACATGATGAATGTTGCAGGCAGTCGTTACAGACCGTTAAATTCAAATCGCTATTGCACATTCGTAACAATATTGTGGAATATATAAATTAATACCGGGCAACAGTAAAGAAAATTTGGTATGTTAAACAAATTATGGCCATAATCTACATTTTGTCGAAAACCACCAAATTCTAGAAACAATTCTAGCAGAAGGTGATGATTAAATTCATTAATTATGGTCATTTTTGATGCAGTATAATGCTACTTTAATGCATTTTACCACCAAAACCAGTTATTATGGTTCATGTTTAAACTATAACCATGTAAACCATTTAATAAAATATGATTTTTGCAATAAAAAAATACCTAAGTTTTTAGCAAAGGACCCCCAAAGGACTATTAGTTGTGCAAACACGTAATCAGTAACTTAACTTAAATAAATAATGCAAATGTTTGTGAATAATTTCAAATGCAAACAACAATCATAGTTAAAAACTTTAAATTAATATACTGCAAATCACCAGATTTTATTTATTTATTTATTTATTATTACACAGCCAGATTAAATTTTGATTTCAATTTTGCGTGACTCACAAACTGCACAAACTATGTATGTACATATGTATATCACAAAATAAATTAATTTACAGGCTGTAGTTGAGCTTGAGCATATTAAATGAAAACGTTTTCCATTGCAAATAATTCAGTTTTTTTTTTTTTTTTTTATAATTCTATAATTCATGTCAACTAAATAAAATAAAAATATTTGCCAGGAAAAGTTGATGAAACTGAAAAATGTCACATTAAACAAGTAAGAGAGTTATATTCGACTGTGCCGAATCTTATATACCCTTCACCAAATTATACTTTAAAATACAAATTTTAAATAATTCAGGGAAAACATAATTAATTTTTTCAAAATTTTCAAAATTTAAATTTTTTTTTTTTCGAAATAGTTTATAAAAATTTGTAAGAAAAAATTGTTTGATAAAAAAATAGTTAAAAAATATTTTTCCCGATTTAACCCATTGTATGTCCAAACTACTATAGCCTTATATACATCGTTGCAATGGACTTTGAAATATCTATCATAAGATATCCATATTGTCTATATTAATGACTTAGTAATCCAGATATAGTCTCAAAAATAGACCAAAAATCGAGTTTGTTACGGTTTTTTTCTTATATCTCAGCCATTTGTGGGCTGATATTCTTGATTTTAATTAGCAACCGAACCGGAAAAATTCCCGATATATTGATGTATCAATCATGTATGTAGGTTATTTAGGGGATACGGAAAGTTGATTTCAACATACAGACGGACATTACTATATCGAATTCACTATCTATAACAACCCAGAATATATATACTTTGTGAGGGTTCGCAAATGAAAAATGTAGAAATTACAAACGGAATGACAAACTTATATACATATACCATTGCCACACATGGTGTAGGGTATACAAATAAATAGAAATACCAAACTGCTGTTATAGTTCCAGGAACATGCACATAATTTGATTAAAATTATATACATGTTAACATTACTCACTTGCATTCATATACACTCAAAGAAGTTGTGTAGGATGTTATATATTTTCAAATGTTAAGAGGTCATGTCACTACTCATGTCAGCTTAGAAATGAAATAACTAATCTATCTACTTTTGTTAAACTGTTAATTAAAAAAATGCCAAAATTTTGGAAACTAACTAATCAACACTTCAATATTGGTTGGCTGCTCTTTATATGGTCTAAACGTCCATCAAACATAACAATTCAATTTTCAAAACATAAAAAAACCACATACTCGAACATGTTAGCAGTTGCACTCAAAACTCCGCAAACAAATTTCATGAACAATAACACGGTAAAATATTGCTGGTAAATATTTAAGATAAACTACTTAAAAAGGATTAATAAAGTTGGTCAAACTTGATTTATCAATTCAGCAAGTTTTCAATAGCTGTAGAAATCTTTTAGCACGAAGAAGTTAAAATATTTGTCAGCACTATTGACAAACTGCTGAATTTCTCCAATGGACATTTAAAGAAAAGGCATGAAGTGTCAGCTGGTCGCAGGTCAAATGGCTGTAAGTCAGCACTAAACTAAATATAGATCAGCAAGTTGTAGAAATGTTGTAGCACGCAAATGTAATCGATGTTTGAGCATTATTGAAAAACTGTTGAATTTCTCCCAATGTAATTTTGACAAAAGCATGATGAACTCAGGAATTGTCAGCAGCTCGCAGTTTAAAACTGAATTTTGCAAGAAATTTTTTGGATTTTCTCAAAAATAATTTTCTCCGTGTATTGCCACCTATCAACCAATATTTCAAACATCATTTTTTTTATTTTGAACAATTATAACGGTAGAATGATAACGGAAGGAAACACATGAATTAAATGGTGTTTGTGTTTCAAAAACGTACACGAATAACAAAATCGACAACAAAAAAAATAAAAATAAATAAAATGGTTTAACTGTAAAACTGTGACAGAAATGTTAAATTTGCGGTGTGAACACAAAATTCAATGTCCTGCATTGATAAATCCAAGAAAAAAAAAAACCAACATCGACAACACAACAGAATACCAGATACATGACTGAGTGAAGTATAAATACGAAAATGGTTTGATGTCAAACATTAAGTGATAAATGGATACAAAAACCGTTCTACTGGTATCTACTCATTTATGTACGTAAGTATGTATGTCGAATGGTTTTATCAAAATAAGAAAAATTGTTACAATTCAATACAAATACGGATTTAAGGGAAATTGTAAAGATAAATAGAAATGAAATGATATAAATTTAGATAAAAATTAAAGTGTTTTTCATTTGATTTATTTGGAATTAAAATGTAATTTTAATTAGAAAGTTTTAAGTAGACAATGTAAAATGCATTTTAATATAAAATGGTAAGTAAAAAAAGCTTGTGAAGGCTTACAAAATAAAAAAGTGTCAAACTTACTTCTATAAAAAAAATATAAAGGGTTTCAACACACAGACGGACATCACTAAATTATAAAGTACCACTAAACTGAAAAACAAGTAGGAATAATGTACCCTGATGTTCCGAATCTTATATACACTTCACCTTTATCTACCTTTATCTTAAGTAAAAAAAATGTTTCTTTGGTGATACATTTTTTTAATGAAAAATTACCTTTCATTTGGTACACATATTGGCTATGTACAGAACTTAGTATCCGAGATAAATAAATATTTCGAAAAATCTAGATAATCGATCCCTAAGATATGACCAAATCTTAGGCATTTATGGACCGATTTTTTGGATTTCCAGTACCAAAATTCTCGAAATTATAACAGCTATATTGATTTGGGTGCGTAAGATATCTGAGGTCTTCACAATATTCGAAAAATCGGTACCACTATAAGTTTCCTCTATGAAGAGACCAACCTTCACCTTTGCTGGGAACTCTATTTGGAGTGTAATATCAAAATCGAGTACCGAGACCATGTAGTCTGCGATTTCCTGAACGTCGTGTTCAAAGCACCCGATATCGTACAAAATCCTAGTATGATCTCGGCCATCGAAGATCATGCCGCTTGGCGTAACGAATCAGTTTCAGAATTTGTATTGTTAGGTTATGTTCTTTTTGTATGCTTTCTATCTGAATATGATTGCAATGAAGATTTATCACATACAACTTGAACATTCCATAGCTGTCCATTCGATCTGTAAAACAATGATTCATTTTCTAAAAAAATATATCAAATGGAAATTGAACTAATGTCACTTCAGATACTAAGGCTAATAAAAAAACGATGAAAGATTTTTAAATTTTATAATTTGGAAAATAAATTTATATTATTCCAAATTTTTATACAAACAGTAATTTCATCATTTTAACTAAAACTGCAGTTTTTCTTAACAGAATACTACTGTTATTAACATCAAAATCTTTATTTTAAAATATCCTACCATACTGCATATAAAGAATATAAAAATTTCGACTCGTTCAATTTTTATATAAGAAAAGGTAAGCAAAAATGAAAAAAAATTATAAGTTCGTATTTGAAAATCTGAATTTGTAATGCTGTGAATAAAAAACCATCGAACAAAATGGCAATATTACTTAAAGAAACATTTAGGAAATTTAATTAGCTTTCTAAGGCATGTAATTAAATTCAAATCCGTTAAGAACTGCTTGAGTTAGAGGCAAATTACTAAAGCAAAATTTTTTAATTTTTTGAAACAAATGCATTTTGCCTAAAAAAACGAAAAACGATTTGAGAGACCCGTTCATCTATATTTATGTGTTATACATAAAAATTTTTGGGTTTTAGAGTAGATTATGAAACTCGATGTGCCTGAAGAAATTTCGAAAAAAGTGTAAAAACTGAGACGGTCTAATGTTTATACTACATTTAGAGAATATTTACTATCCAAGCAAAAACTTACAAATAAGCCAAAAATTAAGGGGAATTTGACGATTAAAGTACTTATTTTTCTACTGGAATAAGTACTTATTTTTGTTCGCGATGTCCCAAAAGTAATCCTTTATAAGGAAATAAGAAGTTGTTTTGTTAGTAGAGTTATGTAGAATTTTGTATTTACAAACAAAAAATATAAATAAATCGCTGCCACGAGTCGAACCATCAACTATCCGATTGTTAGTCTATTGTTGTACTCACTACACCACTGCTTAGTTATTTTATTGTGCGTCAAATAATGGTTTTTACACAGTAATGCAATATTCTTTTCTGTTTTTCTAAAAATAGACATGCAATAAAAAAATGGGCAAATTTAGAAAAAGTAACAGTTTTTTTTTTGTTTATTTTGTGTTTTTAGCATTACTAGAGTAACTTTATCTAATGTGGACCAGTGTATTTTTTCAGCAACTATTGAAGATATGATAACACTGCTTTGTCGTACATTTTACAGTTTGTTTGAAACGTCAATTGCACATGTTCTTTCATGAGTAATTGATATGTTGGCTTAAAGATTAAAATCTTGTATTGTAATTAATGCGCGTGGTTAACTTTTTTTTTCGGCCCAAGTAACAAACTAAATTTGGTACAGTAACATAGTAGAATTTAATGTTTGGTTGTTTTTTATAGTTAAAGTGGACATGTAGTTTTGCTTGCATATATTTGATAAGTATTTAAGCACATTTACGCATGCGTGTGTTTAAACACACGCATGCGTAATTTGTATGTATCGCACTCAAATACATACAAATTACGCATGCGTGTGTTTCGTTTATTTTAATTTTTGTTGTTGCTATTTTTTCAACATGCAATTGTGCAAAATAATTGTTGTGATTATTTGCTTAGTTATCAGTGAGCACTCAACGTGTGAATATGATTTTTAGATGTTTTGCAATTGTATCTGATATAATATTATGATTTTTTCTTGTTGTTGTTGCTATATGAAGAGTTTTGCATGAGTAAAGGCAATGTACGTAAATATGTATACTTTGGTGAAGGGTATTTAAGATTCCGCACAGCGGAATTTAGCTCTGTTACTTGTTTAATATCCATATGTCTTGAGCGAAAATTTCACATATTGTTATTTTCCTAACTTTTTTTTATTAAAATTTGTTTTCACCAAAAATTGTTTTTACTATTTATTATTTACACAGCAGAATATAGCACTCTTTACTTGTTTTTATATCCTGTTGAATAACATTTTCAACAAATAAAGGTGTGTTAAAATGATACACTTACATACATACATATACATATGAACACAAGTGTGTAAGTAAATGTATGTGTGTGGTATTCAAGTAAATATTTATCTATGCAAATATGTATGAATCATATTTTTTAATAATATGCAAAGCCAACCAATTCGGTATTTGTGTTACATATCCATGTAAAGGTTTTTATTAAATAAATATTGATACATTTTTTAAAAATAGAATAATGGTTAAAAAAACACAGGATTAACAAGCTTTAAAAACCTTTTAACTTGTTAAAAAATGCAGGAAACTCTGTACGTGCTTGAAATGTAGGGTTTCTGTATTGTGGAAAATATTAAAAGATTTTAAAAAGTAAATAGCTAAACAAATATTATTTATTAAGAACAAAAAAGCTTTTAAAATTAAATTAGTTTTCTAGTTAATTGAAAAACTGTAAAAACATCTGAGTAAAGAGATCACCTTTTGGACTTAGAAATCTAAACAGAACGAATTAGTTCCCAGTTTTAGTTGGTGTACTCTTTGTTGGTGAGCAGAACCACTGAACTAAAATACCGATGTTTTTAAATTAATTTACTAATGAACTGACCAGGCATACAACTCAACCTCGATAACCACTATCATATCGATGTTTCTACAATTATTTACAAACAATATTATATGTTCTTTTTTTACACAAAGAAATTGTACCAGCATATTTGTAGTTTTATTTACATTTTCCTCTTAAAAACGAAAAATAAAGGAATTTCCACAAACAAACTGTGTATCGTTTAAAGCAGAATTTTGTGCTCATCTCATCATTTCAATGCGGCACCCTATAAAACATTTGCGGTCATTAGCATGAAAATGTTTGTAATTAAGATTTTATCTGTGAAAGAAAAACAGCATATTTTTGGCTTTCAACCAACAGAAGAATTGCATGCCAGTGTAGTCAGCAGCTAAAAAAGCTCTTACACGCACCCATCATAGCAATACAGAAAATGTTTTCCCCTTCTCTGTCCGTAGGAATACTACTACATATACATATCTGAAGTCATTTACATTTACAGTTGACTTGGATTTTAGTTTCTTGTAGTATTTTTTATTTGGAGATACATACAATTAGCGACAGAATAAGGGAGAAAGCATATTAATACATATTCCCTTAAAGGAATGTTAATACAACGAAATTTTATTTATAAAATGTTCTTCTAAAATTACATTGTGCTGTTGTAAATAGGGAGAAGGAAGTTGTTGTTGTGTTGGTTGAAATCGGTTTTAAGAAGTTTCTAGATAATTTAAGGATCCATGTGTTTGTTGTATACTTATACTTTGAAAAAAACACTTGAGAAAAACATCAAAAAAGATTTTTTTTTTAATTTTTCACCAAAAACAATTTTTTTGCTGGAAACACTTTTGGTTTTTTTTTTTTTGGAAAAAGAATTTAGCTTTTTCTTTAGATAAAAGATTTTTTGTTAGAAAAGATTTGTTCATTAAAAAGTTTTTGTCGATAAAGCTATTTTGGCTAAAAGAGCTTTTTATTTGAAATAAAAGCTCTATTCTAACATAGATTTTGGTGACAAATTTTGTTTTATTACAAGCACTTTTTAAGAAATAGTTGAAAAATAATTTTTTATGGAAAATTTACTAGAAATAGTAAATTCAAGGAAAACAACTTTGTTTACCAATTGAGCTTTTATCACAAACCTTAACAAAAACATTTTTTTTTTTCAGAAAAAAACTTTTATGTCAAAAAATCTTTTATTTAAAAAAGTTTTTTTCAACAGAACAACTTGTTTAACTTTATGTTCAGCTTTGTAATAAGAGCTGAACAACACATCCTTTATCAGGAAATAGATTTTATGCCAAAAAATCTTTTATCAGAAAAGAGATTTTATGTCGAAAAGCTTTTTTTCTCAGCTTTTCAATATGAGCTGAACAAAAATCGTTTTCAGAAAAAAACTTTTGTGTCAAAAAAGCCTTTTTCAGAAAATAGAAAATAGATTTTATATGAAAAAAGTTTTTTTAAAAGCTACTTTTATGTCAAAAAGTCTTTTTGCAGAAAAGAGATTTTTTTATGTAAATAAAGCCTTTTCAGAAAAGAGCTTTTATGTATGTCAAAAAAAATTTGTTAAAGTATGTTTTATGTCAAAAAAGCTTTTTTCAAAAAATGAGCTTTTATGTCAAAAAGCTTTTTTTATCAGCATTGTAATAAGAGCTGAACAAAAAACCATTTTCAGAAAAAAACTTTTGTGTCAAAAAAGCATTTTCAGAAAATAGAAAATAGATTTTATGTAACAAAAGTTGTTTTAAAAGCTACTTTTATGTCAAAAAGTCTTTTTGCAGAAAAGAGATTTTATGTCAATAAGCTGTTTCCAGGAAGTAGCTTTATGAAAAAAAAGCCTTTTCAGAAAAGAGCTTTTATGTATGTCAAAAAAGCTTTTTTTAAGAATATTTTTTGTCCAAAAAGCTTTTTCTAAGTATATTTTAAGTCAAATGAGCTTTTATGTCAAAAAGAACAAAAAACCTTTTTCAGAAAAAAAAACTTTTGTGTCAAGAACCTTTTTCAGAAAATAGATTTTATATCAAAAAGCTTTTTTCAGGAAGTAGTTTTTTTTGTAAAAAAAGCTTTTTCAGAAAAGAACTTTTATGTATATCAAAAAATCTTTTTTAAAAGTATATTTTATGTCAAAAAAGCTTTTTTCAGAAATGAGCTTTTATACCAAAAAGCTTTTTTCAGGAAAAACAAAAAAAAAAATTGGGAACTTTTTGCTCAGCTTAGTAATAAAAGCTCTTTTGGTAAAAAATCACAAGACTACTTTGTCATTACATAAAAAACTTTTTTATTAATTAAAAAATTAAAGTATTTAGTTTGTAAAATAATTTTTTATATTAAAAAAAGCTTTTTCTTGGTTAAAAGTTATGTTTGCATTAAAAACGCATTTTATTTCTTCAAACGATTTTTTTTTTTTTTTTGAATAGTTTTGCGGTGAACAATGTGACCAATCATTTAATTACAGTAAATCTCTGCTTTTATATACAAATTTTCATATGTAGAACTTACCATTGCAATGTGTTGCCATTGTAATGACAGTAATTCGTACACTTAAACGCTAAAGTGCAGGGGGTTAAACAATTAATAAATACTACGAAAGTGAGTATTTAAACAATTTAATTATAGAGCTGGATAAAAAAAATAGGGGGAAACATGTAATTGGTTTAATATAGTATGTGGAAATCATTGAAGTAATTTCAATGCTAAGTGGGTCACCGGTTAAAACAAATGTTTTCTTATGATTCATAGGTATTTTTTAAATAAAATAATATGAAATTTTATTACTTAAATAAGGAATATGAATCAAAAAAAGAAATTAAGACAAAATACGAATCTGAAGAGCTCTACTCAAGCTGGGTTGGAGCTGCCTCAAGTCGTTACAAAACAAAAGTTTTTCAACGTTAATAATAATTTCTACAGGCAAAAGAGACTTATATTACAAATAATTATTTGAAATTTTTAAACGTTTGTCGTTTCGTTGAGGGAAAGAAATTAGAAAAAATCCTTTTTTTTTTCTTTGTAGTGAGTTAGTAAAAAATGATCCCCTGGCGTTTAAACTTTATCAAGAGCTTGTTATGAATATGAAAATTGTTTGTGTTGCTGCTGTCTTTTCAAAACTATCTAGTGTTTAATTGAGAATATAATTTGCATCCTTGACACATGAGCAGCAAAACTAAGAAACTTCATATATAATCCATAAGTATGCCTCTGCATGATGGGGCTGAGTGTGATGTGTTGTGCTGTGCTGGGTATGAGTGAAAAGGAAAATTATTTCATATTTTTTTTTTATCATGGCATATTTTCAGGCATTTTAAACTAAAAATGCAGCCAGCCATCAGAACACAATGTCTATATGAGGGTACGTAGCCTTAATTAATTGCGCGAAAGATGTGCAAAATTGTGAAAAACAATTCTACGTATTTAGTAGTTTTTTTTTCTTCTCTCTTTTGTAATGTCATGAGTTGTAATGAGAGGAAGTTAATTTTATAAAAATAATTTCATTTAAATATTGTATATAAATAAATGAGTGTGTTCAAAAGTGTTGAATAATTTTCAAAAAAGCTCAACTCATTTATATGTATGTATATGTGTAATTAATTTACATGTGTTTATTAATGTCCATATTTGCTTCATACAGTTGAGTTGAATTATGTTGAATTTTCATTTATAAAATGTTTGCTTTTCATTTATATAAATTTCGCTCTAATTACTAAAATATTTTTTTGCAATATTTTCTTTATTTGTTTCCAGTATGTAAATAATATTTTGGGAAATACATTTAAAATTTATTATTTAATAATTGTTTCTAATTAGTTGTATTTAATTACATTACAATTATTAACTAGAATTCATATTAAATATTCAATTTTGTTAATAGAATATTTATTTACCTTTAAATTTACAAAATATTGTATGCTTATCTTTATTGTGACATCCAACTCTCTGAACAATGACATTCATTAGAGTTGTTTATTGTTATATCCTTTATATTTAACTTCCTTGCACAAGGATCTTTATAAGAGTGTACATTAAGGAGGCCCTTATGTTTCATGCTCGCAAGGTCTTAAATTGTTCTCCGTTATCTAAAAACCGAATAATGACAATTCGCGCAAAACCAGATGACATTGGAGGTCACGAGTTTAGGGACAAAGTAGCAATATTTTCAACAAAATATCAAAAATTAAACGTTGAAAAAAAAATCCCTCACAAATATAAACATATTCTGATATCAACAACTTGATATCAAAAAAAAAAAAAACATAAAATTCCAAAATTTTTTTTAAAAAATTTTTAAAAAGCTAATTTCTGCATCTAAAATCTAAAAAGTTCAGATTAAGGGCCACCTTAGTGTACATATAAACAGAATTTTATATTTCCTCAGAAATGTATCATAATAATGTTGTGTTATTAATCATCACTTATTTATTTTTAAGAATATCCTTGTTTGTGGGTATTTTTTTTATGCTGTCCAGGTATAGAAATGATTGCTAACGTGTAAGAGAGAGATAGAAAATTAGTGCTAGAGTATTTTTAATACTTTCCTGCTGAATTTGGAACATTCAGTTACCAAGAAAGCTGCTTGCAAGCATTTTAATTGGCGAATTTAAAACGAGTATTTCAATTTCGACAAAAGATTACATACGTGCCAGCAAAGCCATGGAGATAGTTTGTCCAATGTGCTATTTCCTGCATAACCTTATCCTGTATACATTATGACTCAATAAAAAATAACAATTTAAAGTTAAAATTAAAATCAACTTTCCGAATGATCCAGATAACTGAAGAAACCAAATCTTATATGATATACTTTCCAGAATTTTGGTATTGAAAATCAAAAATTCGGTCCATAAAACTACCTCTATTTTTATACCCTTCACCTACGTGAGAAGGATATATATAAGTTTGTCATTCCGTTTGTAATTTCCACAATATAATATTCCGACCCTATAAAGTATATCTATTCTAGATGCTTATAGATAGCGGAGTCTGTCTGTTGAAATCAACTTTCTGAAGACCCCAGATATCTTTGGGATCCAAATCTTTAATAATTATGTCAGACATGCTTTCGAGAAGTTTCCTATTAAAAATCAGCAAAATCCGTCCATAATTAATGGAGAGCAAAAATGAGCAAAAATCCGAGACAACCTCTATTTTTGGCCTATTTTTGATCTATATCACGATTACTAAATCATAAATATACACAATATGGATATTTAATGATAGATATTTCAAAGTCCATTGCAATTATGTATATAAGGCTATAGTAAGTTGGACCTACAATGGGTCAAAATCGGGAAAAATATTTTTTAACCCGAATTTTTTTTCACAAAAAACATTTTTTTCTCATAAATTTTTTTCACTAATAAAAAAAAATTTTATTGAAAAATTTTTTTTTTAAAAATTGGAAAAAACTCGAAAAAAAAATTTAAAAAATTTTTTATTAAAATTAAATTAAATAATATAAAAAATTAAAAACATTTTTTTTTTTAATTTTATTTAATAATTAGGTGAAGGGTATATAAAATTCGGCAGAGCTGAATATTACTCTCTTACTTATTTTATATATATATGGTTCAAAAAACCAATGCTACGGGAATAAGTCAAAGACCGTGACTTTTTGAATGAAAGACAGGTTTTTGGGTAAACAATTATTTTACTTTTCAACATAGTCTCCTTTCCCTTTGTACAATTTGTTTACCCCTTCCAACAAATAAGATTTATCGAAGTCATCAAAATAGGTATTTTTTGTGAGATGATTTCATTGTTGGAGTATAATCTCTTACAAGAAATAGTCACTCGGGTAGAAGAGGGAGCATTTCGTAGCCTAATTCGTGGATATTTGGCATGGAAACTGCACATGTGTGTACCGTTTTGTGCATCCGATTGTAAGCAAACGAGGCAGCCATATTGCGGAAAGCTTTCTCATGACCAAGTGATCATGCAAACCTGTGAAACCAGTGAACTATGTGAGATGCCTATGGCTTTCACAATCTCCGATCATTCAACACCATATCGTAAATTTCAATTGTTTCGGGTGTAGAGACCTCAACTGGGCTTCCACAATGTTCGGCATCTTCCGTGCTTGTACGGCCACAACGAAATTCAGTAAACCACTTTTTAACCACTGAAATTGATGGTGCACGCAAAAAAAAAATATAGTTGTGCATTGTTACTGTAACCATTTCAACAGTTGTGCATGTTTACTGTAACCATTTCAACATTTTTAACAACATTTCAACATTTTTAACAATATTAATTCTCTTTATGGTCGGATTCAAAATAGCAGTGACTTTCACCATCCGAAGCTTGGTTCATTGAGTACACGCGGAATCCTTACAAAATAACATAAAATAATGTACAGAAACACATTATATAAAACCTATTTCAGTCACAGCGGTTAGTAATATAACCACTCTATAACTTAAGTTATTTATCAAAGAGTATAGTATGAAATATTACTTGGTTAGCACCTATTGACATTACCTGCATTACTTCAGAAAAGTAACTAGTAACAATGATAAAAGTTAGATAGATATATATTTAGCCTTATAGTTTGAGCATAATTGTTAAATATTACCATTTAAAACTGCCGGGTTTATGCTGATGTTGCTATGTGACCATTTCTCTAGTTATTGTTTCAACAGTTTCAGTTGTTGGTTTAGTTTGTTTTGGTTTGGATTTTTCCTTTTCCTTTGCTTGTGATATTAAAATTCAAAATAATTAAATTAGTTATAAGTGTTTTTCCCAAAACAACAAACTGTAATTTTATACAATTTTAAATATTTATTAGTTACGCCAAAAAAGTGTGTTTTTAAACAAAGAGGAAATATAGCAGAGGAACCTTCCAAAAATCATATTAAACTGAATTAAGATAAAATCTTGTTTGATGGAAAACAGGAAATTGGTTTTAAAAGGAATTAATTTGAAAACAGCTATTATTATAGATAAATTATACAAAAAGATATAAAAGAAATAAAGACATTCTGCCATTTTCTTTTCTGGGTAAAAATATTGCCCTCAGCAGGAAGGAGTTATATACCCTTCACCATTGATAATGTTCTAAGCTGTTTGGTATTAAAAATCAGCTAAATCGCAAATGCATTAATTGCAAACTTTCAGCGTATAGCATCCTAAATATACCAAGAAAACGTTTTAATATTTTACATTTAATTGCCGACGAACAGATTATATAGAAGTTACAAACGAAATGACAATCTTATATATACTCTTCACACATCCAAACATACGTTTTATTGCTTTTTTGTCAAAGTATGCAATACATTGTATTTTTATTTATGTTATTTATGGACGGATTTTGATGATTTTAAATAGGAAACTTCTCGAAAGCATGTCTGACAGAATTATTGAAGATTTGGATACCCAAGATATCTGGGGTCTTCAAAAAATTGATTTCAACAGACAGACAGACCATGCAAATCGTTATAAAGGGTGCTAGCTCTGTGTACCAAACTCTAAAGTTCAATTGTAGTTAGGTGAACATCAACCTTGGCTAATGATTTAAAAAAAAATATATATTTTTCTCAAAACCTTTCTTCATACAAAATATCAGTCATGATGAAGCATAGTATAAAATTGTGGTTCCATGTTACAACTATTCATCTAATATTTTAAACTATATATATATATTTTTGATATTTACACAAATTCTTTTTTGTTTGTGTAAATCTTGCTCATGTGTAAAATACACAACCAGAATTGATAATATTCATGTAGTATATTTATCATTGTCCTAAGCTGTTTGGTATTAAAAATCAGCTAAATCGTTTAAGTAGGAAACAAGTTATGAATCAAAATGTGAAACAACTTTGAAAGCTTTTACAATTTTCAATATAATTAAGGTTACTTGTTTTGTTGTTGTAATGTGTATATGATTTCAATGAGTGTAAGCAATTATGTTGTTGTAATTTAAATTGTTGTTGTATTTATGAGATTGTTTAATATGAAAAGCAATAACAACCTACAATGAAGAATCTGTGTAGGTTTGAGAGAGAGAATGAGAGTAATTTAAGTTTTAGAAGGCATGTATTCATTTTAGTTTAACCCTCTAATGTTTAAGCATGCCTCAAGCCACTCATCGCAAAAATGCAAATACAACTGATTTTTCATGTCAAAAACTCGTGTAACAGTTGCTAAAAACCGTACTTAAATATTTTAAAAAGCTTTCAAAGTTTTTGAAATAAAAAATCAGATATATTTGCATTTATTGACAGTTTTGCGATGAGTGCCCTGAGGCATGCTTAAGCATTAGAGGGTTAAGCTCTGTTATATGCTTTCTACTTGGCTAAAGATAAACTGATTTTTTATTTATTCAAATTCAAATTCCTCTCCCAGTCACCGTATTTTATAAAACTGTAACCCAGTTTCATGTCTTTGCTTTTGTTCTTTATGTTGTGTAATATTAATAGCTTTTTTCTATTCAATGACCCAAACTTGCCAAATTAAGATAATTATTTTTAGTTAAACATTTTATTGGCTCTAAAAACTTTAGCTATAAAAAAACATTATAAAGCCATTAAACTGAATATATTGCAAACTTTGTATTCTTTTTTTTCAAAATCAATACATAGAAAAAGGAATCCTTATACAATGACCATAGAATTTATATTTATAGTTTTCCTTAAATAGCACACAGCGCAGCCACAAACTATGCAGCATAAATAAGTGAATGTATAATTTAATTTAATATAATAAATTTGTTTTACGACGCAGTTAGAGTGGCACTAAAACTAATAGGAGTCATTTGTATTGTCACACCAGTCAACTAATTGCTTGTTAAACAAAATGGTTTCAGCATTCCCAGACAACACTATACACACCACCAACCTAAACGCACAATAGTCAAGTATTTATACATATATTCTTAAAAAAAAAATAAGAGTTATAAAAAGGAGAAGAAGAAAAAAATGCCATAAATATTTAAACATATTTACACATACATTAACCATAGGATGCCACTTAGGACACTTTAGTTAGCCCCATCATCATTATCAATAACTTGGTAATATTGAATTAGTCGGATTAGTATAAAATGTTTTATAACAAATTAAACCTAATTAAAAACTAATGATAAACAATTTTGTACAAATATTTATACATTTAATTTAACAAATTCATTACAACATAGTATTTGTTTTCTTGCATCAAATATTATGTATTGCTTGATATATGAAATTTGCTTTTGAACACTTTAACCACGCAAACATGCTTGCTAATTGAGTATTTCATCATTTAATTGTTAATTAAAATAATTATTAATTAAAATAATTATTATAAAAAAAAAAATAAATCAATGATTGTAATATTTGCTCTATTATAGCACTTAAATATTTGCGAAAAAAAAAAATGCAATTAAAATTACTCATACCACCCGTATGGCATTATAGACCTTTTTATACGCCATCAATTGTGGGAAATGAGTTTATCATTACATGTAGAACTCTTAGAAATATTTTTATAAAGGGTATCTCAGTAACAGTGCACTTTTTAAATTAAGTGTCATTTTTTCCACGAAACACTACGCAGCGAATTTTGACAAAAGACCTCAACCTTTATGCGTACAAAATTCAGCTTACTCTGCAGCTCCAACCAGCAGACCATGGAAAGCGCCGGCAATTCATGCAATGGAGCAATGTTAAGTCAATGCCAATTTTCCAATGAAGCAGCGCATTTGCATTTGAATGGGTTTTCCATGGAATGAATTGTAGAATTTGGGGCTCAGCAAATCCTCATGTAATCCATGAGAAATTAATGCACCCACAACGAGCAACAGTCTTGTGCAGATTTTGGTTAGACGTCGTGATTGGGCTTTACTTTTTTGAAGATGTTGCCGAAATTGCAGTGACTGTGAACGGCATTCGTCAACTGGACGGCATGGATCTGGGTGACATGTGGTTTCAGCAAGACCTGCCACACTGCGCATGCAACAATTAATTTATTGCAGCAACGATTTCCAGAAAAAATTATCTTTAGACATTCTGATGTCACTTGGTCACCAAGATTGTGCGGTTCAGAGCCGTGTGATTTTTTTCTTTGGGGTTTTTTGAAATCTCGGTTTTGCGAAACAATTCCTGAGCTCAACGCTCTATGAAAAAGTCATGGAAAATTTAATGAAAAGAGTAATGGCCTGTCATCAATGCCGTGGGGGCCATTTGATGGATATTTTATTACATAATTAATCGTAACATGTCTTCTTACAATCTAATAAAAAAAATCACAAATATCTAAAAATACGTGTTTTTATTTTGAAATGAAAAAGGTAAACCTGTAAGTGGATTTAGCTCTAAGTCCGTCTGTGTAAAACACTATCACGTGTTGAAACAAGCTAGTTGCTATTAAAAATCAGCAAAATTCATTGAGAAGGAAAAAGGTTGTGAGCCAAAGTGTGAGATAACCTTGCAACCATTTGTACAGTAAAGTTATACCAACTAAAGCTAAAAAAACAAATAGTTTTTCAAAATTAAAAAAAAAAAATTTTTTTAAAAATTGTTTTCAATTTTTTTCTTTGAAATGTTTTTTTTTTAAATTTTTTATTAATTTTTAAAAAAAAAAATCTTTTTAAATTTATTAAAAAAATTCGGGTTAAAAAATATTTTTCCCGGTTTTGACCCATTGTAGGTCCAAATTATTATAGCCTTATATACATCGTTGCAGTGGAAATATCTATCATTAGATATCCATATTGTCTATATTAATGACTTAGTAATCCAGATATAGATCAGAAATAGGCCAAAAATCAAGGTTGTCCCAGGTTTTTCCTTTTATCTCAGCCATTTGTGGACCGATTTTATCGATTTTAAATAGCGACCGAGCCGGAAGAATTCCCGATATACTGATGTATCAGTTATGTTTGTAAGTTATTTGGGGCTACGGGGGCTACTTGATTTCAACATACAGACGGACATGGCTATATCGACTTCGCTATATATAATGATCCAGAATATATATAATTTGTGAGGTCGCAAATGAAAAAATAAATTACAAACGGAATGACAAATTTATATTTACCTTTGCCACTCATGGTGAAGGGTATAATAACACTTTGATAGCTGTCCGTTTATGGTTAGTTAAAATGAAGCACTACACCAGAAAACCAATTTTCATTGTTGAACAATATTCAAAAAATGATAAAAGTTTAACCAAAATCGGTGTTTCATTGAAAATGAACTGAAACCTCAAAGTGGCAATAATCTGTATTTACTTAAATTTTCAAGCAATAATGAATTTTTTCAAATGAAAATTAAATGTGTTTACTTATATTTACTTATATATAGTGTTTACTTATATTTTTAAAAATCAATTTTTCATTGGAAAATATACTGAAATATTAACTTAAGTCTGAAAATAATGTTCCAAAAGGAAAAATACGGATAATCTGTAATCACGTATATTTTCAACCAAAAATTTATTTTTCATATGAAAATTAACTGAAGCATAAACGTTGCACAGTGGATAATATAAGGTGTATGCATCTCATAATTGAATTTTGCAAATGTTTGAAATCTTAACCATAAAACAAGTTCTATGGTAAAGCTAAGATGTCAAGGAATAAGTTACAGATTTTTGATCCGAAAATTTACAAAATTTTCCACTATGCGTTGCTTGTATTTTCAAGCAAAAATCGATTTTTCATATAAAAATCTGTGATCACAATATTTTCAACCCAAATTCGATTTTTCAAGAGACTATAAGTCTGTACATAATGGTCCAAATGGAAAAAATTTTCAATTAAATTTTCTCCAAAAAAAAATTGATTTTTCACATGAAAATTAACTGAAACATAAACGTTGCTATAAATCAGTAAATAATGGTACAAATGAAAAAAAGCGACAACAATCTGTGATCACCTATATTTTAAACCCAAAATCGATTTTTTTATATGAAAATCAAGTAAAACATAAAAGTCGGTAAATATTGGTCTAAATGGAAAAAGGAGGATCATCTGTGATCACTTATAATTTCAACCCAAAATCGATTTTTCATATGAAAATAAAGGTAAATAAAGGTCCAAATCCAAAAAGGATGATAATCTGTGATAAATTAAATTTTCACCAATCATTGATCACTAATATTTTCAAACAAAAATCCGACTGAAACATAAACCTGGCTATAAGTCAGTAAATAGTGCTCCAAAATACAATAATCTCTGATATATATAATTTTCCCAACTACCTAACAATTTACACCACTTCTGTAGCCTAAACACATACAAAAAAGAAAATTAATCATATAAGCAGATTTAAGGATTTGTTTTAATACAAAAAAAATAAAAAAAACAAGGTCACACATTTTCAAGTCAATGTTGTTTGCGAATGTATTCGAAATAGTGTCACATTGTTCAGCAAATACGCAAACAAGTGTTTATTTTTGGTTGCTGTCGTAGGTGTGTACGAGGACGACAAGTACTGTATAAATTTCAAATTCTTGGCGACAAGTGTTTGTTTGTGCAGAATATCCCCACAAGTATGCAAAGTTTATTTTTCAAAAAAAAAAAAAAGAAGGAACTTGTGTAAGCGTGACATTAATCAAATAATTCCTTTATACTCTCTTGCCTTATTTTGCAGTTTTTTTTTTCAGCTTCTCAGACATTGTATTGATCAGCTCTTGAAGTACGTATTTCCAAAGAGCTAAGGAGTAGTAGTAGCAGCAAATAACTGCCTTTGTTGCAAATCTACTTCAACTTAAGTTCTGTATAGGTACTTTTAAGGCAATGTCTGTCTAACAATTTATGTGTATGCATTAGGGTGGCCTTTATTTAGAATGTTTGCGATTTGTTTAGGCTGCCAAAGTCTAAAATTGTTCTCTGTCATCGAAAAACCGAAAGCTGAAAATTTTAGCAAAATCGGAACACGTTTAGAGGTTGCAAATTTTATTTGAAGTATTGGGTAAAAGTATTTAAATTTTGTTTCAATATTTAATTTTTAAAATATTGCTACTCTGACCCAAAACTCGAATAAAATAAGCAAGTGTTTAACGTTATCCGAATTTGCTGAAATGTTCAGTATTGGAATTTTAGACCTTGGGTCTAAGGGCCTCCCTAGTATACATACATTTGTATTTGGAAGTGTTTGCAATACTTTATCCATATGTTGTTGAATACTGTTGTAGACTGCCAATAAAACGAAATTGTATAGTCCTTTTGAAATCAATGCATTCATTACATTAGCATCTAAATAAACATGATGAGTATGTTGATTTTAATGGCAACAGCTTTGAAGTCTTAAATATTTTCTTCTTTTTTTTTTTGCAATCAAAAGGGATTTTGTATTTATAAATTTAATAAGAGCAATTTTAGTGAAACTTTAAAAAAAATCAAGAAAGAGAAAAATAATTTAAAATAATTTTTTAAAATAATTTTTGTTAAATTTTTTTTTTTTTATTCTTTTTTTAGTTTTTTTTATCCGAAAAAATCGTATTACATACTGAGAAAAAAATGTATGAAAAAAAATTAAAAAAAAATATTTTTTCCGATTTTGACCAATTATAGGTCCGAATTAATATGGCTTTCCAGATCATCTATCATGCTACAAGGACAACCTGTTGAACACGTAGAAAGCTTCTGTTATCTAAGCGTACTGTATCATCAAATGGCGGCGCTGAAACAGACGTAAATAACAGGCTTAATAAAGCGAGAGCGGCATTAGGAAGACTACAATCAGTATGGAGAAACTCACGCATGTATAAAGTCTACTCTGTTGTACGGAAGTGAAACTTGTTTAGTATCGAACACCATCACGCAAAAACCACAGGTATTCATTAACCAGTGCCTCAGAATCATATGCAGAATATTCTGGCCTAACAACATCAGCAATACAGATCTCTGGAACCTCACCAACGAAGAACCCATACTAAAGCAAATAAAACTTAGGAAATGGAGGTGGATCGACCATAATATCAAAAAGAATACAGTATAACAATGATGGCGCTAGAGTGGAACCCTCAAGGTTCAAGAAGCCGTGGTGGACCAAAGAACACATGGAGACGCACGATACTCCAAGATCTAGGACAGTGCAATCTTACATGGGAAGACGGGAAAACAACTGCGACAAATCGTGTAAGATGGAGATGCTTTGTGGAAGCCATATGCTTCCAAGATGGGTAATGGAGAAAAAAAAAATTGTGGCTTTGTATTCGTCGTTGGAAAGGTCTTATCTTTATTAATGACTTAGTAATCCAGATATAAATCAAAAATAGGTCAAAAGTCGAGGTAGTGGTGGCTTTTGCTTATATCTAAGCCATTTGTGGAGCCATTTTCCCGAATTTAAATAGCAACCGAACCGGAACTATGGAGGATACATTGATGTATGAATAATAAATGTAAGTTATTTGGGGGCTACGGAAAGTTGATTTCAACATACAGACGGACATGGCTATATCGACTTCCCTATCTATAACGAAGCAGAATATATATACTATATGGGTCGCAAATGAAAAATGTAGAAATTACAAACGGCATCACAAAATTATATATACCATTGCCACTCATGGTAAATGGTATAAAAAAATGTTTAATGATAAAAATTATAACGTTAATTTGTTTGATTTTTTATAGTTTGCAGTTAATTTACATAATATTATTATCTCTATTTTATACATGACATCTCTTTATATATTTAAAATCCTGTTAAATAACTTGATAAATTTTATAGATTATATAGACACAATTAAAAACAACTGTTTACAGCAAATATTGTATTTTTTGTGTTAATTAAATCACAACAACCTTTTTGCAACATTATGACAGCCATAAATCTTTTTTTAATGGATCATTGCATTAATAAAACCAACAACAACAACAACATTATTAAGGTTACTCTACACATATGTAAGTAATAATTACAAAAGGATTTAATTAAATATTATGCCCGCATATTTAAAATATATAAGTATGACAGTAAATTACATATAAATATAAAATTAAATCAACATAAACCTCAATGTTAAAATGCAATCAGTTAGTTGTTGGTTAAACAACTTGAAATCAGCTAATTAAATAATATATTCCATTTTACTTATATGCCAAGAAATTCCTTTTGATATTTAAATATTTGATTTTTTTTTTTTATTTCAAGTTGAACTTAATTACACACCTTAAGATAAAATGTGTAAATTATTTCGTGGTTTTCAATATATTTTCATATACATTTACCTATAATTAAGCATTTTTGCCAAATATTTGCAAATAATTTACTTGGTTTTCAATTGAAATAACTATTTATCTTGCTGCAAACAAACATTTTCTAAATGAAGCAAGGATTTTGTGGTAAAAGCTGGTAAATAAAATGTAAACTATTTTTGCTATAAAACTCTAAGAAAATGTCTAGAATTAAAAGAAACATTTGTTAAATTACTCAAGTAGTGTTAGTACTTAAACACTTAATTAAAACAAAACAAATCAAGTAGTAGTGGTACTTATGTAGTAAGATTCGGCTGTGCCGAATCATATATACTGTTCAGTTCCCTTGCCGCTGAAGCACACCGATTGCTAACCATAGCTTATGGTGAAGGAGTTCCATCGGTTTCAACGTGCGTGAGATGGTTTGTTCGGTTTACAAATTATGCTTTTGACACGGAAGCAGAGACTTGGAGACTTTACTCCATGAAGATTGTTGGCAAACTCAACAAGAGCTTGCAAAATCATTGGAAGCTACTCCAAATAAAGCGAGCCGAATCGACATCAAAGCCAAATATCCATGGCGCTAAGGTAATGATCTATATTTGGTGGGACCAAAAAGAAGGACTCTTTTCCATTATGAGCTGCTGAAATCTGACCAGACCATCACAGGAAACCTGTAGCAAACGCAACTGATTCGCTTGAACCGAGCATTGGCTGAAAAACGCTAACGTGTTTCTACAATACATAGAATAATTTTAGAGGGGGGTGGGTGTATGTAAGGTCCGTACCTTGAATATTTTTTTCGTCCATACAATCTTGGAGCAGTCTAATGTACATATGTACACTATTAGTCAGTGGTCAGCATTCACAGACAACAGCGGGCGAACATGATCAGTTATTAATTTGTAAACAACACGAGTGTCAACGAAGTTTTATTTTATAATTTTCATTATCAATAAGAAACAATAATCGCAATAAATAAGTGTATAACATGTTATTATAATCCACGTTATCCTTATGCCAACCACTGTTATAGGATACAAATAAATAAGGTGCTTTCACACTATACCACAAGTCGTTATATTTGTTTCATCTACAATTGTTGCCAGTTTATTGCATTAGGCAACAATGTAAAAACTAAAATCACCTTTATTGAAAATAAATATTTAAAAATTTCCAATTTACATTATCCCATTTCTTGTAAAGAGCTTAAGCATACCCTAAACATTTTCCGTGGCCAAAATATTTCAAATACATTAACATATAAATATTTTATTGAAGTTTTTTTCAAAACATTTTATATATGGGGCATTTCATGACAAGTAAACCAACTTTTGAAAACGCGATTGGTATGAAATTTGCACCATGGTTAGTTCTATTGTGTGTCTTAATTATACTTTAAAATAAAATTAAAAATTTATTTTTTTTCGAAATTGTTTTTAAAAAGTTTTTTCCAATTTTTTAAAAAAAAAAAAATTTTTAATTTAAAAATTTGTTTTTATTAATTTATAAGTGAAAGAAATTTAAGACAAAAAAATGTTTTTTGTGAAAAAAATTCGGGTTAAAAAATATTTTTCCCGATTTTGACCCATTGTAGGTCCAACTTACTACAGACTTATATACATCGTTGCAATGCACTTTGATATATCTATCATTAGATATCCATATTCTATATTTATGACTTGGTAATCGCATTATGAACAGTCATGCCCAAAAGGCAACCAGAAAAGGCAAAAGAGCATAAATGAGATAAGTTCGTGTGTGTATATAAAGAGAGATGTTTTTTCAATGCAAAGCACAAACCAGTTTCTGACCGAAAAAAAATCGTGTGAGTGCTCAGATTTAAAAGCAATGCTGAACTAGTATGATGTGTGTCGCTAGTGAATAATGTCTGTTAGGACTTTCTAGTTTTCACCACTTGAAAGAGCGTCTCAAAAACTATCGAAACCAAAAAAAAGTGGAACATTTTTTTTTTGAGTCATAAACCACCTTTTCATAGGCCGGGTCACATATATACTTTATAGGGTCGGAAATTACAAACGGAATGACCTTCTCACGATGGTGAAGGGTGTAAAAAGGGCCCATTTTGAAAAAAAGAAGTCAACAAAGTCTTCAAGGAAAATATTTATTTCTTTCGACAGAAAAAAGGGCCCATTTAGAAAAAAAAAAAAAATTAAAAAAGTTTTTGATTTCGGATTTCCGTTTGGGATGAAATTTTGAAAAAAAAGTCAAAAACTGTTTGATTTCGTAAATAAAAATTTAATTTTTTTTTTTTTTAATTTTTTTTTCCGAAAGATTGAAGAAATAGCTATCTAAACAATTTGAGACATATTTTGCTAAGTTACATGGATGAGAAAAAATATCTCCTTGGCCAAAATGTCAAATTTTGACCCCCTCTGACTGGTTGAAAAATAGAACTAACCATTGTGCAAATTTCATCCCAATCGGAAGACATCAATTTCAAAAATTGGTTCATTGACATGAAATGTCCCATATAAATATTTCATGGGTTATATGTGTGAAATTTTTTTATGTCACAAGTTGTTGAGCAAAAAAAAAATCAAATATAAATATGTCATGACTTTTAACCTAGTTTTGATATTTTTTTACGTACCTCTCTTAAGATGCTTCTTTTTTACAGCTACAACTTATTATTGAATTTTCTTGACGCTGTAAAGAAACGAGAATAAAAGGAACATATAAGAAAAAAACTTAAAAACGTATATAGAACATAAGAACTACATAAATGAATAAAAGTAAATAAAAATTATATATATATTCTATTATAAGGACTAAAGAGCATTTCAAGAGAAGTTATCCTTATGATATTTTAAAAGGAAGTTATAATTTATTCCAAATCTTGAATGTTGGTGCATAATTTTATTTCTCAAAACTGGTAAGTTCAGTATATAATTTTTATAGCTGACACTAAATGACACAGAAAGATGCTGAATGAAGAAGGCTTGTAGTAAGTATTCTGTATTCTTTGACAGTTTTATATGGCAGTACTTCTCCTTCTCATAAATACCCATATCAGTACTAATTCAAAACAGTTCGCAACTTCTTTTCATTTTGAATATCATGATGTAGAAATTATAACAAAACTATAACTAAATTATGAAGTAGATTCTATAACAAATAAATCACTTGATACTTTGTTAACATTTATATAAAACTAAAATATGTATACATTTTTCAAATTAGTGTACTATGAAAACTTTGTTAGGAAATTGTTTTGAAATTCTCATAAGCCTGTTATAATATGTTTGTGCAAATAAAGTTAATTTTCATAAACATCTTATTTAATATAATAACTACTGCATTTGAATACAGATGAATGCTCAAATTCAATTATAAACTACTTGAAATGTAAACTACAATTCAAATAAACAAACAAACAAGTTCATTTCAATTGTATACCGGAATTGTTTGCAAAAACAAAACATTTATTTTGTGAACTCTAAGAATTTTCTTAGAAATAGGAAATTATTTTAAAAGCTTTTAATAAAAACATTTTAGCAAATTTTTTTGTTATTGTTATGGTTACTTTGGCTTGTGGACTAAGATAAGGCAGGAAGGAAGTAAGTAAGTAATATTTTTTCTATAGAGACGTAAATACATGTATGCCTATAAAAAATTTGCTTATTTTATCAACCATTAGATTTCTTATTAATTTAAATTCTATTTTCCAAAATACAAAATCTACAAGAAGGTGTATAGATAGACAGACATTTGTATAACACATACTAACATACGTAAGTAGTAGATACGAATGTAGAGAGTGAAACCTAAGGATAAATGTATCTATTTATCTGTATGTATCAATGTCAATGTATATAGTAAACCATGATACGAGTACTTCAGCATTTATTTATGCATGTGGTGGTACATACATATGTAAATGGATCTGACAAACATCTGAACTGAACAATGGAACAAAAAGTCTTTTGCACCATCAAAATATGTTCATTAAAATGTCTTTTTATAAATGCCGGTTTCATGAAAACTTTTTATCATTTAATATGTTTTCATGCACAAGTTTATTCATATGCTTTTTAATAAAAAGCCTTTCTTAATTTTTTTGATAAAATGCTTTTCAAATTTCTTCTTTCATATAAAAAACCTATTTTTTCATAAATTTTTTTTTATTAAGAAATAACAATATGTTTTTAATTTAAAAAAACATTTTTTTAGAAAAAAACAAACTTTTTAAAATTTGATTTAAAAAATGTTTATTAAATAAACTATTTTTAATATTTTTTAAAAAAGTTTTTTTTGTAATTATTTTGTGAAATAGCTATTTTTTATTAAAAAGCTTTTTTCTTAAAAAAGCTTTTTCCTGAAAAAAGCTTTTAGTGAAAAAACTATTTTTAATAGAAAACGTTTTATTAATAAAACTAATAAATGTATTTTAGTGAAAAGCTCTTTTTAATAAAAGAACGCTTTTTCTGAAAAAAGCTTTTTAGTGAAAAAACAATTTTTAATAGAAAAATGTTTATTAATAAAACAAATAAAGGTATTTTAGTGAAAAGCTCTTTTTAATAAAAGAACGTTTTAATAAAAAAACCATTTTAAATTCTTTATTTTGTATTCAAAATAGCTTTTATAGTGAAAAATTTATTTTTATTATAGTGATAGCCTTCTCTGAGAAAATATAAAACTTTTTTGGTGAAACATCTTTTCCTAATGCTAACAAAATATTTACTAAAGAAAAGCTACTAAAAAAATCTTCTGTTAATGTAAAAGAAACATTTAATAAAAAACTATTTTTAATAAACAAAAATTTTATATATTAATATAAAAAAGCTTTCTAGTATAAAGGCTATATTTAGTGAAAAATAAATGTTTAATAGTTAAAGATCAATTGATGAGAGAAAATCTATTTTTAATAAAATAAAAGACTATTTAGTGAAAAAGCTTTTTAAAACAAAATATAAACTTTTACTATTGAAAAAGCTAGCTTCAAAATGATTTTCCACTATAAAAGCAATTTTTAAGAGATACTCAAGCTTTTTGGGTGAAAAAGCTTTTTTGAATAACAAAGCTTTTATTAATGAAATTGTTATTTTTAAAAATATATGTAGTTTTTGTGAAAAAGTAATTTTTAATATGAAAGCTTTTTAAATGAAACGATACTTTTTTTAAAAAAAGCTTTCTGAGCAAAAAATAAACTTTCAATAAAAAAAAGCAAAATATTGTAATTTAAAAAAAAAAAAATAATTAAAAAATCCGAAAATCGAGCTTTATTGGTGAAAAAGATTTTATAAAGAAAAAAATATTTTTAAAAAAAGTTTCTTTTTTATGAAAAAATTATTTTTAATACGAAAGAAAGCTTTTTCAATGAAAAAGTTATTTTTAATAAAAAATCCATTTTTAAAAATTAAGAAAATCTAATTTCTTTTTACGTATTTTAATGAAAAGGTTTTAGTTTTTTTAACAAGAATTTGAAAAAAATATTATTTATTAAATTAAAGACAACAATTTTTATGAAAACGTTTATTTTTTATTAAATAAACGTGTTCTTACTTTCTCTTTATCTTCTTACAATCCTGTCCCAACCTTCGAGTTTACAATCTTGCTGCTATATATTGATGCCTCGCAGCAGCATTTGATATTACTGAAATACGAAACATTGTAAAACTATAGAAATCATTTATATCAAGACTTTACTATATTATAGACTGACGGGCTGAACGAATGACTGTCTTACTCCTACAACATATACACAACATTTAACATTGTTATTTTAATCAAAGTTTATGCATAATCTGCTACAGAATACAAATGTTGTTAAAACTACTGCTACTACGACAGCAGTTCACAGTGGGGGTATAAGAGTAGTATTTTTCACTATTTCTTCAATACATGCAAATGTATTGTAATACATTAGACTGCTTCAATTTTGTTTTTATTAGAAAAATAAATCTCATTTCAGAATATTGAAAAACTGAAAAAAACTAAAAATATTCTAAAATATTTGATAGTTTTATTCTACTTTTTCCAATATTGTGGTGGTATATACATTATAGCAGAGGATAAAAAGAGGGATTTCGAATCGAAATTTATAAATTCCTTTTTCGGGAGCCTTCTAATGTATGAATATTGTATGAGAATATTGGATTGTACGTAGACAGACACATACATAGCATCTAGTAATAGTTTATATAGTGTTGCGCGAACGTAATGGTAATAAACTCAACACATGTCCTTTTAGATGGTTTATGAAAGTGTGTGTATAGGTAAAGTATTGTATATGTATGTTCAAAAACGAGGGTAATTGGAAAAATCTTTTCAATAAGCAGTGCGCAAGAAATAATAGTCCAAAACTAAAGTATTTCCAGACTATTAAATTTTTCAGTATTTGCAATTCAAGTTTTTGCTGGATATTTAGGCGTAAAATATTCTTGATTAAATGAGAATCATAAAATTATTATTTACAATGACATTCAAGTGCTATTCGGGCTAAATATAAGTTACTAACTACTTCCAAGTCATGCAAACGGTAGGCAGTAGTCATTACTTAGTAAGTAAACAATATGTCATTACCAAGTTTCTGGATAAATTTAAAAAACTATTTAATTTAAATGACAAAAGTAATGTTTTTTTTTGGATGTAAAAGAATGAAACTCTGTTCAGCCTGCTCTCTTAAATATGGAGATTATGCAACTTCAGCATTGTATACATGCGTCTGCTGCTACTATGAGCTCTTATAGCATTGTGGCACAATGTATATTATTGTAATATTTATGTGGGTTTTTGTATCTGTTCCCTAGAACTCAATACTGTATACATGACATTAAATGGCAATATAAACGACATTGTAATTTTTTCAATCAAAAATATGCAAAAATTTTATGTAAAATCATCAAATTCTTTAAGCGGTTGAAGCTACAATTCTCTAGGCTCTATGCTAACATATAAACAAACAAGTTACAAATCTTTTGCCTTATTTCATCCCCTGGCAAAGAACCCATAAACATTAAATATTTATTTAATTTGTTTTACATTAAATGTCCCAACATGTTGTAGGCAAAATTGTTAGATAATATATGAATTATTTAGTTGTATATTTGCTATTTCTGTTAGTTGTGTTTGCTAATTGCAAAATGTAGTTTTTGGTTTTAAAATATGATATGTACCCAGCTTTTAAATGTGTTGCTCCTCGACAAATTCAATAAAATATGTATGTAAATATGGAAAATTGCAATTAAAATTATCTCTTGCGTGGAGAATTAAATGGGCGGATATTTGTATTAATAAAATGTTGTCAATTCCATACAAATTTGTGTACCAATTACATTTTGGCATATATGTAATTTCAATTTATTGAAGTATTAATACAGAAAATAAATAAATAAATAATTTGTGAAAATTAGACAAAATGCATACTTATGTCAATAATTTAGTTATGGTAATTTGTATAAAATGTAACCTTTAATTTGAAAACAAATTAAAACGCTCGTATTTGATTAAAACTATTTTTAATTGCAAGTACTCTTGGCTGGCTATAATTTACAAATAAGGAGTGAGATCGAAAAATTCTTAACATACTTATATGTTAATAAAAATGAAACCACTAAACTTACAGTTTTGCATCTTTTTTTATTTGATTGAAATTATTATTACAATTTACAAAAAAAAAATATTTTTATAGTTCTAATCACTAGTGATGAAATTTTGAACCTTTTTCGAAAACCCTTCCATTATGGTTTTTATAGTGATTTCTGTCACTTTGTTCGAACAGGTTGTCCATCTCCGTTTAAAATCTACCACACTTTTGGACACCTTTTTGTGCTCTTCAATTCTCTTTTAACAAGAGCCCAATATATTTCCACTGGACACAGTTCCAGGCAGTTTGGAGGAATTGCCTCTCTTGGTACAAATACCACATTATTGTTCTTGTACCACTTAAGACCTTTCTTACCATAGTGACAGGGTGCCAAATTAGGCCAGAAATATGTGGACAAACTAAGAAGTCTTACGAATGGAAGCATCATTTTTTGTAAACATTCATTGATGTAAATTTCTGTATTTAGCCCTTTGTAACAAATGTTTAGCTTTTTTGCCGCAACTGCATATTGCTTGTCATACCAAGAACTTTTTGGGAAATTTTGTCTGCTTTTGGGTCCTAAACTTTTCTTCAACATTCCCTCGAGCATCAGCAACATCGAAATTTAGACCCGGAAGCTGCGAAAAATCTGCCAGAACATACGTTTCGTCATCCATTATGCTGCAGGAATATTTTTTTTTATAAAATTTGACTTCAATTTCTGTGCTCTGTTTTTGGCCTCTAAATTTTTTGCAGTGTTCCTGCCTGAGCTTTGTATGTTTTTGAACCTGCATTGGCTTTAACTTTTCGTACCAAATAGTCAGAGCACTGGGCTAACCGGGCTGCTTTCCTACCGGATGTGTTGAGAGCACTTTTGAAAATGCATTCTATTTATTGGCTTTAGAAACATCATGTGGACCATTCCTTCTACCTGAACCAGGTTTTCTATCAACGGACAAGTTCTCCCGGTACTCTTGAATAACATTGGAAACAGTTTGACGACAGACCTTTGATTGTTTTGTAGGACCAAGAAAATATTTAATAATTTTAGTACGCACTTTTTTTTGGTCACTCATTATAATCAGATTAACAACAAATGAACATAATTGACATTAAACATAATAACTGACATGTTTTACAAAGGTAACTTAATCAAAAAAAAAAAAAAATTAAATAATACTTGGGTTAAAAGTTTTAATGAAAAACGTGTGTTAAGAATTTTTCGATCTCAGTCCTTATATTATGTCATATCAGATGTAAATACTTAAATTCCCTAGATTATAATATTTCTCTCTCATTTATATAAAAATCCATTAGTATAATGAAACTTATGAGAGGTGTAATGTACTCAGGCTTGTTTCAATATAAATGTATGCTTTAAATATACTTGCAATTATTAATATGTATTGAAAAATATAGTTATTAATCACGGTTAAATTGCAATAGTCAAGGTAAATGTAGTTAGAAATTTATAAAGATTTTTAATATGTCCATTAGGGTGGTCCTTATTATGTACTTTTCCAAATTACAATGTGCAAAGGTTCCAAGTTAGTGTAAGCTATATATTTCATTACTCATGTCCATCTACATATACGAAAATTTACTACCTACATATAACAATTCATTTGCTAACTGTCATAGAAATACTCCAGGGACCAGCTAAATGGTTATGTAAGTTAATTATTGAATGAATGTATGTATTTATGTTACCCCAAGGTGATAAAATTAGGAAATAGAAAACAGTTTTAATCGTTATGTCAAAAAACTGTTACTATAACAACTATCAAGAGAAGTGTTATATTAAGAATTCTTACTAAAAAGATAAATAGAAATTTTTAATACAAAAAATTCATGTAACAATGACAATAATGCCAGATTTAAATTATTTGGAATACTTAAAATACATTGCTGGGTGTTCCTATTCATAAAATTCCTTAACATAGTACTAAGATTTTACTAAGGAATTTTCCAATTTGGAGAAGAAGCTTTTTTACACATTACCATGAGTTACTTGAAGTATTGTTCTATTTTCTTTAATACACAGGTGTATCTTAGGAATAATGTTGGTGTTTTTTTTTTTTTTTTTTTGTTAATATTAAACATTGTCAATATAAGATTTAGTATACAACCCGCCTTTGTTGACATTTAAACGTTTGACGCCAAAGAACACTCATAAATCAATTCAAATACAAGTGAATTGTGTATCACACATATAGAAATCAATAAAATTTGTATTTTTTTAAAGGCAGCGTTTTTAGTCATGTGTGAAATTATGCAGAAAATTTGGAGGAAGTGATGTGTTGCTATCTAAGGCATATAGTTTTTTTTACAGGAAAACAGACTTGTCAAATGATTTATTCTATTGAGACTCTCTAAAGTACCAAAAAATATATAATAAGGGAATTCTGTAATATTTACTCTTTTGACTCTTTTCCACAACTATTGTGAGTTAAATAGATGATGTTTTCAAAAGATATAGAACTCCTGAAGTTTGCTGATGAAATCTGTGGCGAGGCTAGTATGTCAATAACTTTTCCAATGTACTCTTGGAACTATGAATTTGGACGTAAGCAACAATTTGTTTTAGATAGTTTTTTGTAAAACAACTCAGCCTGATCATCTCCTTTTCATTTAAACCTCCATAGGTTTTTGACACTTAAACTACTTAAACATTTCCGTGTTTTGTTAAAGCTAATATCAATCAGTCTTTTATTTCCCATAAATTTCTTTTGCAAACATTTATGTATTTATATTTTATATAAATATGGGTGTGATTATTCCTGTGACATGATTAGGTTTATATTTTCCAAAGAATTTTATTATAAGACAAGATAAACATGGAAATCAATATACATAGAGACAAGGATTAGCATATTTGAAAACATTTGCATTGGCTGTATGCTTTATATATTTCCACAGAATACATATGTCAGAGTTTATAAAAAACGTAATAACTTTTCAAGGTTGTCATCATTGATACTTAGAAAAAATAAAGATAAAGTATTTTTTAAATGGAAGTTTAAATGGTGCTAGTAGTCCCGTAATATATGGTTAAAAATGTGTACAACTTGTTATAAAAGAAGTTCTTAGCATTCTAACCAAAAGGTTAAAAGTCAATTAAAAATCTGTTTTTCGTGACCTTTGACCTTAGACTCATGTAACGTACAAGTGATTTAAAGGGGACATTTTATGCAAAGCTTTGCTGCACTCTTTTGTCTATATTTTTCATGACCATTTTGAATAAACGAGATAGGAGTTCTGTTGGATCCATAAAAAACAAATTAAAAAATTTAAAAATTCAAAAAGGTTTAAAAATCGATAATTATCGGGCACCAAAATGTCTGTTCCGCAGTGTAATTTGACAAAATATTTAGCAATGTAATAAATACTACAAAAATCAAAACTTTAACAACATAGAGACATTACAAACACAGACAAAGCCAGTTTAACAAAGTTCGCAAGATTTTTCGTTAAAAGCATGTGTGTTTTGCAGGCTATTTCTTATTTTGATTTATAAATTATTTTCTACTGAACTAATTTTTCTGAATTTCAATAGCAAATGGCTTAGGACATTGGTAAATATTATAGGTTAATTTCATTGATTTTCGTTATTTAGTTTAAAGGTGAGCGTGATTTACACACATTATAATTTCTCAAAAATCGCCAATCGATTATTTTACAAAAAGTTAACAGTGTAAAAAATGCAACAAAATTAAAAACTTTAACAACATTTAACTGATATATACATTTCAACAACAAACAAAGCCACTTTTACAAGGCTGTCAAGTTTTTTTCATTAAAGCATCTGCGTTTAAGAGGTTATCTCACATTTTGGTTTATAACTTTTTTTCTGTTTAACTAATTGTTCAATTTTCAATAGCAAACTGCTTAGGACAGCTATAAATATTATAGCTGAAATTCAATGATTTTGCTTATGTAGTTTAGAGGTGAGAGTGTTTTACACACACAAATTTATAAAAATTAAGAATATATACTTTGTGCGCTATTAAGTAAACTGGTATATAAGTTTTGCACATTACATATGATTGCAGCACTCTCATGTGATTTCGTTTTTCACAAACTTTAAGGAAAATGAAAAAATGTCTGCTTAAATTTACTATATTTTTATTTTTCCCTTGGCAACTAAATGTCTATGATAAATAAATATATAACACAATACCCCCCCAAAACAAATACTCATTAAAAATTAATTACTTTCTATTAAGTACAATAGAAAACTATTGTCCTTTTAATATGTTTTGTGTATTTAACTGTCATTATTTGCAATTGATTTTCATACAAAGATAAAACATCAAATTTGTTTGGGCACATTTTTTCTTACTTATTTCATCTTTGGCTTTTCAACATTATTGATTTTCATGATTAAAGCAAATACTTACTAGAGAATAGTTAAGAAGAGAAATAAAAAAAAATGTGCTAAAATTCCCCAAAGTCGTGGGACGGCAAGTGTCGTCACCTGTTGTGTGCTTTCAATGTTGTGAAACAAAAAATAAATAAAGTATATTAATATTTAATATTGGAAATACATAAATAACAACTTCAGTGGCATTAATAAATACATTAATTTTGTAAAAAAAAAAAAATCACAAGCAATTTTAGTAACAGGAAGGAAAAGTAGTCAGGAAACTTTGTGAGGTTATTATGAAGTTAGACGAATATTGGTTGCACTACAATAACAATTTCAGTAAATTTGTGGATTATAGTAGATCTACTAAATTTCAAGTTGAAATTGAGAAAATCGAAAATTATATTTAGAAAAAACAAATGAAATAGAAGCTCCAGTCAGACTTGAGTTGTCCTCTTGAAGCTCAAGTCAGACTTGAGCTGTACTATAGAAGCTCAAGTCAGACTTGAGTTGTCCTATAGAAGCTAAAGTCAGACTTGAGTTGTCCTATAGAAGCTCCAGTCAGACTTGAGCTGTCCTATAGAAGCTCAAGTCAGACTTGAGTTGTCCTATAGAAACTCAAGTCTGACTTGAGTTGTCCTATAGAAGCTCAAGTCAGACTTGAGCTGTCCTATAGAAGTTCAAGTCAGACATGAGCTGTCCTATAGAAACTCAAGTCAGACTTGATCTGTTCTATAGAAACTCAAGTCAGACTTGATCTGTCCTATAGAAGCTCAAGTAAGACTTGAGTTGTCCTATAGAAGCTCAAGTCAGACTTGAGCTGTCCTATAGAAGGTCAAGTCAGACTTGAGCTGTCCTATAGAAGCTCAAGTCAGACTTGAGCTGTCCTATAGAAGCTCAAGTCAGACTTGAGCTGTCCTATAGAAGCTCAAGTCAGACTTGAGCTGTCCTATAGAAGCTCAAGTCAGACTTAAGCTGTCCTATAGAAGCTCAAGTCAGACTTGAGCTGTCCTATAGAAGCTCAAGTCAGACTTGAGCTGTCCTATAGAAGCTCAAGTCAGACTTGAGCTGTCCTATAGAAGCTCAAGTCAGACTTGAGCTGTCCTATAGAAACTCAAGTCAGACTTGAGCTGTCCTATTGAAGCTCAAGTCAGAAAATTATATTTAGAAAAAACAAATGGAATAGAAGCTCCAGTCAGACTTGAGTTGTCCTATAGAAGCTAAAGTCAGACTTGAGTTGTCCTATAGAAGCTCCAGTCAGACTTGAGCTGTCCTATAGAAGCTAAAGCCTCAGAAGATTTTCCCGAATTTAAATAGCAACCTAAGCGAGACTATTTCGGATATATTGATGAATCAATCATGTTTGTAAGTTATTTGGGGTCATCGAATATTTGATTTCAACACCCAGACGGACATACGGACTTGTGTAAAGATCCAGAATATAAATATTCTTTATGGGGTCGCAAATGAAAAAATGTAAAAATTACAAACGGAATGAAAAACTTATATATACTCCTACCACTCCTGGTATGGAATGTTTTAGATCTTCGAATATTTTTACTTGCCACAAAATGTTTTAATTTGTTTGCAACACAAACAAGTGTTTTAAAACACATATAGAATAAAGATATATTTTTTCAATTAAAAAAACTCAGCTTAACATATGTTAAGACAGTACATACATATTTAAAATGTAAGTTTGTACATTGTACATGTATTTATAAATATTTTCCTTAATGTATGCCAGGAGTGTGTAGACAACTACAACACACTCATACTGGGTATATTCCTTGCAGTCCTTAAACCTAGTGCTGTGTAGGCGTATATTTCAACTGCAAAAAACCATCACTGGTTACCAACCAACCTACTTGTATTGCTTTTAACTGGCGAATTCATCAAGCTCATATTATTAACTGTAGACAGTATAAATATTTACTAGAAAATTACTGTTGCTGGTAGATAACGGAACTCATCCTGATTTTTTAAGCCAAATTCGTTTAAAATTCAGCCATATATTGCTCTTTTGTGTCTCCCACTTAAGAACGACATCGTTACCAATTAACACTCTCTATATAACTTTGCACTAGAGAAGTAACTAGTAACGGCAACCATAACTATTGACTTAGTAGCAATGACAAAACTGCAGGGTTTATAAAAACAGTTTTATAATTGTTTTGAAAATTTAATGTAATAAAGTATTAGAGTGTTTAACCTAAATAATAAACAATATAATATTAAATATGCTCTAGGGGTTGAATGTATATGTACTTACTACCCATAGACTCCTATTGATACTTGTGTTCAACAACATTTAAGTATTTTATTTACAACAAAAAATCCAATTGTGTTTCCAATAAATTATTGAAAACTTTAGCAAGGAAAAAATATTAAGCAATTTGCTTAAAACATTTCCTCTCATAACATATACCACATCAGCCACTACAGATGATGTAAATTTAAATTATTTAAAATTTTGCCTAAGGCCTGCGTTAAAATATCATTTAAACAATTTATTAGTAGTAATTAGCAAGAGTCAAACTTAACAAGTCCTTAGGGCTTTATTCAGTGCGACCGGTTTGTTTGTCTGTTTTGTTAATATTTTGCTGCTTCAATTAATTAAAGTATTTAGTTTTTCAATTTCCTTTAAATTGTAATTAAATAGCAATAAAAGTAAGTTGTACAATGGAAATACTACTTATATACTATTAAGTTTCCAAAACATAAAATCATTCATTGTTGCTTTAGCTACAATTTGAGTTTAAATGTATTCGAAGGATAGAGTAGAATGTTGCTGGTAATGATGTTCGTTGCAATCTTTTTTTTTTTTTTTTTGGCTTTATTATTCTTCTTAAATATGTATAAGTTGTTTTTATACCCTATTATATTCCGTATTGGGTTGTCATTCCGTATGTGAATATATATATTCTTGATTTTTGTGAAATTTTAACACAAATTGCTATGTCTGTGTAAAACACGCTCACGGTCAAAATACAAACCCCAAATTAATAAGATTCTAAAATAAAATCATTAAATAGAAAAAAAGTTATGAACTGAAATATGAGACAACCTTAATAAAAAAAAAACTGAATCAAGTTATATTATATTTTGCCGATTTTTTATTAAAACTACTCGTATCTGTCAGCATAATTTATAAATAATGAAGTAAGTGTGTTTATTATTGGGTAAAAGTAAGGATATTTAATATTCGTCCAAGAAGAATAAAAAAATTCAACTTATTTTTTCTGTTAAGCTCATTTTATAACAAAAACATACCGAAAATAATACAAAACAAATAAACGAAAGTATTGTTAAGGAAACACAATTTCATCTTGTAGTATTTATTTTGCAATGTTTAGCAGCCAAAGTGGCTAAGTACAAAAATCAAAAGTTTAAAAACAAATATTTCATAATCCTCCTACATAAATGTGCATAATAACAAGTATATTAGATAATTTAAACAAATCTTACGTTTATTTAAATGGACTTAATCTATTTGTCTTTAAAATACTTCTTATTTATGTAATATGTAGTTTATTGCAGGTCAACTGTTTAAATTACTTTTTATATTTTATTTTTTTTCTTCTTTAGTTTATGTATAAATAATTCAATTTAATGTTTTCGTTTTGTGATATTTTGTAATGATTTGTTATTAGAGCACAAAATTTTACCAGTTTGTTTGTTGTTTAAGAGTTTTTGTTAGAAATTTCTAAAAGAATGTGCAAACAAATAACAGTAAATGATAAAAGTATGACATTAAAAAAAAAAGAAATTCTCTAAGAAAGATGTTTATCTTACGAGAGATGGTTTATGCGGTTCAGAAGTGGTAATTTTGAAACGGAAGACAAACATTCAAACAAAAAATAGTTTGAAAACCAAGAATTGGTGTCACTACTTCATGAAGATTGTTGTAAAACTCAACAAGAGCTCGCAAAATCATTGGGAGCAACTCAAACAGAAATTACAAAATATTTGCAGGATTCATCATTACTTGCGATGAAGTATGGATCCATTACAATAACCCGAAGCCTTAGAGATCGTATGTGAAGCCCGACCAACCAGCCGAATCGACACCAAAGCCAAATATCCAAGGTAATGCTCTGTAGTTGTTGGGAGCAAAAGGGTCGTATTTATTATGAGCCGCTGAAATCTGGCCAGACCATCACAGGGAACCTGGATCGAACGCAACTGATTCGTTTGAAGCGAGATTTGGCCGATAAACGCACAGAATATGCGGCCAAACATGAAATCGTAATATTCCATCATGACAACGCTAGGGCACATGTTACAATACCTGTTGAAAATTATTTAGAATGAAGTGGTTAGGAAGTTTTGCCGCTTTATAGTTTATATGTTTCGATCGATGCAGGTCGCTCTCTCTGGAATACGCTTCACATTGGAACAGAGTATCCGATATTGGCTTGATTTTTTCTTGGCCTCAAAAGGCTCGTAATTCATATGTTGCCAGAAAGATAGGAAAAGGTCATAGCTAACAATGGTCAATACTTTGAATAAATGTGTAATGTACAAATGTTTTACAATAAAAGCTAAACATTTTAAAAATCTCACATTTGTAAGCACACCCAGTAGTATGACAATAAAGTCACACATGATGGCAGTTGAACCCCCTTCTAATTATGAATTTAAAATTGTTTTTATACCCTTCACATTCGTGAGAAGTGTATATATAAGTTTGTCATTCCGTTTGTAATTTCCACAATAGCGGAGTCGATTAAGCCATGTCCGTCTGTCTGTTGAAATAAATTAGTCATACATGCTTTCAGCAAAATCCGTCCATAAATAACGGAGATATGAGCAAAAATCCGAGACAACCTCTGATCAAACCTTTCATCAAAAAAAGACAATTTATTACATGCTTTGGCAAAAAAGCAACAAAACGTATGTTTGGATGTGTGTTGGTTTCATTGTTTTGCGTATTTTTTTTTGTTTGTGTTTCATTTCGTTTGGCGTTGTTGTTTTTATACCATTCACCTTCGTGAGAAAGGTATAAGATTGTCATTTCGTTTGTAACTTCTACAATATAATCTGTTTGTCAGCAATTAAACGTAAAATTTTTAAAAGTTTTCTTGATATATTTAAGATTCGGCATAGCCGAATATAGTACTATTACTTGTTTAATACTAACTTGGGTCCTGCTTATTAGGATTTTAGTGTCTCCTATTCAGCAACACAAAACCTATGAAAACTACTAATTACATTAAAAATAATAAGATAAATTTGAACACCTTGTCCTAAAAAAAAGTTCTTCCAAATATCAAGAAAACTTCAAACTGTCACATGACATTTTTAAACTAATGATTTCTTTAAAGACCTTTAACCTTTACAGTATAAACAATTTTGTGGAGAATTTATTTACTTTGGACAAACATAAACAAAATTCACAGGAAATTATTATTTCTCTTTAAAAAACTTGAAAAAAAAAATAATAATTTTCCCTACGAGAGCCTAAGTTTTAAGCTTTATAACAAATGTCCTTCGGGTTAACTAAGGGTTAAATTTGTCATACATTATAAATGTCATAAATAATAAACGTTTACCCAAGCACATGTTGTTTATAATTTTAGATGATAATCATGATTATGATGACTTTTTAAGTTAACACGATTTGTATTAAATAAACATGATTTACTAAGATAATCTTTCTAAATCTAAGGCTGTCTTTTGCAGCAAATTAAGTTTGAATTTTCCCAGCATTTCAGTTTCATTTCTTTTTTTTATTAAATTTTTGGTTTTCTATTTCATTGTCTGCTGAAATATTAAATTACGTTTTTTCTAAGGATTTGAATCTCCAGTGTATGGCCACAGACGACCCAATGAGTGAATATAAAACCATAAATATCATTTCAAATGCGTTTTCTATTGCTGTTTTATCTGTTTTTTTCTTCTAATTTTTTGCTCCTTTTCTTGTGGAATTGTTGTTCTTCTTGTTTATATTTGTGGCATTTTAATTTATGATGCTTTTCACTTCTAGTCTAGACGAGAAATCACAGTATATAAGACGAGTACGTGTTTGTATTTGTGGTGATTCCTTTTATTTATTTTCCACTGTCTATTTTTTGTCATATATAAACATTAGGGTGGCGCTTATTTTGCACTTTTGCAATTTTCATTCACCCAAAACTCGAAACTTCAAATTGCTTAAATGTTCAGCAATACATTTTTAGATGTCAAGAACAATTATAGATGTTGGAAGCATCGAAAAAGTGCAAAATAAGCGCCACCCTAATATGCACACATGTAACACATATACACTTAAAATGTTTAACTTAGAAAGTGTGTTTATATTAGTACAAAATCAACAAACCAGGGCTAATTAAGGTCATTGTAATCACAAGAGTTATACACGGCTAAAATTACCCATCTACCAGTTATATTCAAACAAATCCTGTAGTTCGTAAGGCCGCTAGCGTAGTAGTCAATTGACTGGCCTAAAAGGGTTATCACTAGTTAATGGTATTTTAGCGGTAACGGGAAATGCAGTTATTTCGGTAACGATAGCTTTGTGGAAACGGTAGGAAACCATGCTTGTTACTGCACTAGTGATGTAACTAGTCCGTTTAACGAGTTCTGAGGCTGTTCTAGAAGATGGTAACTGGACAGCACTTAGATAATCTGGGAGTAGTCTCTTGTTTAAAGTACTGGCAAAAAGGAGCACATAGTCACAAAAACGACTAGGGGGTATATGTAAACTTCAATCTGTCCTATTATAAGTAGGAGTGGTGTTACATATTTTATTATATGTGTGATTATGTTATTTATTTCTTTTTATTGTTGAAAAAGAAATGTCAAAGCTTTAATTTATGAAATGCCATAATTTAAATATAATGAGTTTTATAAGACGTTACAAAGATTTTTGCAAAAATAAAAGAAAATAAAGAGAAAAAAAAACAGTTCTCTTATATATTTACAAGTAAACATATACAATGTAAATCAGTGGTTAGCACTCATAGCCACCAGAGGCCGAACATAATCGGTTATTTGCATGTAAACAATACAAATGTCAACGAAGTTCAGAAAAATTTTAAAAAATTAACAAAAATCACAATTAATGGCTGATCATATTGTAATAATAATCCATGTGCTCTTTATGCCGACCACTGGGGTAAATACATACATACTTGTATATAAATATAAAGAAATTTTACAAAATTGTTGAATACTTCACGGTGCAACCAAATAAATGTTAAAAAATAAAAATTTGTTCTTTGGTTATAAAATTAAGTTTCAGCCTAGTTTCGTAAAATCCAAATTTAAGCTATAAAATCTCCCAACTTTTAAACTTAATATTTTAAATACAAATAAATATAATAAATAAATAAACCTTATTTTATTCTGTAGATATTCAAATCTCTGTTTAACTTTTTTACTTTATATTTTTCTTAATTTTAAGTTTTTATTAAAATCTAATTGCTTTCTGTAAAGGTCATTTAAAATATAAACAAGTAAGAGAGATATATTCGGCTGGGCCGAATCTTATATACCCTTCACCAAACTATACTTCAAAATAAAAATTTTAAATATTTTTAGGTAAACAAAATTCATTTTTTTTCCAGTTGTTTTTTTAATTTTTTGAAAAAAATTTTTTTTTGATTTTTTTTTTTTTTTAATTTTTTTTATTTTTTTAAATTTAAAAAACTTTTTTTTTTTAAATTTTAAGCATTTTTTTTTAATATTTAGCCAAAAAAACTTTTGGTGAAAAAAAAATTCGGGTTAAAAATTTTTTCCCGATTTTGACCCATTGTAGGTCCAACTTACTATGGTCTTATATACGTCGTTGCAAAGGTCTTTGAAATATCTATCATTAGATATCCATATTGTCTATATTAATGACTTAGTAATCCAGATATAGGTACAAAAATAGATAAAAAATCGATGTTGTCCTGGTTTTTTCCTTATATCTCAGCCATTTGTGGACCGATTTTGCTGATTTTAAATAGCAAACTTCTCGAAAGCATATCTGACAGAATTATTCAAGATTTGGATCCCGAAGATATCTGGGGTCTTCAGAAAATTGATTTCAACAGACAGACAGACAGACAGACAGATATTGTGGAAATTACAAACGGAATGACAAATTTATATATACCCTTCTCACGAAGGTGAAGGGTATAAAAATTTCTAAAAACTTTTTAATCAAGTGAAAATCAAGAGAATATACACTAAAGGAAACTTATTAAGAATTGTTATTATTTTAAAACACAAAACAAAAGGAAGCAATCATCTGTTATATCGACAAAATTGAAATAACTATAAATAAAATTACTTTAAATGTTCTAAAGTAATTAAATAAACTTTTAAAATTGTAAACAGTTTAAATGGCAGACGAAAAAATAACATAAATAGAAGTTTTGAGTTTGTGATTTCAAAAAAGTTAGCTTAAATATCAAATTGCTTATTTATTAAAATACAACATTTGTAAACAAGACAGAAACAATTTTTTTTACTGGGTTCTCAAACATTTTGTTTGAACATATTGTCGAACTATTAAACATGTTTCAGCAACATTTTTATAAACTATTTTTCTTTTTAAATGCTTCACAACCTGTTTTATTAATATTTTTACTATACACATGTTATAGCAATATTTTTGGTATAAACATGTTTCAACAACATTTTTAGTATAAATATGTTTTAACAACATTTTCAATATAAACTTAATTCCGCAACATTTTTACTAAAAACATGTTTCAGAAGACATTTTTATTATAAACATGTTTCAGCAACATTTTTCTATAAACATGTTTCAGCTACATTTTTGACATAAATATATTTTACTGCAAAATGTTTACTATAAAAATGTTGCAACAACATTTTTACTATAAATATGTTTCAGCAACATTTTTACTAAAACTCGTTTCAGCAAAATTTTTAACATAAACGTGTTTTAATTCGTAATTTTTACTATAAACATGTTTCACAACATTATTTTTATTTATATTTCACTGCAACATTTTTAACAATCCGAGTTTCAGGTAAATTATTATCATAAACGTGTTTTAGCAACATTTTTACTATATACATTAAAGTGGGTCGTTTTTTTTACAAACATCGTAAGGGGAAATATTTCTAGGAAGAATTCTAAGCATTTTTGCCCTATAAACCATAGGAGTAAATGGATTTTGACCTTGCAATATTCAAAAATATGTATGTTCACACCAAATATAAAAAATCAAAAAATACAAAAGTTTTCCTTACGAAGTGTTAATAGAAATTTGAAGCTGAATTGATTAATGAAAGCAAAATTCCAGAATTATTATCTTGGTTCACAATAGTTATCTTTTTTACGCAGGAATATTTTTAATATTAAGTCCATACTGTGAAACATTTGCCGCAAAACAAATTTAAATTCTCTTTTGAAACTGCAGTTTTTGACATTTCTGTACAGAACGAACATGAACGAATAAATGTGGATGACATACTCAACAAAAACTTCATGTACATGAAACAGAGTACCCTTTTCCATTCCTCTTTCCCCCTTTCATCGACAAACTCAAATGTTTTGGACCAAATATTTCACAGTATCGATGGGGACTAACATTTTGGTGCAAAATGTTTGCTAAAAACTTATTTGGTAACAATATTAATATATAGATACATGTTGCGGCGACATTTTTTCTATCAACATGTATCAATTTCACTATAAAAATGTACTAAATTCGTATTATGAATATTTTGCCGCAAATTGTTTACTGTAATGATTTTATAGCAAAATTTTTTTTTATATAAACGTGTTGCTTGACATTGTTTGACATTTTTACTATTAACATATTTCAGCTGTATTATTTACTATAAACATTTTTCTGCAACATGTTTTCTATAAACATTAAAGTAGGTTGTCTTTTTTTTGACAAAAATCGTATGGGGCAATGATTCTACGAAGAATTCTTAGCATTTTTGCCCTATAAACCATACAAATAGACCCATCCTAATGAAAATGCTTCAGGAATATTTTTAATATTAACATTTTGGTGCAACATTTTTGCTAAAAACTTATTTGGTAACAATAGTACTTTATACATACATGTTGTCGAAACATTTTTTCTATCAACATGTATCAATTTCACTATAAACATGTACTAAATTCGTATAATAAATATTTTGCCGCAAATTGTTTACTATAATGATTTTTATAGTAAAAATATTTTTTTATACAAACTTGTTGCTATAAAATTGTTTCTAATCATGTTGCAGCAACATTTTTCCTATAAACATGTTTAAGTAAAATTGTTTGCATATTTTGCCAATTTTTTATGGTTATGCATCAATTTTTTTGTCAACATGTTGCAGCAACATCTTTTTTTATAAACAAGTAGCTCCAACATTTCCACTTGCAGCTATATTTCTTCTATAAACATGTTGCTAATAACATATAGCTTCCCATTTGTTTGTAAAAACATAATTTTGCTATAATTTTAGTTATAGACATGCTGCAGCAATACTTTTATTGTAAACTAATTGCTGCAGCATTTTTTGCAGGTATTTTTGGTGATAAGGGAAATATTTTTGATAACTGAACACATACAAAAATAGTTTGGCAACATTATCTCTTGATTTTTGAAATTTTTCAACCTCAATAAAAACTTGTAAAAAAGTTTAAGTTTCATATTTACGAAATTTATTACTGATTCCATAAGGAAACTAAGCTAAAATTATTTCTCTCCTAACTTAATGCATACTATGTAATACACATAGTTATTACAGTTTACACTTTCTCCCTTAATCATCTCACTTTTACTTAACAAATTTGCAACCTCTAATAGAAAACACATGGCAGCAAATAAAAAGATAAATATCATTGACATTGATTTTTCACAAAGCTAAAACTGAATACTAGAGAGCAGTAGTAGCAAGTGTATAATAAACTTTATATCCTCCTCATATTCCCATAAAGACCCTGATGCTGTTGTTATAAATTGTTTGTAGTGGTGGTAGGAATTTGTTACTGTTATTTTCTTTTACTATAAAGTGAAAAATTTCATTGACTTGAGTTGGTTTTGTAAGTATTTTTAATGTCACCATCATATAGTCATCACCAGCAGCGTCATCCTCTCATCGTTCATTCATTCGTTCATTCATTGAGAATAACAAACTACTTTAGTACTCTTATCCTTACAAACATAGATATTTGTACTCATCATGAAGTACATGAGAATGATGATTATAATGACATTGATGATTTTCTTATTTTGGTCTTGGGCTCTTTTAAAAGGCCCATAGCAGATGAATGATGACTGTTTTCTTAAGTTTTCTTACTATAATTTTGTTTAACCAGCGTTTGCCTTTATATTCTTACTCAATACTAAGTTATAGAAAAACAAACATAAAGTTTGTATGCCAAGGTTTGTTGGTCTTTTTTTTTTCTTCCTTTTGTAAAATTTTCATGCATAATAAAATGAAATTATTGAAGAGCAGCATACAGACAGACACTTAAATAAACTTTTGATTAATATAATTTGGTATAATAAATTGTTTTATTGAGTTTAAAGCCTTAATAACAAAGTAGACAAAAACTGCCACAGTAATCAATTTTAATTTAAATAAAAAATTCCGTAACTTTGTAAAAGAAAAAAAAAAAATAATAATAATAATATGATAATGAGTTATTGTAAATGGAAACTAAATGAGCTAAATGTGTAGAAATAATTTACATAAATGTCCCTGAGGACTTGCATATACCATAAAAAGCACTTAAATAACAATCACTTTAAATTGAGAAATTCTTGGCAACTTTGATACAAATTAAAAGATATTTACATATTTAATTTAAATTTTTATTTAAACATATTTCAGCAGGTTCTAAAAAAGATTAGCTTGTAGTTGTGTTTTACTTAAACACCCTTATAATAATTAGCAACAATATTGTGTAAAGACTTCAAACAAATCATTTATTATTAATTAAATTCCAAGCAATTAATGAAATAGCTTTAATATTAATACATGCTAGAGTGAACAGCTTCAAGCGTCAGAGTTACGCTTCCTGAATACCAACAAACAAAGAAAGTGAACAAATTTTAAAGTGGTTGAAGAAAGTATTTTTTGCATTTTAAAATGAATACATTAAAATAACTTCAATATTTAATATTTATAAATGGCCAACAACATGCTTACGATTTCTGTATACAGCTTGTGAAGAAATAGGAATTAAATATTAAAGAAGGACTTTTGTCAATTTACAAAACATTAATTTTGAATTTACCCAAATAAAATAGAGTATATTTCTACAGAATATTTAGTTTGTCAATTTGTTAAACGAAACGAAAAATAAAAATGTTTTGTTACAAACATTTTTTTCATCAATAAATAATTTCATCTACAATTTCAAATCAAATTTAAATAAAATAAAAAAAAATTTGTTTGTGATAGTAGTGAGAAATAGTTTTTTTTGTGAAACTAGAGGGTTGTTATAAAATTGTTGATTTTTCTACACTTTTTTTTTTTTTTTTTTGAAAATTTACGTTATTTCCTGTGTTTAAATTTAAATCTTTTGTGGAATTAGTGATAAATATGGTTCTTTTGTTTTATGGATTTTTATCTTTCAACATGATTCTGCTACTTTTTTGCTATAAACATGTTTCTACAAGCATATAACCTATAAACACGTTCTTGCAGCATTTATCTTATAAACATGTTGCATCTAAATTTTTCCCATAAACATTTTTAATATTATCACATGTTTCGGCGACATTTATCACTTCAAAAGTTTCAGAAACATTTATCTTATAAACACATTGCTGCAAAATTATTCCTAAACATGTTAAATTATTCTATCAACATGTTGCTGCATAATTTTGTCTACAAACTTGTTTCAGCAACATTTAATATATTGCTTCAACAATTTTTCTATAAACATATTGCTGCAAAACTTGGTTATAAACATATTCCTGCAGTATTTAAACATGTTGCTACATCATTTATCCTTTAAACATGTTTCATTAAAAGTTTCCTTGAAAACGTTACTGCAAATTTTTGCTCTATAAACATATTTTGACATTATCCTGGAAACATGTTGCTGACACATTTTTTTAAAACATATTCCTGCTATATTTTTCTTGTAAACTTGTTCCTGCAACAATTTTCCTATAAACAGGTTGCTGCAACATTTTTCTTAGAAACGTGTTGCGTAACATTTACTTAAAAAGTGGTTCCGGAATCATCACAAAGTTATTTTTGGGAATGCAAAATTTATTTTTTCAATTATTGTTAAATTCACTGAAATTTATTTTAAATTTTCTTTTATAAAACTGTTGCAGCAACATTTTTCTGTAAACATGTTGTTGTAACAGTTATCGAATAATCATGTTGCTCTAAAATATTTCTTATAAACATGTTGCGGAACATTTTGGTTCTAAACATTTGGTACAATTTTGTACAAACATTTTACTATTGTTTGAAATTATTCGGTTGTGAAATTGTTTTTATACATTGTTCAATTAGTTGAGCAAATAAATGTGTCCAATAATAAATAATCTACAACGAGTGTAATCAGTACCTTATCAAATTCCTTAATGACTATTTGGAACTAACAAGGGCACAATTGCCCCTATAATCCGTTCTGGGAATGCTATTGTGATTTTAAAGTACAATACTTCTATAGAGATTTCTAGGAACAAGAGCGTGGGATACATTTATGATACATGGATTGTAACTTGTTTCACAGATCACTTAGGAACATGTTCCAAGCTTGGTAAATTCAAACAAAAATCACTGATTTAATTCTTAAACGGTTCCCAAAAAGGTATTTACTCTGTATTATTAAAGACCTGGTGCCAAAATCATTTCAAGTAGCCTCTGCTACATCCATAAAGCTTCGCTAGAACTAGTTGTAAAGATAACAACTTTTAACCAAAATCATTGCTCTCATACAGAACTAGAACGAGCATGTATTCTAGAATTTGTGGAACTAATACATAGTTTCCTGGGATATTTCACTTTACTTTTAACAAATTTTAATTAATATTAACGAAAAGCCTTATATTATTTAAACTTGTTGCTTGCTCTTACACAAGTCCCGTAAGATTGATTAAACATAGTGGAAACGCTTATTTCGTGAAGTATTTGAGCATTTATTTTGATCTGTAACATTTCATTGTCATTTCCAGGCGAAGTAAACTTTTATAAAAAAGAAAGAGCGTTTTATATTGAAAAAAATCTGTCCATTTTAATTCACAAAACCTACATATATATTTACATGTTTTTTACAATGAATTTTAATTTTCTAATTTATTTATTGCAGCTGCCTTTCAACTGACAAATAAAACAGATATAAACGCGTTTTGCTTCGATAAATAAAATGTGATTTCTGTGGCATCTTGAACCTTATTTCCACTTTCTTGATTTTCAAATAGACATTTTAAACCAACTTTGTAAAACCCTATAAGAGTTTTGTTTGACCAATACAGTTCCCCATATTGTAATTTCCTGTTGCACTGTGTATTGGATAAATGGAATGGAAGAACATGTGAATTTACTCGTACGTTCGTATATGTAAATACATACAAATTAAAGCCACATTAATTAAAGTTGAATTACCACTTGTGTGAACAGCTCACACAAACGCACACACACAAACTCACCCACATTCACGCACAAAAGCACTTACACAAACACAATCGTATAAGACACCTCATAAATATTGAATGTTTAAGTGGGTTTTTGGTACAATTGTACTTTTTGTGAATGCAATTTAAAATTGAAAAGTACGATGCTATTATACCCATTAATTATCAGGTGCAATTGGAAATTGTTGTTGAATAAAGGAATTCGTTTGGCATTTAAAAAAAGAATTTATTCATAAGAATTAATGACAAGGTTTTTGAGTGTTTAATTGGTAGCTGTGCATGTTCTAATGGAAGTTGGGAACTTATAATTCTTACGGGAGCAATATAAGTGTAAATACATTCAGAATGTTGAGGTTAGTGAACCAATCGGATTCAAACTTAAAGTGGAGTTAAGATAAGGCGCTGCAGTTTGGCTGTACAACAAAGGTGTGTTGAGGTCCTATAAAAGTGAAGTATTGAACTTATATACATTCCGTTGGTCATCACTTAATGGAGCTGGATGCAAAGGTAGGGTTGCAACAAAAAGCTGATGATTACTATCAATATCAGCGCCATGGCGGATACGATCATAAGAGAGCCAAGAAATAGCTTTTTTTATATTGACGTCTATCTGATTAAATATACGACCATTTATTGACTCCCAGGTTGATTTATTAATGTTTCTGTGTGGAAATTTTGTGCCTTCAAGACGAAGCTTCAAATACTATGTTTGAAGGTTATTGGGATAGCAACAAAACAACTTCATTCTCTCTGTATTCCAAGTTTTAATTATATTGAGCCTCCATTAATCCATCGTACTTCACTGAGTCCTAATATATTGATTTAGGAAGCACCATTTCCCATTTGAGTTCTTAAAGTTGATCAATTCTAGAAGCTTTTGACAAATCCTAACATTCCAAGTATCAAGCTAAAAGCAGTTATCGAGGGATGGTTGTTGCTTGAATTTAGAAACACTTAACCAACTTGTTAGTACACATGAAGCGATAAAAGTATAATTTATTGTACAAAAGTCCACTACCAATGTCTATGGTTGTTCTGTTTTCGCAAAACAGAAAACGATATCCAGATGAAAATTGGTTAGATCCTTTATTAAACCTAGATGATCCCTTTGAAGTTGCTCTATTCAAGAAGCTTTCAACAAATCCTAACATTCCAAGTACCAATCATAAACCGCTTCTTAAAGTCAAAACTGAACATCGAGGACTAGTTGTTACTTAAATTAATAACTACTTATCCAAATTGTTAGTACAAATGAGGCGGAAAAAAATACAATTTATTAATCTCTTTGTAGTACTTAATTTTAATTGCGCAATAAGGACTCAAACACACAGACAGATATGGGAGTATGAGGATGTATTACCATAACAGTTGCAATTTATATAATGATTAACGGTATTGTTTAACATCAAAAGGGGTGATCACAGGTTACTTCAGTTGTGATGTCATTAGTGTCGAATCCCAAGTTATCAGTAGGTATCCCATAAGGGGGCCAATAGTTCTCAATTAAATGAAATAGGGCCAGCAATATTAACATTCCCAAGAAGGGATAGCTATTAGATAATTCAGCATATGTCTTATTGGACTGACCTATAAGGATCCAATTGACCAATAAGCAGTGTCATTTCACTAGTCCTAAGTAAATTGTTGTTTAGCACACACTTCACATAAATATAATAAAATATGAATTCAGCCCACAACAGATAAATTTGTAACGTCCCTTTAGTAAAGAACAGACAATATTGGGACATTTTAATTAGTACTGGTGTACAAATTGTATACTTTACTGTTATTATGGGTGTGTTTAAGTGCGTGCGTGCGTACGTTTAAGGCCTACGTGCCATATCCTTTAGTTTTAACCGACCTATGAAAAGGATGTGCGTTTAAGTGTATTTGTGTGTGTGCACATAATTAATACTTATTAAAGACTTGTACAATATTTATTTAAATTTCTTTTGTATTTGTTTGATAATTGTGTATGCATGCGAGTTTTTATTTAATCAAAAGAAATTAAATTAAATGTAGCTGAAAATGAAATGCATTGGAAAATGTTAAATGCATTCACGTTTAAATTGCAAATATGCCACAGCTTCTTTTTATTATTTTATAACAACTCTCTTACACGTTTCCGAGTCATAAAGGATTTCTTTTTTTTTTATTATTACATAGTAAGTATTAACTAACAAATACAACAAGTTCTTTATTTTACAAATTATATACAAGCCTTTTACTTAACTTGTATACGATACTCTGCATTTCATCCGCCCGTCAATGAGTTACATAGTCATTTACTATTTCACTCACTCTAGCATGATCGCATACAACCTGCCTGCCATCAAGGCCATTTAGTGCAAATAAAATGTATTTATTGTACACGTAATTATGCATAATATTTGCATATTTTCTCTTTATAAATATGTATTAACTGCCAACGTACTATTTTCGTTTTGTTTTGGTGCAATTAAAAGATGTTCAAGGCTGTTCCTTCCGTTTTATGTGGACATGGAAATGGAAATGGAAATAAAGCAGCAAAAATATACGCATTACAGTTAACATTACAGCTACTTCCAGATTTGAACCAGCTGTTAATCAATATTATTTGCTTTTTCAGTAAGGTTGTAGTGTAAGTGAAGGAAATTAATTGGAAATTAATTGAAAATTAATTTTAAATATGGATTTTACTTGGAACTGCTATAAAGGAAAGGCACGCATTTAAAGATAGTTAAGAGGTTTGTTACAAATTAAATTAACCAGTAAAAACGTGGTTATGACATGTCATTGCATTGTAATGAATAATGGCTGGCTTGTAAAGGGACATATTACAAAGATTCACTACAAAAAATTAATATAATTCTCATTTAGTTAAGAATATTTTAAGCATAAGCATAAGTAAGGTGATTCACTTGTGATTTTTATTTCACAGATCACGAGACACTGGTGTCATACTGTCAGCTTATTATACCCTTCACTATGAGTTGCAAGAGTATTTCGTTACTTTAATATAGAAAGGCCCTAACTCGGGTTTTTTTTTTTAAGTCGAGATTTTTTTGATAAATATGATATATGAACGGACTATTTATCTAAATAAACGAATATCTGAGCTTCCAAAAAAAAAAAACACGAGTTAGGACCTTTCTATATTAATGTAACGATTTATAAGTTTGTCATTCCGTTTGTAATTTTCACATTTTTTCATTTGCTACCCAATAAAGTATATATATACCATGCAGACGGACATGTCGATATTAACATGTCCGATATTAACAACTTTCTGAAGCCATCAAAATATCGTTTATAGTCCTTAGATTGCATATTTAAAATCTAGTAATTCGACCCAGAAATAAGCAAAAAACCTGGACTAACTCGATGTTTTTAACTTTTTTTCCACCAAAATTGTTCACCCCATTTTTTCCTCCAATTTTTTTCCATCAACATTTTTTTTTTTTGGCAATTTTATTTTTCAGCTAAATTTTTGTTCAGCCCCATTTCTTTAACAACAATTTTCTTCACCAAAAATTTTCTTCACCAAAAATTTTCTTCACCAAAAAATTTTTTTTCACCAAATTTTTTTTCCACGAACATTTTTATTCATGAAAATTTTTTTAGAAAGACATTGAGGATATATAAATTAAGGGTATATACGATTTGACACATCCGAATATAACAGTCTTACTTGTTTTTCTCCAGTATTGTTTGACCATTCATCATGGAAAGACTCACACTTTAAAACAATGTCTCCAAATTATTTAGCTGCATTACAAAAATCAGCGTTATCTATTGCCAGTTGAACGTTATTGAATGGCTGAAAAGAATGATCGAAAATTGGACCTTTCGAATGGAACACCTAGTCACATAGTCATGGCTAACATTTGAATGAAGTTATCTTTAAAAAGTAAATGTCAGATACTGTTCTTTGGTTTCATAATACATTTTCAGACATCGATTTCTGTTTTATGTTTTTTATTTTCAAAAGCATAGCCAAAAACAGTCGAAATCAGAAATCCAAAACTCATTTCATGTTACTTCTAATAAATTAGTACATACTTTAAATCTAAAAAAAAATACTATTTCTGTAAGAGTATAGTACATTTTCAAAACCTCCCAAACAACTATTCCTGAAAACATCAAATTCGAAATGCTCCCAACACTAAAAATGAATTTTTTGACATTAAATGTTTACCCCCTTATTTATAATCAATTTTTAATTTCATAAAAGGTTTATAAAACAAATTTCGTATGGAAATTCTGTAATAAATTTAAAAATTGATTATGAATAAGGCCTTTAGGGTATAAAAAGGGTAATATTGGTACCTTTTGTTCTACTAAACTAATAAAGTTTAAAGTAACATTTAAACTCTTAATCTAATAAAAAAAAGTAGATAGATGTTTGGTACTTTTTAGAAATTTAACAGAATAGAGGGTTGGCAGGGGTAGAAACTTATTTTGGTATCCTTTCGTACCATCTGTATCATATAAACAAATGAACATCGAAATTAAGTCTCCCTTTCCTTAATATCTGGTAATTTTTATAGTAACCATTACTGACAGTTTTCATATAAAAAACTTTAACCGTTTAGAAAATGAATAACGAATATTTGTCTATATTACGCCTGTTTTGGTACTTTTTTGGAAATTTGAAATTTAAGGGAATATTTTGGTTGTTACTTGTCTTATTAACATATTTTTTTCTATCATCTAGATATAGAAATTTCTTACAAGTAGGTGCTACAACAAAATGTACATTAAAGATCTCAAAAACAATGATATATAAAAGAGAAACTGAGGTAAACAATTTGGTACATTTTCCTCCATTTTATTAAAATTAACAAAATTTTAATGTTTTTTAATATTTCAAATTAATACAATTTAGCAGATGTTGTAAGGATCAGGGAAATGGAGACTTAACGATACTTTTTTCACTCTTATGGTATCAATAAAGCAAGATTTAATGATTGTAAAAGGAGTTTTTCACAATAAATATAAGAATTAAAATATATTTTATTTAGTGGTTACGTCTTTTTCCTCAAATATTTCCTATTTTTACTCAAAGACAACATAATGGTACTTTCTTGAAAAGATGCTTTTAAAATTTGTCTAAAAAATAATGCTATTTTTGTGGAAACATTCGTTTCTAAAAATAAACGCTAAAAAAACAAACAATTTAAAATCTACAAAACCTAACAAACTAATACGTATGTAGTACAGACGTGCCTATAAATCACGATATATTATATTAGTCAACATTCTATAGAATACTATATATCCCAATTAAAAATGCTTGTTCTTTAGTTTTTCATTACAACACTTCGCTAAAAACACGGCAAGTAGCAGTCAATATTTGTTAAAGTCAAGCTACTCAAAGATAGCCGCAAACTACTACTGCACATCTTGCACAATTGCAGATATTTCTTGAGTAAAATTTAAACATAAGGAGACAAAAAAAAAAAAAAAATTATCTATAGAAGAAAACTTTGGTCGTACAATAATTTAAACATTATTATTACAATGACTACGAACATTATTGCAGTAAAGTGATTTCACATTTACAGAGTATCCCTTTCATTTCTCCGCACGCCTTCCTTAATCTTCTTTTCTCTACCCTTTGAAAGGCTATAACCACACAATTTTAAATGCATGCCGTGATTATCTTATGCATACCCAGCAGTTTTACAAGTAGACAAATGTATCGTTTTTAGATATTAATTTTCTCTAATGTGTATTAGCTCGGCTAACTCTGTTTTATATATTTTTGGATTATTTCACACATGTGTGCTCTTTGTTATGCAGAGAGAAGTCAATTGGTTACTCTATACATCCTAGGTAATCTAGCATGAAGTCAATTGTCACTTTAGTGGCACTAAGTAATCAGGGGAGAAGGTACTTTAAAGCATTTCAGCAAATAACTTTAGAAAGTAATTATTTTACCCATCAGCAGTGTAACTAAGTGTCATTTTGTAATCCGGATTTTAGTATTTGTAATCCATGTAGGCTCCATTGACTTCCGTATAGGACATCGCCAATTCTGTAACTAGTGGCTTCCCAAAATGATATGTAAAATCACTAGTTCGCGACAGTTACCTAGAACTGCTGGTTGTTGCTTTTTGCAGCTGTGAATGTATTAGTTCAAGTGTTTATTAGATTTTTGTGTTTTTGTATTCTCAAGTGATTCAATGTTGAAATAATCATGTTTCAACCCCCCAACTCCCACATTGCTGGCTGTCTTAAGAAATTAAGTTCTTGTGCGTTTTAGCTATTCAGAGAGTGAGTGGCTCAGTTCAATTCTAATAGAAGGCGATTCCATTTTAATTGTGTATAAGCAAGAAATAAAAATTAAATGAAAACTGTAAAACAGTCTGAAAAAAACAGAAGGAAATTAAAGAAACAATTTTGTTGCACAAATATTTACAATTTGATTATGTTCAAGTATTACAATGTTTCACTGTCCGTCTGTTCATTCAGGTGGGAGGTTGAAAATAAATTTAAATGAAAATTTACAAGCATTTAATTTAAAAGAAAGCTAAAGAAACTTTACATTTCTGATTAAAATTAAAACTGCTGAGTGAGAGCTAAAAGTTTTCTTAATGAAATCTATTGTTAATAAATATTTAAGTGAATTTGTGGAAATTTACAATTACCCAAAAGAAATTTGCTAATTACTTACAACTACTGTATAGCATATTTATCAATGACTTCTTTGACTACCATGGGCATTACTGAGAAGTAGTTTAATAAAGTCTTAACATTGTTTTAATGAAATCTGTTACAACTGACTTGAATAACTTGAAATTACTGAATAACATAAATTTCAATGACATCTACATACCGTTACCGAAATAACCGTTACTTCAACCGTATAGTACAAATTATTATTTCTACAGTGGCTTTTGTTTTACCCTTTTTTACATTTCTTTGTCCGATTCATAATGTGCATCTCTTATTTATTTTACAACTTCATTCAACCTTATTACAATACACCTTCAATAACATGAAAGTCTCTTTTATCAAGTGATGAGCAGCAGCATATTTTGTCATTATTTAGAAAAATATTTTACTTGTGAACAAAAAATATAAAAACAAAGCAACCTGTAATATAAACTAGATACTCAATTTTCTATGCATAAATATGTGTATTTGTACATGGATATTTTTCAAAGAAAGTTATAACCGCTTCTTGGAAAGCTGTCGTTATATGCTTCAATAATTTGTTTAATATAATGTTGAACGTAATAAATTTGGACACATGTCTTGTAAATGGCCATTCATCTGGATCATGTCAAAAACTGGACATTCTGTTTTATACCAAATGGATACATGCAAACGAACGTATATACATACGTTTGTAAATGATAACGAAACGGAGCCGAAAAGATGTTGGGGGATATGGAGACAAATTTGAACACGTTCATATACGAACAAGTAAAGTATACATATACATAACATAAAGATGCACATATGCATGTAAGAGTTGGAATTTGTGCATAAATTCATATAAATATGTACCATATACATAAGTACAAGCATTTAATAGTCACCAGAATACTTCAGTGCATATGAATGTATTGGGTGGGGAAAAAAATAATTTTTACTGTAACAAAAACTAGATATATTTTGTTACAGTAAAATGGCAACACTAAATGTTAATGCTGCTAACATTAACATCGAAAGCTCTAGAATTCGAATATACTAGTTTGTCCGTTAAGATCTTTGTAGAAGATTCACGAAAGATGGCGCGTGTATAAACAGTGGCAGAGGTTGCAGTCGTGAGTGAGTTCATCATTGATGCTGTTAGGGTTAACATCAACGGTCTTGTACATTTAAGTTGTACATTATAAAGTGTGTGTGCATTTCTGCGAATTGATAAACGTGTATAAAGACACTAAGTGACTATTTGAATTGTTGTTGTTGTTGTACATTTTAAATAAATAAAGAGTTGTTACAAATTTTAAACTACTAAACTGCTTTTTATTTGGAATCAAAAGTATCCGGTTTATTTAAAGGAAATAAACCAACGTTTTAAAAAGGTTAAAACGAAATATCGAAAATATTAAAAGTACCAAAAAAGTACTTTTTATAAATTTATGTTTTTCACAATATTGAATATGTTTTCAGTATTTTGAACAATATCTAAAGATAATTTTTAAAAAGAACCATACAAAAATGGTACTTTTTCGAAAACACCTTTCAAAAAAGCACTAAAGAAGTACTTCATCTAAATTTATATTTTTTACAACTTTAATCAAATTTTTTTCGATATTGAATTAAAATGTCTAAGAAAGATAAAAAAAAATACACATTTTCCACAAATACCATATTCCTAAAATGACTACAATTCAAAATAGTTTGTAGTTTGGGTAATATTAAAAAATAATTTTAAATTTTAACAAATTTGTTCAAAAGTGTAAGGGTATCATTTTATAAAACGAAACGACAAAACGTTGAAATAAAATTCTATGGATAATATTCAAGTTTCAAACTCTTTACCCAGTATTCTTCATACAAATAGCTTACGCGTCCAAATATTGTTAGGAACTTGCATTAACGATTTCAATTTAACGATCTGTAACGATTGCTTGCAACATTCATCATGTTTATAAACATTTACAGTGCACGAAAGTTCTACTTATCTGTCCTTTTTGACTACAATGAGACTGTCTAATATCTGTTCCAAAGTAGTCAACGCATTAGATTCACATACTGGTTAAATAGCGTCAGTTACCTTAATAGCTACCTAACTGGTAACTTGATCAGCTACATAACTAGTTATTTTAACAAGTGCGTTTGCTAATTGACCTCAAATAGTTAGCTAAAAAGACATATCATAGGCAGTCCAATAAACGATTGCATGTAAACAAATCTTTATTCGACAACTCTCCAATGAATTGTTACTGGTGTGTAAAATAACTTCACTATAGGTTACTAAAAGACAATATTCACTGACTTCATGCTATGTTACATGGGATATCAGTATACTTAAGCAAAAATAAAAATTAACTGTATGAGAATTATATCAACACAATTTGTATAAAACCAGTTTGAACGAATTACTCACAAAACGTTTACTCCAGATTACTTAGATACACTTAAGTGACAATTGTCTTTACGCCAGATTACCTGGGATGTATAAAGTAGCCAATTGTCTCCTCTCTGCACAACACAGAGCATATACGTGTCAAATGACAAAAATGTATAAATTGAAGTCAGCCAAGTGATAAGACATTTGTGAGGATTACTGCCTATATGGGATGTATTGACTTCTAGCTTAACTGCTGGGTTACTTTCTCACATTCCTAATATCTGTTAAATAAATATGTAGTAGTGTTTGAATTCAATATATTTGTACCCTGCAGTTCCTTTGAAGCAACAACAGTATTTTGTAACTTTCAATTGGCGATTTTAACCAGCACATGTCAATTGCTGCTTACCGTATAAGCATTACTAGAGAAATTACTAGATAATGGTGGACGTATGGATGTACTCACGATAATCTCCTTTTTAAATGCTAGTCAAAATTGGTAACAACACAATCTATGATTGCACTTTTGTATAGTACACCACTGTCAAGTTTGTTTGTAAAAAGCGAATTAGCTATTTTGTTGGTGAAAGGTAGTGGTAGGTAGTGGGAACAATTTCTGTTATTTAAAACTACATGGTAGTTGTGCTTATATTGATGTTCCTTTAGATGGATCCACACACAACATTGAGTTGTTTGTATTGTATTCAAGGAAATTGTCAATACACTTGACAATTTATGATATTATAAATTAGAATGTTCTACATACATACAAACATTTACCATATAACATATACATTTGTATATGAGTGCCATAATATTGTTGCATAAAACAAAATAAGGACACATTTCAAACTCTGCAATAATTAAAACCCACGCCAAAAATATGATTTAAATATCAAATTATATTCAAAATTTTTTAGCATTATTATTATTTTATCTAACACGTTGGTGGTGGTAACCGAAAACAAAGCAAACAAGCAAATATTTAACAAAAATAATAATTAAAATATTTTAAATGTAATTGAGTAATATTAGTTATAAAATGTTTATCACATAAAAGGATTTGTGGTTTTGTTAACAACTGTCAACAGTATAGTTGTCAATAGACAATTGCACATAAGCTAGTAATTAAAAGCAGAAATTTCATTCATATCCAAAAAAAACAAAATATAAAACTAAAAGTAGATTTAAAATTAATTGTACATTTTTAAATGGAATTTTGTGGCATGCTTTGCTGAAACACATTTTTAAAAATGATTTTTTGAGGTTAAAAAGTTTTTGCTTTATAATATTTTTACAATTTTATTTACAAAAAAAAAAAAAAAATAAAAAAAACAACATACGAAAATGCTCTCACGTACATTGGCAAGTTGCACTTACATATTCTTATGGGGCATGTTGAAGAGTTTGCAGTGTTAAACAATTGCTCACTTTTGTGGTGCAAATAGAACATGTGAGTTTGATATCTTAAGCATGTTGGGTTTTAAAACAGGAAATAACAGGGGAAACTAAACTGAAGGGACAATGTCTGGTTAAAATTTAAAATATGTTTCAATTTAATGATTTTTGGGCAAAAATAAAATCTAATTTCTTTAAAAACGTGAAATTCCTGCAGATTTATTTTTTTAAATTTAACAAAAAACCAAGTAAGAGTGCTTAATACCCTTCACAAAAGAATACTTTAAGAAAAGTATTAAACTAAATTTTTGAAGAAACAAATTTGGTGAAAAATAAATTTTGTTGAAAAAAATTTCATGGTAAAATAAATTTCTGTTTTAAAAAATTTTTGAGTGAAATGAAAAATAGGTGCAGAAATCGAGTCGCAATTTGTTGCTTATATCTCAGACATTTGTGGGCCGATGTTCTCGATTTGAAATAGCAATCTAAGTTTGAATATTGCGGATATCAATCATGTACGTTATTTGGTGAATTCGGAAAGTCGATTTCAACATACAGACGGAAAGATGGGCATGGTTATATCTACAACGATCTAGAATATATTCAAAAAATTTCCCAATATTCTTCATAAACAAGTATATTTAAAATATCAAAACCTTTTGTTTTCTAAAATGAAACCAAGCATTTTATTAATTTACTTCTCTTAAGAATCTAATTCTACATCCTTCAATTCCAAAAAATTTTCCATATTCTGCTCAACATTGCCATTATGTTTAATGGACTTTAACCAATCGATGTAGGGCTGTTCAATACCCGACTCTATGGCACCTTTAACCAAACACTGCAGATACGTTTTCGAAGGCTGTCTATCGAATGGTATAGAATCGCGTTCCAATTCTTCCAGGTCAGTGTCAGGTTGTTTAACCAATAGATAAACACGAGCAGTTATAGTTTTGTTGTTGCTTAGTTGAAAAACAGGCACACTTAAGGGTTTGTAAATGCCTAGATGGACACCTTCTTGACTGGTGAAATTTAAAGAGATATAAGTAAATACATATAAAACTAATAATAGGTATTATAATTACTTGTCTATGTCATCCAAATTTGATACATCAATTTCCCATAAAGTGCCTTGAACTGTGCGATTTAAATGTTCTACCACAGTGGCTGCAGAACCCTGCCATCTGGATGAAAAGAAATTAAAATCCAATCTGTAATTCTGTAATAGAAAAAAACATTAAATATGGGTAAATAATAGTTTTCCAACAGAGCCCTTTACACATCTGACTTTAGCAATAATTTGATAAAATAGCATTTGGCAAATTATCAATATTACAGCTTAATTACAATTGTGACCGCTATTTTGGTTCGTCGCCAGCCACTGTACGATTTGTGTTTGCTTTCCATGCAAAATATATGAAAGCTCATTGTCGACAGTGGCAGTGGTTTAAAATGTAATCATGCTGTTAGTAAAAAACTTGCCTTATTTACCACTATTATTAATCTACTGCTTTTGTCTTTTTAACATTTAACCAAATTTTTAAGAATTTCATCAGTATTTGTTATGGACTCAATTGAATTTCTCACTTACCTTCAAAATTCCCGCTCCAATTTTAACTGCTGTGGGATTTTGTATATGTATGCATTTCGATAACATATTGCTGCCATAACCGAAATAATAAAATGTATCACCATTCACTTCTGGTAAATTTTCAATATCTGTTTTATTTGTCGAATTAGGTATCACAGAACTTTTTACTAAACATAGAACTTGTACTAAAAATACGACAATTAAAAGTTTCATTGTTGTAAAATAAGATCAGCAATGCAACCGTTTGAACTGAGCTTCAAATCGAGAGTAAATTATTTAAAAAAATTATAACAAACAACTAATTAATGAAAAAAAAAACATAAACTATAAATTACTTTAAGATTACGTGAAAGTATGCTAAGTAACATTATTGTTTTGCATTCACATAATGCCGTATTTTATTATAATTTATAATTATAATAAACTAGCTTGACCCGGTCCGCTTCGCTACCCCTGTCGTAGTAAAAGTCGGTTCAGCCGTTTAGTATTTATTGTTTAAGAACTAAAGGTACAAATTTTACCAGTTTTTCCCCCTGTTTATCCCTTTCTGGTCAAAGTATTGAAAAAAGTTATAGCCCATTGACGCTTCCAAATAAGGATCTATATATGTTCCAAATTTCAATAAAATCGATTTAGGCGTTTAGTCGTGATGCTCAAACAAACCAACAAACAAACTTACAAAGACATTTATATATTTATATGGATTATAGGCATTTGTTTTCAAATCATTTGCGTTAGTTAGGGTCATAGAGAAATAAACATATTCTCCTGTCAAAAAACTAACTCAGTTGTCAAAAACCTAAGTGGTGAGAATGTATAAGTATTTCTCTATGGTTATTATTTCATTAGGTAAAACGGAAAATTTTTATTTTTTTTGAGCAGAAAAATATTTTTGATTGGTCTACTTCCCCCTTTACACAACTATTGGAAATGAGAATAAAAATGATAAGACAATAAATTACGCAATTTGTGATAAGATCACTAAACTCAAGCTTAAATTATATAGACCTTTTTAAGTACTTATGTATAATTAACCAGCAGGCCACTGAATAAGTTTTGCCACTCAATTTACATTTAAGACTTTAGACTGGAAAATGACGTTGCGTGAGTTTTATACAAAAATTAACTATTGGAAGTTCCTAGATAACATAGAACCATAGAGAAATATACATACAGCGGAAGGAGAGAGAAGTATTAAAGGAAAAAATTGCGCTCTTTTCACACATACGGGTGATACAATAACAAAATACATGCAAGACATTCTCATGAATTAGGTTTTTGACAACAGACTTATGTAGGTTTTTGGCTCACATTTACCTATCTAGTTGTAATCTATGTATAGAACTAAAAACACTTTAAAATACTAGGGTTTTCGCTTCTTATAAAAGTTTTCAAATTCCGTTCAAAAATGCTCCTCTAATAAAATCGAATGTTCATAGATAATATATTTATCAAATGAATTGTATTTCAAACAACTTTTTAAGGAAACATAACTCAACATATTGAAAAAACATATACTACATACATATAAGTAAATATCTAGAGGCTGTATATATAGCCAAGACATTAATATTTAATTTAACGTATAACACGTGCTCAAATTCCGAAGATATTATCCGATTTCTATCCTAAACAATTCTGAACAAATTCACATTTATATTAAAAAACAAGAAGTGCATGGGAAGGTTATTTCAGATTTGGCAACGTTCAACAGACTTGTATATATTTTTAATCAAGTATTTTGTTTCAATATTTGAATGTGGTTACTCTAATTATTACTGAACCATTTTTAATTAAAATTAAGACCATTATAGAAAATCATAGAGCAGAAACTAGAAAAAAAAGAAACTGAAACAAAAAAATTACTCAAAATAATCACACATACATACGAGTGTTGTTTTTGTTTTTACATAGTTTTTTACTAATACATTGTAACACTTAGCTTTCTGATAACTGAGTTAGGTCTTTGACTGAAGAGTTCCCGATCAATGTTTATTTATCTATTGTGCAAAGATTTATTCTTAATCATTGGTTTTAATAATAAAACAGGAGCAGGGTTTTGTTATGTGCAGGAGATAAAACACCTGCGTCTGGCTGATGACTAGCTAATAATATAAGAATTATTATGAGAATCTATTTTTCGACATACCGGAAGGAAAAATTATAAAGTAGTCCCCAAATTTAGTAAAATTAAATATTTTGCATAAAAAAAGCTTTAAACTTTATTATAATTTCACAACTCTGGGTTTACAATAATTTTCATCTAGTACCAACATCATAATTCCACTGTATGCAATTCCAAATGTTTCTCAAATTTGTCCACAGTTTTACAATTATGATGGACACTCTTTAGCCACACAATATAGTCCGAAGGTACGCCAGTCTCCAAAGCACCTTTAATCAAAGTCTTCAAATAAGTCTTAGAGGGTTGTCTACAAACAGGAATAACATCGGCAGTTAGAGTTTTCAAATGCGTAGAAGGTTGATTAACCAAGTGATAAGAACGGCAGTCTATATGTTTATCCAAATTCACACAATAAACCGGCAATGTCGTGGGACTGTAGAGATTTTCATGAACGCCTTCTTGGCTGCAAGATAAATTATCAAAATATACCTAGGTAAATGTTACAAAATTAACACATTTAACTTACTTGTCCAAATCCTTAATATGACAACTATCTATTTCCCATATAGCACCATAAACCACATCTCCCAAAGAGGGTACAATAGTAGCCGGAGCACCAAGCCAATTAGAGGAAGCAGTGTGGAAATCTAAGCGGTAGTCCTAAACATCACCATCAATTTTAGCTTAGTAGACAGTAAGAGTTAATACTTACCTGTAATTTTCCCACACCCACACGTTGAGCCGCAGGATTTTGTATGTGTATACGTTTGGCCAACATATTGCTGCCATAGCCAAAATAATAAAACTTTGCAGCCATCTTTTTTTTACACTTAAATAAATTGATATATGTATATAAAACGTTACAAATATTTTTTTTTTTGCAGAATTGTTAAACTTAAAACCAAAATTCAATGAAATGGGGGGAAAATAAACACAAAATTGGCCATACTAATGAAAGCAATGATTTTATGTGTCTGTTGTTGTTTTTTGTTATGAATAAAAAAATTTTTGATGATTTACAAGTTGTCTTAAATTGGCAATTTGTAAATGCATGAATAATGTTGGTAAAATCAAGCAAATTATAAAATTTTCTTTAAAAAAACACTTACCGGAATGTTAAGCACTGTATGAAGTTATTATATTATAATATTTTTGTTAATAAACTATTAAACTTTGACTAAAAAAAAAAATTCCACTATTTCACTGTAAAATGTTTTTGTCCACCACTTTTTCTTCTTCTTTACTAGAATAATAAAAACAGCTGACTTGCACCCTCTCAGCTTAAAATGATAGAATTGATAATGCAGAGCGTTGACAGTTTTTGTATTCACTGTTTTATCGACTGTATGGGTAACAGACTGTTATTTTGAAATTTAACAGAATAATTAACGTTTTTTGTTTAAATTTGAAAAATTATTATACTAAGCTGTCGTAATGTTATATTTTTAGCAAAAAAGCTTTAAAAATTAATTATTTTTAAATATATAGAACTTATTTTTAACATTGTTAACATTTTCATCTGAAATAAATATCATCAATTTTAAAATTTATTTAACATAATTTTTGCGATAAGGTTTTTATAATTCAATAGGACAATAAAAAATCATTAACTAACTAATTTTATGAAATTAAAGTTCATATTTAAACAGTCAGGTCTGAAAATGGGACACTACATAAAATATCATTCTTTGTTAAATTGTTTTATTACATATATATATAAAACAAGTAAGAAAAAATGGTCGGTCAAGCCCGAGCATATAATACCCTACACTAAGTAAATGAGCAAAAACATTTTTCTTTCAAAATGTTAATAATTTATATTCGTGAGTGATTTTCGGAAGTGAGCCTTATATGGGAGCTATGACAGATTATGGACCAATCACCATGAAATTTGGTCATGTGATTAATGTCTATATGAAAGTTATTTATGTTGAATTTTATGTGTATACCAACATCTTTAGGAGATTTATGCTCATTAAAGTGATTATCGGAAGCAGGTCTTATAAGGGAGCTATGACTAATTATGGACCGATCATAATAAAATTTGGTGACTGAATTCCGTATATATAAAACTTATTTGGAGAAAAAATTGTGTAGATAGCTATATAAATTAAACATTTATGACCGATAAAGTCCAATTTCGGGAGGACATTTGTATGGGGGCTAGTTTCAATAGGCTTGGTACATTGGCCGAAAAAATATTATGATTTCTAGTCCCACATTTTATAACGAAACGAAAAAGTTTGGTATACATATTATGTATGAATAGAAACTCAAGTCTCTAAAAAAGCCAGGTATTTTTAATATAATTTTCATTTGTATTAAAAAGGAACTAATTTTACAAAAATTTAGTTCCTTTCACAAAAATGTAGATCAATTTCAATTTGTTTGTAAAAAAGTACAGAATCCCATTCCTGTTGTTTTTCAATTTCGTAGTTTTAAAACATTACGTTTTTCACAAATTATTTGCAAAAATTCACTTCTTCCTCAACAATATAAAATACCTTAGTACATAGTTAGTAACTATTAGTTACTAATATCGATTAAACACGGTTTTATAGCTCATTTAGCATATGTTCGTTCTAAAAAACAATTTTTTCCCTTATCGTAGTTGACGTAAACGTTTTACGCCTACGTCAGTTTCGTACTATATTAAAGATAAAATGCAAAACTTTTCTTTAATCTATTACGATATTGTCGTAGGCGTAAAACGTTTACGCCAACCACGATACGGGAGAATTTATAAAGCATTATTAAAGTTCTCCCAAGATGATGGGCAATTTATTTAGGAAAAATTTCCTTTGTGGTTTTGGCCTATGCTATCATTTAGCATATTTCACTACCTATTTTTCGGTGTTTGGTTTATTGTATAAATTTCCTAAGATGATGGGCAATTTATTTTGGGAAAAATTTCATATATGGTTTTGGCCTTTGCTATCATTTAGCAGATTTCGCTACCTATTTTTCGGTATTTGGTTTATTGTATAAATTTCCCTTATAGGACAAAATTTCCTTTCTGGTTTTGATATATGCTATAATTTAGCAAATTTCACTACCTATTGATGGTTATTTGGATTATTGTGTAAATTTCCCTTATAAAGGAATTTCCGGTTTAGAAGTGTGAAATTTTGCCGCTGTATTTAAAAGTGGTAGCCCAGTGCAAAGTTCCTAATTACAATTGCTAGAGGAGTATATTTTTTAAACCAAAACAAGAAACATTTTAGAAAAATCATATTAAAACATTTTAAAATGAAAGAAAAAAAATACAAATACCATGACAAACCTTAAATTTAGTTATATTTTCAACAATTGTTTTAATTTGCAATTTAAAGCAAATTTATTACGTTTTAATTGAAGTAGTTCTGTGTATTTGGACCGCAGAGTAAGCAACTCAATACAATTGCAAGAGAACTAATAATTTTTATTAGATTACTAAAATATTTAAAGTATTTATGAGAGTTAAATTGTTTTTTTTTTTAAATAAAATCAAGGCTTATGTATTGTTATGTCTTATCCTAAACTTATACTGACAGTTTTCATACAAACACTATTTTAACAGACACTATAACTTCAAAGGAAATAAACCACCGTTTTGGTTTATATCGTTTAAATAAACCGGATTCTTTTAATTTCCAAAAAGGCTGCAAGTAATTTAAAAATTATAACAATCCTTTGTTAAAATTTACGCAACAACAGTCACTCTCTCTCTGGTTGTCGCAGCGGTTGATGAGTTGTCAGCATTTGGCCGAGTGAACTCGGGTCATTCCAGTGCGTAAAACCGCCAGTCGTGGGAATGTTTCTTTCGGTTTGATGTTAACTCAGGCAATGCTTACCATGAACTCGCTATCACTATTTATATATACCAGCGGCATCATCTGGCGAATTCTAGCATGTTCTGGCAGATTCACTTCTAGAATGATTATTCAGTGCAACAATGTGTTCTCAAGATGGTTTTTCAGTTTTTCTCCACTTATCAAACCAGCCGCTAAAATCCGTAACATTCGAACTGATGAGAGCAATTTCGTAACAATATAACTGGAGATCGTGATAATGGGGGCTAATAATTTTAATTTGAAAACAAAATAAAACTTATATTAAACTAGTTGTCTTTAACAATTCCAAATATTTAAAAAAAATAGCAGCTTAAACAGCAGCCTCTTCATATAGCTTAAGAAGTTTCCATTTACCATATACGTACATAGTTCTTTTCATTTTTTTTCTCTAATATACTTAAGAAATTTTTTTGTTTTCTCAAGAGCAATTAAATTGTAATTTACTTGTCTTTATAGCTGTTTTTCTCTCTTTGCCAACTTGGACCTTAAGGTATCTTAACTTAGCGCAACTATAAAGACCAACTTTACACAAAGTTTTCTCAGAAAGAAGACAAAAAACATGTTTGCATATAAATGCTTATTAATTTAAATTTACTACAATGGTCATAAGAATCTATCTATACCCGTCCAAAATCCCCATTCCTCTAAAAACTAAAAATTTTCATAATTTTCTTTATTTGTAAGTGAAAGAAAACAGAAATGAAAGTTTGTAGAAGTAGTGTAAAGTGTTAATTTTCTTAAGAGTTTTTCTTTTATAAAAAATAAAATAAAAGTTTTACGTTTATATATATTTAGTTTGCAGAAAAAACTAGCAGGATTGTTGGGTAATAATACTCCAAAGGGTTTTCATGTTACAAGTCTTAAACTTTGAACTTTTGCCACCAAACTAACAAACCAACAATACAATGTTGGCTGTTTAGGATGGAGTGAAATGAACAATAGTTATTTGAGGGAGTTAGGGCACAAATAAAAATGTTTAGTGTAAAATGGTAAAATGCAATTTATTTTGCATGTAGAAATGAACAGACAACTTTTTAACATGTTAAAATAAATGCATATTTGTTTGTTAGTTTAATATAATGGATGTTTTGAGAAAAGCCAATAGCTAAATAAAAAATTATAGGTGAAGAAGGTAAAAAATAAATGCAGTCCACTATTAAAATCCTTTTAAAGTATTTTTTTTCTGTATCACATACTCAGCCACTTGATATAGAGTTTTGTTGGGGTTTAATGCATTTTTGTTTAAACAAATATAAAGTCAATTTTAATTAACCAACCGTAAATGAAATTGCATGTTTTTGTTGTTGCTCTCTATACTTATTTGTACATAAATATATGTATATATAGAGAGAGAAGAGTAGTTGTTGCATTAAGCCACATTTATGCCTCGCCATGTTGACACAATGTAAATGCAACATGTTAATGCAAAGTTAAATAAACGTTTCGATGTATGCAACGTATCGGTTATCAACACGCATTTATTTCATAAATGGCCAAACGAACAAAAACCCTACACCCAGAGAAAATATATAGTGTGACATGATCTCAGCAATCATTTTAACATGATTACCGGATATTCAACAATATTATGGTGGATGTAATTATTTATATACGATTCACATGATTACAGCAATTATATGCATATATGATTGTAGCAATGAAGTATATATGTGTAGCAATCATGTCCATGATGAATTATGATTGCCACAAACATATACTTAATTACTATAATCATATATATGATTTATGTAGTGCCGTTAAAGTAACTGTAACATATTATGTTTGTCGCAAACCTATACTTAATTACAGTGACCATAATATTGATGAATATCCGCTAATCATGTTAAAATTATTACTGGGATCACGTACAATTACATTTTTACTCTGAGTGTACTGCACACACTTTTACTTCAATGCGCCAGCTTTCAACGCGGTTGAGGTTAAAAGCATTTAACTAAAAGGTTGTTTATTGAGTGGATAGATTGTCGGGGAGAAAGTGCTCGTAATAACCTTGTTAACGTTTTTAATTAAAGCAGCAAATATTTGCCAGGATATGGACACCCGTATACAGAGTTAGGGTAGGTGCCAGTAGTTGGTTAAACACTCGGTGTAGTCATCATTATCACAGAGTTTTTTGTTTTGCGCTGTTGCAGTGTATATTAGTGATTTATTGCACTACAAATTGAATTGTAGCACTTTGTCCAAAACATATAGCAGGTATTAAGAGTGTTTAAAGGGTTTGGAGCGAAAGGATAATGAGCTTTTGCAAAAGTACAATAGTATGATGGATGAGTGAATTTTTAAAGGGTGAAAAATATTGTCTTTTAGATGAATAATTTAGAGAAAGAAAAGATTTCAGTCAATAGCAGTAACATTTTATAATTGATTAGGGCAAAATTTATACATTTTCAATTATACAGTTTTTCTAACTCAAGGAAAACTCTATGTCCTTGAGCTCTTACGGAGGTGTTACTGTTCAAAAGTTATATTTATATGAATTCAATTTGGATTCAAAGATCCACAAATAGATGTTATTGAAGTGAGTCTAAGACAGAGCTTCGAATTAATTAATAAAATTTTATCTTAATATATTTATTTATTTCTTAATATATTTATTTAAACGGAATTCAGTCATCCTTGCATTAATCCATAACAAAATTCATTCAACTTTTGAATGATTAATTTTTTGTAAATTCAAATCTAATACAAATTGAATTAAAGTATTTTTTCTTCACTCAGTTTGGTTTTAGTTTTGCTTTTAATCATTTAAAAATGAATGAAAAAAATCGATTTAAGGCTTTTTGTAATAGATATAAATTGAAGGAAAATTTCACATTCTTTTTAAAGAATCAATTCTCAAATGAATTCAATGCATTTGAGTGCAAAGGAGTTAATTCATCAGTGGATTGGTTAAGGGATAAGATTAAGAATTAAATCTTTCAAAACTTTTCATAGCCAACAACATAAGAGATAATTGCCAGAAACGCTCTGGTTAAGACCAGTGAGCACACGACCAGCGACCTATAACTCCCAAGCCGTTATTTTTAAGGTGTGTCCCTCCTAAGCACACCATTAACAACAACCAACAGCCAAGCCCTAGCCAAAACATTCCCCAAACCAAGCCAATCAACCTTACCACCACTAAATTATTCTGTTTATTCAGCAACAGCTGAACAACAGCTGGATTTGGTTCTCCGAAATTTTCCATAAAGGTTAAACATCAGACATTTAACCAATCCTCTACCAGTTTTGGGTTTTAAACACAGCCACAGCGTGCTAACCGAATTGACCTCACCAATGATCCAGACAGGACAACGTCCTGGGGCTCACCGGATCCCCGCTGTACTACATAAGACTCTAGTCCGCTTTTACCAGGAATCAGGTTCGTGCACGTCGGAACCCCGGTTTCACTCCATATTTACCTTTGATCAAGGTGTAGAATATCACCAAGATGTACAACCATGCCCCCAAGGGTTACCTCCTCGGGTATATGAACAATTCAAAATGATTTAAAAGCATTTTATATATATGGAGTGAAGAAGGCTTTCCATATAGCTTGACTCGCGGGGGGAGCATCTTTCTTACGTTATTTTTGTTGAGTTTTAACCAAAGAGCTGCTTTTTTAAGTAGAAAGAAGTTTTTATTGCTGAAATTTTATTGTACACTTTTTAACCTCCTTTAATTTTCTTTTTTAAAACAACTTGCGGCACTGCCTATGCAACATGCACTTGATATCATCATGTGGCATGTTGCACGTTAACACGGTACTCGGTAAGAGTGCGGAAAAAAACATTTTACGTGATTTTTGCCACATTTTAAAACAGTAATTTACATTGTACTTAAACAATCTGACATTAAATAAACAACACACAACTCTATAGGCATTTTGTACAAAAATCTGATCGGGGTTTCATTTTAATAAAGTGCACTTTTCAACACTTTCGTACATAACACTCACACACACATACTTACTAAAAACCTACCATTATTAGCAGTAACAATGAAAACTCCTGCCACAATAAACTTGTGGCATATTAATTTCATATAAAATACAATTTCAAAAACTTTTTTTTTTTTTGGTGTGTGGAATTTTTGTAGCCACAGATTTTTGAAATTACCACATAAGCTGGATGTAGTAAATGATGATGATACGTAATTGATGATAATGTGACAACGTATGTAGATATGTGAGTGTGTGTGTAATTGTTAGTTGTTCGAGTATTGGTGTTAATGACATTGATAATATTTCCCAGTTAAAAGCCCGGTTTAACAAAGCACAGCAACAGTTTTTGATGGCTACTTAAAAATTTAAATTACCATGATGTTCACATTATGAACAGAGGACTTTTGGCCACTTTGAAAAAGGACAAAAATATTTATAAATTGAAATTGAAAATCTATACTCATACATTTGTTATAATGAGGTTATTTATTACAAAAGATGGTGCGAGAGAGGAAGTGTGTGTTATGGTGAAAGAGTTGATAAATATAACATTAAAAATTAAACAAGTCTATGAATTTATGACCAACTGAAACTATAGTAATTTATCATTTGCATTTGTTTGGTATATTCCATATGTACACATACATTTTTGCAAAGAGTTGAGCACTTTGATAATGTTATTGAAAAGCAATTAAAATTGCGTTTATAACACTCTACATTGATTGAATTATTATTACAGGTTTTTTTCATGTGTTAACATTGCAAACAGTGAAATCTTGTTTATACGTTTTTAAATTAAACTATAGAGTTTTCTTATCTATAAAAAATCAATTTTGGTTGAAAATATAAGTGATCACAGATGATCGTCCTTTTTCCATTTGGACCAGTATTTACCGACTTATAGCCACTTTTATGTTTTACTTGATTTTCATATAAAAAACTGATTTTGGTTGAAAATATGAGTGATCATAGATGATCGTCCTTTTTCCATTTGGACCACTATTTATCGACTTATAACCACTTTTATGTTTTATTTGATTTTCATATAAAAAAACAGATTTTGGTTGAAAATATAAGTGATCACAGATGATCGTCCTTTTTCCATTTGGACCAGTATTTACCGAGTTATAGCCACTTTTATGTTTTACTTGATTTTCGTATAAAAAATCGATTTTGGTTGAAAATATAAGTGATCACAGATGATCGTCCTTTTTCCATTTGGAACACTATTTATCGACTTATAGCCACTTTTATGTTTTACTTGATTTTCGTATAAAAAGTCGATTTTGGTTGAAAATATAAGTGATCACAGATGATCGTCCTTTTTCCATTTGGACCAGTATTTATCGAGTTATAGCCACTTTTATGGTTTACTTGATTTTCATATAAAAAAACCGATTTTGGTTGAAAATATAAGTGATCACAGATGATCGTCCTTTTTCCATTTGGACCACAATTTATCGACTTATAACCACTTTTATGTTTACCTTAATTTTCATATAAAAAAATCGATTTTGGTTGAAAATATAAGTGATCACAGATGATCGTCCTTTTTCCATTTGGACCAGTATTTACCGAGTTATAGCCACTTTTATGTTTTACTTGATTTTCGTATAAAAAACTGATTTTGGTTGAAAATATGAGTGATCACAGATGATCGTCCTTTTTCCATTTGGACCACAATTTATCGACTTATAACCACTTTTATGTTTACCTTAATTTTCATATAAAAAAATCGATTTTGGTTGAAAATATAAGTGATCACAGATGATCGTCCTTTTTCCATTTGGACCAGTATTTACCGAGTTATAGCCACTTTTATGTTTTACTTGATTTTCGTATAAAAAATCGATTTTGGTTGAAAATATAAGTGATCACAGATGATCGTCCTTTTTCCATTTGGGCCAGTATTTACCGAGTTATAGCCACTTTTATGTTTTACTTGATTTTCATATAAAAAAATCGATTTTGGTTGAAAATGTAAGTGATCACAAAAAATGTAAGTGATCGTCCTTTTTCCATTTGGACCACTATTTACCGACTTATAGCCACTTTTATGTTTTACTTGATTTTGATATAAAAAATCGATTTTGGTGGAAAATTTAAGTGATCACAGATGATCGTCCTTTTTCCATTTGGACCAGTATTTACTGACTTATAGCCACTTTTATGTTTTACTTGATTTTCATATAAAATATCGATTTTGGTTGAAAAGTGATCACAGATGATCGTCCTTTTTCCATTTGGACCAGTATTTACTGACTTATAGCCACTTTTATGTTTTACTTGATTTTGATATAAAAAAACCGATTTTGGTGGAAATTATAAGTGATCACAGATGATCGTCCTTTTTCCATTTGGACCAGTATTTACCGAGTTATAGCCACTTTTATGTTTTACCTGAGTTTCGTATAAATAACCGATTTTGGTTGCAAATATAAGTGATCACAGATGATCGTCCTTTTTGCCATTTGGGCCAGTATTTACCGAGTTATAGCGACTTTTATGTTTTGCTTGATTTTCATATAAAAAAACCGATTTTGGTTGAAAATATAAGTGATCACAGATGATAGTCCTTTTTCCATTTGGACCAGTATTTACTGACTTATAGCCACTTTTATGTTTTACTTGATTTTCATATAAAAAATCAATTTTGGTTGAAAATACGAGTGATCACAGATGATCGTCCTTTTTCCATTTGGGCCTGTATTTACCGAGTAATAGCCACTTTTATGTTTTGCTTGATTTTCATATAAAAAATCGATTTTGGTTGAAAATATAAGTGATCACAGATGATCGTCCTTTTTCCATTTGGACCAGTATTTACAGTATTTGCTTTACTTTTATGCTTTACTTGATTTTCATATAAAAAAAACCGATTTTGGTTGAAAATATGAGTGATCACAGATGATCGTCCTTTTTCCATTTGGACCAGTATTTACCGAGTAATAGCCACTTTTATGTTTTACTTGATTTTCATATAAAAAACTGATTTTGGTTGAAAATATGAGTGATCACAGATGATCGTCCTTTTTCCATTTGGACCAGTATTTACTGACTTATAGCCACTTTTATGTTTTACTTGATTTTCATATAAAAAATCGATTTTGGTTGAAAATACAAGTGATCACAGATGATCGTCCTTTTTCCATTTGGACCAGTATTTACTGACTTATAGCCACTTTTATGTTTTACTTAATTTTCATATAAAAAAAACCGATTTTGGTTGAAAATATAAGTGATCACAGATGATCGTCCTTTTTCCATTTGGCCCAGTATTTACTGACTTATAGCCACTTTTATGTTTTACTTGATTTTCATATAAAAAAAACCGATTTTGGTTGAAAATATAAGTGATCACAGATGATCGTCCTTTTTCCATTTGGACCAGTATTAAGCGACTTATAGCCACTTTTATGTTTTACTTGATTTTCATATAAAAAATCGATTTTGGTGGAAAATATAAGTGATTACAGATGATCGTCCTTTTTTCCATTTAGACCAGTATTAACGGACTTATAGCCACTTTTATGTTTTACTTGATTTTCATATAAAAAATTGATTTTGGTTGAAAATATGAGTGATCACAGATGATCGTCCTTTTTCCATTTGGACCACTATTTACAGATTTATAGCCACTTTTATGTTTTACTTGATTTTCATATAAAAAAACCGATTTTGGTTGAAAATATAAGTGATCACAGATGATCGTTCTTTTTCAGTTTGGACCACTATTTAGCGACTTATAGCCACTTTTCTGTTTTACTTGATTTTCATATAAAAAATCGATTTTGGTTGAAAATATAAGTGATCACAGATGATCGTTCTTTTTGCTTTTGGACCAGTATTTACCGAGTTATAGCCACTTTTATGTTTTACTTGATTTTCATATAAAAAAATCGATTGTGGTTGAAAATATGAGTGATCACAGATGATCGTCCTTTTTCCATTTGGACCAGTATTTACCGAGTTATAGCCACTTTTATGTTTTACTTTATTTTCATATAAAAAAAACCGATTTTGGTTGAAAATATGAGTGATCACAGATGATCGTCCTTTTTCCATTTGGACCAGTATTTACTGACTTATAGCCACTTTTATGTTTTACTTGATTTTCATATAAAAAATCGATTTTGGTTGAAAATACAAGTGATCCCAGATGATCGTCCTTTTTCCATTTGGACCAGTATTTACTGACTTATAGCCACTTTTATGTTTTACTTGATTTTCATATAAAAAAAACCGATTTTGGTTGAAAATATAAGTGATCACAGATGATAGTCCTTTTTCCATTTGGACCAGTATTTACTGACTTATAGCCACTTTTATGTTTTACTTGATTTTCATATAAAAAACTGATTTTGGTTGAAAATATGAGTGATCACAGATGATCGTCCTTTTTCCATTTGGGCCAGTATTTACCGACTTATAGCCACTTTTATGTTTTACTTGATTTTCATATAAAAAAATCGATTTTGGTTGAAAATGTAAGTGATCACAAAAAATGTAAGTGATCGTCCTTTTTCCATTTGGACCACTATTTACAGACTTATAGCCACTTTTATGTTTTACTTGATTTTCATATAAAAAAAACCGATTTTGGTTGAAAATATAAGTGATCACAGATGATCGTTCTTTTTCAGTTTGGACCACAATTTAGCGACTTATAGCCACTTTTCTGTTTTACTTGATTTTCATATAAAAAATCGATTTTGGTTGAAAATATAAGTGATCACAGATGATCGTCCTTTTTCCATTTGGACCACTATTTACCGACTTATAGCTACTTTTATGTTTTACTTGATTTTCATATAAAAAATCGATTTTGGTGTAAAATTTAAGTGATCACAGATGATTGTCCTTTTTCCATTTGGGCCAGTATTTACCGAGTTATAGCCACTTTTATGTTTTACTTGATTTTCATATAAAAAAATCGATTTTGGTTGAAAATATGAGTGATCACAGATGATCGTCCTTTTTCCATTTGGGCCAGTATTTACCGAGTTATAGCCACTTTTATGTTTTACTTTATTTTCATATAAAAAATTGATTTTGGTTGAAAATATGAGTGATCACAGATGATCGTCCTTTTTCCATTTGGACCAGTATTTACTGACTTATAGCCACTTTTACGTTTTACTTGATTTTCATATAAAAAAAACCGATTTTGGTTGAAAATATAAGTGATCACAGATGATAGTCCTTTTTCCATTTGGACCAGTATTTACTGACTTATAGCCACTTTTATGTTTTACTTGATTTTCATATAAAAAATCAATTTTGGTTGAAAATACGAGTGATCACAGATGATCGTCCTTTTTCCATTTGGGCCTGTATTTACCGAGTAATAGCCACTTTTATGTTTTGCTTGATTTTCATATAAAAAATCGATTTTGGTTGAAAATATAAGTGATCACAGATGATCGTCCTTTTTCCATTTGGACCAGTATTTACCGATTTATAGCCACTTTTATGTTTTACTTGATTTTCATATAAAAAATTGATTTTGGTTGAAAATACAAGTGATCACAGATGATCGTCCTTTTTCCATTTGGATCAGTATTTACAGTATTTGCTTTACTTTTATGCTTTACTTGATTTTCATATAAAAAAAAACCGATTTTGGTTGAAAATATGAGTGATCACAGATGATCGTCCTTTTTCCATTTGGACCAGTATTTACCGAGTTATAGCCACTTTTATGTTTTACTTGATTTTCATATAAAAAAAACCGATTTTGGTTGAAAATATGAGTGATCACAGATGATCGTCCTTTTTCCATTTGGGCCAGTATTTACCGAGTTATAGCCACTTTTATGTTTTACTTGATTTTCATATAAAAAATCGATTTTGGTGTAAAATTTAAGTGATCACAGATGATTGTCCTTTTTCCATTTGGGCCAGTATTTACCGAGTTATAGCCACTTTTATGTTTTACTTGATTTTCATATAAAAAAATCGATTTTGGTTGAAAATATGAGTGATCACAGATGATCGTCCTTTTTCCATTTGGGCCAGTATTTACCGAGTTATAGCCACTTTTATGTTTTACTTTATTTTCATATAAAAAATTGATTTTGGTTGAAAATATGAGTGATCACAGATGATCGTCCTTTTTCCATTTGGACCAGTATTTATCGACTTATAGCCACTTTTATGTTTTACTTGATTTTCATATAAAAAATCGATTTTGGTTGAAAATACAAGTGATCCCAGATGATCGTCCTTTTTCCATTTGGACCAGTATTTACTGACTTATAGCCACTTTTACGTTTTACTTGATTTTCATATAAAAAAAACCGATTTTGGTTGAAAATATAAGTGATCACAGATGATCGTCCTTTTTCCATTTGGACCAGTATTTACCGAGTTATAGCCACTTTTATGTTTTACTTGATTTTCATATAAAAAATTGATTTTGGTTGAAAATATGAGTGATCACAGATGATCGTCCTTTTTCCATTTGGCCCAGTATTTACTGACTTATAGCCACTTTTATGTTTTACTTGATTTTCATATAAAAAATCAATTTTGGTTGAAAATACGAGTGATCACAGATGATCGTCCTTTTTCCATTTGGGCCAGTATTTACCGAGATATAGCCACTTTTATGTTTTACTTGATTTTCATATAAAAAAATCGATTTTGGTTGAAAATGTAAGTGATCACACATGATCGTCCTTTTTCCATTTGGACCACTATTTACAGATTTATAGCCACTTTTATGTTTTACTTGATTTTCATATAAAAAAACCGATTTTGGTTGAAAATATAAGTGATCACAGATGATCGTTCTTTTTCAGTTTGGACCACTATTTACCGAGTAATAGCCACTTTTATGTTTTGCTTGATTTTCATATAAAAAATCGATTTTGGTTGAAAATATAAGTGATCACAGATGATCGTCCTTTTTCCATTTGGACCAGTATTTACTGACTTATAGCCACTTTTATGTTTTACTTAATTTTCATATAAAAAAAACCGATTTTGGTTGAAAATATAAGTGATCACAGATGATCGTCCTTTTTTCATTTGGACCAGTATTTACCGAGTTATAGCCACTTTTATGTTTTACTTGATTTTCATATAAAAAAAACCGATTTTGGTTGAAAATATGAGTGATCACAGATGATCGTCCTTTTTCCATTTGGGCCAGTATTTACCGAGTTATAGCCACTTTTATGTTTTACTTGATTTTCATATAAAAAATCGATTTTGGTGTAAAATTTAAGTGATCACAGATGATTGTCCTTTTTCCATTTGGGCCAGTATTTACCGAGTTATAGCCACTTTTATGTTTTACTTGATTTTCATATAAAAAAATCGATTTTGGTTGAAAATATGAGTGATCACAGATGATCGTCCTTTTTCCATTTGGGCCAGTATTTACCGAGTTATAGCCACTTTTATGTTTTACTTTATTTTCATATAAAAAATTGATTTTGGTTGAAAATATGAGTGATCACAGATGATCGTCCTTTTTCCATTTGGACCAGTATTTATCGACTTATAGCCACTTTTATGTTTTACTTGATTTTCATATAAAAAATCGATTTTGGTTGAAAATACAAGTGATCCCAGATGATCGTCCTTTTTCCATTTGGACCAGTATTTACTGACTTATAGCCACTTTTACGTTTTACTTGATTTTCATATAAAAAAAACCGATTTTGGTTGAAAATATAAGTGATCACAGATGATCGTCCTTTTTCCATTTGGACCAGTATTTACCGAGTTATAGCCACTTTTATGTTTTACTTGATTTTCATATAAAAAATTGATTTTGGTTGAAAATATGAGTGATCACAGATGATCGTCCTTTTTCCATTTGGCCCAGTATTTACTGACTTATAGCCACTTTTATGTTTTACTTGATTTTCATATAAAAAAAACCGATTTTGGTTGAAAAAATAAGTGATCACAGATGATCGTCCTTTTTCCATTTGGACCAGTATTTAGCGACTTATAGCCAATTTTATGTTTTACTTGATTTTCATATAAAAAATCGATTTTGGTGGAAAATATAAGTGATTACAGATGATCGTCCTTTTTTCCATTTAGACCAGTATTAACGGACTTATAGCCACTTTTATGTTTTACTTGATTTTCATATAAAAAATCAATTTTGGTTGAAAATACGAGTGATCACAGATGATCGTCCTTTTTCCATTTGGGCTAGTATTTACCGAGTTATAGCCACTTTTATGTTTTGCTTGATTTTCATATAAAAAATCGATTTTGGTTGAAAATATAAGTGATCACAGATGATCGTCCTTTTTCCATTTGGACCAGTATTTACCGACTTATAGCCACTTTTATGTTTTACTTGATTTTCATATAAAAAATTGATTTTGCTTGAAAATATAAGCGATCACAGGTGATCGTCTTTTTTCCATTTGGACCAGTATTTACCGAGTTATAGCCACTTTTATGTTTTACTTGATTTTCATATAAAAAATTGATTTTGGTTGAAAATATGAGTGATCACAGATGATCGTCCTTTTTCCGTTTGGCCCAGTATTTACTGACTTATAGCCACTTTTATGTTTTACTTGATTTTCATATAAAAAATCAATTTTGGTTGAAAATACGAGTGATCACAGATGATCGTCCTTTTTCCATTTGGGCCAGTATTTACCGAGATATAGCCACTTTTATGTTTTACTTGATTTTCATATAAAAAAATCGATTTTGGTTGAAAATGTAAGTGATCACACATGATCGTCCTTTTTCCATTTGGACCACTATTTACAGATTTATAGCCACTTTTATGTTTTACTTGATTTTCATATAAAAAAACCGATTTTGGTTGAAAATATAAGTGATCACAGATGATCGTTCTTTTTCAGTTTGGACCACTATTTAGCGACTTATAGCCACTTTTCTGTTTTACTTGATTTTCATATAAAAAATCGATTTTGGTTGAAAATATAAGTGATCACAGATGATCGTTCTTTTTGCTTTTGGACCAGTATTTACCGAGTTATAGCCACTTTTATGTTTTACTTGATTTTCATATAAAAAAATCGATTGTGGTTGAAAATATGAGTGATCACAGATGATCGTCCTTTTTCCATTTGGGCCAGTATTTACCGAGTTATAGCCACTTTTCTGTTTTGCTTGATTTTCATATAAAAAATCGATTTTGGTTAAAAATATAAGTGATCACAGATGATCGTCCTTTTTCCATTTGGACCACTATTTACCGACTTATAGCCACTTTTATGTTTTACTTGATTTTCATATAAAAAATCGATTTTGGTGGAAAATTTAAGTGATCACAGATGATTGTCCTTTTTCCATTTGGGCCAGTATTTACCGAGTTATAGCCACTTTTATGCTTTACTTGATTTTCATATAAAAAAAACCGATTTTGGTTGAAAATATGAGTGATCACAGATGATCGTCCTTTTTCCATTTGGACCAGTATTTACTGACTTATAGCACCTTTTACGTTTTACTTGATTTTCATATAAAAAATCAATTTTGGTTGAAAATGTAAGTGATCACAAATGATCGTCCTTTTTCTATTTGGACCACTATTTACAGACTTATAGCCACTTTTATGTTTGGCTTGATTTACATATAAAAAAACCGATTTTGGTTGAAAATATAAGTGATCACAGATGATCGTCCTTTTTCCGTTTGGCCACTATTTAGCGACTTATAGCCACTTTTATGTTTTCCTTGATTTGCATATAAAAAAACCGATTTTGGTTGAAAATATAAGTGATCACAGATGATCGTCCCTTTTCCATTTGGACCAGTATTTACCGACTTATAGCCACTTTTATGTTTTACTTGATTTTCATATAAAAAATTGATTTTGGTTGAAAATATGATCGCAGATGATCGTCTTTTTTCCATTTGGACCACTATTTACAGACTTATAGCCACTTTTATGTTTTGCTTGATTTTCATATAAAAAATTGATTTTGGTTGAAAATATAAGTGATCGCAGATGATCGTCTTTTTTCCATTTGGACCAGTATTTACCGAGTTATAGCCACTTTTATGTTTTAGTTGATTTTTATATAAAAAATTGATTTTGGTTGAAAATATAAGTGATCACAGATGATCGTCCTTTTTCCATTTGGACCAGTATTTACCGAGTTATAGCCAATTTTATGTTTTACTTGATTTTCATATAAAAAATCAATTTTGGTTAAAAATATGAGTGATCACAGATGATCGTCCTTTTTCTATTTAGACCACTATTTACCGACTTATAGCCACTTTTATGTTTTACTTGATTTTCATATAAAAAATTGGTTTTTGGTTGAAAATATAAGTGATCACAGATGAGCGTGCTTTTTTCATTTGGACCATTATTTGCCGACTTATACCCACATTTGTGTTTTGAGCGATCTGTGAGAAATATCAATGATAATCAAGAGAAGTCAAAACCGATACCAAAATCTATCAGTTTTGTTTCATCAGCTGAGTAGAATAAGGATCATTCACATTCCACTGTATATTGCATTGAAAAGTACTTTAGAACAGTGCGTATATACAGGGTTGTAGGCTTTTCGTAATGAATTTTTAAGTGTTTTTTTTTTTGTTTTGGTTATTTTATATTTATGATAATAAAAAGCTTTTTTCACTTGTTTTAAGCGAGTGTGAAACTCATAAATATTTATTGATTATAAATTTGAAAAAATTATCATAATCATTTTATCATACTTGTTTCTGGGCTAATGATTAAAAAGCCAAAAGGATTTTGTTGTAGTAAACATTTAGTAAATAACACAATTAATTTTTAGCAATTAAAACTAGTAAATTTTATGGAGATTACAAAAAAAAAGTTATTAGGGAGTTAGTAAACAGTAGATTTAATAGATTTGATTTAATTTGATAAATAATAAAAGTTAAAAACTTAAATACAAAACGTACAGTTTTGTTCAAAAAGTTAAAATATGCTAATTAAAAATGCTAACAAATTACATAATTTTTTCTGATGCGTAAACTTTTTCTCATAGTTCTGATGAAACCTCTTTCTTACAATATTTTTTAACACTTCCGAGTATTAAATTTCCTTCAATTTTTAAACGGTCTGAATTCTATTGAAAAATTCTTCTATTTTTTTAAAAAAATCTGTTTACGCTTATCACAAATAATTAAAAACTGCTACAGTTTTAGAAAAAAACATTGCTACATTTCCTTTAACCACACACCAGCCCATTTGTTACACACTCACTCTCTCTGTAACTTCCTCATCAAAAGTTGATGTTTAAATGTCAAACTTTTGGCACAACATACGCCCCACCATACAGGCGTAACAAATTTTTTGAGAAATTTTATATTTTAAACTTCTAAACACATCATAATTTCAAAGAAATGTTACAGAAAACAGACAAAATAGAATAAAAAACCTTAATAACCATAAAAGAAAAGTGTGCAGGCGTTTCATCATCATTTAAACAAAAAATAAAATAAAAATGAACAACTAAATGCTGGCATACAAAAACTTTAATCCTTTTGTTAACACACTTTTACTCAAACACGCCAACAAAAAAGGGTTAAACAGCCTTTCAGAAAAAAAAAACAAAATTAAGAGTTGATGTGTGAATGTATTTAAGTATGATTAAAATTTTTATTTCCACAACTGAAAAAGCGCATCATGGTGTATTCAAATTAATAAAAGAGATAAAGAAAATGTACATGAATTACATAAGTAGTAGCAGTAGAATGTGTGGTTGTCTGTCTTTGTACTCATCAATTTAGCTCATAAATTCATCATTAAACAGAGGGCAGCCCAGGACGATTTTAATATAACAGCGTTTAGTCACGTGCCCTCACATAATTTCATTTTTGTTTTTTTTGTTAGCATGAACATAATCGTCTATTTGATAAGTTTTGCTTTAATTTAATAAAAGTTTTAAAGGATTAATGAAGAGTTTTGCACTAGAATATGATATATGTAATAACTTGTATTTAAAATGGTTTCAGCAATATTAAAACATGTTCTTAAGAGATTTGGGAATATCAATAGAATAAATATGATTCTGCTAGATTTTGTTTAGGTCTCCCTTTCGGTATATCTTTAGATCTATATTTTCATGTTTGAAAACTAATAAATAAATAATGCTATGTGGGACATTAAGGAGAATAAGCGTACATTTAAAGTACCTCAGAATTTAGTTTTAGACACTCGAGTGCACTTTTGAGAAACCTTTCTGTTACCATAGGTAGATCAAGGACAATCCCCTTCTATGTGATCCTCAAACCATATCTCTAAAATGCAGAACATAATAATGCAGGTAATGTTTCAGCATCTCCACTTCCCCCCATGTGCTGGAAAGGAAGTAAAAGAAAGATTCTTAGACGAGGAAGATCTGAGCCTTATTTGGTATGAGAAGGAAGAACATTTATAAAGCTCTTCAGATCTGATCTATTCAGCTTTAAAACCTCCAATTTCTTGTTTTATGGACATTTATTTCTTAACACGTTTTAACATTCTTCAAACGTTCTTTAACCCATTTTTCGCCGACCGGTGATTTTAATTACCAGCACTTTTATTATTCATAACTGACAAATAAAAAGTTTTTTATTCAATATAATTTTATTTATCAATTATTTAGGGTCTTATTTATTTATTATATACTCATTTTATTTCCTTACGTAGCATAAACTATTTATATTGCGGCTTTTAGAGATTAGTAAATAAAGGTCATCAAATATATAGAAATAATTTAACCAAGATCCTATAAAATCTAACAACTATGTTTATATTTATAAAATTAAATCTTTACTTTTCTGTTTTGAGCCCTATTCACGATATTTAATGTACACGTATCATCTAAAATTGCATGATGAATATTGTGGTGATTATAGTAACCATTGGCGAAAAACGTATGTCTTTAATGTGGTTTATGAACATGCGTTTACAATGTAAACTTTACATATGTTTTGTCATCAAAAACAGAAGCAACCGAGACAAAATAACGGTTTGATCAATATATGCACAATTCGATCGATGAGGCGCGCCACGGCGTTTGATTGGATTTTGGATATTGAATGGCTATCTATTCCACAATATGAAAACTATTGGAGCCAAAGTGTTTCAATTGTGTAAAAGCCATGACAATTGAAGAACGGTGCCATTTTTTGGAAGGCATTCGAGCAAAATATATATAAGCATAAGCCCATTTGTTTCGGCTTCAATTCGTGGGTGGCTTCATCAGATGAAAATATGATTTGCTGTATGCCTTATCCTAGTTCTCAGGAACTGTATAGCGTAAAAATTGAACTCACGGAGCTCACGTGGTCTTGAGTTTGCTAAAAAAATGTGCAGCAGCCAAAAATTTGAGTATTTTGACAATGTAATATCAAACTACCGTGTAAGTGTTATAGGCAAAATATTTTTTGGTGGACTATTTTTCTAATGCTGTAGACTCAGCTGTTGTAAATGTCTGGAAGTTGCACAGACTTTTGTGCAGAATTGCAAAAGCTACAGGAAAAATGTAACTGGAATTTCGGTCAGAAATTGCTAGAGTTCTTCTTTGCGATAATACAGACGTGCAGGAAATGAAAGCAGAGTGGCCAAGAAAAAACCTCACAAAAGACATGCAACACACCATTCTAAAGCATGAATAAGGTTTAAAGAATATGATGCAAGCAATGCCAAAGCCACACTCTATTTATTGTGTAAGAAATGGTACGTGCACTTACATACAAAATGTTTTAAAGTTTGCCATAAGTAATTTATATCATTAAAAAAAACGTTTTTTAGGTACCTTTAAGAAATACCATCCTTGCATACATATTCCGCCGATGGTGACTATAATTACCACCAATTTTCTAAAAAACTAGAAAACCCACTGACTCCAAAGTTTGGAATTTTCTTAATTAGCATAAAAATAGGTTCAATATAAAATTTTAGGAAAATCGGTCAACGGGAACTTGGTGCGGCGAAAAATGGGTTAAGTTTGAGTTGGAATGTCAAAAATTGTTGCTTTGCGACCTAAATGATCTCCAAGTTGCCAAGTTTCGAGAACATATTGATATCCTGCTATTACATCAGGGTAATTTGAGATCTTTCGGTTGCATTTGCTCGGCTGCCCTTAGATATCTATACATGCTCAAAAACACTTCATTTTATTTCATTGATGACCGACTCCAAGATCGAGAACATTTATTAAACCGTTCTGAAGTGGTATTTTATGTTTAGAAAACTTCTCTTTCTAGTTCTACCGACATATTATTCTTGTGATTCTGACATATTTTGTTCATTCCTTAAGTTCGAGTTTGACCGCCTGAAATGTTAGCTTTGGGACATAAATGATCTCCAATTTGCTAAGTTTCAAAAGCGTATTTATCTCCTGTTAAGACCTCAGAGTAGTTTCACATCTTCCTGTTGCGTTTGTAATTGTTTATACGATTGCTCATTACTCTATTGGTGATCGTATCCAAGATCCAAGATACTACTGATGCCTTTGGTATTACATTGGAGATCGTCACCAAGATTGAGAATATTTCAAATCCTTTTCTGAAGTTATCTCCTCCTCCTTTCTTGTCCTATCGACATTTTATTCTTGTCATGTGATGACATGTTTAGTTTTTTCCTTAACTTCATGTTAAAACGTTAACTTCTTCAGATCGCCATTAACTCGATCTACAGAACCATGTTTTGGTTTAGAAGGCGAAATAATTCGTCAATTGTATGGCTATCTGCATATGGGTTTGTCAGCCAAATCGAGGGTTGGATCTTTATGAGATCTCTTAATGATAAAGTTAAGAACTACAATAGGATGCCTTCTAATTTCATCGGAAGATCATGTATACAATGAAATTAAGGTACACTAGGTCACAGAACACAATATATTATTTATATAACAGTTACTTCTGGGATGTCTTTTTAACTTCAAGAGCACACGATTACAGATTCCCTAGAGTATACGAGGAGAACTTATAGATGTATGTACTGAATCCATTAGAAGCAGCTTGGCTATTCCTAGAACCTAGAGTATTATCATGATTCACATTTGTTTTCAGTGACATTTGCATTTGAAAATATATCAATTATTGCTTGATGTCTGACTTTGAAATCGCCAGAATTAATATTGAACTCTGATGAGAAACCGTCCACAGCATTTATGAATACGTTTATGTATCAATAAGCAGTAAATTGACTGACCCTATGATTCCGAATGAAAGGCAAAAATGTCTCCCTATAATGTTCCCTTAATCAGTAAATTGACTGACTCTATGATTCCGAAAGAAAAGCAAAAATGTCTGCTTATAATGTCCCCTTAAAACCTAAATTGAATCAGTTATATGTTTCTATTTTTGCTTAGTTTTAAAAAATGCATTTCTTTGAAGGCTTAAAATACTGAAGAGCTCATGTCAATGTCACTTAAAAATATACTGGATGACCTATTTGAGTTATCTGGAACATTTTATGTCTCTTATATATCAATGTTACTGTTTGGATCTAGTACATTTTATCTGTTATCTCCTAGTCTTAATCTGTCAATTTTTTTGCGGGATGTGTTCCAAAAAAAAGGAGTTCTATTGATTTAGCTATAATTATTTCACGTTTCAAGCTAACATGTGAACCAAGCAATTATTATAATGAAATCTTTAAGATGCCAGTGATCTTATCGTTTCCAATGTTTCTCTTTTTCGTAAAACTGTGACATTATAACAACCTGGAAGCTTAATACAATTAGGAAATATGCCTCAACATTCACCAATTCATTCTTCGGAAAGCAACTTTCATTAAACTTCGAAGTTAATAGGATCATAACTTTTAAAGTTCCACGAAACGAGTAAATGTTGGCACTTTTAAAACCATTTTAGAGAAACAATAGAACTGGAACTCTGGTGTCAATTCTTTAAGGCTTTGGCGTTCTTTATTTTCAATTTCAATGGGTTTAAATAAACAAGATAAAAGAGTAAAGTTATAGCAATTTTCAATCCTATTTTAATGAAATAGTTAAACTTCTCCTCTAATGTACATTATCTATTGCTTTGGCGTCGCTTAAATTATAAGTAGTTTATGTTCTTATCCTTTTTTTATCAAACTCTGCGTTTAAAGAGTTAGAATGATTTCTGTAATTATTTAAATTTCAAAATCCCTTTTTATTTGATTAACTTTTTCTACGAGCAAAACTCATTTCCATTAATAACTTTCTTTTGATAAATATCAAACATCCTGTGGATAATTGTAAAATATTTGTCTTTACATTTTTTGTTATGATGCAAGCACGTGCAACGCCACTGCAATTTTGTGATGACAACACCCAGTTTAATTAAAAAATGCCTGAAAACATGCAACAAAAAATTGCAATTGATGACAAATTCAAAAAAAAAAAAAAGAGAAAAACACAAAAATGACCATAAACTGCAATGTGGTGAAGCGTATGAATTTAATGATTTAATCACAAGGACAAAAAAAAAAAAAAAACAGTGCACTTTTAACAAAAAGCAAAAAAAAAACAAGATTAACAAAGATAGAGAAAGATTGAGAGAGAGAGAGGAGGCATGATGAAAAGTTGACAAAAAACAGCGTAAAGAAACGACTTTGATAAATGCATTAAAGGGCCTCAGGGGAAATACAAGAATACCAGACAATAAACATGTGTTGTATTTATTTGTTTAGACGCACAACAAACACACACTTGTCCACTTATTTTGACACACGCAAATTCTGTACAGTATATTTTATTGAAATGGTGGTATGATAAATAGCAAAACCAAAATTTATTTTTTTATAACCAAAAGTTATTAATAACTACTACTCGCTTATAAAATAACAAAATCCTAGCATGTGGTCAATATTTAAAGTATAATTAAAGCCTGCAGCTATGCTGCATATTGATACATGTGCTTAATGCAACGGAAGCTGCAATTGCATATTTTGGTGGTCCAATTTCCTGTTTACCAAAGTGTGTTTCAATAATAGATTCCTGATAACATATTCATACAAATAAATATGTAATTGTGGTTTTCTAAACTGGAATGCATTTGCCGGTTACATTTGCATTACGAAAAAGTAAATATATATTAGATTTTTAATTTGATTATGAATTTTTATAGAAATGCATTTTGTGCCAGAAAAATGAAATTGTTTATATAACGCACAACCTCAAATTTAAAAAAAAGAGAAAACATTTAACTGTACTTTTGTAAATGGCAAGTGGAAAATGTAACAAATTACAACAATTTATATTTATTTATTTTTGCTACTTTTTTAAAACACAAGAAACAGGAAAAAATATTAAAATCATTTAAATCAATTCATTACTGATAGTGTCAATCATATTTAATTAAAGCCCTTAGCTATTTGCCAGTAAAAAAACATGAACATTCATGCAAATACAAAGCATAAACCATAAAATAATTAAATTATTTGCTGATTAATTAAAATATTCCAAATAATATAAATTGTTAAACAGCCTCAAAGTATAATGTGGTCAAATTAAATTATATTTAAGCCAGCGCACAGACAAACACTAGTTTTTAAATGAAATAATAATTTTTGGTGTAAAATTACTTGAATATAATTATATTTTTATAAATACATATTTATATTTGTTTGTCTTTTATGGATCCCCTTTATAGCTAAACTTCTTCCCTTAACCATGAACCCTTTTTTTCCAAACTATATTGAGAAATTTCTCCCTAAAATATCTGCAATATGTTTTGAAGTACAGCTTGCTCTGACAAATCCTTTAACACCCAAACTACAACGTTGTTGTGTCATAAAAGTTTATGACTTTTATGTTTTTTAGCATCAACAACGCCGTCGTTCTGAAGTGTTTTCATCACACAAATCTTGTTGTTTTTGTTATTTTGCTTAATACTTTTTAGGTTTTTTTTTTGTGGCGTTGGACCTCATCTGTTGTGTTGCTACATTTTGTGGCAAAAATTTAATTAAAAAACATAAAGTTCATGTTAAAAAGGGGCTTCCCTTAAAGCTGGTTACATATAAAACTGTATACAGTATTTTTGCATGATAAAAACGGACTTAACTGAATTATAAGTATAGCTTTGTTTAAACTCTTGGGTAGCTTATGAGCCTTAAAGCAGGCGCGGATACAGAGGGGGTGAAATTGGAATTCCAATAATCCACTAATTGAGAAGTAGAGAATTACTAAAAGTCAATCAATTATGCAATTCCTGCCTGATCAAATTAGTCGAATGACAACCAGTGAAAAAATATTCAATGTGTCGAAAAATAGCTTTAAGGACCTCCTTCAAATTACTTTGGAACATCATGTAAGGGAAAAATTAAGGTCCTCTCGGTAATGAACCACAATGTATTGTTTATATAGCAGTTTCTTCTGAGATGTCTTCCTCCAAAACACATCACGAAAAACACGTTACAAGAAGAAAATATGTATTTGCAGGAATCATAGGTTCATATTGTTAAACAACATATATAGAGTCGCTATCAATTCCGCAGTAGTATGATATGTTAGGCAGATCATAGAATATTCAAAACTAGCTTAATGCTTTACGACTTCCTAGGATAGTTTATACTGAGATGTCTTCGTAATAGTGATTCAACATCGCACAATTTAATTTTTGGAGAGAACTTCCTGTTACGAGAAGAGACATATGTAGAAGCGATCACAGGTCATTCATATCATTTATTTCATGAACGCAGGATACGACTGGTATACACATAGAATCTTCAAAATTGTAGTTCTGGTTTGCTTTGTCAATTAATTTTGGAATGTATTGAAAATAACTTATTTTTGTTTTGGTCTCTGGTGACTGAAGGATTCTTAAAGACCAGAGCAATGTCTCTGACAGTAGATGTTTTACAAACTAAATACCCTGATAATGTCGTGAATAGATGTTGGGGAACTTTGAAGTCAAAACATTACAACAAATTTGGATCCCATAAATAACTCTGAGAGAGACAATTTAAGTGGATGTTGTTGCAAAGAGTTCTTTTTTAAACTGTTTGTTGAAACTGGCTTAAAAATAGAGTCAAAATTAATATAATTTTTTGATTTGTAGAATTTTTATCTGAATTTTTTTTTGAAAATTAGCTATAAAATCTACAAAATTTATTCAAATTTTATAAAACTATGAAAAAGAACGTGGATTTAAGTGTTTAATATGTTTTGAAAAATTGAACAAATTTGGTTAGTTATTACAAAAGTTGCCCATATATCCTTTTTTTGGATTATTTTCAAAAGTGAGAAATAAGTAAAATGAAATGGTGCGAAGTGTAATATTAATTACTTACAATTATATTTTTAAGTAAAATTTAAATTTGCATTTTCAGATATTTTAAAAATTTCTTGTAAAATTATGAAAATGCTTTTTAATTCAATATAAATTTGTAAATGAATGTAGATTTGTTCAATTTAAACTTTAGGTTAAAATCATCAAATTTCTTTCGTTATTACAAAAGTCGCTCATATATCCTTTTTTCAATAATTGATAGAAATCACATATAGGTCTGGAAAATGTTAATTTCTGACTTTGGTACTCTAGTCGTTTCGTAGCGACGGACGGTTGGCTTAATGGTCATATAGCAGCTTCTGTGGAAAGTACATATTATGGGCATAGATGCTCATGAATTTTTAAAGTACATTTTGAACACATTAGGAGTAGAACTCTAATGGGGCGAAAGAGCAATTTCTGGCGTCCTGTTAAAAATCTGCTGGAAATACTGCTCATTAAACGACTTCAGGGAGGGGGGAGTTTTTATTCAACTTTGGTTTAATGGGCTTTTTTCATTACTCTTGCATACTCCCATCCCGTTAAGATAAGGAATTAGTGATGCCTTTTTTAAATCATATAAGGGAAACCCTTTTGTAAAGTTAAACATTTAAATTCAATCAAAAGTTTTCTGTTATTGTGTTCTTTTAAGTAACCATTAAATAAATGTTACACAATTGACAATAAGTTTGAAGAAATTTACTTGAATACAATTGAATGTGGTGTTCTCTATCTACTACCTTTTTTAAGATGTCTGTGGCCGAACAATGAAGAACAAGTTTTTTGATGTGAAATAATTTATATAATTCAAAATAATCCTTTGATTCGCCTCTAAATATTATCTTCACTAGGAAAAGTACGATTTGTCAAACTGTTTATCGCTTCTTTGAAATCACATTGTTTGACCCATCGCTTCAAAGTGAATAGTAACACATGAGAAATATTCATCTAAGACTCAACAAAGTCCACATTTTATTGATCCTTCTGAAATTCTAAGTCTATTTTGCAATGATGCCTGTGTAAAACATTCTCACTTCTAATATATACAACCAAAATTAAGAAGGACCAACAAATTTGTATGATTTTTTATTTGCTAAATAAAAATTCATTATATATTATCCTAATTTTTGCCTAAAGCTTGTTCTTTAAAAGTACAATTTAAAGAAGAGTAATTAGCATAATTTAAATAATACATAATAAAAATTCTACCCAAGCTTTCTTTAAAAAATCCCCCATTTAAATTGTTATTCAAATAAGTTTATTTTTCAGACGCCAAAAGAAACTTTTCTTTTAACCAAAACTATTAATTACTTTTCGACCACACATATTCAATTTATTTTAAGCTGTCAAAATAATTTCAAATCAAACACCTAAAACTATGCAATAGCAAATTACTTTGATCCCTTTTTCTTAAAACTAACAAGAAAATATATGTAAATTTTCAAAACAATTTGCTTAAGAAAACTTGAAATTATTTATTATTTTTCGAACAAGGGGAAGGACCCCAGGGAGGTTGCCGGGGTTTTTAAGTACTTTCTAGGCGTAACAATAAAATTAAAACTATTTAAAAGATGTAAAACTAAAACTAAATATTCCACATAAAAGGGTGGTTGTTCCTGCTCAGTAATTATAGTGGTTTTATATGTGTAGCTTATGTGAAAATAATTTATAGTTTGTTTGATGTTTTAATACATTTCAATTTTCACTTTAACTAAATAGTTTTTTATTATTATTATTTTTTGGAGTAGAAAGTTGGCGAAAGTTCACATAACAAGTGCTAGTGACAAGTTAATAATGTGTTTGTTTAGCGTGGTTTAACACTTGCGATTTTTGTAGATTTTCAAAAGAGAAAAGCATTTTGAAATGTTTAGCTTATTGGTTTGACTTCCGGTGGTTTGTTTGTTGTAAGTGTATTTAAAACAGGAAATTACCTATTACTTAATAGTGAAAAGAAGTATTAATTTGGTGGGTGTTTTCGCGTTAAGTTAGAGGAAGTGTTAAGGAAAACCACATATGGGGACAAAGGAAATTATATATATTATAGGCAGGGTTTTTCTGGGAAAAATTTGCTAAAGTGAATATTGTTTTTATTAACAAAACCCATATGCAAAATCTCCCATTTATTAATAAAAACCCATCAAACTGGACACACCTTTTATTGTAAAGGGTGCTGTGTGTGTTTTTTTTGACAAGTTTGTAACATAAAATCCTTTATACCCCTTTTTTATGCTTGTCTGTCTAGGATTACGTTATGAAGCCTATAATCAAAAATATCTAATATCCTTTTTGGTATGATATGATTTGTGTATCACTGTTACAGTGTTTGTGTGAGAGCTGAATTTGAGCTGTTGTCTGCTGGTAATAGTGTGTATTAAATGAGTGATCCCTGCTGGTTTGTCTGTAAACATTTAATGTATGACATTTATATACGAATTTTATTATCAAATGTCTGGGTGTAATTGTTTATCATTTTTTTTTTCTCTACCAGGAGCAACTCTTTGCAGTTATGGTTATATTTTGCTTATGCAAAATTTTAGTAAAATAAATAAACGCAGACTTTTAAATGATAAGGTAACAAGTAACAAGTAAAAATACATATTTTTTTAAATTTTTTGTTAAAAAATACTAAAAATTAAAGCCTAAATGATTTGAAGTAATTTCATTTGAAACTATTTTGAAAATTTTTCATAAAATCTACAATAATTATTTAAATTTTATGAAACTCTGAAAATGAATGTGGATTTAGGTGTTTCATATGTGTTGTAAAACTTAACAAATTTGGTTCGATATTACAAAAGTTGGCAATATATCCTTTTTTCCAATAGCTGACAAAACTGACAAATAATTAAAAATAAGTGATGCAAGTGTAATTTAAATTAATTACAAATAAATTTTTGTGTAAATTTAAAATTTTCATTTCAAATTTGATAAAACTTTGTGAAAGGATGTAGATTTGTTTAATTTATACTGACGCTGAAACTTGTATAAATTCCTTAATTTTTGAAAAAGTCGCCCATATATCCTTTTTCTAATAATTGAGAAAAATCACAAATTTATTTTGAAAGCACTAAACTGAATTACTTTCAACAATATTTGAGACTAAATTTTAATTTTTCATTTCTACATTTCTTTTAAACATCTTGTAAAATCTAGAAAATTTATTCAAATTTAGAAAAACTATTTCAATGAATGCAGATTTGTTCAATTTATAGTGGTACCAAGAATATTTAAATTTCCTTCATTATTACAAAAGTACTCCATTTATCCTTTCTTTCATAATTGATATACATTGCAAAAAAATGTAGATAAATTGTTTAAAAGACAAATTTTAATTTCTTTAAAAAATATATTTCAGAAAATTTTAAACTTTAGTTTCCAGTTTTTTTTTTTAAACCTTGTAAAACTTAGAAAATTCTTTCAAATTTAATAAAACTTTATAAATGAATGTAGATTTGTTCAATTTATGCTGACGCAAAAAATTATAAAATTTCCTTTATTATTACAAAAGTCGCCCATATATCCTTTTTTTTGGTAATTGAAAAAAATCACAACTTGGTGTGGAAAAATTGTTAATACACTCATTTAATTACTTTTAACAATATCTGCATGTAAATTTTGAATTTTAATTTTGAGATATTTATCAAAAGCCCTGTAAAATCTGGAAATATTTTTAAATCTTAATGAAACTTTTTAAATGAATGCAAATATGCCTACTTTATACTGACAATAAAAATTATAAAATTTCCTTCATAGTTACAAAAGTTGCCCATATATCCTTTTTTTGCTATAATTGTAAAAATCAGTTTAAAAAATTATATTAACCACATAAAAACATATTTGTGCTTTTTAGACTTTTTAAAGTTATGTAAAATGTAGAAAACATTTCCAATTTCAATAAATAGATTTGACTCATTTAAAAATCATAAATACCACAATAAAAATCATAAAATTTTCTAAATTTTTTAGAAAGTCGTCAAAAATTTAATGCAAATCCAATTTTTAACTGTTTTATGTTAAATACGTTTATTTTTGAATCTTAAAGTTTTTATTCTTAATTCCTCATGAATCACATCTGTTAGTTATTCTATGGTTCACTTAAATTAAACATAAATTCATTAACGAAAGTTCAGTATTTTAAGACCCTTGTCACTAATACAAAATAAGAAAACATTATTTAATTATATGAGAAAAAGTAACAAAAGGAAGAAACAAAAAATTGCTATTAAATAGCAAAACCCAAAAACTTTTTCCATAGAAAACGGTCAGAAAAGTGAGAGATTTAATTATAAATGTCGACACGTAGTTAAACAGGTATTAACAGAAAAATGCAAAAAAAAAAATAAGTGACAGAAAAATAAAGTTAAAAAATTGAAGTTTTTTGAAAAATTTGTTAGCAACAAATTTCATTTTTTAAATGGTGAAACTTTTATGTTAATTTATAATATGAAAATCACGTTTTTTTTTATCAGCAATACATTTCTGTTGAAAACTTTCTGTCCTTTGTAATTGTGGTCACAGGTGTAGTCTGTTATTTTCTTTTTTTTTTATATAAAAGAAAATAAACGTTATTTTTATGAAGGTATTTACCGCTTAAAATATTTGTTTAGTATATAAATGATTTGAAGAAAAATACACAACAAAAAAGTGTTATTAAACAAAAACAAGCACAACATGATAAAAAAAAAAATTGAGCTACCCACCCTTAAATGTTTTAAGTTTGCTGGGCCTTATAGGAAAAAATTAATCGTAATTTTTATGATTTTAATAATATTTACACTTTAAGTGTAAATGACAGCTTAACAAATAATTTTATGAACATAATCATTTTGAATGTGTTTTTGCAACGAACATTTATTTTAAAAAGCAAACAAAAATAAATAGATTTTACAATTTTCTTATTTAACGATTGAATACATAAAATTTTGGAAAAAACACCTGCTAAAAGAAAAGATTGGTAGGGATTTTAAAAGAGATTTGAAAAATAAAATGTTTGTTTCAAAAATTGCGTGCAACTTGTTGTGGGTTAACTTTAACCCTTTAATGACATATTTTGTTAATATCCGTTAACGGTTAAAAAGTAATATTACATTTGAATTTAATTAAAGAGGCTTTTTAAATTAAAACTCGAAACAAAAATTTTAGCTGAAAAAATTTAAATAAAAATTTTTTATTTTTTTTTAATAAAAAGAACTTTAAAACTTTAGAAGAATTTAATGGTATTCAAAATTAAAAAGAAAAATTAAAAAATTTAATTTTGCACCCTTGTTGTGATATTTTTAAATTTTGTGAAAAACAAAATTGGTGGGGAAGTCAAATTAATATTTTTTAAAATTGGTATTTTACGTAATTACTATACGCTTTTTCAACTTTTTATAATCTGAAATATATTTTAAATTATTTAAATTCAATAGATCACAAATTTAAATAAAAAATTATTTTGAAAAGTTTTTCACAAAAAAAAATATTTTTCCTAATTTTATTTTTTTTTATTTTTTTCCACCAAAAATTTTTTACTCATAAACTCTTTGTGCATAGAAAATAAAAGTATACAAAATGTTGTTAAAATCCAAGATTTAAATTTTTATAGTTTAAACATAAACAAAATTGGAGGGGAAGTTAAATGAAAAAATTTATAAATTTATCTCCTACCAAAATTAAACAATGTTTTTAAATTTTTCTTTTGCTAAATAAATGTTTATAAAGAAAACAATTTTTCACAACAAAAAAATGTAAGACTTTTTTTTTTTTTAATTAAGAAAAATATGGATTCATCATAAAGTATTATTTTGCCCAAAAATTTATTTAATTTTCTAATGAAAAATTATGTATATAATACTTTCAAGGGGGTAGTTCTGCCAAATCAAAATATTATTTGCAAAAAAGTGAGTGTCCACAGCTTCAAAATTGTTAAGAAATGTATATTTTAATTTAAATTTTAAAATAATTTGTGTATCAATAACCGCTATTTTCATCAATTTATATTCAAAACCTCCCCTTTGGTGTTACATTTCTTTGTTAGCCGGCAGGATATTGTCAATTATTTGTATTATTTCCAAAGTCTGACAGGGAAAGGAATGCACTTGATATTAACTTATTGAACCCAACAGCTAAATTGAAAACCATACAGCTCCATAAAATACAGGAGCAAAAAAAAAAAACAAGAAATAATATAAATTTGCTGTAGACAAAACAATAATAGAAATAATAAAAAAAAAATATAACGAAAAAAAAAATCACTAAGGAACAAATTGGTAGCAAATTAGGAAATCAAGTTACAAATTTGCATACGCTCCATTTATTTACGAGATCATATATCCTGCGTCTCTATCCTGGTATGTGTATGCAAATAATAGACAAACATTTACATTTACAAACATACATATTTGCTTAAAGACAGGGTGTTGTCAGGGAGTTTTTGCTTTAAAGCACTCCATTGTTTAAACAAAAAAACACAAGTGCTGTAACACCACTGTAAACATGTAATTTTTTCATACTCTTCTGTGAAATTTTTGCATAAACTTTTTGTTATGGTAATAATAACAAAATACAAACTGGCATATGATGGCGAAATTTGTAAAATTATGTAAATTTTGTGCAAAATATAAAAAAATATGCGTTTGTTATATTCTTGCTCGTCTTTTTTATTATAGAGGGGCGGGGTTTACAACCTTAAAAACCATAAAGTTCCTGTAAAATAAATTGGCAAATACCAACATTTCTATTCCAAATCATTGATTTTTATTATTTAGTTAGTTTTCAATTTAAATCTGAAAACACTCACTTATACTCTCACTCTTCTAGATTGCCGTAATGACATCTGTTTTAGAAGGATTTAATTTAATTGTTGTATGAATTAAATATTTTAATAGACTTTATTTTACTTGTATTTTCCCCTAGTCTGATTTGCGTGTTACTCAGAGAGAGTAATTAAAATGAGCTCAGGTGTAAATACCATTGACAAAAAATATTTAATTGATGTTTAGCAACGCAACACATAGAATGAACCATAGAGCTCATTATGTTTAAAAGGAAGTTTGGAAAAAAATGTAGAGTAGAGTGTAATCTCTACAAAAAAATAAATAAATTTGTTATCTTACTAATTATGTATGTTTTTGGCAACAGCAAAATATGTGTACTTATTGTCAAATAAGGTTCCCAGAGAGACAATTTCATACTAAAACATTCATATGCTTGAAAGTACATGAGCAGGAATACAGTGTCAAATAAAACACATCGACTCAATTGAATAATACATTCTTAAATATTTAAAAAATGTCTCTAAGGAATTGTTCTCAAGATCTGTTTGCGACTTCATATCACAAGCATACTTGATGCAGTGTTTTAAATAAATGTCAGAAGCACAAAAACAGCACAGAAAATCTTTCTACATTTTCATACTACAATATATCAGTACTATTCACAACCTGAGGATTTTGTCCACTCGACATTTAACTAAATGTAATACTTTTTATATGGTTGTTAGAAGAAGTTAAATTTTCCACTGGGTACAAAGGATTAAGTAACAATTTAAGGAAGAACAACAGATAATCTGATTTAGTCATGCAGACATTTGGTCAAATGTCCGGGGTTAGCATTCCCTGGCCAATCGATTTAATTTTAAAATAACTGATTGAAATATCTTTTAATTTCTGAAGTTTTTAAGAATTAAAAATTGTTAACCATTTTTCCTCTTCACTGTACGTTTTTCCTAAAGTACTTTCTGTTGTTTTGCAACACATTATTTTATTTATTATTGTATATGCTTTTGTTGCTGTTATTCTCGGTCATGTATGTTGTCGTATGTGTTGTCTGTATGTTTTCGTCTGATTCTGACAAATTGAAGTTAAACTGTCTCTGGTGTATATATATTTTTCTAGTTGTTGAGTTACACAACAAGAAATGGTTCATGAAGGATGAGTAAACTGAAACATTTGTTTTTGGTGTTAATAAAAAAACATACACATCCTTAGATATATATACCAACATATCTTTTGTACTCAGACAAATTTATTTATTTGAATTGGTCATGATGTTTCTAAAAACATATATTTAACACCTTGTCTATTATTAAAACTCTATATTGCAAGGTAGTAAGTTTATTATTTAATTAATATAGAAAAAACTTAAATGAAAACATTTCAGAAATCCCAGAAATATATAATTAATTTGATTACTAGATTTAAACCTTTAGATACAAGAGTTTATTTGGTTCAGGATTATAAATTTCATTGTCAGGAAGTACTTCTGAAATCTAGAACTCTTCAACATGACAACGTAGGATCTCCGCTAGTTCAAAACCGGTTACAGATACATATCCTCTAAACTAAAATTTCATGTGGCCCTTGTCTAATTGGGGATTTATAAAGATCACATGTTAGACTTAACAAATTTCTTTAATCCTTATTAGAAACAAAATTGAGAACAAATCGAAGATTTTGATCGTGTTTCACATGCCCATTAACACGAAGCCCGGTTAAGCGTTAATTAACTACTGTCGGTTAAAATTATTTTTGTATGAAAACTGTCAGTATAAATATTAGTTAACACATAACCAGACTTCGTGTAACTGGGGGTTAAGAGATTAACAATGTCATGTAATGCAATTTGCACAAGTTTAAGGCACTAAGCTGTCAGTCTCCAACACGGAATTAACACAAATCTAGTCACATGACTGGTTTTTATCCAAAACACCATGTCAAGTTACACGATTGAGCTGTACGTCTAAATGATGAAAAGTTATTATCAAAATGAGTGTTTGTTAGTGCAAACGTCATCATCGTTATCTTGATCATCATTAGCGACATCGAGGAATATTTTTGTATAAATAGCTATGTTAACTAGCAAATATGGGACGACGCTAACTCGAAATGCATCTTCATAAAGTTACTCTTATGTGCGGATTTTGGGTCAATTAAAATTAATTTATTTTGGGCCGAGTTAAACAATATTGATGTTTTGTGGCTTCAGCAGGACGGCGCTACATGTCACACAGCAAACGCCACAATTAACATTTTGCATGAACGATTTGAGAGTAATACCTCGTGGTGAAGTAAATTGGCCACCAAGATCCTTCAATTTAACCCCGTTAGACTTTTTCTTGTGGGGTTTTTTTGAAGTTGCAGGTCTATGCAATTTATAAGCAATCGACCAATGCTCTAAACATTAACATAACTCAGGCAATCGCCCAAAGTTTCCCAGATCACTGAAATTTTGATCTCTCTTATATTACCCAAACTCATGGGAAACAATACATTGTCACAAAGTTCCCATAGGGCCTCACGAAGATTATCCTCACACAGCAGAGTAGTCGATCACAATTGTAGTTTATAATAGCGCTCAACACATAACAACAGAAGCCGAGATAAGTCTTCTGTGGATAACAACAATCGTTTCGGTGCAACTATGATCATAGTCGTTCTAGTCAATGCTCGACCTATAAGGAAGCCATATTTTACTTATGCCCTGAATTTCATAAGTCTCTTTATGATACCCTCCACACATTCCTCTATGTGGCCGATTCTTTTCGTCAATTTATATTTATGTTCTGACCCAGTAAAAGTGGAACAATACATAGGCTAACCCCTCAATGCAAAACTTCCGAACTGAAAATTTATATACCAACAACTAGCAATCGTTCTACTGAAAATATTGCAGCAGGTGTTGCAAATGTCCTTAGTGACTTAAAAGTATTAGTCAGACTGAGGCCACCTAATTAGACTCTTATTAGTTAGGCGGCCTCTGAAAGTAAAACCAGACTGAGGCCACCTAATTAGATTCTTATTAGTTAGCCGGCCTCTGAAAGTAAAACCGATTTCGGCTATATACCTTAAAAACATATGTTATTGAAAATCTGCTTAATTGCCAAAATTTGGGAAATAAATCAAATTTCGCAAAAAAAAAAAAAACAAAAAAGTTTTTTTCATCAAAAAATACCAATTTTTCATTGAAATTAAAAAATTACCAACAATTCCTTCAATCAATTCTAAAATAATATTTGAAATACTATATAGAATCTTCAGCTGACTGTTCCTACATTTTTTTCACGGAGATCTGTTGACTAACACATAGACTGTAGATTGTGTCGTCTGATTATTCTCACTCAGAATTTAACTGAATATCCATATTGTAGTCTTGAATATTCGGTTGAACATTTTAATAAGGATTTCACAGACTGAATAAACCCAAATTCATTCTACTGGGAATTCGGTCTGTTCCTATGATAAATATTCCTTCAGCAGCCTACGTTTAGTGAGGCGTTACGATCCTAATTTAAAAATAATACGAAGCTGGTGTTCACACCAATACTTCCGATTCGCTACAAGTCAGATTGTGATCAAAATGGAATTATTTCGAATTGAATTGAAAAGCATGTATGAATATTGGAACGGACCAGAGGCAAACAGATCAGAGATCTTTGATCAACGACTTTGAAAGGAGTATATTTCGTTTTTTTTGTTCAATAATGTTTGTCAATCTTGGGGGAGTGGTATTAGACGAGGAGTATGCTTAAAAATATTTAACGTCCCTGCTTTCATATGCCTTTATTGGTGGAATTAAAGCATATCTAATTGAGATATAATTTGAAACGTAAAGTCCAGTATTTTAACCTATCACTCCCTGTACAAACCCAAATTCTTGTTTAGGAAACATTTAAACTTCAATGATTAAAAGCAAGTAAGTGAGAAACTCAATTGTTTTTTTTTTTTTTGCTTAAGTGTCGTAAAGTAAATTTTGTTTCAATATGTATGACCCATGAACAATATGTATTCCTATCACAGTTAAAAATCGTTTTTATTGCTTTATTGTCATGACAGCTTCCAATAGATTTTTATTATCATTTACGATTTTTAATTTAAATGGGATTTTTTACACATTTCATTTATACTTTCTTATTTTTATTTGCAATTTTCTTATTTTTTTTATTCTTCTCAACAGCCATCATTAATCTTAAAATTCTGTAGACCTTATTTATGACTTGGAGTAAAATAAATTGTATAAGCTTGTTAACAATGACATTTCATACAATATAACCAACAAGGTGGTTGTTGACTAAAACATATCCTATCAATACTGAATGCTAAAAAGCTTGTTGTGTTTAAGGCATTTAAAAGTAAAAGTTTACAACATTAAAAAATTATTATTTGAGCCGATTTTGTTGATTTTTATGACACACTCTTTATATTTATATTCTGGGCTGGCAATTTGAAATGAAGTAAGTATTATGTATTTGTAGATATAAAATGTATTTTAAATTAGAATTATTAAATTTTTCATATCTTAACAAATAAAGAATGAAAAATGTTTTTCTTTTATTTTTTTTTAGCAGTTATGTTTTTTTTCAGTTTTATTTTTTATGAGAGATTGTAAAACGATGAAATGAAATTGTTGTTATTGTAGCCGCTTTTCTTTTATTTTCCTTACAGTGGACCTTTTTTTCCATTGCAAGCAATTTGTTTAATAGGGATGAAATTGTTTGTATGGGATTTTTGCTATTTTAACGCTTGTTATTTCGTTTTGCTCAAATAAGCGAGTGAGTGCATGAGGTGTATAAAAGCAATGAAAAGTATTTTTAATGTTTTTTTAAAATAAGATTTTTTTATTCTGTTGCTTTTATTATTTTGCTTATATATTGCACATACGAGTATAAAGACTATTAAATTTAACAAATGCCAATTTCATATTTAATTTTTATTTTTTACATTTTAATGGAAATTTTATGCGACAAATGCTTAATGTGCTTGGTTTAAACGTTTTAAGCGTTTTAAAATGAAATGTCAATTTGGTTGAAAATTAATAAACAAAGTGCTGCCATTACTAAAAATCCAATGAAACACCCATTAAGGTCCAGAACATGTAAATTGATCAGACATAGTTTTGGCAAACAAGTACAGTCGAAAGATCTCCATGTGGATAATATAACATCAAAGATTAAAGTGCCAGATCAACATTAGGCAGTAGTGGATGATATTCAAACTGTGGTATTGGTGTTTTTTTTCTCCATTACCCCTCTTGGGAGCATATGGCTTCCACAAAGCATCTCCATCTTACACGATTTGTAGCTTTTGTTTTCGCGTCTTCCCATGTAAGACTGCACTGTCCTAGATCTTGGATTATCGTGCGTCTCCTTGTGTTCTTTGGTCGACCACGGCTTCTTGAACCTTGAGGGTTCCACTCTTGTTATACTGTCAGGATTCTGGCCGATCCACCTCCATTTCCTACGTTTTATTTGCGTTAGTATGGGTTCCTCGTTACTGAGGTTCCAGAGATCTGTATTGCTGATGTTGTTAGGCCAGAATATTCTGCATATGATTCTAAAGGTACTTGTTAATGAATACCTGTAGTTTTTGCGTGATGGTGTTAGATACTAATCAAGTTTCACTTCCGTACAACAGAGTATACTTTACACATGCGTTGAATATTCTAAGCTTGGTTCGTCTGGATATTTGTGTATTTCTCCATACTGGTTGTAGTCTACCTAATGCAGCTCATGCTTTATTGAGCTTGTTATTTTCGGCTGTTTCAGCGCCGCAATTTGTTGATACTGTACTGCCTAGATAGCAGAAGCTGTCAACATATTCAATTGGTTGGCCTTGTAGCATGATGTTATCGGTGCTAATGTTGTTGATTCTCATAGCTTTGGTTTTCTTGATATTTATCTCAAGTCCACCATTGCGTGCTAGTCTTTCCAGATCATTTAGCTTTGCATGTTGGAAATCTTATGCGAGAGTAGACAAATATCATCCGTATAATCCAAATCCTCGAGTTGGCGTGAGAGGTTCCATGTTATTCCTCTTCTCTCTGTACAGACTTCGCTCATGATGTCATCCAGCACTATAGTGAATAGCAGAGGTGATAGGGGACATCCTTGTTTTACTCCAGCGTTTGTGTGAAATGGTTGACTTATATTCCCGTTATGAAGAACTGATAGTTCTGCATCCTCGTACATAGCTCTGATGATTCGCGTTATTTTCTGGGGTACTCCTTTTCTTCCCAATGCTTTTCATATGGCAGTCCTTCTGATGGTGTCAAAGGATTTCTTGAAATCTGGTGTATCTAAAGAATAAACTCTGTTCCGATCTCAGACAGTTTATTCAGGGTATGTTTGTCTCAGCCTTCTTACATAACTAATCGAGCATTCACTAATAGTATTAAATATTGTCTCCTTAATCGCAAGATCCTCTGCTGCTGTCAGAATGGTCATTGGAAGAGAGTCCAATTCAACAAATCGTCAAAATTGTCACCAACTTCAAAATCGCTCTTCCATTATTCAGCATCTGTGTTCTTACAGGTATTAAATTTGCGCCATCTATTTACAGGTTCTTTCATCATTTTGCTCCCTCCATTTCCAGCTGTTTGAAGATATTGTCTCCATTCTACTTTTAATTGTTCCGAGCAGTATATATTACTTTCGAGCAGTCTCTACTGCTCTGTATGCTTGTCTTGTATGCAAAAACTACGGTATATAAACGGGTAAGCACAAGCAAATTCATGAGCATCAGCTTGAAACACGCTAGGTTCCGGAAAACGGGACGATGACCATACTGAGAGGCTATACCGATGCTGTTCTTAGCATGTGGTATCTTTTCGTGTCAAATCTACCCATAGGACAATTTTCCAAAACCATTATCGTTGATCCATAATGACTCTTCAGAGATTTATAGTTGCCTTATCATTAGCTATCTTCATAGGTATAGTTTTGTTTTCCTATTTCTATTCTTTCAAATATGTTTTGGTAGCTTCGGGTATTTTACTATTACCAATGTGTCCATACCCAGTAAATCCCTGTGTGTCTGCATAAAGTCGAAATTTATTACTTATCGTCATGTATACAAAGTAAAGTTCGGGGCGTATATCCTCAAGCATGGTTTCAATAAGTATTGTTCGTTAAGAACTTGTAACTCTTTGCGACAACGGGAGACTACTCTTAATCTTATAATTCCATTACCAAATACCTTTATAGCAGACTGAATATCTATGAATATGGTGATAACGCATGAATATATCAACCTCATGGATATCTGCCTAGCTGCTTCAGACACCACAAATATGTCTGCCGTGCAAATGCGGCATGAGTCTCTCAGTATAGATCCCTATTTATAATCCCAACTTCTAACAGAAAACTCCACTATCCGTATCATTTTCTTTCTATTAACCGTCGGTGAATAGCTTCAATAGCTTCATTATTAATCTTGTTGTCTCATTGGATTTGAAGAGATCCTGAGAGGAAACATAACCTTGAATATTTTATCAAAGTTCTTGTGAGGTTTTTTATAATTAGAACGTTGGTTCAGGAAGGATGCAAAACAGACCTTTGATCCTGGCAATACCGTATGTTCTCTATATCCAGATTACTGTTGCAGCATGACAGTAAGTATAAATCTGTTAGGAAAGTATCTATTATTCTGAGTTGTACGGAAAGTTGCATTACAGCAATACACTCTCTGGTGAAGTAAAATCACAATCAATAGCTGGTCAGTTTGCAGGGGAGAATGAAAGTGAATAAGACGATATTTTAATATAATTTCCATGTTCTCTTAGGTCGACCACTGACAAACATGTTTGAATTAAACCTTCATACGAAGAGGTTGTCCCGAATGTTGCTGCTTGCTTTGCACTGAAAGAAATCAGCGGAGAGAACTCTAGCTTGTATGTTTATTTGTATAGGTACTGCTCTGCAAGAATAAAATGAAGGTTTTATTTGTTTGCAGGGCACTGATCTATACTTTATACATACCTAACTTTATTCTACTCTTAAACTCATTAAATTTGTTCTCCTTAAAAATAGTACTTTAATCAAATCAAAATTCCATTTAGTTCTTCAAACTTACTTATGAAAGGATCTAAATGAGACAATAATTCAAAGTAAAATTGTTATAAATTTGTGTCTCTTCAAAACGTGTCGCATTGTTTATTTAGGCACCATTGTAATTTAACAATTAATAACAAATTAACATAATACACTTTGTTTGTGGCCCACAAAATAAGTGTGTATTTGTTGTTTTCATTTCAAAAAGGACACGTTTAACACAATGCACTCACACTCTCAAGTATTTACTTAGAAAATTAACATTAATGTAAACCCCAAAAAATCAAAAGCATAAAATAAAAAAAAATCACCAACAATCTAGAATTAATAGAAACATGACTATTTGTTTTCGTTAGGCGGTTATTTGAAATCAAACAAAAATATAAATTACAACTACAGACATAAGTACAACAATAAAACACTTTTAACAAAAGAACTCGCAAGCAATCATAGTTTGTGTAAAACACACTTTTAGGCAAACAAACTTTGGTTTTGTGTTGATTGTTAAGTAAAGGACATCAAACAAATGTATAGATTTTTGTAATGAGCTTGAAAAACAATTACAAAACAATTTTCGATGAATATTTTCTTGTAACTTATGCGCTTTAATAAATATTTATTTAAACCTAGATATTGTATATATAGAAGCAAGCAATGAATCCTTTTACATTTGTTGAAATAATAGCAAGACACGTGCTTGAACAACACGTGTCCTTTTAATGACCGCCTGGACTTCTTTCTTTTTTTCGCTTTTGCTTCATGGTTTTTTGCTTTTAGGCCTTCAGATAAGGTAAATACGAATCACAGTCATTGATTTAGTTAGTCTAGCAGCTAGTCAGTCAGTCAGTCAATCATCACTGATGAAAACAATGAATTGGTTAAGCCGATGACTGACTAAATGAATGAATGTTACGCGCTTTTTTTGTATTAAATAAATATATTGAAATTAAATTCAGCGAGCCCAAAACCACGCATGAGTTCCATTAGACAAAAAGCTTTTGCTTTTCAATATTTGTGAAATGTTTTTCTTTTCTCTTGTTATGTTTATTCAGGGGCAGCACACCAGGTCCTTTAAATGACACTGAGGTAAAACAAATTGAACTCTTTTTTTTGTTGTTGTTGTTGTCATGTTTTTTCGCGCCCCACTAAACTTAAAGGTCCAGCTGAGGGCAGTTTTATTGTATTTTATAACAGACACGATTCTACATGTTTTTTTCATTGTTTTATTCACTCCATGGAGGTTTGTCCAGCTTTTGTTGCTTTTGTATGGTCATGATGTGACCATTGTTTTGATCCAAAAAAAAACTTTGTTTGCTGGCATACGTCCATTTAAAAGTATTGAATTTCATTGGAGTGCATTGTTGCTGGGTTTCGTTTTTCATTTTTAAAAGATTCATAACAAATTAAGTCACAGGATTCTCAATCAGTGTAATTAATAATGTATTTATAGGGTGTTGTTTTACATGATTTGTTTTTCAATTCAAATTGAATGGTATTAAAACGGTAATAAAATCAATCGAATTAAATTCATGTTTAAATTATTTAAAGGAAATTTGTTATTTTAATTAAAGGAAAATTTTTAACTATTTGAGGGCTCTTTTTATAAATCAAAAATAATTTTTTTTTTAAATTTAAAATTTCAAAGAAATTCGCAGTATTTATAAAATAGGCTTCTCTTGTCTTAGCAACATTTTCTGAACCTGTTAAGCTAAGTATAACCTAAATATTGTGATTCAATGTCACAGTTTCAGTCTTAAAATTTATGTAAAAGTTTCGTATTAAAAAACAAGTTAGAGAACTATATTAATTTTTGCCAAATCTCATATGCAATTTTAATTTTTTTTGTTAAAAAAAATTTTATGGAAAAAAAAAATTGTTCAAAATTTTTTTTGTTTTTTTTTTTTTAAATTTATTAGTGAAACAAATTTTAAAACAAAAAAAATTTTTTTTGAAAAAAAATTCGGATTAAAAAATATTTTTCGTATTTTGACCCATTGTAGGTCCGAATTACTATGGCGTTGAAATATACATCATTCACATTGTGTATAATAATGACTTTGTAATCCATATATATAAGAAAAATAAGTAAAAAATCGATGTTGTCCTCGATTCGGCCATTTGTGGGCCGATTTTAAATATCAACCGATATATTGTAAGTTATATGGGGCTACGGAAAGTTGATTTCAACTTATAGACGGACATGGCTGTATTGACTCCGCTATCTATAACGATCCAGAATATACATACCTTGTGGGGTCGCAAATGAAAGCTTATGTCTATTCCTTTAAGAGCTTTTTGGTCTCTTATTGGGATGCGAGTTACTCAGAAAGTTCTTGACCGATCTTGCTGAAAAATTGTGCCTGAATTACTATCCAAAAGAACTACCTATGGTGCAAATTGCATTCAAAAGTTGGTTCACTTGACATGAAATGCACCACATACCCTTGCCACTCATGGTGAAGAGTATAAAAAGTTTGGTGAAAAAAATTTGGGTTAAAAAATATTAATTCCCTTTTTGACCCACTGTTCATCCAATTGATATACGTCATTGGTATTTGAAATGCCTTTTACTTGAATCCCTATTATTTATGTACATGGCTATAATCAGGGTAATGGTGGTTTTATGCTTATATCTTCCATTTATGAGCCGATTTTCCCAATTTTAAATAGCAAAGTAACCATATATTGATGTATGAATCATGGTTGTAAGGTATTTGAGGGCTTCGGAAAGTATATTTCACCAGACAGACAATGCTATATATAACGATCCAGAATATAATTACATTATGGCGAAGGAAATGAAAAATGTGGAAATTATATGGTGAAGTTTATAATGAGAGGCTTAAATTCTTATTTTCTTCAAATAAATGTTTGTCTCTTATAATTTTGTCTCGTATAATTTATAAAGTAGTAAAGTTTGCCTAAAATTTTAATTCAAAACCAATTGAATAAGTGTAAACAACTACTTATAATATATCCACATCAATTCTTTGGAAAAGCAAACCACCCCCGTCTTAAATTTTGTCTTCCCTTCGAAATTGTCTTATACGACATACGACAAGACATACGACAATTTTATTATGAATATGACTTTTAACTTCAATAACTCATCATTGTCACAGACTCCATCAACACAACCAAACACCCAACACACTTCTTCAGCAAGAACTCCGTCAACACTCAGTCATTCACTCTCCCGCACTTAGAGTTTATCATACGTTCTACGTTTTATTTTGAAACAAATACTTCCTAAATAAAAACCAATACACAAGATAATTTATCACACATGCCTACACGTTCATTACATGAACAAATATATGTAAGGAGATATGTACGGATTTAAATTGTATGCTTACCCTGCAGTCCATGGAACTAGTTTACAGTTTTGTTAGCCTTTAAAATTCAACTCCAGTTACCTAACAAACTACTTGCCAAGCTTTAGACTGGCGAATTTTAATTACTTAATATTACAATTAAAAATAATATTCTTACATATTTTACCGAACAGAGGAACAAAGACCTTAAGTCTGCTTTAGTGAAATAGACCAGAGGTCTCTGGCGGGAATCAAACCCGCAACCCACAGACTGATAGACTAATACCCTACCAACTAGTCTACCGAGGCATACTGGCGAAATTAATGAACGCATGTCTTTGCAAAGCTTTCAGTTCACACTTTCTATATAATAAGACCTTAGTAGATCTATCATTGTAGCGATAATTGCCAACTTTTTATTGAAAAAATCATGCTAGCTATTTTGTCGGTGAATAGTAATGTAATAGTAATCAATTAACACCATTTGGCTAACTTTAGAATAGAGAAGTAACTTTCAATAAATATCATAAGAATAACGACAATAAAACTTCTCAAAAGTTGTTTTTTTTTTTCTAACTCCAAAACTGCCGGTATAAGTTCTAATGTGTGTAAATATATGAAAATACTAAAAGTCCTTTACAATATAAATATGCATAAAAAGTGAATGTGTTAGTGCCCTGCACACATTTATATTCATAAACTCACAAATGTGTATATGTAAAATATTCCATTATTGAGCTGTCTATTTATTTACTGCACAGAGGAAGAAACAATAAAGCAGATATACAGGAGTTTGAAATTGTGCTGTTTATTTGGAAATGAAGGAAGAATAAAAACTACATACAACTACATGTTTAATAATAAAACATCAACTGGCGCATTTAATATTACAGTGATGATTTGCAGCCGCTGCTAAATCATCTAAAGCTAAACACCACAGATTACACATGATATTTGGGTTTAGCTGTACTATTGGTTAAGTGAAGAAATTGTTTCTTAAGGAAGTTCTCAGAATGTAAAAATAAATCGGAATTGGTAATTTCGACAATATTTTCAAACTTATATCAAACTGTGTCTTATAGGTAGATAAGCTGTTTTAGCGATATGCCCAAATGACAGTAGAAATCGACTTTCCGAAGCTTCCAGATAATCAAAGAAGCTGTTTGTTGTTTCTATTTATGAAGTGTAGTTTCAGTATATTTGCTATTTAAAATTAACAAAATCGGTTCATAAATGGCTGAGATATGAGCGAGAAATCACGTTAAGCTCTTTTGTTGCCATTTTCGATTTTTTTCACAAAAATTCAAACATATTAATTACGGATTTGTATATATTATAATGAGGGACCGCAGTAATAAGTAGAGCAACGTATAACATAGTTTTAGAGATACAGAATTTGCATGTTTCTTCGGCGGTAGAAATCGGTTCTAGTTCTAATACTTTGTTTGAAGGATTATGTCACTTTTACATAGTGGGGATAATTGACACCTTTTGGACACTCTGTGAAATGTTGCTGAACTAACCTAGAGTAATTTGTTCCCTTTGTAAACTGGATTTAATTTAAAATTTATTGATAAATTCCCAAAATTTTGTCTACTTTAATCAAGTTAAGTGTTATGTTAACCTTTTACATCAGATTATTTAAAACAATTTCAAGGAATATCACATAGAGAATAGTCAAATATAGACTACAGAAGAAAACTAAGGCATAAAACAGTGCCTAGATTAGGTTAGGTTTATAGGTAGCCGCGAAGTGAAGAAGAAGTGCAGCTCACGTGGGTCCCTTTGTGTTACCTGAAAGTATAGAGGCAAAAAGAGAAGAACAGAGTAGATATGAAAAGAGAGAAGGGGACAGTCAGTATTTGGTTAGGATTGAAGAGTGAGAGAAGAGATACGAGAGAGAAAGAGAAAGGAGAGTAGATTATCATTGGTCACTCCATGGAGATCCCCATATTAGGTCTGGTTAGCCAATTACTGTTCCTTATAAAGGCATAAATGCACTAAAGCCTCAAATTCGAGAGCTCAGATAGACTAGTTAGGGAACGATGTCCCAGAAACCTTAAGCGTAGATTTTTCAATGCCGGACAGTGACAAAGAAGATGAAAAATTGTCTCATCCTCCTCCTCGTTTTGACAACTTCTGCAGAAGTCGTTGTAAGGCAAGCCAAGTCTCCTCGCGTGTTTGCCAAAAGTGCAGTGTCCGGTAATGACCGCCACCATACCGCTCAATTGTGAGCGTGTCAAGCCAAGAAGATATGTTGTTCGTCCACGATTTAGTCGGGGCCATATCATTCTGGTAATAGTACATGTGGGTTCACAACCCCATCTTGCCTGAGCAAGCTCATAGTAGAAGTCTAATGTAAAGCTTACATTTGGAAGTCTATGTGTCCGTCATGCAGCATAGCGCCCTTTTTCGCCAATTCATCAGCAACACAGTTGCCTATAGTATATCCGTATTCACGTACCCACTTGAGTACGACTGTTGAATGTCTCGCCATCCTGAAAAACAGTGCCTAAGTAAATAGGTATGTGAAGATTAAGTGGTTAATAGACCACTAGACTTGCTTACAAGAATTGATCAAATGAATGACTTTATTTAAACCATGCAGATCGTTTAGCTCATTTAGGTTCCTGCTCCTCATTTTGAAAACATGATTTCGTTAATACAATTGAAAGAAAGTATGTGGCGTCTCACATTAGTGCCGAAATTCCGAACTTACAGCATGAGGAAGTTCGCATTCGGTTCAGTATTGGTCATAATTTTATTATTATAGAAGAAATTGACTCGATCAATCATCTTTCCTAAGTCAAATCGCTTTACGTACTTTGTACAAGGAGAACGTAATAAAAATAAATCAGCATCCCCATCATATAGCATTGTTTCCTCTTTCGCAAATGTCTAGACATCACACTCATAGACGTCGCACAAATTTAAAAGTGGTAAAACACCCGAGTTATGGATTGACTACCGGTCAATTAAGTGCTCGTTAAATAGCTGATAACTAGTTTAGTCTGAACTTTACAACATCGATCAGGGAGTTTGAAGTACATCCTTAATCCAAACTCCTCGATGAAGATACCACCATTAAAACCCTGCTCTCATTCCTTATGTCCAAAAATGTGATAGTTCGAATTAGGAATTTAATGGTAGCTTGACTATTAGATTTAATTCGAATATCTCTGCCAAACAGTCTGGGAGTCGGAAGGAGATATTTCTTCCATATCTTCATTATACAGAAAAAAATGATTGTGCAACATAAGGACTGAGATCGAAAAATTCTTAACATACAATTTCCGTGCTCTGTCTTTGGCCTCTAAATTTTTAGCAGAGTTCCTGTCAGGAACTTTTTGAAGCGTGTATGTTTTTAAGCCTGCATTGGCTTTTACTTTTCGTACCAAATAGTCCGAGCACTGAGCTAACTGGGCTGCTTTCCGACCGGATGTGTTGGGAGCTCTTTTGAATATGCTTTCGATTCTTTTGGCTTTAGAAACATCTTGTGGACCATTTCTTCTACCTGTACTAGGTTATCTATCAACGGACAAGTTCTCCCAGTACTGTTTAATAACATAGGAAACAGTTTGACGGCTGACCTTTGATTGTTTGGCCAACTTTTTGTAGGATCAAGTTGGATTTTGTTGAAAATCCAATATATAAATTTCTTTGTAAGTTTGTTTGTTTGTTTATTTGTTGGTTTGTTTGAGCATCACGCCTAAACGGCTAAATCCTTACTTGGAAGCGTCAATAGGCTACAACTTTTTTCAATATTTTTACCAGAAAGGAATAAACAGGGGGACAAACTGGTAAAATTGGTACCTTTAGTTCTTAAACAATAATTACTAAACGGCTGAACCTATTTTTACTACGACAGCAAATGAACATGATTGACATGAAACATAATAACTGACATGCTTTACAAAGGTAACATGATAAAAAAAAAATACTTAATACTTGGGTTAAAAGTTTTAATGAAAAACGTGTGTTAAGAATTTTTCGATCTCAGTCCTTATTTAGATAAAATTCATGATTGTAGTGATCACGGATATTTGAGATCTTAACACTACTTCCTAATTAATTTGTATTACCAGACATTACCTTTTCCCTCATCCCAATATGTCTAAAGAAAGTGTGTGTATAAATAAAACATAATTTAAAATTGAACTGCAAGTGTGACATGGTACGTTCCATAAAACATACTTTGCTACTGTTGTTTTAAAGCAAATTTATCCTGATCTCCAAATATTTTTATTAGAAATTTACACGGAAATTATTTGTCTGTGATTACTGAGAGTATTAAAGAAAATGTAAAGTGTTTATTTAGATATACATATTATGATTTTTAGTATGCTGTAATATGTTAAAAGAAAATCTATTTGTGAAAACATATTGCACTGTAATAATATTTAGGTTTAATTTAAAATTTTAGCAATTTAAAAATAGAAGTTTATAGATGATAACGCAATAATAAATTGATGGATATACTTAGCAAAAAAACTTGGCAATGACTAGCAATTACTGAATAACATACTTTTCGATAGTGTTGTACCAATTCCCGTCACCTGATCTGATATAAACTAAACTGATATTTCGAGAAGGTATTTTTAAACCTTCCATAAAAAAGATGTCAAATTATTTGTTGCAGACCCACATTAGTATATATATTCTGTCCGTCCGTCTGTCTGTCTTTCCGTCTGTCTGTCTGTTGAAAACACGATAGAGTCCCAACGAAAGGAGGGTGAAATTTTCCACAAATATTCTCTGTTGATAAGATTTGTTTGGTATTGAAAATGGGCAATATTACTTCATAATTTCAACTAGCCCCCATCGGAATATTGCTTGAACAGTATTTTAATAAATTAATCACTCTATCGAATTCTCTACAGTTTGGACCATAACTGATTCAAGTTTCCATAGAAGGCCAAAACTACATATTGATGGTGGAAATACAAGATTCAGAGAATATAACACTCTTTCCTGATCCTGTTACTATTGCAGCCAAGCTAGTTTAGTTCAAAGTAATGAACTTTTTAAACATTTTACATTCTATTAATGATTTTGTGTTTTAGTTAAATATTTAATATTATTTAAAGACCCAATTACTTAAACATGCCTCTGTTTTCTCAAACTCTCCACATACACAACTGACCTTTGCAAAAGTTTAATCTTTTGTAATAGAAAAGGTGTTTCTTTAAAATTCTACATATATATTTTCTGACAAACTCCCGAAAAACTGTCCTTAATTTTAGACTACACAACATAAAAAAGTCAAAATAACCACAACCCTCAAATAAGCAACGATTAACTTTCTTTTGAAAAAAGTTTGTTGACCAGAAACTCTCGCTAGCCAGCAACACAATGACTGAATGAATTGTTGCTTCAGAGCAGAGACCAGCAAAAAAAAAAACACACACACACAAAAGTAGCCAAAAAATTTAAAAGCAAGACTTAAGTATCAACATAAAATGTTGAGTTTTACGAGCCAAACAAAAATTACACAACATAAAAAGCTGTAAAAAAAAGAAGACATGACCCTTATAAGCTTGACCATATTCACATATCCAAAGTATAAAATTGTATGTGTATTTTTTATTTGCCAGGAGTCCACAAATCAAAAAGAAATTATCCTTTTGCCAGACCCTTTTGTATGAATAGTTATAACAAGGTGTGGAAAATCCTTTAAAAAAAAAACTGTAATTTCTTTTTAATATCAAACCCTGTATTTAACAAAACATGAAAGAATTGAATAGAATAGAATACTATAGAATTAAACAGTTTTAAGGAGGAGTTGGAGTTAGAACACAATATTGGCCAAAAATAAATAACCAAAATAACCATAAATAAACCTAAAATGACGAAGATGAATTGTAAGTATTTAAATATTTAAATTGACAAAGAGTAATGGTAAATATAAGAGAGTGAAAAAGAAAGGCAACTTTCTTTACAAATTTTGTTATATGGTCAATAAAATAAACTTTATAAGAGCAGACAAAGGGTGGGTATAAGACAAGCACTTAAGGGATCTACTCGTATCTGTATAACTAGAGTTAGAGTTTAGTCTTCAAATAATCAACAGTTGTAAAAAAAAGTTTAGAATTTTTTTTTTTTGGGCAACCAACACAAACAAATAAAGACTAAAAACAGACGCTTGACCTAACGAACCATAAATTAACTACGTTAGTTTTAAGTGCTGGCAAGTGTTGGTAACGTCCTTGTTCTCTATTTGCTTAGAGTTTAATAAAGTGTTGTTTAAAGTATTTGTATAGTGTTGTTTTAGATGTTACCTGCAGTCATAAAAACTTCAATTGGCTAAAGGAAGGAATCATAGCATACACTCATGGTATAACCAGCACAAGCCAGTAGATGTTTAGACTTTATATATTGAATTTATTTTTGTATCCAAGTTTTTAAATTCGATTATAATAGACAAAAGCTGGAAATATGTACATAGTTATGTATTTTAAATATTTTGCTAAATATTGTTAAAATGAAAATTTGTTGAAAAGAATTCTCTTTCTTCTTTTTTTGCCCATCAAAATTCCTTAGAGGTTTTTGGGGTTTTATAATTGAGACTGGTTTGTTATGGAAATTTGCATATTAAACAAATATTTATTTTTGGAAATATATTGCTAATTTAGAAAAGGATAAGAAAACAAAAGAAAGTTATAATTTATATTTAAAAGCTGGCAGCAAATCTTATGTTCCCAATGAACAAAGGAAATCAAAGAGTAAAAAGGTGAAGAAAAATGTTGGTAATTAATATATTTATTTCGATAAATGAGAAGTTTTTTATATTTCTACTAAATAAATTTCTGGTTGAAAACAATTTTGGTAAACAAAATTTGTTTTGTAAAATGTTTGCCAAATATATCCATAAACATATATAGCTACCTTTGAATAGCAATAATCTCGAAAGCTTATTTCTCATGTAAGTATACTCCAAGACCAACCAATGTTGACTGCAATAACACGGCAACAGTTGTCGCACCAACCATTGTCAATTCATGTCATGGTATTCAAACACGCTCAAAATAATTTGTGAAAACAATACAGAACACAACTGATAAAAATTGTATTTTGTTTTTTATAAAGCTGTATTTTTATATATAGAAGAAAATTCAAAAAGGTACTATTTTTTGTAAAAAGGTACTATTTTTAGTACATTTTTCTCGAAAAGGTACTCTTTTTAATACCTTCTTTAAGTACCTTTTTTCTTAAAAAGTTACTATTTTTAGTACTTTTTCGTAAAAAGGTACTATTTTTACTACTTTTTTCTTAAAAACGTACTATTTCTAGAACTATTTCCTTAAAAAGATACCAACAAGAGGTGTTATTTTGGTATTCAAAGAAAAATGTCATTTTTTGAGATAAATAATCGGAGGTTTATTTCATAATAAAGAGGAAGGTATGCCGTTAATAATGAAAAACAACATCAGCCAAATGCCCACCACGACCAAGCTTACAGGACCATATCCTTTTCATGAAATTTTCCATAACCAAATCGCAAAGTGGCTGCCCTATGTCCTCGATAGCCTCACGAATTCTATCTTTGAGGTCTTGAATCGACGCTGGGCTGTTGGCGTAGACCTTATCTTTCACGTGGCCCCAAAGCAAGAAGTCGCAAGGAGTTAAATTACAAGATCTCGGTGGCCAATTATGATCACCTCTTCGAGAGATAACACGGTCCGGGAACTTTTCCCGAGGAATGGTTTCGTAGCTTGTGTGGCACGTAGCGCCGTCTTGTTGTCTAGATCAATATCTTCCAAGTCCGACCAAAATACGGTGTAATGACGTTTGTGGAATGCCTAATTCCAAAGAACGACGAGGAATTGACAAATCTGAGTTTTCTTCAACGCTTTGGGCTACAGCAGCAATATTCTCAGTTGTTCTCGAGCGACGTGCACGGGTTTTATTCTTCACATCACTAACTTGTCCCAACAGCTTGAATTTTTCAACCAATTTCTGTATTGCGGTTCGACAAGGTGCTTCTCGACGACCCAAAAATGCTTTAGTTTTGCGAAATGTGACTGCAAGATTTTCATAATTTTTGTAGTAAATTTTAAAAATTTCAATGCGTTGTTCCATTTTTAGTAATGGCGAACTTTTTTCCCTAAAAGTTACTATTTTTAGTACTTTTTCTTAAAAAGGTACTATTTTTAGTACTTTTTCTTAAAACAGTACCTATTTTTAGAACTTTTTCTTAAAAATGTACTATTTTTGGTACTTTTTTTTAAAAAGGTACTATTTTTAGTACTTTTTCTTAAAAATATACTATTTTTAATACTATTTTCTTATAAAGGTACTATCGGCAATATCGGCAATATCGGTCTATGATTTCACTTTTTTTTAATGGTACTATTTTTTTAAGGTGCTATTTTGAATACCTTTTTTCGGGTAGTTTTTCAATCCTCTTTTTATCACTTTTTCAAAAGTACTATTTTTAGTACAAACTTCTTAAATCGGTACTATTTTTAATGGTTTTAGTAAAAAGGTACTATTTTGTATAAAGTTACTATTTTAGTACTTTGTAAAAAGGAACTACTGCAAGAAGTACTATTTAAAAAGGGGCCTTTTTAGTATTTTTATAAGTAGGAACTATTTTTAGTATTTTTTTTTTTTTTTTTTAAATGTACTTTTTAAAAAGATTATTTTTTAAAACTGTTTTAAAAGGGTACTCTTTTATAAAGTACTTTTGTATAAGCGTACAATTTTGAGTACTTTTTAAAAAGGTAAAATTTTCAGCAATTATTTGAAAATTTTTAGAAAGTTATCTTTACAATAACCTTCAAATTAGTCCTCAATTTTGCTTTGTTTATATCAATTTCCATAAAGGATATAAAAACATCCTCGTTCAATAATTGAATTGTTTTACGACTGTATGATATGAGTGGCAAGGGTATATATAAGTTTGTCATTCCGTTTGTAATTTCTAAATTTTTTAAAATTATTTTCAGTAAGAAATATATAAAAATCTTTTATATTTCCAATAAATTCATATTTTTAAGAACTTATCTATTAATTTACAGACTCTATTTAGATTTATTTTACAAAAATTAATCTAATAAACAATAAATTAATTTTCTACTTTAATAGTTTTATGGTAAAATCAATTGGTTTAAAAAACAAAATCTTTTATTTAAGATCAAATTATGTAAAATTAATAATTCTATTATAGAAAATCATTCTATCATGTTAAACATTTTAGCAATTTCTTTAAATATTTCAATATAAAGATAATACCTTTGAAAGCATCTAAAGCAAATCATTCATTGTTGTTTTTTTTTTCTTATCAATAACAATACAGCTTTTTTTATAGGAAACCATATTCATAAAAGTTGTATTCTTATATAATAATATTTTTATATTGATAATATACATAAAGCTGTTTGTATGCACATGTTACTTTCTTCGTTTACTTGCAACAATACTTGCATATACAGCAAGCAGTTAAGCGTAAGCATCATATAAAAATGGTTTTATTTTTTGAGGAAAGGAAACAATAACGAAACACCCTTACACATGTTAAAGGTATGCCATAAAATAAGCAATGTATTGCTTTCCAAGCATTGACTGTAGGTGGCTTCTTGAAATGCAGTTTGGGTGCACAACAACCGTGCATTAAGCATAAAGCAACAATTGTTGTTTGGCTTAACAAACTGCAAGTAGTAAAATTTTACTTGTTCATCATAATATAGAAATTAACCCATTAAAATCAAAAGCTAAAAAAAGAAAAACAAAAAATACGAAAATAAAATTACTCTGATATAATGAAGATAATTTGTATTTAGATGCTTCATACCCTGTTTTTATCATGTGCAGTTGACAATGGGTTAACTGTACAATACAACTTACTATTTAAAATACTAGCATCAAAATGTTGATAATAAGGTATATAATTTAATATCAGCAGAAATAAGAAAATAAAAACATTACACAACTAAGAAAACAAAAACTCTGTTTGCATTTTTGCCTTTTTTCACAAATCTTAAGACAAAAACTCTATTGTTTTTCAGTTTCTTAAGCAGAGGTGCTTTTCCATGTCAGTTCTTCTTATTGTCGTACTTTGAATACATCTACATTTAAAATGTTCTTGCCATATACAAAACATTTATGCATGTTTGCTTTTATTTGCTTTTGTTTGCCACCTCCTCACAGTATGCCATAATTTTCTATTTATTTTAAGAACCTAAAAGTATGCAAGCATTTTACTACTTTCCGTTTAAATAAGCATAATGTTGTTTAGGTATGTCTTGAAAAGTAGTCAAGCAAAACAGTTGTGTACACAAATAAATACTTACATATATGTATATTTAAATATATACATAGTTGTATGTGTATTAATATCCCAGCAGTTCTAGGAGACAGTCCCGAACTAGTGATTTTACCCATCATTTAAGGTGGGAACTAGTTAGTTCGAAAGCTATGTGACTAGTTATTTTAACACGTGCATGTCGTAAGCAGTGAGTCAATTGACCCTTTTTGACTCAATGAGATAATAGCTGGTCCAAAGTAGTCAACGCAATGGATTGACATATTGGTTAAATAGCGTCAGTTACCTTACTAGCTACCTAACTGCTAATCAACTACATAGTTAGTTATTTTAACATGTAATGCTAATAAGACATATCATAAGCAGCCCAATAAACGATAGCTTGTAAACAAAACTTTCTTCGACAACTCTCCAATGGATTGCCTTTGGTGGCTAAAACAAGTAAGAGTGCTATATTCGGCCTTGCCGAATCTTATATACCCTAACCTTTGTTGTGGATGCATTAATTGCCTACTTTCAGCGTATAGAATCCTAAATATATGAAGAGAACTTTTAAAAATTTTACATTTAATTGCTGACGAACAGACTATATTGTAGAAGTTACAAACGAAATTACAATCTTATATATAACCTTCATACGAAGGTGAGGGGTATAAAAACAACAACGGCAAACGAAACGAAACACACAAAAAATACGCAAAGTAATGAAACCAACACACATCCAAACATACGTTTTGTTGCTTTTTTGTCAAAGCATGCAATAAATTGTCTTTTTTTATGAAATTTTCAGAGGGTGTCTCTGATTTGTACTCATATCTCCGTTATTTATGGATGGATTTTGCTGATTTTAAATAGGAAACTTCTCGAAAGTATGTCTGACAGAATTATTGAAGATTTGTATCCCGAAGATATCTGGGGTCTTCAGAAAATTGACTTCAACATACAGACAGACGGACATGGCTTAATCGAATCCGTTATCTATAAGGATCCCGAATATATATACTTTATAGGGTCGGAAAATTATATTGTGGAAATTACAAACGGAATGCCAAACTTATATATACCCTTCTCACGAAAGTGAAGGGTATAATAACTACTTTCTAAAGTGCAGTACAAAATAACCGATTAAAGTGACTTTACTATAGGTTACTAAGAGACACTAAAGTGGCTATTGACTTCATGCTATTTTACATGGGATATCAGTATACTTAAGCAAAAAAAAAAAAGTAAACTGTATGAGAATTATATCAACACAATTTGTAAAAAACCAGTTTGAACGAATAACACACAAAACGTTTAAAGTGCCTTCTTCCCAGATTACTTAGAGACACTTAAGTGACAATTGTCTTCACGCTAGATAACCTGGGATATATAAAGTAACCAATTCTCTTCTCTCTGCACTACAAAGAGCACATACGTGTCAAATGACCAAAATATATATAAATTGGAGTCAGCCAAGTTATAAGATATTTGTGACGATTACTGTCTATAAGGGATACATTGACTACTTGCTTAACTGCTGGATATGTGTGAGAATGTAGTAGTAGTTTTATATAAGTATTTTTGTATTGTATTTGATTGTACTTTTTTGCTGTTATGAGTAAACAAATGTTTTTAACATGTTTTCTTTTTCTTTACAGTTTAAGTAAAAAATGTTGTAAAGTGTTAAATATGTAGTAAAAAAAGAAGAATAAATATTGATAAATAACCAATTCAAGAAACTACATTGAATAAGGTAAATAAATATTTACATATAAATATCAAGTAAGAGTGGTATATTCGGCAGTACCGAATCTTATAACCCACCAATTGCAAAAATAATTTTTGGAAAAATATCAACTTTTTTGGACGTTTTCTCACATTTTGGTCCATAACTCTGTTGTACTTGACGGATTTTGCCAATTTTCGAAAGAATATTTGAGGAAAATTTCATCCCCCTAAGTTATTCCCTGTAGGCTCTATTGTGTCTTCAGATTGAAGAAAATCTTCATCTAAATTTGTCCATTTTACAATAAATTTAAAAAAAATTAGTGGAAAGATTTTCATATTTTTCTTCCTCTCTCTTCTATAAACCCAAGACTTGCTCAAGTAAACTTGACGAGTGAGAACCAGCACTCATTATATTTCGATCTTAGGATAATAACGACTCATTACAAAGTAAGGTATATATTTAGATATGAAACTTATAGTACAGATACCAAATAGCTTAACAATCTATACCCTAGATTGTTTCATTAGTATTTCTATAATCAAAGTTCTGGTTCTTACTTTGGTTTCTAAGAGTGAGGATAATTTCTATTTCTATTTCTTCATAAATTTTAATCTCAAATATAATAAATCCTCTTCAAAATATTATAATATTAACAATAACTCAATTTTAAATTAAATTAACTTCCACCATTAAACCAACCTCAACCTATGAAACTCTTGCCACAACTTACAGCCACATTTTGTTGTATTGTATGTGGCAAATGCTTCATTATTAATTAGACTCATTTGTTTTTGTTCTTGATGCTATTGTATCATGCTCTCTAGACTTGACGGGAGCTAAGAAACAAAAAAAAACTCTATTAGCGTTGGTAGTTAAGTTACCTTAATTAAATGTCAGTTTACATTATTAAATATTATATTATGATTGTAGCTGGTTGAGTTTATTCATGTTATTGTTGCTAACGAATAACCTTACAAGGATTATATTCGGCAGGAGCTGTAAAATTTGCATATGTGTTTATTGCTGTTTTCTTTGGTACTCGTAAATACCCAGGAGATTTAAATTTTCATTTTCATAAATCAATTTGTTAATCAACAAATAATGCTGGGTAATTAACACTAAAATAATTAAAATTGTTTAATAAGAATTTTGTTTCTTCATTATAAATACAAGAGATAAATGAAAGAACATTCATTGTTGGCGGTAAACCACAGAGACTGCAAAGAATATAAAAATTGGTCAAGGACTATTTTCGTCTTATTTTCTCTGCCTGTTTATTGTGTTGTGTTTGTGTGAAAACCTATGCCAAGCTATTCGAAGTGAGTGTGAGTCATAGTAAAAGGAGACACAGTTTTGGATGTTCGATTTTAGTGAATAATTCGAACATAAGAGATTCTCCTTAAAATAATTCGAAATTATATCACTGACATAAATTTCAAAGTTCGAAGAAAAGATTTTACATACATTTAAGTTACTCCTCCAAATAGTACGAAATTTCGAAAGTAAAATACTACTTGAGGTAGTTCGAAATTCAATTTCGGAAAGAGCGAAATTATGATTTGTGTTTAGGGGTAGTTGGCCAGAGAGCCAGAGATACACGTGATGATTATATTTATAGAATTTCTCACTCACTGACTGGCATTTGTCATCACAAGTAGCAAAACAAAATAAAAACAAATGTTTTTTGGTGTTGTTGATAAGATTAGTTAAGTGGTAGTCGTTACGACAGACATCCGTAAAGTGACTGTCAGACAAAACAACAAGCGGAAGAATAGTATTTTTGTTTTTTTTCTTTTTCCTTTTTATAAAACGTGAAATTCACGTGAGTTTTCATACAAGTTTCAAGAGCTGAGAGACAAAAGCCATAACAGAAAGAGAGAAATGTTCAAAGGATGAGTTTAGGGGGTGAATTTGTTGGTGGTTTTACAACCACAATTGTTTCAATTACAAATTTCATCCTCTAAAGGTATCAAAACTTTGACACAAAATTGTATAAATACAATTGTAAGACAAATACTCGAGTCAGTTTTACGTTGCAAGTGGTAAAAGAAAGACGTATAAATTTCGAACAGTAAACGTGCGTAAAATAAAGTTAGAGAATTTCAAATAATCCAAATTTTATACGAAAGAATTTACGTAAAATTTCAAAAGGAAAACCAGAAATATTTTTTATTGGATTTTACAGAAGATTTTTGATAAACAAAATGGCCATACCTTTCTATGAAAATGAGGAGCAATTGCAGTCACAACAGCATCAAGTATCGGAAGAAATAGATCAAGTTGATGGACCCATAATAACTAATCAGAATATAACACAAAATCAAAGCTTCCATAGCTCTAATAACAATGAGCCTCAGCAGTCTATAACCGAAGAAGATTTAATGGCTTGGAAAATTTTAGCCTTGGCCATGTGTAAAGCTTTAAAGGATCATTACCAACAAAATATGTCTACTGAGAGTCCAACAACACCCACCGCCAATACTTCCTCAGCAAACCCAACAGAATCTTCTACAGCTGTCATACAAATTCTACCCAATGGTCAAGTGAAACCTCAATGGCAGTAAACACAACGAAAATGGAATTGATTTTAAAAACTAAAGCAAAATTGTGATGTGATGTTTTTGTGGAAATATTTAATATTGTATGATTTTTTTTTGTGGAAAGACTGCCTTCCTAAACGAAAACACCGTCGGCATAATTATGAAGGATTTAAATTAAATCCTTTAGTATTAAACTAAATAAAGCACAATTGTGATAGTCAATTTTTAAACTAAACTAAAATAATTTATGATTACTAGTAACATAAAACTTTATATTATAAGTAAGACTAAAAGTAATCTTTAAAAATGTTTATGTTATTTCTCACGCGAAATGCAGCTGAAACATTTTTAATTATTAAACCTCTATTTTACTAAACATTTTTTCTCTCAGTGTCTATTTTATACTCAAATAAAAATTACCGCTTATTTTTCATATAAAACTCATAAACAAAATTAAAATTTTGTGTTTTAATAATTTAAATTAAATTAATTTGCTATTTAAGTTTAAAACAATTTACTCTAACATCTAAATGTCTGTAATTTTAAGTTTTATAACAAATGTAGAATTTTTGATACCATTTTATATACAAACTAAACAAACTAGTATTTGTAGTTTTAAGTAATTTTATTTAGTTTCAAAATTTTTGGAAATTTTATTCCAAAAATGTTTTAAAAATGTAAGTTTTTATTACTTAGTATTATTTTTATAATGAGCATAACAAAGTACAAGTATTAAACATATTTATATATAAATAAAAAAATAAACAATTATGTATATTTATTATTTAATAATTAAAATAAAAGAAATAATATTATTTAAAAGAAAAACTATATTTTATTTCCCATCATTGGTTTGCTTATGTGAAAAGCCGTCGGCAAGTTGAAACTTCAATATTTCAATATTAAATATCCAAAAAGGAAAGATGATTTTTTTTTTAGAAATACAAACTTGCTGATTTTATTGCCAATACCGCAATTCAGAAAAATGCATATTAAATGAAGCGATTAGGATTTCATTGCGATTTCTATATTGTTGTTGGTGTTTCATAGAATTATTTCATCTTCTTCTTACATGCTATTCCCAAACAAATGTTAGAATTACGATGTATGTTCGTTAAATATAACCCACTAACTGAGAGAGAGAAAGTGAAAATATGAGAGCTTTAAATAAATCCCAATGAAATTAAAATATTTTTAATTTAGTGCTGATTCTGTCTAAATAAGAGTGCTATATTCCCTTCAAATTATACATTAAGAAAAATATTTAAAAAAATTTTTTTGTGAAAAAAATTTTTATTAAAAAAAATATTTTGGTAAAAAAAAATGGTGAAATAAAAATTTTGGTAAAAAATAAATTTATGGAAAAACTGTTTTTGGGGCGAAAAAAATAATTTTGATGAAAAAAAATGTTTGGGCTGAAAAAAAAAAATTGGTGAAAAAAAGGTGAACAAATCGAGATTTTTCCTATATCTCAGCCATTTGTGGACCGATTTTATTGATTTTAAATGTTAATCTAAGTTGGACTATAACGGATTTATTGATATATCAATCATGTGTATAAGTTATTTGGGGGTTTCGGGAAGTTGATTTCAACATACATGCGGTCATGTCTATATTTATACCCTACACCACCATAGTGGGGAGGGTATAATGGATTTGTGCAGATGTTTGTAACGCCCAAAAATATTAGTCTAACACCCACCTTAAAGTATACCGATCGACTCAGAATCACTTTCTGAGTCGATTAAACGATGTCCGTCCGTCCGTCCGTCTGGCTGGCTGGCTGGTTGGCTGTCCATGTAAAGCTTGTGCGCAGAGTACAGGTCGCAATTTTGAATATATTTCGATAAAATTTGGTACATATCATTTTTTCTGCCCAAGGACGATCCCTATTGAAACTGGCTGAAATCGGTTCATTATTTCACCTAGCCCCCATACAAATGTCCTCCCGAAAGTGGATTTTATCCGTCACAAATGTTTAATTTATATAGGTATCTACACAAATTTTTGTCCAAATAAGTTTTATATATAGGGAATTCATGTCACCAAATTTTATGATGATCGGTCCATAATTAGTCATAGCTCCCATATAAGGCCTGCTTCCGATAATCACTTTAACGAGCATAAATCTCCTACAAATGTTGGTATACACATAAAATTCAACATAAATAACTTTCATATAAACATTAATCACGTGACCAAATTTCGTGGTGATCGGTCCATAATTTGTCATAGCTCCCATATAAGGCCCACTTCCGAAAATCGCTCACGAACATAAATTATTGAAATTTTGAAAGAAAAATATTTTTGCTCATTTACTTAGTGTAGGGTATTATCTGGTCGGGCTTGACCGACCATACTTTCTTACTTGTTTTATATTATGTATATTTGTATATGTGGTCGCAAAAGAAAAATATGGAAATTACGGCGTCCCTCATTTGGAACGTATTGAATAATTAACACTGATATTTTTGTGGTTATGACTTAAAAAAGCGGGATTTAAAATAGATGACGTATCTTTTAAATGCGGTTTTTATTTTTAAGGGTACATATCATTTTGAAGGGTACATATCTGTTATTTATTCTCACTTAGTTATTGAACATTCGTTTTTTTTTTTTGCTTTGAAAATATAGAATTTTGTGCCAACAAAGCATCATATGCAGGAGGTTTTGATTTACTTCTTTAAATTGAAAACAAGTAAGAAAGTATGGTCGGTCTTGACCCTACACTAAGTAAATGAGAAAAAACATTTTTCTTTCAAAATTTCAATAATTTATATTCATGAGCGATTTGCGGAAGTGGGCCTTATATGGGAGATATGACCAATTATGGACCGATCACCATGAAATTAGGTGGGGTCTATATTAAAGTTATTTATGTTGCATTTTATGTGTATACCAACATTTTTAGGAGATTTATGCTCGTTAAAGTGATTATCGGAAGCAGGCCTTATATGGGAGCTACGACTAATTATGGAGCGATCATAATAAAATTTGGTGACATGAATTCCGTACATATAAAACTTATTTGGAGAAAAACTTGTGTAGATACCTATATAAATTAAACATTTATGACCGATTAAGTCCGATTTCGGGAGGACATATGTATGGGGGCTAGGTGAAATAATGAACCGATTTCAGCCAGTTTCAATTGGCTTAGTCCTTGGGCAAAAAAAATTATATGTACCAAATTTTATCGAAATATCTTCAAGATTGCGACCTGTACTCTGCGCACAAGGTTTACATGTACAGCCAGCCAACCAGCCAGCCGGGCGTTACAAACATATGCACAAATCCAATATACCCTCCTCACTATGGTGGTGTAGGGTATAAAAAGGGTCGCTGAAGCACACCGATTGCTCACCAAAGTTTATGGTGAATGTCTTCCATCGGTTTCAACATGCGAGACATGATTTGTGCGGTTCAGAAGTGGTGATTTTGACATGGCAGACAAAGATCGTCCAGGCCAGTCAAAAAAGTTTGAAGACCAAGAATTGGAGGCATTACTCCATGAAGATTGTTGTTAAACTCAACAAGAGCTTGCAAAATCATTAGCAGGATTCATCCTAAAGCAAGGAAATTGGGTAACATACAAATTGAAGCTGAGAGACTTTGTATGTCTGAAATGCTGCGTGAACGCTATAAAAGAAAATCATGTTTGCACCGAATCATTACTTGCGATGAAAATTTAATCCATTACGATAACCCAAAGTGAAAGAGAATCAGCCGAATCGTCGCCAAAGCCAAATATCCATGGCGCTAAGGTAATTCTTAGTCACAGGGAACGTGTACCAAACGCAACTGATTCGTTTAAAGCGAGCATTGGCCGAAAAACGCAAAGAATATGCAGCCAGACATCAAACCGTAATATTCCATCATGACAACGCTCGGTTACATGTTGCAATACGTGTTAAAAAGTATTTAGAATGAAGTGGTTGGAAAGTTTTGCCTCACCTGCTTAATAATCCACTACTATTTGTTTCGATCGATGTAGAATGATCTATCTGGGATATGCTTCACTTTGGAACAGAGTATTCGATGTTGGGTTGATTCGTTCTTGGCCTCAAACGATGAGCAGTTCTTTTAGTTCGTAATCCATATGTTGGTAGAAAGATGGATAAAGGTCATAGCTAACAATGGCCAATAATTTTAATAAATTTATATTGTACAAATCTTTCAAAATAGAAGCTACAAATTTGAAAATATTTCTCAATTTTAAGTCATATTCCCAATAAGAATCTTATATAAAATAAAAAAAAAAAATGGTTGACTTAAAAATCTGAATTTGCAATAATTTTACAGTAAGGAAAAAAAATTATCTTTATCAGAAATAAATAAACAATGTAGGGCATAATATAATATGGACTGAGATCGAAAAATTCTTAACATACATATATGTTAATAAAAATTAAACCACTAAACTTACAGTTTTTGGTTTTTTTTATTTGATTGAACTTATTATTACAATTAAAAAAATATTATTTTTATAGTTCTAATCAATAGTGATGAAATTTTGATCCTTTTTCGGAAGCCCATCCATTAACGTTTTTATAGAGCTTTCTGCCACTTTGCTCGAACAGGTAATCCATCTCCGTTTAAAATCTACCACACTTTAGGACTCATTTTTTGTGCTCTTCAATTCTCTTTTAACAAGAGCCCAATATCTATCCACTGACCTTAGCTCCAGGCAGTTTGGGGAATTTGCCTCGCTTGGTACAAATACCATATTATTATTCTTTTACCACTCAATACCTTGCTTCCATAGTGACAGTATGCTAAATCAGGCCAAAAGTAAGTAGACACATTAAGAAGTCTTATGAATGGAAGCATCCTCCTTTGTAAACATTCCTTGATGTAAATTTCGTTATATAAAGAGCTTCTTTTGCCGCAACTACATATTGCTTGTCATGCCAAGAACTTTTTGGGAAAATTTTTAGGTCCTAAACTTTTTTACAATATTCCCTCGAGCATCAGCAACATAAAAATATTCACCCGGAAGCTGCGAAAAATTTTCCATACGTACGTTTCGTCATCCATTATGCAGCAGCTGTATTTTTTGTATAAAATTTTACCTCAATTTCCGTGCTCTGTCTTTGGCCTCTAAATTTTTAGCAGAGTTCCTGTTAGGAACTTTTGAGCCTTGTATGCTTTTAAACCTGCATTGGCTTTAACTTTTCATACCAAATATTCCGAGAGTACTGACCTAACCAAGCAGCTTTCCAACCGGAGGTGTTGGGAGCTCTTTTGAAAATACTTTATATTTGTTGGCTTTAGAAACATCATGTGGACCATTCCTTTTACCTGAACCAGGTTTTATATCAACAGACAAGTTCTTTGTTGAAAATATTTAATAATTTTAGTATGCTTTTTTTTCTGGTCACTCATTTTAATCAGATTAACAACAAATGAACATAATTGACATTAAACATAATAACTGACATGCTTTACAAAGGTTAAAAGTTTTAATGAAGAACTTGTGTTAAGAATTTTACGATCTCAGTCCTTATTACAAAATAACATAATAATGCTTGATTTGGCACATTGTTTCTAGTTCAAGTCTAGTTTAGGTTCCAGTTAAGTTCAGTTCTAGTTCTGTTTTAGTCCTGGTTCTAGTTCAGGTTATAATTCAGGTTCTAGTTTAGGTTCTTAGTTCAGGTTCTAGTTCAGGTTCCAGTCCAGGTTCCATTTCAGATTCTATTTCAGGTTCTAGTATAGTTTATAGTTAAGATTCTAGTTCAGGATCTATTTCAAGTTTTATTGCAGGTTTCAGTTCAGTTTGAGTTTAGGATCTATTTCAGGTTCTAGTTCAGGGTCTAGTTCAGGTTCTAGTGCAGGTTCTAGTTCTGGTTTTATTTCCGGATCTAGCTCAGTTCTAGTTCATGTTCCAGTCCAGGTTATATTTCTTGTTCTAGTTCAGGTTCTAGTTTAGTTCTAGTTCAGGTCCTAGTTCAAGTTCTAGTCCAGGTTCTAGTTTAGTTCGAGTTCAGTTTATACTTCTTGTTTCAGGTTCTAGTTCAGGCTCTACTTCAGGTTCGATTTGAAGTTTTATTGCAGGTTTTAGTTCAATTTGAGTTTATTGCTATTAAAACCATCTAAATTTTCTAATAATTCCTAGTTTGATTTTTTTAAAGTAAATATATTTTAAACTCTACATTTATCTTAAATTATTCTCCCACAGGATTACATTTCATTTTTTTTTTTTTTTATTAAAACTTTGCAAACTCTGCTTCATTTGTCTAACAACTTGTTTGAATATTTTATAAACATTTTAATAATGTTTATTTAAATCAAATTATATTAAGTACAAATATGTTGCAGCCATGCAAACAAATGAAGAAATGTAGAGCATGACATCTTTTAAGTTAAATAAATATTTTATTGAAATGAAATGTTTCTTTTTTCATTTGCTATTTTGAATATGAACATCAAAGACAAAGTTGTATGTATGTATATTAAACAAATAAATTAAAACACCCACCTCTTTAAAATAAAACATATGCAAATTTTGTGTATGCTTTTTTATAATGTTGCGAAACCCATGAAATATAAATAAGCAAATTAAAAGCTTATTAATGAAAAAGGTAAATTGTAAATGAGACTGAATAAAGTATGTTTTAATAGATAAAGTAAATATGAAAGATGTAACTACATGTGTAAATAGAGACACTCAAGGATACATTTTTGCAAGTAAATAAAAAATTATTTTCTTTTTTTAATTCCCGAAATTCTTGGCAATTCGTTTTTTTATATTTTCAGCAACAATAAGAATCTTTAATTCAATATTAATTTCATTGAAACCTTAGTAAATAGAAGCACAAATAACCCTAAGGATATTTTCTAATTCTGTATTCAAGCATTAAATTGTTTTGACTCTTGTTATTTTTGCATTTATTGATCTCTATCAAAGAAATTTAGCTCGAGAATGCCTTTTTGTCCCCCTTGTTTCTTAAAGATTTGCCTAGATTTGTTTTCAAAGATTTTTCTTTATTTAATTTTTTTTATTAACACAAATATTTTATCTGTCTTCTAAGTGTATGCACATCTACCTCTAAGCTAATCAAATTACTTACCTTCTTACCATAAAACCATGATGATAATGATTATGACAATGATAAGCAGCTGAGTTTGTTCTCAACTAAAGTATGACACATTTGCTAGGAATTTTTTTTTTGGTCTTTTTCTTTTTTTTGGCAAATTAATATTAAACAAGGGCATCAATATCCTTAAGCTGTTTTGTTGTGTCCTGGTATCATATGAAAAATAATTTGTTTGACGACAATAAAAGACGATAAACATTAAAATTATATTTAGTGCTGCTTGCTGCTTTGCATATTTGTAGCTCTCCTGCACCACCATTGCTGTCATTCCCATTATTTTTGTGTTGTAATATTTTCACCGAGGGTGGGTACAGATTTCCACTTAAAGGAAATCATAAAAATTTGGATTTTCGGGCTCTTTATCTATTTTTGGTTATTTACTGGGAAATTGCTTCATGTTCAGGTTTATGTTAAGTTGAGTTTTCTGCTGCCTTAGGCTGTTGCACATTTGTTTGAGGGGTTTCTATATTTAATTTGATTTAATAATATTTGTTCTTTTCCTTCTATGTGCTAATACTGAATTATTTTATTGTTAGCTTACAAAATAAGCTGCTTAAGGTTTTTAGTTTAACAACTTTAATAAATTTTATTTAATTTTAAAACTACATATATATATTTTATTACCTGTGCCTCTTACTTGGAATTGCTGTATTTCAACTATCCTGTTTGTTATCCTTTTCAAAAAGTAATTCCTTGTATCATTGTTTGTTAAAACCAAAATAATGACCATTATTTTTGGTAAACTTTATTTCAACAACAATAAATACCCAAAAAAGAAAACATGATAAATAACGCTCTTGAACATGAAACCCTGCAACCAGATAAAAAAGCAACACTTGAGCACGTTCATAAAATGTAACAAATTGTTGCAAAAAATAGGACCAAAAAAAGAATTTGTAAATAAATACTTCAAATGAAACAAATATTATTAATATTAAAAGTTGTAATGTAGCAATTTGTGGTCCTTCCAAAGGTTTATGTTTTGATACAAAAAAAGTTTGGAAATTTAAAACGAGGGTGATTTAAGTAGGCAAGAATGATTTACAGAAAATTAGTTATACAAAACGGTACAACCAAATCTTTTTACCGCGTTTGGCAAGAATACCGGAATATAAATTATGTTAGTCTTTGAGAGCTTGCAGAGCGTATGGCTTGTTGTTATAGACCAGTGGTCGGCATAGGGAGAACATGGATTATGAATTATAAAAACATGTTAGGCATTTTCGTTCTCTGTTAATTCTTGTGATTTTCGTCTCTTATTTCATAAATTATGTGAACTTCATTGACATTGGTGTTGTTTACAGGTAAATAACGCATTATGTTCCGCCCCTGATGGCTAGGAATATCGTCCACCTGACCCTCAAATATTATAAATCGACAAATCGAAATATTAGGGGTCCCGGAAGAGTTTCATATAAAACGTTCATTACAGCATGAACTGTATGAGCAGATGTACTGTCCAGTTGAAACCACATGTTCTCCATTCCTTATTTATCAATTTTTATTAATATTCATTGACTATGGCTCTAAATCACTCACCAGTAGCAGTATATACAAGTCTGGTTTTATAAATTTGAGTGTATTATAATTTGCAACAAAAGTCAAGAGTTAAAGTTCCAATACCGAGATTTAAGTTTTTAAACTTTATAACCGAAATATGTTTAAGTGAGCTTTGGCAGCCATTTAAACCACAGGCCGAATTACCGCATTTGATATCGAGTAAAACTGATCGTAATGTTCTTATTCGAGATTATGAAATGCGATATTGAGCAAAAATGTAGTGAATTTTATCTCCTACCATTACGAATGCGGTAATTCGATCCAGAATATATTTCTATAACTTTTGATAAATAATCTGTATAACAATTAAAGACTGTATTTTTATCACTATTGAATTCTTGTACTTCTAACTCAAAAAAGTGTTTTTTTATTAAAATTTCAATTAAAAATCTCCTTAAATCTTTAAATACTTAAAATTTTTTAAATAAATTTATTTTTAAAATAGTAGTATTTTTTTAATACTTTTTTGAAATAATCGTTATTTTGTGCAGAAATTAGTATTTTTATCATAGCAAACAAAACTCATTAATACTTTTTTTGCCTGATTTTGCAAAAATATATCCTAAAATGGAAGATTAAAAAAGTAGTATTTTTAATACTTTATTGAAATAGTAGTACATATATTTATAGAAGTTTTAAAAAAGTAGTATTTTTGTGCATTTTTTTAAAGAAAGTATTTTTAATACTTTTTTGAAATAGTATTTTTAAGGAAGTTTTAAAAAAGTAGCATTTTTCTGCATATATAAAAAAGTAGTATTTTTAATACTTTTTTGAAATAGTAGTATTTTTATATAAAGTTTTAAAAAAATAGTATTTTTCTGCATATTTGAAAAGGAATATTTATTATTTTTAATACTTTTTTGAAATACATAGTAGTATTTTTATAGAAAATTGGTAGTTTTAATACTATTAAAAAAGTAGGTCTAACTTTTATAGTTTCTTTTTACAATAACAATACTTTTTAAAAAAAGTAGTATTTTTGTTACTTTTTTTTAACTTTTAAAAAAGTAGTATTTTTGTTACTTTTTTTTCAAATAATACATTTTTTAAATAGAAAAAATAAAATTTTAACTTAATGTGAAAAAAAAGTAACAAATATTAATGCTTTTTTGAAAACTTAATGTTGTTTTAAAAAATTAGTATTTTTACTACTATTTAAATATTTTATCAATATATAATTCAAAAATTTTTATTTTTACTTTTAAACTTAAAATTTGAAACAACAAAATTCAAAATTTTAATTCTGTATACTTAAGAATTATAAGTACATTAGTTTCTTCTACAAATTTAACGATGAAAGCATTTAAAATAGTAGTATTTTTAATACTTTTTTGAAATAGTAGTATTTTTGTAGAAAATTTGTTATTTTAAAACTATTAAGAAGTTGGTATAACTTTTAAAGTTTCTTATACAATAATAATACATTTTAAAAATGTAGTATTTTTACTACTATTCAGTTATTCTGATCAAAGCTGGAATATACTTTTTTTAGCTCAAATTTCCTTAAAATAATGCTCTGAATCTTAAAATTTTCCCAAAATTTAACTTTTAAAAAAGTTGTATTTTTGTTACTTTTTTTCAAATAATACATTTTTTGAAAAAAAAAAAAATAGTGTGTTGATGGAAAAATTTTATTATTTAATTTAAACTTAAAAAAAATGCAAATATTAATGCCTTTTTGAAAACTTAATGTTGTTTTTAAAATAGTAGTAATCAAGGTTGGCAACCGAAACGAATAACGGTATCGGTAACGGTATCGGTATCGGTAACGGTATCGGTATTAATGTTATTTTTATTTCGGTATCGGTATCGGTAACGGTATTTAAATTATATCGGTATCGGTATACCGGTATAAAACTAATATATCGGTATTTATACCGGTATTAAAATTAAGTACATCAAACCTAACAAAAACTTATAAAAAATCGAAATATATGAAAGAGCTACAAAAAAATACAATATGTCAAAACAACAGGTACTTTGTTTTTGTTAAAAGATATTTTGCTTGAATTGACAATCCAATTATCTATACAAGTGAACAAAATAATCAGCTGTTCTTCTGAGGTCACCTGCTATAAATTCGCCTTGGTATGTAAGTAAACAACTAAGACAGAGTTGCATTAGTTGAACATCAAGCAGGGATGGACAAGGCTCAAAAACTATTCTCTACTAGCAGCAAAGTTGTTAAATTATGTAATTTTAACAATTTTGCAAAATTTAATTATAATGCCGGTATGATATCAGTATTGAAACTTGTATGATACCGGTATTGATTTGCAATTTATACCGGTATAATAAAGATATTGATACCGTTATGATAACGGTATTGTACCGTTATGATACCAGTATTAAGGGAAACGGTATTTGAATAATTATTTCGGTATCGGTATCAATACCGGTACTCAATTTTAAACGGTATTTAATCGGTATCGGTATTAATAACGGTATCGGTTGCCAACCTTGGTAGTAATACTATTTAAATATTTTATAAATAACCCAAAAATTTTTAATTTCATCATTTTTGAATCAACAAAAATCAAAATTATAATTTTGTTTACTTATAAATTTGAAATTTTCTACTTAAATGTGTGTAAATGTTGATATAAATATTTTAAACAGACTATTTTAATATAATAAGTTGAAATTTTGAATTTCTTTTATTGATTTGTATCTTTTTGGCGATTAACTTATGCATATATGAAAATTTAATCAATTATTTTTAGATTATATCTCTTACTTTTAACTGCTGATAGCGCATACCATAAACTAGTGTAGAAAAAACTAATGTTGGGGTTATATAGATATATGTTTTACCTTTCCAAAGATATAATTCTTTTTTTTTCAAAATTCAGTTTTTAATTTTTGAATTTCAGTCAATCTTGTTGATATCAATTTTTAGAAAATTTCCCTTAATTTTAACTGTCGTTAGTGGATACCAGAAATTAGTGTAGAAAAAAAATAATGCTAATATTACAGTTTATAAACGAGCCATTACTGAACTACTTCTAAGTAATGTAAACAGTAATGTATGTCAATCAAATGTTCCTTTTAAGGCAAGTTTTCCTATAGTTGTGCAAAGCTCTAAACAAGAATTCCTAAAACATATTAATAACTTTAAAGCCTGCTAACTTTACCATAAATACAACCACCCTCCTATTTTTCTATCATCAAAATCTTTAATTTTTTTTTCCTAAAATATTTTCTATATAAACACTATTAACTAAAATGCTTTGATTTTTATTTGTTTTTACATTATTAAGTCTAAAATGCTATTGATTTAGAACCAAAATTGTGTACAGAAATAAAAGGACACCAGTTTAGGAAAAATCTAAAATTGCAATAGAAATAGCAAAATATAAAAAATAAATACGTTACCAATGTGTGTTTTCAATTATCTAGTACACACGATTGCCTTTGATGGGGATAAAAAAACTAAAACCAAATATTGGTTTAAACATTTACACACATTTCAAATATAGAGAATAAGAGGAAATAAAATATAAATACTTAACTAGACAAAAGTTGAAAAAAAAAAATTGTTTTAAAAACTAAAGGAAACCACGAATTTCAAGTACTCTATAAATAAACATAAAGTTTAAGGTAAATTTATGGATCTATTAGACTAAATTTTGCTAGAAATTAATTTTGATTTAATTCAGGACCCATTTTATGAAATGTTTGATTTTTGTATGAAGAATGTTGGAAGAAGATTTGAAACTTGAATATTTTTTATACAAACGCTTCTCCTGTTCCTGGAAATAAATACATGGCTTCTGTTGGGCTATGTATGCTTTTCATCTTTCCTTAGATATTCTAAAAAAGTTTTACAAGTACAACCTCTTTGCCTTAGTTATCATCACAAAAGGAGAAGGGTGCTTAAAATATGTTTATTTATGGGTCACTTTCACTTTACCCTCTTATCTTTTGTGGCAAAAAAGAAGAAAAAAAATGTGGAAAAACAAGACATGCTAAAACATGATTATGTTGATTGACTTGTATTTGGTTAGAAAATCCTGTTAAAAAGAAAAAACTCCACTACACATAAACCATGTAAAAGCCACATGTGTGTTTATTTAGCTAGAGATTTAAAACTAGCAAAAATAAACTCAACAAGAAAGGGTTTCATATTAAAAAATATAAAATGTTCCTTTTGGTATACAATTACTCTGGGGATTTTCTTTATAATTTTTTTTTTTCAAGTATTTTCATAGATTTTTTTATAAATTCTTATTTACATGGGAAATTCAATGAAAGTTTAGAGAAGAAAAACAAATAATTTTACATTTTAAAATTGGAAAACATATCTATAACGTATCATAATGATTGATTATGATAAACAATATTTATTTAAGCCAATATGCAATGAAATCAAAAGAAATCAAATAAGTAAATTTAAAAATATTAACCCTTAGAAATGTCAAAAGAGTCCTTTCTATTTCCTTTTAAGAAATTAAATGTAAAAACTTAAAGTCTTCTTTTAGGCTTTTGTGCTATTGTTACTTTGATCAGCTTTTAGCGTTTTGATTTCTTTATTATGCTACTCGAAATTATTTATGTAAAATGTTTAATATTCATTGATTCCTTTTAATCAATTCCCTTTCCCCTTTTTAGTTATTTTTTTTTTTCATTTGTTGCTTGTATGTTTGTAGGTATAAAAATACTTTTTTAATAATGTGCGGTTTTTCAATTTATATTTAAGTACTATTTATATATTTTTCTGTTTTTCATTTCATTCATTATAAAATTCATGCGTTTGTACTAAAAAAAAAGTATGAAAATGTTTTCATTCTTTTGTTAAACAGTATTTTTTTTTAATTTTTTTTTTTGTCGAAAAAAAAACATCAGAAATCAAAGTTGCAAAATTAATAATGTTAAAAGCATTATTTTTCTGCTTTTATAAGCGTTTTTTATTAAAAAACCATGAGGTTTTTTCATGTTAATAATAAGTACTTTAATGTGCAATATTACACGGAGAAAAAATTATAAAACATTAAAAAAAAAATTTAAATGTATATAAATTTATACAAAAAAATATTGTAAGAAACTGAAATTCACAATTTGTGATTTTATTCTGTAAATTTTAAGTGTAAAAGTGGAAAAAGTTTGATTCAAAAATTAAAAAAATAACAATTTTTGGATTATTGATACAATATTAAAATAGTAGTAAAAATACTACTTATTTTAAAAAAATATTAAATTTTAAACAAATCAGTAATGTTTGTTAATTTTTCTTCAAATTAACTTAAAATTTAATTTTTTCTTTAAAACCCTACGATTTTCTTAAAAAATGTATTATTTGAAAAAAAGTAATAAAAATACTACTTTTTTAAAACTGCCTTTTCAGGAAATTTTTAGATTAAGAGGCATTATTTTAAGAAATTTTAAGCAACAAAAAGTATTTTTGAGCTTTGACCCGAATAAATGAATAGTAGTAAAAATACTACTTTTTTGAAAAACTATTATAATTGTGTAAAAACTATAAAAGTTAGAACTACTCTATTTAAAAGTTTTAAAACTACTTATTTTTCTACAAAAATACTACTATTTCAATAAAGTATTAAAAATACTACTATTTTAAAAATTATTTTAATTTTAACACTTTATGATTTTTAACAAAATCAGTAATATTTGTTTGTTTTTTCAAATTCATTTAAGATTTTATTTTTTCTATTAAATTACTACTTTTTCTTAAAAAATAATTATTTGAAAACAGTAACAAAAAAGTAGGAAAAATTAAATTTTTCAAATTGCCATTTTAAAATATTTTTAAGTACCAAAGCATAGTATTATTTCAAAATTAAGCAGAGATAGCATTTGTGAGCTTCGGCTACAACAACTGAATAGTAGTAAAAATACAACTTTTTTGAAAAACTATTATTATTGTTAAAAACTAATAAAAGATAGACCTACTTTTTTTAATAGTGTTGAAACTACTAATTTTTTTTTTTTCAAAAATACTACTATTTCAAAAAAGTATTAAAAATACTACTTTTTAAAAAATTTCTTCAATTAAAATATTTTATGTTTAAATTTGCAAATGAAAATTTTGTGATAAAAAAATACATTTTTGAGTTCGTTGTACAATAATAAAATAGTAGTCAAAGTTGTCAATAATGTGTTAATATATCATAATTTTTTTTAAAAAACTTGTTTTATGAATTTAATTTTTTTATTTAACTACTTTTTTATATTTAAAAAAATTTAAATATTAAATTGCCATAGTATTATTGCAAAATCAAGCAAAAAAAGTATTTGTGAGCATTGGCTACAATAACTGAATAGTATTAGAAATACTACTTTTTTTATAAAAATATAATTATTTTGAACAAATTCATATTTTAAGATCAATTTTTTTTACTAAGAAAAAAATACAAATTTCTGAACAAAAATACTACTACTCACTTCCAAAAAAGTACTAAAACTTTTTTTTAAGTTTTTATATTTAGAGAGATTTTTTATTTTAATTGAAAACTTGAGGGAGAACACATTTTTAGAAGAATTAACTTCATTTACTTATTTACAGATTAATTATTAAAAGATATATCTTTTCAAGGACTATTTATATTTTAAATTTCAGCTTATTGGGATCATAAATGGATTTTTGGCGGTTTTCTTCAAATAATGTGAGAACCAAGGTGGCGTATAATTTTACTAATTAAGCGTAAAGAGCTTTATTTACAACTTTGGTGACCCCCACTAAAATATTTCGGCAAACATTTTCTTAGACTATTTTAATCCTTAAATATCCTTTTTGAAAGGACTTTTTTTGATTTTCTCGAAAAAAGGGTCAAATTGACCAATAAAGACAGGAGCTAGAGGGTCATGATCTTCCACATAAAAGATCTCCATAAAATTTCATAATGTAACTCTGACAATAAGAATTCTCTCACACATTAACTTACACCTTTTTTCCAGTTAGCATAAAACTTCCTTCGATCAAAAAATTAAAATTTTGAACCACTGTAAAAAAACTCAGACCAGCTGGGCTATAAGTTTACTCTACAAAAATTATCTACCCATCCGGCTCTTTCAGAAAATAGGCTCGCTATTCGGTTCCAATCAAAAAGTCTTAATTTGTTAGACAGAGTTATCAGAAGGTATTCAAATATATTCTGGTTTAAAGGGTAGCCACAATTGGCCGATTGAGGTTCAAACATTTACATTTCCGTCACTGTTTGAATTTTGCAATTATTTGTTTCAAAAATTTGTTCGCGGAGTTGTCATGTATATATATTTGTAATAAAGAAAACACTTATGCCAAAATTATGTAAATTATATTTCATTTGCCACCTATCCCACGTTATAATCTCCTTTTCCCTAACAAGTTGGAGATCATATATATCGTTATAATACAAGTCTCTAATTAGAAAAGAGTCAGCATTTTCACTGATCCTCAATTGTCTTTGCTGGCTAATGTGAGATCTTAAAGCGTATTTCTTAAGGATTATGAACTACTTAATATGTAGGAAAAGTGCAGCTATTTCCAGAATCCTACACATTGCCTTAGTAGAAAAAGAAGCTTAATGCCCTTGATCACCACAATTATATTTCTTTAAATTTAAATAGTACTTTTTCTGTAGCATACATACAGGCTTTGTACAACTTTACATAAAGTATTGCCTACTTTCTTTGCTGCAGTGTATGACTGAATGTATGTATGTATTTTCACTTAAACTGAAATAGTAAATTGAAAATTTGTTGCTTTCAGCATTGAACCAGAATTAATAACACAATATGCTTGGATAGTCCCACACCCAGCAAACACAAACACATTTTTAAACCAAAAAAATAATAAAAAATTCGCATCATTGTAAAAAATATTTCGCGCTTTTATGAAAAAGTTATGATACTCGTACTCATGGCATGTTTAACAGCAGTTTGTCACTTTTCTGACGTTTGTTTAACAACTTGGCAAGCAACAACTACAAAAACAACAATGACAGAACCCTGAAGTTTTAAAGGTAGCAAGTGGGAACTTTGCTTTAGTTGTTATAAAGCAAAGAGAGGTATTAAGTATCTTAAGTTACATATATATCTTTGTCATGCCCGGCATTAATAGAAATACGCCTCAGGTTTCTGGGACATTGTTCCTTCAAAAGTCTTTCTGTACTATCTGATATGAAGTTAGAATGGATCAATTCCTTTATTAGGAATTGCAATTGATGACCTAGTATCGGTCAAATAACTAGTGCACACTATTATCCTTACTTCTCCTCTTCTGATCTTCTCCTGTGAGCTGTTAACCTTACCTACATATCATAATGATCTGTCGCAATCAATTGTTTATGAACAAATTTATGATTTTCCTCGTTTCATGTATTGCTCTTGTCAGGCAAATAGTCAATAGTTGATTTCTCTGAAAATACAAATTCTTAAAAGCAGAGGCAAGCGTGTTCTATAGTTCATATCTCAGACATTAATGGACCGATTGTGCTGATTTTCAATACCAAACTCTCAAGCGCATTTATAATAAATTGGGACATGTTTGGGGCCCAAGCGATAATTGGGGTATTCGGAAAGTTGATTTAAACTAACATATGTTATTTCCTAGAGTCGCAATAAATATTGTACAAATTACAAACGGAATGGTGAAGGGTTCCTGGGCGATTACAGAGACAAATTGTTAGTAGATAATACATTCCTCAACGTGTCACTAGTTCCAAGAGCTGCAGGATTCACATTTAATTTTTTGCATTCGATTTCTTGGCTGGCTGGCTGTTTGTGTGACTCTCGTACTCCTTTTCAAAGGCACTGTGTTACACGTTATATTTTTTCGAAAATGTGTTTGTATTTTCCTTGGCATTTATGCTTCATTAAAGATTTGTTTTCCGGTTTGTTCACTTTTATGTTTTCTTCACTGTTTCCGTTATGCATGGCACTTTTTGAACGGGAATCGCTGCTTTAGCTTAAAATTTTTCATTTCTATTGTGTGTTTTTACATTTACCGCCAATTGTTTGTTTTTCATTTTTTTTTTTTCCAATTTTCAGATAAAAGTTGGTAGGTGAGTCTCTGTGTTTTTTTGGTATGATTTTGGCCTTTTGTCTTTTATGCTTTTAAGCCAAGTTGGTTTTTGTCTTGTTTGCCTTTGATCTTTGTTTATTAATACTAATGATGTCGCTGTTGTAAATATTTGTTTGGCAGTTCAAGGACTTGTGTGTGGATTAGACATGAGTAAATTGTTAGTAATTTGTTTAATTTTGAAAAAAAAAAGGAAAACAGTGTGAAAATCAAAGAATATTTTATTTTATCATAAAATCCTTAATGGCTTAAGGCTAACAAGTAATTATTTAAACAAAATAAAATTATTTAAGAAAAAATCATTAAAAAATCATTAAATGAAATTCTATAAACCAAATTATAAGGAACAATAAAATGCCTTGAAAAACAAGCTTGTTCACACATTATATCTGCTTTTATTTATAAAGAACCGTAGAGTGTACCCTCTAGCAACTCCTTATTTGCAGTAGAGGTGTTATTGACTCCTTATACGTCACAGTTTTTATCTGTATAAATCTGTTTTTTTTTTTTCTTAACCAAAAACCATTCTTCGTCGAGTCATCTTATATTGGCGCCTGTAAGTTTTCCAAATGTTGCAGCACGTCTGCCAAAATGTCCAATACAATGTACGACGCATAACAATATAAAACGGAAACAATAATGGACTTTTCATTCAAATTAATTCTTACCACAAATGCTGTGTGTATGACTGAGTGTAACAATTGTTAAGCAGGACATTGCTTGAACAGGCACACTCTTGCACAGGCAGTCTCCTGCAGGCTGCAGCCAACAAGAGTTACAGCTAAGAAATAAAGTCAAGTGCCAACAATTTAACTTTAAACGAGAGATATTTCACACTTGCTACAATCTACATTACAACACACTTACTTACAAATACCTCCCAAAGCAGTTATCGTTTTACAACGAGGTGTATGTGTGTGGTAAATAAATTTCAACCATATTGCTTGAAAGGACTTTCCTTTACAACATTTTTTCTGAACACAATAAGAATTCTTATGTTTACTTCATATGTAAATTAATTTGTGTTTTCTTTTTCAAGTTTCTTTTTTCGGTAAAAAGGATTTTCTTTTGGTATTTAAGGATATTTTGGAAATATATGCAACACTTTCCTTTTTTTAAGTCCAATAAATCTCAAATATTTTAATGAGTTTTACTGCGTAAACACTTTTGTAGGGAAATGAGTTTTAAGGATTATTTTAATATATTGAAATACACAAACAAAAAGAGGGAACATGTTCACACATGCATCCTTTACTTTTTATGTCTTCTTTATGCGTTTATTAAATAATATGACTTCTCTCTCTCCTTCAGTATTAAAGTTTTGAATCAACTGCCAAACAGTTTTAATGCATGAACGTGTTTCAGTTGCTTAACTCATTCAAGCATTCTGTAAAAGAAGTAAGAATATGTCTTTTCGGAACAACTGATAGTTTTCGGAACATCTTAATCTGTCGCTTCGATAAAGCGAATGCAAAAACAACAATCTTAAAGACATAGATTCGTAGGGATTAGTGAGAGATTAATTCAGTCATTGTATTATCTGATTCGTATTTCTTTTTAAAGATCGTGATAATTTTTCAAAGTCTCTCAGTCTTCTCTTTCATTTCATAGACAAAGATATCCGCAATAAACTGCAGCGAATGGTGATACTTGTTTTGCAAACATCGGAGATCAATATGCCATGAATTACGAATATTATGGATGATTATAATATTAGCTGAAAGTGATATTAAGATAGCGTTAGAATACTTTGACTGGACATTCCCACAAGCAATATGTCTAATGAGTAAACGAGGAAAGAATTTTAAATTAGGGATTGAAAGGAGACATATACATCCAATACGACCACAAATGCAACATCTAAACTATTTTGGATTTTAATTTTCTGCAAAGAATTCATTCAATCTTTGCAAGAACTAGGCTGTGTAATGAATGATTCAATTAATGGCCTGATTGGAGCACTACATAACTACTTGTATTAGGTAACATAGTTTAGTTTTAGATTCAGAGAAAATTTTGCCATGCCTAAACAAGGGGACATAAAGAAAATAAAGAAGAAGAAAGGTAATGTCTAAGAGATAACAAAAGGATAAACAAAAAGAAAAATCCAAAATCTGCGTAGAGAGGGTGAAAATGGTTACAGATTTGAATTCACCGTAGAATATCCTTTAAACAGCCAATCTATTTCCCTGATAAAACTTAGTATGTTACATAATTTACAACCAGCAACACTCCCAAGTTCATCTAGATAAATGGTTGTCACAAACATATACATGTTTACTGTAACCATATATATGGTTGATACAATCATGTGAATCGTAAATTAACCATATTATTGTTACTACAATCATATATATAGTTACTGTGACTATAATATTGTTAAAAATGTTGAAATAGTTACAGTAACCATGCACAACTATATTTTTTTCCTGGGTGTAGTACCTAGCCATTTAAATCTATAACTCTGTAGTCTAGGACAGCTGCACATAATGTTTTCAACTCCTCTACAAACTCACACACTCTACTATCCCATTTACCTTTAAAGGCCCAAATTGAGCAGTGACCGGTTATCACTCCTACTAGAATTCTGAGACTATACACAGAGAAAACAGATTCGTAGTCACAACCGAATTTGTCGCCAATCGAATTTGGTCGGTTGCAAGTACTATTCACTATTCGATTGTAGTAACTGATGAATATATGGTACTCACAACCGTTTACAAAAATAATTCGGTGAAAACGACTGATAAAATAGGTTTCTTATTGTGAATTAAAATGAAAACACCTAATTTTTTTTGTTTAAACACAAATGATTTATCATATGTAATTATTATGTCAAATTACATTACATTAAATTAACAATAAATGTATATTAAAATGTGTATTAAAAACTTTGTTCTTGAATAGATGCTGATTTCTTGGATTAGTAGTTGATATCATAGCATAAAGATTTGCTTAAGACCATTTTGTATCATTATGCGTTTTGGAATCTGGTTAAAAGTAACATCCTTCATAGGTAGGCTAGAATTTTGGTAACGATGAACCGCATACCCAAATTGTTGGTGATAAAACAGCTAAAAGAATAAATATTGTTACTCTAGATACAAAATGGTAAACATAAAAATGCATCTATAAAATATGTTTATGTATGTAGGTAGGTGCATAAATATGTTTAAAATTACATTTAAAGATACTGGAATTACCTTCTTACTCTCAAGAGAATCTCCAATCTTCTATTTATATTTTTCTATTTGCTGGAATATTTTGTGTTCTTAAATATTATTTCAATTAATTTTAATTTTGTTTCAGTTGTCAGAAGCTCATTACCATTTCATTATTGCATTCGGTAGAGAACATCGAATTAATTTGTATTGTAATCAATTATTCAGTTAAAGTAATCGAATAGTTATTTTTGCAGTTAAGTTTTTTATTAGAACCAATTTTATGATTACAATAACCAATAATTTGGATTTGATGCCAACAAAGCTAAATTAAATTCAGTTGTAATTTTCGAATTAGTTAAATAAAATTTAGCAAAGACACATATCGGTTAAAGTGACCAATTTTTCAATTGTTGAAATCATGATTCGATTGCAATTGTGATTTTGCTTTTCTAGACATTGAAAATGGGTTGTGTTTATATATTTTTAAGATTAACAACTAATTTTCTGTTTGTCTTATTAAATATTAATATTAGAAACCGAATTCCGACCAATTTGTTTTCTGTGTGTACCTATCCAATTAGTGTTTTGGTTGCCTTTGCATCCAGTTTGGACACTTGACAATCCATCCTACTATTCCAGGAATCTTTCAAAGATTAGCCTGTAGTAGTGACTAATAGGAGTTCTTACTCCCCGGTCCCTAATACTATGGTCCAGATCTGAGCCATGTTTCATCTGCTACCTCATTTCCCTGTATGTTACAGTGTCCTGGTATCCTGATTGAGTAGTGTACTAATAACTCTTCAATAACTCTCCTGCAGTCTTCCACTATGCTAGAATGTATTACTTGACATTTTAGAGCCTTAAGTACCACCTGACAGTCTACATAAATTTTCACTACAGACCCCTCTGTGAAGTGTGCGTTTATCCACTCCGTGGCTTTCAAGATCGCAAAGATCTCTGCCTGGCAGATAGTTATCTGTATCTACATATAATAAAGAAAATAGCTTGTTGTCAATGTTAGATTGATTCATCAGCCTTAGATGCTAACAGATTTAGATCCCGTAAATCAAGGCTTCCATATGTTATTAACCTATCAAGTTTATAAAGGTGTGGTTAATTTCTAAATATTTCGTTTACCGAGGAGTTTAAATTTTAAGTCGCCAAAAGTTGTATGCAAATAAATCGTGAATCTTATATGGTTTCCCCATTCTCAAGCCCTTCATCCACACAAGTACTTTTAATGTATGTTTATTCAGTTACCTGATCTTCTCAATAGACATTTTTGACTATCAAATGATATTAATTGTAATTAGCATACATAAAATCTGCCAGTACTAATATTTGTAGAACTCACAATTTAAATAACAGAGGAAAAATCACTAGGAGGTGTTCAATTGAAGAATATACCAATACAAATGCATTGCCAACATTGATACATTATTAATTAATACTCTTACTGATAAGAATGTCTATACATTGCAAATGTATATATTTTGAATCAGTCAAATAAATGGTTGAGAAGCAAAAGTACAATTGAATTAAAAGGGTGGAAAAGGTAAACCGAAATCGGGTAATCGAATCTGCTAATGAATAATGCAAAAACAAAATTTAATTTTTTTAAATTTTAAAAAAAAAAATTTACAGCCTGGCCCACTATGTCCAACGTTGTCGTTTCAAACGACAAACAGCTGTTTTGCGGCTCACTAATATTCTTATTCGAAAGAAAACAAATACGAACGATAACGTAAGCAACTCAATACAAACAGCCTGGCCCACTATGTCGAAAGTTGTCGTTTCAAACGACAAACAGCTGTTTTGCGGCTCAATAATATTCTAGTCGAAAGAAAACAAATACGAACGATAACGTAAGCAACTCAATACAAAATTTGAGGCTCACTATTTACATTTTCTAATATTTGTACGAACTAAAATGTCAAATTCGTTCACTTTTTATTTATTGTCGTCTGTGTAAGAATCTAGTACAAAACGGATGCGTACTTATTAATTATTATACATTTGTGCATAATTTAACATAATTACATATATTTTCACTCATACATACTGGTTTGTTGTAGAAAAATAAGTAGAATTTGACGAAAAGTCTACTTATTTTTGTTCGAGACGTCCCAAAAGTACTCTTTTATATTCCTTAGGAGAGTTATTTATAGAATTATGTATTTACAATAATAAAAAATATAAAAAAAATAAAGAAAAAAAATAAGTCGCAGCCACGAGTTGATCCCACAACCTTCCGGTTGCTAGTCAAGGGCTGTACCCACTACACCACTGCTTAATTATTTTATTTTGTGTCGAATAATGGTTTTCAATATATTGTCGATTGTTTCTCAATTATATTTGGATTACGTTTGAAACGTAAAGCAAAGCGAACGATAAGTCGTAAGATAGTGGGCCACTGTTTCGAATGAAAGTGAGTGACTGACTTTCGTTCGCTTAAGTATTCTTTCGACATTGTGGGCCAGGCTGTTAATTTTTGAAATTGTTTTTCAAAATTTTAAAAAGAAAAATTTTTTTTTCAAAATAGTTTTCAATTTTTTTTTTACATTTTTTTAAAATTTTTTTTAATTTATTAGTGACAAAAAAATTGAAAGAAATGTTTGTGGTAAAAAAAATTCGGGTTAAAAAATAATTCTCCCGATTTTGACCCATTGTAGGTCAAAATTATCTTATATAAATCGTTGCAATGGACTTTGAAATATCTATCAATAGATATTGTTATTGTTTATATTAATGACTTAGTAATCCAGATATAGATAAAAAAATAGGCCAAAAATCGAGGTTGCCCGGTTTTTTCCTTCTACCTCAGCCATTTATGGGCCGATTTTCTCGATTTAAAATAGGGACCGAGCCGGAAGAATTCCCGATATATTGATGTATCAATTATGTTTGTAAGTTATTTGGGGGCTACGGAAAGTTGATTTCAACATATAGACGGACATGGCTATATCGACTTCGCTATATATAACGATCCAGAATATATATATAATTTGTGGGGTCGCAAATGAAAAATGTAGAAATTACAAACGGAATGACAAACTTATATATACCCTTGCCAGTAATGGTGAGGGGTATAAAAAGGCTTATCCAAAAATTTTTGATGAACTAATTGAAAAAAAAAACAGGTTAATGAAATTTATGTTAAAAAAAAATTGGCTTGAAAAATATTCATCCCGATTTTGACCAATTCTGAGTCCGAATTTCAATGGAAAGGTCTTTGATCTTTTACCATTAGATATCCATATATTGTCAGTATTCCAGATATAGATCAAAAGTAGAAAAAAAATAGAGGTAGTGGTGGTTTTTGCTTATGTCTCAGCCATTTGTGGGTCGATTTTCCTGAATTTAAATTACAACCTAAGCGTGACTATACCGGATATATTGATGTAAGCATGTATGCAGGTTACACTATTTATACCGATCCAGAATATGTATACTTATACATATACAGTCCTAGACATATTAATTTTATGTAAAATTTAAAATATTAAAGTTTTTCTAATTCCTTAATATTTTTTTTTAAAAAAAAGAGTATATAAAATGTTTTTACTCATGTCTCCTATTTCCAACATTTCATTCTTATATTTTCAATTAATAAATCCTTAAAATTCCTTAACTTAATCTCCTAATTTAATTACAACCATAAATTTCCCAGCACTATAAGCTTGCCAAACCAAAAAATCGCATAAATTAAGCGATTATTAACGGCTGAGTAAAGTTCGCTGTCCGCTAATCAATTACACTTAATAAGCAAAATATTTTTATGAAAACACCTTTCCACCAAGGAAAATTATTAAATGAACTGCTTACTCCTTTAAATAGGAGACGGGTTTGGTGGCAAATCCAACTGTTTAAATAAAATATTAGTCACGTTTTCATCAACTTAAACTACTTGGTATGTATGTACGTAGAAATACGTTGGAATTGCAACTTAACACGCAATTAAATGTAAATAATTGCATTGCAGCATACAAATGATTTGTTTATCAACCAAACGACAACATGTCTCATACTGCTGCCCGTGTATATAATATTTCGAATGCAATAGATTTCCATTCAGCCGTATAAGGAAATTTAAGATGGCTGCGCGTATTTCATTTGGAAATCTAAGATTTTAGCGTAAATTGTTTGTGTTTGTGCGTGTGAATAAACGAAGAACACGTAAATCATTAACGCTCGAAACGTCTTCATCGTATGTGTGCTTACGTGTGTAAATAAGAGGATGTGTGAAATCTTGACCCGCTAGTTCTATTTGAGGGAATGTACTCTATTTTGAAAGAACTTTAAATAGGAGATCAAATTAAAGTCACTTGGTGTAGGGTAAATTCACTATTATAAGGTATATAGTGAAAACTAACCGCCATAAACAGGTACTTCAAACGAAAGAGCAATCTGAAGTCACTTGGGATGAAGTAATACCTTATTGCCCCTCAGTATACGGTAAATTGACTATATTAGGACTGGTGAAACTACTATTCCTTTATTACTCAGAAGGGGATTAATTTCATATACTAAGACAGCTGCATATTAAAGTAACTACACTATAGTGAGGCAACCAGTGGTGACTACTTTATGCTGGTCAAGTGACCTGTCCGCTATTTTCCCCCAGAACTATCGGGGTTCATGAGTTTGCCAAAAGTGTTTGAGTGTGCAGTATGTAGGTGCTGAAATGCCTTAATCCTTTCTGCTAAGAGGATCTTGTAATTTTAGGCTTGTAACGTTATTTCATTTAGCGATAAGCGGATAATGTATTCAATTGTAAATTTATTTAGCAGCAGAAGGAAGAGTAAGGATTTTAACTAATTTGCTTAAATATGCAGAAGCATATCTATTTTCATAGTGTATGAGACTAAGAGAAAGGGGCTCTGGCAGGTTAATTTAATATGGAAACATAAAATTTATTTTATACTTTCCCTTGAATTTTACTATTTTCGAAGATTAACTTTTGTATAGCATATTTTTAGGGTTAAATTTTGTTATTTCTTAAAACATACTTCAAGGAAACAGTTTATTTGTTTTTGCACTCTTTGGGCCATTAAGTAGAGAATTTATGCTTGCATATTGTCATGAATTGCCAATACTATCGTTACATGTAAATTTTACTCCATTGTTTTTAACGGATGCAAAACTCTATTAAAACGCCCTAATGTAGACATCACAAAAATGTATGTATGTTTCTTATTTTGATATTCATAAAAAACAGGAGGCGTTGAGCAGAGGGTGTAAACAAATAAGTTTTTTTTTTTTAAATCAAGAATTATAGATAAAATACATATTTTAGTGATTTTTATTGACACCTTAATACACTCATAATTTCCACTTCAATGATTGTATTGAATTAAAATTACACATTTTTAGCTAGCATACCTATTAGGCGCCCAAATAACAATAGCAAATAACATACATAATTGCAAGAACGGGAAATCAAGAAGTATGAAAAAGGAAAATGAGACAAAAATGGGAAACAGTTACAATTTGTTTAGCAGTATGAACAGTTGGCGAATTAACAAAGTGGAAAAATGTTGAAATCAATAAAAATAGCGCTAAAGGCCAAATAAATTTTGTGTACTATGTGTGTATTTCATATGGAAATAAACAAAATGCATACAAATCAATTGCAAAAGCGAATAAGTGTAATACGAAATGGTTCCTCAATAAACACTAATTTCTATTTGGTTGTTTAGTTTCTAAAACAACCCTTATGTTGTTTCAATATTTACATTAGTTCTACTTTATCGAAAAATACACTTTATTTTTCGTTATTTGAATAGAGCAAAAATTTACATGAATTCTATCAATTGTTGTTGACATGTCATAAAAATCAAAATAGAGTATCGTTTACATTACACAATACACAGCACCGAGAAATATATTTTGTAAAAAAGGGGAGGGTATGCTAAGAGGCAGATACCAGGGGAAAGTAGTTTATAATTTTCTTTTAAAGAAAATCTTTTCACCGATCTAAAATTGACATGAAATCTTTTTTCAGCAGGATTTTACTAAACGAGTTCGAGAATCAATAAAGTGTGTCCCAAAATTCGCGTATGATCTGGCATTAGTGCAGTAAACTGTTGCATACTTTAAATTAAAATTAAAATAAATATTTTTGGGTAAACAAAATTAAAAATTTTTTTTTCAAAATGGTTTTTCAAAATTTGAATGTTGTTTTTCAAAATTAAAAATTTTTTTTTTTAATTTTTTATTTTTTTAAATTATTAGTGAAAAAGAAATTATAAAAAAAATGTTTGTGGTAAAAAAAAATATTAGGGGTAAAAATAATTTTCCCGATTTTGACACATTGTAGGTCCAAATTACTAATATAGCCTAATATAAATCGTTGCAATGGACTTTGAAATATCGATCATTAGATATCCATATTGTCTATCTTATTGACTTAGTACTCCAGATATAGATCAAAAATAGGCCAAAAATCGGTTTCGGTTTTCCTTATATCTCAGCCATTTGTGGGCCGATTTTCTCGATTTTAAATATAGTTAAATAAGTTATTTGGGGGCTACGGAAAATTGATTTCAACATACAGACGGACATGGCTATATCGACTTCGCTATATATAACGATACAGAATATATATACTTTGTGGGGTCGCAAATGAAAAATGTGGAAATTACAAACGGAATGACAAACTTATATATACCCTTGCCACTCATGTTTTGCTAGCTGACAGTGTTTGTTTATTTGCACTTCTAGAACTAATTCCAAAGGTGACAATTTTAATCCAGACTTGGGAATTTGAGAAAAGGTTCCAGAAACAATCCAAAAAATGGAAACTGGCTCCGTGCTGCTTTCTTTGTTCCGCTGGTGACAATTTGAAACAAAAAAAATTCAGTTTTTTCTTAGATTATTATATGCTTTGTAAATATTTTTAAATTCGTTTAAAGTTTTTACTTTCTTTACTGAGTCAACCTTCCCCTTTTCACACTCCAAAGTGTGACTGAAACATTTAAAACACTTGTTTGTGTTGCTTTCATATTACAACGCCACGCAATGTAAAGTGAAATATTTAGCTGACTACTAAAAATAAGAAAAAACAAAAAAACAAAGTCAAAAATGTGATAAACATTTCACTTTAAACAGTGACATTTACGAGTTTTTCATCATCGACAACATCAACGTAGTCAGAATGAAGCATTATTGTGCTTGCTACTCGTAATCATCAACATTATTTGAAATAACTAAGGAACAAACAATAATGATTTCTATGCAAAATAGTTTTCGAAAACAAGATTTTATTGCATTTTTATCACTCATTTGCTGTTGTAAACGCTTGGAATGCGTTTATTATAAAAATTCCTTTCAAGCGTAACTAATTATGTTGTTCTCTCACACTCACCCCTCTACTGCAGAGTGCAGTAGTACTTTAGTATACCGTATTATAGACAAGTATTTACATTATGAGTTTGTACTTTTGTTTTTGTTTCTTATTTTATGCAAAATTATATTTATTAACTCTCTATGTAGTTGGACATTTATGGGTTTTGCTTTAACTCATTTGCAAACAATTTTTATTTTATGATTATATGATTTTCTATATAAAAGTTAAAACTTCTTCTGTAACAGCTGTTGGTGTAAAATTGTGCAAAATTTTTGCATGCCTCAAAATTTAGCACGTGTTTTATGGGTTTCTGTCAAGCCCCCCTATAAAAATTTGTTCTCGATAATAACAGGAGGGAGTAAGTAAAAGTAATTACATTCACAAATACTTTTATTTTTACGCTATATAACTTTTTTTTGTGTTATTTTGCATATATTAAAAAGTCGTAAAAATTTAAAGGAAAAATCTAATTTTTGCAAATAATTTAAATGCTATAAAATCTGACGAAACATCAATAATGAAATTAACATGTCATTCGAGCAGGATGGTGGCAGATTGTAAATTTATGAATGAATTTAATTTAAAATTTTATTATTATGGAACATAGCATTTAAATAGAGCTTGCGAAAAATACTCATTGTATTCTCTAATCCCGAAAGTAAAACAGCTAATAAAGCAGGCTGGGGTTTGCTATAATTAGCACTCAAATTTTTAAGACGAATTTAAATAATATTAAATTTTCAATAAATGTTTTATTGCTTTAGCTATAAACGGATATAAAACTATTAAAATAAATTTGATGTCAAAGAAAATTACTTCCATAGTAACTACTTACATAATTAATGAATAAAATTCAGTCATCCATTATGTATGTAGTACACTCACGTAAAATGCTAGTACAATTTATTTTGTAAACAATTACTTAAATATTCCTTAATAACCAAAAACTAAATTCTTCAAAAAATATTTTTCTCCATTTTTATCAAAATATTTAGTTAATTTTTTTTAACTTTTTTTAAACAAATTTTTTTTGTTTTATCAAAATTTTCTTTAAAAATATAGCTTCTTTGTAAAATATTATCATCATGAAAATTTTTTTACCAAAAATATTTATACTCTAAATGTATTCACCAAACATGTTTCAAAAGTTGATTTCATCAGAAACCAAAATGTTTCCATCAATAAATTGATAGTCTAACATTATATCAAAGTCTTTCACCTAAAACTTGTTCAGCAAAATAACTATGATCGCCTAAAAGCTTTTAACCATAAAAGCTTTTTTTTTAACAAGGCCAGTTTTTTCGATAAAAAACTTTTTTTAAAACACTATTTCCCCACTTTTCAAGGAAACACTATTTCTCCAAAAGAGAAAGATTCTTTTTCAAACAAAAATTATTTCTCCCAAAAAGCTTTTTTTCACTTAAAAAATTATCCCTTTAAATTAATTGAATCCAAAAAAAAAAAAAAAGTTTTTTAACCACAAACAAATTTTCAAATTTAAAGCTCACCAATATCTTTTTTTTTAATAAAAACTTTTTTTTCAAAAAATTTGATTTTTTTTAAACAAAATCCTTTTCTTCAGGTTTCACTTAGAAAATTATCTCCTTAATGCTTTTAATTTAACCATGAACAAATTTTCAAAGCTAAAAAAGCTCACCCAAATCTTGTTTTATAATAAAAACTTATTTTACCAAAAAGCTTTTTTCACAAAAATTTTTTTTCATAAAAAAAACTTTTTCACCACAACTAATTCAATTAAAACTTTTTTTTTTTAAATCAACAAAAAGCTTTTCTTAGCTAAAATTTCATTTTCTCAACAAAAAAAATTTTTTAACTAAAATACTGTTTCACCAACATAACAGAAGCATGTTTGAATAATTTCAAAAACCCTAAAAACTTTTTTCAACTACTAAAAAATGTTCAATACTGAAGCGTTTGTGACAAAAATATTGTTACGTTTTCACCTTTTGAAAACGTGGGTTTATTTCTTATAAATAAACCAGATACTTTTAATTGCAAGTGTCACTCAGTGTCTATTTACACGTTTATCAATTTGCAGAAATGCACACACACTTTATCATGTACAAACTCAGTCGATGTTAACTCTAACAGTACCAATATCAACTAAACTCACGACTGTCACCTCTGCCACTAATTATACACACGCCATCTTTCGTTAATCTTCTACAATGATCTTAACGGACAACTAGAACATTCGAATTCAAGAGCTTTCGATGTTAATGTTAGCAGCATAAACATTTAGTGTTGCCATACTTACAAACAATGCTAATAACCGCATGCTATCAACATTGTTGATAAGTAAAAGCTTCTACTGATGGACGTGTTTATAAACATGATGAATGTTGCAGGTAGTCGTTACAGACCCTTAAAACTTTTCCTTGAAAAAAAACTCGTTCATCAGAAAAGCTTTTTTATAACAAAAATATTTTTTTTATGAATGGATTTCTCATCAGAATAAAATAAAAAGCTTTTTCACAAAAATAACTTTTCATCAAAAAAGCCATTTCCCAAAAAAAACTTATCTAAAACAAAGGGGGAAAAGTTGTAGTTGAAATTGCCGTTATATTTGTCGTGGTAACTAAGTGTTTTTCTTTTACACATGAGGCATAATTCCTCATTTGTGAAATGTACCAATAGAAGAACATCTCTTATATCACTATAGTTCAAAATATATATGAAATGGTTTTGGTTAAGCATCTAGCTCCAATTGGTCTTCCCATACATTCTTAAACATTTTTCATTTCATCATTAAAGTTTTTTTTTAAAAAAATGCATTTCATCATGTTTCAAAATTTAATTACTATTAAATCTTGCAACCTTGCTTAATAAGTCTGTACCTAATGAAAGCAAAACTGCAAATCCCATTTAGTTTTTTTTCTCCAATTTCTATAAAATTGTCCATCAATAGTCAGTGGCAATGCACAGGCGGTGAGTGTTGGTTGCATGTGTAGAAAATGACTAATTTAGTCAAGTTTTTGTTTTGTTTGACACTTATCTCTCATTAAATAACTGCTGTGATTCTGTTGACAAATTTCATTACATCGTCTTATGGACAAAGATATTTACTCCCTAAATACACATGCATAAATCCTTAAAACAAATACCTTTTTTGTGTAGAAGTGAGAGTTTTTATTTTTGTTGTAGTTGTTGTTGGTAACAAATGTTTTTGCTTTTAAGTTGCTTTTAATTAAAACTCTTAATACTCTGCTCACATTCAAACTCTAATACAGACTCACACTTCTAAATACATACAATATAATACATACATATGTAGTAGAATTTTGAAAATTCAGTTCAAAGTAATGAATTAACAAACATATCTAGTTTTTTGGTCAGGCAATATACCACTACTCACATATGTATTTATGTGTATACTACAGGACTAAAGTCCTTTTTATTTGTTCTCTTAAAGGTGTGAGGGAAGGATATTGGCGCCAATGTGTCGATGACATATGCCTGTATAGAACTGGCTAAAAATTCAATAGGACCTCTTTTAGAACAACACTACATTTCATCTAAATATATGTATCTGTGTATTTTGTTGTCAGAGTGTTGGGGAATTTAACACAGTAGATTTGAACAAGATAAATGAATAAAAAGCCATGTTTGAAAGGTTTCCATGTCCAACGTTTTTCTCTCTAACTGACGTTTGTATGAATAAATGGTGTTGTTATGTTCGTTGTACATTTCGTTATGCTGCCAATCATGGTGGATTAATAATACTTTATATATAGCTATGTATGTAGATTTATGTATGTGTGTATTGTGTGTATGCAAGTTCTGGTCTACATCTGTGGTCATTGTTGCAAACAATATCAACTTCAATCTCAATATGTTGTTTGCATAAAAGCTGTGCAACAATGTATGGTTACACACACACACACAACTGCCACTCGACAGGATAAATCTAAAAAAAAAAATAGAACCTCAAAATAGATTTTGCATGCCAATAACAAAAACAAAAACAACAGTAACAGCAACAGAGCATCATTGTATGGAAGGTAAATTTTGTTGGTTTATTTGCAACAGGGACACATGCAAAATACCATGTTGGATAGTGTGAATGTTCTGCAATTTACAATTGTTCTCACACGACTGCATTTAGCCTTTTGTCAATAATATTGTTGCACAATTGTTAAAAAGAGATTTATTTAGCTGCTCTTCCTCCTTCATCACACACATTTACCTTTAAAATCCTCTGCCCCATCTCATTTAACCAATACGAGCATGTATGTTTTTTCTTTATACTGTTAAGTATTTGTGTTATTTGTGGCTTTTTTTTTTTTTGTTGCTGTGTTGGTGTCCAAATCATTCATTTATATGTTCTAGCTGTATGTGTGCCACAATATGTTGCATTCAGTTGTAGTAAAGGTGCTCACTCAGCCACATCCGTTTCCGTGACGTATTTCCATTTTAATTTTGATTATTTGTGTGTGTGTTGTTGTTGATTTTATTTTCTTGTATTGCTGCAGCTCTCATTTGCAGCCATGCTGTTTTTGTAGCCATCTATTATGGTTAAATTTAGTCAATACTTTATGTATCTTTGGCAATTTGTCTAAAAATGTGTTGGGTTTTTTTTTCCTATTTAAGCAATATACTCAAAATGTTGTGGTCGATTTTTTAAATACGAGGGATTCCTGAAAGGATAAATGATCATAACAAAAGTTTAAGTCGCATCAATCTAAAGATCGCTGAGGATTGAAAATCACAACTCATTATATAAAGGGTTTTCCAACAAGAGGTGTTATTTTGAATTACCCGGTATTTCGGTAGCTGTCACTTTTGAAGATTTTATTCTTTGACATTTGACAAGTAGAAACTACGCCATTACTAAAAATGGAACGATACACGTTTCAACAACGCATTGAATGTATTAAAATTCACTACAAAAATGTTGAAAATCTTGCAGTCACAGTTCGCAAAACTAAAGTATTTTTGGGTCGTGCATTTTTGGTTGGTGGAAAAATTCGAGCTGTTGAGACAAGTTAGTGATGTGAAGAATAAAACCCGTGCACGTCGCTCAAGAACAACTGAGAATATTGCTGCTGTAACCCAAAGTGTTGAAGAAAACACACAAGCAACGAAACCATTGCTCTTTTACGGGAAAAGTTTTCGGACCGTGTTAGAAGTCGAAGGGGTGATCACAATTGGCCACCGAGATCTTGTGATTTAGCACTTTGTGACTTCTTCCTTTGGGGCCACGTGAAAGATAAGGTCTACGCCAACAGCCCAGCGTCGATTCAAGACCTCAAACATAGAATTCGTGAGGCTATCGAGGACATTGGGCAGCCACTTTGCGATTTGGTTATCGACAATTTTCATGAAAAGGATATGGTCCTGTAAGCGTGGTCGTGTTGGCCATTTGGCTGATGTTGTTTTTCATTATTAACGGCATACCTTCCTCTTTATTATGAAATAAACATCCGATCATTTATCTCAAAAAATTCAATTTTTCTTTGAATACCAAAATAACACCTCTGGTTGGAAAACCCTGTAGAAAAGACAAAGTTAATTAAATTCCTAAAAAATACACTGTGTGACAAATTTTAGGCTATTTTCTTCAGCCTTAATGATCTCTTCGATCCGGAATGATTGGAGGTCTCACTCAACAACAAAATATCAACGCAGCAATAGCTGTTTCAACCGTAAGGTTTTTCTGTAGTGAAGAATGTTCGACGAAGACACGACCTGCACGACAAATTCTTAGTCATCTTCTTTAACTTTAATAATATCAACACGAAATCATTTAGCAACACACATGCATCAAAAGGAAGTTTTCCCCAGGGAAGAATTTTCGACGACAGCACGACCTGCATACCAAACCTAGGCTCATCTTATTTAGCCTTTATAGTTTTAAAGCAAAATGAAAGTAAACTAATGGACAAACCATGAGCGCTCCCACGACAAGTAGATCTTCGCTTTGACATAAATAGAGGATCAATCAGTGAAAGAATGTCAACCGGAAGCTAATTCCAGAGAGAAGAACTTTCGATGACAGCAGACCTGTTACAATAACAACAACTAACAAAGCCCCTGAAGTATTATGAAAGGTTAGTTCAAATTTAATCTATATGGGATCTAGAAGCTGATCAATTTGAGCAGTAAAGTGTTGCTAATCGCAAAAAACAGTTTAACAGTTTAGGGTTAGGAAAAATGAAGTATTAGATGAGAGAACTGAACGGTTTCAATATTTAACATTCAGGGCTGTTCCTGTTCTAACTTTCACTGTATTTTTGGAACAACAATATTATGTAATTTCTTTAGCATTTCTAATTAGAAATGGTTACACGTAAGTTTTTTTAACCTTAACTATATAATTTTAGATACTTTATTTAATATAAATATTGTAGTAATTATGCTTCCCAAAATTGGGTGAATGGTCAAAGTGACAACAGGAGGAATAGCCCTGAATATTTAAAAAATAATGAAAGTTTTGCAGCATCAGTTTGATAATTTGGAACAAAATATTCAGAGAGATTGGATCAAGCCCTTCAAATCTTAATATAGAAGTAATGCGTGAAAGTCCAGGGGGATTACTCCCTAATTCGATTCGAAAGGAAATCGTTTCGAATTGCAATGTATTTAGCACACATTTTCGAACATTTCCGTTTTCGGATTGAGTTACGCGGTAACCCCCCAGGAACTTCAATTTGGGTCATGGTCCATAATTAACAATTTGAAGAACATCTCTACAGCATACACTTGCTGAATTTCTGCATCTTCTTGTTTACAAACTCCAATTGACACAAAAACTAAAAACAATGTATAGTCTCTAATTCAACAATGTATAATTGAACATCAACAAGTGGATGCCGGTTTTTCGAGCAAAATCTAAATAAACAAAAGAAGCACATTTTCAACCTGATGACTTTATCAATCGTCAAAATTGCCATATTTGGGGTTAAGAGAAGCGTGATTAAGATAATGTGATTGTCATGTCACTGTTTGGTGAGATTTTCGACAGGAGGCATTATTAGACCATACTGCTTCAAAAATATGGCTTTTTAAGCAGTGACTGTTACTGGTGACCGATATCGGGACATGATAGCAGAGTTATTTCTGCTTTAATTGGACGATATTGATGTGAAGGACATGTAATTATGTATCATGTGACACTATCAAGTCATTAAGCCACCTGATTTTCCTAATATTCCAAACGTAACAACCAATAATGTCCCCCAGTCAATCGCAGAATAGTATGGCCAGCCATTTAACCCTATGGTATTGAAGCATTGGGCAATGGAAGATAATACATTCCATCTTAAGCTAAGTACTCTGTTCAAAATTTCGTGGGAACTGCTGTCAAAATACATATAAAATATTTGGAATGAAGTACTCTTGTGGAAAACATGTGAAATACATCTGGCAACCTTAATTTTCCACACGAAATAACATAAGCAGTACATCTTTCGCACAAAATTAAAACCAATTGTTGCATATAAAATTTTTCGCAAATATGAACAGAGTACTAGGCTTTAGTCGGGGTTATAATAGAATCCAATCATTGTCGAAATCGGTTTTGAAAACGACAAAAAAGGTACATTTGACTTATGAAATCCAATGTAATTTTGTGTTTAATCGATAAAGAATTTAATTCTACATCGAATATAAAACTGATAACTTTAGATTTCACGAGACCAATGTACTTTTTCATTCGTTTTCAAAACCGATTCCGACAGTGATTCGATTCTATGACAAACCCCGAGTTTTTTTTTGCGTAAATTGAATGATATTGATGACAATTGATTGATGTTGTCCACGTTTCATATTTCAATTATTGTTTGAGACATTTTCTGGCCGTGTTATATTTCGTTTCGGTGATCAGAATTGGACATCTCGATTGTGTGAATTAACACCATACGATTTGAAGACAAATAAACTATCTTAATGATACAATAAAAAAAATAGAAATGTAAGGAAAAGATCTGAGTTCTATTTAATTAAAATCTGACGTAAATTTTGCAATAGACTTTATAATAAAATCAGTAACATTGGCTAAGTCTCAATATAATACAGCTATCGTGTTATTTAAGCAGGTTGCCAACCTTGCTAAGCTACCGTTATCTCTCAAATACTTTTTCAGCTCAACTACTGTTACCGTTCTCAACTCAATACCGTCACCGAACTAATACAAATTAACGTTACCTTCTTATCGTTAGGAATCGGTAGTAAACATTGTTTCTAAGGAATAACGATGCTAACAATATTAAATGAAATGTAGTTGAAAGTCTATTGTGTTGGTTATCAAATTGTGAAAATTAATTAGAAAATTTTTCGGAATTTATACAAATTCGGATCAAAACTAATTACAGTTTAATGAAAAAGTATCCAAAGCTACTTATTGTACAACGACCCCCGTATATTTAGTGATATGACAAAATCAGCCATTTGTTTAAAAGTTATTTGCCTTATTTAAATGCTCTACCAATGATTAAAAGGAAATGCTGCAAAGTTACTTCGTATGTAACTGATTTTCTAATAAAAAATCATTCAAATTTGAAACGAATTATATACTATTGGTTTAATTTGGCTGAAACTTAAAGTTATTTGTAGGCTACCTCTTTAAACATTTAAGTTTATACCCCCGCCTATTTTAAGGGGCGTGTCTTAAAATATTAAATGTTTTTTTCTGTTGGTTTATGTTGCCTGAAAACTTACGTTCCCTTTTTAAAGGTATTTAAAAAGTACAGTTTAAATAATTCTACTTTACCCCTGTGTTTCTTATTAAAAAAAAAAAACTAAAATCCTGTTTATTTTTACTAAAATTGAATTGATTTACAAATTGAATTTTTTTTTCTTTTCTCGACTATAAATGTTGAGTTATTTTCAATGAGTGTTGCTGCTAAGCAAGTTGTGTGTGTATGACCATGATAATGCTACTGATGATGATGCACAGGCGGCGGCTGTTGGCCAGAACATGTTTATTTGGGTTTATTAGATTGCAATTGTTAAAATAAATTTGATTTGGCTTTTAGTTTAATTTAATTTATTTGCTAGTGGAATTAGTTAACAAGTTTTATAAGCAAATAAACTGAAAAATAAATATAAAAAAGTTTGTTTAATATTAATTTAAAACAAGTTTTTTTTTTTGGAACATTTTTTTTGTTAAATTTTAAATAAATAAATGGAATTGAAAAAAAATAAGAGTTAACTTTAAATAGAACTTGTTATTTTAGATATAAGAACTTTTTTTCTATTTTTTAACTGACACTTTTGTTTTGCACCTTTACAAGTGCTTGGCCAATACATTTCCCAAACAATGCCAGGGAAACCAGTCATCTTTAACTTTTCTAAAATACACAACTTTCTGTTTTGTTTTGAAATCATTTACAACAGTATGGAGTATTACAAAGTGGCATTTGGGATTTATCAACTGTAACATACTCATGCTGTTGGGGAACATACAAACATATATTCACAGGAAAGTTTATAAAATACAACGAATCAAGGGAAGGTAACCTAAGAAGGTTACCTTAATTTTTTACAGAAGTTTAAATATTTTATTTTATATCGAGAATAATGGTTCTATAAGACTAATGGGCAGTCCCCCAGTATTTCATAAATCAACCAATTTGTTCGAATTTTATCAATAAGCATACTTTCCCCTCCACTTTACATTCATACATTTCAAATTCAGTTCAACTAAACTTTACTGGAAATCTAGGTAAAAAAAAACAAACAATACATTGAAAATACTTGTACGTATGTTTTCATGTAAACGTACTTAGACTTACAATCCTTTTTAAGGATATACTAACATAACACTACAGCTACTGCTCCTACCACACACATAGAAATTCGATGACAATCAATGGGTTTTTTGGTCTAGTGGTCACTTGTAGTCGTACTTATGAAAATTTCATTTTAGGGAGTAGAATCATTTACAAATTTTAGTCCAAGTGTTTTGTTATGCTTCATAAAGGATTCATATTTAGTTAGGGAGTGGTTTTTGCAAGAGAGTTGGGAGTTTAATAAGCTTCCTTAAATAAACATTAGAGACAAAAAACAATAACAAGTGGTTAGAAGTCAGTTCAAATGAAGTACTTAAGATGCGGTTGCCGAGTGCATGCACATGACAAATAAGTTTAATTAAGGGAAATTGCTGAAAAAATAAGGGAAATGGAAATGAAATTTGTTTAAGTTTGGTAGAGTAAAAAGTACGAGAAATATTAATTAATAATCCTTATATTAAATTAAAACCTTTGTATGAAAAGAAAAATAAATGTTCATAAATGATAAATGTTTTTTCTATTGGGTGTAAGACTTAAAAATGCGGGATTTTCTATTCTATTCGATTTTTGTTTGAAAATATAACTGATCACAGATATTAGTCCTTCTTTCATATGTACCACTATTTAGTGATCACAGATTATCGTTCTTTTTCCATTTGAACCACTATTTACCGACTTATAGCCATGTTTATGTTTCACTTCATTTTCATATGAAAAATCGATTTTGAGACGAAAATACGAAAGTTATCACAGATTATCGTTCTATTTCCAGTTGGACCAGTATTTGTAGCCACTTTTAAGTGGCTGAAATATAATTCTGTATTTTCATTAACCCGCCAATGGTGACCTACCTGTCTGTGAGATTGTAGTTTTATTAAATTTTGTGAATTTTAATATTGAAGAAAGTGCTTATATTGATTAAATAACTTTTTTTATTTTCAAAGAGCATAAACTTAAAAAAACGTGAACTATTAGTGCCTGAGACCGGTGTCATTATTGATCAGTCAAATTTCGTCACCATTGGCGGGTTAAACTTTAAAAGTATTTGAGTCCTTTGTTTCTTTTTATACCCTTCGCCATGTGTGGCAAGGGTATATATAAGTTTGTCATTTCGTTTGTAATTCCTACATTTGTCATTTGCAACCCAACAAAGTATATATATTCTGGATCGTTGTAGATAGCGAAGTCGATATAGCCATGTCCGTCAGTATGTTGAAATCAACTTTCCGTAGCCCCCAAATAACTTACAAACATAATTGATACATCAATATATCGGGAATTCTTCCGGGTCGGTCGCTATTAAAAATTGAGAAAAACCACAAATGGCGGAGATATAAGGAAAAAAACGGGACAACCTCGATTATTGGCAATTTTTGATCTATATCTAGATTACTAAGTCATTAATATAGGCAATATGATAATGATAGATATTTCAAAGTACATTACAACGGCTATTATATAAGGCTATAGTAATTTGGACCTACAATGGGTCAAAATCGGGTAAAATACTTTTTTATCCGAATTTTTTTTTAACAATAAAATTTGTTTTTTCACCAATAAAATTTAAAAAAAAATTTTAAATTAAAAAAAAATTGGGAAAAAATTAAAAAAAAAATTTAAAACAATTTTGAAAAAAATAAAAAATTTTACATTTTGAAAAAAAAAAAATTTATTTTGTTTATGATAGATATTTCAAAGTCCATTGCAAAGATGTATATAAGGCTATAGTAATTTGGACCTACAATGGGTCAAACTCGGGTAAAATATTTTTTAATCCGAATTTGTTTTTTACCAATAAATATTTTTTTTTCACCAATAAATTTAAAAAAAATTTTTTAAATTAAAAAAAAATTTGAAAAAAATTAAAAAAAAATTTTAAAATTTTTAAAAACAATTTAGAAAAAAAATTTTTTTACATTTTGAAAAAAAAAAAATAATTTTGTTTACCTAAAAAAATATTTAAAATTTTTATTTTAAACTATAATGTGGTGAAGGGTATATAAGATTCGGTACATTCGAATATAGCTCTCTTACTCTTTTTTATTACTTTATGTAATATTTTTCCCTACTCAATTTGATATTTAAAAAATTCTCTGAAAAAAGTAACCATTCAATGATAGAAACATAAATCATAATATAATTATTTTTGGTTTCTTGTTACACTTTAAATACCCTGGTGTTTTAGCCCAAATTACAATTTGACATGCAAAATCCTTGTACATATTTGAGCTTATTCTTTTTTTTTATTTGCCAGCTGTAATTTAAACCAAAATCTGCAAATGTTTCCCACTTTGTTTTGACTAATTGATTTATGAGGATTTTTCGTTTACATAAAACCAGCATATGTTGTTGCATGATTTGGCGTGTTTGCAATACTCAAAACCCATATTCACTCGTATTTAAAACAACAAACCCCTTTTCTTTTAATCCGTTTGCAACAACATTTGTTTTAAAATATTTACTCCCTCCATTAGCGGAAATTTCTATAAAATTTAGTCTGTTATTTACAGGAATAACAGCAACCGAAAAAAAAGTTATTACAAAATGGTTTACACTAAATAAATTGAAATTTATTGTTGACATAATATTGCAACTGTAAGACTATACCAATTGCAAATTCATTTAGAACATGAAATCCACAAATTTGCATAACAACTAAATATATTTAAATACAAACAGAAATGCTTAAAATAATACACTATGTTGTCAAATATTAGTTTTAATTTTGTATGCTTAGATTGGTTCATGCTGTATCATATTTAGTTTTGTATGCTTAGATTTGTTCCTGTAGTGTAGTATTTAATTTAAGCTAATCTCTATGATTTCCAGATTCTTAAGCATGATATTAACATGACATTTAATTGACTTTTCTCGTTTTTAGGTGCCCTTTACATTCTTTACATTCTAAACACCATTAGTTTAGATTTTCATCTTAACTGATGTGAGTTTTTGTGGGAACAGCTTAAACACGATGCTCAGATGCTATATTCGGCTTTACCGAATATTATATGCCTTTAACCAAAGCATACTTTATGAAAAAATTAAAAACAATTTTTGGAGAAAAAAAATGTTGTTGAAAAAAATTGCTAGGTAAGCGCGGTTTTTTGTTTATATCTCAGCAATTTGTGGGCTTTATAATTGAACTATTGTGGCTTCGGAAAGCTGAATTCAACATACAGATGGACAGAACATGGCTATATCGAATCAGATCATTAACTTTCAGACACTGAAGCATTTTTTACTGTGAAATATTCTAATCAATACCTCTCTCATTCTTTTATACTCGTATCATTGAATTGAATGAATATTTTTCCCTTTTCAATTATTACCATTCAATTCCATTCTTTTGTTTTTATTTAAAACCTTAGCTAAAATGTCTGTGCACCTTCGCTTGTCAATCATATTGCTAAAAACATGTACGAATATCTATGACTAAGTCATGTGCAATTGATGCTGTTGCAAGTGGCATGCATGTCTTCAAATAATCAACCAAGCATACAAAGCTACAACCATTAAATGCTTTAAATAAAGTACATATATTTATAATATAAATTTTCTGCTTTCCAAAAGAAATTTCTATTGTTTAAACGACAAAACAGAAATCCAATGCACTACACCTTCCTTTTTTAAATGATTTCATGATTTTGGATTCCAAAAAAAAAAAACAAAAAAAATGGTTCTAACAAGTAAAACGCATTTAATATGTCTTTGTATGTGTTTGAATTGCAAGGATTATATATTGTATATTTCTTTTTTCGAAATATCTTTGCAATTTCATTTTTCCATTTTTTTTGTCTTCATCTCGTATTTTGTTGTAATAATGAAATTTTCCTCATGAGTTAATTTTGACAATAAATGCGCTCGATTGAATGCAATTTAGTACAAAATGAGTCCTGTTGTGCGAGTGTGTGTGTTTGTTTTTTTACATTATCCTTTCTTTTCTATACTTGTATGGATAAAATTGCCTGATGTGGTTTGGCTGCTTGGGTAAATGCAGTCTTTTAAGCCACTTGAGCTAACGCTTGGAGATATTTATGTTCAAAAAATCCTTTTCACTCCTTAATTTTTAAGCAGCCATGATGATGTTAGCAGTTTTTACATTATTTTTTTTTCAATCTATTTGTTTTATATTTCGCCGTTTTGTCTACATATGTGGCATTAACTTTTTGTTTTGTTCAATACGTTTCTTTTATTCACTTTTGCCTTTTGTTTTTCGGTTGATTATTTTTTAATAAACAATTTGTTAATTTTGTTTAAGTAGTCCAGGAGGAGGGAAGGATCAACAGTGTAATTAGATGCTGGTAAATGCAGCATTACGTAGCTAATTAGATTTGTTAATGAATTTCATAATTCTTTTCTTTCTGCTTCTTAGTCCATCTTAGTGTGTAAAGGATTTTTGTTATTTCATTTTATTTAATTGATATTTTTCTCTGCTGGTCTTTTTTATTCTGGTATAAAGGATTTAATTGGATTAAATAACTCTTTATAGTCATGATTCATAATAATACTGTTCAGTTGTTAATGAACTAAATTAACTAGTGGGCGCCAAATTAGAGAAAGACTTTGAAGTTGAAATGCATGATTATCTGAGTGCTACATTCGGCATTCATTGGTAAAAAAATGTCTTTAATTTTCTTTTTTTAAATTGAACTAAATTAGTTTTAAGTGGCCATAACTCACAATTTTAAATTAGAAAACTTTATGTGTGCTCATTCTTTCATTAAATTTCACAATTCCTCTACTAGAGAAATAATTAAAAAAGCTTGAAATTTTAAATGGATTTGCCTTAATTCTTAACAATACTTCCATAGTTTTAATGAAAGCCAAAATATTGAAATATGTTTAAAAAAGTACTTTTTGGTACTTTTTAAAAAAGCTTGAAAACTTATTAATTTAATCGTTTTACCTTAATTCTTAACAATACTTCCATAGTTTTAATGAAAACCAAAATTTTGAAATATTTTAAGAAAAGTACTTTTTGGTACTTTTTTAAAAATTTAAAATTTTGCTTTAATTATTAACAAAACTTTCAAAATTTCATGAAAAACATAAATTTAAATTTTTTTTTAAAAAAGTATATTTTTGGTACTTTTTAGAAAACTCCTAATTTGAACAATTTTTTCTTTGATTTTGTTCAGTAGTTCATAATATTTATGAAATTAACATTCTTTAATAAAAAGTACTTCTTGGTACTTTTTGAAAAAGCGTTAATTTGGGAGGGTTTTGCTTTAATTCTTAACACAAGTCCATAATTTTAATGAAAACCTAAATTAATAATTTTTTTAAAAAGAACCTTTTACTTTTTAGAAATTTCCTAATTTTAACAATGTTCTCTTTAATTTTTCAGTAGTTCATAATATTTATGAAATTAATATTAATAACTAAAAAGTACTTTTTGGTACTTTTTGAAAACTCTTAATTTCAAGGATGTTTGCTTTAATTCTTAACAAAATTCTTTAAAAACGTACTTATTTGGTACTTTTCGAAGAAGTGTTAATTCTAGGGGTTTTTATCTTTAAAAACCAACATTTTTAATTTATCAAAAAAATTACTTTTTTGGTACTTTTTTAAAAGCGTTAATTTCACAGATTTTTGTTTCAATTCTTAACATAAAACCATAATTTTAATGAAAAACCTAAAGTTTGAATTTTTCAAAAAAGTACTTTTTTGGTACTTTTTGGAAAACTTTTATTTTTACAGATTGTTGCTTTAATTAGTAACAAATTTCTCGGAATTTTATTGAAAAGCTAAATAACAATTAATTTAAAAAAGTACCTTTTCTGGTACTTTTTCGAATACTCCCAATTTTAGTAAGTTTTTGCTTTATTTCCTAACAGAAGATCCATAATTTTAAAGAAAACTCTTATGATTTTTTAATGATTTTTACATTATTTCTTTAAAAAATCAACCTTAATTCCAATGAATATCTAAATTTATCTTTTTATCAACTACCCTTGTAATATCCTTTATATCTCAAACCAAGTTGTATAAATGAAACAAATCCTCTCTACACTTATTCAAATTAAATTCAATATATTTTCTTCTTACACCTCTAACTTGATTTTAATTAAGAAAATCCTTTTACGAAACTTAATGCAGCCAGTTTTTTTGTTTTGTATGCAACCAATAATCTAAGAAATTCAATTAAGCTTATTTAAGCGTTAAAAGCCAATGTTGCAAGTATTGTTTAAATACAATGTATATATGGATGCAATATAACAACCCTTTTTCAATTACAAATAAAAACAGTAACATGCTAATGCAACATGACTCTGAGACATAAGTAATACCTACCTGCATTATGTTGTTGCCTTTACTGAGAGCATGAGAATAATAGAGCTGGCAAAAGCCAACTTAAATTAAAACGCCTAAATGTATAAATGAAAGAAATCTTTATGCAGTAATATGGAAATCATATCAAGTACTTTATGGCAAATTAAAAGAACGTCATCATCACACATTTGTACATTTTTGGTAGACAAGGAGTATTTTAACCCTTTCCCTGGCTTAAATTAAAAACAAAGCAAATCTGTGTGTGAGTGTTTTAAAAGCAAGGGGGTGTTGAAAGGTGACACTTCTGTGATTTACATAACCTAAAGCTACTCACACAAAACGGACTCTTCTTATGGTTATTTGGTAAGGATTTTATAAATGCACTGCATTTAGATGTTATTTTTTTTTTTTTAATTTTGTTGCAGACATTATTCTTTTCATAAAACTTGAACAAAATTATGCATGTTTAATCACAACAAAACATGCCTTTTACAGGCATTGTTTCGGTTGTTTTATTTTTTTCTTTCTGTTAGTATTGTGTGAAATCATGTACCCAAATTCGGTTCACCACATCGTATTTAAAATTCTCTTGTTTTATGGGTGGAATTGTAAATTATATTTGCAATTTGCGAAATGTTGTCGTAATGTGTTTAAGAAATCTGTAGTCTTCCACATTCGCATTAACATGCAACGAAAAACTTGTTGTCGTCACTCTGACTGTGTGCTACTTCATTTATAATCAATCTTTTTAGCATACAAATTAATTAGATGCGAATGCAATTTTAATTGTGTTGTTGCACTTGATGCAGTTTCTGATGCAGATGCCGCATGAGATGCACATTTCAGTCTTTCAGTTTTTGTATGCAGAAATGTCATTTTAATAAAACGAAAAATTTACGATGACGCCACAGACTCTGTTGCTCGCACGCATGTTAAACGAGTGAGTTGTTTTGTGGCAGGATATGCACTGCTGTGCGTACAGGACAATGACTTAATGTTGGCATTAAGAAATTGATCGATGAGTAGAAGCAATTAGTAAATTAATTTAACATTTCTTTCAAAATGAAAAGGAGACTGTATTTTCTTTTGAGCCGTTTTATCGGCCATTAATTAAAATTGGCATATTAAGTGCTGACATATGTAAAAAACGAGTGATAATTTTATATTTAATCATCTTGGTCGAATTTTGTTTAACGACCATCAACATAAAGTAGTATTTTAACATTTTTTTATAATAAATTTTTAAAATATTCTAACTGTTCACAATAAAATAATATTTCTGTTCTAGTTCTGTTCTAGTTCTGTTCTAGTTCTGTTCTAGTTCTGTTCTAGTTCTGTTCTAGTTCTGTTCTAGTTCTGTTCTAGTTCTGTTCTGTTCTAGTTCTGTTCTAGTTCTGTTCTAGTTCTGTTCTAGTTCTGTTCTAGTTCTGTTCTAGTTCTGTTCTGTTCTAGTTCTGTTCTAGTTCTGTTCTAGTTCTGTTCTAGTTCTGTTCTAGTTCTGTTCTAGTTCTGTTCTAGTTCTGTTCTAGTTCTGTTCTAGTTCTGTTCTAGTTCTGTTCTAGTTCTGTTCTAGTTCTGTTCTAGTTCTGTTCTAGTTCTGTTCTAGTTCTGTTCTAGTTCTGTTCTAGTTCTGTTCTAGTTCTGTTCTAGTTCTGTTCTAGTTCTGTTCTAGTTCTGTTCTAGTTCTGTTCTAGTTCTGTTCTAGTTCTGTTCTAGTTCTGTTCTAGTTCTGTTCTAGTTCTGTTCTAGTTCTGTTCTAGTTCTGTTCTAGTTCTGTTCTAGTTCTGTTCTAGTTCTGTTCTAGTTCTGTTCTAGTTCTGTTCTAGTTCTGTTCTAGTTCTGTTCTAGTTCTGTTCTAGTTCTGTTCTAGTTCTGTTCTAGTTCTGTTCTAGTTCTGTTCTAGTTCTGTTCTAGTTCTGTTCTAGTTCTGTTCTAGTTCTGTTCTAGTTCTGTTCTAGTTCTGTTCTAGTTCTGTTCTAGTTCTGTTCTAGTTCTGTTCTAGTTCTGTTCTAGTTCTGTTCTAGTTCTAGTTCTGTTCTAGTTCTGTTCTAGTTCTGTTCTAGTTCTGTTCTAGTTCTGTTCTAGTTCTGTTCTAGTTCTGTTCTAGTTCTGTTCTAGTTCTGTTCTAGTTCTGTTCTAGTTCTGTTCTAGTTCTGTTCTAGTTCTGTTCTAGTTCTGTTCTAGTTCTGTTCTAGTTCTGTTCTAGTTCTGTTCTAGTTCTGTTCTAGTTCTGTTCTAGTTCTGTTCTAGTTCTGTTCTAGTTCTGTTCTAGTTCTGTTCTAGTTCTGTTCTAGTTCTGTTCTAGTTCTGTTCTAGTTCTGTTCTAGTTCTGTTCTAGTTCTGTTCTAGTTCTAGTTCTGTTCTAGTTCTGTTCTAGTTCTGTTCTAGTTCTGTTCTAGTTCTGTTCTAGTTCTGTTCTAGTTCTGTTCTAGTTCTGTTCTAGTTCTGTTCTAGTTCTGTTCTAGTTCTGTTCTAGTTCTGTTCTAGTTCTGTTCTAGTTCTGTTCTAGTTCTGTTCTAGTTCTGTTCTAGTTCTGTTCTAGTTCTGTTCTAGTTCTGTTCTAGTTCTGTTCTAGTTCTGTTCTAGTTCTGTTCTAGTTCTGTTCTAGTTCTGTTCTAGTTCTGTTCTAGTTCTGTTCTAGTTCTGTTCTAGTTCTGTTCTAGTTCTGTTCTAGTTCTGTTCTAGTTCTGTTCTAGTTCTGTTCTAGTTCTGTTCTAGTTCTGTTCTAGTTCTGTTCTAGTTCTGTTCTAGTTCTGTTCTAGTTCTGTTCTAGTTCTGTTCTGTTCTAGTTCTGTTCTAGTTCTGTTCTAGTTCTGTTCTAGTTCTGTTCTAGTTCTGTTCTAGTTCTGTTCTAGTTCTGTTCTAGTTCTGTTCTAGTTCTGTTCTAGTTCTGTTCTAGTTCTGTTCTAGTTCTGTTCTAGTTCTGTTCTAGTTCTGTTCTAGTTCTGTTCTAGTTCTGTTCTAGTTCTGTTCTAGTTCTGTTCTAGTTCTGTTCTAGTTCTGTTCTAGTTCTGTTCTAGTTCTGTTCTAGTTCTGTTCTAGTTCTGTTCTAGTTCTGTTCTAGTTCTGTTCTAGTTCTGTTCTAGTTCTGTTCTAGTTCTGTTCTAGTTCTGTTCTAGTTCTGTTCTAGTTCTGTTCTAGTTCTGTTCTAGTTCTGTTCTAGTTCTGTTCTAGTTCTGTTCTAGTTCTGTTCTAGTTCTGTTCTAGTTCTGTTCTAGTTCTGTTCTAGTTCTGTTCTAGTTCTGTTCTAGTTCTGTTCTAGTTCTGTTCTAGTTCTGTTCTAGTTCTGTTCTAGTTCTGTTCTAGTTCTGTTCTAGTTCTGTTCTAGTTCTGTTCTAGTTCTGTTCTAGTTCTGTTCTAGTTCTGTTCTAGTTCTGTTCTAGTTCTGTTCTAGTTCTGTTCTAGTTCTGTTCTAGTTCTGTTCTAGTTCTGTTCTAGTTCTGTTCTAGTTCTGTTCTAGTTCTGTTCTAGTTCTGTTCTAGTTCTGTTCTAGTTCTGTTCTAGTTCTGTTCTAGTTCTGTTCTAGTTCTGTTCTAGTTCTGTTCTAGTTCTGTTCTAGTTCTGTTCTAGTTCTGTTCTAGTTCTGTTCTAGTTCTGTTCTAGTTCTGTTCTAGTTCTGTTCTAGTTCTGTTCTAGTTCTGTTCTAGTTCTGTTCTAGTTCTGCTCTAGTTCTGTTCTAGTTCTGTTCTAGTTCTGTTCTAGTTCTGTTCTAGTTCTGTTCTAGTTCTGTTCTAGTTCTGTTCTAGTTCTGTTCTAGTTCTGTTCTAGTTCTGTTCTAGTTCTGTTCTAGTTCTGTTCTAGTTCTGTTCTAGTTCTGTTCTAGTTCTGTTCTAGTTCTGTTCTAGTTCTGTTCTAGTTCTGTTCTAGTTCTGTTCTAGTTCTGTTCTAGTTCTGTTCTAGTTCTGTTCTAGTTCTGTTCTAGTTCTGTTCTAGTTCTGTTCTAGTTCTGTTCTAGTTCTGTTCTAGTTCTGTTCTAGTTCTGTTCTAGTTCTGTTCTAGTTCTGTTCTAGTTCTGTTCTAGTTCTGTTCTAGTTCTGTTCTAGTTCTGTTCTAGTTCTGTTCTAGTTCTGTTCTAGTTCTGTTCTGTTCTAGTTCTGTTCTAGTTCTGTTCTAGTTCTGTTCTAGTTCTGTTCTAGTTCTGTTCTAGTTCTGTTCTAGTTCTGTTCTAGTTCTGTTCTAGTTCTGTTCTAGTTCTGTTCTAGTTCTGTTCTAGTTCTGTTCTAGTTCTGTTCTAGTTCTGTTCTAGTTCTGTTCTAGTTCTGTTCTAGTTCTGTTCTAGTTCTGTTCTAGTTCTGTTCTAGTTCTGTTCTAGTTCTAGTTCTGTTCTAGTTCTGTTCTAGTTCTGTTCTAGTTCTGTTCTAGTTCTAGTTCTGTTCTAGTTCTGTTCTAGTTCTGTTCTAGTTCTGTTCTAGTTCTGTTCTAGTTCTGTTCTAGTTCTGTTCTAGTTCTGTTCTAGTTCTGTTCTAGTTCTGTTCTAGTTCTGTTCTAGTTCTGTTCTAGTTCTGTTCTAGTTCTGTTCTAGTTCTGTTCTAGTTCTGTTCTAGTTCTGTTCTAGTTCTGTTCTAGTTCTGTTCTAGTTCTGTTCTAGTTCTGTTCTAGTTCTGTTCTAGTTCTGTTCTAGTTCTGTTCTAGTTCTGTTCTAGTTCTGTTCTAGTTCTGTTCTAGTTCTGTTCTAGTTCTGTTCTAGTTCTGTTCTAGTTCTGTTCTAGTTCTGTTCTAGTTCTGTTCTAGTTCTGTTCTAGTTCTGTTCTAGTTCTGTTCTAGTTCTGTTCTAGTTCTGTTCTAGTTCTGTTCTAGTTCTGTTCTAGTTCTGTTCTAGTTCTGTTCTAGTTCTGTTCTAGTTCTGTTCTAGTTCTGTTCTAGTTCTGTTCTGTTCTAGTTCTGTTCTAGTTCTGTTCTAGTTCTGTTCTAGTTCTGTTCTAGTTCTGTTCTAGTTCTGTTCTAGTTCTGTTCTAGTTCTGTTCTAGTTCTGTTCTAGTTCTGTTCTAGTTCTGTTCTAGTTCTGTTCTAGTTCTGTTTTAGTTCTGTTCTAGTTCTGTTCTAGTTCTGTTCTAGTTCTGTTCTAGTTCTGTTCTAGTTCTGTTCTAGTTCTGTTCTAGTTCTGTTCTAGTTCTGTTCTAGTTCTGTTCTAGTTCTGTTCTAGTTCTGTTCTAGTTCTGTTCTAGTTCTGTTCTAGTTCTGTTCTAGTTCTGTTCTAGTTCTAGTTCTACTTCTGTTCTAGTTCTACTTCTGTTCTAGTTCTGTTCTAGTTCTGTTCTAGTTCTGTTCTAGTTCTGTTCTAGTTCTGTTCTAGTTCTGTTCTAGTTCTGTTCTAGTTCTGTTCTAGTTCTGTTCTAGTTCTGTTCTAGTTCTGTGCTAGTTTAGTTTGAACTTGTTTAAGCCGTTTTATGTTAAAGTTTCTCCTCTCTTATAATCTATTGCATAATACATTAATATTTTGCAAATATCAATCATTTAATATGAAAATAGTTTGTTTTTGAACTGTATCATCGTCATTTTCCTTTAACATTTACTTCCTTACAATTTTGTATGATAAATTACCCTCGTCACTGCTTTTTTTAAAGAATTACGATTAATATTCATTCATCAATAAAAATAACTAGAGCAGAACAGTGTAAAAATCATAATCAAATGTACAGGCACAACTGTACCTATTTCTTGACAAATAAATACAGATTTTTATTTTCGAAGAGAATTAAGTTTAACTTTTATATTTATTTTTTTATCATTAAACATTGACAATCAAATCAAATTTTACTACCCATTATAATAAAAAAGGCAACAACAAAATCGTATAAAAGAAAACTTAAAAACATGCATGTGTATTTGTTAATGTGCATGTGTTGGTAAGTTTGATTTGATTTTGTTGTGTTTTGTCTGATTATTTGTTGTATTTTTGAGCCTACAAGTATGCTCTTCATGATAAACATTAAAATGTTGATTTTTTTTTAACACAAACACACATACAAACTTGCACACAGTTACAAACTGTGTTGTTTTTGTTGTTGATTGATCGGTCGTAATGTAGACAAACATGATGGTGGTCACGTGTCTCTGTAATGTTAAGACACGTGTTTACTTATGTTCTTCGTATTTATGCTTTAAAAGTGAGCGTAGCCAGAGTATGAGTAAATCAGTCAGTCACTAAGAGTGAGTGGCTGAAAGTACGAGTGTGTGTTTAGGCGTACATATGTGAAGATGTTGTAAATGTTCAATTCCTTAAAGGAGTATGGGAGAGAGAGTTTATTTTTGTTTTGTTTAGCTTTTTTGTTGTTTTTTCGCTGTATTCTTATGGATGAGTGTTATTTAATTTAAGCATTTTTTTTACTTTTTAAGCTTCAATTCATTTGGAAAAATAAAGAGACGGCTATTAAGCCTAAATGTATGTGAAGAGCTTTATGATGATGATTTTTGAAGTACATTTTTGTCAACATTTTTCTTTTGACTGAGTGAATGGAGATTTTATATTTATCAACACTTTTGGTAAATGAAGTATGTAAAATAAAAGATGAAAACAAATAAAGTTTTATTTTGGTAACAGAAAAGAAAATTTAATTGTTAAAAAAATAATAATATTGTAATTCAGGGAGAAAGTAAGATGCTAAAGATTAAAATGTTCTAAACAACATAGACAATTTTGTGTAAAAGTTTCTGAGAATTCTATATGACAGAATTTTTATAGAAGCTTTGTCACTCACTCCATTTTCCCATGACTTAACACTAGAATACTAACAAATTTCTTCTAATTACCCATTAACTTAACCCCTTTTCACCAAATTCAACTTGTAATTAGTATGATTCTTTAAATATTTACTTTAACTGTAAGTGAAATGTTTACAAATAATCACTTGCAAGTAAAATAGAAAACAAAAACCTTACAGAGACGTCAAAGTGTAACAAATAATAAACAATAAAAAACCGAAAAGAAATAAAAGCCTCAAGGAAAGTGTAAAGTTAACAAAAACAAAGTTTAATTTTCAAACATCAAGCTACAGAGAAAGGAAGAGCAACAATGGAAGCAATTTTTGGCAACAATTAAAATGAAACTAACAACAAACGCACTAGAGCAAAAAATTAAAACAACAAATATTGAAAGATTTGTTTATGGTAAAGGAAAAGAAGACAAACAAATACACAGACTTTTGCCTAGCACACGTTAAAAATAAAGTGGATGTGTGGCAATAATCCTGTAGAATGCCACAAAAACCGCTTATAACAACACGCTTTATTTGCTAGCTGTTTTCTAGCAAATTATTTGTGCTGCTACAGAAAAAACATATAAAACGAATGTCTTAAATTAACTCTTTAGAAAGTAAGTGAAGTGAAAATCAACCGAATACAGACTGTAAAAAGGATATTTCCTCTAAAGGCATAAAGGATGTAAAGACTTAAAATAATTACCAACGAAAACAAATGAATGAACACAATAATTGCAAATAAAATATAACAAATATTCACTGGATAAAGTATCCAGGAAATCTCTGGCATGTAAGTTAAATAAACAAACAACTATCACAGCATTTAGTTGTTGCGGAGTTACAGAAAAACGTTTTTTTAAACAAAATCTCTATTGAGTTCTCATTTTGTTTTGTTAATTTTGACACACTTCCAAACGCATGTAGCTACGTTTTTATTTGTTATTCTTGTAAAGCAATTGCTTTTGTTGTTTTTCCTTTTAGTTAAAAAATAAAATTATACAGCTAATACCCCTTAGGGTGTGAAAGTCATTCACTCATTCAGTCATTCTTTCATTCCTTAATTTGTTTTGAAAATGTTTCTTTATTTGTGATTTGTTGCTTTTAGATTTAATTTCATGTCTTGTATTGACGTTTTATTTGGAATATTGGTGGTTTTTACTATTTAGATTTTTGGGATGCAAAAATAAGAATAAAATTGTTTACGATAATACTAGTTAAATAAAAGAAAAAACGTGTGTCCTTAAAAAACAATCAAAATATAAACTACTTAAAAGCCTAAAAGCAGGCAACACTTTATAAAAAGAGAACAAAATACAAAAACAAGTGAGAGATAAATAGCAGCTAAGTAATAGAGAACAACATTCAGTACCACTATAATATGTTTAGTATTCTTTGCATGCTTTATAAGATTTAAGAATTTCACAAAAGTGTTCATACATATCTCTACATTACTTTTAAGCCACACGATCTACAACATCAAATTTTACTTTATTTGAAAGATAAAAATATGTCAATTCATATGTTATAAATAAATCACAAAATGTTCAAAGTTCCATTCTTGAGATATAAAATTCTAACGCCCATATTTCAATACCCGACATTTTTTCATATATATGTATATCTGGATTCTCAAATATATAAATTATTAAAATTTTGCACGTTGCTTGCAAACATCATTGATGTATCATTAAGTATGAACCAGTGCTTTTCATTTCATTCCATTAGATAGAATTTATGAATTTTTAACTGGGTAGTGTTCGTAGAACACTCGGATTATTTCCAGGAATCTGATCCCTGTTACGGAAATCAATGGAAGAAGTCATCGACATCCATGTCAACAGCATTAATTTTCCAAGTTACTACTTTTTGACACAGATGCTGGGTTTTACATAGTTCCGAATCTTAGATTAGACAATAGTTTTTCCCCTGGGTATATACATCACTTTCCAAATAACTTCTTAGAAGTCAAATTTCGAATGTATGAAATTGTGAATATAGCTTGATAAAAATTATTAATGTTTACACCAGAAAGGGATCCCATGCCATTAATTCGATCATTTGATAAATAAAGTTGTAAGTAGATCCCCAGAAGTGTTAGGGGGTTGTTATTTATTTCTCAAATCTGAAAAAGAAACATAAAGACTTAATAACTTACCATATAGATGAAGTTTAAGCTGATGGTTTACGGAGCTCCAAAAAGTAATTTTTATACGCCGGTTATAATCCCTGAAAAAAAAGATAGGTTACTGTGTTATTTATTATTTTAAATCTAAAAAAACACAAAGATCTAAACATAAAAAAACATAGAGCGAAAACTAGAAAAAAAACTCAAATAATAAAATTACTCAAAATAATCACACATATGAGTGTTGCTTCTGTTTTCACATTGTTTTTTTTACTAAAACATTCTCATCACATAGGTTTTTGACAACTGTGTTAGGTCTATGGATCTACTTATCAGTCTGTCATCCGTTACTGAATTCTGACTTAGTCGAGGCGCTTTTTCATGGAAAGGAAGAGTAAAAGAAACCAGAGTATTTAAAACTAAAAAAACTCTTTCTCACAGAAATATGACTTGGACATTCACTCATCGAATAACTACTGATACCTGAAGAGTTGTTAACAGGAAACAGTTCAGCACAACATGGTATTTATTGTCGCGGACCTATTTTATGTAAAGGCAGATCTTAAAAATAATCTAGGAGAAGTTTCAGAAGTCTATCTGTCAGTTAACATTCGGACATTCGGTCTTCACTGAAGTTTCTTATATATAGTTTTGATGCAATCAGTTGCAAAGCAAGTTGCGTATTAAATGAGTGAAAACCAGTAAGAGAGCTATATTCGGCTGTGCGGAATCGTATATACCTTCACCAAACTATACTTTAAGATAAAGATTGAAAATATTTTTTAGGGAATTTTTTTTTTATTGTTTTGATTACAATTTTTTTTTTTTTGTGAAAAAAATATGGTTCAAAACAAGTAAGAGAGCTACATTCGTCTTATATACCCTTCACCAAATTATACTTTAAAATACAAATTTTAAGGTAAACAAAATTAAATTTTTTTTTTTCAAAATTGTTTTTCAAAATTTAAAAAAATTTATATTTTTCAAAATTTAAAAAAAAAATTTTTTTTTCGAAATTGTTTTTTTTAACTTTTTCCAAATTTTTTTAAAATTTGTTAAAAATCTTTTTATAAATTTATTAGTGAAAAAAAAATTTATAAAAAAAAAATAGTTTGTGGTAAAAAAAATATTCGGTTTAAAAATTAATTTTCCCGATTTTGACCCATTGTAGGTCCAAATTACTATAACCTTATATAAACTGTTACAATGGACTTTGAAATGTCTATCATTAGATATCCATATTGTCTATATTAGACTTAGCAATCCAGATATAGATCAAAAATAGGCTAAAAATCGAGGTTGTCCCGGTTTTTTCCTTATATCTCAGCCATTTGTGGACCGATATTCTCGATTTTAAATAGCGACCGAGCCGGAAAAATTCAACTATGTTTGTAAGTTATTTGGGGGATACGGAAAGTTGATTTCAACATACAGACGGACATGGCTATATCGACTTCGCTATCTATAACGATCCAGAATATAAATACTTTGTGGGATCGCAAATGAAAAATGTAGATATTACAAATGGAATGAAAGACTTGCGACTCAGAGTGAAGGGTATAATAAGTAGTAATTTCTAAATCTTGAATTTGTGGATGAGTTCTTTTCGACCTCTGATCAAACTCATGTTTAAGATGCCTCTTTTCTCCAAATCAAAAGCATTTCTGAATCAGCTAATGTTGTTCAACCTAGATATCGATAAAGCGATAAAGAAGGAGAGCTGAGGAAGTCTGTCCTTAAAGTATATTAAATCTATTATCACCACTGTCACAATAACTATTAAACTAGTTGTAATAGTGGGAAGTTTTTCGAGAACTGTGAAATCCAGAACTCAGTCATGAAAAACATATTGGGCATTTGTATCCTTAAAGCTGTGGTCGAACTTGATCTGTTAACATTACGAATGTCAATGATGTTCATACAAATGATCATATAGGATACAATATCATTACAAATTGCTGTTCAAATTACAGAGAAAGAAAGTCTATAACATGTTATTATAATCCCTGTTTCACTTATGACGATTAAATCTATCAAGGAATCAAAGTTAGCAAAATAACTTATTTATTAAATACGTTAATATTTCACAACTCACAGTGGTTTAGAAACTTTTTTTTTTGGAAATAATTCGGTATCTCGGGAACTATTGGAGATATTATTACAAAATTTCACATGGTTAGAGCTGAGGTGTTTTTGAGTTGAATTACATTTGTTCAGCTTCCTAGGGGTAATACGGGCCAGTTTGTGACCCCTCAAAGTTGGTCACCTCGGGTCTCAAAATTTTTAAAAAAATCCCCAAAAATTCATTTATGATTCGAATGAGCTGAAATTTAAAATATAAATAGTCCTTGAGAAGATCTACAAAAAATACGCTTACATGTGTAGGTTATCTCCTTCAGTTGAAGAGATATTTGGGTTTATTTATTTATTTTTTTTTAATTTTGCTCGATTTTTGTTTGTTTTTTAGATATGGCGGCCCTACGGAGGGTCGAATTTTTTTTTCAAAATATCAGCTATATTGGCAATAAAATTCTAAATAAAATAAAAAAAACTTGGTAACAGTTATCTCGTCCGTGTAAAAAGTTACACGCATCCAAAGTTGGAACATGTAAAATGGGACTAATTTTTTACGATTTTTCCTAAAAAAGTCCCTATATTTTTTCTTTTGTAGAAACAAATTTTCTTTGGGACTATATACAATTTTTATATGTTCCGGAAAGAAAACTTAATGCAAAAGCATGTAAAGTAAAATTGGGCTCACTTAAGCGGACACAGTATCCCCCAGACCTATCCAAACTTGGACAATTTTAAAAAAAATATTTAGGTTTCAGTAAAAAATTCTTTGCCTTTTTAGAATTTTTTACTGAAACCTAAATATTTTTTTTTAAATTGTCCAAGTTTGGATAGGTCTGGGGGATACTGTGTCCGCTTAAGTGAGCCCAATTTTACTTTACATGCTTTTGCATTAAGTTTTCTTTCCGGAACATATAAAAATTGTATATAGTCCCAAAGAAAATTTGTTTCTACAAAAGAAAAAATATAGGGACTTTTTTAGGAAAAATCGTAAAAAATTAGGCCCATTTTACATGTTCCAACTTTGGATGCGTGTAACTTTTTACACGGACGAGATAACTGTTACCAAGTTTTTTTTATTTTATTTAGAATTTTATTGCCAATATAGCTTATATTTTGAAAAAAAAAATTCGACCCTCCGTAGGGCCGCCATATCTAAAAAACAAAAATAAACCCAAATATCTCTTCAACTGAAGGAGATAACCTACACATGTAAGCGTATTTTTTGTAGATCTTCTCAAGGACTATTTATATTTTAAATTTCAGCTCATTCGAATCATAAATGAATTTTTGGGGATTTTTTTAAAAATTTTGAGACCCGAGGTGACTAACTTTGAGGGGGCACAAACTGGCCCGTATTACCCCTAGGAAGCTGAACAAATGTAATTCAACTCAAAACACCTCAGCTCTAACCATGTGAAATTTTGTAATAATATCTCCAATAGTTCCCGAGATACCGAATTATTTCCAAAAAAAAAAGTTTCTAAACCACTGTGCAACTGTATATAAAATCTATATAAATATATAAATGTCTTTATAAGTTTGTTTGTTTATTTGTTTGTTTGTTTGTTTGTTTGTTTGTTTGTTTGAGCATCACGCCTAAACGGCTGAACCGATTTTATTGAAATTTGAAACGTAGATAGATCCTTACTTGGAAGCGTCAATAGGCCATAAATTTTTTCAATACTTGGACCAGAAAGGGATAAAAAGGGGGAAAAACGGATAAAATTGGTACCTTTAGTTTTTAAACAATAATAACTAAACGGCTGATTTTTACATCGACAGGGGTAGCGAAGCGCACCGGGTCAAGCTAGTTATATATAAATTAATGGGTAAACAAAAGTTTATAGATTTCTTTACTTTTAATAAGAATCATAAATTTTTTCTATATATTTGAAAAACATTTAAAATATATTTTCCACTGATATACAATATCAATTTTTGTTGTCTTTTCTACTTGTCAAATTAGTAGACACCAAACTGACGCCTTGCTGTAAAATTGCTTTAAATACCTTGCTGTTAACTTTACTGCTGCTTTTTTTTGTGTGTTCTTATTATAGCGCTACAAATCCTTTGGCGTGATTATTTAAAAAATGATTATCCTTTATTTAATTTACATATAAATTGTTTTCATTAAATTGCATAAAAATATGTTATTTAATATAATTAATACATTTTGTTCACATGTATCCCAACCAGCCTGCAGACCAAACATCAAAGTGGGCATTTTTTTTGCTTTGTAAAAAAAGTGTCCTTTTTTTGAGAATGTAGCGAAATTTAAATTCTGTTTTATAAAAAATAATTATGTTGCAGCAAGCTGAACTTTTTTTTTTTTTTTTGATTTTATATAAAAAGGTATAAAAAAACTGGGGAAAATACATGTAAGAATTTGTACAGGGCAGACACGAATTTCATGTACTTTTTAACATGTGATTTGTTGATCTCAGAGTTGGTAGGTTATATAATCTAGTAATAGGATCCGCGGTTCTAGTAAATTATATGGGAGAAAGAATTGAATCTCAATGTTTTTACAGTAATATTTAAACTTTATTTTAAACCTCATTTTCAAAAAAAAATATAGTTATACATGTTTATTGTAACATTTCAACATATTTAAAAGATTTGAAACAATATTATGTTCACTCCAATTATTTATATGATTGCGGTGACCATAATATGGTAAATTTAAGATTATCATGATTGTGGCAATCATATATCAGATTGTAGTAAACAAATATATGTTTATGGCAATCATGTTCATTATGAATCATTATATCATAATATAGTTGTTCTCAAATTATGATATCCATAAGCCCTGAACAACATAATATGGTAAATCCTTCATCATAAAAATGGTTGTCACAAACATATACCTATTTACTACAATCATATATATGATTTCTCCAATCATGTGAATCGTAACTTTACCATATTATGGTTACCGCAATCATATAAATAATTACAGTGACCATAAAATTGTTCTAAAACTTGTAAAAATTTTGAAATGGTTACAGTAATCATGTACAACTGTATTTTTCTCTTCGTGTGGTTCCTTAGAAGTGATTTTTTAAAATTTTTTGTTTATAATTTCTGCAAACTACCAATTATTTTTAACTAGTACCAAAATTCTCCTTTTATCTGTAGCTCTTTAAAAATTCGTTTGATATCTTCAAATTTTTTTATATTTTCTTTGCCAACATAATAATAACATAATGCCTTAAACATATTTCCCGAAAAAACCATGTATACAGCATGTTATTCTTTTCTTTTTATTTTTTGGTTTTTGTTTTTTTTTAACAAAAAGAAAACATGCAAAATAAACCGTAAAATATTAAAAGCCCTGTGGCTACTTAACACAATCTATATTGGTGAACAAATACTGCATGTCACTTTGATTTGGCTGTTGTGTGTGTGTGTGTTTTGGGAGGAAAAAAAGTCATCGTTATTCCTCCAATTTTATCATCAACACATCACATGTTTTATGTGATTTGATAAAAAGGATAACTGAAAGCTGACTTTTTTTGTAGGGATTTTTTGTTGTTTTTTGTTCTACTTTATGGGGGTAATGAAAGGGTGAGAGAGTCTATATTGTATTGAATTTATGTTATCATGGTGATTTTTTTTCATATATGTGACGTGTTAAAAAATTCGATGTGATGATTGAGTTGCAAAGAAATATTTGTAAAAAAAAGATATACGTTGATTTAAAACAGTTGAGGGTAGAGAAAAGGCACCCAAAATACATAAAATGTTATTATTCATAGTTTCTGCATTACGTTGTAAATTGGATTTAAGTTTCTAATTGATTTTGCAAGTCAATGTGTCTTTTCCCATCTTTATGTGTGTGTAAAACACGCTCACTTACAAACTACACAACCAAAATGAATGAGATTCGCCTAAAATATTAAATATTGTCCTAAGTAGTATGGTATTAAAAATCAGTAAAATCGATTAAGTAGAAAAATAGTTATTGAAAAAAAATGTTACATAACAACAAACAAAATGATGTTTTCGACAAAAACTATTTAAAACTTGGTGGCTTCTTGTTGTAATGTATTTATTGTGTTTCTGCTGTTGTAATTGTCGTAATATTTTCAATTATGAAAGGTATCTAGGAAAGAATCTAACAGGAGTAGAACAATAATTTTATAAATGAATGTTATGATGATATGTCTATTTGTGTGTTTAAAACAGGGTTATGTCCAAAATTCTATCCCAAAATGAATGAGATTCATCCAGAATGTTCTGCATGGTACTAAAGAGTTTGGTATTAAAAATCACTAAGATCGGAAAAGAAGTAAAATAGTTATGAATAAAAATGTGAGACCACCTCGAACAAATATGATCTTTTTAATGAAATCATTTTACATCATTGTTTTTTGTTGTTGTAATGTGTTTATTAAAATGTTGTAATATTTATTATTGTTGTATTTGTTATAAAGCTTAAGTAAAATCAACAAAACCCAGCAGTTCTAGGAGACAGTCCCGATCTAGTGATTTTACCCATCATATAGGGTGAGAACTAGTTACTTCATTAGCTACGTGATTAGTTATTTTAACACGTACATGTCCTAAGCAGGGGGTCAATTGACCCTTATTGACTACAACAATATCGTCTAATAGCTGATCCAAAGTAGTCAACGCATTGGATTCACATACTGGTTAAATAGCGTCAGTTACCTTACTAGCTACCTAACTGGTAACTTGATCAGCAACATAACTAGTTATTTTAACATGCACGGGTGCTAATTGACCCCAAATAGTCAGCTAGAAATACATATCATAGACATTCTAATAAACGATAGCTTGTAAACAAACGTTTCTTCGACAACTCTCCAATAGATTGCTTTTGGTGGGTAAAATAACTACTTTCTAAAGTGCAGTACAAAATAAACAATTAAAGTGACTTACTATAGGTTACTAAGAGACACTAAAGTGACTATTGACTTCATGCTATGTTATATGGGATATCAGTTGTAGCATAAACCATGTATCACTTATGCCGACAGAATATTGAAAGGGCAATTAAAAATAATATCATGTTACAGAACCGATAAAACAGTGAATACTTATTGTGTTGTACTGATCGTTGCTTTGTTTGTATGTAATTCTTGCTTTCAATGTTCTGTCCAACTGTTACACTATCCACTTTAGGAAATAATGCAATGTAAGCAATTATATAGTATATAATCGATGATTTTTTAATAAAGAAACCACTTCGCTTTACCACTAGAGAGCTGTCACTTAGCTCTTGCGAAGTACAACCAAATAGAACTTTGTTTTTATTAAGAACCGTTCTATACAGTATACTTAAGCGAAAATAAAAATTAAGTGTATGGGAATTATATCAACACAATTTGTATAAAACCAGTTTGAACGAATTATCACACAACACGTTTAAAGTGACTACACTCCAGATTACTTAGATACACTTAAGTGACAATTGTCTTCACGCTAGATTACCTGGGATGTATAAAGTAACCAATATATAAATTGGAGTCAGCCAAGTGATAAGACATTTGTGACGATTACTGTCTATAAGGGATACATTGACTACATGCTTAACTGCTGGGAAACGTGCCATGAATGTGTGTATGCTTGTGTATGTGCATAGGCATCAATGATGAAACGGGTTTAATTCTGGTTTAAAAAAGGTATTTAAGATTTGCTACAGCTTTTTATATCAATCTAATTTATTAATTTAATACAAACAAAACATAGATTACTGTATGCATTACTAGGAAGTTGATATAGAGTAAAAGTATTGTAATACAGAGAGTAAGGACAAAGGTCTCCAATTATTTACTTAATGGATACTATATAATAAACATAAAATTTTAACAAAAGTTTTTTATGGTTATATCCTTCCGTCTGTGCTCTTTCTTTGACCTTAACTGTATTTCGAAAATCTATTGAATATTTTCGTTTATATCTCATAACCCTTTTTATAATACATTTTTTTTATTGGAAATTGGCTAAATTGTATAAAAGCACATATGCGTGAAATTCAATTTGAACCCTTTGCCACATATTCCCCCCTTTAACATCAAAAAAAAAAAGGAAGCAAGCCAAACTATAGCAGATTTTTAGAGAAAATTTAACAAGATTATTTTTGAATTTTAGATTTGTTGTTTTGTTTTGTGGCCTGTTAACAACAACAAGCTACAATAATCTAATTTTAAAACAAAATTATTAAAATAGTTTTTGCATAAATTTTAAGCTCAAATGGTCTTCTTAAACAATTTAAACCAAAAAAATATAGCAAAATGACCATTTGCTGGTGAATTGAATTTATTTGTTTTTCTAGGTATGTTGACATAATAAATTATGCAAATTCTTTTTCATTTAAAAAGAAAACAATAAAAAGTGTAAATTTTCTTTTTTAAGCTATATATTTTAAAGAAAACCACCCCACCTTTGATTAATTTGAATTTTGTAGAAATTGCAATCATATTTGCCAACCCCTGCCGTTTGCTTATTTAAAATTTTTCTTATATTTATTTTCTTTCTGTTGCAGGTTTTTGTGTCATTAAATAAAATCCATCATCTAAATTACTATCAGGGCCTAAGGATTCCTTTCTTAGTCCCTGCTTTAGCAGACATTATCAACATTGTCAGCACTTAAGGTAAGTAAGATTTTTCAATTTGTTTCTGTAATATTGCAAACAAAAAAAATAGCAAAACAACACAAAGTGCAAAATTCTATTCCTGCCAATCATTAACACCATTTTCATGATTTAAATTTTCTTTATGTTTTGTTTTTGTTATTTATATTCATTCTTTTTTTATCTTTTATGTTAACGTTGCAACCATAAAATGCTCTTTCCGGTCGTTTTTCATTTTCATTCAGGACGATGACTATAAAAAAAAGTGCCAAAAATGAAAAAAATGCCAATATATAGTAGAGAGCTTGTTTTAGAGATAGATCTATACAGTTCAGTAGCTGTTGATGTTGGGTGGAGAGGGGAAATGAAAATGTGGTTTATATCCTGTTGCTGTTATTGATGCAAAATCATTACTGTTATTTGCATATCTATGGAAAAAATTAAAAAAAATAAAAACCGAGGAACATGGAAGAGTATTCCAGAGTTTACACAGAAGTTATTATTGCCATCAACACTTATTGCATTTTTTTGGGGGGCCAAATAGTGTTGGTGTAATGAAGTGAGAGTGTTGTATGCTGCCGGCTGTAAAGAATCTTACATACACCCTTCAGTGTAGTATAGACTTTATGATAAAGAAACATTTTCTGAACAATTTCGAAATCGAATTTATTTACAAACCCAAGATCCTGCAAGATTATTTTCTCAGACTTTATAGAATAGTAGCTTTGCTCACCCAACTATAATAGTCTTACGACTGATTTGTTGGGAATGTATTTAGTGAAGACATCAAGAGGCCTAACATCGTCCACAGACTAACTTGCGAAATGGTCTTCAACTGAAACATAACTGTAAGGCAGGCTATCATCTACTCCCAGAGAAAAAATATACATGTTTACTGTAACTATTGTATATGATTGTGATTACCATAATATGGTAATGTAAAGATTCACATGATAGTCGCAATCATATATATGATTGTAGTAAATAAATATATGTTTATGCCAATCATGTTCATGATTAATAAACAAAAATTATTGTATTCATCATTGCCTTCGTATGTCATTTCGAGCATGTCTGAAAAGTATGACATGACTTGACAATGTTTGGTGTCACTCTGGTCGCCGTGTTAAACAAGTCATTATACATTGAAGGAATTACGGTCTTGGTGTAGTAAGGCTTTTAGCTGAGAAACACAACATTTTTGTGCTGTACGTCATTACCAGTTAACTTCTTAGATGGCAACAGAAAATATGATGCCGAAGTACTTGGTTGTGAAGCTGTTCCAAATGAACGAATTTTTGTCTATTACATATGCATGGCTGTAGGGTACAAACAAAAATACAAATATATATTCAAATTTTCTCAATTTAGCCAGAAAACATCTATGAAAAATTTGCAACTTCAAACATTGTGTGGCAAAGATAGAAAACAAAAAAACAAAATTGTAAAAACCTTCTCATCATTTGAACACCAGTAATCCGTCAAACGGAAGTCAAACGTATTAGCATCCGGGCTATTTTTCAAACAAATGTTGTGCCATTACACAAAACTAAGGCTACTCACAGTTTACAGGAAAAATTATATTAAAGCTTGAAAGTTAAACCATAAAAATAGAAGAGTAATTTGATTTATAAAAACCTAAATTGTTGAAGTACTTATATAAAGTTTTGTTCTGAAGCTGTGAGTATCCCTATTGATATCTTTGAGTAGTTTGTCTGTGGAATGTTTGTGTCTATTTTTGCTGTCTGTCTGCTGATATTTTAAATAGATATGCAAAACTCTAGCTATTGTTCAGCAGCTTTCCTTCCTTTCAATTTATGTTTGTAGCAAAATGACATATTGCCACCATTTAACACTGTCGCATAAGTAACGTAAAAGAAAACAATCTCTGAGAAAAAAAAAAACACACAGCCAGAGTCAATTTCAGCTAAATACTTAAGTAGAAATTCCTTTAAAATAAAACTGATAGATTTGTTTTATGACTTACAGCAGTTAATGGCTAAACTAAAAGCAGTTTGTCTTAGTGTTCAAAGTAAAATTTCAAAGCTAAATGGTTTACCTCAACGATAATTTTAAATTAAACAAATTTGCATAAATAAATTTAACAGAAATCTCAAAAAACTGTTAGGCAATTAAGGTTTTCTAAATTATATTTTAAAAGAAATTCCTTTTTTACCTTTACAAAAATTAAATGATTTTATTATTTTTTATTTAAGCAGCCAATTATTTTAATCTTGAAGCATAAATCTGCCCCCAACAACATAAAATAAGCATTATAATTGAACATTTTCCTTCCGAAAATTATTAGTTTCCACTAAATCCTCTTTGGATGTGACAAAACCATAAAATCATTTGGCTTTGCAGTCAAATTCTACATAAAATATAATGATTAGAATCTGTAAATGTTTAGCTCATAAATAATGTACATATGTGACACATATGACCCATTGACATGGTTACCAGATAAATAAATATAAAAAAAAATAAAAGCAAAACATTATAAACTAATCTGTTAAACAAATCTTTGTATAGAAAATTCTGTACAATATACACAAAAAACATGCTTAACAATTTTTGCAAAATAATTCAGAAAATCCTTTTTGAAGCACGCTTTCATTTAATAACTATAGAAGCCCTTACTTACTCTTACCTTACAAGAAAGTTTGCCTATTTGGTCAAGTTAAGGATATTTTTTTTTATAAGGATTTGCCAGGAAACAACAGCCATCAAAAGTTGTAGAAATAAATCCCGAACACAAAGAAATTAGTCAAAAAATATTTGAAAAATGTGTAAGTTGCTGCTATTGGGTTGGTGTTATCTTGACACACATAAATCCACCCTTTGAATTAAGTGTATTTGGATGTTTTCTTTAGAGTTCTTTGTGTGGATTTAATATCTGTACGCTACGCCAAGTATAAACCGTTTTCCTTGATAAAACTATGAGAACATTTTATCACATATTAAAATATAAAATTTTCTTTTGTTTTTTAACACACGAAATTTCAGTTTTTATACCCTTCACCATGATTGGCAAGGGTATATATAAGTTTGTCATTCCGTTTGTAATTTCTACATTTTTCATTTGTGACCCCACAAAATATATATATTCTGGATCGTTATAGATTGCGAAGTCGATATAGCCATGTCCGTCTGTCGGTCTGTATGTTGAAATCATCTTTCCCCCAAATAACTTACAAACAAAATTGATACATCAATATATCGGGAATTCTTCTGGCTCGGTCGCTATTTAAAATCGCGAAAATCGCCACATAAATGGCAGGGATATAAGGAAAAAACCGGGATAACCTCGATTTTTGGCCTATTTTTGATCTATATCTGGATTACTAAGTCATTAATATAGACTATATATATCTAATGATAGATATTTCAAAGTCCATTGCAAAGTCCATAAGGCTATAGTAATTTGGACCTACAATGGGTCAAAATCGGGAAAAATATTTTTTGACCCGATTTTTTTTTTAGCAAAAAAAATTTTTTGTTGTACATTTTTTTCACTAATAATTTAAATTGTTTGAAAAAAAAAAATTTTTTTTTAATTTTGAAAAATAATTTTGAAAAAAAAAAATTAATTTTGTTTACCTTAAAAATATTTAAAATTTTTATTTTAAAGTATAATTTGGCGAATATAGCTCTCTTACTTGTTTGTGATAGTTGTTAATTACAATTCAGACTTCGTAATGACATATTTGTCTATGCCATCATATGTCGTGTCGAGCATGTTTGAAGAGCATGGCATACATTTACAATGTTTAGTGTTACTCTGGTGGCCATGCTAAACTAGTGATTACGCATTAAAGGCATCATATGGGGAAACCCAAACCTAAAGGGTACGAAAAAGATTCTGAACCTAAATATACCAATACTCAGAAGACTAGTTAATGTGTTAACTGTACACATAGAGTTGAAGGCTCATCTGGCTCGTATCGGCCTATCAGACAACACGATCAGATGAGCGTGTGAGAAAAAGGATGCAACATTAGAACATTAGTTATATCACTGTTCTGCTTTATATTGATACCATGTCAAACCTGGAACATCTTAGGAATTCTGATTGCAAAGAACCAAGAAATTAGAACTAGGTTCTGATATGGTTGATAGGCTTCCGAATAACACAGAACATTTACTCAAGATCGCACAACATACTAAGATGGGCATTTGGCATGTCAAAGTGACATACGAAGTACCCAGTTGTGGCCTCCTTTATGATAGTCATGTGACTACTACTTTACCCGTCTTACAATCTGTAGTATAACAACCTGAAGCCATCTATTGGATGTGAACAGACTCTTTGAATTCCACAAGTTATATGGGGCATTTCATGTCAAGTGAACCAACTTTTAAAATTGATGTCTTCCGATTGGGATGTTCTATGGGATAGTAATTCAGACACAATTTTTCAACAAGATCTTTCTGAGTTAGAGGGGGTCAAAATTTGACATTTTGGCCAAGCAGGTGTTTTTTCTCATCCATGTAAGTTATTACCTATTGTTCTAAGCAAAATGTGTCCCAAATACTTTAGATAGCTATTTCATCAATCTTTTGGAAATAAAAAATTTGAAATTTTTTTCCGAAATCAAAAACTTTTTGGCTTTTTTTTTAAATTTCATCCCAATCGGAAGACATCGATTTCAAAAGTTGGTTCAGTTGAAATGAAATGACTCATATATAATAAATAGACTCAAGGGACTAGTGAAATTGCTATTCCTATGTTATCTATGAGTCGATGATTTGGTATTTCGTAAAACAGCCACAAGTCAAAGTGACAAGAGACATGTAAAGAATTAAATCTTGAACTCTTTTCTTAATATTACGGACATACAAACGATAAATCTCTTTGAGGGAAAGGTAACATACATTAGGTCAGGCTGATGATGATTCAGTCAGTATGTAAGTCACTATATATATATATATATAATAAGTTATTTATTACCAAACAACTTCCAAGTAATGCAAATGGTATGTAGTAGTCTTCACATTGGGTTGTACCATTTAGCAACAACCCTCGTTTTTCAACACAAATACATTTCTACTTAATTTGCTATCATAACTCCCAACATTTCTCATACTTAAACTATAATAAAAGCACATACACATATCCTGCCATTTGCGATAACCTCAATAATAATCATTAGATCCTTAACAGGTATGTGTTGTATGAATAAGTATTTTCTTTCGTTTCTATTTATTTTTTTTTAAAAGTCATGTGTGTGGTTTTTTTTTTTTTTGGCAATTACTTTTTATATGTACGTTCTAAACTTTCTAAAAAAAAATCCTTTTTTTTCTAAAAAAAACCATACACATACATTCATATTTGTTAATATTACACGTGTGAGGGTTTAGTTTACATTATTTGAAAGAAAATTTTTCTCAAGCGTCATCATCATCATTCACTTTTAAACATCCTTAAATGGCACTGTGTTGCTTAGGCTGCATACGTTTCCATAACTTTTCTTTTTTATATTTTTACTTCCACTTTTTATTGTATTTTAACAATGTAATCTGATCTCCTGTCCATTCCACATATGAGTGAAATTTTTTTTTTTTTTGTTAAATTCTTTTTGTTTGTGTGGTCACACATCATTATTTAGAATTTATGCTTTTTTTGGCTTTTGTATGTATGTTTTTGAAAGTTTGTTTAAAAATGGTTATTTGATATTTTTAGTTGATAATATTTTTTTTTTTTACTTTTCATATGTATTTATTTTTTGATAAGTCATTATATTTGATTGATGTTCATTACTTTGGGCTTTAAGAAACGTACATATTTGGCATTTTTTAAGGTTTTGCTCTAGAAAGTTTTGGGATGTGGCTGAGGTTGCCTAACTACTGACAGTTATTAAAGAAATGACAAACTTTAAAGTATGGTAAATTTAAAAAAAGGAGACAAATTATAAACCAATGCTTTGAAATATTTGTCAAAATTCTTTTATAAACCAGCCTAAAAATTAAAAAAATAATTGGTTTTTCTATTATCCTTGTAATAACTGAAATAATTGTCCACTTTAACACTCTTGCCTCTACTTAATCTAAATGGCGGTCACTTACCGACTAATAGCAAAAGCACATGATGAAATAACTATTCGCATTTCTGGTTAAGTTACTAGTGCTGGCCACATAGAACTAGTTAAGTGACTAGTGACGAACTACCAGCCTGGTAGCAGTATCGAAGTAGTATTTTGTGTGTTCAACCAGCAAACAAAAAATGATGGTATTTTGTAATGAGTGATCGTTACAGACTTTGTATAAAATATGAGTTATCACATATTGAGCCTATTTTCCCTAGAATCACGGTATTTATAGAGATCACTGATTGAGCTTATTTTTACTAAAATCGCAGTATTTACGGAGTTATTAACGATTTTATTTAATATTTGAGTTTTTTTTATACAAAAAATTGATTTTCGGTATGAAATATGAACGATCACAGATTGAGCTTATTTTCAATTAATTCGCATTATTTACGAAGTTATTAACGATTTAAGATATTTGAGTTTTTTATACCACAGATTATGATTGTTTTGATTAAAATCGCAGTATTTACTGAGTTAAAACAATTTAAATTTTTGGTATGAAATATGATTTTGGGTAAAATCGCAGTAATTACAAGGTTATTAACCTTTTTAATGCTTAAGCATGCCTCAAGGCACTCATCGCAAAAATGCCAATAAATGCAAATGTAACAGATTGTAATAGTTTCTTAAAAACTTAAATATTTTAATAAGCCTTGAAACCTCTTAAAAGCTCTCTTTTTTCTTATTTACTGAAATGGCTTGTCGTGTGAACAAACGTTTCAAATTATCTGATTTGAGTGATGAACAGTTAGAAAAGTTGTTTTCAATAAAAATTGACAAACTACTTATACTGCTAAAACCCGACTATGTTTCAATCTCTAAAGCCCCAACGGTGCCTTAAGGCACTCATTTAGATTTTAAAATGTTATTTTTGAAATCAGATTCCCCAACTTTACCCTAAACAAGTAAGAGAGCTATATTCGGATGTGCCGAATGTTATATACCCTTTACCTAATTATACTTTAAAATACTAATTTTAAATATTTTTAGGTAAAATAATTAAAAAAAATTTTTTTTTCAAAATTGTTTTTGAAAATTTTTAAAAAAAATTAATTCTTTAAAAAAAAAATTAAATTTATTACTGAAAAAAATGTACGACAAAAAATTTTAATTTTCAAAAAAAAAAAAATTGTTTGCATTTATTACTGAAAAAAATGTATGACAACAATTTTTTTGGTAAAAAAAAAATTCGGGTTAAAAATTATTTTTCCCGATTTTGACCCATTGTAATATAGCCTTATACATCGTTGCAATGGACTTTGAAATATCTATCATTAGATATACATATTGCCTATATTAGTTACTTAGTAATCCAGATATAGATAAAAAATAGGTAAAAATCGTGTTGTCCCGGTTTTTTCTTATATCTCCGACATTTGTGGGTCGATTTTCTCGATTTTAAATAGCGACCGAGCCGGAAGAATTCCCGATATATTGATGTATCAATCATGTTTGTAAGTTATTTGGGGGGCTACTGAAAGTTGATTTCAACATACAGACGGCCAGGCGGACATGGCTATATCGACTTCGCTATCTATAACGATTCAGAATATATATACTTTGTGGGGTCGCAAATGAAAAATGTAGAAATTACAAATGGAATGACAAACTTATATATACCCTTGCCACTCATGGTGAAGGGTGTAAAAAAGTTTTAACCAAGGTTTTTTTTTAACGATTTGAGATATTTGAGTTTTTTATACTATAAATCGATTTTTCTCTAAAATCACAAAATAATTATTTTGTCAAAAAAACCAAATTAGTTACAAAATTAATATTTGTTAATATAATCTAATGTGATGGCGCCTAAAAACCACTTTTCCCACGATTCCCCAATTAAAACTAATTAATTTCCTTTTAAACTCTACATATTATTTGGAAATTTGTAAAATGGTAAATTTGCTGCTACAGCTAATTTTCTCTAAATGATTTCTATTTATTTTTTTTTGCAAAACATTTGCTAATTTTTCCATAACATGTGTTGCGTTTTGCCCGAAATCCCCAACAAATTAGTCATCATTAGCATTTTTGGTTGGATTATTTAGTCTAATGATGTTTATTCTACATGATGTTTAAAGTATTTTTTAACTTAAGCGTTAAATAAGCGAATTTAATACGATTACGACAGAAAAAAAAAAAAAAAACAACAGCAGTTGAAAATTAAATGAAATTATATACCACAGTTAAAATAACAAACAAATGAAAACAAATCGCCCACTCATATGGAGAAACTACAGTGGTGAGTAAAAAATTAGCAACATTATTTCTGTAAATAGTAGCATTATAACAATACTATTTCGATGCTCTCTTTTAAAATTCATTTTATGTTGAAATGAAAGTCAAAAGCGTAAAAGCGCATTTGTGACATTTTCCATAGAATTTGTAGCAAAAAAAGAAAAAGAAGTGGTAGCAGTCACTTTGAACAATTTGTGCATGAATAAACCAAAAGCATATTTGAATGTTTTATTTTCGCTTCTTTTTTTTTGGCATATTGTTTAAATGACCAAAATGTTTATAAATGTGGAAAAATGGCAAAGTACCCTCTCTAGCTCACACACATAAATATGAAAACAAAAAGGATTCACAGATACAAAACACACAGAAGACATTTTGAACTTTTCCTCCTGCAGTCGCATTTGGTCATCAGACAATTTGTCTCTGAATTGTTTTTGAAATGTTATTGAAAAATATTGTTTATAAAGATGAAAAGCAGAAATGTATTTTTTTTATTCAGGCTTTGTTGTATCCATACAAATTAATTTGTTTAAAGTATGAGTACATTTATGTTTGTTTCATTTATACCTTTTGGCCAGTGCTGGGATTTTGTTGAATGCCTGACTACATGAGGACACATGTTAACGCCTCGTTAAGCGTTATAATTACGATATTAAGCTGATTTTTTAATAATAAAAAAAAAACACAATTTGAAGCAGACAGTATTATGACAAAAGCCAATTGAGTTGATTTAACCAAAGGCATTGATAACCTAACATATAAATGCAAAATTATGCATAATAACTCATAAAACTACAAAACCATTGCCTATTTTTAGGTTAAAATTTTTAGAAAGTCTTTGAATTGCTACATCAAAGTGGATATTGTTGTGGTAACTTAGAAACCAGCTTATCTATCTGTGTTGTCCACATATGGTCAAAGGATTAGAGTTAATAGCACCATATATTTGCTGTGTTTCAGTGGCTGTGTCATAAATACTTGGCCAATTTTGTTCTTGGCTAAATTTTCTTTTACTCCCCCCCTTTCCCTTATAGGTTGTTAAGCAGATGTGTAAAAGTTCATCATAAGTTTTTTGTTTATATGATTAATTGCTGGCATTTGTCTGAATCTGTATGACAACAGCCCAACAAAGCCGCATTGCCAATTAAATTTGGCGTGGGCAATCAAATGATGTAATTACATGTAATTTTAACATTTTCCACAGAAGAGTCACAGTCAGACAAGAGACAAAGAAATAATTGTAGCCTTAATAACAGGTGATGCATACAATGCAGATACACCAAAAAACATTAACAAACAAACAACAAATCATAACATACGTTTTGGGTGATGTATGAAGATAAAAGCGTTGGACACTAGTTACTTCTCAAATAGGAATTCCCCCGCCCTCCCCAAAACCGAAAAGTTTTCATATAAAAAAAAGAAGAAAAAAGAAGAACAAATTCTGATTTTTCCCCCTCCAAATGGTTGACCTGAATCCGCGCCTGGTCATTCCGTTTGTAATTTCTACATTTTTCATTTCCGACTCTACAAAGTATATATATTCTGAATCGTTATAGATAGTGAAGTAGATATAGCCATGTCCGTCTGTATGTTGAAATCAACTTTCTGTATCCCCCAAATAACTTACGAACATAAATGATACATCACTATATAGGGAATTCTTCCGGCTCGGTCGCTATTTAAAATCGAGAAAATCGGCCCATAAATGGCTGAGATATAAGGAAAAAACCGGGACAACCTAGATTTTTGGCCTATTTTTGATCTATATCTGGATTACTAAGTCATTAATATAAACAATATGGATATCTAATGATAGATATTTCAAGGTCCATTGCAACGATTTTGCAATTTGGACGTACCATGGGTCAAAATCGGAAAAAATATTTTTTAACCTGAATATTTTTTTTTACCTCAAAACTTTTTTTTATAATTTTTTTTCACTAACAAATTTAAAAAAAATTTGAAAAAAAATTAAAAAAAAAAAATTGGAAAAAATTAAAACAAAACAATTTCGAAAAAAAACTGATTGTTTTTCAATTTTTTTTTTTTTAATTTTTTTTTAAAATTTTGAAAAAAAAAAAAATTTAAATTTTGAAAAACAATTTTGAAAAAAATTAAATTTGTTTACATAAAAATATTTAAAATTTTTATTTTAAAGTATAATTTGGTGAAGGGTATATAAGATTCGGCACAGCCGAATATAGCTCTCTCACTTGTTATGATTAAGTTTTTACCATATTATGTTGCTCTCGGGGAATTGATATCATAATCTGACAACATATTATTATATTAAGATTCATCATAACAGTGGTTGTCACAAACATATATGTACTTGTTCGATGTAACCACATATATGATTGATGCAATCATGTGAATCGTAAGTTAACCAAATTTGAAATCAAATAAATATAAAAGATAAAAAAATATAATTTACTGCAGAGTGGAGTATTCCAACGTAGCTTAATCGATTTTATAACTAAAACACATTTTTTATGCAAAAATATGCCTTTATTAATGAATCATAATGTAGAATTTTCATAAAATTTCTTAATCACCAATCATTTTATATTACATACATGCTATAGAAATGAATTTTCTGCAAAAACCGCAAATTTCATATTAAAATTTACTTTTATTATTGAAATTACGTCTTACTAAAAATTTATTTTTGCTTAATGATTTATTTGATTTACCACAAATCGATAGTTACTCCTCTCGTTAAGTAGAGAAAATGTTAGAGAATCCATCGATTTTGCAAATGAAAGAAATTATGATTCACTTCTGATTTAAAATTCAGTACGATAACAATATTTTGTATAATAATGTCTTGATTAGATCTGTTCAAATGTCTCTCTCTCTCTCATAAAAATTATCGCTTCCATTCATCAGGCTAATTTTCTTGTTCTGAAATCCAAAAAATGCAAGGGGTTCTTGAAAAGTTCAGCATAGAATGACAACTAGTCAGAAAGATATGTGATGTAATATTTATGCTAATAATCATCGGAATTCAAAGTTGTGAATAGTACAAAAATATTGTAGTACTAAATAGCCATCAAAATTTTAGTACAATTGATAACTTCCTGATTTTGTAATGCCGATATTTCACTCAATTTAAGAAAAAGTCAAGACAGGTGTCATTAGTTTGTTTCAACACGCAGAGAAAAAATATATTTGTGAATGTTTACAGTAACCAGTTCAACATTTGTGCATGTTTACTGTAACCATTTCAAAATTTTTAACAATATTATAGTCACAGTAACTATTTATATGATTGTGGTAACCATAATATGGTTAAATTACGATTCACATGACTGTATCAACCATATATATGGTTACAGTAAACATGTATATGTTTGTGACAACCATTTATATGATGAAGGACTTACCATTTTATGTTGATCTCGGCTTATGGATATCATAATCTCACAACATAATATGGTATTTCATCATATAAATGGTTGTCACAAACATATATGTACATGTTTACTGTAACCATATATATGGTTGATACAATCATGTGAATCGTAAATTAACCATATTATTGTTACTATAATCATGTAAATAGTTACTGTGACTATAATATTGTTAAAAATGTTGAAATGGTTATAGTAAACATGCAAAACTATATTTTTTTTCTGCGTGTATGGTTGTAGGATAACTCTTTCTTAAAGATTAGGAATCAATTTAATTTCATTAGCATTTAAACCCTTTACTTGGTAAAGTATTCTTTTTTATTATTACATACAATGTTGCTTACTTGAATGATTTTTAACAGTCCGTTCCTTTATATCCTTCCTTTCATGGTCTTGTTTTAATACTTGATAGCATTTTTATTTGCCAATTTTTTTTTTTTTTTAATATTATTTGTTCTTTTACTAAATATGATTATTTTACAACTGTATAAACAATAGCATGTAAAAAAAATATACATTTTGTTTTTTAATTCCATTTCATGTTCAATCCCTTGCAGCTAGATATTTATAATTCTCTTATCCTTTTACATTTGTAAGTAAGTCAACAAAAATAATAAAAACAACGAAAAAAAATATAAAGTCTGCGATTTTTTCTTGTTAAACGCCCTAAGCGTTTAGCTTATATAGTAGTTACTTGGTGCAAAGTAAGAAACGAAAAAAATTGAGGAAGCTTTGAAAAAATTAAAGGATTAACAATGAAATGCTACTACATTTTTTATGGTATTTATTTAGTAATTGCAGCTTTCAATATGTCTATAAATGTTTTGAGAAACAGATCAGCATGTTGGACATTTTAGGGAGCAATGATAAAACTTTGTAATTCAAAATTACACTACACAGAGAAGTTCTATGAGGGGTCTTGAGAATGCTAGCGCAACAAGTTTAAGTCATTTAAATAGTGTTAGTTGTGTTAAGATATTGCTTAAAATACAATGGAAATTTATTTTCTAATTTAAATCTAACCCTCCTCCCCTTTGTTAACCTCTCTAATTAAATGTCATTTATTATAGACTTAGTTAACATAATTTTATCTCATTTGTTTGATAATTGTGTCCATTTTTCCCCTTCTTAACAAACAACTTGTTTATATTTGTTTTATTCCTTCTTTTTTTTATTAAGTTCTTCTGTCATTTGGCCAACTTAAACTTCATCTGTCAATTGTCAAAAGAAATGTCATGAGTTTAATATAAACTCCTAACATTAACTTATTCATACCCAATTGTCTGTTATTTTTTTCTAGTTTTTTTTTCCTTATTTGTTTGTTTTGCTTGACATAATTTGTAAATTTCCTAAATTCACTACAATTTAAGCAAGTATTTGCTGAAATTTGTTACAAATCTTTATCTGCTATTTGAACACATTGTTGTCATGGTGGCTAAATGTTTGAAAGCGGCTTAAGTCATTTGTTAAACAGAAAAAAATTAGGAAAAAAACATTAAAAAAAGGAAAACAAAGCACTATGAAATCAATTTGATAAGTGAACTATTACTAAATTTGTTTAGAGCCATAAAAAAATTGAAGGATATTAATTTGTGCGGAAAGGACATAAGGGAAATGTTTACAATGCTAAGATGTACGTTTTTGTAAAGCATTTGAAAGGTAAATTAGTAATTTGTTTCATTATAAAAAGAAATACAGACTTAGCTTAAAACACAATCCAAGCACAACAGAAAGCAGTACACAGAAAAAACAGATTCGGTTGCACACATAGAATTTATCGGTTCTATCAACAAAATGTCAGTTGCTAAAGAAGAATTTCGGTTGTAGCAACCAAACTTTTGTTACCAGTTCAAAAATTGTGTAGCCACAACTGTAAAATTCGGTTACTAAGATAGAATCTTTCGATTGGCAACAAATTCGGTTCCTACTATGAAGCTGTTTTCTCTGTGTATTTTTATAAAAAAGTTAAAAATTGACAAATTTTGAAATTTGGCGAAAAGCTTTTTTTGTGAATTACCAATTTTATGTTTTTCGGTGAAAATTTTAGAAACAAAATTAACGATATTTCACCATTTATTTATTTGTGAAAATTAAGATTTTGAAAATAATTATTTTAATTATTTTTATAAAAAATTTTTTTTTTTTTTTAAAAAGCTCTTTTTGTAAGAAAATCTTTTTTTAAGCAGAAATTAACGATTTTCTATTTTTTTTTTTTTCAGAAAATTTAAATTCTGTTAAAAAAAATATTTGTTTGCTTTTTTTTGAATAGCGATTTTGTAAAATTTCTTGAAAAAGCTATCGGTTTAAGTAGAAATGTTTATTTTGAGAAAATGAAGACCTTGGAAACTTGTTTGGGTAAAAAAGCTCATTTTGGTAAAGAAATTAAAGATTTTCTTATTTCTTATATCATATTTTTTTTTTTTTGTGAAAAATGGAGATTTTGGCAAAAAATTATTTTTGGAGAAAAAGCTTTTTTGAAAAATCAGCGATTTTTTGTAAAGTTTGTTGTGTTTTTGTTAGAAATTACCGATATTTTTCTTTTGTTAGTTAAATTGGAGGTTTCAGTTTTGTTTTAAACTCTTTCTGATACCGATTTTTTTAAGTATTTGTGGAAATTTAATATTTTTGTTAAAAAGCTTTTGTGAATTTAACGATTTTTTTAATTTTTTTTTGAGAAAGCTCTTTTTAAGTAGAAGTTAACAGGCCTGGTTCATTTATTGTGAAATGAAATAAGTTTGAGAAAAAGCTTTTTTGAGAAATTTGCGACCTTTTTTGGTAAAAAAATTGATTTTCTGATGAAAAAACTTTTTGGTAAAAAAGCTTTTTTCTTAAATAAGGTTTTTGTAGAAAATATTTCATGGTGCAAATAACTTTCTTGTACAAAAAATATAGTTTATGGCCGAATTGACAGTTTTTAAGGTTGTTTGTTGGAAAAATATGTATTTTTGATGAACATCTCTTGTTGTTCCCAAAAAAGTTTTTTTGTTGGAAAAATAGCTTTGTTTGAGAGAACAAGTTGTATAATGAAAATATATGTTTGACAAAAAAGTTTCGTTTATGGTTAAATTAGTGACTTTTTTTAAATTTAGCGATTGTTTTGTAAAAAGCAGAAAATAATTTTTTTTTTCTTCAGCTTAAGTATAATTTTGTTTATAGATTACTCGAATTAGTGATTTTTCTGTTAAAATTGGTGTTTTTTTTTTAAAAAAAGATAATTTTAAAAAATTGGTGAAAAACCAAAAAAATATATTGTTTTTGTGTTCAAATTAACGATTATTTTGTGAAAAGTTCTTTTTGTGAAATTGGTGAAAAAAGCTTTTTTCAACTAAAAATATTTTATTGTGAAAAAAGCTGTTTTTGGTTCAATAAAATTTTGTTTGTGGTCGAAAATTCGATTTTGTTGTTTAGACTAGCGATTGTTTTGTGAAAAAGCTCTTTTTGTAAAATATGTGAAAAAAGCTTTTTTAACAAAAAATACGTTCTGGTGAAAATAGCTTTTTTGTCTAAAAATTAAAGCTTATGGAGGTTTTGCTACTAAAATTAAGGACCTTTTTGTGAGATTAATTATTTTGGTGAAAAAAGCTTATTTTGTAAAACAAATTATGATGAAAATAGCATAGCTTTGTTTAAAATATGTAATTTGTGTATGGTTTATGATCAAATTAGCCATTCTTTAGTGAAATAAGATTTTATGTGAAATATCTGGTAAAAGCTTTTTTCGTATAGAAATTTTTAATATCAAAATAGCTTTTGAAAACTATACTCGTTTCATTTGAAACTTTTTTTATAAACTATTAACTTTGACAACTCTTTTTTTTATATATAATCTAATAAACTCTAACAGTTTTAAATCCTTACTACTAATTAAATGCGTTATATATTGTAAACTCTTTTTCTAACTCTCTTCTGAATCCCTTAAACCATTTCATTTGTAAAATGACACAATCCCAGATAAGACAATTATCATTATTTCTAATGTTAATGACGAGAATCCTATAAAATTTCATTAAAGGAACGGGCATAAAAAGGTGACAATGCCATAATTTGTTGGCAAAAAAAGGATATTAACAACAACAAAATTAAAAAACATAAAACTTTTTTTTTTTTGCTCCATTGTAACAACCTAATGTAAATGAGCTTGAGAAATTTAAACAAAAAAAAAAAACAAATATAAAGCAAAAAGAAAATGACAAAAAAGCGCATTAACTAGTGAAACAAAAACAACAAAACATCAAAGGATTTCATGTATAGACATCCTGTGATTCCAGTGATGATGACAGAACAATAACAAATTTTTTAGCTGTTGCGAAATGAAATGTTAAAGAAAAAGTTTCAATTACACAAAATTACTAAAGAATAAAGGAAACAAATACAGATTACTAAAAAAGAGAAAAAGGCGTCAATCAGCATTAATAGCCAGAATATTTAAAAATGAGTGGAATACCGTTAATAGAAAAGCAAATACTTAACCCTTTTTGGGGAGGGGAGGAAGTGAAGGTTTCCATATATTCGCACGCTTTTTAAGAAAAGGTGGGTGTGTCATCATTATTAAACCTTTAGTGGTTTCACAGTCAGACCAATATTATTTACAAAAACCTTTAATTCTAAACAAGCAATCTTTGTATTCATAAATATTCTTTTAATAAAACATAATATTGTTAAAAACAATAAGAGTTTAGGTAGTTTTCATAGCGTTGGCGGAAGTTTGATACTTCAGACATGAGTGATTTTATGCGGGCTGATTATATGTTTCAACTGGCCGCTTTAATGCAAAGATGACAACAATTTTACTGACTGTTGCAAGATGGTTGTTGGTCACGTGTCTTGAAGGGTGCTTACTCAGAATGTGTTCTATATTTTTGTATAGTAGCCTCAAAACATTAAAGCTGTTTTCTGCACAAACGGGAAATAATCAACATTGTTAATGACCTTAAATATTATTTTGTAAACTAACCCCTTTTGGATTACACTGGACGCTCAATTTTTTTTTTTAATTTTTTCCTGTAGGTACCATTTTTTATACGTTTGTTCAAATGAGTTGAAATTTGACTTCAATATTTATTGGTTTTTGTTTGTATTTTTTGCTTAATTACTTGTATCTGATTGTTTGGATTCTTTTTTTTTTCATTTGTTTGACTTTTTGTTGATTTTGTTTTTTCTGTTCCCATCATTAAAAGTTTTGTTGTGCATATAAAGGGTTAGTGGTGGTTTAAGTGCGCTACAATACAGCATGGTACAGGTACAACAGTGTCAAATTGTACAACAGTGTGTTTGAAAATTTAGGCAAGATTTAAATATAACCTCATTCAATTACTGATATATTTCCTGTTTTCGTACTCTTTCATTAAGGTGATTGAAATTGACCCTCAATATTAAAATTTCAACCGAATAATGGATAAAACGGAATCTGAAATATTACTCGAATACACTAATCAAAATCTAAGGGGAAAAATTAAAGTTTGTATAATAAAAAAGAAATCTGGCAATTTATGCAGTTAATTTAGTTGCCGAATAATCGATTAATAGAATAATAATTAATTTAAGAGATGTAATTTTAACTTTGCCGATTAATGAAGTAACCGAATAATCGATTATTCGGAATTTTAAACGATTATTCGAATATATATTAATATTACTATCGAGAAATTCTTCTAACAGTTTTATAACAAAAAAATTAATTTCATATTTTTTCGATTAATCGAATAATCGATTAATAACCGAATAATCTTTTATTCGGAATTTTTACCGATTATTCAAACAAAAAAATATATATTTTCGAAAAATTCTTATAAAGTTTTGTAATAGAAGATAAATTTCATATTTTTTTGCAATTAATCGAAAACCGAATAATCGATTAATCGGAATTTAAATGATTATTCGAATAAAATATTAAAAATTTAAGCAAGAAAAATTAAAGTATAAATAGTAAAAGTAAAATCTGTAAATTTTTGCAATTTAACGAATAGGAGAATTATCGATTAATAACCGAATAATCGCTTATTCGGAACTTTTAACGATTATTCGAATTAAAAGATATATTTTCGAAAAATTCTTCTAAAGTTTTATAGTAGAAAATAAATTTCATATTTTTTTCCAATTAATCGAAAACCGAATAATCGTTTAATCGGAATTTAAATGGTTATTCAAATAAACTAATAAAAATTGAAGCAAGAAAATCGAAAGAGTATATAGTAAAAGTAAAATCTGTTCATTTTTGCAATTAATCGAATGGAGGAATACCGATTAATAACCGAATAATCGTTAACTCGGAATTTTTACCGATTACTCGAATAAATAAATAACTTAATTATACAAAGTCTTGTAAATTTCGCACTTTTTTCAATTATTCGAAAACCGAATAATCGATTAATCGAATATTCCGATTACTCGAATAAATAGATATATATTCGAAAAATTCTTGTAAAGTTTTATAATAGAATAAATAGAATAACTTAATTGAACAACTTGTAAATTTCGTATTTTTTTCAATTAATCGAAAACCGAATAATCGATTAATCGGAATTTAAAATATTATTCGAATAAAATATTATAATTTTTAGCAAGAAAAGTAAAGTATATATAGTAAAAGTAATATCTGTTAATTTTGCAATTAATCGAATGGGCGAATAATCGATTAATTCAAATTTATTCGTTTAAGTTAATATAATTGTATTTAAAAAACGTTGGCATTCATTGTTTAAGGGCAGGGTATTTCAAATTCTCTTATGCCGTTAATACTTTTCATAAGCTTTTAATCAAACAAACAACCACCTTTAATACATGAGTATCCTGTTGGTGTGTATGAGTATGAATGAGTTGGTAACTAAAATCAGAGTACAGTTTATTTTATTGTTGAATATTTTGTCTTTATTACGGTTTGTCAGAATCATTTAACTTTTGTTTTCATTAAATATTAATAAATAAATGTTAAATGAGCTAGTTAAAGTGGTCAGTGCGCTGGAGGGGTTTATTGCTAAGCGAAGAGAAATATTTTTTGTCGGCCGACAAAGTTTTTTAAGGAATTGATTTTTAAATAGTTTAAATAATGAAAATAGATTTTAAAGGGACGATTGCGGTAATAGAAGTGTTAAATAGTTTATTTTTTGTTTAAATAAAACATTTTATAAATGTATGCTCATGATTTTTTGTCGGCCGACAATTTTCGTATTGATTTGTAGTTTAAAATAAGGTAAAATGGTTTTTAAACAATTTAAAAAGAGTTAAATTCAGTTTTCTCCCCTATTATTGATGTAAAGAAATGTTTGTTTTTGTCGGCCGACAAATCTATAAAGAATTTTTTAAGGAATTCACACAATTTTCATTGTGGAACAAATTCAGTTGGCTTAAAATAAAAAAAAGAGTTAAATAAGTTTAATTTTTGTATGGAATTTAAACAATTTACAAATGTATGATTATGAATTATTTTGTCGGTCGACAATTTTGAACTTGATTTGTAACTTGAAATAAGAAGTAAGATGCAATCGAAATTTGTTCGCTATTTTAAAATAAAAAAAATTTTGTCGGCCGACAAAATAGAGCGATGATTTGAGAATAAATTCGGTAAAAATCATAAAAAAGTTAAATTTGTTAATTGATTTAAAACATTTTTAAAATGTATGGTGATTATGAAATATTTTGTCGGCCGACAAATTTCAACTTGATAAATTAAAATAACTTCAATTTTCAAAGTTTTCCTAATTTTTAATACATTTTTTTTGTCGGCCAACAAATTTATTACAAAAATGTTCAGACTCTTAATGACAATTTGCATTTTTTTAGATCATTTAACTGAATTTAGTTTGTGTGTTTTTATTTTGTCACGTTATTACGATTTCCCTTTTGAAAATAAAACCACTTTATTTGAAAATACATACATATTTTAATAGATTTTCTGCTGGCCATTCTTTCTAAGGAATTAAAATATTTTGTGAATATGTGAAAGACTGACTGTAAAACACTAATTGCTTAGCAATTTATATTTTTATGAACACACAACACACACATACACATTAGCCGTGACGGACGCGTAAAATTCCATTTATGAGTTATTGTCAAATTCCTCATGGGATTTAAGACAATTGATGAAGCCAGTCGTCATATTAAATAGAATGGAAATAGAGGATGGATGGATGGTCACCAACACACATCATACCACAAATGTAACTCATAGACACACACATGTTGTAACACTTATATGAATGACAACATCTAGGCAGTAAACTTAAATAACAATAAATTTTGCGAGACTATAAGAGTGTTTCAGGAGTTAAACATACAGTGCGGGAAAAAAGTTTTAGATAAAAATGGAAAGTTTTGTTATTTGAAATATATTATTGTCTGTAGTCATTGGTTTTTGTTTGCCAAATTTAACATTTTGATAACTTTGGGTTTTACTTTTGTTTAACACTGTAGGTGTTTGGCTTATAATGGTGTGCAAAGCTTTACTACTAATAATCAAGCTTTTTTGTTACGCAGGGTTTATTACATTTAACCAAAGAATAGCTATGAGAGTGAATGACTGCTAATGAAGGAATGAGTAAGTGCAGCTACATACAATAGCACCTCACACACCAAAATTTAAAAACATACATACATATATCGATGCTTTATACTTTAGCTATTCATACGAGTAGATACATATACTACTTATACATTTTCTTTTCAGCCACCGAAACTTTGAAATGTACGATTATTAGTCATACACACAATGATTGTAGATATACTCGTACATACGAGTATATGTATGTATAGAAATTGAAGAGGGAACACATTATAAACTGAAATGAAATTGCATTTTCAGTTATGAGTTGGACTTTTACGATGAAAATTTATTGTACGATTATACAGTAACTGTGTTTGTCTATAGTGTATAGTGTTTGCAATATAAAGAACCAACAACAACAACAAAAAAAGTTTTAGATTTTACAGACACTTCTCAATCATTAACGTAGTTATTGTCATGTCATTAATATCTACATGTGTGTGTGTTGTATTGCAGATATATTCTATGAATTATTATCCATTTAAAAATGTTAAGATGAATTTACATTAAATTATTTATGACACAGAAACCAAACATTTTAATTGCACAACATTTATTACAAGATTTATAAGAATTATATGTATATTTGCAAGTTGTAACACACACAGAAGTAAATTTAGAAGGATTTTAGGCATAAGGATATTAGAGACAATTTATGTGATTAGTGATGTGTTAAGCATAATAATGCATATATGGATTTGATGGATTTTCTTTTTTGTGAGGGATTGAGTTTAAGAGATTTATGGGTTTTTGAAGCTGTACGTTAGGTTTAATCAACTTTTATAAGTGTTTGTTACAGTTTGTAAACTAAAAAAATATAAAACATGCCTCCAAGTGGGATCAATCTATACAAAAATCATGGCTTCTAAAAGGTATAGGGTGAGCAGTACTTTTTCCCTATAGTTTTTTTTTTTGTAGAAAAAAGTAGCAAAATAGGTAAAAAATTATTTGTGAAATTCGATTTTTTGTGGCAAATTGTCGTATATAACATATGGCTAAAATATTTAATAAAATTTGGTGAGATACAAATTTTTGTAAAATTTCTGATCATATTGACATCGATTTTTGTTTGTAGTAAAATTGGCAGCTTTTTAGAAACTAGCGTTTCTTTTTTTGAGTACTTTTTGAGCATATTTTTTATTATTAGTGAAATTTTGCGTTTTTGTTATTTTAGAGATTGTTTTTGAGGAACTCGAGGTTTCCAGAAATTTGTGTAAGCGATATTAATGTGTAAAGTAAGCGTTTTTCTATGTATATAGGCGTTATATAGTGAAATTAACTTAATTTAGAAATTTGCGGTTTTCATAATTTTGGCGATTTTTTATGAAAATCCAATATTTTTACTCAAAATAGTATATTTTGAGAATTTTTTATTATTGTTAAATTTTGAGTTATTATGTTTTTTTTTTCGAAATTGGCGTTTTTATAAATTTATGTAAGCGATTTTAATATGTAAAATAAGCATTTTTATTGAGCAAAATCTATGTATATAGGCGTTATATAGTGATATTAAAGTGTTTTTTATTGAAATTTACTTAATGTAGAAATTTTCGGTTTCCATAATTTTGGCGATTTTTTTATGAAAATGCTAAATTTTTACTGAAAATAGTAAATTTTGAGAAATTTTTTATTATTAGTGAAAATTTGAGTTTTGGTGATTTTAAATTTTGAGAATTTTTTTATTATAAGTGAAATTTTGAGTTTTTGTGTTTTTATCTTTTTGCGAAAATGGCATTTTTAGAAGTCTGTAAGCGATTTTAATGTGTAAAATAAGCATTTTTATTGAGCAAAATCTATGTATATAGCCGTTATATAGTGATATTAAAGTGTTTTTTAGTGAAATTATCTTAATTTTGAAATTGTAGTTTTTCTTAATTTTGGCGATTTTTTTATGAAAATGCAATATTTTTACTGAAAATAGTATATTTTTAGATATTTTTTATTACTAGTGAAATTTTGAGTTTTGGTGATTTTAGTTTAGCGATTTATTTTTTAGACATTTTTGCAAGCGATTTTTATATGTAAAAGAAGCACTTTGTGATATAAGCGTTATATAGTGATATAAAATGTGTTTTTTTTAAGAAATTATTTTTTTGGAAATTGGCATTTTTCATAATTTTGGCGATTTTTCATGAAAATCAATTTTTTTGTCGGAAAATAGTAAATTTTGAGTTTCAATGTTTTTTTTCTTTTTTTGTTGCGAAATTGGCGTTTTTAAAAATTTCAGCAAGTGACTTTTATATGAAAAAATTTCGTTTATATTGAACAAAATCTCTGTTATATAAGCGATCTATAGTGTTTATTTTAGTGAAATTAACTTAATTTGGAAATTGATGGTTTTCATAATTTTGGCGTTTTTTTAAGAAAATTTTTTATTGAAAAAAGTAAATTTTGAAAATTTTTTTATTATTAGTGAAATTTTGCGTTTTTTTTAATTTTGCAAACATTTTTATATGTAAAATAAGCGTTATATAGAGATATAAAAGTGTTTTTAGAGAAATTATTTATTTTAGAATGGTTCATAAACAAATTCACATTTTTTAGAAAGTGGCGTTTTCATGATTTTGGCGATTTTTAATGCAAATATTTTTTTTTTTTTACTGAAAATAGTAAATATTTGAGGAAATTTATATTATTAGTAAAATTTTGCGTTTTTCTGAATTTTGGATTTTTTTTTTTTTTTTTGTATGAAATTTATACATAGTGTTTTTTTTAGTGAAATTAACTTAATTTAGAATTTGGCGTTTTCATAATTTTAGCGTTTTTTTTTATGAAAATGCAAATTTTTTACTGAAAAAAGTAAATTTTTGAGAATTTTTTTTATTATTGGGATTTAGTGATTTTTTTGCGAATTTTTTTTTAATTGTAAAAATTTTTGTAATAGATTTTTATATGTAAAATCATCGTTTTTATTGAACAAAATCGCTGTGTAATAAGTGTTATAAAGTGATATAAAAGCAAAATTGATTTATTAAGATTTTGGTGATTTTTTTTAAAATTGGCGTTTTTTATATATATAATTTTTTGTATTATAAGCGGTTTATATTGCTAAAAAAATTATTTTGTAGTGAATGTGGCTACTTTTCTGCGTTTTTTTTTTTTTTTTTTTTTTTGCTAAATTGTCGTTTTTAGTGATTGATAATAGATTTATTTTAATAAAATTAGCATTTTTTGAAAAATAAAATATTGTTTATGATTTAAGCGATTTATAGTGATATAAAAATGTTATTTTTAGAAATTGGCGTTTTTGTAATTTTGGCGATTTTTTTTTTTTTTAAGTATAAATTTTTGGATGCAAATAGTAAACTTTTTTGAATTCGGCTATTTTTAGTAAAATTTAGCGTTTTTGTACTACTTAGCATTTTTGTTTTTGCGAATCAGCGTTTTTTTTACAAATTTTATGGAAGGTTTTAAAAACAGTAGTTTTTGTAAAATAAAACAGTTTTTGTACTAAAGCGGTTAACATTGATATTAAAATATAGTTTTAGTGAAATTGTGTTATTTTTGAAATTTTAACTTTTTACATTTCAGCGATTTTTAGTGATTTATGAAAAAATATGTAGCAATTTTAGAGAATTTATGAAAAAAAATTTTTAACAATTTTTGGAGCTTTTTCTGATTTTGGGGATTTTAAAATTTTTTTTTCGTGAAAATGTAAAATTTTTATAGTGTTAAAAAAGTGATGTGCGAGGATATCGAGGAGATTGACAGGATTGAATATGGCTACAAAGAAATACAATCAATTTGATGGGCAGACGATCCTACGATGAATTGGGGGACATTACTGTTTGTAAATTGGGCAAAATTATCTGTTTCAATAGAGGAATCAGGTTATATTACCGTCTTGTTGAAACCACATGTCCTCCACATCAATATCATCGAATCATGCCCGACAGAATTCTGTCATCATGAACCAGTAATAGTTAATGTTTAACAGCCATTTATTTTTCGACAATCACTCGTGGGTTTTCTTGACCACAAATAAGGAAATTTGAAGAATCACAAAGCCTTCAAGGTAAAAATATGATGATGAATTTGCGCGAACTGTTATTTTTCAAATATTCTTCAACAATGAAAAATTATTAATTTTTCCTTAGCCTATACTGTCAGCTGTCAAATGCTTTCTTTTTGGATGGCAACACTTTACTGCACAAAGAGAGGCAAATTCAAACATTGCGTGAATTTTGGGTCAATTGTGCCTTTGTCTCTTTATATAAAGCGTTAGAACCAAAACCAGTTCCTATCCCCCAGAGATCAATTACATAACTAGCTCTGTGTTCGTTGCCTTCTCTCTAGTCTATTGACTCTATAATAACAACTTTTGTATATGTTACAAATGAAACGATTAAACATCAATACCTCTACTCTGTTATGAAGCTACACCATAAACTATTAAACTCTATAACATAAATCTATTTAAATTTATGATTAAAAACATAAAATTAAAAATCTTTATATGATAATTCGTTCATCATACAATAGACATTTATCTCAACACCCAAAAAAAAACAGAAGAAACTTCCTCGAATATAAATAAATAAAATTATAATAAAAAGTTTAATGTAATGAACGTGATTAAAACCCTGAAAGAACAAAAAAAAAATCATATTTTCCTTCATCTCATTACATTTACATGAGAGATTAAAACAACTCTAACAGAAAAATGTCATGAAACCATGAGTTTTCTTTTCAAACACAGTCATAAAATTATATTGAAATACAGTTGGAGGATTTAACTGATTTTATAGCACCACTTAGAGATTTCGCTAAAATGATAGTTAATCCACATTTGTTAAAAACCATCACCAAGCTTGAGTATCTGTAGAAGAGTAATAAATTTAGAGTTGGTTTTTTTTTGTCTGGTTTCATTTAAATTATTTTTCTTTTTTTTTTATCAATTTTTATGGCCAAAAAACGTAGTAGAAAAATATTTTTATGATCCAATTTCATTACATTGAAATAAATTGTACAATAGACAACAAAAGAATTTAGCTGGAAAGCAGCAGATTTGATGCTTGTTGCTACTTTGCATTTAACCCCATTCCTATTGTAGTATAGAAAATTCTAATACACTAAACACTGTGACAGTGATTTTTACAACCATTTCCTTTGATTTTTATGGCATTTATGATGTAAGAGTTGATAAAAAAAAATAGCTCTAAACATAAGAGAATTTTATAAAATGTTATAAAATATTGAAATGTTGTAAAACTATTAAATATCTAACATATAAAGAAGGATTCCTTAGGAATGGTTTTATCAGTAGTTTTAAAAATATATTCCTTAGATATTTCTGATTTTGCTTATTGTTTATGGCTTTTGGGAAGCCTTCTTGTATTTGGTTTCATGCTAAATTATTCTTTGAGATAGTTTTTTTTATATGTTTTTTTCTAGTCTTGCTTTTTTTTCTGAAAAGGTTAAAGACATTTGCATATTGTTTATCAATCATAGGATATAAATTTTATGACACCAGTTGTGTGCTTAAAAAAAAAGTAGCAGTTACTGCTCAACTCCAGAGATAAGCAGCAGAAAAATAATGTAAATTTATATAATTTTACGAGACATTAGAGATACAAAAGCTTGCATAATAAACTATAAAAATTATGATGATTTCATCACAAAATTTAGAAAAAATACTTTCAATATTGTTGAATTTAAATAATCCCTACATTATATTACATTTCTATGTAAAATCATTTTGCTTAAATATGGCTGCAACGTTGAATTTTCAGCTACGAATGGTTGTGGGCTTGTTGGCTTAAATCTTTGTCTTTAACAAATCTGGAGGCCCAAACCTGATCACCGAAATGAGAGAGTTAACGACCAGAAAATGTTGCATGCAAAACAGAATTGTTTCACTTGCGTCTTATTGAAACCACATGTCTTCCACATCATCCAATTTATGCAGACAAATCTCTTTTAATATGTAGCGATATCAAGCATCAGTAACAGTCACTGCTTGACCAGCCTCATTTGCGAAGTATGGTCTAATGATGGCTCCAGCCCAAAATCCCCATCAAACAGTGACACGTTGAGGATAAATTTGATGTTCGGCAATCACATGTAGGTTCTCTGAACCCAAAATGATGAAACTGTTCTTCAACGCTTAGCATGATATTATGCGAATCTGCATCCACTTGTTGATGTTCAATAACCTATTCAAAGAAGTCAGTCGAGCTTTGTAAGCACTCTGATCTTCTGATAGTATACACTGTAGAGAGCTGCTTGATATTTTTGTTTCTTGTCCACGACCCCTTAATGATGTTTCTGACTTTCAAAAACTTTCTCATACAGTGCATTGATATTGACATTTGAAAGTATTGTTATTAAACATGCAGTAATATTAAGCATCACCAACTGATCCAATTTCCCTGAATTTTTCAATTACTCTCTTCACAGTTGAGTCAATATTTCTAGCATAAGTTATTCGACAAGGAATCTAACACTAAACTGTCAGCAGCCAATCACTTTACTGTAAAAATGGCGACAAAGTGATATTAATAAATCAATGTTCAATTAAAATCAATAAAATTATGAAACAAGTTCCAAACAGTTCTTTCGATTTGTGACTAAAAAATTAAATCAACAAGAAGAAAACAAAGCATACAATTGAAATCAATAAAATTATGAAACAAGTTCCAAACAGTTCTTTCGATTTGTGACTAAAAAATTAAATCAACAAGAAGAAAACAAAGCATACAAACGAAGAAAACAAAACATTAGGAAAAGAAAAATAGAAATTAAATAAGCATACGGCATGCTGAGACATGTTTCATATAGTTCTTTCGATTTGTAACTAAAAACAAACAATTGCTTCATTGTCACCTGACAGTTGACTAAGGCAAAACAAAACAAGTGCAAATATGGATTAAACTGTCAGCTGGCAATCACTTCACTGTAAAAATGGCGATAAAAGTGATCTAATTAAATCAATGTTCAATTGAAATCAATAAAATTAATTTAAATAAACACTAGACACGATGAAACAAGTTCTAAACAGTTCTTTCGAATTGTGACTAAAAAACTAAATCAACAAGAAGAAAACAAAGCATACAAACGAAGAAAATAAAACATGAGGATCGACTAAAACGAAAAATAGCAATTAAATAAGCATACGGCATGCTGAGACATGTTTCATTTTGTTCTTTCGATTTGTAACTAAAAACCAATATCAACAAGAAGAAAACAAAACATACAAACAAACAATTGCTGCATTGTCACCTGACAGTTGACTAAGGCAAAACAAAACAAGTGCAAATATGCATTAAATATTTAACTATTCAAACAATTGAATATTTTTTTAGTATTTGACTTGAATACTAATATTAATTTTACAAAATTAAATTTTTTCGAAAAAAAAAATATTTAGTTTTAATTTATGTTTCCTTTCTACTGGTAACTATAATTGTCTAACTGCAATTTATATATTTTTGTCTTTTGTGTTCCTTGTAATGCAAAGATAAGTCAATTATTCATTTCAGGTTATCTAGCTTGAAGTCAATTGTCACTTTAATGTCTCTAGGTAATCTAAGGTGTAGTCACTTTAAACTTTTTTGTATTGCAGTGTAGAAAGTAGTTATTTTACCTAATTGAAGTAATTTATTGGAAATTCATTTGTCACTTGGTGTTCCTTTGTAATCTGGAGTTAATTTTTTGTTATTTTTGTAGAAAAAATCCAACCATTTATTTGATCGACAAACATTTTATTTGATTAAAATGAAAAAAATTTTAAAACTCATTTATAAAGAGAAATTGGCATCGAATTAACCATATTTCCCATGAAATTCCTATAATTTCTTGCAATGACATAAAATTTCAACACACAGCCGATGCATCATTGTAAGAGAGAAATTACATTACACAAAACTCCAACATACTTTTACTTTAGCCCATCTAACAAAATATGTAATGAGTGAGTGATAGCTACAGCTATGTTATTGAAAATACTCTACTTACAAGCGTCATCAATCTAATATTACACAAATCCATTTTATCTTGTTGTAGTACTCAAATGTAGTCATAGGAAAACATGTAGACGTCACTCATATAGATCGCTTCTTAAATAAATAAATACATACATATAATATTGTTAAAGATTTTATAAAACTAAATTGAACAGACAAGGGTCTATTCCTGTACGAGGTAATGGTGTTGTGTGGTTGGTTGTTGGTGGTGCCTATTTAGCTGGTGGTATTTGATCATCACCACAAAAGTGTCATGTATGGTTTATTTTCGTTTGATCATTTATACTCGTCTTTAGATCTTGTTTCCATGTTATTATTGTTGTTCTTATTTAGTTTTATTTCATTGAAAATTTGGGTTTTATTTGTTTTGTAAACATTCATAGACAAAACTTTGTAATATTTTTAGTGCCTTCAAATGTTTAGAAAATTTGGGTGAAAAAAACAAAACAATTGTGGAAAAAAATAGTTCTTTTTTCTTTTTGGTACATGTCTGTTCTGTCCAATTGCCTTTTGTTTGTTGTTAATGTCAGGGAATTGCCTACATTTAAATTAAATATAAATTGAATCAAATAAATGTAAAGGAGGGCAGTTTTAAGGGGCCTCTATGAAATGCAAGGAAACTTAAGGAAAATCAAAATTTGTATTAAACAATAAGATACTAAAACCTGTTACAAGTATAGGTGATCATTATATGGGAACGATAGAATGATCTTCACAAAAATATGGGGATATCACTCAAGTACATACGAAACTTTATTTCGGTGAATTTCACATACATACATATATGCGTAAGCTGCTCTTTTATGAGAACTGTGAATAATTGTGGACCGATCCTAATAAAATTTCTATGTGATCATCTCATGATTCGTCTAATATTAACTTATATAAATGATGACTCTATATTTGGCTTATATTATTCGGTTATGGAAATTTTTAGGAGATTTATAGTCATTAAATTGATTTTTGGAATAGGGCCTTATTTCTATAGTCAATTGTGGGCAGATTCTACATTTATATTTTTTAATATTGTTGAGCGACCATCAGGAATTAAATTTGTATAGGGTGTAGTTAAAATAATCCACCGATTGCCATCAATAGTGATTGTCCCTGAGGTAAAATAATAAAATGTCCCAAATTTCATAAGGTTCAAAATATTTACATGGACATACAGACGGACGGACATCGTTTTATCGAACCAGCAAGTGATTATGAATTGATTGTTTAACTTTATAAATATTTAAAGCAAATAATGAAATCATGTATTTTAAAAAGGCCCCCATTCAATATAACATAACCCCTTTTACTGGCCTTAAACTTAATAAAAATGCAAATACCTTATTAATTTCCCTCTCGTTACGCTAGTTAAGAAAGCCTTATGAACTATTGTTAAATTTCTTAATAATTAACGTATAAACAACAAAAACAAAAAGACATTCTCATAAAAATAAATACACCAAAACAAATAAACGACTACAGCAGTAGTAAAGTATTAAATTCAAATGTTGCCCTTTCTTCATTTAAAAAAAAAAAACAACACAAAAAACGTTTTGCGTAAAAAACAAAAACAACTTGAACAAAAATATAAAACCCATAACAAACACACAAAAATAAAGAAGGGGCCGGTTTACAGGTTGCTGCGGATGAGTCATCAACGATCGAGCAAGCGAACAACGATCGTTGTCAGTGCAAGTATAATTTCCAGACATTGCACTAAATTGTATTGTGTGTTGGTGTATAAGTGAGTATTTGTTCGGTTGAATAGTGAAACATATGAATAATTGTTAACAATATGAAATCAAATTATAACAGCCGCACAAAACAATAACAAAACAACAACCATCTGATGTTAACACACATCAGTTTTTAACCTTTAAAAGGCGAACTAATTTTGAAGAGAACTCACATAAATGAAATTGAAATCTACTCAGCAGTTTTCGCAGAATGTTACGAACTAGTGGGCGTGTCCAAAACGGAAGCCAATTGAACCTTCATAAAAATACTTAACTCCAGATATTAAAAATACACTTTACAATCGAAAATAATTACTTTTTAACATGCAGAAACAAATTTAAACTTACTACACTCTAGATTACTTCGAGACACTTAAGTGACAATTGACTTTACTGTAGATTATCTGGAATGTATAAAGTAATCAATTGACTGATATTACAAACAGCACGTACATGTCAAATATACTTTCAGGTAGAAAACATATATTTAAACAATACATGATTATATTAGTATTCAAGTCAAATTCCAACAAAATGTGCTAGTCCTTAAATACCTTGAAATTTAATGCTTATTGAGACTTGTTTTGTTTTGCTTTACACAACTTTCAGTAGACAATGAAGTAATTATGAGTTTGTGTGCTTTGTTTTCTTCTTGTTGATTTTGTTTCTCAGTCACAAATCGAAAGAACAAAATGAAACATGTCTCAGCATGCCATATATTGTGATTTTTGGACCTCGATCTGGATTTCAGAATATTAGGCTATTCTGCGATCCATCAATACTGCATGCTACACGTTCAATAAATATCGCGATACTGGATCGCGGTCAATATATGTTAAACGTTTAGCAGTGCCCTGTGTTTTATATTTGCATCTAGGGGTGCTCCCTTCCTTTTTCCTGAGGAACTTCGGTTTTTCAATCCCAATCAGTACGGACTTAGATGATGGTCTCTCTCTTGGTATAATGGGACTATCCATCTTTACAGATGGGTCCAACAAAAAGTGATAGAGTGAGCGGAGGTGTCTACATTCCTGCATTCGGGATAAGGATGTCGTTTAGACTCCCAAATGGATGTAGTATTCTTCAGGCCATAAGGAGAGCGGCCAACTGGCTCCGATACTACAGGATATCAGGTGGGGATATTTCTATATATACTGACAGTAAAGCTGCAATTAAATCCCTGATAGGTATTTCTACAACATCAAGTATAGTCCAGGAATGCCGGGCATCTTTAAATGAGATGACGAGACATTCAACAGTTGTACTGACTTGGGTACATGGACACAAGGATAAAGAAGGCAACTGTATTGCTGATAACTTGGCGAGAAGGGGAGTGTTGATGTCTGAAGATGAGATACACATCCTATGTGGTTTTCCCTTGTCGACGAATAAACAACGGATAAGTAGTGCATATTATGAATTTGTTCAGACAAGGTGCAAGTTCATAATATGAATTCACTTGTGCTATTACACACATCGTATCTACTTGGTATACAAAGAATACAACTTAGCAATATGGTGGCTATGATCTCCAGGCCACCTGCACTGCCTATGCTTATCTATGATGGAATTGTCAAAATGAGGAGGAGAAAGATACCATTTTACACTCCTTGTGCAATTGATCGTTACTGGGTGATCTGCGGACCAGGTTTTTAGGGAAACACTCCTTTAGCAACCTCTCCGAATTATCTGGAAGGAATTAAGATGCATAGATGCCTTTAGTAGGAAAAGCAGGTGGTTAATAAGACCGGACATGCAAACAGCACCTCAGGAGGAAGAGACCATTTTACACTCCTTGTGCAATTGTCCGGCAGTGGGTGATCTGCGGTCCAGCTTTTAGCAACCTCTCCGAATTATCTGGGAAAGCATTAAGATGCATAGATGCCTTTTTCAGGAAAAGCAGGTGGTTAGTAAGACCGGACATGTAAACAGAAACTCAGAGTGGCCACGTATCTGTCGCATGATGATTTGAGCTCTTCAAATTCTTTTCTCTTCTAACTATAATTTCTTTTATAAGTTCTACTCTTATTTAACTTATCGCCCTCTCATTTTACTGCTCGCTCTCATCATTGTTTTCTTCTATTGAGGTAACACAAACGAAACAATCAAATGGACCCACGTTAGCTGTTCATACGATGGAAGTATTTGGAAAACTACCTGTTAACCTAACCTTTATTTTTGTAAAATAAATAAAATTTGTTGACCCCTCCTCTACTTTAGAGGGTTAAAAACTTGCTTTTTAAATTACAATAACACCAACAACAAAACACTGACTAACAAACAAACAGAAGACGAGACCCCGATCAGTAAATAAACGACAGTTAATGAAAATGATATTAAGATAAGATGGTTTTGCCGTTTGTATTTATAATTTTTTAAGCAACCAACAGAACGACACCAAAACAACAAAATTTATAAAAAAAATCTAAATGATCGTTATGTTTAAGGTGTAGAGTGTGTGTTCTTTTGCTTTAACCTTTTTCCACTAAAACACAGACCTTTTATTTGGACACAACAACAATTTAACGATTTATGATTTAACAATTTCTTCAGAGTTTTTTCTTTCACTATTTCTATATTTTTGTTTGGGTTTTTTTCTCTTTGGTATTGTATTGTGTTGTTTTGTTTTTTATTAGATGATGAAAAGATAAGCATTAGTTAAAACATTAGATTTTAGAGACATGCTTAAGCATGCTTAGATTTTCAGCTGTTTATTCTATTTACTTTTTGAGGAAGAGTTTGTCGTTTTGCTTTAATTATAAAGAATTTTTATTTTTAAATATAATTATCAGCTAAGTGTTAATTGCCTTTAGGTGCAATTTACTTTGATTGTTGTTTCATTTTTTACGTTATTTATGGGAAATAAGGGTTTTTAAATATTCACAATTGTTTAAATTTTTAATGCTTGTCATAATTTAATAGTAAAATAATTTGATTGTTTTCATTACAATATAATGTTTAACAAAAAACAAATATGTATATAAAATGCAATTATTTATGCAAATGAGTTTTTATTTTGATGTTTCTTATAATTTATGTAAAATGCATTTTATTGAAGCTTTTAAGCGTTGACGCATGTCTGTCATAAAAGTTTAAGATTTTTTGAAACATTTATTTAACAAATTTAGCTAAATTTGTCTTTATAAATAAATACCCGCATGAGATAAAGAATTTTAATAAAATCTTTCAGAATATAATCAAATGTTTTACTATTGATTTCTATGTTTGTAGCAAGGCGAATTCATATATGGTTTCTAGTTGGAACTTGAAAAAATTAAAATTTTTTTAGAAAAATTTGGAATTTTATTTCTTTGACTAGTTTCGTAATAATAAATAATAAAACTGTTCTTCTGTTCCTGTCCAGTTTTGATTTTTACTAATACAGTTTTCCTTGTTTTCCCCAACGACACAGCTTCTGAAAGCTGTGGAAAGAAAGCCAACACGTGTGTGTTTTCAATATTATATATTTAGATTGATCATGAGATCGAACAATGGCTATAAGAATTAACATTTCATTATCAATAATAACAGGTTCTTAAAATAAATATTTAATAACACAAAACCACAAACACAAAATGTTGAGGTAGGTTATGGTTTAAAATAAAAATTCTTATAAAAAAATTTAGTAAATTAAATCGCAATAATTATTAAAACCACAATAATATGTATAAATAAATTGTATGTATTCTTAGTACAAAAATTATAAACAATACTGTACAATACTGCTCCAGTTAGATTGAGTATGTATGCGAAGTATGTATGCGAAAAAAAATCAAAACAAGTGATCATGACTCGGTGTTACCTACCGTTCACCACTAAAGAGTAAAATTAAGCTGTTTCTTCATAATTTCTTTCTGTTTTTTTTTCTGTATCTTAATTCTTTATTTTTTTGCTACTTATATACATTAGTAAGCAAACAGTTATTCGACTGTACTAATGATTAATTTATAATTTTTTTGTTTCAATAATTCAACTGCTTCTCATTAAAGAAATGTTTTCTTTGTTTCATTATTTACTGTTGCAATTAATTGGGAATTTATAATTTAAAAAGAACTTTTTCTGGGAGAAAGTTTCCAAAAATTATGATGAAACCATTTACAAGTAAAAGTAAAAGATTAAGCTTTTTATCAAGGACACTTAAAGGTTATTATAACAAAATTTAATATTTCATAAAATATCGCAAACAAAATTTCTGTTATTTTTCAATGATTTTGCTAAAGCTTGAGCAAGAAATTGTTTTCTCAGAAGATATTTTCATCGAAAAGAACAAAGATAAAATACGTTTAAATTTATTTGAGACTTTTCAAACCAAAATTGGGTGAATGACTTAAAAATGAGCGATTTACAATAGATGGCATATCTTTTGAATGCTGTACATATCTATCATATATTCTCACTTATTAATTGAACATTATAGTGTGAACAACAAAGTTTGTCTTTCCGTTGAAAATATCGAATTTTGTGACAAGAAAGCGTCATATGCGGGAAGTTTTGCTTTACTTCTTTAATCTAAAAAAAAATAAGAGAGCTATATTCGGCTGTGCCGAATCTTATATACCCTGCACTAAATTATACTTTAAAATAAAATTAAAAAAAAAAAAAATTTCCAAATACAGTCGAACTTCTCTATAGTGAACTTCTATACAATGAAGCTCTCCCTATTATGAATTGATTTCAAATACACAACTTTTTCCCTTCCAATTTCATTGTTTTTGATCTCCTTATAATGAATTTCCATACAATGAAGTTTTCTATACAATGAAGCAATTTTGCAGCTGTAATATTTGACTCACATGCGTTTTTGTCTCCATATAATGAATTTTTCAAACAATTTTCTATTACGCATACTAACAACTCTGTGTACCGAGAAAGATTCCACATATAATGAGGGGATTCCCAAAAGCGGAAAATAAGAACAAAAAAAAAAGAAGAAAGCCACATCAATAACAATTCTGCACAGTGTAGAATGCCTTTGTAAAATCAGAAACAATTGCGAATTGTTCCAGAAAGGCAGGATTTTCCAAAGATGGCCTGCGGACTCATTGGGATGAGGAAGACTTTCTTCCGTTAGCTGATTTGCCTGCTCTACAGGCTTCATTTAGGGAAGTAACGAACGTTGATGCATCATTTAAAGATTATGTCAATGTTGATATTGATGTGCAGACCATGGGCATCCCATCCGATGAGAATATTCTCATTAGTGTTCTGGAAACTCGTTGAGTTTCGGCTATGGCAGGTGCATACATATTTATTTATTAGTTTTGTGTGCATACATACATATTTTAATCCTAATGCCAAATAAATGTGTGATGTACATTAATTTTACATTTATAGAGTCAAGAATTGGCTGATTGGTGAAGAATTGGCTGACGTCAATAAGACGATACCTATATTGGAGCACGTTTCTTCATCAATAGATGTACTTCGAACTTTTGTCTAATCCAAACTAAAATACCTGATTATTTTAAATAAAAATGGAAAAAAATATAATTTTTATATAATGGCTTTGTTATTTGGTATTACAAGGTTTTCATGTGGAAGAAAAATGGAAAAGTATAACCCAAACTAATATGCCTAATTATTTTAAATAAAAAGTGGGGGAAAAATATAATTTCTGTATAATGAAGTTTCTATATAATGAAGTGATTTTCTGGTCCCGTCAAGATTCATTATAGGGAAGTTCGACTGTATTTTTTAAAAGTTGTTTCCAATTTTTTTAAAATAAATGTTTTTAATTTTAAAATTTTTTTGTTTTTAATTTATTACTGAAACAAATTTATGACAAAATAATGTTTTTTGTGAAAAAAAAAAAAATCGGGTTAAAAAATATTTTTCCCGATATTGACCCATTGTAGGTCCAACTTACTATAGCCTTCTATACATCGTTGCAATGGATTTTGAAATATCTATCATTAGATATCCGTATTGTCTATATTTATGACTTAGTAATCGAGATATAGATCAAAAATAGGCCAAAAATAGAGATTGTCTCGGATTTTTGTTTATATCACCGTTATTTATGGACGGATTTTGCTGATTTTAATTAGGAAACTTCTCGAAAGCATGTCAGACTGAATTATTAAAGATTTGGATACCGTAGATATCTGGGGTCTTCAGAAAATTGATTTCAACAGACAGACGGACGGGCATGGCTAAATAGACTCCGCTATCTATAAGGATCCACAATATATATACTTTATAGGGTCGGAAAATTATATTGTGGAAATTACAAACGGAATGATAAACTTATATATACGCTACTCACGAAGGTGAAGGGTATAAAAAACTGCCGCTGAAGCACACCAATTGCTCTCCAAAGCTTATGGTGAATGTGTTCCATCGGTTTCAACATGCGAGAGATTGTATGTGCATTTCACAAGTGGTGATTTGGATATGGAAGACAAAGATCGCCCAGGACAGCCAAAAATGTTTGAAGACCATGAATTGGAGGCATTACTCCATGAAGTTGGTTGCAAAATCATTGGGAGCTTCTCAATCAGCAATTTGAAAACGTTTGCGAGCAGCAGGATTCCTCCAAAAGCAGGGAAATTGTATACCATACGAATTAAAGTCGAGAGACCTTGAAAAAAGATTTTGCATTTCCGAAATGATACTTAAACGCTACGAAAACTGGATCCATTACAATAACCCGGAACGTAAGAGATCGTATGTGCAGCCCGGCTAATCAGGCGAATCGACACCAAAGCCAAATATCCATGGCGCTAAGATAATTCCCTGTATTTGATGGGGGAAAAAGGGTCCTATCTATTATAAACTGGGGACATCTAACCAGACCATCACAGGGAAGCTGTACCGTATGTATGTGATTCGTTTGAAGTGAGCATTGGCCGAAAACCACCCAGAATATGCGGCCAGACATGAAACCGTAATATTCCAGCATGACAACACTCGGCCACATGTTGCAATACCCTTTAAAAAGTATTTAGAATGAAATGGTTGGGAAGTTTTGCTTCACCTGCTTTATAGTCCAGACCTTGTCCCGTCCAACTACTATTTGTTTCGATCGAAGCAGAACGCTATCCCTGAGATACGTTTCACTTTGGAACAGAGTATACGATATTGGCTTGATTCGTTCTTGGACTCAAAATATAAGCAGTTCGTTTAGCTTGGAATCCATATGTTGCCAGAAAGATGGAAAAAGGTCATAGCTAACAATGGCCAATACTTTGAATGAATTTATAGTGTACAAATGTTTCAAAATAAAAGCTACAAATTTAAAAAAAAATCCCGCATTTAACTCTCATTAAATGTGGAATCAAAATTAGCATAAAGATAAAAGGCCACAATTTGAAATAATGGAGAATTTTCATAAATATATAAAAAAGAGTTTGAGAATAATTTGAGTAAAAAAATTAACTTAAACATTTTTTATTCTGGGGTTTTAAACAGAAAATTCGATAACAATTACTGTGACCAGTTTTATTGAAAACAGCGCTGAACGGGTTCATTAATATATGATTACAAGACTGTCAACGAGTGGTTAAAAGGTGTCAATAACAACACCTTATAAGATATAGATATATTCCTTTATATAAAGAGTTCCAACTAGAATCGGTACTAATATACCCAAGAACCAGTCAATTTACAAATTTTGTAGCAGTTTCCTTCCCTCTAGCAAATTAAAAACTTATATAACAATCCTAGAATGTTATGTCATTTGAATAGATGAAATATCAATTTACGTATCCACAAATCTAATTAAGAATAAATTATTTATTTAGGAGTGTAATATTCAAAACAGAACAAGTACTTTTGAAATATATCCGCGATCAGTCACGGAGTGTCCAAAAGCTGCAAATCTCAGGATATCGTCATATCGTTGGAAGGAATCAATCATGGAACCAGTGAAGAGATTAATTGGAGTATCATGGGTTTCACACAGACAATACAGATTCGTGATAGCAACCGAATTTATTGGCAATCGAATGATTCTACCTTAGTGACCGAATTTTACATTGGTGGCTACAAAATTTTAGAAGGGGTAACAAAATTTTGGTTGCTTCAACCGAAATTCTTCTTTATCAACTGACTTTCTGTTGATGGAACGTAAAAATTCTATGTTTACAACCGAATCATTTTTGCCACTAAGGATTAAAATAGTAAAGCATTTTTTGATGACAGGGACATGTTAACCTTATAGCATTAAATAACGTCATAGAATTTATTTAGCTAAAATTTTAATTAATATTAGCCCAACTTTTGAAAAAATTTTGAGAAAATGTAGCCCTTAATTATATAAAAAGACCCCTTGAGGGTTCGTAGACCCTCTTTAATTTTAATCTTAATAATAATTTTTTAGTAATTTTTGTGTAATGACTTGGAAAATTATGTTTAATTTCACAAAATGCTAGAAATTGATAAAATTACTTTAATATTATTCTATTTCAAAGCCTTACTATAAATTTACACCCCAGAAACGCCCTTAATGTTAAGGAAACTTAAAAAAGTAAACCTTAAAAAACACTTGAGTTTTACAAAACAGCCATCTTGGATAAATTTTACACAAATCAGAAGACAACATACAAAAATAAAAATCCTAAAAAAAACCAAGTTATTGTGAAGAAAAAACAAAAACAAATAACTTCAAACATGAAACTCCACCCCAGAAATGATGAATCATCAACGTTAAGAACAACTTCATTCAGTAGCAAAAGGTATTAAAAAAAATGTGTACAAACAAACACTCAGCTAAACACTATACATGCTCTTAATATGGCTTTAGAATATGAATACAATAGAATTTTTATGTTGTTTTATGTTTTTATGCTTGATAATATTATAAGATATGGCTACAAAAGAAACAGCAGAAAAAAAAACCAACAATTTGGGAATAAAAATAAGCTCCTCCCTGTTAAATCAAAAAGTAGTAGGTAAAAGAAAAAGAAGGAAACACACATATAAAGTAATAAGATAAACAGAGAAAGTTGTTGAGGAAAATAAAAGCGAAACTCCTCCCAAATGCGGCTAAAAGTATTAGAAGGCAAAAAATAAAATAAAATCATATAAAAATAAATAACAAATTTGTGCTAAACACAAGCACACAAGGACTCCAAAGGATAAATGTTCCTAAGAACATTACAAAACCACCCTTAGGCTGGCAGGACAGACAAAATTGTAAGCTACAAACACATTTTTGGCGCCAAAACAAGCTAAGGAAATAATATTTGGTAAGATTTGTTTTTGTATACAAATAAAAAAAATAAAATATATGTGCCTACAACAAAGAAATTTGCCTGGTTTTAGTATTAAATTATCTAACTGTACAATATTACAACATAGCAACAAGGTGTAATAGTTAAAAAAAGCCATGTCCTAAATATTTACTACAACAGATACACACACTCACTCATCTAATAAAGGAAAGGAATATTTAAAATACTCTCAAAAAACGACCTGTATGTAACTTTTGCACCCTTTAGAGCAAAAAACAATCATACGTCTCGTAGTATCTGTAAACAATTGAGAGCCATAATGATATTCCACCACAGTAATAGGCCATACACAATACACTTCTCTTCTAGGTTTTTTAAAAGAAATAAACCCGAAAAAAAAGATGCGAAAGAGCGATGTCAACAAAATAATAAAAACAAACCCCCTGCCAAGACATGCACAAACAAACTCACCAACAGTAAATAAGTATGTACTAACATACAGTTAATTTTCGAATATACTTGTAATCGTTTAAACCAGAGCCGAGTGATAAAGAGAGAGAGACAGAGAAAGAGCACGAAATTCTAGAGAGCATATTACTTTATAAAGTTTATATTTATAGCACGTGTACGGTAAATGATAACAACAGAGAGTTTGAGGTATAAAAGCAGTACTGGTTTTCAAATTTAAATCAGTTTCCATCAGACAAACAAACAATCAGGTTGTGTTCCTAAAAACATAAAGCAATTCAAAATAAAACAAAGAACTCTCTGCTAAATACAAAATTTACGTGTTTAATAAAAAGAAATTTTAATTGAGTCATCATCATTAAGAAAGAAAAGTTTACAAATAAAAAAGACTTCAAGAACATTCCAATATAAAACAAAAATTAATTAAATAATATTGTGTAATATAAAAAAACAAATAAAAGAAAGTTATTTTTTTTTTTAACAAAAAATGGCTGTAGCATTTTATATACCCGATCAAGCCACCTTATTGCGTAAGGCCCGCCAGCAGGAGCAGCAAATTTTGGCTATGCGTGAGGCCCACTGGCGTCATGTGGCCTCGGTGGTCTATGATGCCCTCAGGCAATATTTGGAGGCCACACCCTCGCTACTCAATCGCTGCAAAAGCAACAAGAAAGTGAAACCAGCCAAAAAATAATTCTAAAGAAGAAAGTTACCATCCCACCAAATTAACATACAGTGAGAGTTATAAGATTTCAGCAACAAGCCACTAAGATGCCATAGTACAAATTATCTTACTTCATCTACCATAAATATCCCAAAAATGCCGACGGCTTTTATTATAACATCTCTATATATTAAGAAAATATTAAAACATCAACATTTTAAGCTTCTTATTTATATTACTTAATATTTTTAACAAATTTGCTGCTTAAACAAATTAATTATTTTATTATAAATTTTCTTTTCAAAATTAAATTTCGTTAAAATTTTTTCTAATTTGCCAAAATTATTTTAATGTATTTAAATCTCATCAAAGCAATTGTGATAAATGGTTTTGTTTTTTTCATTTAGTTTTTGTAAAATATTATTTTAACAAACAAAATAACTAACTTACTTAAATTTAACAAAAAAAAAAAACAGAAACATTTAATAAAATAAATTTTGTAATATGTATAGTTTTTAAGTATTACTTTAGTTTTAAGCCTACAATACAGAAATTGTATCAATTTTTGTTATAAATTTACAATATAAAATAAATAAAAAATAAATTTAATTAAAAAAAAAATAATACCGCAATTTTTTTATTAACAACCAATAAGATAAACTGAATTAAAAAAATAGTTTTATTCCACACATCAAAATAAATATTTTAAAAAATATTTGAATTCTTTTATTAAAACCTATTTAAGTACAAAAATCTTTACACCGTAGGTAAATACAATTATTTTTTTCAATTTTCAAAAAAAGGATATTCCATCAGATATGCTGAAAAGTACTTGATTTGAAAATTGTTAATTACAAATTATTAAGTACAAAAATCTATATACCGTAGGCATTACAAATTTATTTTTTTCAGTTTTTTCAAAAGAGGACATTAGTCATGATCTATTAAACATACATTATTTTAAAAGTCTTTTAAAGCATCTTGTATACTTTACAATTTCATAACATGTAACTATACAAAATTTAAAAATTTCAAATTTTTAAAAAAAGGATAATAGAAAGGTTAAAGTATAAAAATTAAATTTAAAATTTTTGTTACAACATTATATTAACTACAGCTTACTACATCCTGCTAGAGAATAAAATATGTGAAATTTTAATTTTTATAAAAAGGATATTAGTAAAAATGTATAGAATAAAATTTTTGTTAAAACACGTTTGCAGCATCATAACCTATACAAAATACTATATACCGTGGGCATATACAGTTTAAGATATATTAAAACTTTCCAATAAGAATATCAGCCATAAGCTGCTAAAAAAATTTTATTACAAAATAATTTATTGTATTGTATTTATAGAACAATTCTAAAAGCAGTAGACAAAAAAAAAATTCTAAAATTAAAATTTTTTTAAATTTTTCAAAAAAAGGATATTAGCCTAGGTGTTGAAAAAATTATTTGAACATAAAAATTATTTATGTTATTGTAAAAACTATACAGTTTTACATTCTTTTAGCGAAAAATATATAAATATTTTCAATTCTAAATAAGGAATATTAGGCAAAAATGTAGCAAAAAGAAGTAGTTTTTCCAACTTAATAGTGTTTCATATTTTATAGATATTTTTGCAACCAGTAAGTGAAAAAAAATTATGAAAATTTGCAAATAAGGAAAAATTATATGTACATATGCAAAAATGTTAGGAAAATAATTTTGTTAAACAAATATTTATTTAAACATAAGATTCCACATCCCGTCGGTAAACAATTTTTTCGATTTTCCAAAAAAAAATACATTTTTTAAAAATTTATAACAAATTGACCATAAAACAAAAAATAAATTTTTTTTGAAAAAGGACATTCAGACAGATTTTTAAAAAGTTAATTTTAGCTTAAAAATCTTACATAGTCTAAACAAGTATACTTTTTGGCGTAACCTAGACCAATAAAATTAAACAAATTTGGATTATTACAAAAACGATATTAGGCTAGATGTAGTAAAAAAAAGCTAGATTTAAACATAAATTTTGCCATCATGTTAATTACACAGTTTTACATTCATTGAGTAAACAAATTAAGTGGAGACAAATTATAAATAGCACTACTTTTTACACACATACCGTCGGCAAGTAAATTACCAAAAGGACACTGAGAGAAAAATATCTGTTCGTTGAAAAATTTTTATAGTTTCACATTGTTTTTTTACAGGCTATTGATTCAAATGAAACCCAAAATTTTTTTATTGCTTCACAATATATTTACTGAGCTGATGCTGTGTGCAACTAACAATACAAAAATAAAATTTGTTTTAAAAGTAGAAAACAAAAGAAGTAAAACAATCTAATAATAAATATTAGTGTAATGATTGCTGAGGTAAAATTATTTACAAGTAGTTAGCTTTAAATCAAAGTGCGTTAGTAGCATTTACGCGTCAATATAGATATCTGTATGCATTTTAATAGTTTGGAAGGGCGGATTCTGTCGGTGCACCAGACTCCGTGGACATAATGAGCACACAATTTCACATTCCGTAGGAGAATAAATTTTCAAAATTTGTACATACTTTTAGTGACAAAAACTAACAAATTTTGAAAATTTTCAAAAAAGGATCTTAGTAAATTTATTCTGAAATTTAATTTCCCAGAGAAAAATTTATAGTTTTATATTAAGTAATAAATTTAACATCCCGTGGAACAATAAATTTTAAAAAATTTCTAGATTTTCTAAAAAGGACATTAGACAAGTTATGTAAAGTCTTAACATTTTTTAAAGTTATTTATAAAATCACTTTTAATTAGTAACTCTATACGTTTTGGGATCAAAAATTATAAATATTTGTAACTTTGTTTAAAAAGGACATCACTTATATCCTTTTTTCGAAAAAAAAAAAAAAAAACAAATTCGATTTTAAAATTATTTATGGCATCATATTTACTATACTGTTTAAAAATTTTTTATTGACAAAAACTAGAAAATTTTGAAATTTTCAAAAAAGGATCTTAGTAAATTTATTCTGAAATTTAATTTCCCGAGAAAAATTTATAGTTTTATATTAAGTAATAAATTTAACATCCCGTGGAACAATAAATTTTCAAAAATTTCTAGATTTTCTAAAAAAGGACATTAGACAGGTTATGTAAAGTCTTAACATTTTTCAAATTTATTTATAAAATCACTTTTAATTAGTAACTCCATACGCTTTGGGATCAAAAATTATAAATATTTGCAACTTTGTTTAAAAAGGACATTACTTATATCCTTTTTTCGAAAAAAAAAAAAAACAAATTCGATTTTAAAATTATTTATGGCATCATATTTACTATACTGTTTAACATACTTTTTAGTGACAAAAACTAGAAAAGTTTGAAATTTTCAAAAAAGGATCTTTGTAAATATTTTTTAAAATATAACTTCGCAGAGAAATATTTATAGTTTTAGATTAAGTGATGAATTTAACCTCCCCTGGAACAATAAATTTTCAAAAATTTCTAGATTTTCTAAAAAGGACATTAGACAGATCATGTAAAACCTTTACGTTTTTAAAAATTATTTATAAAATCACTTTTAATTAGTAACTCCATACGTTTTGGGATCAAAAATTATAAATATTTGCAACTTTGTTTAAAAAGGACATCAAGTACATATATCCTTTTTTCAAAAAAAAAAAAAAAAACATATTCGATTTTAAAATTATTTATGGCATCATATTAACTAAACAGTTTAAAAATTTTTTATTGACAAAAACTAGAAAATTTTGAAATTTTCAATAAAGGATCTTAGTAAATATTTTTTAAAAAATAATTATGCAGAGAAATATTTATAGTTTTATACTAAGTGATGAATTTAACATCCCGTGGAACAATACATTTTCAAAATTCTCTAGATTTTCTAAAAAGGACATTAGACAGGTCATGTAAAACCTTAACGTTTTTAAAAGTTATTTATAAAATCACTTTTAATTAGTAACTCCAAACGCTTTGGGATCAAAAATTATACACATTTGCAATTATACACATTTGCATTAGTTTAAAAAGGACATCAATTACATATGTATATCCTTTTTTCGCAAAAAAAATCCATTTTAAAATTATTTATGGCATTATATTTACTATACTGTTTAACATACTTTTTAGTGACAAAAACTAACAAATTTTGAAAATTTTCATAAAAGGATCTTAGTAAATATTTTTTAAAAAATAATTTTGCAAAGAAATATTTATAATTTTATATAAAGTGATGAATTTAACATCCCGTGGGACAATAATTTTTCAAAAATTTCTAGATTTTCTAAAAAGGACATTAGACAGGTTATGAAAAGTCTTAACATTTTTCAAAGTTATTTACAAAATCACTTTTAATTAGTAACTCCAAACGTTTTGGGATCAAAAATGATAAATATTTGTAACTTTGTTTAAAAAGGACATCAATTACATATATCCTTTTTTCGCAAAAAAATTCGATTTTAAAATATATGGCATCATATTTACTATACTGTTTAACATACTTTTTAATGACAAGAACTAACAAATTTTGAAAATTTTCAAAAAAGGATCTTAGTAAATATTTTTAAAAAAATAATTTTGCAGAGAAATGTTTCTAGTCTAATATTAAGTAATGAATTTAACATCCCTTGGAACAATAAATTTTCAAAAATTTCTAGATCTTCTAAAAAGGACATTAGACAGGTCATGTAAAACCTTTACGTTTTTAAAAAATATTTATAAAAGCAATTTTAATTAGTAACTCCAAACGATTTGGGATCAAAAATGATAATATTTGTAACTTTGTTTAAAATATCCTTTTTTGAAAAATAAGTTGAATTTAAAATTATTTATGGCATATTTGCATGTTTTTAGTGACAAAAACTAGAAAATTTTTAAATTTCTTCAAAAAAGGATCTAATAAAGGACATAATACAGGCTATGCAAAACATTAAAATTTTTATAATATCACTTTTATCAAACTAATCTTTCCAACTTTTTAAAAATAAATAAATTTTTAATTTATAGATTAATAATTATGGAGATCAATATTTAATGTTTCTTTTTGGAAAAGGGTGCTTTTTAATAATTTTTCTGAAAATATGGTGGCATAATTATTTTTAGTGTAAATTTTTATTAATTTTTCGCCAAAGAAATTAAAATATTTTGAATATATCAGAAAAGGACATTCTACGGAAAAGTCTTAAATGTTTTTTCGGAAATTTAAATTTATCCTGAGATATTTAGAAAACAATTTTACATCCTGTGGGATTTGTTAATGTAAAAATATTTTTTTTATTTAAAAAGGACCTTGTGAAAATTTTCAAGAATTATTTTTTTATTAGAATTTTATATTCTATTCAATTCAGTATGTAAATCTACGTTTTTTAAGAATATAAAACTTTGACAATTTTGATTCATAAGAAAAGGACATTAGGAGACATAAACCAAAATTAAGTTTTGTGACAAAATTTTTAAAGCCTCATATTTGATAAATAATTTTACAGTCCGTGAGAAAATAAAGTTTAAATTTAGGGTTATTTAAATTATTTTTTTTCAAAAGTATCTCGTTTTGATAAGAAATTTTCAAAAACTAAATTTAGTTAATTAATAGTTTTAGTTGTTTAGTTTGTTCTTTAAGTCCACTTTGGTGACTATTATTTATTTCAGCTAATAAAAACCGTAATTTAATTAAAAAAACGACCATCAAAATCCTTAGCACTTATAATTTTATTGTCGCTTTATATAAGACATTGCCGTCTTTTACGAGAGATTGCTTTTTTTGCAATTTTTTTAAAAACTTTTGCGTAACTGCAACAACCATTTAAGACATAAAACACATGGCTTTTAGAATGATGTAGCACACAATACTGTTGTTTGAAGGCAACAATATTACTTATCATAATTTCACACGAATACAAAATAACTGCACAATATAATGTTTTTCATTTCTAGCCAGGAATAAAAAATAAAGGATAATAACAAAATGTCACAACACTGATGATTGCAATTTTTTATGGTTTAAATATAAAAAAATGGAACAGCAAAATGTAATTGCAAAAATGCTGGTAGCAAGGACATCTAAAAGAGGTATGAAACAATGAGAAAAAATTAATGTAATAAATTTGAACGGGAAAAATGCAAAAGTTTGTTTCCTTTTTTGCTTTTTATGGGTTTTTATTGCAACTCAACTCAAAACAAAGCAATAACTGTAATAATACATTAAAAAAAACTGTAACTATGGCTTAAGACACACCTTTCCTTGGTAAAAAAAAAGGAAAATGTTATGTAGTTTTGCATGTGTTGTCACTTTTATCTGAATGATAGATTTTATTAGTTTTTCATTTTTATGATTTTCTGCTACTTAAGCCAACCACCAAGCAACTCAACAAACTATTTCAAAACTTAATCAAAAAAAATGATTTTACATTGTAACCACTTTTTTGGCTTTAGCGTTATTAATATTTGTAGAAAATAATTTCAAAGTAAAAAACCATAAAATTTCTGTTTTACTCTAATAAATCTTGGCATTGTGTATTTATTATTTGTAAAAGTATCAAACACACTTTTATAGTCAAACATTTCTTTACTTCAGCTGCTAAACGAAAAATCTCTTTTCTATCAATGTAGCATTTTGTCATAACATTTCAACGCCCCTTTAGTTTTTTAGTAGTTTCTGTTTTTTTGTCTTTTATTGTAAGAGATATTATTTTGTTTTCTTTTCTTTTGATTTCAGATTTTTTGTGTGTGAGTTGATTTCCTTTCCTTTCATTACTTTACTGTTTGTGATTTCCTTTTGCCATAATTTGATTTGTTTCTCTGGCATTCTTTAAGAATGTAATAAAAAATTACGATTAATATTAACAAATTTATGAGTTTTTTCTTCTTACTAGCTTGTGTTAAATTGAACAATAAGCTTTATGTTTCCTTAATGCATAAAAAAAGGATATGTGAGCACATTGAGCAAGGAGATAAGATATGATCAAAATCTTATGTAATAATAATTGCAAGAAAATACTGCTACCTTTACCTAAAAAACAATATTCAAAATGTTTCACTAAACTAAAAAAAACAATTATTTTAAAATGAAAATTAAAAAAAAAAAATCAACAAATTTATGTATTTGAGTTAAAATTTATTCAAAGAAAGAAAGGCTATATAGTTTTGTTTAAATTTATTTATGGTACTGTGTTTATTATAATAAAGTTTAGCATATTTTAAAGAACCAAAATAAAGAAATTTTTAAATTTTTAACAAAGGATATTTGTAAAAATTATTTGAAAAAAAATTTTGCAGGAAAAATTTTATAGTTTTATATTAAATATCACATTTAACAAGTTGTTAGATAAAAACTTACTTAAATTTTTTACTTTTTCTAAAAAGGACATTAGGAAGGGTGTTTAGAACTTTATAATTTTTTAAAACTATGTATAACATCAGTTTTGTTGAACAAATCTAGATATTGCGAAAGAAAAAATAATCAATATTCTTATATTTTTTGAAAAAGGACATTAGCAAAAATATGCTAAAGATTAATTTTGGAAAACAAATTTTATATTTCCACAATAAACAGACAATTTAACGTAACGTAGATTAGTAAAATTAAAAAATGTATCATTTCTCAAAAAAAGGATATGAGAGAAGGTTAAGTAAAACTAATTTGATTTTAAAATTTTTAATGGCATCCTGTTTACAATATAGTTTAACATAATCTTAGTGACAAAAAGAAGGACATTTTTGATTTTTTTGAAAAAGGATATTAGTGAAAATTTATTAAATGAAGATTTTGGAAACTATATTTTCATGAATAGTTTTATTGCTAAATATCAATAGCTATAGGCTCAAGAAATTAAAATTTTTTTAAATAAATAAGAAAAGGATATTAGGCGGGAAGCTATAAAAAACTTTTTTTATAAATAAAATTTTTCTTGTTATATTCAGAATTCAACTTTACATCCTGTTAGTATTTTGAATATAATTTTTTTTATTTAAAAAATAATTTTGCAAAGTTGTTTTAAAAAAATATTTTTAATGAACTTGTGACAAAATATGAATATATTTTTACAATTCCTTTTATTTTTTTCTTCTAAACTATCTACATACAGTGCACTCGCGGTAACGTGAACACCGTCTAACGTGAACACCGCCTAACGTGAACAAGCTTTTGATTACATTAAGTACTCTGTAACGTGAACAAACTCAGAAAGCTCTATAACGTGAACAGTTTTTTTTTTACTGCATTTGTTTTCTAAGCATGTAGACAACACTGAAATACATACAATAAATTCGATTTTTAAATTTTAGGGAATCCCCTTATATTAAAAATGTGTTTATATCCTCTAAATTAACATTTTTTGTAAAGCAACGTATGAGTAATTTTATTTCAATGTATATTTTCTCGTGATCTTGTTTTGTAATGCATTTGAATCAATAATTTTTGTTTTATATTTTAATAAAGAAAATAATAATAAAATAATTTCACGTTCGAGCGTGTAAAACACAGGTTTATATTATAAAATTTTATTTCTTTTCGATGAAATTCGACAATCGCTAACGTGAACAATTTCACTAACATGAACACCCTTGGTTTTACTTAGTTCACGTTACCGCGAGTGCACTGTAATTTCTTTTCCTTGCTTAAAGTCTGACAGTTTTTAGAAAAAACTTTTAAACTACAACAGTAACAACAAAAATTTTCGACATAAAAGCTTCACCTTCACGAGGAAACTAAGGTCAAACAACGTCATGTTGTCGCAATAGTTCCTTCTGGGATGTCACCGGAGGATTCATCCAAACTTCGACATCACACAGTTAAAGTATCCCCCGAGGCATGTCAGACAGGACCTACGTACATAAATACGAGGAGAACATACATAGGTATGTGCATGACAGGTATGTGCATGATCCATTTGGTCGCAGCTCGTATATTATAGATTTGAACGACCTTCATAGAGATGGCATCAATTCCGCGGTAACAGGATACCTTATGAATGTCGTACTTGGCAGTCGCCCGCTAGCGATAGCAGACGCCAAGAGATTTTGCCGCGTGAAACAAGAGTCGTTCTAGCACAACTAAGATCAGGATGAAGCAACAGGCTTAATCCCTTATGCTCAGCATGACACCCATCACATATTTAACTGTCCACTACGTCTACTGGATTTGTGGAATCACCCTATCGAAGTAGCACAATTCCTTGGACTTGAACTACATGCAGAACACCCAAATTAAAGATTTTAAAAATTTTTATGCTGCTACAACAACTACATAAAACCTTAAAAATATTTTAAAATTCTAACAGCTTGTTTATTCATATTTGTTTTTTGGACAATTTCTTATTTGTTTCCTTAGAAACAAGCTATTTTATTTAAAATTTCAAAAATTCTAAAAAAAGGATATATGAGCACTTCCCGCAACTTAAGCAATTTAGAAAAAAGTCTTGAACTACAGCAATAACAAGAAAAATCTACGAATTGTAAGCTAAATAAATTTAAAAAAAAAATTAAAAAATTTACTTTTTATTAAATTTTTAAAAAAATATTTATTTTTGAAAAAAAAAAAAATAAAAATTAAATTTTACGTTTCAAAATTTTCTTATACATATACATTAAAAGAAACAAGGTATTTGAAAAATTTTTCTTAAATTCTAAAAAAAAATCTAAATTTTATACATATTAAAAAAAAAATATTTTCAATAAAATTTTTTTAGATTACTATGAATATTGGTTGCTATTACGTAATAAAGGCCATATGATTGTAAGCTAATAGAAAATAATATTTAAAATATTTGTGTTGGATTAATATTCTGTTCAAAAGTCCACCTTCTTTAATCTCCACAAGTTACTGAAAGCTTTTCTACCTTTAAAAAAATTAAATTCACTTAAAAAAATATTATTTGAAATTTTTGATATTACCCAAATTCCCTTAACCATAACCATTGTCTTTATGAGTTTCTTTTGCTAAAAATTCAATTATATTTTGTTAATGTCAAGATTTTTTTGCTACATCTAACTATTTAAAGGATAAACATCTTATTTGTGCAAAAAATTAGGTGCTAACAAAACAATTTACATTTTTAACTTAATTTCCCTTGAAACTCGAAAAAGAAGCAACAATTATTTTAGCTGCAAAAGCAGACACTACAACTAGTCCTGCGATACTCATTGCCAAAAGCGTTAATAATGCGCGTGTATTTAATTAAACTTTGGCCGTTAAATTGCATGCTTTTGCTCTGGAAAAAAAACTATCTAGCAAGTATTCCCCTGTTAGTGGGTTTAGCTGAGGTGGTTGTTGTGCGGGAGAATCAATTCACATTGATTGCATTTTGTTTTGGATAGAGTTTAATGCATACAACAGGAACAACTTTTTCTATGACTTAAAAGTTTTACGATAAAATCAAACGAAATTTTTTTTCTGCAGTGTTGAACAAAACTAATTAACGTTTACAGTAAAAAAAACAATTTAGAATGATATATTCGGCTCTGACGAAGTTTAAATACCCTCCTTAACAATAACTAAATATAATAACATACTTGTTTAGACATATTAAACTTATACTAATATTAAAGTAACAGTGTTTTCTTACTGTCTCACATTCAGCACCATAACTTGCTTTCTATTAAACCAATTTCGATAATTTTCAATACCACACTGCTTAGCACAATAATAAACATTTTACATGAATCTCATTGATTTCGAATTTGAATTTGAAATGTGAGCGTGATTTACACACACACAGCCTAAGAGTTGTATATATTGTGGCGCCTTAGACTTATATTTCTTATAAAATTGACAAAAGTAGGACTTTAACTCCTAGATTTGTTACATATCCTTCATAGAAACTATTTTATATTTTACGTGTAGCTTTGCAAAAAAACGAATTGTTTCTTTCAACAAAAAACATTGTTGAAATATTAACGTGACTTTATGATTGTGATTACCCAAAGAAAATCTAAAAGTTTTTCTTATTTCCTAAAAATATGAAAACAAAAACTGAACAAGAAAACTGCATTGATGTTAACAAAAGCAAAAGTTCAATTCACTTTAATAGTAAGTACTTTCTAACATCTTCAAAACTCCTTCTTAACTTCCACTAAGCTAGAATTTTTATCTTTTTTTTCTAAATTTTGTTTTTGCTACTATTTTTTTTTTATTACACCATGTTCTATAATTGACGGGTTATTTGGTTAAATGTTTTGCTAAAAGTAGAAAAGTTTGTTCAATGATTTTTTTTCTCTGTACTTTTTCTTTTATTACCAACAGACAGAAAACAGTTTATAAACATGAAATAGTATTGCTGGCAGTTGATAATGAACATAAGTTAAACTACAATGAGTACAATGTAAGTAGTTGTTAATTGTAAAAATTTTTGTACTAATTACTTTAATGCCAAGAAATGTTAGAAGTGACAGATTTTCAGAAATTTTGTTTTGCTAAGAAAATGTAAGTGAAATGAAGGAATTTTGTAAGTTATGATTTAAAAGGGAATGTCGTTTTATTTACAGAATAGTTTGCAACAGAAATTTTTGAGAAATCTTGTATTTTCAAGAGGTCCTGCCATATATCCTTTTTTAAAAAATTGAAAAAAATTAATTAAATTAATATTCTAAGTATTTTGTTTCTTTTTATAAAATTCTATTTATAATTAAATAAAATTTGAATACCTTTAAATTTAAAATAAATATTTTTCTATTTTTTTTTTTCTAATACTTTTTATCTTTTATACAAAACATTTCAAACCTCATCAATCTTGTGTCAACATTAAAAAAAAAAAATACAACAAATTTGTTTTTGTAATTTCTCTCAAAACCTATCTTAACATTATTTATCTTTTCATTTCTCCAACAAAACTCTCGACCACATGTATGTATTATAAAAAGAAAATAACAAACTCTCACCCCACCTAATATACCCACCCAGTTCCTTAGAGTTTGTTGCTACTTCCTGTTGTAAATGACATGCCTGAATTCATATCCTGATTAGAAAAATATGTATATAAAAATATTATTTTACTTTACTCATTCATACATTTATTTATTTATACATTCATTCACTTAGTCAGTGAAGTCAATCGTGATGGCCCATAATTAATATGCTCTTAATCAAAACTTTGTAGGCCATTTTTATGAGATGATATTGATGATGATGATGGCATGCGAGTACTACAATAATGTTGTCAAAATTAATGAATCTGTAGAAAGATTTGCGTGTTGCTTTTTTTCTAAGTGATGTACCCCTGATGAAAATGTTTGGTTTAATATTGTAAAAGATAATAATTGTTGTGAGTGGTGTGTGGGGTATAACTGGGATAATTATGGATTATAATTACTTTTGTTTGTGGTTGAAATCAAATTGTTTTTACCGTTATTGTACTGTACGAAAGTGATATAAATCTGGTGGCATTAATTCTCTCTGCTAAATCGTTCTTGTTTGAATAAAATAATGAGCAATTTTTGAACACAATGTTAAAAATTTTACGAGATTTTTGTACGGTTGTGAATAACCAAATTTCTAGTAAACCGATTTTGGTAATTTTCAATACCATACTGCTTAGGACAATGATTAGTATTTTAAGAAAATCTCATTAATTTAGGTTTTACATTTTAAAAGTTAGCGTGATTTACAAACACATGCTAAGAATGGTATAATAATGGAGGATACGGCATACTTTATGGTCTTATTGCTGAAATAAGGCTTGTTTTAAGATTTGTTATAATATTATTTAGATACCATTTCTTTCTTTAGGATTTCATTTTCTTCTTCCCTCATATTCATCATATGCTTTTCATATCATGATCAATTCAATTATTGTTCTTTCATAGATCTGATTAAATACATTTGTTTAACTCTCTAATACCAATTAAAAAAATGGCTCAAAACGTTGGTAATAATTTTTGTATGGTAAATTTGGACATCTGATTCAAAAACAACATTTAAAAGTTTACCTGCCAGGTGGGAAACACGAAATGAGTGCCTTAAGGCAACCTTGGGGCTTTAGATATTTAAACATAGTCGGGTTTTAGTTAGTACAGTTTGTCAATTTTTATTGAAAACAACTTTTCTAATTGTTCATGACTCAAATCAGGTAATTTGATACATTTGTTCATTTCTTAAAATTTTATGTAAAAAATTGCAAATCAAAGCAAAGAAAACCAAACAACATATTGCTATATGAGGGAAAAACTGTGGCAATGCCTAAGAGTGCCTGAAGGCACTCATCAATTAATCACGTCTCTAAAGACTAGCTTTCCTTTTTTTACATAAATATTGACTACAATATATAGAATATAAGTATACTTTAAAAAAAATAAAAATATGATTGCAATCGGGAAACTTTGAAACACTTTAATCAACGTTTGATAACACAACATGGACTTCCCATATTTTTTTGGTTGTTAATGCACTTAGTTTGTAAAAACTGCAGTAAAAAAGAAAGAAGAGAGCTTTTAAAATATTTATGTACGTTTTTTAGAAACTGTTACAACAGTTTTTGAAATTAAATATCAATTATATTTCCATTTATTGACATTTTTCCGATGAGTGCCTTGAGGCATGCTTAAGCATTAGAGGGTTAAATATACAATTTTAAACACCCATAATGACAGTTTGTCCCCATGAGGATCTTGTACAGTGTATTATGGTTAGGGTTCTAGTGCCACGAGATTTTAGTCCAACTTATGTAAAAACAAGTAAGAAAGCAATATTCGGCTGTTATACAGGACATTTGATGTTCTAATATCCAATGAGGACCGGCGATCGAACTTGTTGTCTCGAAATGGCTGATCAAGTTGGATTCAGGGATGAATTCAAACTGGTAATACATAGTTATATAATAAATATAATATTTTATTCTCTTAATGGATCCTAGATTGATTCAGAGTTTCTGCGCCGTTGGGGAGCTTATATAGGCTCGGACAAGCTAAACGAATTATCTCGCTGCTCAAAAGCAAATCCCAGAATATGTTATTAATCAATAAAGGTGGCATAGGAATCCCCACTTTAACTGTTGGTTCTGTTGGTCTGTTGGTTGCTGTGCGAAACCTTGGAGCATTATTTCCGCGACGGACCCCATGGGGCTAATTAGAAAGTAATTATTGAGGGCGTGTATGGTTCCAAGAGAGGTTTTTGAGCTCTTACTATAGAACTTTATTCGTGAACCCCACCTTTTACAATGAACTGTAAGTCAGAACAAAATAGCCTTTGGGTTGTGGTCCTTATCTTATCTACACACTTTTTATATTCTGTTAAAACTTTGTCAAAAATAGAGTTTTATAAATATAGTTGTATAATGTTTAAATTGCTGACATTGACATCGAAAGCTTTAGAATTCGAATATACTAGTTTGTCCGTTAAGATCATTGTAGAAGATTCACGATAGATGGCGCGTGTATGATCATTGGCGCTGTTAGACTTAACATCAACTGTCGTGTACATTTGAGCTTGTACGTTGTAAAGTGTATGTGCATTTCTGGGAATTGATAGACGTGTATAAAGACACTGAGTGACTATTTAGACTGTTGTTGTAGATTTTGAATAAATAAAGAGTTGTTATAAAATTTAAACTACTAAAACTGCATTTATTTGCAATCAAAAGTATCCGGTTTATTTAAAGGAAATAAACCTCGTTTCTAAAAGGTAAAAACGTAACAATAGTTTTTGCTTTTAAAACACATTTTACAAATTCCCTTATTAAAATCTTATTAAATTTATAATTAAAAGTTCACAAAACATTAAAGTTCACAAAACAGCTAAAAATTCTCTTCAATTCAATTAAATATTAACTCTCATTCCCTATCTAATTCAACAATGTTGATTTTCCTTAACAAAATTCCAATTATAATATAAAATTATATCAAAATACATTAATCTTTATACGTCTTTTAATATGCTTGATAATACGTACATTTATGCTCTAACAAATACTTGAACTTATTTATTTGTATGAGTATTTGCCATTGCAATAGAAACTATTTGAGACAGAGAATGATACACAGTCTGTCTGTGAGGAATCTAATGACATATCAATAATTAATAATGTTTTTATACGCCATGATTTTATGCTTTTAATCTAAGGAAAAACAGGAAAAACGTGCGTGTTTCTTTTTTCTTTTACTCATTTCCACTACAACTTTCGTGTCTTTACCAACAGGATCTATTCATTTTGACTTTAGTTTACTTCCTTTTTGTTAACGTGGGGTGTTATGTTATTATCATCAATCATATAATTTTTGTGTCTTTTTTTTTTTTTTTGTAGGAAAATATGGAAAATTTCTTTTAATATTTTTTTTTTTGGCTAGTGAGTGATGATGAGTATTTTCTTTTTATATAGATGCTTTTTTTTTGGATTTTCATTATGAAAATAAATTATAATTTTTATATGGCTGTTAAATATTTTTCTTTTAGTCCTTTCAAATTAGTTAAAGTGACCATTATAATCAAAAAAGCTTAATGTTATTATGGCATGTCGAGTAATAAGTTAAAAGGATCAACAACATCTTTTAAAAGTCAAAAAAAAGTTAAGATTTTATTTAATGATAAATGAACTGAAGATGATACGAGAACTATATAAATAAAAGCTATCATGTTTATAAGGATACTATGAAACTTATAGCAAACATTCAATAATAAATATTTTTTAATGAGTCCTTTTATTCGTTTCCTTTCTAAATTTTAAAAATTTTCAATATTGAAAATTTTTCTTAAAAATTTGTTTGTCCTTGTTTGCTGTTTTCTTTCCAGCTAATGTAATTTTCCTGTCATTAGATGTTGACTGATTTTGATTTGATTTAATTTGTTTTTCTTTTACTAAATGCTTTATAACAAAAAAAATCTTCCTCCCCTTAAGCTTAATTTCGGCTATTTTTTTTGTTATATTTTTCCTAATTTTTCCAATTTTTGTTCTTACTTTTATGGATTTCTTTTTCCTTTTTAGAGGGTAGTATTATTTACTAGAGTGTATGAGCCTTGGCTAATCAAATAATTAGTTTACATGAATGTGCAACAGTGGCATCCCTTGTGGCATGCTTTTGGCATAAGAATTTGATTTTGCTTAAATGCTTCAGTAAATCTTGGGTTTTATTTTGTTCTACATTTTTTTTTTGCATTTCTTTTACTGGAGGGTTAAAGACAGTTTTTTATTTTGTACAATATGACCAAGGATTTGTGTATTCACAATTTTTTTTTTTTTTTCGTTTCCAAACAAAAAAGGTAAGAGGTCATTTTCTGTGTACGTGATTTTTAACATTTTTTCACTTAAGTGAGTTTCTATTTGTAAGGAGTCCAAATTGAATCAAATAAAGGTTGGTGTAGAAAATGTTGTTGAAATTAGTTAATTAGTAAAACAAAACTCTATTAAATTAGGTTTTTTATATTAAATAAAATGTTTCTAAAATAATTTAATTGTTTTTTAAAAAAAGGCTTTGATAGATAATTTAAATAAATTAAATGGGAATGAGGAAAAATTTATGAAATATATTAAATATTATTAAATATTGAATGTGCTTGAACGAGTTGGAGACAGCTTTAAACGGCATTAATAAAGAAAATGCAGTATAGCACTAAAAATTCATGTCTTTATTGTTTTTACAGCATCCCTTTTCATAGATTTATAATTTTTTTATTATTAGGATATATGGCCAACTTTTTACCACATTAAGCTAATAAAGTATTTTCACTTAGATAGCATTCATGAGCCTCTATTACAAATTGTGGTGGATCTTTGAGCTCAATTTTTTAACCGGGACCTTAAGAAAGTCCTTTTCAAAAAGTTTATATTATTCCATATAAAAAAAGCTAAGTTTTTATAGCTCTTATAGTTTTTAATATCTTAGATTTAAGCTGTATTTTAAAATTTTTATATTTAACAAAAAAAGGATATATGACAAACTTTTTACTAAATAAAGCTAGCAATAAAATTTCAGCTACAACATATTTCTAAGACTTCGTTACAAATTGTGGTAGCTTTTAAATCAACATTTTTTATTCATGAGTTTAAGAAACCCGTTTCTAAACATTTCATATTATTGTGACTTTGAAAAAAATAGGTTTTTGATGTTCGTATAATTGTTAATATCTTATATTTATAGTTTATTTAAAGAAATATTTTTTTACATTAAAAGGATATATGGCAAACTAATTTCTAAATTAAGTTAGTAAATTTTTTTGACATGGAAATCATTTCTTTGCCGTTATTACAAATTGTAGTGACCTTTTAATTAACCAATTTTATACAGATGGTTGAGAATGTCCTTTTAAAAAATTTCAGTTTACTTGGAATGTCTAAAAATATGTTTTCATTGCTTTACAGTTGTCGCTATCTTAGTTTTACGCATTGCATTAAATTTTCTGAATTTTTCAAAAAAAGGATATATGGCAAACTTTTTAATAAAATAAGCTAATAATTTTTTTTTAATCGGCAATGCATTTATATTTCCTTAATACAAATTGTAGTGGCCTTTTCAATAAAAATTTATAAACTGGACCTTATGAAAGTCCTTGCCAAAATATGTTATATTATTCTGAGTTTTGAAAAAATATGTTTTTATTATTCTAAACTCATCGAATAGGGCAGCTTACTATTTTTTCCAGCGAATTTTGCTATTTACTAACCTGTTTAATGCTTATTTTAAGCAATTTATCAAATATTGCAAAAAAGGATATATAGCAAACTTCTTCATTTCAAATGCTAGTCAAGTTTTGCTTTTTGTTATTGTTGCTAGACATTCAACCTCAAGTCGTCATAGTGATTTCAAGACAATAGCTGACTATAATGCATTATAATTAACATAAACATAAAATGTTTTTCTCATAAATTTTATGCTTGAAATATAACAAACTACAACCATATACTGTTTAAATGCGTATTCTTATACATAAATATTCATATGACATGTTTATTAACATTTAAGACAAATGCATTTCGTCAGTAACCCAGCATTTTTAATTTGTTCTTTTATTTTATTTTACTTATAAAAATTTTGCTTTTATTACAAAGACACAACCACAATGCTGCAGTTCTAGTCGTATAATAGTTTAGAACATACACATAATAAAAACAATAATAATTTCTAAGACGACGCTTTTCTTAATTTTACTTTTGCCTGTGAGTAGATGGCAACATAAAGGTTTATTTAGTTGGTTTTATGATGCTTTATATTATTTATTTATAGACATTTGAGTTTGAGAAAACTCCTAAAAGGATTCTGTTTTTATTTTTATTTGCTCTTTTGCGTATTGCTATGCAATTTTTGCAAATAAAGAAAAAAAGGTGGCAAATGTGAATGACGATAATGTTGGTTGCTCTTTGGTTTATAAACAGCATCCAAGGTTCATTAATTTTTTGGCACAACGTTTGCTATATTAAATACATACACATTTTATTAGTTAGACCCAAAAAGGATATCCCACTGAGAGACGTTTTTCATCATTATCATCATAGTTATTGCTATGTATGAGTGACTGAATGTATGACATTTTAGACATAAATTTTTGTTATTTAATGTTAGGAAATCATCATCAAATCAAATGTGAACGCATGTCAAACTCATCAAAAATATAAAAAGTAACAATGCGAATACATAGTCATTCATATTTGTCGTTAACTAGTAACTGACATTTACTCATTTACTGTGTGCATGCATCCAGTATTTGTGTTTGTAGTTCTGGTACATTTGTTTTTATTTTTATTTATATTTTTGCTCATTCATTAACATTCAACCGTTTTTGGGTGTATTAGAGAGTGTGTGCTAACAACGGAAGTTTGTTTATTTTATAGTTTTTGCATATTTATGATTTGAGTATTCCTGTTTCCCTATTGAAATTCACACACACTCACAGCAATAGGTAATGACACTTATGGCTCATTTTTTGACATTTGATCAATTTTTGCATTTATTGCGTTTTTGCCAGTATTATAATGTGTGTGAGAGAGTCGTGTTTATTTAGACAGTTTATTGCCCGTTTTGTTGATGGCTTATTTTGACACATCAACACCTATTGCAGTTTGTTTATTACACATATTTTATTTTTTTTGTAATGTGACTCATATTTAAACACGCTCACTTGTATTGCATACATGTGTATTTAATCTCATATGTTAAAGTAATTTGCATGTGTGCGTGTATTTTTATGAGATATTTCCGCAGACGCCTGTTGGAGTTTTACGTTTTTACTACAAACATCCTTTTTAATGTTTCTATGTCTGTAATACTAATGTTTGTTAATATAAAAATAAATTTCTTTTTATAGGTTTGTCGTTTGTTCGTTTTGACAAGTTGGTATTGTATCAAATAAAAGTAATTGAAAAAATTTGTAGGCGTTAATCGCAGACATAAATTGGAGTTTATATGGTTTAGCTTTAGTAAAATCATAGTTAAGGGATTCTAAGCATAGACGTTGTTTAAGCTTTTGTTTAAATTTCCTTTTAGTAACCCTAGAGAAGAGAGTATAAATATAACTTTCTGGAAATGAATATTAGCATCAAAGGATATTATCAAATTGGCAAAAGTCTGCAAACAAGTTTTGTATTTTAAAAGCTTAGTAACTTAGAATAAAAAATCTACATAAATATTATGAAATATTTTTCTTTTTTAAAAATACATAAAAAATGCACCTGAAGTCACCACAATTTGGAACAGAGGCTTAGGAATGTGTTTCAGTTAAAAGGTTTTTGCTAACATAAGGTAATAAAAAGTTTGTCATATATCCTTTTTTTACAAATTAAGAAAATTTAAATTAAAGTTTAAATCTATGATAGTGAAAACTATACAAACAATAAAAAATAAGTTTTTCGTTATTCTTAATGTTATAAAATTTTTCGAAAGCATTTTCTTGAGGTCCTGAATAAAAATTTGATCTAGAAAAGTCATCACAATTTGTAACAGTGTCTTAGTTTTATGGTTTTGCTGCAAATGGTTTGCTAATCTAATGTAATAAAAAGTTTTTCATATATCCTTTTTATGATAAATCAAGAAAATTCAATATAAAGCATAAATCTGAGATTGCAATAACTTTACAAATAATAAAAAGATTGTTATTCCATATTTTCAATGAAATTAAATTTTTTTTAACTAAAAAGTTCACCACAATTTGTAATAAATGCTTAGTAACACTTTGCAAATGAAACATAATTACTAGCTTCACTTAATGAAATGTTTGTCATATATCCTTTTTTTAAAAAATGAAGAAATTTTAAAATAAAATTTAAAATGACAAAACTATAAATACAATTTAAATAAAAATAGCATACAAAATCGAGTTGAAATATCCACCACAATTCGTAGCAGAGTCTTAGGTATGTGTTTTATCTGAATTTTTTTTACTAACTTAAATAAATAAAAAGTTTTTCATAAATCCTTTTTTTGAAAAATAAAGAAAAATTAAAATGAAGTATAAATCTGCGATGAAGGAAACTTTAAGAACAAAATCAACATATTTTTTCCTTATAAGCACTTTGACTATTTTTTAGAAAGGACTCTTTTAAGGTTCTGGTAAATATATTAAAATAAAAAAGTCAGCACAATTTGCAATAAAGTAATAAGAATGCTTACATATATCCTTGTTTTTCAAAATTAACAAAATTAAAAATATGACTTTAAGATAGATATATAAATTGCGGATTCCTTAATACACTTTACTGTTCACAGGCTTTTTAATCCACAAAATGTTCTGCATTATATACAATTATTATGAATCCCTTACTATGTTGCTTTCAAACCCTCTAAAAAGGATATATAGACAGCTGCTCAAACAGACATATTTATTAACTACCATTTTTAAAATGCTATTCTATTAACAACTTTACGTCACCTACACTAGCTGTATAAACAAATATACTCGTAGTACTCTCTCCATTTAAAAATTTTAATTGATTTTAATTTAATTCAAGTGCATACACAAAAATACATTACAACAAATCCCCTACCAACTAAAACTGAAAAGCAACAAACAATGTTGCATAAATTTGAGGCTTTAAAACATTTACAAACAACAATGTTAAAACCTCAAAATATACACAGCCATACATAGAAACATGAAAATAAACAGTAAGTACTGCAACAAAACAAAAAACAACGAGGCAATAAGTATCTGCATACAACAGTCATCAACAAAATTGATGCTCATATCCACAACACATCATACAATGTCAACAACATAACCATAGATGTGTTGCATATAAAAAGGAATGGTAAGAATGCTACATAATTGCCGGTCATTTGCCTCTTAACATGTTCTGTTACAATGTCAGTAGACAATCATTATCCTACAGTAACAGTAACAACACTACTATGAGGCATTAATACACACGTTTGTCAAATGCACATCATATTGGGTAACAGGCTTATTCATACATCCTCTCTTGTCATATCGACATACCTACATTGCCGGTCTTAAACATAAGGAGCTGCAACAATGTTAAACCATAAAAGTGACTGGCCACTTTTTACTATGTGGGTACCTTTGTGTTTCCCAACTACCCATTACTACAGCTCTCTTTTGACTTCGTTTAAGGCCACAGGATAAGGAGCCAGGGTATTGTATGTTACTTTTAACAAGTTAATGACCACATGCTGTATGTTGAAAACACACCACAATAACAAGCAGAAAATAACAGTATTAAAAAAGTAGGTATAATAATAAAAGATATTATGCTAAAACACTGTACAACTGATCATTTGTATAAAGATTCATTTAAAGGACTCCCTCAGTCAACATTTTTAACAATTTTATTGCTACAAACTATTTAGAAATTAGAAAATAAAAAGTGGCAATAAAATGTTATAGTTTTATGTGCAAATAAACTTATTTAAATATTGTAAATTGTTAGAAAAAAAATAAAAAATTTTATTTCAAAGAAAACCATTAAAATTTGCTAAAAAGTATTTCTTCGGTTTCAACACCACAATTTTATTCTTACTCTCCTATCATTAATTTCTTTTAACTAAATAAAATGTCGGTTTGGTTCTTTAGCATCCTGCTATAAAATCTCATTAAAATAATGCATTTTATCATCTTGCCCTTTCTTCGCAATTGTTTAAGGTTTATTTCATTGTTATTTTGCCTTCATTTATTTAAATTTTCTACTTTGGCAAAATGGCCATTACCGTTTGTGCAAAATATTTGCAATTGTATTTTACTTAGTATTTGCATACAAAGTTTTCTTGAAATATCTGTTCAATATTGTTTAACAATGAATATCCTTTAAGCTTGAAACTTAAGTTCGTGCTATTCAATTGTGTGTGCTGAAAATGCTAAATGAATTTTATGTGTTTGTTTGGAAAACCACAATGAAATGTGATTTTCTTAAAGGATTCTAAACAAAGTATTCAATAAGTTTTAGTAGGTAGGGAATTTATTTGAAAATGAGAGAACTTTAAGCTATTGAAGATATTCTGGGACTAGCAACGACAGAAGCTAAATTGATACAATACAATTCAAATTGAGAAATACCTACGATATAAGATTAATTGGGATAAAGAAAGGTACTCGTTAAAATTTAATTTCATTCTGATCTTTTCGTCGACTGTAGAACCTGGGACAAGCAAAGTCTGTTTTTTAATTATACGAAAAAAGGATATATGACAAACTTTTTCCTACAGTTCGTCAACAACAAATTTTCAGCTATAACACATTCTTAGGAGTCTGCTACAAATAGTGTTGGATTTTTCAGCTCAAAATTTTATCTAGGACCTTAAGAAACTCCTTTTCAAAAAATTTCCTTTATTTCGATTTTAAAAAAAATATGTTTCTATTGTTCTTGTAGTTTCCACTAGCTTGAATTTCTACTTAAATTTGAATTTTTTTTAACTTTTCAAAAAAAGGATATATGACAAACTTTTTTTAAAAATTAGTTAGCCAAAATATTTCAACTCTAACACATTCCTAAGAGTTTGTTACAAGTTGTACTGACTTTTTCAGCTCTAAGTTGTATCCAGAACATTAAGAAAAATCTTTCCAAAAATTTCAAATTATTTGGAGTGAGGAAAAAATTAGTTTTTATTATTCATATGGTTTTCACCATCTTCAATTTGTAGCTTATTAAAATTTTTTTCATTTTGCAAAAAAAGGATATATGACAAACTTTTTATCACGTTAAGTTAGCAAACTTATTTCAAATATAACACATTCTTTAGACTCTGTCACAAATTGTGTTGGCTTTATAACCTTAAAATCCAGGACCTAAAAGAAGTCCTATCGAGAAGTTTTCAAATATTGCGAATATTCAAAAAAAAATGTTTTTAATGCAAATTTGATGACGATATGTTTTTATTGTTCTTATAGTATTCAGCATTTTAGATTTATACTATATTTTAAATTTTCTTAATGTTTCAAAAAAGGATATATGACAAAAATGTTATTACATTAAGTAACCAACAAATTTTTAGCTAAAATACATTCTTAAAACTCTGTTACAAATTGTGGCGAGTCTTTCAGTTCAATTTTATAACTAGGATCATAAGGAAACTTCTCTATTTATATTGTGACTAAGCAGACCTATTATTAAAGCTAAATGTGTTCATTTATAAACACCTACGATTGAAACTTAATGTGGACTTTAAAAGACTTACGATTAAAGATATATGTGGACTGAATAATGACATACGATTGAATGTAAATGTGGACTGTATAAAGGAATAAGATTGGTGCTGGACTGTATAAAGACTTACGATTCCAGCTAAATGTGGACTACACAAAGACAAACTACTCCAGTTAAATGTAAACTGTATAAAGGCATATGATTTAATTTAAATATGGACTGTATAAAGACCTATTATTGAAGCTAAATATGGACTGTATAAAGACCTTCCATTAAAGATAACTATTGAGTGAATAAAGACCTACGATAAATGTGCACTGTATAAATATCTAAATGTGTACTGTATATAAACCTATTATTGAAGCTATATTGATAATAATAAAACTATTTCGATTGAAGCTAAATTGGGACTATATAAACCTCTGATTGTATACAAGTTATTCAGATTCTTGTTTTAAATTCAACAAGTTTTTTACACAAACCATTCTATCTACAAAGAGGCTTCCTTCTCACACCTTATTTAATCACAAAAACTTTATAAGAATTTCCTTCCATAACTTTATCTATCATTTCGGCCATTTTCCTACAAACAACTAAGAAAATAAACAAATCTTTTACACCACAGGATACAAATAAAAGTTGTCTCTTAATCCGACAATAGTCTCTTACGGTTGATTATATTTTCCTTAAAAAAAAAATAAACTTAAACAAGTAAGACGGAAACTAATATAAATAAAATTTCAATTACTCAACAATTAATTTACTGTCTACTTTCGTTAAACAATTTCTCTCCATGCGATTTAACGTACCCAAATGCAACGAAGCATTAAACGAACTGGAAAACTAAAGGAAAACAATACAAAATCGAAGAAAACCATCTTCGAGGTTGACTTCCGTCTCAATGAGACAAACAAGAAACAAAAGTTTTGTAACAAAAAGTAAAGTTTTTTTTAACAAAAAAACGACATTTTCATTTAAGTCGAAATTTAAGTTTAAGTTTAAAGGGAATTAATTATTTATTTAAATTTATAAACTCCCTTATTTCTATTTTAGTGTTACCCAAAAAAAAAAGAAATTGTTTAAGCATTTTGGCTGGCTTGTGGCAATTGGTCATTTTTATTTGCATTTAATTAAAAATAGCCAAAGTTTAACTTAACAGGACACGTGTCAATGTGTCATTTGATGCGCGATAAATCACGCCATACTAAATGCAAAATAATTTATCAATGTCAACACATTTTATGCTTAAACAAAAGCAAAAAATCATTATCAAACCTTTGTAGTTGTTACTCCTTCCCACATTCTATCAAACTTTTTGTTTATAATTTCCAAATAAAACTAAAAGTTTTTGTTTTATTTTTCTAGCAAAATAACACCCAAAATGGCTTAACATTTTTGTATAGATTGCTGTTTACTCTATCTTGGGTTTTGAATTAACCCTTTGTTCAAGCCTGCCTGCCTGTTCAATTAAAATTAAAATGGTCATCGTCGTCCTTGTTTTGTTTAAGTGTTTGCTTAAGAGTTTATTTGTTTTGCTGTTTGTGCAGATCTAAGACAACAATTGTGATGTTATCCTGTAAATTACATTTTGGCACGCAATTAGTGGTTCGAGAAGAAAATTAAAATGGTCATGTGTGCTTCATTATTGACACAATGGTCCAGGATTTAACTGAAGTTGTTTGGTTAACTAGCTGCCAAAGTGTATTTAAGATCTTTAATCAAATTCTTAATTTAGTTGGAAATTGCTTTAATTCCTCAGACATATTTTACAAATCATTTAAGGCTTCATTTTTGTGCTTCAATATAAACTTTACTCTGAAGATTTTTCCCGCTTTATTTTGTTATTTTACGTTTTCGTAATTAGCCAAGATTTTCATTTGAGATTGTGTCTTCTTAACATTCTTACCATTTTGTTTGCTAAAACAAAACAGAAAAAATCATTAACACACCGTAAGGCGTAAAAGGATAACAGATTCTTTTTCTACTTTTTTTGCTCGAAATCCTTTTGTGCGTGACGATGACTACAGAAGTAAAACTACAAACATGTTGTAAAGCATCTCTAAAAGGATAACAACAGCAGGATGTCTTACAAGTTAAGCATCTTGGCATTTTTCATTTCAAATGACAAAACTCCAAGATAAGCCTTACACATCCAGAGTTAACTAGACTTATTTACTTAAGTAGTAGTAGTAGTTGAGGCAAAGAGTCTAGCATCAATTTACAAATCATAATAAAAATCAAAAGGATGTGTGAAAGGATGTTAAGAAAAGTTTTTCAATAAATTTATTTTGTTTGTGTGTGTGCGGCTGTGTCTTAAGAAAATGTTGACAGTTTTCTTAACGCTTCATAATCAGAAAACAAATAGCTAAAGCCAACTAATTGTGTCTTAAACAAATAACTACATCGAGAAAGTGAAACAACAAGGATAACACAATATGAAGATTGTTGATAAAGAGCTGAATACAAGAATAGGGGGAAAGAGGTTTAATAGATTGACTTAAAGTTAGTGACAAGTAAATAAATTAAAGTGGAGAAGTTCTACAAATGAAATACAATTATTTAAGGCATATTTTAAAGACTATTTAATTGAGTTTTGAAATTTAAATCAAAAATATGTGTGTGTAAAACACGCTTACTTCCATAGTACCACAAATTACTTAACAAGATTTATAGGGAACATTGTACATGGCCCTAAGCTGTTTGGTATTGAAAGTTAAATAAATCGGTCTGCTGGAATAAAAGTTATAAACCTATATATGAGACAACCAATAATTAATTTCATGTTTTTCACAAAAACAATCACGCTGTACTTAAAAGTTAATATATAAATAATTTTAAAATTGCTTAAACAAAAAATATCAAAATATTCTCAATTTAAAAAAAATTATTTTACACATTGTTCTAGAAAAGGACATTTGGAAATTTTTTTTTGAAACTAAAATTTTTAAAAAAATTTTGATTATGTTTAAATCGTTACAGAACTCTACGTCCTGTAGGATAAACAAATTTAAAAATCTTTGATCCTGCTTAAGAAAAAATTACATTTTTCAAAAACAAAAAAAATGCCTGATGGCAGATTAAGATCTTTGGAAGACCATTGCAAGATTGTTCCAACTTTCAAAATTTCTTAGAAATAACTCCAGAAAATCATTACACTCACATTTATTTCTCAAATCCGATTTGATTATTTACTCCAGTTATATTCAATATTCCTTTTATTTTCTTAAGCCTGCATTTAATGTGTTATAAATGAAAATATTAACCCTTTTTTCACTTCAATGAATATTGACCACTTGCCAAAATGGATACTTAAACACATGTGGCTTTTTGTAGGCAGTAAAAACCAACACAGAATACCAGAACTTCAATGACCACTTATTAAAACATTTACTACTCGTTAAAAGGACATCAACAACAATGCTAAGGAACAACATAAAACTAACTCTAATAAAGTTTAATAATCTGATTGTATTTGTATCATTGCTGAAACTAAACATAAATTACATGATTAAAGTATTAACAGCCATAGAAAAAATAGAAAAAACTACGTTCTTTTATTTAGCAGAAAGGGTTGCATACATATATGTACATATATTTACAGATTAATCATGATTAGAGATTTATGGCACTTTTTATGGGTTTTTTGGATATTTTTTTGCTAGAATTTATTTAACAAAATTGAATTAACTTGTTTTAGGTTGCAATAAATACATTAAATCATTGAAGTATTTGCTAGAATTTTAGGTAATAAAAACCATTAGAATTATTAGTTATAAGGAAAATTTGGTTTAACATAAATAAATTTTACTTTTTCCATATTTAAACATAACAAAAAGGATATTATTATGTTTCATTTTGTTATAGTGGTTTTTTGCTACATAAATTTTAAGGAAATATAAGGTTTTATTATGATTTTGAAAAAAGGATATTAGTGCAGACTGGCTAAATATAAATATTTCCTAAAACATTTTTATATTTTTTAAATCTGCTTCTAAATCAACGTCCTGTAAACTAGAATTATTCTCATAAATCTGAATTATTAAAAAAAATTAAAAAAAATTTCTTTGAACATTTTACTTCAAATTTAAATTTTGATAATTTTTGATACAATTTAAAATTTGATTACCGTTTTCAAAACAGCCTGTATTATAAAAAATAAAAAAAAATATTTTTCTATGTTTTAGAAAAAAGGATATTAGCAGGTCCTTGATAAATTTGAATATAAAGAAATAATTTTTATATTTTTGAAATTACAAAATAATATGATATAATTTTAAGGAAATATTAGGTTTTATTATAATTTTGAAAAAAGGATATTTGTACAGATTGCCTAAAGCTAAATATTTCCTAAGAAATTTTTATATTTTCGAAATCTGCTTCTCAATCAACGTCCTGTAAGCTAGAATTATTCTCATAAATTTGAATTATTGAAAAAAATTTCTTTGAACATTTTACTTCAAATTTAAACTTTGATAATTTTTGATACAATTTAAAATTTTGTTACCGTTTTCAGACAGCCTGTAAAAAAAAAAAAAAAATACAAAAAAAAAATAATTTTATTTTTTTTTTGGAAAAAAGGATATGAGCAGGTCCTTGATAAATTTGAATATAAAGAAATAATTTTTATATTTTTGAAATTACAAGGTAATATGATAACCTGTTAATAAAAAATATCTGAAATATTCCATGTTAATATGTAAGAAAAATCTATTTGAAAAATCAAAAAAAAAAAATTTAACACTCACTCATAAATGTGCCATATTATTTAAGCTAAAAAATTACAAAATTACACCATGAATCTTGCATCACTTTAAATAAAAATTAAATTTTTCGAAAAAAAATGTACATTTTCATTATCCTCTTAAAATCTGTTTAAACGTATGGCCACTTTTTATTTGACAATAAATCCCTAAGTATAAAAAATATTAGGTTAAATACTCTACTAAAGCCCTTAAAAAACAGCAAGCAACCTATAAAATTATCTGTTATTGTTACTATTATTGTTAAACTATATTACTTCAAAATAAAATTTTGATTCATCTTCCATCTATTGTTGTTAAATAAAATTGTTAAGTACTTCTAACATGAGAGAGTCTACTGTTCAATCTAAATCTCATAAAAAATTAAAGTGACGTAAGCCTACACCAAACACTCGACAGTATAAGGAAATAAAACTTAACAAACAGTATCCACCCTTAATGAAATAATAAAAAAATAAAGAAAAGAAATAGAATAGAACAGCAATGAAACCTGTAAGTGTTATATTTGATCTAATATAATAAAAATACGAAAATAATAATAAAAAAATAATATTGATTCCTGTTTGTAAAGGACAATGGTCATCACATCATCATCAACAATAACCAGCCAACCTCGCCACTGTCATCCTTGATGAGGGGGGCTTGTTTTTTAGTTATTTTTCTTTTTACTTGCTTTTTTTATTTTAATATTAAATTGATGTTGTCGATGTGTGTTTTTTTTTATTGTTGCTGTATAAATATTCTCTTATTGTCGTAAAAAATCAAATAATATTTAACGTATGTATGTGCGGAAGCATGTCGTAAAACTAGCGAATTGTGAATTATATCCTGTGTGTTAGAATTGTTGAATTATAATGCAGAACATTCAAAGGAATGCTACTTTTCTGTTTTGCTAAGCCAAAGTAAATAAAACATAAAAACCCATAGATAGATGTCTAGGAATATAAAAAGGAGTCTTAAGACAGAAGTGGTCAGTCAGTTTGTTGGTTTTAGTATGTGGGTACTTAGTCATGTCCAAAAGATATTTTTATAGGTTTTTCATGGAGGAAGGCTGTGTGTTAAGCACTTGGATTTAAGTTCGGATGAAGGACTCCCTCAGACTTTGAATTAAATCTAAGCAATGTTTCTTTAAAAAATGTGCCCTTTTCTGCTTTGAGTTTGAATATTCGGAGTAAAGTTTCTTTAGAAAACTTTTCTTGAATTCGGAGCAAGGTTTCTTTAGCAAAATTTACTCTGATACGGAGAAAAACTTTTTTAGAAAATTTACCATAATTCTTTAGAAAATTTACTCCGATTCGAAGTTGAATTTATTTGCAAAACTTACTCCGATTCAGAGTTGATTTTCTTTTACTCCGATTTGGAGTTGATTTTCTTTTACTTCTTTAGAAAATTTACTCCGATTTGGTAATAAAGTTTCTTAAAAAATTTAGTCCGATTAGGGAGAAAAGTTTCTTAAGAAATTATCTCCGATTTGGGAGGAAATATCTTTAGAAAATTTATTCCGATTTAAAGCTTCTATAGAAAATTTACTCCGATTCGGAGTTGAATTTCTTTAGAAAATTTACCCCGATTCGAAGTTGAATTAGTTTAGAAAATTGACTCCGATTCGGAGTCAATTTTACTCCGATTCGGAGTTGAATTTCTATAGAAAATTTACTCCGATTCTGAGTTGAATTTCTTTAGAAAATTTACTCCGATTCGGAGTTGAATTTCTTTAGAAGATTTACTCCGATCCGGAGTTGAATTTCTTTAGCAAATTTACTCTGATTCGGAGTTGAATTTCTTTCGAAAATTTAATCCGATTCGGAATTGAATTTCTATAGAAAGTTTAATCCGATTCTAAGCTGAATTTTTATAAAAAAATTTACTCCGATACGGAGTTGAATTTCTATAGAAAGTCTACTCCGATTCTGAGTTGAATTTCTTTAGAAGATTTACTCCGATTCGGAGTTGAATTTCTATTGAAAATTTACTCCAATTCGAAGTGGAATTTCTTTCGAAAATTTACTCCGATTCGGAATTGAATTTCTATAGAAAGTTTAATCCGAATCGGAGTTGAATTTCTTACTTTACTCCAAATCGGAGTTGAATTTCTTTAGAAAATTAACTCTGATTCGGAGTTGAATTTCTTTAGCAAATTTACTCTGATTCGGAGTTGAATTTCTTTCCAAAATTTGCTCCGGTACGGAGTTGAATTTCTTTAACAAATTTACTCTGATTCGGAGTTGAATTTCTATAGAAAATTTACTCCGATTCGGAGTTGAATTACTTTAGGAGATTAATTCCGATTCGGAGTTGAATTTCATTAGAAGATTTACTCTGATTCGGAGTTGAATTTTTTTCGAAAATTTACTCCGATTCGGATTTGAATTTCTTTAGAAAATCTAGTCCGATTCTGAGTTGAATTTCTTTCGAAAATTTACTCCGGTTCAGAGTTGAATTTCTATTGAAAATTTACTCCGATTCGGAGTTTATTTTCTGTAGAAAATTTACTCTGATTCAAACTTCAATTTCTTTAGATTCCGATTCGGAGTTGAATTTCTTTAGAAAAATCTAGTCCGATTCTGAGTTTAATTTCTTTAGAAGATTTCTTTAGGAAATTTACTCCGATTCAAAGTTGAATTTCTATACTTTGATTTGGGAATAAATTTTTGCTCTATTCAGGAAAAAAGTTGCCCGTTCTGGAGCAAAGTTTCTTTACAAAATTTTTTCTGTGGCTGGGTAAAGTTTGTTTCTCTTTCAAGCCAATAATTTATCCCTTAGCCCTCGTTTAGCAATCTGGGTTCATAAAACTCATATTAAAATGTCTCATTTTCAAGAAATGGATATGAGTAGTTATTAAGTTTTACACATTTGCTAAAAATAATAAAACAAGCGCACAATTTTATGAAGAAATTTTCGATTGATAAAAAAAAGAAACATGATTTTATTTCGTTTTATAATTCTATAGATTCTGTGACAATTCGATGAAGTAATTTTAAATAAAGTAGTTTTGCAGAAATGTAACTAAAAGTCATTTTTACGAGATGCCAACATGTGACCAACGATATGATTTCTTATTTTGGCAGTAGTTTTTACAGCGTATATGTTTAACTTAATTAGAATTTAAAAATTCAATTTGTTCCCAAGTTTTTTTTTTTAGTTTCCCTGTCCTTATTATGGAAATTTCGTAACATACTGAAAAATATTACAAAAACTTTTTCAACAAAGGAAACGGAAGTGGTATATTTGAAAGCAACACGTTAGTTTAAAAAACAAAAAAAGTTTTTTACATTTTTATGTGTGTTTTTTTTAAGAAATTCTTTTAAAAGTTTTGAACTTATTATATAAAAAGAAATAATATTATAATACAAAGAAAAGTAGAAAAACAAAAACTTAAAAATAAATAAATATTTCATTATCCTGTTTGGCGTAATTCAATTAGTTTTTCTTAACAAAAGTTTTAAAGCAAACTCAAATACTGACATGAAGCATGTAGCACACATGACACGTCCTTTCAATACAATGGTTTACGATTCTTTTATTAATTAAAATCAATTAAAAACATGTAAAGTTTATACTATTAGTGCCTTGTAAATGGAAATGTAATTATCAGGGAAAATTAAATTCAAATCGGTTTAAATAAGGGGTTAAATGCAACCAAGACTTTCAAAAAGTGTTAAATCCTTTAAAGTATTTAAAATTTACTTTAAATATATATTGAACTGTAAATTATATTTTTTTGTTGTCCTTTTTTCTTTTAACATATTTTTAACCAATAAAACTGTCCTTTCCAAATAAAAGAAAAGCTTTTTAAAAATCAATGCAATTTCATTTTGATTTGTTGCTAAATAAGCGATTTAAACACAAGATTTATGTAGTTACAAAGATTTATATGACAAACTGCGACTGTTTAAATGTCTCGCGCAAAAAAATAAAGCACATACCTAATACCAATCGCCAAATAAAATTTACCCATGATAAAATTTAGTTTAAACCCCAAATTAACGGGGGAGTTATATAAACGTGAAATTTATACATTTGTTTTTTTTTCTATTTCTCTATTCGCGTACTTTTCTGCAATTTATACAATTGCGTTACATTTAAAAGCTTTTGCTACAAAATGGGCATAAATCACAGTTTGTTAACAGTATTTTTAGATGACAGGTTTATAGGGATCATATGGAATGAAAAGTATTAGAGGGGGTTACAGGGAGTTAAATCATCTCACTTTGTATTTTATATGGCTAAAAACCTCAAAATCCGCGAAAACAGATTGTAATTCTTGACAAGTTTTGGCCAGCGAATGTTGAAAAATGAGAGAACAATATTGTAACAGACATAGAAATTAGTGGCCATAACGAATATTTTAAACACTTTAGCACAATTGACATTTTAAAAGCAAAATAAACAAGGGCTTAATTTGCTACTTACTAAAATAAACTAGAAATTAATGAAAATCGACTTTTAAAAGCAAAATTATTAAGGGCTTAATTTGCTACTAACTGAAATAAACTAGAAGTTAATGTAAATCGATAGTTCAATTCTGAACGAATAGAACCTTAATCTCACCCTTGTGTGAGAAACCACACAAAAAAGGTATATTTGTTTAAAATTTGTTAGGCATTGTTCATGAAATGTCTTGACATTAAATGATGTGTGGTTTTCCACACACTTTGTGTTTTGCTCAAGGAATAATATTTTATGTACAGTTTTTTGCAAAAAAAAATTCATATTTTAAGCCGAAATGTTTGTGTAAAATGTCTTAAAGATAAACTATTTTAATCTTACAATATCCAAATAAATATGTTATGGTAAATCATGATTTTAAATACAACATATCATATGCGTGGAAAATAACACACGAGAGAAATCAACATATGATTTGTTTGATGGTGATTAAGAAACGAATTTAGACCTAAAGAAGTGACCTGGCCATACAACTTCACACTTTTCTTTTGTTACAAATGCCTTATCATTATCAAATTACGTTCAAAATGTAGTGTAAACTCCTGATGTAAAAATACCTCACATTTAAATTGTTCTCTATTTGACAATTTTATGCGAATAAATCTATTTTACTACAATGTGATTGACTGACTGAATGCATAGTACAGCATACGCGAATGAGTGGTTTAAATAAGTGTTTTAAAACATTTTGGTTTATTTTTTCTATAGCAATTTTAGAGAAACGCATTTGTTTTTAGAAAACTAACATTGATGGTATTTTAATTAGTTTTATACACTCAGCAATTGATATATGTCCGAGTAAGTAGCCGGACTAATATTATACTGCAACAAAAACCATAGAGAATTTGTTGATAACTATTGGTTGATAAGGTTTTGAGTGAATGGACAACATGTGTCAGGTTTTAGTAATAAATTGAAATTATTTTTGAGGCTGTAGTTAAAATGGTATAATAGGAAATAATAAAGCAACAAATGTAACAGGAGATACTTAGCAGCAAACTGCAAATGAAGGTAGACTAATTAAAAGTTTCATGACAATAGTTATAAAGAAATTGTCTCAAAATTTGGTAATTATAGTAAATTTCAAAGAAAATTTTCAAGAACTTGCTATTTATAGTAAATTTTTGAGAAATTGGCTACTTATAGTACATTTTCAAGAGATTTGCTATTTATAGTAAATTTTCTGGAAATTTGCTATTTATACTAAATTTCTGGAAATTTGCTATTTGTAGTAAATTTTCTGGAAATTTGCTATTTATAGTAAATTTTCGCGAAAATTGCTATTTATAGTAAATTTTCTGGAAGTTGGCTATTTATAGTAAATTTTTTGAAAATTTGCTATTTATAGTAATTTTCTGGAAATTTGCTATTTATAGTAAATTTTATGGAAATTTGCTATTTATAGTACATTTTATGGAAATTTGCTATTTATAGAACATTTTCGAGAGATTTGCTCTTTATAGTAAACTTTCGAGAAATTTGCTATTTATAATAAATTTTCTGGAAATTTGCTATTTATAGTAAATTTTCGAAAGATTTGCTATTTATAGTAAATTTTTGAGAGATTTGCTATTTATAGTAAACTTTCGAGAGATTTGCTATTTATAGTAAACTTTTGAGAAATATGCTATTTATAGTAATTTTGTTAAAATTTGCTATTTATAATAAATTTTATGGAAATTTGCTATTTTTGGTAAATTTTCGAGAAATTTGCTATTTATAGTAAACTTTCGAGAAATATGCTATTTATAGTAATTTGTAGAAATTTGCTATTTATAATAAATTTTCTGGAAATTTGCTATTTATAGTAAACTTTCGAGAAATTTGCTATTTATAAACATTATCAAGAAATTTGCTATTTATAGTAAATTTTCTAGAAATTTGCTTTTTATAGTTAAATTTCGGGAAATTTAATATTTATCGTTAAATTTCGAGAAATATGAAGAATAAGAATCATTTGTCTTAATTACTACCTCATGAATTTCAGCTTGAATTTGAAGATCACTGAAACTTGTTTCAACATTCATTCTAATTTTTTTCCAGCCAACCTTCAACAAATTAATTCAAATTTGTTTTGAGCAAATCTCTTTAAGCTAAAAATTCTTTCATTTGTAAATTTTAATGAAAACCATAGAAAAAAATGTTTAATAAAAATAATGTAAAAACTACAGAATTCTTTATTAAAACAAAAGAATGTTGCAAAAAGAAAAACTGGACAGTTTCATATAACAAAACCAAGAAAGAAAAAATCCCACAAACCTTTTGTAACATATAAAAAATCACTTTACTGTGAAAGTAAAAACCGTGTGTAGTCACATTTATTGACAGAACAACAAACAGACGCGAAATTATAGTCGAGTTTTTACTTTTACTTCACGGAATGAGTTGTACAAATGAGTGACTTGCTATTCAAATTCAGACAGTCAGCCTGTCAACATTTTAATTAAAAAAGGATACGCTTTATGTGCAAAAATGAGAGAAAAAAAAAATAATATAGAAATATACTTATATTGAAACGGATGTCGAACAAAATATTTTTGCAAGTAAATAATAAAAAACGCGATTTTCTTTTTCTCTTAAACAGAAAAATTTGCCCCCATCTTTGCTATTTTTTCTTTTTTTTTCAACAACATGAAAGGGTACAAAATAATGAACTCGTTTTGCTGTGTTACAAACAATTTCTTTTTCAATTTTGGTATTGTTTTATTTGTGACCAAGTATGAGTTCACATTTTTGTACTGGCCATTACACATTTAAGGTCATTACGTGTTCTATTACCACTGCAGCAACACCAAATAGACTTTTAGCAGAAAAATTACAGAAAAAAAAAAAAACACTTGTTTATGTGTTACAAAAAAATTTCATTTTTTTATGCTTAACACTTGGATTTTTATTTTGGCTAAAAACCATTGTTTGCATCATTTTAATTTTATTTATTGTTTGTATGCCACTCATTTCAAACAATGAAGACACAACACAGCCCAAGCACTCGTATTACAAGCACTCTTTCAAATAACTTCAACCAAAATACACCACATACTGCTCAACAATTCCACAAATATAATGTTTATATTCAAGTCTACATGGTAAATAGTCTCTGAAGGCCATTTTTTGACCATTACCATATAGACTTGCTTATAACAAAAGCTTCCCCCCCATGATACTCTTTCCATTTGAAATAAACAAAGGACAAATTATTCGCTTTGGCCCCCGCTCCTTAGGAAAAGGACACTATTTACACATGTTCATCATATGTATGGAAGCCAACATTCAAATTAGATGAATTGCTGCTACACTCACAAAAATACAAACCCAAAAGGAAGCTGTACTTAGTACTGCAGTTTTAAAAACTTCCCAAAATGAGGAAGGCTGATAAATTATGGTTCTTCAATATGCATTTATTGAAATTTAGATTGAAATTTTCAAAATTTTCTCTCAGCACTCGTTAGTAGTCTCAAAATTGGTATGACGCGCAAATCATTGATGCTTACAGTTTTAGTAATTTCCCGCCTGACCATTGTTTGCCTACATTCATTCTTAGAGTAAGGTTGGGGGCACATGGGGTGCTTTAGCTACGTGTCTACATTTGTAATGACTTATCGTTATATTTGCGTACATTTTACATTTACAACAACAGAAATAAAAAACACACAATCTCATATATATATAAATAGTCCTTTTGTGCAGGTTTTCTCTTACTCTAATCTTCCTAGTCATTCAAATATTTGTTGGCTGCCGTGTCAATGGTTTTTGCGGACATTTATTGTTTGAAAGCTATTACCCCTGCTCCACTGGAAACTTGAGCATTTTAAAGTTTTCTTGCGGGAAAATCTGTGAGGATGGTGCCAAGTGTAAGAGTAGGGTGTTATTACTGTTTTTGATTGTCTTTTTGACAACCAGGGGGAGTTAAGGCTTTTTATAGTAAAATGTAATCTGTTATTTATAGAAAATTTTCCGTAAATATGAATAGAATAATCTAGCCAATTTTCGGGAAATTAGAAAATATAGTAAATATTTGGAAATTGTGCTATTTATAGTACATTTTAGGGTAAATTGCTATTTATAGTAAATTTTCTCGAATTTGCTATTTACAGTCAATGTTCGGAAATTGTGCTATTTAGAGTCAATTTTCTGGAAATTTGCTATTTCTGGTAAATTTTTTGAATTGTGTATTTATTTTCGGGAAATCAGCTATTTACATAAAATTTTCTGGAAATTCGCAATTTATTGTATATTTTTGGAAACTTTGTTATTTATAGAAAATTTTCTGAAAATTTGCTATTTATAGTAAATATGACCGAATTTTAGTATTTACAATATATTTTCTTGAATTGTGTATTTATAGAAATTTTCGAGAACTGTGCTATTTTTATAAATTTTTGGAAATTTTGCTATTTATAGTATTTTTGGGAATTGTGCTATTTAAAGTAAATTTCTGGATTTAAGCTATTTTTTTAATTTTCTGGAATTTTGCTATATTTAGAAAATATACGGGAATTTTGGTACTTACAATATATTTTCTTGGATTGTGTATTTATAGGTATTTTTGAGAACTGTGCTATTTTTATAAAATTTCGGAAATTTTGCTATTTATAGTATTTTCGGGAATTGTGCTATTTATATTAAATTTTTATGAATTAATCATTTATAGACATTTTGTACATTTTGCTATTATTGCAGTTTTCAGGAATTGCTCTATGTATGGCAAGTTTTCGGTTGCTATTTATAGTGAACTTTCTCATAAGTTTGCTGAAACTTTTCTTACAAGTTTCTCTTTATAGTTTATTTTCATAAATTTCCTATTTATAAAAAATTTTCACACATGTTGCTATTTACAGTAAATTTTCTTCCAAGTTGTTATTTGTAATAAATTTTTTTTACAAATTGCTATTTTTAGTTAATTTTCCCAAAAATTGATATTTATATTGAGTGTATACTTAAAAATTCGGGATTTACAATAGAATCCGATTTTGGCTATTAATAACTTACATGTTTGAAGGGTACATATCTGTCATGTATTCTCACTAGCTATTGAACATTTTAGTGTAAAGAACAAAGTTTTTTTGCTTCGAAAATGTCGAATTTTCTGCCCACAAAGCGTCATATGCGGCAATTTTCCCTTACTTCTCTAATTTGAAAAAAAGAGCCGCTGAGGCACACCGATTGCTCACCAAAGCTTATGGTAAATGTGTTCCATTGGTATCAACGTGCGAAAGATAGTTTGTGCGATTCAGAAGTGGTGATTCTGACAATGAAGACAAATATCGCCCAGGCCAGACACAAAAGTTTGAAGACCAAGAATTGCTGGCATTACTCCATGAAGATTGTTGTAAAACTCAATAAGAGGTTGCAAAATCACTGGGTTTTACTCATGCAGCAATTTCAAAACATTTTCGAGCAGCAGGATTCATTCAAAAGAGCCAAATTGGCTACCACACAAATTGAAGCAGAGAGACCTTGAAAATCGAATTTTCATGTCCGAAATGATGCTTGAACGCTATAAAAGAAAATCATTTTTGCACCAAATCATTACTTTTGATGATTACAATCACTCGAAACATAAGAGATTTTATGTGAAGACCAGCCAACCACCCGAATCGACACCAAAGCCAAATATCCATAGCGCTAAGGTAATGATCTGTATTTGGTGGGAGCAAAAGGATCCTATCTATTATGAGCTGCTGAAAGCTCACCGGACCATTACAAGGAACCTGTACCGAATACAACTGATTCATTTGAAGCAAGCATTGGCCGAAAAACGCCCAGAATATGAGCCAGTCATGAAACCGTAATATTTCATCATGACAACGCTCGGCGACATGTTGAAGAATGAAGTGGCTGGGAATTTTTTTCTCGCCTTATTGTCCAGACCTTGCTTGCGACTTATATTTGTTTCGATCGATGCAGAATCCTCTCTCTGGGATACACTTCACTTTGGAACAGAGTATCCGATATTGGCTTGTTTCGTTCTTCCATATGTTGCCAGAAAGATGGGAAAAGGTCATGGCTAACAATGGCCACTACTTTGAATAAATTTGAAAAAATCTTGCATCTTTAAGTCACCATATTAATCCAATTAATTTTCGTGAATTGAGCTAATTATAGTAATTTTCCGGGAATTATGTTGTTTATAGTAAATTTTCTGAAAATTTGCTATTTATAGTAAATTTTCTGGATAATTGCTATTTACTGTTAATTTTCTGGAAATTTGGTATTTGTAGAAAAAATGCTATTTATAGTAAATTTTCTGCAAATTTTCTATTTTGAGCAAATTTGCTATTTATAATAATTGTTCTGGAAATTTGCTATTTATAGTAAATTTTCTGGAAATTTGCTCTGTGTCGGTAATTTTTTTTTTAAACTTGCTATCTATAGTAAATGTTCTGGAAAATTGCTATTTATAGTAAATTTTTTGGAAATATGATATTTAAGTAAATTGTCTGGAAATTTGCTATTTATAGTAAATCTTCTGAAAATTTGTTATTTACAATAAATTTTCTGGAAATTAGCTATTTACAGTAAATTTTCTGGAAATTTGCTATTTATAGTAAACTTTTGAGATTTTTGCTACTTATAGTAAATTTTCTGGAAATTTGCTATTTATAGTTAATTTTGTGGAAATTTGCTATTTATAGTAAATTTTCTGGAAATTTGCTATTTATAGTAAATTTTCTGGAAATTTGCTATTTATAGTAAATTTTGCGGAAATTTGCTATTTATAGTAAATTTTCTGGAAATTTGCTATTTATAGTTAATTTTGTGGAAATTTGCTATTTATAGTAAATTTTGTGGAAATTTGCTATTTATAGTAAATTTTCTGGAAATTTGCTATTTATAGTAAATTTTGTATAAATTTGCTATTTATAGTAAACTTTCGAGAGATTTGATATTTATAGTAAACTTTCGAGAGATTTGATATTTATAGTAAATTTTCGAGAAATTTGTTATTTATAGTTAACTTTTGAGAAATATGCTATTTATAATAAATTTTGAATAAATTTGCTATTTATAGTAAACTTTCGAGAGATTTGATATTTATAGTAAATTTTCGAGAAATTTGCTATTTATAGTTAACTTTTGAGAAATATGCTATTTATAGTAATTTTCTGGAAATTTGCTATTTACACTAAATTTTGTGGAAATTTGCTATTTATAGTAAACTTTCGAGAAATTTGCTATTTATAGTAAACTTTCGAGAGATTTGCTATTTATAGTAAATTTTTTTGGAAATTTGCCTTTTATGTAAATATTTGGCTATTATGCTATTTATAGACATTTTCGGCAATAATGCTATTTTTATTAAGTTTTCGGGAATTGTGCCATTTATAGTAAAATTTCGGGAACTGTGCTGTTTTTTTAATTTTCGGAATTTTTTCTATTCAAATTTCGTGATTTGTTTTAAGTAAATTTTTCCTTTGTTTGGTATTTATAGCAAGCCTTCCAATAACGTAATATTTGTTTCTAATCTATAGAGAAAAGTTACTTGCTTCTAAAATTCCATTTTGCTGCATTTTCAGAAACATAAATCCGTTGAACCAAAATCTGCCAACATTTGTTTGGCAAACCATAAATAGTTTTCTTATGGTTCATTAGTTACTTGTAATGGCCAGCTACATAAAAAACACACACCATAAAGTATTTCATAGCAGCCACTAAACAGCTAAAAAAGGGTTGCTAGTAAATCCATAATGGACCCACAGAAGTGCCCGTTGCTAATGGTCAACTATGTAACTATTTCAAGTGAATGTAATGAAAAGGCGTAACGAATTAACTTGTTAACTTTTTCCTCCAAAAAAAAAACACTAAATTTTCTTTTGTAATAACAAATATTTAAGGGTTAAAAAACAAACAATATGACCTAATGAGTTTAACAAGTTCATATTAAATTGAAATAAATACATTAAATTAAACCAAAAAGAATAATGAAGAGCAAGTCAACACAAAAAGTGCTAAACAATAGCCTCAAATAAATTTTATTTATGAGGCATAAAAATTCCAAAATTTTTGGTAGTTTTTTAATACATTTTTTTGCCTAAAAACATATAAAAAAAAAACTAAAGAAAATTGCACCCTTTGTTTGCAGTTTTTTTGTAATTTTGAGAGCTGCTTCTAATGAGGCATGAAGTGACTGCAACAGAAAAACAAAAATTAAGCTAAAAAGGATTTACTGTGTAAATTTTTGGGAAATATGGAGTTTAGGCTTTTCAATATCAATAAATATTTTTTATACTTTTTGTTTTCCATTTAGCACTTATGAATATTTATATACATATGTGTTAAAGAAAATGTGGTTGAAAATCTGTAAAAAGGATGTTAAATGTGTATCATATTTCATAAACAAGCAGTTGATCACATTAAGGAAATTGTTATGGTACTTTATGAAACCCGGTGTTTTTGGTTTTTAAACTACAAACAAGGGAGTAGAAAGGGTATGTTTGTTTAGAAATAGTTAAAAAAATGGCACGCGTTTTTTTTCCTTTAAGCCTGTCATAATAAAAATCTTGTAATGCTGCTGGTAATGTAATTTATGAAAATTGTTAAATAATTGCATTTAAGATCATATTTCTCAATCACAGGAGAAAGGGTTTTATTGGAAATGAAGTCATCAAGTGTTGCAGCTAAATCAAATTTTAGATTTACACAGATAAGAAACCTTTTCTTAATTTTTGGTTAAAAATAAGAGTTTATTTGGCTACAAATCAAAAGGTAACGTGTGTTTTGCATATGTTTCCGTTTAAACGAATATGTAACATCCTTCCGTTTGGTTGAATTAGTGAACTCTTAGGATTATAAAGGATTTCATGTTATACTTTGCATATGAATGAACCACTTTTAATTTGCTTTATTTACGTTCTAAACATATTTGTTGTTTGTTTAAAGTTTTGTGGTTGCAAAAAAAAAATGCCATAAATCAACTAGTTCATGTGACTTTTTTTGGAGAAAAAGATTTATTTCTAGTTAAGTGACTGCAAAAAGAGAAGGGTTAACACAAATTTGATACACCCTATATCAGCTTCATATCATGCTGTGGCAAGTAGCGAATATTGTATGCCATTGAGACTGCCACCTAAGCATCTGTGGCTTTTAGCTAATATGTTCTAATTGGTCACTTCTTTAAAATGTTTGGCAGAATTTTAGTTTTAGAAGAAAATTGTAGTAAAACTCTGCAAATAGCCTGGCATAAGGGAGGACTAATGTTACAAATTTCTTAAAAATCCTTTATAGTCAAGTTTTATTTTGCTTCATACTCGTACTACTAAAATACTTTAAAAAGCGGAAACGGAAATCAACTACTCTCCATAGACAAGTATACACATATATTATTCTAAAATTTCTTGTAAATACCTTCTGCCTTGATTCTATTTTTCTTCTATGCTTGAAAAGTTAATCCTGTATCGTTTTCCCAAAAAAAAAAATTCAATTTTAATATTTTAAAATTCCTTGCTTTTTGCCAGCCAACAAACATAACGCATTTGTCAGCTTGTTACATCGCTATTAATCACAGTTTGTTGCACTCAATTTTTGTGCTGTATGGTGTCCTGGCAAGGATCCTTAACAACAAACAAAATGATTCATGGTTTTCTTATAGTCATATGTAACGTCTTTCTACACATGTAGTCTTGTTCGGGAATAATAGATTTATATTGTATTTCTATTATTCTTATATTTTGGTTTTCAACTGACTTTAAACTTATTTTTTTTCTCTTGGCTTTTTACGTTGATGATTTATGGTTTTTCAGCTAACAAGTGACAATTTCAATTCATGATTTTTTTTCTTGCTGCAGTTGGGAATGTGTGGTGGGTGAGCTTTTGCAAAAAATAATCATAAATTATCCTGTTTTTTGTCAAAAGAATATATTAATAATTTAAAATCGTCAAAGTCGAAGAAAAGCTTAAATATAAAATTTGGGGTTTGATTACAAAACATTGGGATGTTACAGATTTATAAAATATATAAAAAGTTACAATAAATGTAATAGGAATCAGATTTTATTCTATAAATTGTAAATGTGTTTGGTATATTACTATTTTCTTTTTTTTGAATTTTATTAAAAATAGTTATTTTAATGGAAACAAATTCAAGAAAACTTACAGTGAGGCCTCGATTATCCGTGATTCGATTAACCGGCAACATCAGTTATCCGGGAAAGAAAAAGAAAATGTTTTGGATCGATTTTAATTTTTTTGCATCGATTAACCGGGATTATAATTTGTTTTTGATTATTTTTGAACAATCAAATACAATGTGAATAAAACGAAAAAGGGAAATTCCCTAAATCGATTTGTAAAGCCAACATTTTTTTATATTGTGCCATAGATTTTTCGATAGCTTTTGACATGAGGAGTGTTAGACATTATAAAAAAACAAAGTGATTCT